>PELF01000007.1:1302445-2604891 GCA_003709005.1 Magnaporthales sp. P1609 | reverse complement strand
GGTGTACTCCAGCAAGCAACGTTCGATAGTCAGAGATCCTTTGCTTCACCCCTCCTTTCCCTTGCTTGGCCTCGTTCCCAGCTGTCGTCAGTTGGGGGCGGTTTTTTCTGCACTGCGGGTCTAGTGGAGTTCACGCAAGGTGTGCTTGTCGGTGGCTCATCCTATCTTGTCTTTTGGTCTCTACAGAGCTGAACACTGACAAAAATCAACTGCATTTCTCAATCAAGTCTCATTGGCTACACTGTATTGTACAAGTCGACGTGGCCGGCCACCACTGAGAATAAAAGCGTAAAACATCAAAGCTATGAAACGCTCTGAATAACCCAACCAACCCACCAATGTCTGAACAAGCGTTTGCGAAGCGAGAAAAAAGTAACAAAAGACCAGTCAAGAAGTCCGTCGTGGGTATCATAAAAACAATGCGTCCACCCAGTAGTTAAGAAGAAAAAGGATAAAAATCAAAATATCGTATATGTTTGTATCGAAATGGGTGGACGGTGAAATAAGCTTTCGACTAGTGGCGTTGCTGAATGCGTGGAAAGACGATGTGCGTCAAAAGTAAAGAGAAGACAGCCAGTTGCTGGCAGTGCTATGCGGACATGTTGTCCCAGTAGCGGCAGCGAGCAGCTCTGGCTGTCTGATTGTCCCTGAATCGGTGCTGGAAATAGTTGAATACAGCAAACTCGTCGCGTGTGAGGACGTAACTGTCGGGTTGAGCTTCGACCTTGGACCATAATTGTGAAAGAGCCCTCTCGAGGATGCTGGAGATGGTCGAGTTGCTGGCGCCGTCGGGACTTTCCCTTGCGATCTCCAATGCTTGTGCGACACTGGTATCCTGTTGAAGTTGATGTTGAGAGTGCGAGCGCTGGTGGTCGTGTGACTGGACGTGATGCATCTTGCTGTGGTCCGACGGCGAGACGCCGCACACGCCGCTGCAGTTTCCTGTGATGAAAGGCATGTGGGATGATGGCGGGTATGAGAGAGGGCGATAAGAAAAGCTGTACAGTTGCGGAAGTTCCTGAGGATGGATTGAGAGCATGGCGAGTGAGATGGAGAAGGAAGAGTCCGGTCGACCAGATGGTGATTATATAAAATATGTAACGTTCAAGGGAGCCAGCCTGCCTAGTTCGGAAGGACAAGTACAAGGGAAGGCACCTTTAAGGAGGAAGGGTTATGTGGCGGCGGCGGGGGTTGCAGAAGACAAGTAGCCTTGGTCTTTTTGTATGGCAAGGGAGGACGCGAAATTTCCGACCGCGGCTTGTGTTGGCGGCGTGTGATAAGAGGAGATGAGCAGCTGCCGTGCGTTACTTGGTGCGAGTGCACTGGCCGACGCTTGCCTCCCTTTGGGGTGTCGACTGAAATTGGCGTGACAAATGTCGCACCCTTTGTTGAATTGCCTTCTCAGTCTCCCTGTCTGGTACCGTTTCTTCTGCTGAGGGGCAGCCAAGGCGAGACAAGACAGGTTTGGCGTAATGAGAGAGAAAGAGAGGGGGCGAGAGAGTTAGGTTGTGGTGGCAGGAGTCCGAAATGACAGAACGGCGGAGACGTGGATCTCGGCGGATCTGCAGGTACGACCGTTTAGTTCCCGGAGAGGATGGCAAGCTGGGCGGGATTCCTTCCTCGTAGAAACGTTGGTATGGTGATTTTGTTCTTTGATGACCTCAACCGAATGTGGAGGTAATAATGACCCTGTCTAGTTGCAGCCTGTATTAAAACAGTGACAGCAACGTGGAGATTGTTTGGAGGTGGCTTGGTGGGTTAGGCTTGATGGTGCACTTTGGCTTGATGATTTTAAAATGAGATTGGGGGGAGAGATGCGGATGTGAAGGTCTTTATAATAACATCGGACTTCAGGCCGGGCAGGAGAAAAAAAAAGAGAGAACAAGGAATAAAACAATAAAATAAAATAAAGGTTACGGCTGGATGACTGAATGACTGAAGGCGTCCCAGTCGACCCGTCACTTGCTGTTACGATGTGGATTGAGGGCCACCCCCGTTAGGTTGGGAAGGCTACGGTGGTGGGAACTATATCAGATCGCTGGGAAAATGCGGCTAGACGACGCCTAATTCAAACCAACCCAGTACAGCTTGTGCTCTTGTACCTACCTAAATCGACCAACCATACCAGGGGGTGTGTGAAAAAGATGAAAACGATTTCAACGTCAACTCAAAGGTACCAGGTCCAAACGTTACTCCCCACCCCACCCAAACCCCACACCTTAATCAGAACAGGCCCCCAGGCTTGGAAAGCATCTTTCGCCAAGGGCAAGCTTTCTGTGACGCAAAAAGGATGGAGAATCTTCCAAATTTGGCCCAACCGTTGGCTGGTGTTTGGTGTATGCTGAGATTCAAGAGTCAGAATTTAAGCCTGACCCGCTTGGTCTTGACAATGGTCTATTGCGAGTAAGGCGGGGTGGACTCCATCTTCACACGGGTTTGCATGTCGGCGTCACCGCAACTATTTCACAGCCAGCAGCAGCTACAAACCCAGAATCAATTGGCATGATAATTATGTCACTTACAGGGAGGATAAAAAATTGAATATGCGATTTTCGGCATTGAACTCCGCTTGCCCCAGGCTAAACCAAAAACTGTGTTTTATTGGTTTGTGTTTGTGACGGTCAGGTTGTTGGTAGTAGTAGTCCGGTCTCAATTGATTATCATCTCACGATTATGATCAAGCTCCAGCTTCGGGATTTGCACTCTGTACTCGACACCAGCTGCCAAGCACTCAAGACAAGACGATGGAGGTATGAGAATTGACCGAATCGTGTTAAACGTTCCAAAATCTATGTTATGTTTTCCGCACCGAATACATCCGCCGTACTGGTTAATCCAATCCGCGGGAGCCTCCCGTCTTACAACTGGGCATTAGCTTTAGGTGTGTACCTACCTACGTTCGAAGCAAAAACCCCCCTTATCGACAATGTGTGACGATCATCTGGCCTCACCATCCCGTTTCTCCGGACCTCTTTGCATCATATAACCCAAAGCAACGGCTGGGCCGTTTCTAACAGCCAGCCACAACATACTAATCCAAGGACCTCGGCTTGGTCCCAAACCACCGGCCATGCGCTTCCAATTTTCCTATTCGCATGTCCCCTATTTCCTTAGTTGAGGGGTCGATAAAAGAGGCTACAAAAAAGAATGAAAGGAAGTTACCTACCAACTAACTAGCCGATTCGGGAAAGCCGACAGCCATCTGAGGAAAGCCGGCCAAAGTTTAACCTATACAGACTAGATAGTTTTTGGAGCAGACGCCAACTGCCACAATGACAATCAAATACGTAGCAAAAGCACCTAATCTCAGAAACAATCGCTACTTGCGCCTCCCTCGCCTGCATAGATTTGCCCCCACGGACAAGCCGTGAGCTGCCACAACAAACTTCTCAGGGGGGCCATCACTTGGCAGACATGGAAGGCTTGAAAGGGTTCTTTCTGGCACGTCAGCTGGTGCGATTAAAACCTTCAACACGCCTAGCGCACTCAATATTGGCCCTTTTTGCTTCCTGTTTCTAACATAAGCTCTCACTATCGCCTCTGATGCTTCCTTTGCCGGAGACTATTTTACGCGGTCCTTTTGACGACATGAGACGGTTTGAGCATACGTCACGACTAAACCTCGAGTACATGTCATTTGCTATAACTTTGTGGCACTCTGGGTGATAGTACTACGTACATGAAAAAAAGAAAAAAAGAAAAGAAATGTAATTGTAGTCAGTCAGCCGGCTATACGAGAATGGTTTGCCAGCGGCAATGCGGAGCCGCCGTGTCACACCCTCAAAGAAGGTTTTTGCAATGTCTCCAACTTCCACCATGGAGCATCCCTTGGCAAAAAAGTTCCCTCGACCACTTGTCGTGACCAAACATATTGTTTATAGTCACGCGCCGCTTATTTTTGATGCCATACTCGCGGACCTTCCTGATAGCACAAAACACCACACAAATCGAACTCTCCCCGGTTCAGTCTGTCACAACAAATCCTAGAGGCTCCTACGTTACTGTTTGGTATGATGGTCAAGGCGATTACCCCAGCCCCAGGGGCCCCGGTCCGCCGGAAGATGCATATTCCCTGAGTGGTGCACTAGCCGTCGACCCTTTATGCTTGCAATATTATCACTACGCAGATATTTAATACCATATAATGATGTTTCCTGTCCTTTTGCACAGGTTAGGCAGGCTCCGGTAGATCCTTGCCGGGAAGCGGGGGGCGCTTTTTTCTTCATCATCCCTCTCGCTTAACTTCAGCCCAAGGCGGCAATGAGTGGGCCTTTTGTAGGACATGCATGCGTTGCCTGATGCCAACTCTTAAACAATGACAACCCACGTATGCAACAAAATAAACTTTCGCAAAAAGAAAGCGATGACCCTCTTTACAAAACTTTGACCAACCGTCCCTAACAAGATAATAAAAAAAACCACAAAGCAAACACCAAGGCGAACAAAAAGTGTGCCACCCACAATATGGATCCGCCAAACCTGACTTGCACCCGGGTCGGCTTGGTGTTGCCGTCTAGTGTGGCAATTCCATTACTCTATTAAAATGTCATATTTCCTGGCATTCCACGACAAATTGACTGCAGCCAAGATGTGGACGCGTGTTTTGTTACACCTGAATGCTGTTATTACCAAATATGTTAGACCTACGCCAAGTCAAGTATGTTAGTATTTTGATTGGCTGCCCGAACTCAATGTTATTAGTTTTCATCTGGGAGTATATTGTTGATGCTACGACTATTACATACGAGTTATCTACATGCTCGACCGCTCAACTCAATCCATTCATGCATACTTGGCTGCCAACGCATCAGAGCAACAATACATACCCTTCTCCGACAACTTATCGCCCTCACTCAATGTTGAGTTTCGGGCCGGTTACCAATCACTTATTTACTGTTTGAACTTAGCGTCTGTATTTTTTCCTACTAGCAGGTGCATAGAAGCTTTTGAAACATTGACAAGAGAACTGGACAAGGAACAACTACAACAAGCCCGGAGCAAATACAGTTTAGAGTATAGTAATACTCTAGTCATTACACAACGAATGGATGAGGGTTTTGTGCAATAGCCGCGACACGCAACCATTTTTTCCTGCAAGCCTCGGGAATAACGCGGAGGACAAACAGCCCACGGTTGACTTGGTTTTGGATCTTCACACTTGATTTCCTTGGATTGCAAAATATTACATACTCGCCAAGTCTTTTACCACTGGCCAAGTCTGTGGTATCAGACCCTTAAATCGCCAAGGTGGGGGCAACTTTCTTTCGCTCTCTGTCTCCTTTTTTTCTTTTTTTCTTCTTTTTTTTTTTCCCTTCCTCGAAGTTTGTTGGTATCAACGATAAACTCAACCCATGCACAAACCATGCATGCACGCACTGCAGTCTACATACAGTCGAACAGGATAATAAAGAAGATAAACTGGGGCAAAAAGCGGATATTATCGGGCGATCATTAACGCGAATGGAGGCAAAGTTATTTCAACACCTAAATACCTACATATGGTACATATTCATAATCCCGTAATGATACCAGACCTTGCCCTCTATCCCAGCACCCTTTTTGTGAACCAATAGAAAAACCTAAAGCCCCTAGTACAAGCTCCGTTTCATACCCGCTTTTTACCCTTGTCTGTCTTCTTTATTATCCTGTTCGACTGTACAATCGTACCACAAAAGTGTAAGGCAACCGGTGTAACATGGAGGTCCTGGCGCCTTGCCGAACCCGCATAACCGTGTGCAACGTATCAAGCTGTAAATATCGTTTACTTTCTAAGACGTGGGCATATTCTCAGCTTGAGACGCTGACAAGATCATCGATTCACATTTTTTTTCTTTTTTTGTTCTCTCGCATTCGCTAGATTACAAAGCACATTTACTTGATAAGCAAAATAGTTGGCGCTTCCGAGTCAGAATCTTTGATCAAAGACTCATTTGGCAATATTCTAGAAGGTCACCGTCGCCTTCATCCCTGTTGCTTAGCTCTGATTTGATCCCGCCCATGTCCGCATTATACTACGTCGTACGTACTGTACCATGTGCGCGGAGCATAATATAGTACTACGTTTACAAATGCTTGGTGCACCTTCTCAATGGAGCCAGTCGAGCGCAGGGAGTAACCTCTTTGACATCGACTAAGTGGCAGTAGCTGAAAAAGATACTCTGGCAAAAGACTTAGCAGCTGGACCTCGGCATAAACATACCCTTGAACTCAGCTCCATTCTCCCCCTTTTCAACCTCTCTTGTCCTTTCTTCTATCAATCCCTTTTCCTTCGTCTTTCTCTCACCGGGGTTCTCAAATCTTGGATACATCGCATGACACTCCTCAACACACGAGCCATGTTTTCAAGGCCTATCCACCATGTGGATTGGGTGCCTCTTTTTTTCTTTTTTTCTTTTTCTCTTTCCTCCTGTAGGCTTCCTATCCCCCATTTCCTATTTTGGATCCCCTTATCTTTTTTTCGGGGCCCAACAAAGAAAGTGGAAAGTGGGCTTCGATTGGCAAAAATGCTACCTACTGCTTCAAGCATATTTTTTTTCGGCCCTCGCGTGGTATTTTCCGCACGTTACATTGCGTCACGCTTAGCTTCAAGCGGGTTTTACCTGACTACACACAGTTCGGCAATTGATTTCAAGTGAAGAGCAGTAAACGGAAATCCCAAATTGGAAATCAAGTTCAATAGGCAAATCAAGGTAAAAAGGGAGGCAGAAACAAACGCCAAAAATAAATCACACCGCGATGTTAGAAAGGAGGATCGTTCAAGGAGTAAATTTTTCGTCTCAACGTAGCAGCATTAGCTCCAAGTTGGCAAATATATCTTATTCCGTGACAAAAAGGTTCGTACTGAGTAGGAAGCTTGGCACTGGCTACTTTGCCGAAAGACATGACATCTTGTCATGGCATCTCGCGAAGGGAAAAAAAAAAAAAAAAAGAAAAGAAAAGAAAAAAAACAAGACGAGGGAAAGCGAGGGAGTGAGCATAATGCAACTTACTAATACAACAATTAGTCAACAGTTGTTAAAGGAAGGGAAACCTGTTTCCAAGGCCTCGGTTCCTACCTTTCCGCCATATGTACACGATTAAAAGGCACCTAGACCAAGTTTGGTATTGATTTTGGTTTCCCATTTGTCCGCCATCTGGTTGGCCACTATGTCAAGATAGATTACCTAGCCTGGCCTGCACCCAAAACGCAACCCAGCCGGGACACGCCTTTCCTTTTCCCACGCTTTCGCAACCTTGTCAACCAAAAAAAACACCCCCATGCATGGACCAGCCATGTAACCTTTGTGCATGGGCAGGAGCCGAGGTGGAGTCTCTGACAATCCCTAGCTCGAACCTTATTTTGATGGCCTTCATTCCTGCAGGATCAAGAAGAACCTTTTTGAAGAAAATGGCTGTGGGGTGGGCCCAGGAATATAAAAAGAAAGACAAACAAGTGGGGTATGATCGGCTGGGGCCTGCCTCTGGTAGGTTGGCTATACGGTAAGCCCGTCTGTTTAGCCAGCACTTCTTTCATAGAGTTCCTACCAATACGGCAGACCCGTCTGATTATCATACGGATCCACTAATCTCTTGGCCAGCGTGAAGGTCGCGAGGCGAGGCTCGGATGCAATTCCATGAACCAGCAACTGGGTAAAGGGCATTGGTTTTACTGTATGCCGACGTTTTGAGGAGCAATAAAACAAATTTCAATAAAATAATACACTAGAGTCTAGATGGAATAGTTGTTGACCATTCATCTCTCCAATGCCACAGTCATTTAAAAGGTGCTTGTGTCGTCTCATCACTCGACTCTCCTGGAAGATTGGAACAATTTTACTAAGCAAAGAGTAGGAAAGGGAAGAAGAACGGTGGTTCTAGACAAAAACCGCTACTCTTACCACTCTTATCACGATTATCAACCCAATACCACCATTACCATGGATGAACCCTAGCGAGCTGTTCTTTCTGCACCAGGTCGCATAATATGCATACAACTCATTTTACAGAACACGGCTGGTAAAGTTCCCAAGAAATACATGAGACTCCATAAAAATCTCAACAGGGCAGACAAAAGGACCGCGTCTGGAAAACAACCACACCTTGGTTACTAGCACTGCAAATCCGAAGAGAGAAGAGAAAAAAAAAGGTGAATGTAGGGAAGGCTTCAACGGCCCGCTGCCGTTTGTCAGATCCAGTGTGATGTAATATCAGACATATTCTTGCCCCCTCCCCCCCTCGGTCGTGCCCGTTGTGAATTATAAATCCGGAACATGATTCTCCCTCATGATTTTCATTTCGAGGTGTAGGGGGGCGACATTTTTTTTTTTTTTTTTTGCTTGCGAGTTCCTCCTTGATTATGACTCTCTAGCTCGAGGGTTTTATCCTTCTCCTACTCATATCAGTCACATTGACTGTCATTTTTGCTGCCCCGAGCAATACTCGCGCCAACTCGGCCGACAACCTGTGCGAAATAGGTTAGGCTGCGGGAGGGAAGCTGTACGACCTAGGATGCGGACGGTGTTTGGACAAAAAGTCAGGGGGCCAGGGGGACCGCTGCAAACCACCTTGTTCCTCTATGGCATATGTCTCCGGTTATAATTTGTTATTTTAAACTTTCTTTTTTTATAATATTCCTCGTAATTTGGGATGATAAAACATCTTCAAACCCTCAAAGGCATATCTAGGAACTGCTCCGATGATTATTGTACCCCTCCTCCACCCATTGAACCAGAAAAGCCAAAAGCCCCTTTTCTTGCATTATTCCGCCCTGGTTTAACCCTCCGCCATGCTTTCCCACCCAGGGAACCGGTTCAACGTTATGAGGCTGGGGCGCTACTAGCATTCACGCAGTACAGTCAACCGGGGTACTAAAGGTCACTACCAGGGTACTTAGCAGGTATAATGTGGATATCCACGGTCGATCTATTATGCAAGTGGATACAAAAGTATTGGAAGGGCAAGATATATAAGGTTGGTACATGCTACGGCCCTCACCAGATGAGACCGGACCTTGCCCATCATCCCAGTAACTCTTTCGTTATCCAATTAGAAAGCCTGTAGCCCCACCAAAAGACCCAGCTTTGTACCCGCTATATACCCTGCTAAGTACCCTGGTAGTGACCTTAAATACCCCGGTTGACTGTAGTCTACAGTACATCCATAGTTTCTAGAGTGAAAAAGAAAATCAATTCGAGAGGGTTCATTTCTAATTAAGCAGCGATCTCACTTAACTCGAGGCTGAGTCGGAAAGTCTATCACCACTCTTACTAGTTCCTCCCATCCCCTCGACCAGAGCGTGTCCCTCGTATATGCCACGAACGGAGGATAAATGCTATGGTTTTTACTGTATCGTAGTCAACTTGCACTAGATGGAGTGTTTGTATGCGCATATTCTCCGATCGTGGACAGAAAGAACCTTTGCCAAGACCTCATCCCCGGCACAGTCTCCGAAATTTCCGGCACGGGACACTGGGGCGTAACGTTGACTTGTTTGTTTTGATTTAACTCTTCGCTTAACATTCCCTATTTCTCGTGTTGGTTGCTCCCTAGAAGTCAAGCGTTGGGTGTGAGTTGGAATGGGCAAATGCGAGAATGCGAGCCTGTAAGGTGAAACGTCAAAAATGATGGGCCTTCACGATAGCTTGCCGGCCATGTATCCAAACGAGGTAACCACTCCAGGGGCCAGCATCGATCTGCGCCGGCGAGATCGTGGTGACTAAGAGAGATCGCATTGAAAAACTCTTTTTAAAGTTTCAAACTTGACGGGCCTGATCACGAGAATTGAGGGGCGCCGGTAGAAGGAAACGAGGAAGGACGCTAGAACAGCATTTTTTTCTTCTTTTTTTTCTTTTGAAGCTATACTGAAGATAAAACAAAACAGTTGGTTTTGGAGGACAGATAAATGGCCGACAGTTTGACCGTTTGCAGGCAACACGGCCGGGGCTAAACACATGGTATGGGTTTTAGAGTTCCCAGACTGACAGATTTAGGCATCTCGCCTGAACTTTAGTCCCTTTGTGCTTTTCTTCCCTCTCGGTGATCGCTGCCAGTGGCCGAACGGGCATCGGACGCAGAGCGCCGCGCTAGTGCCTGGGGCTAGAATTGGCCTGCGGGCTTTCGGTCTATGAGTCTAGACTCTTGCCAGGGGCGGGAGGGGACGTGGGACGTTGCTCTCTCACCTTTGCACCAATAGTGCACAATTTCCTTTACCAAAACATAATACACTTCTCTCGTGATTAGGGGACTCATGCCCCGACGAAAGAAAACACTGCGCATGTTTAAAAAGTAAAACCCTCCCCCACTTCCATTGAGCCTGAATGGCAGCAGCAGCATGACGAACTTTATGTAACCTTGCTAGCGCCTGAGCCTCCTGCATCACTCTTACACGTTGGCTGCGGCGGGGTCCAGCCACTAAAGGTTCTCCTATCCAGTGATGCATGCCCAAAGACAGACTCGCGATGGTTTTCCTACCTTTCCCAACCTGGCAAAAAGTGGGCGAAGGACACGCAGCGAGCTGTCTCTGGCGGCAGGCAGCCGGGCGTGTTCAGATTCAAGCGAACACTGCAGAGGCGGCATGTGGGAGTGGTGCGGAAGACCGCCTCGCGGGACAACAACCCCTGGGATGCTGGTTCGAGCAGGGATCACGACATTGCTAACGACGAGCACCAATATGGCATCTTTCTAGCGCAGGCCATCATCACTCCTCATCAGAGAAATCTAGCATATGAATTAGTCTATTTGATGTTGATGAATCTGTCTAAGTGGTGTATACGTAAGTGGAGCATATTGGTACAAGGCCGATGGCGTAGGTTATTTACTGTACGGCGGTTAGATGGCAGAGCAGATCCCCCTGACGCCTTTTGCGCCGGGACCCTCTGCGTCGGGACCCTCTGTGCCGGGACTTCAACTCACCCAATGTGATCTGTAGACGAAAGGTACTATCGACATGGTCGTAAGCGTTGAAGGAATTCCCCGAGGGTCCCTGAAAGACTCAAGAGGGCATTAAGCTTTAGACCGCTTCTTTCCAATATTCCAACCCCAGGACCTCAACGTCTTGACAACGCGTGGTGTGACAGCAGCTGTCAGGGGCACCCGTATGAAGATGAAGCTTTTATGAACAGCATATGCCAATGCTAATTGGGTGGCCAGGCCTGTGTTGGTTGAAAGATGCGTGAGTATGCTAGCCCTGTACTGCGTAGTCCCCTGTGGGAGGCAACAATGTTTGACTTGGTGGAAAGACAAGACAACTTACTGGCCTCCTCCTTATGGTTTTCTTGTGCCTCCTTTACACCCCATTTATCGTCTTGAGAGATTCCTCTTTGCGCACCACCCTCTACAATCTCCGTAGTCTCCTCTCTCTGTGCCCTCCATGCCTTCCACTGGTGCCAAAGGTCTTTGACGCTAGCTGGTACGAACTGAGAGACATTGGACACAACCCAACGCTCTATCTCGGCTGTGCGCGGGGGTATTTTTTAGTTGAATGTTAGCCATTGATCACTAGGTTGTATCCTCCCCGTTTCGTGGAAGGTCCTCCGTTCGGGTTCAAAGAACCACATGATCCTGTCCAGGGAACAAACAAGGCGGTTAACGGTACTAACATATCCTATCTGTCCCGACAAACCGAACTAGTAAGAAGCAGAAAGGGAAGTCGGCGATTGAGAGGGCAAAATAGACGAAAATTGTGGCCCTGCCGTATTCGCGGCTAAGCTTCCTCATGCGCTGGCTCAGCGAAAGTGACTCGTCTGGTATCTCTGCCTGTTTTGGGGTAGCCTCTGGCTTCTCCTTGTTCGAACGCCTCGATCTCGACGAGTGAAAGGTACGCCGGGGCGCAGTGGATCGAGTGTTTGCGCTTGGAAGTCGCGGTCTGGGTAGTGTTTTCGAAGATCTAGCCAAGTTGCCTCCCATCCTCGGGAGCGGTCTAGAGGAAACCTCCGAGGTGCCCGCCCATAGATAACGCAGGCCTTGGCTGCTCGGCCCGTTGCCTATTTTCTTCCGTGAATGCCTTAGTGAATTCCTCATGGCCAACAGTACTGGCTGAGCTTCATTTCTTCCGAGTGAGAGAGCCTGGAAGGCTCCCAAAGTCCGACGGAACATCGGCGAAGGGGATCGAGGCTGTCGAGACTGCAAAAGCCGAAGCCAGTGCTTTATGGGCCGCTGTTGCCTTGGTAGCTCCGAATTAGCCACAACCTGTATTTCGCAGTCTGCAATCCCTAGAGAAGGGTTGAAACTATATGGAGCCACCTGGATCGCCTGTTGTGCGCGGCCAACGAGTCGGACCTGGCCCTCGCAGTCGTCAAAATCGGACGTTATCGGAGGTTGTTGCACGAGTATCCGGACAGGCGAAATAGTAAAACTAGATTAGATTGTTCACTGCTAAAAACAGCCAACACTGTCAAGATTCCATGAGAGCAAGCGAGTTTGGCATGTCTGTCTCGGGTGTCGAGCTGGAGTTTCGGGTGCTACTGTTGTGGTGCTTCAGCTCAGGAGATCAAAACTTTCGAGAAATTTCTCCGCCCAGCCGGAAGCTCCCTTTCATCATGACGTTGGCCCCACGATGCCGGAGCTTTCGGATGCGCATTGACGCGCCTAGGCACGTGTCGTGCCTGAACCCATGACTGTTTAGACCCTAACCCAAGATCGTAAGCTTAAGTGAAAACACGTGATATATACCCAGCTCCTGAGTTTGTCCTCCAAACATCAGTGTCAACGTTAATGATAGCAGCACCGTCCCTATCGTATGTATGTCTAACTAGGGGGATGATGATTTTACCCAATCGAACGAATGATTTGTTGAATACTTCTGTTCCTGCTGTCAGTCGATGATACACACAACAGTGGTAGTATGGACCCAAGGACGCACGGATGGTTTGTCACACGGCCGTATATCTCGGAGTGGGCGAACCGTACGATGTGAGTACGAGACATATACAGTGGACAGGTACAATACTCACACAATATGGGAAAGAATATCGACGGGAATATTGATTCGGACGTCGAGATGTCTAGAAGCTTTACGTGCTTCCAACACCAAGACAAGGGGATAGGCTGCCAAGTCAATGAGATTATAACCACCAATCATCTTCCGTTGACAGGCATCTTTAAGCGCCCGCAACTCCTTGGGCGCTTCGCCGGCATGGCAGCCTTCTTAAATGCCCACTCTCGACATGCATGAGCACATGGTGACCCCGCTGATTGGTGCCTGCCGTTCAGGCATTCAATTCGGCTTGCTCATTCACTCATCCGTAAGAAGATGTGGGAGATGACGGCCGGGCTGGGCGTCTTCAATTGGGCGGTTGCAGGGCTTGGTAGCTGATTGCAGCTCGACGACTCCGCACTCTCCGCACTTTCGCTCGTGTACCGTCCCCAACCGAGAAATCTCACTCGCGCTATCAGAGCAGCTCGCTTTTTTTTTTTTTTTTTTTTTTTTTTTTCTTCTCTAGCCTTCTTCTGAGCCTCCATTTCTTTGCAGCCTTCTTTCTCTTGCTTGCGCTTGCGATTTGTTATTCAGCAACAGGCGATTCACCTGCTAATTGACATAAGACCACAAGAAAAAACCAGCAGAATTTGCTGATATAGCTGCTAGGTAAGCATCCAACCGCTGTGCGGGGCATTCATTCGAATATGTCATGCCCACAACCGCGACTATGACCACCCCTGAAATCAACAGCAGAGCCTGGAAAACATCAACTGAGACCGTGAAAGCAAAGAGCTTAGCAGATTCGCAATCAATCTACAACTCTGCAGTGAGCAGGAAGCTTAGTGCCACTATATATTGTGTGCATCATGTCTGCACAATATTACCCTCGTAAGCATCCATACACGGCGTATCAAATGGGTCTGACTAGGTGCCTGGTATGAGCTAACACATTATGTCTCCTTGTTACCATAGCTCCCCCTGGAGCTTCGGGATGTAAGTCTTCAACCGTCTTTCTTTTACGCACACTATAATATCTTGACCTCAGGGTATCTGTTACCACGGCTGACAGAATTGCTTGCTTTCAGCCCCAGCTCCCCCTCAGACTTCGGCAGCGCATAACTACCCTCCGCCCCCTTCATCTCCGCCAGCCTCTCAGGCTAAATTCTCATACCCGTCACCACCAATCCAGCAAACTCAAAAGAGCTACCCTGCACCGCCAGCGCAATCGCAGCAGGAGTTTGCGGCGCCGTCAAGGTCGCAAACTCAAAATTATCCTCCTCCTGTGGGCGCGCCGCAGAACTTCTCGCCACCACCTTCGTCTCAGACACAATATTTCCCCCCTCCTGGGGCCTCTCAGCACCAACAGTATTCTTCACCTCCGCAACATCAATACCAGTCCCCTCAACACCATCAATATGGCGCCTCCCCCACGCCCCCGCCTCCACAGGCCTCGCCCCCTGTCTCTTATCCCCCGCCTCAGCAGCAGCAACAGCATCATATGCAGTTTCACCCTGCATCACAGGCTACACTAGCTATGCATGGCCGAACACCCTCTGTGACTTCACACAACTCAGGTCTTGGCCTTGCCGGCATTGGCAACCCAACACCTCCGCAACACCAGCAACAGCAATTCGCCGCTCCTCCATCCTATACAGGGTCGGCTCCGGGCGCGAGTCCCACGGGTGGGTATCCAGCTGAAAAGAGCAACATTCCGCTGGCCGAGGGATCACCTGTCGACACAAGCGACCCTGCGAACCTAGAGAGTGGTGCTCCGCCCGCAAGTCACTTTGTGGGAGCCACGGCGACGGTAGATGATGTCGGCACATTCAACGGTGGTAGTTATCGCATCAGCCACCGTGACACCAACACAATCCTTACCATACAGCTCGCAATGGGATGTCCCCTTAGCGCCAAGCCGGGTGCCATGATTGCCATGTCGCATACCATTACGCTCCGCGGCAAGATCAAGTTCAGCATGAAGAAGCTTGTGGCCGGAGGCGAGATGGCCGACTCTACTTTCACGGGACCAGGCGAGCTCTTGCTAGCGCCTGCCATGCTTGGAGACATTACCAGTTTGAAGCTTACGGGTAGCGAGTCATGGTCAGTTGGCCAGGACGGCTACCTTGCTTCTACCCAGGGAGTAGTCAAGGAATTCAAGCGGCAGGGCCTTGGCAAAGCCATGTTCAGCGGTGAAGGTTTATGGGTTTACAAGATAAGTGGAAAGGGCCTGCTGTGGCTGACAAGCTTCGGAGCCATCATTCGTAAGGACGTAAGTGCCTTTGCCCCGGACCCCACATGTGCAGCATCTTGACATCCTTAAGTGTACTAATTGGACTTTTCTTTTTCTGACTTAGTTGGCGGATGGGGAGAAGTACGTTGTGGATAACGGACATCTGGTTGCGTGGAACACCAAATACATCCTTGAGCGCGTGGCCTCGGGGGGTATAGTGTCTGGCGTTGCCTCTGGTGAAGGATTGGTGTGCAAGTTTACCGGACCTGGTACGGTATTCCTGCAGACGAGGAATGCGGTAAGCTACGCCATTTTCTTTTACTCGTGTCCAATAATGAACGCAGAGTGCTAACGCAACATTGATCTTGTAGAAATCATTCAGCACTTATATGAGCGGACAGATGAATACTTCTTTCTGATACAAGTCGGTGATGTTATTGGTTCTTTTATCATATCAGTTCAGTGTTGCTGGCGATGCATGTTTTGTTGGGGGAATCTTTGTTCTTGTGGAATATATCAAGGCTAGCTATTTCATACGACCTTATCTAAGCGATTTATAAACGTGAATCGCAAATGACAGCCATCTGGTTTTTTTCTTTGCCCAAACATGTCTGTTCATGTAGAAGAAGCGTTCTGATGTACTCTATGTACAAGAGCTTACTGTAAACTATACTTTCGGGGGTTTCAGCATTGTTGACCCTCAAGATCGAAAACATATTTTCATGATATAATCACGACCAAGCCCGGATTGACAGCAAGTGGTCATTGCACTGATACACTGTACGCAGAAGGCTTCCCCATGCTAATTTGATTGACAGTATTGTTTTGGTGGTCTACCTGTTTGCGTCTGGGAAAATCCTCAATTTCAGGGGCAAGGTCAGCAGCTGGCAGCTGGCATTTCTAACAGGATCCACAAATCCTGGCCGAATCTACTCTCCCGAATAGGCAGTTACGTTTATGACGACTGTAATCAAGACCTCACTCAGCCCAGGGCACGCCTTCTCAACAACAATGTAATGTGGAAAAATCGTGCAGGTACAGGTGTGGCCTGCTGGTCCTTCCTGATAATCGAGTTGGTTCGCAACCCGGCGAAGACTTTAAATGTACAATAGTCAACATTTATCTCGCAAAGTACACAGTTGTCGAAAGGAGTACAGAATCTGTCAACATATCAACCAGCGTCGAGCCTCTTTTTCTGTTTTTTTTTGGCTATCAATCGCAGATATTACGGGCATCTCTTGACCCAAGTCGAAACAATTGCCCATCGACAAGAGCGCTAGAATCCTCAGCTTTTCAAAGAACAATTTCTTAGGCCGGATCCAGAGAACTTTGACGGCATCATGACCAGCTGGCGAAGTTAAACAAGGTTCGAGTCTTCCACCAGCAGCCTGTCAGCGTGACCCAAGTTCAACCTTGACGCGCATCTTTCCAAGTCCCCTTCTATTTACTTCTTTGCGTTTCCCAGTAAAGACAAGTCAGTCCTACTCTCCAGCTCAGTAGGGCAAAAAGGTCGCGGCTCCACCTCGACGAGGCCGACGACTTGCCTGTGGTGGCATATTTATGTCCCCCTCTGGGCATACTTTGCATCTAACCTCAGGCTTCTATGGCAAACAAGCCCCTGCCTGGATCCCTTTACCCCTCTTCTTTTCGCACTTTTCTTGAGCCTGAAAATACCCGCTCTGATTTGAAGGTTTTGTGGTTGTGGCTCGGATCTAAGGCTCCCCCCTTACCAATTATTTGTGACTTTGAGCTCATCACCACCAGCAAAAAAGCCAACAACTACACAATCTTCTTGCATTTGATGTTTTCCTCTCCCACTGTCTTATTTTCAAGCTGATATCAGCCCTTTGCCTACTTGCAGGAGCATTGTCTGTCAAGCAAATACCTTTACTTTGTCGCCCAAGGTTTGAGGTAGTCACATACGATATCCACTTTGCAACCTTCATCCAATCGGTATGTTTTCACTCATCCGTCACCTTAACTCTGATGCCTCCTTATGGCATGTCATCTGGACATTTTATCCATGAGTATACCACTGACTCAGCTGGTAGACATCATGAACAGCCTTCCTTCTGAGGACAACTTGTCCGACGCCTCTTTCGGAGTGTTTGGCGACGAGAACAAGGATTATGCCGAAGTGACAGGCATCGATGTCTTACGGTTTCATGAGTCTATCAAGAACCGCAACAAGAAGCCTCCCCCTTGCACAATCAACCTTACAAACTTCGGCCGTCCTCCGTCTGCTAGTATCATTTGTGATCTGAGAGGAGATGCTTGTGAACTCAGACGCTTTAAGACACCTGGAGCGTCTGGCTGTCAGTCGGTACTCGGCGAGCAGGATGTAAACCTGTTCGCTACCACAGACAAGGAGGAATTTGACCATTCTCTGTCGACGTCCAACTTTTCCACTGGTCGCATTGACGATACATACTGTCACGACAGCCCCTACGGCGGCCCAGTCTTTGAGAGGACCGCAGATATTGGTGCGAAGAAAACACAGATTCGCACTACAGTGACCGGTCCCAAACCAGACTACATGGATGAGAGCTCTCTCGCAAAGCGCAATGATCCTGTCAAGGCCCAGAAGTTCCAAAAACTTGTCGAGCGTCTTGTCGTCAACGATACACTGAGGGGCGAACATGATTCTGGCACGAGTAGTAGTGACCCTCATTCCCAGCAAGGAGGTCTGGCTTTGGCGGGGTCACGCAACAGCGGAGGTGCAAGCACCTATCTGGATGTTGCAAGCCACCATCATGACGACAGCAGAGTGTCTCAGCGTAGGGACTCGTCGGCTAGTGAACGCTCTAACATGCATGTTACACCCAACCCCAGCCATGGAGGCTCCGAGGTCACGGCCGGCTCCAGTGTCAGCGACTACGACAACATCAAGAATGGAGATTTCCCAGCGGATACAGCCGAGAACAGGGGCAACTGGGAATTTTCAGACCATAAAGACGATCAGGTTCACTTGGAGAAGCACAAGTTGAACAACTTCAATCCAAACGCCAACAACTTCCAACCCGCCCTGAATGGCTTCAACCCCAATGCTGCCTCGTTTGCCCCCACCAGCGCCATCCCAATGTCAGACGCAGCTGCTCAGGCTGTCGAGCAACAGAAAAAGCATCAGCTACATCTGGAACTGCTGCAGCAGCAGCAACAGGCCCAGGCCCTTTCCCAGCTGGCACAGTTTGCTCCGACCCAGCAGCACGCAGCTACGATAAACCTCGGCGTGAATGACTGGCTCAACCCTCAGCGGCATCAGCAGCGCCGACAGCCTCTTAGCAACATATTTCCCGATGCTATGTTGCCTCATACCCCTGCCTCCATCTCAGAGATTGGCCAAGATCTGCTGAACTCACTTGCCGCGCAGCACATTGCCTTCTTAACCCAACAGAACGCCATTATGGCAGCAACTCTTAGCCAGCAGCAAAACTGCGCCGCGCCGCTCGGAGCTCAAAGCGCTTTTCCGGGGATTTCTCCCTTTGGTCTGGCGGACCCTCTTATTGCCCCCTTCAATCACCAACTGCCTGGACCTCAAATGCCACCTTTTGGAAGCGTTAGTAGCATGAACAATGGGATGAACTCAGTTATCCGCTTTCCTACTCCGCTTTCTGGCTTGAGTGCTACTATTCATCACGGTCAGAACAGCCAGCAACAGTCTCAGGCGCCTCGTCACTACCATGGAGCTCAACAAACTGGCTATGCCAGCGTCGCTGCTCCACCACCACCTGCGGGCATGCAACAGAGCTTGAACAATTCCCAACAGCAAGGCTACGTCCCTGTCCAGCAGCGCTCTCTTGTCTCGCTTGCTGGTGCGCCGCCCCCTTCGCAGACCCTCGCCTCGACTATGCCCTTGGCCAACCAGCATCTGCTTAGATTTGACGCCAACGGAATGCTCATCGACGTGCCTAAGCCACGCGATCACAGTGACCCCCAGCTACAAATGGCGTACGAGGCGGCGATCGAGTGGAAGAAGGCTAATCTGCCCGGCTACGCGCAATCCTGCCGGGAGCGCCAGAACAACCGTATAGCCAACAAGCTACAGAGTGGCCGTCAGTACCTGGGCCAGCCCAAGAACATGTACGCCTAGAAGGCCGATCACCAATACACCCCCAAGAAAAGCGGCGGAGAAATCAAGAAAAAAATAAACACAGCGGGGTGCGTGAGGGGCGACAGCGCGGCGGTTGTGGCGTCGTCATCGTCATCATTAACCAACAGCAAAATAGCGGCGAGCGCACGACAGCAGCGTGCCGAAGATGGCTATGACACGGACAATGGAAAGACAAAGAGAAGTGACGCGAGTTGGAGGAGCTCCGAAGAAACGATTGTAGGTTCAGAAGACACGGTCGCAAGCGCTGCCGATACCGTCATCCGAAACGAGACGACAAGTAACGATTTCGATCCTGTAATGAGCCCTGAGTCATCTGTTAAAGCAGCCTGAATCTTTTGGGCAATGGTACAGAATTTCGCAAGGTGCGCATTCTGTCGTGGCGTATGCTTGTTTGGGTTCCAATCAAAGAGAGCGGATAAGAGGGGAAAGTGTTTTTTCTTTTGTGTTTTTTTGTATGACTACAAAGTTGGCTTTGGTGGTCGACTGGAAATTCTTGTTTGCATATGGGAAAACTGCGAGTATGGATGACATAGAAGCTGTGGATGCTGGCTGCCGACAAACTCCTTCGTTTCGTTGTTTGCGTTATTATCTGTTTCCGACTTTTTCTTTGTCTCTGACTTCTTTTATCCATCTGGCATTTCTCATTTCGGTTTCTCGTCAAGGGATTAGATTGGCCATGGAATGATTTCCATGGATGACTGTTATGTTTTCTTTCTGATAACAAACGTCGTCAGGGGCACAGCTGAGGGGATGTTCTTACCATATGTATTAGCTTCTTTTCGTCTTCGGCAGCTTATGCTTCGTGTTCTTACTGTCTCTTAGAACAGCTAGGGCAGCGGAGTAGAGTAAGTTGAGGAAACGAAACAGGAAAGCCACATTTGTGATTAAGCAGCATGTGTATTTGTTCTTCTTGTCCTGAAAAGGGTTATGACGATGATTTCCTTGCTTGAGGTCACAGTGCACCGACGATGGCTGATTATGGTCCGTCTGAATTCTCTCAATGGTAGCCATTGTGATTGGACTTGGGAAGACCAGAAGACGAACAGCAAATCGCCGCAGTTGTACTGCCATCTCAACGTTAGATCTAGACTAATGGCATTCTCACTTGGTACTAGAGAGGATTGTAAGTTTGCCGCCTTCTAGTTTACACATCAGAAAATAGACTTGCGTCGTTCCTTGGCCATGGAGTCATCCAGTTGTTGTGCACGGAATACCAGGCTGACAGCCTGTCGTGCTACTACATATCTGCAGACACACAGCCGCCAGGCAGGCCCGAGCATGGTATCACCGTATCGTGACACCTTGTGTGACTTCCCAAGCCCCTGCCGGCTCATACCCAACGGAAACAGGTGGTATCTTTCTCCAAAGTAGCTCAAGCGTGGTCGGACAGTTTTCGAAACCACGTGATTATCAAGGTTTGATACACCTATTCAGAGGGCTGATTGTTTGAATTCAAGGGGGCAATCACCAAAAATCCAATGGAGCTTGTGGAATGGGAACACACGAAACTCCAGGAGCCAGAGTCATGGGTGCAGACAAACTCTGGGTTTCCCGTATGATTGACTGCCCCTGTGGTGATTGGCTTGTCAGGATCCATGGACATGTTGGCATTGCAAGCTGGTACAAGCCTCAGAGTATTCGCGCAAAGCGACAACGTGGATTGCCTCCACGCGCCAGGCGCAAACATGCACCAAACAGACGAGCTGGTTCAGCAAAGGCGCAATCACCCCATGAGGTACTGGGTATTTGTATATCAGCCCGGCCTTTGTAATGGCAACCCACGTATGTCGGTGGGACTGGGTGCTTTTATGTCTCGAAACAAAGATGTTGCTTTGACAGGCGACGTCGGCAGAGAAGCATCACACCGCTCCCAGGAATAACAGCAAACTTGAATGCCTTGGCTCGCAATGATCCGCTCTCGAAAGGCGAAGCCGAACCGCTCCTTATCACCAATGTGGCATGGTATCGAAGCCAGCCAGTCTACGAGATTAGATATCGACAAGATCATCAAGGGAGATCCAAGCCATCAAATAGTCCTAGGTATCGGCGGTACTTGGTTTACAAAGTCAGATTCGCTGGGGCAGGTCGGGCAGTGGTCAGTTTTAAGCCGCGTCCATGTCCACTTGTTAACCCCTGCAAGATTTCTGACTGCACAGTTGACAGTGTATCTGACCAGGTATACGCCCCTAAAGCCCGGAGATGGTATGCACGCAAGTCCTTGGCGACAGCGGCAAAGACAGGCTCCGGCCAAGATGGGATGCAAGAAGACCACAGCAGATTCATTAGCGAGATCAAAAACCTGAGGTTGTTGCGCCACAAACACATTGCCAGACTTGCTGGAAGCTACACCGATGTGGAGAGGATCGCATACCTGATGGAACCCGTTTCCGACACCACTCTCGACATGTTCCTCGAGGGGGGACTCAACCACGACGCCCGTATCCTGCTTCGGCATTCGTTTGGATGTCTTGCTGCCGCCCTTGGTCACATACATGGCCACTCCCTCCACATCAAGCAACTCTCCAGCGAAAACATCTCGGTGCACCATGGTAAGCTCTTCATCAGTGGCTTTGGTGCGCTGGTACAGAATCCCGCAGAGGCCATGTGCGCTGCCCCTGAGTTGAGGGAACCCAGGGACGTCGATGGGTATTCTAGAGACGTTTGGGCGCTTGGGGTGATCTACCTAAAGATCCTGATGCGACTCCATGGGGTGCGGCCCAGTGAATTCTGCTATTGGGTTCATATATACAGCCAAGGAGCATCTGGCGTGGATAGGGAAGACAGTTTAATCACATGTGTAGACAGGTTCAAAACATTTGTTCAAGGCCAAGGCAGACCTCGATATCAACACGCAGCAACGTGGACGTCGGCTCTTCTCCAAGAGGAACCACACAAACGGCCGAATTGCCAAGATTTGCTGGATATGATCCTAGATTCGCGGCAATCACAAGAGTTCTGTTGTCAAGACTGTCGTCGAGCTTGCGCCGGCAGTAGATCACGCCAAGAAGACGTCAGTTTTGGCCTCACCAAGGCTGGCCACGAGACCCTGAGAGGGCTTCTCGCATGCATGCCATACATCGGTTCTAAACCGTCTCACAAGAACTACCACGCGGGTCCCATCATAGCAAATATCAGCAAAACACGCATCGGCCAAATTGACGAGGCCAAGACTAGTCTTGAGCAAGCCAAACATGCTGTCATTACGGAAAACAGCGGAAAGGGGCTCTCATCAAAAGTAACCCCATCAGCAATGCTAGGATTCGTGGAAGATTCAGAAGAAGTGTTGCCTGT
Organism: Magnaporthales sp. P1609; assembly: GCA_003709005.1. NCBI lineage: Eukaryota > Fungi > Ascomycota > Sordariomycetes > Magnaporthales > Magnaporthales sp. P1609. Next base: position 2,582,364 of record PELF01000007.1, on the reverse strand, counting down.
ACCCATAAAGAAAAAAGTAGAGGCTACGACTGAGGGCCACCCAATGTTTGCATCTGGCTACGATCATGAGGGAAAGGCATCGGCCTGCCCGCAACCCGGTGAGGGTAAATCAAAGAGCTACTCTTGTTTCAGCCCGCCTCAGCCGCTCCAAGTAACCAGAGAACCTTCTCCAGCACCGTCAGGATCCAATTTGACTCCAAAAGAATCGGACGAGGTCGTCGCTGAGAATCTTAGCCGCAACTGTGTCCATGGCAGAGCGAGTGCTGTCCGGGCCCACTTGGAGGAGGCACTTGAGCGTCGGCTCGACTCTGCTTGTCAGGAGGCTTGGTTCAGCGCGGTTTGCGGTACCAGCAAGGAACACAGCGAATGTGTACGCGTCTTCCTCGAAACGGCAGGCAACGACTTTGTACAGAAAACGGAGAACAAACCGGGTCGCAGAACTGCCCTATTGCTTGCGGCAGATAACCCGAACTTTGAAGGGACAGATCTCGAAGAGCGCGTGGAGCTGCTGATAGAGCATGGGGCAGACACGAACACGGTCGACTCGCAGGGAGATCATATGCTTGCCAAGCTCATACGGCGGGGTGGTGATACCTCACGGACTATAGAAGCCATCGCCAGATCGCCAACTACCGATCTGAACAAGCCTGCGGGTGAGAGTGAGGATAGTCCTCTCCATCTCGCCGTGGAGCAGGTGAACGTCGCTGTAGTTTCGCTTCTTCTACATCTCAGGGCCAATGTCGACCCCGTCAACGCAAAAGGGCTGACGCCACTGGAAGCTGCCGTGCTGCAAGTGTACAAAACTCCTGGAATGCGTGTCAGTCAAGAACAGGCAGAAGTTTTGAAGGCGCTCATGGATTTTGGGGCAAACACGGACAGAGTGACGAGGTTCTATCTCGCCAAAGAGGAGGGTATTGCTTAGGTAGTCGTGGGCAGTAGCCATTAAGACAAGGGCGAATTTCACGAACTTTCCAAAGTGGGGGTGGGGTCAAATGGGTGACGCCAACAACCAAAAGTTGATTTCATATTATGTCGATGGCCTCCAACTTCCAAGCCACCCCTATCATGTAAATATTAACTGAAACTTACTACACTAGTTAAAAAGCTTTAATTACCCATCATATGCTCCATTTTTATTTTTCCCAGCTACAAAATCTTCGCTATGATACTTGAAGTAGCTGAGAATCGGGGACTGTTAAGTGTCTCCGGTAGGCAATCCCCGCGCCCTCACGTGATTGCGCGTATGTTATTCTGCTGTGTGCCTCTGTTTGCTGGACCGCGTCTGGTCTTCAACACAACAAACCCAACCAGCCCAACACAAATTCTTTTAAGAGGGAGGTCTCTTAGTAAATCTTGGCAAAGTAACCTTGCGATCTGGATTTGACGATATTTGTCTACAATTTAACACAATCAAACCCGTCATGGCCCCAAAAAGTTCAAGTAAGAAACGCGCTCGCGACGAGGAGGCGCAATCCAGTGGCAGCGAGGCCGAGACAAGACCGGCACCGGTAAAGAAAGCCAAGGCGAAAGACAGCCAGCCAGGCGCTGGTCAGGTCGATGCAGACGGTAATCCCTACTGGGAGGTGCGTTCAGCCAGCCAGTCTTTGTTTCTACCCCTCCAACACCTTGTTGTGAGGTTGGTGACTTTACAAAACTGACAAGCTTGTGAGCCTTGTTCAGATTGCCGACAAGCGGCGTGTTGGAATCTCGCAGTTCAAAAAGACGGAATTCATCAATATACGCGAGTACTACGAGGCTGGTGGCGAAATGAAGCCTGGAAAGAAGGTATTTCAAGCCACTTTGCTGCATACGCATATCTGGCCCTGGCTGAGCAAGTGCAGGATTTCTTGCTCGACCTCCAGCTGCTAACTTTGCAACCTGGCTGTAGGGAATCTCGCTCACGGTGGACCAGTATAGCGCTCTTCTGAAGGCTATTCCTGCCATCAATGCCGAGTTGCGCGCCCGGGGCCACGGGATCGCTGAGTCAGAGGGCAGTGGTGCCCCAGTTGTCGCAAAGCCTGATGGTGACGTCAAAAAGTCAACAAAGAAGAACAAGAAGAAGGCCAACATCGAAGCGACAAGCGACGAGGGTTCTGGTTCCGACTGAGTCCCGAGCCCTCGCTTTGATGTGACACCCAAACCGCGTTGCTTGGACCTAACGAATTTCGGCGCCCATAATGTTTGACATTGCTTTACTAGAGGATGATGTGCTTTTTATTTTGACAACTTCACGAAGATATGAAACTTAGCACCACCGGGTAAACGGTATGGATCACAAAGAGGTGAGGTCCTTTGGTTCTCACGGGCTTGTAAATAAAAGTCGTTTCACACCAGGCACGGTAACTGTGAATCAAGAACCACAGCCATTTGGTGCTCGCAATGCACACAGACCATATTCAAGTGTCGAAAGAAAACGCCATCTCGGTGTCACCCCCACATTTGGACTAGCACTGAGGTCTTGTCTGTAAAGGCAATGGAACGATAATTGGGCCGCCGGTGGCTTAACGATCTCTGAATTAGCCCGACTGTGGGTTTCAGCGGCCCAGCTTGAACAACCCCCTGGCCACCAAATTGGCAGACGTCAAACCCCCTAGGTTCCCCGCAGTCACAATCTTCTTGGCTGCATGCATCAGCAGATTAGCGCTTGTCACCTTCCCGACCTGGCAACCTGAGCTCATTAACTTATTTGATCTAACAAGCTGTAGGGAGGCCTTTTTCGTCGTTGTGATGCGTCTCAGCGCAGTCTAGATCTGTGGGGAAAAGACCACTGTGCTTAGGGCAATATACCACCCCTTTCGCCAACTACCAAGCACTTACTGGACCGGTCGTATGTCACGTTCGGGAAGGATTCCGATTTGAGATTTGTAAGGGAAACTTGCCCAAGAGAATTAGTGCCATCAACTATGCTCGTTGAAGTCGGACAATGCTTAATTTTTTTCCCCCCCCCCTCCTCTCTGGTTTCATCAATGCGCCAATTTTCAATAATTCAAATTATTGCTTTGCTGACTTGATCTCTATTATGTCAAATGCTGTCATGTTTCCTTCTAGCTGGATCCAGAAGGTTGCATCGAAATAACGATCGTTACGAGGTGTATTGCGACCAGTGCATATTGGAGTAGCTTTTGTGGGGTCGGGAAGACGCCGCACATATTCAGCGGGAAGTTGAATGTTGTTGCACTAAAAACACCGTCAAAAACGGAAGCCCCCGTTACTGACTAATGCCAGTGACTTGGGTTAATGTAGCCTGCAACACACCCCCCAGTCCATTGGTGGTATCCATTGTAGCGGTCAATGGAATGCCTTTTCCATGCCAACAGTTAGGCCGATGGAATGTTTTTTTCCATACCAAATGGGAATACCTAGGGTATAATACCCTCCAACCAATATATTGATTTGATTACGTATTGAGCGTTTTTAGGGGTGGTTTAGCTAATTAACAAATTTGCAACAAACAAGGGAAATTACAGGTTTTCGCCCTTTCCAGGATTCGAACCTAGGTGTACAATATCGAATTTTAAAGGGGTAATTCCCTCCCGGGTTTATAATTGTTGCACTAAAAACATCGCCAAAAACGGAAGTCCCCGTTACTGACTAATGCCAGTGACTTGGGTTAATATAGCCTGCAACAAATGTTACCCAATTTTCAACCGACATATTTAGCCACCGTACTGTCCTCCTTCCGATCATGGTCTTTACGTCCCTTCATGCCGGACAACACCTACCTGCAAAAGCATTTTTTTGCTCCCCTGAGAAGCCGCCAAGATGAAGATTGCACACTTGTTCAGTCAGCTGTGCCTCTCGTTCACACTGACTATCGCAGTGGATCTGACTGGCTATGAGTACATCGTGGTTGGCTCTGGGGCTGGTGGTGGGCCGCTGGCCGCACGCCTCGCCATGGCCGGCAAGAAGACACTGCTGCTCGAAGCAGGCGACGACCAAGGAGCCAGCATAAACTATACCGTACCAGCCTACCACGCTCGTGCGAGCGAAGACGACGCCATGAGCTGGGACTTCTTCGTGCGCAACTATGCCGACGATGCCCAGCAGGCGCGCAACTACAAGACCACATACGAGACCCCCGATGGAGGGGAGTACACTGGTCTGAATCCTCCTGTTGGCTCCAAGATGAAGGGTGTCCTCTATCCACGAACCGGTACACTTGGCGGGTGCACAGCTCACAATGCCATGGTCGCGGTGTATCCGTTCCGCTCCGACTTTGACGACATAGCACGCCTTACGGGCGACGATTCCTGGTCGGCCAGCAACATGCGCAAGTACTTTGTAAAGCTGGAGGAGAACCGCCACCTCCTCCCGGGCAAACCGGGCCATGGCTACTCGGGGTGGCTGACCACCCAAGTCGCTCCTCTGACCATCGCACTGGGCGACCCGCAACTTCTGGGCTTCTTCTTCGGGGCAGCAGCGGCGCTTACATCATGGTCGACGAACCTGATCTTCAACCTCGCCACGCTGATCGCAGGGGACGCAAACCAAGACTCGGCCTTGCGCGACTCCAGGCCTGGCAACTACCAGGTCCCGCTGTCCACGCGCGATGGTGCACGCACCGGCTCCCGCGAGCTCATCGTTGCGGTCCGCGATGCCAAAAACTCGGATGGGAGCAAGATGTACCCCCTCGACGTTCGCACCGACGCCCTCGTCACAAAGGTCCTGTTCGACAGCAGCAAGCCTCCCAAGGCAATTGGTGTTGAGTTTCTTGACGGCAAATATCTCTACCGCGCCAGCAGAAGATCCAAGAATGCCGGCCCCGGCGAGCGCGGCACGGCCACTGCTTCGAGCGAGGTCATCATCGCGGGTGGCACGTACAACTCACCGCAAATTCTCAAATTGAGCGGCATCGGCCCAGCTGCCGAGCTCCAGCGCTTGAACATCCCCGTCGTCAAGGACCTCCCGGGGGTTGGCACCAATCTCCAGGACCATTATGAGATCGTGGTGCAAGGCAGTGCCCCCGCGAGCTTCAGTTCCACCAAGAGCTGCACGTTCACGCCCGAGACCACCGGAGACCCCTGCCTGACGCGCTGGGAGAACCCTATACTGGGCGACAGGAGCATCTACTCATCGTCCGGCTTCGCGTCCGCACTATACTACAAGAGCAAGGAGGCCGATGGGAGCGACTGGGACGTCTTCGCGTTCGGTGGGCCCGTCAACTTCCGGGGCTACTTCCCAGGCTTCTCGGTCAACGCGACGGCGCGCAAGGACGTCTTCAGCTGGGCGATCCTCAAGGCGCACCCGCGCAACGCGGCCGGCTCCGTCACTCTCCGGACGGCCGATCCGCTCGACGTGCCGGACATTGTGTACAACTACTTCACGGACGCCGGCTCGGACAGGGACCTACGCGCCATGACCGAGGGCATCCGGCTGGGGCGCGACGCCCTCAAGCTGCAGCTCGCCCAGCCCTTCCGCGAGGAGTTGCCTGGCAAGGAGGTGCAGACCGATGAGCAGATCGCGACGTATATACGCGACACGGCCTGGGGTCACCACGCCTCGAGCACGTGTCCCATCGGGCGGGACGACGACCCCATGGCGGTGCTGGACTCGAAATTCAGGGTCAGGGGCGTGAGTGGCTTGAGGGTCGTGGATGCTTCCGTATATCCGAGGATACCCGGGACGTTCACAGCCGTATCGACTTACATGCTGGGGGAGAAGGCGGCCGATGTTATTCTTGCAGGGGAGGGTGCTTACAAGAGATAGCTTTGTAGTGTAGTGTCTGAAATGAAAAGAGTTGAGACTACTATCGTAATGATTTTGAAAAAAAAACAAGGGGCATTTATAACCGTTTCTTGTTTGATGTCGCGCATACGTTTTGAAATGAACCAAGTTAAGAAACAGCGGTACCTTTGGAAAACTCCTAAATTAGGGGTTCCGGGTAGCCACAGACACTTACCCTGCACTTGAGATGAACAGCAATCACGGGCCCGCTTAAACCGACCCCTGCTTCAACAGCTATGGAAACACGCCGAAATTGACAATTACTCTTTTGATTAATCACGCCGCCGTCTCGAAAGAGTAAAAAAGGCCAGGGTCGAGAATGCATCATTTGTCCAATCGAAAAATCTGCGTCGGAATATGCCGCTGATTCGACCGGTCGGCGGTGCTCTGAGCTGGGCGGCGGCAGCGGCAGCACGTCGGCGCGCCCATCTCGGACGCTGCCGCTTCTACTCGTCCAGAGTCTCGGACCCGCTGCGAATCCTCTTTTGCGGCTCGGACGCGTTCAGCTGCGAGTCCCTCCGGGCCCTGGACGACGTCAGGCGCAGCGAGCCGCGGCTAGTCAAGTCGATCGACGTCGTAACTCGTCCGCCGAAACGGACCGGGAGGGGATTGAAGGTGGTTAAGCATGGTGAGTTGGAGACCAAGAAAAAAAGAAAAAAAAAGAGAGAAATCCCCATATGGTAAAGTTTCCCTGTCTTACTGAAATGTCGAGAACAAAGCCCCCATAGAAACGCTGGCAACGGACCTGCAGCTGCCGGTGCACCCGTTGGACAGTTTCCGCGGGTGGGAGGTGAGTTTTCCAGAAGGCTCCAAAACAACAGTTACACGAATCACCATGTCGACTCACGTGACAACCTCAACAATAGCTTCCCCTTGTGGACGGCGAGAGTATCAATTTGATAATAGCTGTATCTTTCGGCTTATTTATCCCTTCAAGGATCCTAAAGGCCGTTAAATATGGAGGGTTGAACCTCCATCCATCATTTCTCCCCGAGTAAGACCATTGCCGAAAGCGCTGTCTTTTTTTTTTTTTTTTTTTTTTTTTTTCTCTACATAAGAAAGCGTCATAGTTCCTATGTAAACACTACTAACACAAAGAATCCAACTCCCCAAAATCCCAAAAGTCTCCGCGGCTCGGCTCCCATCCAATGGGCCATCATGCTCGACCGCCAACACACCGGCGTGACCCTACAGACCCTTGACGACAAGGCCTTCGACAGGGGCCTGATCCTCTCACAGACACCGCGCCCGGGCATCCCCATCCGGCCGGGCGCCACCACGGCCGACCTGACGGCCCAGCTGGCCGGCCCGTCCGCGGCCGTGCTCATCGACGGCCTCCGCGCGGGCCTCCACGTCCCGCCGCTGTCTCCCCTCTCCACCGCCCCCGAGAGCGCCCACGCACCGGCCCTGCACGCCCGCAAGCTGACCAAGCAGGACGCCGAGGTGCGCTGGAACGGGATGCTCTCCCGCTACTGGAGCTGCGGCGACGTCGCGCGCCGGTACAGGGCCCTGGGTCCGCTGTGGGGGAGGACCACGTCGTTGGTGGTGCCGCCTAGGCCCGCTACGGCTGGAGGGGCCGGCGGTGCTCCCTCCACCCCATCTGACAGTCCATCACGGCAGCAGCAGCAGCAAAAGAAGAAGCGCAACGTGCCCACGGAGCCCCAGCGCGTCATCCTAGAAGGCGTCGAGGCGTTGCCGGAGGGTTACTTCCCCAAGGCAGACGAAGCTCAGATCTGCGAGGCCGTGAAGAGCGTGGCTTCCGGCGAGTCATCTGCTCCATTTGCTTTGCATGCAAGCGACGAGCAGCAACCATCGTCTGCTCAGCTGCCCTTGACATTGTACGAGGTCGAGTGGGAGATGGAAGCGGCAGAAGGGGATGCAAAGGCGCGGCGCTACAAGACGTTCTGGATTCGGGACAACACCGACAAAAGCAATGGTTCGCGGGCTGTCTGCGTCCTGGTCATGCAGAACGATGCGTCTGGACTGCCGGCCAAATATACGCCATGCAGACTTGGCGTCGAGTCGATGAAGATGGAAGGTCAGCCCTCAAAGCCGGCATTGGAGCTGGTCAGATATCTTGGGGGCCGGAGTCCGCTGCCGTTGGCTGCAACGCCAACCCCATAGGCTCCTGGGCGCGCTATGCATGCGGGCGTTCAGCATTGCATTCCATTCAGTATCGCGGGCCACCTATAGGTGGATAATTGAGCGAGACTTGTATACTAGTGTAGTAACATGGAACCAGAGCTGCCGGCTTGGGTACCGGACTGGGATCCTAACGTCATTGTCGCCGTAAGACATTGTCAATTGCTGTGCTGAAAAGGCCGTCCCTTGTCTCTGCATAATACAAGCACGTCATGCCATTACTGATCTTCACCGTCAGTGGTTCAAAGTACTTTACAATTGATTGGTCGTTTGCTGTTACGTAGTCGCGTAAACCAGAGCACATCTTTGTGATAGTAAATCGCCGATGAGGCTCAGTGCCATCGGATCCTCCGTAGAATCCGTTTCCTCCGATCCTGCCCGTAAGTACCGATCGTAACGTCATGAACAAGTTAATATGGAGGCCCAAATATCCGGGTCTGAAAATCACCTTTGCGCCCCCCGTTCCTCAGGTACCGACCGAGTATGATACCAAAATACACAAGTTTTACAAAGCAACGTCCGTTCCGTCCGCCAGGGAATTGGAAGCCATACCGTCACAGGTTATTTGCACACAATAGATCAAAGAAACTTCCCTTTAGCGGGCGGAAAATAATTTCCGTCGTTGGCATTGTAGGTCTCTGGCAGCCAAAGACTCAAAGGCTCTTGGCCATCTTGTCCTCGCCGTTGACACTGCCGTTGCTGGACGAAGTGTCCGTCTTGGCCAGGTTGTCCTCGTCATCGAGCTCGGCGCCCATGCTCTCCTCGAACACGGGCTCCGGCTCGTTCACGTCGAACTTGGTCTTAAAGTCATACTGACCACTGGTGTAGCTGCTGCTGTTGGATCGGCGACGCGCGTGGGCAAAGGTAAAATTCTCGTCGAGAACCTCCTCACCAGCATTACCCCTGATCAAGTTGACAAATGTCAGATATTTGAATACCAAAGAGTTTTGGAGATCTGACCGTTGACACGTACCAGTTGGAGCGGCCACCGCCGTTTTTCTTGACCTTCTTAGGCTCGTTGTCGAGGAATCCGTGCTTGGCAAAATACTTGGGAATATGCTCCTCAGGGAGAGCAGTACCGTTGGCGAGAGCGGCGTGGTTGCGGTTGTTTGCCTTGTGGGAGCGAGTCACTGCATGCATATGACGCAGTTAGTATCTAACTCATGTCCTGCAGTAACTATAAATTACAACTGATACAGGGACATTGGTTGACTCACTGATGAGGATAGATGGATTGGGAGGCTTGAATTGGTTTTAATTCGATTGGATAGACAACAAGACGAACAAACCCAAGTACAGGCTTAAGACTGTCGCAAGTTGTGACTTTCTTTGAGTAAATACCGGATCTTGGGATGGAGAAGTCCCTTTGCTGTTCTTAAGGTTTAACGTTAGTATGACGACCAAATGCGGGGTCAGCCATTGAAAGCTGGGGAGCGGTCCGTTCGGGCTGCGAGATTCGGCATAGGCAGTGTATCTGGAGAGGAAGGGACGGTTTGGAAGAAAGAGGATGTGATGCAAACAGATGGCTTTTAGGGGTCAATTGACGGAAAACAGAAGAATTTCATCACACTTACTGTTTGAAATCGAGATGATTGGGTATCGTTGGATGGTCGTAGTCGTGGCCGTTGATTAAGTGCGTGTAGGTAGATGTAGTACAAGCTTGGAAATAGAAGGACAAGAAGGGTCAAGAAGGAAAGTTACAGTTGAATTTGTATTTTAGACCTTGTGCTGCCCAAGGATGGAAACGCCGTAGATGGAAACAAGGTGTCGTGAGATTTGGTTGATGATGCGATATTCTTTTGCAACAGAGGTGAGGTGATGAGGTGATGAGGTGATGAAGGAAAGAGCACACCACTGATCTCGGGGGATTGGGGAAGCTACTGCCTTTTAAAATAAGCGCATACTGGGTCTCTCTACCCATTCCATCTGCCGCCTATCCATGCATGGGCGTTTGTTCTTGTTTGGTGAGGGGTGCCACCCAATGAGGATCTGCAGATTCGACGAGACATTTCATCCATCAGGCGAGTGAGCTCCCCATTTCATGACCCTGCCAACACAGCTCCATACAGTTCTACTATTAAACCTTGGGTGCGATAAGTTTGTTTATTCTCACTGTAACAGGGGTAGCTGCCTGGCTTCCATTGCTGTCGAAAGACGTACGTGGGAGGTAAGTAGTTGGAATGAATAGTCACCTACCTAGGTAAGTTCTAGCTCACTTATGAGCTGTCCCCATTCGACTCCGCTGAATGGTCAATGGAGCTTTCTGGGACAGTCGCGTGACCTGACCCAGGAATGGACTGACTATAATTTGGCACAAGTGGGGCAGTGGTCTGCTTTCTACCGAGATCCTTGGAAACATCGAGAAACGGACGAGACATGCAAAGATGACAAGTTGGCATTTTCAAAGACCCCTTTTCGCCCAACCGAATCAATCGAGTTGCAAAATCCAGTCAAAACAAAAGCGGGAAAGTTGGATCAGCCAGCTACAAACCCCTACTTGCAGCAGCTCGGCCAGAATCTCGATGGGTCTGACCAAGTTCCAGCCGACTCCCGCTGCGAAACCCAGTCAATGCATGCTGCTGCCAAGCCAAAATGCCGGGTGGCACTACCAAGCTTAGGTGGTCAGGGTCCATTGTTTGCTGAGTTGCTTGAGCAGCCAAACGTTCCACCAAATAAACGATTCACTTATTTCCCATTTATTCTCTGTCGTATACAGTAGAAACTTTACTGTAGATATGCATATTCATCCTCCAAATCCCACATTCCAAGTCTTGGACTTGCTTTCCCGTCTCAGCAGTGAAGCTCTTTGCCTAATACAGCCATGGCCCAGTCATGCAGTAGATGCTGGCGTGACATCACATCTTTCCGATTGTAGCTGTACCCCACACAGTCCCCCCTGTCTCAGGTACAGTCGGGACGATGGCTGGACTCATAGAATGCGGGGTACTCCATAACCATCGCCAGGACCCTTGGTACGCATAGTTTGTAGTGGCGTCGAGGTTTATTTACCGTCACGAGGTTTGATTTTCCCGTCTGTTCTTTTGTTTGCTCACTGCATCCCCATCGGATCAATTGGCAGATCTTCTTGAAGGACCATTTGGGGAGTCCCTCGTGTTTCATTCCCATTACCAAAGAAACGGAAGCCCGGTTGGCTGTCTGCGGGATGTCCGGAAGCCTTAGCCGCGCAAGCCGCGCCTTGACCACGTACGAGCAGGCAGCCCTGTCAGGCAAGTCCGCGCGTTTCTCGACGAAAACATTCTTACAGTATTTTCTACCGGTGCTAGTCATGCTGGGGATGTGGATCTTCAGTTTTCTTGGTATTCTTCCCACTCGTGTGGATAAATATGTATTGACCCATCAGTCACCAATATCATGAGGCCTCACGGCGATGGGGAAAGGTCGATCGAGGTTACTCACAGCACTGCCCCGTACGTGGTATATACGCAGTGCACCGGTCGCTGCGAGGAGTCAACGACTCAACAGGCGTGAGGTCAGTGAGCCTCATTGCGGGCGGGTCCACCGGAACAGACCAGAACTCCCGGTGGAGGCTGTCGTTCTACGGATCGAGTGGATTGCGGCGGGGCCAAAAGGTGCCGAATGGTCTCAATTTTGTACCTGCACTTCGATAAAGGCACTTAGAAAGGACAGGGAGCTGACATAGGACAATACAAAGATGCTGTGGAAGTAGGTATTTATTGCGTGGAACAACCTATAGTGCCTCTACGTGTAAACAGGCTAGAATCGTCACAGCCGAAACAGAGGATTTGTTTGCAAAGGACAACCCATTCCTTTATTGACACCCAAAGAAATATAAAGCAGTACGATTCGAGATGAAATACAGATACATTCTTGCCTATGAAGAGGTATCTGCCTTTGCACACGCTTGCCTCCTCCCTTTACTATGCTTCCCAGTGCATCCATATTGAGTCATATGCAAGATGGGGAGTGATCAGGTAGTTAGGGGTTATGGGGCAAGCTCCGCCCCTCAACTTGTTCTCCACGGCATTCTTCTGCTGATCCGTACTGTACTACGTACACACTCCGTACTCTGTAAGGGACGGTCTACAGTCTTGCCTCGCACTTTGTTTCCGCTGTCAAGATGCTCTCGTGACCTTACCTATGTACACCGACAACGGAATATGGGTTTGTGCTTCTGGGGTTGGTGGGCAACAGGTAGCCAGAATGGGATTGTCCGACATCGGAGTCCTCCATTATCATTGATTGATTGTCCCCCAAAGTTGACTAACACCGGAGATGCCCCTTCAAGTCAGGGCAAGGAGAAGCAATAATAACTCATAAATGGATTGGACGAAGCGTTTGTCTCGAAGCAGGTGGAATGACAATGTTTCTAACTAGCTGGCCAATCACTTATCACTCATTGAGCCCAAAGGACGGGACAGTCAAATCAAGGAAAAGGAAGAACAAAGAGAAAGTGGGAGATAGGCCCCACAGTATTTGTTTAAGGCGAACTACTGTCAAGTGCATTTGTAATGGCAGTGAAGAGATTGATAAGATTGACTGAAACTGCAATTGTTCTACATGCAAACCCAATCAATCTGAATCTAGGGTCTAAAAAGAGGGAGCGCTTACTAGTTGTCTATTTGCAAACTCATTTCTTGTGCCTTTGACCTCTTATAGTTATTTAGAAAGAAGTTAACAAAGCCGGTTTCCCACAAGCGTTTGACCTGACAATCTCGGCATTTGGTCGGATTTCGCATAAAGGTACCCACCCCTCCGCTGGTTATACGCCACCGCGTACCCCGCGAACGACAAAGGGACGAAGAAAAAAAAAAAAAAAAAGAAAGAAAAAAAAACACAATGTCGCCCGCAACAGTGACAATCGACACAACGCCCGACTTCAACGATGGCGCCGCGCCTCACAGCACGCTCCTCCTGGCACCGCCCGCCATGGCCGCGCAGCAGGACGCCATGGCTGCCGCGCTGACCGACGCGGCCCCGCTCGGCAGCAGGCCGGAGCTGTACATGCTGGACCGGCTCGCCGCGGGCCTGACGAACCTCGCGCCGGCCGTCTACGACCTCGTGCTCGTTCTTGCCTCCGGTCCGGACCCGCTGCTATCGCGCCGCGACGTATTTGCCAAGATCGCCGAGGCCATGAAGCCTGGCGCCCGCCTGCGCTCCCGGGACGCATCGCCGCTCGACGCCGCCGTCGCCAAGGAAGCCATCCTGGCTGGACTGGTCGAGAGCGCAGAGGGCGGTTACGAAAAACCCGCCGAGGATGAGGCGGCGGTGCCTCTCAGGTTTCTGAAGAGGAAGAACAAGGCCCAGCCGGCTGGCGAGGGCGGTCCCGTCCAGAGCCCCGTCGTTGCTACACAACCAACCGCACCGCAGCCGGTCGCTGCTGCGACGTCTCTACCAAACGGTGTGGTAATGGTGGACCTGGATGACGACTTTGACGTGTCGGACGATGAGATGATCGACGAGGATGAATTGATGACGGAGGAGGATATGATGCGGCCAATCCAACAACGTACGTGCGGATTTCCCTTCAATGCCATTAAGCCTCCTTGCCATTCATGGGATATACTAACATGGCTCAAATCCGCACAGCCCCAGAGTGTGCCCCGAAACCTGGAAAGAAGCGGCGCGCATGCAAAGACTGCACCTGCGGCCTGGCCGAGCGTCTCGAGGCCCAAGACAAGGCACGGCGCGACAAGGCCGACAAGCAACTGCAGGACAAAGCCGCGGCGCCTTTCAAGCTCGCGTCGGAGGACTTGAACGAGCTCGACTTTACAGTCCAGGGCAAGACGGGCTCCTGCGGTAGCTGCGCCCTGGGCGACGCATTCCGCTGCGCCGACTGTCCGTACATCGGGCTGCCGGCCTTCAAACCCGGCGAGGAGGTGACGATACTCAACAACGTCGCGCAGCTGTGACGTATCTCTCCGTTGTAACTTTGATAACCTTTTGGGGTTCTTTGGCATGGCAGCTCCGGCGATATAGAGCAATGTAGCAGTTTGGGGAGTAACGGCGTTATGGTTGCTAGATGATTTGAAAATGCATTGCTTATTCTTCTGGTGCTCATGTCTTTGTACCCAATATTCTTGAGCTCCTCGAATCAATTCTTCATGGCTTTATCGTAACTACCACAGGCATCTTTCTGGCGGACCTTATCCCCTCGAATTTTAACACAATTTCGCCACAGTCCTTACCAAGGCTTCATAAGTCGGTCGAGCTGGGAAGTGGCCTTCGCTGGTAGGAGGTTCGAAGCACTTGCGTGTCTAGACCGTACGGCTGAATATATGGGTAAACAAACCTCTGTCCTGTTTGGTTTCCGCCGCAACCAAGACTAGATATATATGTACAATGGTGATTCAAAAAGGGTACAGGTGTGCGCAGAAGGAAGCACATGGAGCTCACTGCATAGCACGACAAGAAAATAATACAAATATATAAATTCGCTATCCCCTTAAACGCCTGGACTTTACAGCTCCTGTTGCTTGGTTTCCTGCCCATGACTCCTTTAAAGAAACTGCAATTTGTAAGGTGTGATATGACCTTATGGTTCGGCTGTGGGTAGCAATTTCCTTGATGCGAGGCCACCATTCCACTACTAGTTGGAAAACAAACTTCCCACCTTGAGGAATGCGGTCAGAAACGCAGCGTACAGGTCCTGAGTTGCCCGAAACATCTTTTTGGCTGGGAACTAAAAATGCACAACGCATCAAATCCCTTTCACAACTCTCCCTCAGCGTCCCTTACTACCGCTGGGCCCACCCTCTTTGCGCGAGCCGCTGGCGTCTTCCTCATCATCGCTATCGGCACCGACGCTGTACCTTGCGTCGGTCGGCGTCTGGGCGTGCAAATCATCAAGCTCGCTCTCGTCAAAATCTCCAGCCTCCACATCCCGACCGTTTTGGCGTTTGGACCTGAAACCCTCCAGGCCGGATCCACTCGAGACTCCACGCGTGCTCGTTCCTGCGAGACGCGTTGTGGACTCGCTGGGCGACCCACCAAAGATGCCCTGGTAGCCCCGTCTGCGGCGACGGTCCCGCCAGACATACCATCCCCAAGCCACGGCCGCAACGGCAACGATGACGAGGACTACCTCTCCCGACTTGCGGTAGGCATACCACTTGGCTGCATCGAGCTTCTTCTTTTCCTCTTCCTGCTGGGAGGTCGAATTGCCTGCCGCTCCACCGACGGTTGTTTCGGGGAGCTTCTCGCCGTCAAGCCTACTGTCGGTAGGGTTTCCTCCAATGCTACTGATGTCAACGCCCATGAAGCGGTCCAGCATGTCGCGAGACCGCCGGGGGAAGTCGAAAGGCACCATGTGGGAAGACTCCTTAAAGAGTACATAGGTCAGGTTCCGCGCCTCCTGCCAGAAGCCTGCATCCTTGCCCTCGAACGTCCAGTCGCGTCGTGGTGCCCACGTCCCAGGGGTGACCTCGAAACCCTTGCCACCGTTCCAGTTCATGTTTCCGATAAACGCTTCAGTTCCCATATGGTTGCAAATCAGGTCTTCGGCACCAGAGAATAATAGGATGGGCACCTCCTCAAGAATCTTTGGTAACAACTCGATGGAAGGCTTCGAGTTCTGCGCCTTGAAGCTCTGCCCGACTGCGCCTGTGCACTCGGTCCAACCCGTGGCCTTATTCGTGTTGACGTGTAGGGCATCGACGACATCCTTCCTCCGCAGGTAGGGAGTCACATTGACCAAGTCTGGAGGCCAGTTCATTCCGCAGCTTGGGTATGTGTCCCGTAGGCGGATGTCATACATATTGACGCACTGCCTCTTGCCATCAGCCCCCACTTTAGTGGTGAGCTTGAGAAGGTTTTGCAGAACGCTCTCGCAGTTGCCAATATCGACTTTAGGTCCGTTGGCTTCCCACTCTTTCCTGCAGTCTGAGTGCTGCGACTCAAGGGTTTTTGCCGTTTCCGAGTTCTTGTCAACAAGCCCTTTTGCGTAGGCAAAGTCCAGATACGCCCGGTACTGCTCATTTGGCGAGATCCACCCATTGCCAATTAGGAGACCTTTCAAGTTCCATTTGACCTTGGTCATGGAGTTCTTGTTGCGATCGAGTATGTGTTTGGCAATATATGGGATGTGCTGTCCAGCGAACGATTCTCCTGCCAGGTAGATCTGCGCGAGTATAGTATTTGATCAGTAAACGACAACCGACCGAAACATTGCAGTCACAAAGCCAAACAGATAGGCTCCTGTCGCACTTACATCGTCTAATGAGTATTCCGGGAAGAGCTCAAAGAACTTCTCCATGAAGATGATGAACTGGTCTGCCATTTCATCCAACTCGGTCACGTAGCTATCAGTGTTGACGTAGCTGAAGCCGGTGCCGACGGGGTTGTCGACAAACATGATGTTTGCAAACTCGTGCCACGATCCCTCGTTGGGCACTAGTGTGTGATCGTCTTTGAGGCGGTAGGGACCGACCTCCATGAGGGCGCCATCTTCGGAACTGCAACCCGGACCTCCATTGAGCCAGATGACTGTCCTTTGCCTATTGGCGATGTGCTTGTTTTGGAAATGCCAGAAGAAAATGTTGCCGTTCTTTTCGGGGGAGACCTCGATGTGACTGTGTTCGGCGGCGAAGCGTTAGCATTAAAATCGGGGTTGAAGGTGCTAAACTCATTCCGCTTTCTAATTCTTGGTTTGTTGGACTTCTCGTAAGACGTGAGATTTTCTTACCCAGCATGCATTTTTATTAATGGCCCTGGAGGCGCGCCAGGGAGTGATCGAACAAAGTAATCACCGGCGCTGGAGGCCGCGCTGACGGCGGCGCTCCATGAAAGCGCAAGAAGCGCGAATGTAGAGGTTCGACGCATCGTGAGCTTCATCCAAGGGAGGATGTATGATAGTCGGGAGATGGGTGCGTCGCCGCAATCCCCTTCGACCGGGAAGGAGAAAGGACCGGTTTCCGGATCGTCGGGACCAAAGGGAAGTCGTGCTTGAGGCGGAAGCAGTTCAGGAATATGTCAATGGATTAAGAAGACATTGAAGAAAACACGAAACAAAAAAGCAAGCGCCGCAAGCCTGGGTTGAATACAGGCTAAATCGTGATGATTGAATCGCGGATTGTTGGGGTGGTGTCGAAAATACCATCTTCCTCATCAAAGGTCAGCACAGGTGTCCTTGGCCGTGCGCGCTATCTATTCAGACACTAATCCGGGCCTCTACCGGACCCTTCAAAGAGTGACGCCTTGGCGGTCTCATCCCTGAGCACGGAAGCCCCCACATTTATTTTTGTCAGCCAGGTTAGGCAAGCATTGGATAGACGTCTGCCTCTGCCGTAGTAAGCAGGTGAACCAAGCTCAGCCGGACTATTCCCTTGCATTAGGCGGCTGTCTGTAAGGCTTACAGACCTCGTAACTGTACCTGTTTTGTTTTTCATTTTTGCAGACTGGTTCTACTTTGTACCTGCACGAGCTTGTTTCCACGCTACTGTAGATCAAGTATTGCACGAGTAAAACCATTATCCACAGAAATCCCTTGTGTTTTTGCGTGTTTCAGCTCATGGGTCTCTAGCCTTAGTCATCACAGCCAGAGGCGCAAAGGTGAAGACAGTGGCGACCCACTCAAATCCTTGCAGTTCGAAGTTTGCCCCTCGATCTGGGTGCGATAACCTCTGTTTCTAGCATATCTGGTAATTAATGGGAATAAGGTATTTCGTCTCCACAACCTTGACCCCACGACCGGTTTTTTCGCCCAAACTATCAGATTGAATGTGATCTTGATGTTGGATACGACCAAACAATTGAGCATGGCGGCAACCACAAAAACATACATTGTCGAGCATCTCGATGAGGAGCTGGGCCCATGGTCCGAGCTCGAATACATCGCCATTGCGGGAGAATCACAGAGTGCAGGTAGCAACTTTGTTCTATCCTCACTCCCGCAGAACTTTGTCGCGCCTGAATCGCTTCAATCAATTTCTGCGTTCAAAGCCGAGAATCGGGGAGTAGAGGAACTATATGCCCAGGACAAGACACGAGTGTGTCTTTTGGATCCCGCCGCCGCCAAGGACCTTAGTCCGGAGGATGGTGACAAATTTGACGTATTCCTGTTTGGGGGGATTTTGGGTATGTGGATAGAATCAATCGATATCTTTCTTCTCCTGGGCTTTAATGTAACTGAGCAAATGTTGACTGAGGTATCTAGGTGATGACCCTCCTAGAGGTATGTGACGCCAAGCTGAGACGCAAAAAAGCTGGAATGAAACCTAAACTCCACTACAGACAGAACATCAGAGCTACGTAAAAAGGGTTTCGAGGGTAGGCGACTCGGCTCGAAGCAGATGACAACGGACACTGCCGTTCGCGTGACTAGAATTGTTGCCGAGCAAAAGAGTAAGGTCTATTATGCGTATAGCTCTGTCCAAGATCCTGAAGCTAACAAACTTCGACATTTAGCGGCCCTTGAGGATATTCCATACTTGGACTTTCCCGAGCTCAAGTTCAATGAACACGAGAGCACTGAGATGCCATTCCGCTATGTTAAGGGCGAAGATGGTAAACCAATCATGCCAAAGGTGAGATATAACCCGATTAGGCAATTCAGGAAAATAAGGCATCAACTGATTAGCTTTAGGGAATGGTTGAACTTATCAAGAAGGATGCAGACAAGGCTATTGATGATTTGTTCTAGTCTGATAAGGACACTGTCGTGGAGCTTATGTGCAATCGAGATTGAGGGATCAATTGAATCTAATTCGAGATAGGAATGAGGACCTGTGTGCCCCAGGATAACTAAATTACAAGTTGATGAGAACGACGAATGATTATACTAATGAAACTTTGACGACATCATTGCTTTGGCACCTATCTTTCTAGGCAACAACATTCTATCTGCCGGCTGTCTACCCTACAATCCTCGCTTCGCTAACGTATCTGCAATGTCAAGGTAAAATGCGATGGCGTTGAAGCTGAACCCGTGTTGGATAAGTTAGTCTTGATCACGATTTGAAAGTCCACATCTTGACCGGAATTATACTTACGTCTCTTGTTGACCTAACCACTTTCTGACGGTCCAGCCAAGTCTGTTCGTCCTACGCAATCCAGTCATGTTAAACCCAGGCTAATACCATTTGCTCACAATTGCCTTACTCACCAGTTTATCAGGGCCAGGTGTGAAACACCAACCACAGTGCCTTCATATGTACCCCATTTACTGCTCTCAACAGACACGAGACCATCGTTCGGGCCCTCGGCGGCCTGAATAATCTTGTGCGACGCCCGAAAGGGGCTAAAAAGTCGCGGGCGCCCATCCGTCATGGCACCATAGGAGAAGTAATGCGTGTCCGGGTGGTCCGGAGTAGCTGGATTGAACACTTCATTCATGTACTTTGGCGTCAGCTGCTCAAAGGCGTCCGTGTCATCCCACCCCATCGTGGTTCGCAGCATTCGTCGGGCCCCCTCGACCCGCCGAGGGCCCAGCATGTTGATGACGTGCTCGGCGTAGGTACTGCCCCGGTGGGGCGTCGATATGGTCACCAGCGACGCCACGTTGAGGCGGGCTGCGGTGACGGAAGAGAGCTGATCCGCAAATGCGGGTGATGCGAGAAGCCTGGCGTCCAGGCCACCCATGGAGTGCGCGACTATGTTGACGGGCGTGCCGCTGGGCACCGAGTCTGCGATCTGCGCGGCAAGCTTGGCGGCTCGCACTGCGATGCTTGCCGACGGCGGCACCGAGGGCGTAATGACAGTGACGCCTTGCGCTTCCAGGGCGACCCTGACTCCGTGCCAGTATTCGATGGGTGGGAGCAAATGTCCTGCTAGCTCGAGAGTCGAAAAGCCAAGCAGGCCATGGGCGAGCACCACGGGGTATTTGGGTGACGCTAGAAGGCTATTTTTTAGCTCGTCTCTCCGTGTGTGGGATGTTTCTAATGCATGTATAAAGACATATATTCGTTTCCCATTTTGTTTAGGATTGCTCACCATAATCGGATCGCAGATTTGCAAAATCGTCTGCGATGGTCCTGCCTAAGACTTCCTTTAATCGAGGGTCATCTTGGCCTGAAGACTCAAAACGGGCTGACGTTGCCGATATAAGCCGCCGGTCACTGGGTTTGTGAAGAAATGATTTGCTACGCCCATAACCTGCAAAGTCAAGCAGGCGTCGCTGGCAATAGGACCCAGCGCCGGGTGTGCTGGCAACAAATGAAGGCACAGGGCGCAACATGTGTGCTGCCCCAAAAATCATGTTTTATCTGCGAGATATCATGATGCTTCTAATGAGACTATTACTCATCCCATCATATCTCGAAAATAGGAGATTTTCGAACGTTGCTGCTTTCCCATTGTTTTGATATACGCTGGCGTCTTGCTCAGATTTGCCTCGGGAAAAAGACAGTGATTTAACGGGGTCCCGTGCTACCAATAGGTGGATCCCACAGTTGATGTCATTACCCAAGCACGGGCCACGGTCTGTTCTATTGCCTTAATATCTGAGCGACAGTGTCCTAAGGATTTCTAAATGACACTGAGAGGTAAATAATTTTTGCTAGGTATAGACTGCACGACAAAAACCATGGAAATAGTGTCACACAATAACCGAAGTTTTCGCAAACGCTCAAGGTGCAAAAGGACAGACTTACGCACGTGATCATAAAGAAAGGCAAGCAGTAGGCACCAACGCGGATTCCCCTTTCGGAATCAATTGCAAAGCTGGCTCTCGGCACAAGTAACCCGTCCTTGATTTACCATCCCAACATTGCCGAACAATCCGGGCTCGTTTGCATCCAGCAAGTATTTTGCCTCTCTTCTTCTTCGCTTATCATGCTACGCCTTCAGCCCGCAGACAGTTCTTTTCAAACCAAAAGCTTGGTTTTTCTTGACCGACAATATCGCGTCTGAGCGCGCTAGTTCACTAAAGCTATCTATATGGACTGCCGAGCGGCATCTTTGACGCTAACAACCGCAGAATCCCCGCCGGAATGCTTATCGCCGGATCGCCCCAGGACCAGCCTACCAACTTGACCAACCTTGCCAATTAAAGGTATCTACCGCCGCAAGAATCGATACTAATTTTGCCCAGCAAATATTGATTGATTGCTAGGATTGATAACTCCACTTTCCCGCAGCTACAGTATCCATGGATATGCGGAGAGGAAATATGCTTGGTTTTCCTCCTACCACAGCCATGAGATGTGTCTGAGTGCAATAGGAATCATTGGAGGCCAACAAGGCCAGGCAGTTGGCAAACTTCCATACAAAGCCAAGTGCTATCTCGGGTCTCAATTTCCTGTCCTCAAGGAGAAACCAAGCTTGAAAAAGATCAGCACGAGATGCCCTCCAGGATCAATAAACTGCATAGTCCTTCGCTTAACCACAACACCAACAACATCTTGGCAAAATCCACAAAGTCACTATGTTTCACCTCCAATTGGCCCTGTTAGCGCGGAATCATATATCCTCCCAAGCTGTCGGATCTTCCCTTCTTACAACCTGCAGGCTTCCCTGCTCGACAAGGGCCTTACAAAGTATGTGCGTGGTACTGCTTCTCGTCCTTTCTTTGTGTACGGTTCTGGTAGAACCCCGTGCCACACCTTCACATCAGCCAGGATCGCATTGTCCCCACCACCCTCATTAGGCCACCAACACCAATGTAGGGAGGCCTGATAGGCTACAGTTGGGCAAGATACGTACAATCTCCACCAGTGTTTGCTACACGAACCAAGTTGCCTTGAGAGCCCCCTCCAAGGTTCATTAGAAGGCCGCATATGCAATCATACTTGCGAATTACTCACACCACTGCGCCCAACTTCCAACACAGGCACCGCCCCTGCATTGAAGTCGAGTCAATCCAGCCAACAAGTCTATCACAACAAACGGTGCCATGTCTGGTTGTGTACCCAACCGGGGTGATTCTCATCAGGACTGGTCAAAGCAAGTTCTTTGGTTAGCTTGAATATTCGCATAGCCTATCCAGGCAGGAGACAAGGTCTCTTCGCATTCTTCCTCTTGTCTGGCTGGCTAAACCCGGTAGGCACACCAGATCCCTGCAGGTTCCTTGTAGGAGTTGTGCTGCTCAGCTGCCCATACGAGGCCTCTCCGGTCATAAACAGACAGCATTGTAGCCTGTCCTGACGTGCAGATTACAAGCGCCTGCACCAAAGATGTTTACTGCCCCCACCCCACAGTCGGATACAACCGATATACATATTACCAATGTTTCCGGCTTATCCTTTCTAAGATTTTCTTGATCCTTCACCCGTTTCTCAAACAACCCCTTATGCTTGGGAGGCTGTCATTCAAAACCTCATGGTTTGAATGACGAAAATTTCACCACTCGGACGGGAGCAGGTACCTAGCGACGTATCGCCAACCCTTTTCCATCATCAAACGCCCAAGTGAATGATCCAGCGGTCGCCATCGCCGCGGCGCCGACAACATCACCATGGCGGCATTGACGATGTATGATTGTGGCATCGACTCATGTCCTGTTCCAGGTGGCTTTGTTACCACAACGCCTCACCTGCCGGGCAACGCCGTTCTTTTGGCCAGCTTTGCCATAGCCATTCCCCTGAACGTATATTTTGGGGTTAGACACGGCACTCCTCTCTTCACCCTTCTTTTTGTCGCAGGAATACTGCTCGAGATCATTGGCCACATCGGCAACATTCTGTTGAGGGGCAACCTCGCCAGTCGCCCTTTCTTCACTATGTACATGGTAGGTTCCGTCACAGGGCCAACATTTATCACTGCGGCGGTTTACGTCGTGCTGCCACACATCCTATCAGTGTATGGCTCAAGATTTTGTCAGATACCTTCGCCATTATGGCTTGGGTTACTCTTCTTTGGTTTCGACGTCTTCACATTGGCATTTCAGATCGTGGGCTGCGTGTTCACCGTGGACGGAATCGCAAGGCCAGAGGTAAGTTATTCATTCCCAGCCTGGACTTTGGAGCGTTTCAAGGCGATCCTTACTGACATTTAGGCAATCGTCCAGATGGGACAGGGTGTCAACATATTACTTGCTGGCTTAGGTATCCAAGTTGCAAGTTTGTTGCTATATTTCGTGATCTACTACATATTTGTGGCTAGACTTGCAAAGAATCGCCAATCCCTTGAGGAGAAGCACTCCCATATCTATCTCTCACAGCGGTTCAGGATATTTCTTCTTTGTTAGTTACATACCTCTTATCTGCCCCTCGAAGCTTAACAATGTTCTCATGCGAGGTTACCCGCGGTTTGTTGCCAAAACTGACAATATCTCTTCTCTTTCCAGGCCTGCAATTGGCGGCGGCCTTGGTTCTCGCGAGAACCATCGCCAGAATAGTCCAGATCTCGGGTGGCATCGCTTCAGATCTTTTCCAATCACAGAGCTTGAGCCTCGTTCTCGACAGCGCGATAGTCCTTCTCGCCTGCATCATTCTCACGGCTATACCACCTGGCGTTGCGTTTGGAACTCGGGCTTGGAGCGAGACTGCACCACATATGGTCGGCTTTTCTACCAATGGAACGCATAGGCACGATAATATCAGAAACACTCATAATTATTCTCTCCAGTCTCAGAGCGGTGCATCGGCGCCTGTACAGGCACCGTACCACTCGACACCTTACCAGCCCATTATGCCTCTCCGCGGACAGCAGGCCAGGGGCTATGAGGATCAGGTGCCCGCGCACTACCAGTTCCCCAACCTGCACAAGTCGACACCCAAGCCGAGGCCCATCCGTGTGGCTCCCTATAAGCCAGATGATGACGACGGTGGTGCTACGAGCAGTGCGGGACTCATGCAGCCGGGCTCTGCCGGGAGCCAAACCAGTCCCCATTCGAGCTCACAGCGTGGATCCGAAAGACAAGGGTCGAAGCGATACTCGCCGCGGCAAGGTGACATGGTTAAAGAAGAGGCGCTCTGGTGATGAGGAAAGTTGGCTTGCGCTTAGTCTGCCGACCGGTCTCATTTTCTTCCATTATCGACACTTTTTTATTTTTTATTTTTTTTTTATTTACCGAACATGGTACTGCTACATATTACCCATCCAAAGATTGCGTGGGCTATCTGATTTCTTGATTGTTTCTTGGTTTTACGAAGGTGTTTGTGCTTTCTGGGTGTTCAAGCGTGATACCCTACACTGTCATTTTCTCCATGTTTGTTTGGCTTAATCGGTTTCTGTTACGCTTGTAAGCTCTGCCTACTTGGCTTTGTTACATGGTTGTTACATGGTATTGGGCGGCTATTGGTCTTATTTTGCTGGCGCTTTGTTTTAAGGTAGTCTTTCTGGATGGTGGCAACTTGTCGTTAGTACTTTCTTTCATGATCAAACCTAGACAACACATGCGTGGAAAGCCGTGTTTGTGTCTTTTATGGCACTAGGCTTTTATCGAAACTTTCGGCACACCTATATTTTAGTTGTGGGCGTAGGCCCATGGCAAACGCCCGCTTTACGGGATGAACTCCCAGCGCACATTTGATTGCGAGTCCCTACTGGCTACGGCGCTAGTCGGCGATCGGTCGCCGTGCCGTACCTTCCCTAGCCTTTGCTAAATTTTGGCTGCCCACCATCAACGGTGACAAGTGACAAACAGCTTATATCTGAATGAACAACAGCCTATATTGGTACCACCTGCCGATCATTACCAGGGCCCAGAACCAAATGACACACGTACTGCACATTTTTTTTCGTTTTTTTTTCTTTTTTCTTCTGGGCTGCGGGATGATCCCTCGTGCCGTGAAAGGGCCAATCATAAGGAAGGGCAAGTAGGCTTTTGGAGGGGATGATTTGCATGCAATGCAACACACCTTTTTTGCCCTCTAAGCCCACTCCGTTCCTTTGACCGAGTTGGGCCAAGCTTTATCTCCGGAACGGCCAGTTCTACCCTTTGAACCCGCCTAGGCCGTTGCCCCCTTTCTTTTATTCTCTCCCCAGAGACTATGGTGTCATCTGGCTTTCTCGTTGGTTGCACGTAGTGATTGGTGGTAAACAAAAGTGACCCGTCGAGCCTCGACGGAGACCGGTGTGACTGGTGAATATGGTTTGTATTGCATACATTTTTGTTATATGTCACGACGTGTACCCGTTGAGCTTGGTTGGCCGGTAGACCTGGGCTGGGTCTCGAGGGTTGCCGGTTCTTGTTGTCCTCTGTCCATGGGTTGTTATTGCGTTATGTGGCAGGTGGTAAAACCCCTTAATATCTCATATTGGGGCCTAGATACTGGCGATTCCCAGATAAAACTATTGAACTGGTGCTAGAGGAGGCAAATTGTAGGATCAAACTTTTCCTCTTCCTTTTTTTCTTTTCTTGTTTCACAATAATTCGAGAGGGAAAGAGAACCTTGGAGGGTTGAGTAACTATTTGTTTCAGGCATCTCCAGGACGAAAAACATAGCAAAAATAAGTTGCCTTCAGGTTGGGTTGTAAATGGCAGCGAGCCCCTTGCTTCGTCACCTTTGTGCATTTGGAGTTTGCTATCTGCTCCATAACATAGTGAATTATGCGACTTTCTCGACTACAAAGAGGTGAAACTGCTGTTGGTAGTCACCTGTCACACTCCGAAATCCAGTCACAATCAGACGGACGCAAAACGAACACACAAATGAAGGTGGAACTCACAACCCTAACCCCTGGCCCTCATTGTAGTAGATAGGTCTAGAGGCATGAAAATTATCCGACGCGCTTGGCGCCTCTTACGCACAGGCCACGGTGCATCCTATTGCGGACCCGCAACCCTTTGCCCCTGGAACCCGTAAAGTGAGATCGAACCCCTTACTTACTGCCGTTGTATGAAGTAACCCTGGCCCAATACCAAATTGTCTGTCTGACCCAATCCAGATTACCATTGTTTCGAGATGCAAATCGAACTTGGTTTGAACACTTTTTGTCTGCTATTATACTCGAGCCGAATTTAGACAATTGAGCGTCTGCGCTGTCGCAGGCGACTGGAATCTGTATAGTTTTAAAGTGCTACACCAATCGCAGTCCCGCTTGGCTTTCGGCTTGTTCAAGACACAAGGACATTCTTGAGCACAAACCCGGATACGTACCTACGCGCCCACCGCGTCGAACCCCTAAAGTTCTTCCAACCCCATGAACTCAGCCGAAGATGCGAGCAACTTGTCAAACCGCGAGACGGATGCTAGCAGCGGAACAATGGACTCGACCGTGGAGCCGACAATGACGACAACGACCATGACTCCCGTTGCTACCACACTCAAGCCCAAGCTCACCGATGCCCCCGCGTCACCCACAACCGTTCCTGAAAAGCCGGCGATGGACGAGAAGGATCTTGTGAACCAGCCCGAAAGCGCAGATTCCGGCGGTAGCGGGGATGACGTGATGACCAAAATCTTTCGGTTCCTCTCCACCGCCACCCCGGAGACATTGGCTGGTGTCGGGGTCTGCCTGGCGGCAGTCACCTACTTCATACTCGGCCAACTGGGCCTACTGCTCATTGGCGCATTTGCGGGGGTCACGGCGTTTATATCATGGGAGGCCAAGAACCCGCAGGTCTCGCAGAGCATTAAAGGAGAGAAGGGGACCGATGCCCTGACGAGGATATTAGATTTCAAGGAAGACATGCGGCGAAATGGCACGGATGCATCGTTAGAAAAGCAGGGTGACGAAGGCACGGATCTCAAAGGGTTTGAAGATTTCCAACCAGAGACGCGGGATGCTTTGAACGGCCTGGTTGATGCAATCATCCGGGATTATGTCAACTGGTGGTATAGTCCAATTGTACCCATGGACCAGGGCTTTCCGTTGGCTTGTCGCAAAGTCCTCACGTCCTTTTTGATCTCCGTTTCGAACCGTCTAAGCAGAAAGCGTCCTGCAGATACGTTCCTCGATTTCCTTACCAATTCGTCATCCATAGTCATCGTGTTCTTCTCTGAGCTGTCTACGGCGCTGACCGAGGAACCTCCTAACGACACGCGGACTGTAACCGACTCTGTCAGCAGCTACTTAGCCTCCAACCCCGACTCTAACTTGGCGAACCTGCTGAGCCAGAAGCAGCAAGCCGCCAAGTTCAGGATGGTGGCGGATGACCTCCTGGGCTTCCTCGACCGACCAACATATGGCTGTGACCCTGCCAGGGTATTTCTCCGAGAGATCCTGGCCGGGGTCATATTAGAAATGACTCTCAAGTCTTGTTCCAAGCCGGAATGGATCAATGGCTGGATCGCATATCTGCTCGAGGGTGGGGAGCCTGATTTCAACCAGGCCATCGACGTTGGGATGCAGACAGGTCCCGATGCCAGCAAGAGCCCCACCGAGGTCGACAGCAAGAGCGGGCGCAACTCTGTAGATGTTGACAAGTCGCAGCGCAAGGAGAGCATGTCTAATCATAAGAAAAAGCTAAGCAAGGCCGATGAGGAGATGGAGAACGCGCTGGAAGAGATGAAAAAGCTCAACCAGATGATAGCTGAGGAGGATGCGCGGCGGAAGAGGGAGTCCGTCGCTGGTGTGGAGCAGGGAGGAGAGTCGAAAAGCGCTGCCGAGGCATCATCGCGACTCGCGGATGCAATGAAGCGCAATGCCGATACTCTAGACATGCAGGCAAATACGGGGCCCGAATCGACGATCCAAAAAAGTCCTGGACCGCTATCTCCAACTAGCAAACAAATATCACCCGGTTATGTTTCTGGAGACGAATCCTCAGGGAGAACTGGGTCTATCCAGACCCCCCTAACCCCAGGATCTTCAGAAATGGAGGCACCCAGTCAACCTTCATCACCGCTAAGAGAGGATATCACTGCGCAATTCACCAATTTCGATCAGCTTGTTCCGCCTGCACAGGACGAGGCAGAACTTGGTGACTCGGAACCCCCGCGTAGCACAGGGCCACAGCCACTTACTCTTCACAATGCGACTATTTCCATCCACGACGACGGCATGTCCGACGGCAAGAACCGTATCAAGAACAGACCGACCTGGGACTATCTGATTCAAGTCGAACCCGCGACTTCGCAGCACCCGGGGTGGATGATTGTACGCAAATACGCCGACTTTGAACAGCTGCACGAGATCCTGGCACGAATCGCCAAGATCTCAGGGGCCACCGCGTTCACCGAACAACACGGCAACTTGCCAGCATGGCGCGTGCACACCAAGGTCTCGCTGCGTGGGGAGCTCGAACGCTACTGTCGGGATGCGTGCCAGAACAAGTCGCTGGCTATGAGCGAGGGCATGAAGCGGTTCCTTGAGAAGGACATTACGCACACCCGGGCCCAGTCAAAGTCGGGCTTTGAAGCCTTTGAAAACATGGGCAAAAACGTCTTTGGAGTTCTCACCAGTGCGCCCAAGGGCGTTGCTGACGGAGGCAAGGCTGTTGTTGGAGGTGTCACAGGGGTTCTGGGAAACTTTGGACTTGGCTCGAGGAAGAACACAAACACCTCCCTAAAGCAGTTACCGGAACAGCAGCCGTTGGATACAAATCCTCCTGCGGCGGTCCCGAACACAGCCACGAAGCGGCATTCTATGCCCTTACCTTCCCCAATCAGGAATGACAGCGGTCTTTCCGTGATCAACAGTGGCCTTATAAGCCGGGATAGTATGGATAGTCAGAGATCGTCTGTCATATCAACTCAACCGGCCAAGATTCCTCCAATGGAGCGCAGACCAAGCTACAACTCGCAGCACGAAGGTCTCGACGGTGCTGCAGGAGATTCGGCGAGCTTACGGCCTGACCGCTGGGACATTGCCTCACCAACGAGCGCGAGAAGCAGTCGCAACCACAGTCGCGCATCAAGCGTGGCGCCTCTTCGGTCTCCATCGTCCACGAGCTTGAGTGGACTGAAGCTGCCGCCTCCGCCTG
This sequence comes from Magnaporthales sp. P1609, assembly GCA_003709005.1. NCBI lineage: Eukaryota > Fungi > Ascomycota > Sordariomycetes > Magnaporthales > Magnaporthales sp. P1609. The sequence goes on along the minus strand of PELF01000007.1, from coordinate 2,553,773 downwards.
ACGAGATCCCAGATGATTATGGCACACCAGGGACCAGTACGAAGCCCACACCTCTTCAAGAAGGCAGCGCAGCACCGGCGTCTGCAACATTATCCCCTTCTCACCCTGCATTGACAAATGGCTTTGGACGACCTCCGAAACGGCAGCCGCGGACCTTTTCACCATTGTCGGAACAGGAGACGGGCGTGGCGGTGGAGCTTCTGTTTGCCGTCATTACGGAGCTCTACACGCTCTCGCCGTCAGCGTGGAACATCCGGCGGACGCTCCTGGCGGCGGCCAAATCGTTCCTGCTGAGGCCCGGGAACCCGTCGCTCGAGTCCATAAGGTCGCTGATCCAGGAGACGGTGCTCGACTCTGCGGCTTCGGACGAGGGCGTGGCGGCGCAGCTGCGCAAGCTTCGGGAGAACTCGGTCCCGACGGAGGAGGAGCTCGCGGCATGGCCGCCGGAGCCATCGGAGGAAGACAAGATCAAGCTTAGGACAAAAGCCAGGAGGCTGCTCATCCAAAGCGGGGTGCCGGCGGCGCTGTCTGGGGTCATGGGCCAGCAGGCGACGAGCGAGGCGCTAGGCAGGGTGTTTGACTGCCTGCAGGTCGAGGAGGTTGCCAGAGGTTTGCTCTTTGGCATCATGCTGCAGGCCGTGCGGGCGATAACACACTGAGCTGCCTTGTCGGTACTGGTCTGGGTTACACCCGGGGCTGTGATATTTGTATGATGATGCTAGTGTATGTGCGTGTATGTTGTCATTGTGATTTGGAGTCTACTAACCAGCTTGCAGATTTCCTTCAGCTGTTGAAAAGCATGAGGATTTTGTACCGGCACTGTACAAATCTATGGCGTCTTTTGTTTTCTTTTTAGGAATTATGTCTAATAGAGCTTTTGTAACATCAGCATGACGACGATACATCTTTGACTGGACTTTTTGCTCCTGCTTCTTCCGGCCTGGCCTTAGGTTTGCGATCGGCGATTGCATTCAAACGAATTTCCATTATTTGTTTTTTCTTATTTTTTTTCCTTGTTAAATGACCAGATCCAATATCCGATTTCTCACTTCCACTGAAGTCCTTAAACCAAAAGGCGCAACTCTCCGATGTCTATCAGACTTCCTAAGGCAAGGTACCTACCTCCCAAGTAGTTATGGCACCTACAGTAGTTGCCGTTTTTATCCCAAGCTCAAGACTTAGCTCACTGACATCGAAGCCTTGTTGGTGGGTCCATCGGGAATCGACTCCGGCCTCAAGTTAGTGTGGGGTTGGCGGGGCAAGTCTGCGGCATCGCACAGCGAAGCTACCCGGGTTCGACTTCCACGTCTCTTGGGCGGCGTAACTTATCGCTGACTATGACTGGTCTTCGTTTGTCTTTTAGCGATAGAATGGGCAGTCAAATCAGCGGGGAGCGGGGAATGTTTTTGGAGACCCCATACCCAGTTAGCCTAGCTTAAAGAACGTGGACGAGAACTCCTTGTTTGCTCGAATGATAAAAACAACCGCAACTCAACTCGCAAACTCTCACCGTTCGTTTAAGCTTCTTTCTCTCTATTTCCTATTTCCAATACCCAATCAAACCGCTACTTCACATCCCAGAGTCATTCGCTCTATTTTGGAGATTCTTAATAACACCAAAGCACGACTCCAGCTTACACACTTTTTTCATACTTCAAAGTCACGCCGCCAAGTACCTGCTTCAAGCCGCTTCAAAGGCACTCGGCCACTGAACCGAGCAGCCGGAGAGATGGGGTCCACACAGGAACAGAAGAAGGGCATCCGGATAGCCATTGACCGCGGAGGTACCTTTACAGATTGCGTCGGCAACTTGAACGGCGAGGATGTCGTGATCAAGCTGCTATCTGAGGACCCGGCAAACTACAAGGATGCACCGCTCGAGGGAATCCGGAGGATCATGTCGCACTTCCTCAAGCGCGACATCCCTCGCGGTGAACAGCTGGACACTTCGGACATTGAATCCATCCGCATGGGTACCACGGTTGCCACCAACGCCCTGCTTGAGCGCAAGGGCGAGAAGATCTCGCTTATTGTTACCAAGGGGTTTAAGGACTGCCTCACCATCGGGAACCAGTCCCGGCCAAAGATCTTTGACCTGGCCATCCGCAAGCCGGACGTACTATACGAGAGCGTGGTCGAGATTGAAGAGCGTGTGACGCTCGAGGATTATGCCGAGGACCCGTACCGGAACGCCACAAAAGCAGAAGTCAAGGCTGGCACCCCCGAGGCCAGGACGGCTGACCTTGTCATGGGGCTTTCGGGAGAGACGGTGCGGATAATGCAAAGACCGGACGAGGACAAGATACGGCGGCAGCTTCAGGAGGTCTACGACAGCGGTATCAGGTGTATAGCCGTCTGTTTGATGCATGCGTACACTTTCCCCGACCACGAGACTACGATAGGGAGACTGGCCCGGGAGATTGGGTTCCAACACGTCTCCCTGAGCTCCGAGCTGATGCCCATGATCAAACTGGTGTCTCGAGCCACATCGGTCTGCGCCGACGCGTACCTCACCCCGGCAATTAAGAAGTACATTGCTGGATTTCAAGAAGGCTTCGCAGGCGGTCTGGGCACACGCAGCGTGCAAAAGACGGAAGGCTCAAGGGGCGCCCGCTGCGAATTTATGCAAAGTGACGGTGGCCTCGTCGACGTGGAAAAGTTCACGGGCCTCAAGGCCATCCTATCGGGCCCTGCTGGCGGCGTGGTCGGCTACGCCATCACCTCATACGACGACCAGACCCGGATCCCCGTAATCGGCTTCGACATGGGCGGTACGAGCACCGACGTCTCGCGTTACGGAGAGGGACGCTATGATCACACGTTCGAGACTACGACCGCCGGCGTCACGGTCCAGTCGCCGCAGCTGGACATTAACACGGTGGCCGCTGGTGGTGGCTCGCGCCTCTTCTTCAAGAATGGGCTCTTTGTCGTCGGTCCCGAGTCTGCTGGTGCCCATCCGGGTCCGGCTTGTTATCGCAAGGGCGGTCCCGCTACAGTTACAGACGCCAACCTTTTCCTGGGGAGGCTACTCCCTGAGTTCTTCCCCAAGATATTCGGAAAGAACGAAGACCAGGGCCTGGATGTTGAGGCTAGCCGAAAAGTATTGCAGGAGCTTACGGACGAGGTTAACAAGAACTCAGAAAAGCAAATGACTGTCGACGAGGTCGCGTATGGATTCCTGACCGTGGCCAACGAAAGCATGACCAGGCCTATTCGATCCATCACTGAGGCCAAGGGCCATGACTCTTCCAAGCACCGCTTGGCTTCTTTTGGTGGCGCAGGAGGCCAGCACGCCGTGGCAATAGCCGAGGCGCTCGGGATCAAGCAAGTCCTTGTGCACCGCTACTCTTCTGTTCTTTCAGCATACGGCATGGCCTTGGCCGATGTAGTGGACGAAAGACAAGAGCCTGAGTCCGCCGTATGGGCTGACGACGGAGAGGTTGCCAAGGGTCTCAAGGCCAAAATGGAGAAGCTCAAGGATCAGTCACAGCAAGCATTGAAGGATCAAGGATTTGAAGACAAGGAGATTGTCTTTGAGGAATATCTGAACATGAGGTACCGTGGAACCGAGTCCGCTCTGATGATCGTCAAGCCGAGCGACGAGGAGGCCAAAACTCTTTACGACGGCAAGGACTGGGCATTTGGCGAGGCGTTTGTCCGTCAACATCGCTACGAATTTGGCTTCACGCTGGATGACAGGGACGTTATCATCGACGATGTCCGAGTTCGTGGCATCGGAAAAAGCTTCAGCTACGGCGAGAAGACGGTTGACGAGCAGCTCAAGACCGTTCAGCGCAATGAGATATCTACCGATAGCAAAAAGAAGCACTCTAGTGCCGAGGTGTACTTTGATGGCGGACGTCTCGACACGCCCATCTTCAAGCTCGAGGACATGGCTGTCGGGGACAAGATCCCCGGCCCAGCTATGCTTGCAGATGGCACGCAGACGATCGTGGTAGCGCCAAAGACGGCGGCGTTGATTCTGCAGACACACGTGGTTATAGATATCGATGGGGGTCAAAGAAAGAATGACGCGCAACCCAGTGAAGGCCAGCGCGAGGTTGATCCCATCATGTTGAGCGTGTTTGGTCACCGCTTCATGGCCATAGCTGAGCAGATGGGACGGGCTCTACAAAAGACAAGTGTCAGCACCAACGTCAAAGAGAGGCTCGACTTCTCTTGCGCAATCTTCGACTCAACCGGTGGTCTGGTTGCAAACGCACCACATTTACCAGTCCACCTAGGATCCATGAGCACTTGCGTTAAGCGCCAGGCCGAAATTTGGAAGGGCAAGCTCAAAAAGGGGGATGTTATTTGCACCAACCATCCCTCGTACGGCGGGACACATCTGCCGGATGTGACGTTAATAATGCCTGCTTTCAACGCCAAGGGCGACAAGATCCTCTTTTACGCGGCGTCGCGTGCCCATCATGCCGATATTGGTGGCATCACAGCGGGCAGTATGCCGCCGCATTCAAGAGAGCTGTTCCAGGAGGGCGCTTCAATCAAGAGCGAAAAGTTGGTGAGCGAGGGCAAGTTCGACGAGGAGCGCGTGATCGAGCTCTTCTATCGCGAGCCGGCAAAGCAGCCCGGCTGCAGTGGCACACGCTGCCTCGCGGACAACATCAACGATTTGCGGGCTCAGATCTCGGCCAACCAAAAAGGTATCTCGTTGATCGAGACTTTGATCGAGGAGTATGGCGAGCAGACCGTGGACTTTTACATGGTGCAAATCCAGAACAACGCCGAGCAATGCGTGCGGAGGCTGCTCAAGGAGGTCAGCGCGCGGTTCGAGGGCAAGGATCTCTCTTCAGAGGATTTCATGGATGATGGCAGTCCCATCAGGCTCAGGATCAAGATTGATGCCGAGAAGGGAGAGGCCGACTTTGACTTTGAGGGCACCGGGCCCGAGGTTTATGGCAACATTAATGCCCCTGAGGCAGTGACCTACAGGTAAGTGAGAACTCTTACGCATCGCGGGCTGAAGACACAAAACAACCATACTAACCAAGTGACAAAGTGCCATCATCTACTGCCTGAGGTGTTTGATTTCGCAGGACATTCCCCTCAATCAAGGCTGCCTCAAGCCCATCCACGTCAAGATCCCACCCAAGTCGCTCCTGTCACCATCGGACCACGCGGCAGTCGTAGGAGGCAACGTGCTTACGAGCCAGCGGGTGACGGATGTCATTTTCAAGGCCTTTGAAGCATGCGCGGCCAGCCAAGGCTGCTGTAACAACCTGACCTTTGGATTTGGTAGCAACCAGGCCGGGCAGGATGAGGTCAAGGGCTTCGGCTACTACGAGACCATATCGGGAGGCTCCGGAGCGGGGCCGACGTGGGAGGGCACCAGCGGCGTACACGTTCACATGACCAACACGCGCATCACGGACTCGGAGATCTTTGAGAGGAGGTACCCGGTCCTGCTGAGGGAGTTCTCCATCAGGCCAGGGTCCGGCGGCGCAGGTCAACACCGCGGCGGCGACGGCGTCATCCGCGACATCGAGTTCCGCATCCCGCTTCAGGTGTCCATTCTCAGCGAGAGACGCGTATACAAGCCGTACGGCATGGCCGGTGGGGAGTCGGCCGAGTGCGGGCAGAACCTCTGGGTGAGGAAGGTTGCCAAGGCGAGCTGGGAGACCTCCCTAAAGCAGATTCAGAACGGCGGGTCCGGCAGAGAGCAACAGCAGGCCGAGGGCGAGCAGATCGAGTACGAAGAGAGGTATATCAACCTTGGGGCTAAGAACAGCGCCCCTATGAAGGCGGGCGACCGTATAATAGTCAACACGCCAGGTGGTGGCGGCTGGGGTCCGGTAGGCACGGATAAGGTCTCGAGCAGGGAAAAGGACCCGGAGGAGAACTGGAAAAAGGGAAGTCATGCTGCCAGGGAGGAGATGGCGTTGCAGGCGTAGACACCAATCTCATCCATCTATTTGTTTTGAGCATTATCTAACTAGACTAGGAGTATTGATGCATATTAAGTTTTTGTATATAATAAGACAGCATATCCTTCCTAGACTAGTTCGTCTACAAAATACAGGGAAGATGCAGCTTACGCTTCAGCCCCAAAGTGTCATCTGACACACGTTGATGATGACAGGTTGCCATAACGTGGTTTCAAAGGAGGCCGATAAGCCTGTGGTCAGAAATACTAGGATATTGAGACTAGCATGCATAGCCCTGGTTCGGACATGATACAATCTCTTAAGACTATCCACTTTATGTTGCCCTCCGCTAACACCAAGCCTTGTAGCCCGAACATAGTGAACCCAGGGCCTGTCCTCGCCGTACTTACAGCGCCCCGCACCACCCCGCACTTACTGCACTACGCCTAAATTACTGCCATTACAGGGCTTTCCAGCAACAACCCTAAACATTGACTACACGAGACCTCGATTAGGAAAACAGATATTACCTCAAGTCCGCATCAAGACGTCCAATCTCGTCCCGCTCGCGAAAAGGATCAAGAAAGGAAGGCATGCCGGCCCTATCAGACGAAGAATGGGCCGAGATCGCCGGGGAGATCCCGCAGGCGTCGGACCCCTTCATCCAAAAGTACATGCAGGGGCGCGACGAGCTCGTCTCGCAGGAGCACCGGCAGCGGAGCGACCATGCGTTCAAGCAGTCGCTCTCCCCCATCGCGCGGCGGGCGTGCGCCATCGTGGACCGCATCCGGCTGGAGGAGAACGGCAGCGTGTGGACGGCGGCGCTCGAGGAGCGCGTCGCGGAGCGCGGGCACGTCTTCCCCGGCATGATGTTCAGCCAAGCCAAGGACGTCATGGAGACGACGGAGCTGTGGAGGATCGTACGCCGCATGCCCAAGGGCGCGCTCCTGCACGGCCATAACGACGCCATGGTGGATTTCGACTTCTTGGTCGGCGTCCTGCTCGACACCGAGGGCATGTGCGTCGCCTGCTTCGAGGGGGGCATGGCTACCGCGCAGCAGAGGGAGGAGAGGGTGCCCGAGTTTAGGTTCGTCAAGGAGCCTGCTGCGGAGGTGGAGGCTTCCTCCTTGTGGTCGGATGGGTACAAGACAGGGACGTTTGTGCCCATCACCAAGGCGGCCGACTCCTTCCCGAGTAGTGATGGAGGCGTCGGCGGCAGGGCGGCCTTTACGGCATGGATCAAATCCCGCGTCACGCTATCCCGAACGGACTCTACGGAGCAGCATCACGGACAGGACCACATCTGGCGCAAGTTCATGCGCTGCTTTCAGATCACCGGGTCCATGCTGCACTACGAGCCCGTGTTCCGGCGCTTCCTCCGGCGCGTCATGACGCTGCTGCACGAGGACGGCGTGGCCTGGGCCGAGCTGCGGCACACATGGCCGCTCGACTACCGGCGCGAGGGCCGCGAGGAGCCCGAGACCGACTACATGCACATGTTCACCGTCATCGACGAGGAGGTGACGGCGTTCAAGCGGGCGAACCCCACCTTCTGGGGCGTGCGGATGATCTGGTCGTCGCTGCGCAGCGCCGACGCGCGCACCATGGCCTCGGACATGATGCTCTGCGTCGAGACCAAGCTCACCTTCCCGCACCTCGTCGCGGGCTACGACGTCGTGGGCCAGGAGGACCAGGGACCCCCGCTCAAGGACCTGCTGCCGAGGTTCGCGTGGTTCAGGAAGCTGTGCGCGCAGGAGGGCGTCGATATACCCTTCTTCTTCCACGCCGGCGAGACGCTGGGCGACGGCTCCGAGACGGACGAGAACCTGTTCGACGCCGTGCTGCTGGGGACGAGGCGCATCGGCCACGGCTTCTCGCTGCACAAGCATCCACTTCTCATCGACCTGGTCAAGCAGAAGAAGATCTTGATTGAGAGCTGCCCCATTAGCAATGAGGTGCTGCGCTTGTGTGGCAGTATATTGTCGCAGTAAGGTTTTTTTTTTTTCTTTTTTTTTTTTCTTTCTTTTGTGTATCTTGTAGCTATACTTTCTTTTTGTTTCTTTTTTTGCTCTTCTCCTTATGCACCTGGCCACGCAAGTTCGAGACGACACTCGAGATAACCCCATCAACTAACAACTTTTCCCCCCATGCAGTCCCCTCCCGGCCCTCCTCGCGAGAGGAGTCCCCTGCGCGCTGAGCAACGACGACCCGGGCATGCTGGGCCAGGACACCGCCGGTGCCACCCACGATTTCTGGCAGGCACTGCAAGGCTGGGACAACCTCGGGCTTGGTGGGCTTGGGTCTCTCGCCGAGAACAGCATCCGGTGGGCTGCCTTTGAGGACGAGACGGACGCGCAGTGGAAGAACAGCATACAGCAGGCGTCACTGGGAAGCGGAGTGAAAGCGCAGAGGCTAAAGGAGTGGGCGGTGGCTTGGGAGGAGTTCTGCTTGTGGGTTGTTGATGAGTACGGGATAAGTATGGCGAAGAATAGGTCTGGAGTGAAGCACATGTAAAACAAATGCGTGTCTTTTTTTTTTGGTTGAGCTGGGTTTTGACTTGTGTGTACTATAGACATTTACATCTACTTATGTTTATGTTCACCTTACTTTCCCCTGATGGAGGGTCTATACATGACTATATTTCTACCACTATCTTCCCAATGCCTCTACTCACGCAAGAGAGCATGGATGTTGCCTTTTCGTCTTTAGTAAGTGCCGTCCCTCGGTGGTCGACGCTCCCTTCTTTTAATGTCAACTTGCAAGTGCCGCAATTTCCAACTTGGCAGCTCGAAGGGACGTCTTCAATCCCAAACTTGTTCTGCATGACCTCGAGTAGCGTTTCGTCCGGACCGACTTTCAGCGTCACACCCCCGTCCTTGTTGATCACTGTCGCCTCAAATGGATCCCCCGAGACGTCGGCCTCAAAAGCTTCGAAGTGCGCCTCTTTCTCCGCGATCCCGGCAGCTTGTGTCTCGCGAAGCGCCTCTGTCATCATCCCGCTCGGCCCGCAAAAGTACAGCTGAGAGTTCCAGGACAGGTCGCGCACGATATTCCGGACGTTGAGCCTTTGGCCCTTTGCCTTGTCGTAGAGCACAACCGCATTTCCCAGCTTCTCGATCCTTGCCCTAAACGGGACTTCCACGGCAGAGCGCACAGCGTAGTGCAGGGTTACGCTGAGATTGATGGCGACCATCTCTTCTATCATGGGCAGGAAAGCGGTTATCCCTACGCCGGCGGCTACAAAAACATGGTTGCTCGCCGCTCTGACCAAAGGAATCCCGTTGGTGAATCGTCCCACTGTCAGCACATCGCCCTCTTGGACGTTTTCGTGTATGTGCTTGGACGCGCCCCTGCCATTCTCCGCGAGTGACACGCCCAGCTCGAATCGGTTCATGTCCCCGCCCACGACCGAGTAGGCGCGCACGAGCCCGTTGCCCAGCTTGAGTTTGACGTGTGCCCCAGGATTGAGCTCCGCCTCGTCCGCTGGTTGCAGCACCTCGAGCTCGAGGGAGACGACCCGAGCCGTCTCCCGCATCTTCCGTACCACGCGGAACTCCCTCCATTGCTTGGCTTCCTCTGCGGCGATACGGGCTTTCCTCTCCCTGGCCTCGTGCTTGGCCACGCGGGATTTGAACGCAGACGCAGCCTCGACGCCGAACTCCTGAATGCAGGCCAGCTCTTTGTTCATGGCCATGTCATCCATGTTGCGATGGAGATACTCCTGGATCCGCTCAATGGTCCACCGTGGGTGCTTCCTCTCAACAAGCTTCAACGTGTCGCCCGCCTTGACGCTTCCTGGGCGCAGGACGCGATAGTACCAGCCGGTACGGCTGAGGCGCCACGTGTTCGGAGCAAAGTTCTTGAGGTGAAAGCGGTGGTTCAGCTTGAAGCAGGGCTGGCGCGGCAACGAGACCTGAAGGAGCACCTCAGGCCCGAGCGACACCACGTCCCCGATGCAGACGTTGCGCTCGTTCATGCGGGCCACGACGATGTTCTCGCCAAAGGAGCCGGGGACGAACAGGTCCGCCGCGTCTGGGAACTCGGCCTTCCAGCTCTGGTAGTGAGACATGCAGTCTATTCGGTGCCCCGTGTCAAGATTTGAGTCACTGGTGTGTTGACATTGGCATCATCAAAAGTGCTTCTGTGACTTACAGGCATGGAGTGCTTTATCGACACCGCCGTGAAACGTATAGTCGTGCTCATCTCCTTGTATGCCCATGTCGTCGATGGTGACAGCGTCATCGTGGGTGGTCTTGAAGATCCCGGTCATGACATTTATGCCGTCGAAACTACGAAGCTTACCGGAGCGGACTTGGAGAACCTTGTCCTCCGTCACTGGTGAGTTCAAGTCAAAATCCATGTCTGCATCGACAGTCATGGGTTAGAAGACCTCAACAGTATGTCATCCAAAGGGGGACCAGTTTTTTGTGCGATCAGAAAACAGACTAATCGGGGCCCAATATGTTAGAGAAAAAAATTTCGCTATGAAGTGGTTGTACAGACTACTGAATGGGCAGTAATAAATCAGACTCTTTGAAAGTTACAGTGCTCGATTGTCACTTGCACAGGATAAAGTCCGTATAAGGCCAAATTGTGAGTCAATTCGCGGTCAATCATTGCTCCGATTGGTGTCGACCCCGCGTTTACCATGGCCTCAATTCATGTTGAGTAGATGGAGTGAATAGAGTTGCGATTGATGATTGGTACCTTGCCATTCATGTGCTAGCTGAATCATCACGATTCACTGCATTGAACCTGGTGTTTGTCGATTTCAAACCAAATACAAATACATGCATCAGGTACCTTAAAATGGCTAATTAGTCTAGTTGGTTGTATTTTGCGATGGTTTTGTGTGTATTGAAATGCGTTATATTCAACCCCTGGTCACTGTCATTCATCTCTGATGTCAGCTAACACCTCTCTGCCTTTGATCGTAATTTTCAGACCAGTCTCCTTGATAGACAGCGAGCAGAGTCTATGTCATCTATGTGACTTGACTTGCTTGGTAGTCGTACAAATCTCATTTTGAGCCGCTTTTTCTTGGCACACCAACTGTACAGACTGCTTTGGTAAAACGCAGTCTGACGAGGAGAAATCTGACACTCACCGCAAATACTCGTGGCAGATGCACACAAGACTAGAAAATTTTCAGGATCATGTGGCGCTGTTGGACGGTGTTACAGGTGTAATGCTCGGGGGTAGGTAACAAATAGCGAAGCTCATAGCTGTGCTTGGCAAAGCTTGAGAACACCTGAGACGGTAACTTGCAGCAGCACAAATCTCACAGCTTCTGATTGTACGAGCTCAGTCGCGAAATATTGCCTCTTTTTGTTTCTTGTTGGCCTCAAAGCCGGTGGTTATACGCTGAAGTCAGTGGATCGCAATCGGTAATGGGTTATTTTGTCATGTATGTAGGCAGGCTGTTGGAAAACCACAAGATTTTTAAGCAGAGTCTGCTATTCGTAACAACATTGTCGGCCAGTACTCTGCTCCTGTACCTCGCCGGTGTCGGCATCCGCCAGTATGCAGCTCTAGCCGGCTGAGTCCCGATATATTGGATGAGGAGGTGGGTAGGCTACATGGGGTGGGAATGCGACGTGGGGTAGTAATTACATGTAAAGTAAATAGAAGCCGAAAGCGGAGAATCCTGCATATCTCAAATGCGTCTGCCCGAATAGAGAAGCAACGGTGATGAATGTATCCGTAATTACTCTACAGAGTAGGTAAACAGGGATGCAGCCCAGTCTAAGTCCTCAAGTCCTCAAGTCCCCCCTATGAGACATGGATTGATATGGACCATATTCGGTGTGTAATTGGGCCGGCTGATCCTTCCGTAGCAGGCAGCAAAGTAAGGCTGGGTGATGAACGTCGCCATTATCCTCGTGTTGGATTTGAGACGTGGGGAATGCGGCTCTGCTTTGGTGACTAGAACCGTCGGAAGTTCATATCGCGTTTAACTTGATGATATCGCGGTGGAGCCAACGGTCCTGGTGGATGCATGAGAAGAGTAGTGTTGGAAAAACAAATGGCTGAAAAATAGTGAGGGAACCCTCCATTGGGAGCAATTTTTTGAGGCTCTGCAAAAACCACTGGTCGAGACCCACTAGAATGGGGTCAATCAAATGGCCTATCCCCGCAGCTACTGGCCAGTTGTAGTTTCTGGCAACAACCTTAGTCTACCATTTTAGCTTCAATTTTCCTTGTGATGGAAGGCGCGGGTTCCATGGAACTGCAACCCTTCAATTCCGCCGCAATTTAAATCTCATCAAATCAATCAAGCGATCAAGACCCATGTTTGGAAAGAACCAAAACCCCTCACTTGCCTGCCCAACATGTTGCCCTTACACGTATAGAAGGGGCAGAGCCTCAACTCAACCCTTGTTCGTGAGGCGCTGTGCCTTGCGGAATGGTTTGATCAGCTGAACCATATTCCTTTGCTAACTGCAGCCGTGCTCGCCAATAATTCAGCTCCGGCCGGCACCTACCCACCCTAAAAACCTGCTATGCAGGGCATGCGGTTGCTTCTACGTAATGTGTCTAGTTTAGTGCACATTTGGAGCGAGTGTTTACACTTGCGGCTCTGCAGAGCTATACCCCATCACCCAAGGTACATGGAGAGAAGCTACCGACCCGTCTACCAGTGGTACTGCCCATCATCTGCGGAAACCTGCTTACGCACCTATCCTACCTGCACTTCTGCTGGTTTTGTTTTACCAATCAGAACACATTTCAATCTAAATCGATTCCTCGTCATAGTATTTACCACATCCGGCTCCAATGCTCTCCCTATTTTATTTGGGTGGGATTGAGTATGGGTTTACTAGGTCACTAATAAAGTCAACCCTCTGAAGTATAATACGGTTCCCACTCGGCTTGACCGTCCTCCATATCACGCAGCTTGTTGGTGTATTTTCTTCTCTCCCTCTTTTCGTCTTCAAGTTGAACACTTAGTCAATTTCTTTGGTGGTCTCCTCCGAAATTTCATAGCCTTTTTTTTTCATCTTTGAACTGCCATGTTCCATACATATTTCTGTCTTTGACCTCCTCATCTTTTCACCATGTCCATACGTCACTTGGCATGGGAAATAATATCCTACATAGCTCGCGACCTTGATGTGGACGACCTTTTCAATTTGTCTCTCTCTTGTCGACAGTTGCAAGGCCTCATTCGTGATAACAACATATGCAGGAGGATTCTTCAGGTACGCCATATGCTCTCGTTCCTTCCCACCATAGAATGACCACCACGAAACGCTACTTTTTTCACTGCGTCGGCCAATCCATCACTACTCAACATACTTCATCCACGAGTGGAAAGAGGCTGGCGAGCTTTGGTTCCGAATCTTCAACGCTGACGAAACTTACATGGCGCAGTCGACTGCCCCATCCGCCCCCGAGACCAGGGCTGCCCATCACAGCAAAGAGTATGCGAGGGCGCTGCGGATTATATTCAAGCGTCGAAATGCAATCTCATCGGCGTCTCCGTACCTGGCCGCTGTTATTGCCGATGCAGAATCATTTGTTTATGCAAACGGGGTTCTCTGCTACATCAGCAACGGTTTCCTGAGGATACGGGATCTCCACAACTCGGCACCAACTGAAAATGTCATTGACTTTGAAAAGCTCTTGAACACAGACCAGAATCTTTCCAGCTCCATCAAGGATAGACAAGGCTATAGTTTGCGCATTCTGCACTACGCCAGCGGTTTCGTTTCTTGCTGGTACGTACCCGAAGACTCACCAGCTGGCTGGCTTGTCATCATCAACCCTTTCCAGCTCCGCTTGTTCAGCCATGCGCTTGCAAACTCGCGGAAGATTTTCGTGCGGAACAACGACAAATTCCTATACTACGGTACTCATTGCGATATTTCTGAAGACGGAAGCCGACGTTGGGCATTGCGGGGCTGCAATCTCCTGAACGGCAAGTGGCATGGCTATTTAATACATCTCCCTGAGATGATTGGGTCCGAAATTGGTACCAACATCTGCTTCGAGATCATTGACGGCTACTTCTACGGTCTCGCAAACCAGGCCCTTTTTGAAAGGGAGGAAATTCGCTGGACCTCGTACTACACATGCGTCCGGTTTCCCGTCGATCAAGCCAAGCCCAAAAGCACACAGCTGGGCACGATGAAGGAGCTTTGGCGGAAATTTCATTCCGAGGGGCCAATCGACGATCGATGGAACTTTATCAACCTCGCAAAGGATGAGCGCACAGAGGCATTGACCATCGTCGAGGGCCGCAGGGAGTGGAGGGCTGGAGCCAGCCCCAGCCGGACATATTACACAAGCGAGCTGTGGTTTCCCAGCGAGATGGGCAGCGAGCCAGCGTCCTCGGGACATACAGTGACGGATGATCCTGGCGGTTCCTTCTCATCTAACGCCACTTCTTCCTCCTCAACAACTTCTGCTTTCTCAACAGACTACTCGTGCAACCCCGTGGATACAGATGGTGACAAAGCGCCTACTGCCAGATCTCCACATATGGTACACCCAGGCGACAACATTGCCACCCTACCTTTGTTAACACTAAACAACTCACTCCTGCGGTGCTACCACTCAAGTTGTCAAACATATGTGGATCTGGTTGACCACCCTTTGCCAGGTGATCCGGACAAGAGGCAAGGGATAAGACTGAGGGTCGGTTCAAGAAGCCCCCGCTCCCATTCGGAACTGGCTCCACCGACAACATGTATGGATGAAAACCCCCTTTACCCCGACCAGCAGATTAAAAGGCTTTACAAGTCGGCAGAAATACAGTTTTGGCCTCTCGCACATTGGTCAACCGATAACCGAAAGGCTCAAGACCTCTACGAAATCCTCAACCCCCAGACGCACAAAGGAGATTTCAAAGGCATATGGGATGACAGATCAATGTGCTACATGACAGGCGGTCTTACCAAAACCATTGTATTCATCTCATTCGATCCCTCGATTCGTCTCCCGGGCACCTGCTCATGGTCCCAGGGGCTTCGGGAGGAGAAAAGAGGAACTGATGAGCAGGTTCCCGAAGTTGGCGCCAACGCAGATGCAAGACGAGAAACTTGCTATGTACGATTTCAGCATTCCAATGGGTCTTTTCCCCGGCATACGCCTCCGAAATGGTCTGAGGAGTCCGAGGGTCAGCGATCTCGGACTGATAGCGTTACCGAATCATCTCTGGCCGGAGAAGGTATGCTTACGAAGATGGCATCATCCAAGACACCCTCTCCGACCAACAACTACGATTCCAAGAAGCCCAAGTGGACCTGGACCGCGCAGACAGCGCATAACGGCATCCACAAAGGGTTTCATTTCGCGTTATAAGAGGAACCTCCAGCAGAGATGGAGGCATCCGAGCTGCACTTGCGGATATGAAGCAGCACCCTAGGCCCGCATCGGATGTATGTTCGACCATCACAAAATAGCATCTCAAATGCATGCAGCCGGCGTGGACGCCGGATCGCGGGGATAAGGGGCAGTCTGTTCAGTAGCAGATGCACTCTAGCCCCGCTCCTATCAGCGTCTGGTCTCGACCGGTCTCAGCATAAAGTTTGGGGGCCATCGATCCGCTTGTAGCAGGTCGAATGTGTTGTCACTGCATACTCATACAAGTCGGGCGAGCAGCGAAACGCGAGGTGTGGTTGATTCAGTGGGGTATCCTCAGCCTCACCAAGCTTTTGGAAAAGACAAAACCTATGCTAGCAGATATTGCCAGAGTTCCAATCTTGGTTACAGTACTCACAAAGGAGTTGGCCGGGCTTCTTTCAAGTCTACCTCAAGCTGAGAATAGCGGCTTTGAACAATTTCTGTGGAACAGCTTTCTGGGTGTTGTCTGATTCTGAGACTTGGCTCAGAAGGAGGGGGATTGCGCATGACAGCTTCCTGTCTTGGCTTTTGTGAGATTGTGGCAAGGCTCTGGCAACAAGAATTGTCTGAAATACACAGCCCTGACCCGACTGCTGCCGGGCTCTGCTGCGCCCCGTGTTGCTGGTTCGCCATATCGAGGGGAAGTTAGGTTGCCTTTTGTGCTTCCATAAGCTATGGAAAACCTTTGCTGGACATGTGTTTCTGGAGTAATAACATGCCCCAGTCCTGCAATTTCGGATTGCATGCCCAAAAACCGACGAGTACCAATCCCTTTGGTGTAGAGGCTGAATAAAACGAATTTCCTGTCTAACTGCAGTGCTGTTAGTGAGGATGATCAACCACGTGGCCTGAGATAACACGTTGCAAATATTTAATCACCACCTCTACCGGGCGAGAACTAGTTTAAAAAGACTATGCTGCGCTTGCCCTCGTGCCAACTCTGCCATGTTCCACAACTTCTAGGTGCTAAAACATCCAGCCGCAAAGAGGCCCATCTCACGGGCCCTCCTTCTCAAGCTGTCTGCCGCGGCTAATTGGGGAGGCTAACAACTTCATTTCAAAGGCATCCCTATCTACGGAGTGGGACCTGCGACTCGTATACACATTTTGCGGTGCTGCTTATCTGACCACTTGCCCATGCAGATGCATGACTGACCATGACAAGACGCACCCGCGCAACCCAAATCACAAATACCTCGTCTGTTCTGGAAGCCATGTGCTCCCTTCATTTCCTGCTGCCAATGGTATTTGCTTGGATGACAACCAAGCTTCATTGCAGTTCCCCGCCAAAGTCTACTACCATGATCAATACTGCATTTGATCTCCAAGGTGTAAAGATCTCCTTTCGGGGTCGCAAGCTTTGTGTACCAAGCATACCCATCAAATGACTGATCTTCCCAAACCAAGCACCCGCCTATTTTGTTTTCCTTGGGCTTTTCCAGCAAAGTCACAAAGTGAAGAGGCGTAAAATCGTAAAATATAGCTTTGCTCCCCGCCCCCTCGTTTCGAGAATCCAAAGAGAGGAGAGAAACAAGAAGCATGCGGCGAATATGCCGGCTCCCCCCCCCCCCCCCCCCCCCCCCCCCCCCCAGCCGCAGAGACATGCATGAGAGAAGAAGCACCAATACAAATAGCACAAAGATAGACGCAGCAAGGGAACCGGCACGGCCCCCAAATTTCAGGCGAGCCCTTGCTTTCACTCTGGATGGTGCCATTTTATTGTTTGCCGAGGGAGGAACGGTAACGAGGGATATGGTGCTGACGGGGCCACTCAACTTCGTACGCATCAAAGTAGAAAAAAGGGGGGGCCAGGCTGTGTAAGCAGGGCGGAACTCTGATTGGTCATTTTCGTTTCCCGTGCCGCGCGTGCGATACCGGCCCTTTTGACCTGAAAGAGTAATCCATCTGTCTTTCCACGTTTATGTACCAAGACAGAATATCCTCCTGTCTCTAGCACATGGGAAACTCCCTTGGGGTTATGTAATAGTATGGAGGTTGTCGGCACCCACACCTTGTACAAGTCTGATATTAATGGCTTCTCTACTGTATACATGCCATCCAGCCATATTATACCAGGCAAATCATGCTCGAATTCATATTTCCAAGACCGAAATTGACCCAACAAAAGTCGTCTCTTATGATTGTAACTGGACATAGTTACCTGTGTTGTTCATAACCAACGTGTTAGCAGTATTCGAAAATCTTTCGGCGTTGACCTCCTTCCCCAGTCTCGAAAGGAAAGGCACTAGTGAAATAAGAACCATTCAAGGGGTTAATCTTACCAGGAAACTGCCCGGTTTTACCATTCAGCCTCCCAGTCCACCACTCGTTGGGATTTTGCGTGCGGCTGACAATCTCAATTACATCACCTGCGCTGAAGCTCAAATCACCCTCCTGCGTGGCTGCGTACTCGTATAGGGCTGTGACTGTCTCCGCAGCCGGCGCTGCGCTTAGCCTACTGGGCTTTGGCTTCGGGGGCGGCGGCTTCGGTTTCGCGGCGGCCGCGGCCGCAAGAGAAGATGCCCCCGAACTCAACATGGCGGGACTATGCTGCGCAAAGCCTGTACTCTTGACTGCGGGGCTTTTCAACGGTGGTGACTTGATACCAGGGGAGTATGGCGGTGGCGGGTTCTCAGCGACGGCAGGTTGCGCCGGCGAGTGTACGGCTCCGTACTTGGGAGTCGGTGCTAATGAAGGCGAAGGTGCCGTCGTGGAACCGGATGAAGGCCCTGCTGTAAGCAAACCTTGGGGCTTGGGTGCCTCAAGCGCTGGTTTCGCCTGGTATCGGGGTGGGCGCGGTCGACCGGTGGTCTTGAACTTCACAATGGTGAGCTTCTCCACCTGCTCTTGGATGTCGCCGCGCTTCTCGTGGAAAGCTTCTTCGATATCCCTGGTGAGATCAAAATAGCCAATGTCGCAGTGTTGCATCTTTTCGTGTAACGTGTAAAAGATATTGAGCTGCATGTAGTAGAACGATTGGAAGAGGGGCTGTATAAATTCGCGCTCGAGAGCAAACAGCTTTGGGAGCTCGTCCTTGAGTAGGTCGTTGAAGTAGTTAAAGTCCTGTGTAGACTGATCAAGGTCGGCCTCAGCCTTGTAGATGTTCTTCTCATCCTTCATTGTTTTCTCCTTTTTGTCTTGCAGTTTCTTCAGGGCGGCGCGGTGGCGGTCGTAATCAAGCTGCTTGTGCTCGCGCTTGAGAACGGTCTTGCGGATGACCTTGATGACATCTAGCAGCTCGTTGGCCGGCCGGATGACCCTGCTCTCGATCATCTCTAGTTCTGGAGCCAGTGTCTCTTGCAGATCCTTCACAATAGCCTCGTACTCCTCGCAAGCGCGGATGCCCTCGGGCCTGCCCTCAATCTCCATGGTGGTGGGGTCCGACATGCGCCCACTGATGGGGCGGTAGATTTCCGTCATGGCTTTCGAGAATGCGATCTGGTGGTTGAGCATGGCGTTGATGGCGTCGAAATATCTCTTGGACTCATTGTGAAGTTTTTTAGTCTCGGTTTCGAGCTCCTGAAAGCGGCGTTCGGCATCAATGTAGACAGGATCTTTCGTGTGTTCGCCGATGTTGAATTTGGACTTGAACTGTTGCGGCGCCTGTAGCGTGCGAATTCAATGATTTAGTAGCCATTCTGATTATGTAGCAAGAAAACATGCCAAGTCTGTGGACATGTTGCCATAGGAGTGTCGCAACAATCTGCGCGGGCTGTTTGTCTATGTATTATCCGGGAACCCCGGGGTTTGGTGTTAGAGTAGCATGGTGACGTACCCGACCTAATGATTTGGTAAACCCCTTAAAACTCATCTTGACGGCTTCTCGGCGGATGACTCGACCTAGTATGCTCAAGCAACCCTAAAAAAATGATCAAAGGTATCTGGAGGAAGCCTCCTCTATAGAGGACAGACTGAGCGAGAGTCGCAAAGTAATCCTGTGGTGGTGGAGATCAAGGCCAGAGCCAAGTAGTCATGGATGCCCAGTGAGCGCAGTTTAGCTGGTGACGATTTCAGGTGGCTGAGCCGCGGAGCCGGCGCAATTGGCTGTGGCTCGCTCCGCTACTTGGTGTTGCTGATCGCTGCCAGTTTATAAGCAGCTCAGGCCAAATTGTAAATGTTTGTTCGTCTTTTATGATTGCCCGTACAGCTCGAGATATTCAGTTGTAATTTTACTAGTTAAACTGAAAGCAAAAGAAAAAGAGAGAAAAAAAACAAGCAAGAACTTGTCGATAGCTTCACTGGTTTCCATTGTTCGATTGAAGGAGGGATGTTGCATGTGCTGCCAAACCTTTGTTGGCGGGGAGGATAACGTCACTCTCTGCTGGCACGTACGTCCAATCACTGACAAACCCAATATGGACCAAGACCCACACTTCCGTCAGCTTTTAGCTATTGACAGAAAAGCCGTTCGAAAAACACCGCCCCACCTTGTCTTCTCCAGGCATTTGACCGGGCGGTCGGATTTATGCCTTGCTTTTCTCCGAGAGGCGAAATCAATCTGAAGTTAGCCCCACTCGAGATGGCCCGAGCTGCATTTCCCAGAGAAAATTCATAGTTTTGACAAGAGCCATTCGCAGATTCCCATCGTTTCTTAGACTGTCCCATCCCCAAATGTGATCATGTCAACCATCGCAACATCAGCATTAAGGCAGGCATCACGCCTAGCATGTCGACCATCGGCGTCGATTGCCTCATGGCAGGCTCTTCGCGCCGGTGCGAGGGCTTCCGGCGCCGCATCATTACGCAAGTCTGCTCCGGCTAGGACCTACGTGTCCGAGACGAAGAGAGACAATGCTCAAGTTGCCGAGGCCAACATTGAAACTGCCATCCATCTCGACAAGAAAGACTTTGAAAGGATTGGATTGGCGATGGAGTCGCAGGGAGGCTCTGACGCTGTCGTGTCGCCCATGGCTGGTATGATGATCTATGTGATTTTCTTGGCACGTGCCCACGTTGATACTTCGCCGCATCAATGCTAACATTTTCCGTCCACAGAGATATTGAAAGGCGCTGCTGTCATGGAAGAAGGACAGCGGCCAATATATCTAGACATGCAGGCTACGACTCCTGTCGACCCGCGTGTTCTCGACGCCATGTTACCGCTTTACGTCGGTGTATACGGCAACCCGCACTCTCGAACACACGCCTACGGCTGGGAAAGTGAAAAGGCTGTTGAGGATGCCAGAGCTCACGTTGCTTCCCTGATAGGCGCCGACCCAAAGGAGATCATCTTCACTAGTGGTGCGACCGAGAGTAACAACATGAGCATCAAGGGCGTGGCGAGGTTTTTTGGCCGGTCCGGCAAGAAAAAGCACATAATCACAACACAGACGGAGCACAAATGTGTACTTGACAGCTGTCGACATCTCCAAGACGAGGGTTTCGACGTCACATACCTGCCTGTCCAAAATAGTGGCTTGGTGGACATGAAAGAGCTCGAGGCGGCCATTCGTCCTGATACGGCTCTCGTCAGTATAATGACGGTCAACAACGAGATTGGTGTGATTCAGCCTGTGGAGCAGATTGGCAAGCTCTGCAGGGAGAAGAAGACTTTTTTCCACACAGATGCCGCTCAAGCCGTGGGCAAAATCCCCATGGACGTCAACGCAATGAACATTGATTTGATGTCTATTTCTGGACACAAGATTTACGGTCCTAAGGGCATCGGCGCATGCTATGTCCGCCGACGCCCGAGGGTCAGGCTAGACCCCATCATCAGTGGTGGCGGTCAAGAGCGAGGCCTGAGGAGCGGCACGTTGGCGCCTCCCTTGATTGTTGGGTTTGGCGAGGCGTGCCGTATCGCCAAGCAGGAGATGGAGGTATGTCACAATCACTTCTGCTTTACGTCCCCATTGCGTATGATGATATGCTTTTTAAAGACATGCATGGCTTTCTGAATGCCGTGACACGCATAATTTGTTGAGATACAGCACCTTCCTGACTTGGCGCGAAAAACTTTGTTTCCTAAACGTCACTTGATTGCTTACCAGGGCATTTATGCTAACAAAACTTGGGACTTAGTATGATTCGAAGCGAGTCAAGTTCCTCTCCGACCGTCTACTCAAAGGACTTTTGTCTATGGAGCACACCAGTCAGAATGGCGATCCGGATCATTTTTACCCTGGTTGCGTCAACGTCTCATTTGCCTATGTTGAGGGCGAGTCTCTGTTAATGGCACTCAAGGATATTGCCTTGTCTTCGGGCAGTGCCTGCACTTCGGCTTCGCTTGAGCCCAGCTATGTTTTGCGAGCTCTGGGCAACAGTGACGAGAGTGCTCATTCAAGCATTCGTTTCGGAATTGGCCGATTCACTACGGAGAGGGAGATTGACTACGTCCTCAAGGCCGTGCAGGAGCGTGTGTCGTTCCTTAGGGAGCTCAGTCCGTTGTGGGAGCTTGTACAGGAGGGAGTTGATCTGAACACCATTCAATGGAGCCAGCACTAATTCAACGCTGGCCGTTATAATTGGTTCTTTGTTCCAGGCGTCAGTTCCCGGTTCGGCGTTTGCTTGCGTTTGTGGGTTGAAACGAAGGGTACTTGGAGGTGCTCTTTGACGGGGGCGAATTATATTGTGCTGTTTTGGTTTCACATGTATAACTAACTACCTGAGGGATATGTACGAGGAGAAGATACCACCGGCTTGAATGTCAAAGGAGGCATGTTGAGCAAACTTTGAATGCAATACTGTTGTTTGATTCGTCATCCAATCACGGTTCATAGTAGAGTGATTGATACCTCTTGGGCAAGGCTTCTAAGCTTGATGTAGCTATCAACAACCAAATGTCTTGGCATCTTTAATATCCCGCATACCGACCCTAACAAACCAAAACCCGACACCCAAGCTAGTCTACAAGCAGACATTCTTGCTAACTGTCGCAATACGCAGAATCTTCCATTTCAGTCCTTATTACGTTACGTATGAGTGTCTCAAATCCACATGATGGGGGGTTCTAGTGCGGCTGGAACCCGCGTTCGTCGGCTCTGACATCATCGCTCGGGTTGGGCCAATGACATCATAAGTGCGCTCAAAGGAGCTCCTGACCAACGCCCGAACCGCTTTAACCCACCAGCCTAAGACAAGACTACAATGAATTTGGTAAGGTAGGGAGTAGCCACCTTGGCAAGGGTACAGGCTACCGTGACTGGGATGAACGACAAGAGCTGCTTACCTTGTAGCAAGTGCCAGGTAGGCACTACCAGCAGCGGTGGTATCACGCAATTGCTGCCTGCCTGTAAACTGGGTAGGGTGTGTAAACAATCCTCCGACCTTTGTTTGCTTGCACTTTTTATATAAACCAAGGCCATCTCTTGTCCTTGGGTTGCTCAAAACTCTTCACTTTTTTTTTTTTTTTTCCATACCATCCTCTTCAACTTCCACGAATTCATAAAGCTGAACGAACCGAATACACCATCTTCAAGGACCTAAATCGCTTCTCACCTTCTTCTCAACCAACAACTAAAAACTCAATATCAGTCACAATGTCGAACCCCACCAACGACAACACCTCCACACTCAAGTCGGTCTACGACTCTGTCACGGGCACGGCTCAGTCCGTGCTTGGAAGCATCACCGGCTCCACGGGCGACCAAGTCCAGGGCGATGCTAAGCAGGACAAGGCCAAGGCCGAGCACGACGCCTCACACGCCACAGTCAAGGGTCCGGGTTTCACTGCCAGCAGCGCTGGTGTTGCAAAGGACGATCCCGACCGTCTTTCGGGATCTATGAACCAGACGGTCGGCTCGGCAAAGGAGACTTTGGGTGGCATCGTCGGATCTGAGGTGAGTTCTTTTGGCTCGAGTTTGTCATGAGTATCGCCTTGAAACAATAAGCAAGAGGCTGACTTTAACTTTCTTCCACCGGCATTAGTCCCTCAAGGCAGCTGGTCGTGAGCAGAACCGCAGTGGTCAGGAACAAGAGGCCAAGGGCCAGCTGAGTGACCTTGGCGCGGGCGTCACGGACCGCGTCACGGGTACCCTGGGATCGGCGGCGGCCGGCCTCATGGGCGACCAGACCAAGCAGAACGAGTACCAGGCTCAGCACGACTCGGGCAAGACGGCACAGCGCGGCGTCGAGCACGACCTTCAGAAGAAGGCCGAGGCCGAGGCCAAGGCTGCGCAGAACTAGATGGCTTCATTGGCTGCCATGGTCGTCTTTTCACTACCTAAGACAAGTTTGCCGGCAATGAGTGTCAGGCCGTGGTTGTGAGAGGAAATGCTTAGAGGAGGATGTTGAATGGAGCATGGAGAGTTTGCATTTTGATACCCCACGCTGGAAGTCCAACTTGATTTACCCTCGAGGACTTGGCCGGTCTGAGTGACTAATTGCGGGAGAGTTGCTATACAATTTTCCATTTCCCCTTGAAATAGGCTTAATACTCAAATATGAAATAACCCATATCGTATTTACCCGTGTCGTACTATGAGCCGCGGATAGCAGTAAATAAAGGTAAAAGACCTGTCCACTGCAAACAATATGGCTATCCGACAGAAAGTTATATGAGAGTTCAAATAACCGTAGAATTATAGTCAATCTCTAAGTTACTGGAGCCATTTAGTACCAACATAGAAAATCTGCAAGTTGGAGCTTTTTTTTTTTTTTTTTTTTTTTGTTCCTTCCTGTCACCCCTTTCATACTACATTCCATCTCTCAACCGCTAACGTCTATTCCCAACCGCCAAAACCTGGACTTAGCGAGGCGTTTTCTGGGTCGGATGGGAGGCAGTTGACAAATGTGTAAGTGAGTAGGTATGTAGGTACCCAGTGCACTTATACGCTGTATGGGTTAGAACGGGGTGGATTTCGACATGGCACTATCAAAAATAGACAGGCAGCAAGCTGAGTGGGCTCGTCATTACCTCACGCCTTGTCCTCTTCCTTTTGTTTGTGTTGAACTCTTCACGAAAGACTATTCCGAGACTATCGCGAGAGACGGTTGCTGTGGCCAAGAAGCCCTTGATGACAGCACCGCGGAAAGAATTGCAGTCCGGTTGCCAAAGTCAGTTTCAAGGTGATGCAAGATCCAGGCTTGGCTTTTCCAAAGCGAGAGGGAAATGGGTTGATTGTTGAGGATTCTCACGCAACTCGGGCCCAAAAGGATACTGCTTTGTGGTCACGCCAGGCCTGCACAAGTGCGGTAGATGGATGGGCGAAGACTTTGACTGTGAGTTGTGATCTTGCCTCGTTGGTGGACAAGGTGTCGAACTGATAAGGCTTGAAAGACTTTTGAGGAGTCATGGACGGCCTACCGTCGACCAAATGTGATCTGTGAGAGGTTTCGATTGTCTGGCCAGCCATCAATGTCGCTCTTTCAGACGGGTCACAAGATAGGAAACGAAATAGCCAATTTTCAGATGGCGGTAAGCCCGAGTGGAAATCAAAGCAGTCAGACTCATAAATGCATTCAATTACCCAGAAATATATCACAATGAGTTTCCACAGCCCCGGATGTCCCTGTAGCAACCCAAAAGAAAAGCAGTGAGTCCAGAAAAAGAAACATTAAAACGCCTTCAACGAACCTCGAAATGCCGCCACTTTCATAGCAATCATAACCACGTAAAGGACGTAAGGACATGAAGTACACGAAGTTTTTTTTTTTTTTTTAAGAAAAAAAAAAAAAAAAAAAAAAACCTCGAGAAGCAAAGCCACAACCCCCCGACAACAGCCACCAACCAGAAAAATTACGCTTGCTTATTCCACTTGGACCCCTTTCCAAACTTTAAATAGGTATTCCAAACTTGTTTCTCTCCCTCTCCATGATCTGTTCGTCAGCTCGCTCGGGACGGCGATACTGCGCCGTCGCCAGAGATCAGCGTCTTGAGCTCCCAAGCATTCAGCGTGCTCCGCCGACGGGAGGCGACCTTCTCAGCCCGCCTGCCGCGCTTCCGCGGGCTGAGTTCCTGCGGCTTCTCTGTGGCGCGCACCGTCGAGCCCGCGCTGCTGCTGCCTTTGTCCTCGCTGCCGCCCGAGACGGCCAGCTCCGACAATGGCGACCGCCCTCCCTTCTTCACCGGCTCCAAGCTGTCGATGCTTCTTACGCTCGCCCCGCCCTGTTCGCTGTCGTCGGCCGACTTGGTGGTCCCGTTGGAGGCTGTACGAGATGGCGCTGCCGCGACGCCGAGGCCACGGCCCAGGCGTGCGGCCTTGAGCTTGGCGCGCACCCTGGCCGCGTCTGCGTCCCGCTCTGAGGCGGCCAGCTTGGCTTGGATGGTGGCCATGGTCAGTGGGCTCTGCGGCACGCCGTTGGCGTTGGTGGTGCGGGGCAAGGGTAGCCGTGATGAGGAGGGTGGCGGGACCACTATGGCGACCTTGGATGGTGTCGCCGCGGGTTGTCTTGCCCCGCGAGTGGGCACTGGTGGTGGCGGCATCTCCTTTGCACCAGCGCCTCTTTTGGTCGGGGCTGAGGTTGTTTCTTGTATTGTTTGCTCTGGAAGGCTCTTGCTTGGAACGTGTGTTTTCGTCTCCTTGTGGGTAGTTACAGCTCTGGTGGCTGCCGCCGCCGCCGCTCTTGTGGGCCTGGTTATTGCCATGCTCGTTGCTGGACGTGCTGGCCTCCTTGACGAGGGCTGCTGCTCGGCAGTCTTTGCCGTGTTGCGTTTCTTCGCCGGCGGAGGCTGAGAGGCCTTTGTGCCAGAGGTTGGAGCCGAAGTGTCAGACTTGACAAGCTTGATGCTCTTCTCGGTCGTTGTGGATGTGGTCGATGCAAAAGACGCAGCAGAGTTGGGTCGAGAGGGCATTTCTTGTGGTACCGGACGAGGTGGCGCAGCTGTCTGTCGCTGTCTTGGCTCGGCTTTCTTTGCCAAGTGTGCTGCAGGTTTAGGGAGCGCCTCCACTACTGCAGAAGTAGAGTCATAAGAGTTTTCCTCTTGTATGGCAGAGAACTCTCCTGGTCGCTTGCGGGAGCGTGAGGGCTCTGGGCGGCGTCTGTTACCAGCCGTTTCTGAGTCTTTTAGGGGGCTGAGCTGAGGTGGCTCTGGTAGTGGTGAAGATTCGAGTGACTCCATCATCATCGACTGCTCCAGAATCTGCACATTAGGCTCGGAAACGTCCAAGTCGTGGATGTCGACCTCGTCCTCGAATATACTAGACTCGGAGTCGGTGTCATCATCATCG
Organism: Magnaporthales sp. P1609; assembly: GCA_003709005.1. Taxonomy (NCBI): domain Eukaryota; kingdom Fungi; phylum Ascomycota; class Sordariomycetes; order Magnaporthales; species Magnaporthales sp. P1609. Next base: position 2,527,432 of record PELF01000007.1, on the reverse strand, counting down.
TTAAAATCGTCGTCTGCCAGGTCCTCATAACCAGGCGCCGGCACAAGGTGTAACGACTCTGCTGGGCTTGGGCTCATCTGTGCACTTGGTTGCTCTTCCTCCTGCTCCTCGTGGTCTTCCTCCTCTTCTTGAACAGATCTGAGATTGAAATTGATAGGCGCAACTCGCAAGCCAAGACCCTGTGAGGTTTCGGCAATATGCCTCACTCGCACAGGGCTAAGACGCAGGCCCATCTTGAGTTCCTCCATGTTGACCGACTTGCCGCTGGACGCCATCCTACGACGCCAGCCGTCAATCAAGTGTACTGCCTCCTTCCATCTCGTCTCCATCTTCTCCCACCCTTCTCGCAACCTGTGTATCTCCTCGTCACGGATCACAACCTCCTCTATGGGGACGAAAGAGGGGTTTGTGAGTATTGTGCGAAGATGCTGGAGCACTGCCTCGAGCTCAGCCTCCAACTCTTCCACTGCTCCTGGAAGCAGTGCAGCTTGAGCGTTCTGTGCCGCCAGAGCCGGTGTTCCTTCGTACCCGCTCATATCCTTTAGGTTCGACTCCACCCTCCTCACCAGAGCCAACAGGGCCTCATTGTCCGCACTTAACCCCTTTGCAAGCTCGGCCAGGAACGAGTTGGATTCCTGACGCAGATCGTAGTTGTCAGAAGCTGTAGCACCCTGCTCCAGACCGGCAACGCCCTGCGCGTCATCTCCGCCACCCATCTCGCCCGTGACCGTGATACTCGTGACGGTGGTGCCCCTGCGCTCGCCACGCGCCCGACCGGCGTCGAGAACGGCCTTCTTGAGGGCGTCGATCTGCCTGTCCCGCTTGCGCACCTCATTGGCGCAGGCGCCGCGCGTCTGGGCCACGAGGGCCTTGGTCCGTGCCGCGTCGTCCTTGAGCTTGTGGATGGTGGACTCGGCCTGGGACAGCTGAGCGCGCTGGGCCTGGCTGGCAGCCTCGGCGGTCTGCAGCCGTCTTTGCGCGTCGGCGTGCGCGTCGCACTCGCGCTGGAGGTCGTTTGTCTGGTGCAGGTTCTCGGCGCGTAGGCTTCGGAGGGTTTGCGAGAGGGCCTCGCGGTGTTCGGCATCTCGCTGTGTGGGTAGGCAGGAATGGTTAGTTAGCATAATTATAGGCGAACATTAGGGCAGGACTGAAACATGTAAGTGTTTGCAGATGCGAGAGAGAGAGAGAGAGAGAGAGAGAGAGAGAGAGAGAGAGAGAGAGGGAGTCGTACATCTCTCCGCAGAATCAAGTCATTGACAACTCCCATGATCCTGCTCATCGTCTCGCCCAAGTCTCCGTCGCTCATTGGGTCTGCAAAGTCGATGGTTGAGCCATCGCGAAGCAACCCTCTCGAAAGGAGTTGGTTGTTGATGTACAGCGATGCTGTCCTCAGGTTGTCCGTGTCGGCCATCGCGGTGTCTTGGTCTGCTTCGTCGTGCTCATTCCGGGTTTGAGGCAATGATAGCCTTACGAGGATAAAAGGACTGGCAGTGCTAGCCGCGGGATTCTTCCCAATCTGAACGTCTGCTTCTCTCAAGGCCCATAGGTATCTAGGCAAGACACGAGACAGACAACCGTAAGAGACGGTGAAGCAGAATCGGGAGGCTGTAGGTCAATTTGTTGAGTTAGGGATATAATGAGTTTGAAGACTCTGAAAGGAAAAAAAATAAAACGGCCCAATGATGCGGATAAGAAGCCACTTTTTTTTGCTTCCATTCGGTGGATAAGGTGAGGCATGGAAGGAGATCGGGGTTCTCGCAGATGACCCTGCAGAGGCGGCAATCAATAATTCACAATTATCATCCACAGCCTGTTTCTCGATTTGGCTTCGCGTGTTTGTGTTTTTTCCGGGACGCGCCAAGGAGCGGCCCTAGCTCCACGACGTTGCCCAGCAACCCACATCATCCTTGAACACGGATGTCACTTCGCAGCGCTTAACACACCAAGAATCGACCCTACGCACTGATGTCAGAAATTTTAGTTTTCACGAATCCACTTGTGCCACGTCGAGTTTGCTTCTTTGGGCAGGCATGTTCCTGTCCGTTATTTCGGGAGAAGCATAAATGTGATTTTCCATCATCTCTGGGACTATTGCCGTGTTGCCGGGCATTCCCTCCATAGAGGACATAACTTTGATTCCCAGACTTGTCGACATAATAGTGTCGTTCCGAGCCGTGCGTGGTGCAATCTATATCCAACATACACCCAGGCGACGAGCCAGATTGGACGCCACCAAGCAGGCAACAATCACATCTGCCACTTCTTCACCTTCTAGCGCGGGCCCCAATAATACCCCGGACTCGACGTGGATGTTTCAGGTTCCACTACTTCCGCCCATTCATTCGTCGGATTTTCCAGTATCACCGGGGAGCTTCCTAGATGCATAAAATCAACAGTAAGCATCAGTGTCTTTGTTGAAAACACAACAACGAGGCAACCAGTTGGAGAGCTCCGGTTTCATTTTTTTTCAGACACGATTGAGAAGATTGGTGTAACGCGGTTGTTTTCGGCAGTCATCAGGCTCCCAATTCAATACAGGGTACATCCTCATCGGCGCCGATGCTTCGCTGGCCCCGCGGGCGTCATCATGTAAGGGAGCTCATAAGCCAAACTGGAATAAGAGTAGTGTAGAGCACAGATGCATACCTTGATTAACATGTGCCAAACGCTGCTCAAAAGCCCGTGTTTCGTGGCCGTGATCCCAACATGGACGTTTGAGATGACTTGTTGATGTGGTCTCCAATTGCACACCATGACTGCCTTCATGCTTCCGGCTTGAATTTGCCCTTCTTCTCCCTCATGGCCGACACCTTCTTTCGGTCCTCCTCGAACCGGCGGATGAGGTCGGCCTGCTCCGCCTTCTTCTGCTCGCGCAGCTGGAACCGGTAGAAGCCGCCCAGCTCCTGCCTCTTGCGCTCCTCCCTCACCGCCAACCTGTGCCTTGCCTCCTCGGCCTCGTCCCTCCGTGCCGGAGCCGACCTGCCTGCGCCACGCACCACTGTGACGAACCCATCCTCGTCCGGCTCGCTGCGCATCCTCTTGGCCAGCTCTGCCGCCTCCCTCTCTCGCTTGTTAAACAGGACAAAGAACGAGTCTACCGCCGACTGCACCACCTCCTTGTCGGGGAAGCACAGCCTGTTGTGCTCGCGCAGCCACGGGGCGCCCAGCTGCGTCGCCGCAGACTCCTCCACGCCAGCACCCCACACGGGGTACTTTTTGGACTTGTGAACCTTCCCGACCGCCTTGAGGACCACGGCGACGCTCCTCTCGTCCGCCAGCAGCACCACCGCCGTGCTGCCGCTGCCGTGCAGCCGGCGAGGCCACGTCTCGAAGAGCGTGCGCGCCGTCTGCTGGTCTTCCTCCTCCTCTTCCTCCTCCGCCTCTCCGCGTTTCCTCTTCCTCGAGGAGCCGTGCGCCGTCTGAGCCAGCCTCAACGCCTGCGAAGGGCGCAGCGAGGACGACTCGGCGGCCCTCCGCCTGCGGTCGTCTTCGAACGTGATGCTTTCGAACTTGCCGGCGCCCGCCAGCGCGGCGAACACGGCGCGGAAGTGCGCCTCGGTGCTGTCGACGGGGACGTTGGCCAGGAACAGGCTGCGGTCATCGTCGGGTGTCGGTACCTTTGGCGCATTCCGCCGTACGTAGATGTGGTGCACGGCGGCTTTGGGTATGCTCGCGTCGGGGGGAAGGAAATGGGGAGGATGGAGAAGTCTCCAATGGAGCTCCGGGTTGAGGCTGGTGCTTCTTTCATTTCGATCAATTGTGCCGGGCTACAAATGATGGAAAGTAGCCTAGTTAGAATTGACAAGAGTGATTGCAGGCTTGAATCACGATGCTGAGGTCCGTAACCGATGGAAAGCTGCTTGTTTTCACGTCTGAATTCAATTTGCGCGGGCATGCCACAAAATTTTGGTCCCGCACCAGCTGCTTATCTTATCTACCCCAGATTCTTGCCAGTTTTATACTTTTCTATTTTTTCTTACAATTACAATGAATGAATGTTTTTTTGTTGATATTTGAAACGGCAGGAAATGGACGTTTTCTTTCCACCACCGATGTAAAAAGTGAACCAGCAAGCAAACCTACCTACTTTTTTCTTGTCTACCTTTCCGTCTTCCCCGAACCAGTATCATTTCCCGTTTGTTGTTGTCTTCATCCACAATGCACGGTCGCTTTTAACAATATCCTTTTCTTTCATTTCTCTTTTTATTTTTTTATTTTTATTTTGTTTTGTTCTCTACCCCCGTCCATTCCCTCCCTACTGATGCTTCTCCCACTTTTTCAAGGCCTGCCCTCCTACTGGCACTCCAGTGCCTGACAACGCAGCCTCGTCAACGACCAGACCATGCTTCCACAGAGCAGGGATGGCATGATTCATTGTCCACTCTGTACATCTCCAGGGCGGCAGGCGCTCCTCACCCTGTGCGTAAAAAGTAAGCGGATTCCACGACTTGACCAGCTCCGTCCTGCCCGCGACCATGTTGTACTCCTTTTGCTTTGGCGGCCTGGGTAGCTCGCTGAGCACCTCGTCCCAGCGGCATCGAAAATCATCGGCGACAGTGTAGCCGAGGAGTTCTTTGCTGTGGTAGGCTGGGTCTTGTTTGGGATCGTGGAACTCGGTGGACTCGTACGTCATGCCGCCGAAACTGGTGATGTCGCCGACGACGTGGAATTTGACCCCGGAACCGTCTTCTTGGTTGGTTTCGACAAAGACGACGTGATGGTATCGCGGCCAGGGGAGGTCGGGGTCTGCCATGGCGAGTTTCATTTTTGCCAAGTATACGGCGAGGTATTTAGGTGACGACGACTTGTCTGAGAACGACATTGCTATGACAGTTCTTCTTACGTAGACGATGGCATTCAAAGTCGAGGCGGCGCTAAGATGAGTATGGGTAGGTTCATAAATGTGTGCAATCACAGGGCTTGTCCTGTCCAACCAGCTCGGTTACTGAACTTGACAGGGTCTTGTTGGTCACACTCTAGCAGCCAAGCTTATTGGTTCCGTTGGCGCGAATTCATGCGGGACACAATGGAGAACGATATAGCGTGACTTCTTAGAGCAGATTCGCGTGATGGTTGTCAGTAATCACCTTTTTCCGAGGTGCAACGACTAAGAGCATATTATCCCCCCCCCCGATATCACAAAATATCACATTATCACACTTGACAGCAGTTGCTGTGACACCTACCGCATTTCCAACAACTTGTTTCCCAGTTCTGCAATACTCTGCCTCGAAGAACAGCATGAATTGTATGCAATGTACCAACTAGAACAATGAATCTCTGATATACGCCATTTGGCGAACTCTTTCCTCGGCTCAAATAGCTGGACCATGGCCACGTCGCTGATTTGCAACGCGTCGCCTTTGCTGTTTGTGCCTTACTCCTTTCAAGAATAGTTTATTGTCAAGTCATTTATGACCAAATATTCCCACTTGAGAGGTTTGACTGCTTCAAAGTCCCGAAGCCTTGAACTGGCTGTAAGGATATGTTGGAGAACGTTGTTGGGGCTAGTAAATGGTCTCGTAAGGCGACCGCTTGTCCGAATTGGCCTTTTCCATAGAATTATGGAGGGTTTGTTGAGGAGTGTCAGTGTGGGCTACGAAACTGAACAGGGTGATTTCTTGTTGGGTCAGAAGAACTAAGTAAGAAGCATGAGTAGATTTTGTTTTCCTGGCCATCCTCGCACCTTGTGTATATCTTCGATATTGGCACTGAGCGGATCAGAATCGTGGTTAAATAACGAGTCACGTGGGTTTACCAACGCGGCCCATGAAATACAATATAGTATGCCAAGCTACTAATAGAAGGAAGTATGATGGTACTCCTTTCTAGCTCAACAGTAGACTAATACTCAGTATCTCTAATTCCCTGCACCACCATCCTCATCCTCAAATACATACGGGAACGGGGCTGGGAACCACGGATCGGGGGTATCGATGATCTGAACCCCAGCCTCTTCGGCCTGAGCCAGAACCTCGTCGCGCAACACACCCATCAGGCAGCTCTGGTAGATCCTCTTTAAGCCAGGCAGCCTCACCAACCCCACCATGGCTTCTGCCGCATTCTCAATCGCCTCGGGGTAGAAGCGGACCGTGTCGACGTTTGGGAACTTGGCGACCCAGTCTACAAACGGACGCGTAGTATGGGTCGTGTGGTACGAGCGCATGTTCCTCGTCACGTACCTTGGCATGCCGACGGTCGTGATAGAAGACAACGGCAGGTCCGGGGCGGCAAACTGGTCCACCGTCGCCGCGATGGCCGCTTCGTAACCGAGCCGGTCGACCAGGGCGCCGGCGGGACTCCGGGGCAGAGCGACGTCCATGACCCGGAGCGTCCCGGACTCCATGCTGGGCTTGAGCACCCCGAGCACCGCATCCGCGTCGTAGTCGTTATCGAGCAGGCGGAAGACCTCGAGGTGCGAAAACGTCGGACGCACCAGCGGCTCCGGGTAATTGAAGAGAATCTCTCTGACGAGGGAGTATGAGCTCAGGCCCAGATCGAGGACTCTGAGAGTCTCGGGTAGAACGGGGAAGATCCGGCGGCCGACTAAAGGCTCGTCGGTATCTGCAAAGCCAGGCACCAGACAGCCAATGACTAGGGTTTTAAGATTCGGAAGGTGCCCTGTGGTGGCTGTATTATGGACGACGCCAACGTCAAGGTACAGTTGCTCCAGGCCTGGAAAGATCTGATGAAATTGTGCCTGTGTGATAGTCTTGAATTAGTCTCAGGGTGACCTTTGAAAGCAGTACAAGCCTGGGCAGTCAAAAGTCCCATGGAGAAAGAAAGTCACTTACAAACCGAATACTCGAAGGTCTACCTCCAGGCTGCATTGCGAGTTTGAGGACCTTGACCCTAGGAAAGGGTGAGCCCCATAGAGGCGTATTGTAGCCGCAAAATTCAAGCGTCTCCAGGCATGGCGCCATAGTTCCCAGGGTCGCCCAGATATTGCGGCTGACTTCTTGACGCTTGGGTTTCGGATCAAAATCATCCAGCACTAACCGCTTCAGGTGAGCCATGGTGATGGCGTCAGGAAAGGGCGGCGGAACATATACTTGTCCGTAATCAGCTGTGTTCGGCCGGTCGCCGGCCCTATAGCCAAGCCGCTGGCGCTGTATGGCAGCTTGTCGCAACTCAAGCACCTCAAGGTAGGGTAACCTGGTTATCATAGCCAGCTTGGTTTTATCAAGCGAGAACTTGCTCCAGTTCCTTATTCTGACGTGTTTTGTTGTCGGTACAATCTTGCCGTCGCGGACACTGTTGGAGAGTCGAAAAATTCTGCCCAAGGCTGCCACCGGTGGCCTGACTTGATTGTCAAAATCAAGATGTTGCCATAAACTTGAAGCAGCTGGGGAGGATACAAAACGGGACCAAGATCTGGATACGCGCTGACAGGCACTGTGTAAGTAGTATTGATATGTCAATTTTTACGAACAGCAATCTGTGGTTTGATGAGGCCCTTGCTTGAAATGGGTTTAGGTCTACTTACAGTTTATCTTTCAGTTGAAGATGCGACATAATCATGATAAGCAGCTCCCCAGGTAGACGAAGGACCGGATCTGCTCTGCTATGCGAAGATAAAATTCGCCTGAGCAGTTGATACTAGATGAAGGTGTTAGTCAAGGCGGGATTCGGGATGAAATTTGGTGATTTGAAACCTGCCTTGTCCTTGGCACTATCATTTTTACTATCGATCGGCATGTTGGCAAGCCCATGTCTACATATGGATCGCCGAACGTCTTCCGCTGACATGTGCCGTTCCGTTGTGTTATAACGATCTGGCCCAATTTTTGTTGCAAGTTTGCCGGCCCTCAGATACCCCTTTTGCACAAAGAGAGTGTCCTAGTTAGTAAAGTACGAGCAGATAGACAAGTGCTACAATAAACCGTTTACCACGAACCTCAGGTCTCGTGGGGGCCTTGTGAATCATGATCAGGGCAGCATCGAACGAGGCCTCAAAGTCACCCATGAGCTCATAGCAAGCACAGAGTCCATCGACGGCGACTATGTGCAGGTCCTCACGGCAGGGGCGCATGCCTCTTGCAGAGGCCGACTTTGCCTTGCAGACACATGGACGGGATGCAAGCTTTGAGACAGACCGCTTGTTGAGGCCATGGAGGCCCTTGGTGAGTTCGAAAATGAGGTCCTTGCAGTGGCATCCATGGTCGCGGACGTAATGAGGCGGTTCAGGTTTGACACCCTTGGCCTGGCATTCGATCATATACTCCCTCCTCGCTAGACGATCTGTCTTATGGCAGGGACAGCTTAGGCACGCCTTTGTGATTGGGGGTGAGTGTGCCCAGGGCAGGTAAATGGTTAGCTCGGTCAGGAAGAGGATATAAGGAGAGGATATAGAGTTGTTGGCAAGCCAGGGTAGAGAGCATTTTATTTGGTGGTACGCACCTTTTCGAAATAGTTTTTGGCCTTTTCGATGTTCTGGTCGTGATAGTACATCCTCGCCCTTTCCAGGTAGTCCTGGGCCGATGGGACCGAAGCTGACTTGGACATTTTAAAAGGCCCTTGAAAGTAAACGTCTAAAAGCTGTAGTTGCGAAAACTACTAGTTGATGATTGTCTGCATTGATGCTCAAGACGGGATCGTATCAATATACGAGCAATAGTTGATGGAAAATCAACCCCAAACGCGTAACTGAGCACATGTTGACGCGCTTCAATTAAACCCTAGCGCCTCGGTGTGGTTGCCCAGGCGGATCACACGCTCTGGCCCCACTTCCCGGTCCAAACATATCCACCTAAACCACCTTTCCAGGCTGTCAATGCCAGGATCAGGCATTTAATCTTTTTGGTTTCAATCACTTTTCGCATCTGAACCCCTGATTCGAGACAGATTTGACAGACAGCATGGTTTGTGTGCGCATGGCAGCGCCTCTCTCAAATCATTAGGAATATCTGGCAAGCAGGCGCTTCTGTTCTTCTTCTTTGAACCTCCGACCAAGATGCGTATAGACGTGCTCAGCCTGCAGTGAGGCGTTGGTTTGTCAACCACCAAATCCTTCGCAACGAAAGCGAGAGCTGCTCCGCGGAACAAGAGTACGCGTGTTCGTAACAGGAAACGTACAAGACAAGTTGAACGGCTCCGAGTGCTATCTCTCACCGTGAGCAATCAGTCGTGTTACTGTGTCGATTCCCACGACTGCACAGCATAGTAAGTTCGCATATGAAAATCTCCGAGCCACCCCACTCCAGGCTGCCAAACGAGAAAAACGCCACGCCGCCCTCGGGCGTCAAGCCTCGGAAATCATACAAGCCATCCGGGTCGCCGCTACTCTTACACCGCCCGGCATGTTCCGGCACAACCAGATGCCCATTTGATTGCTTCGCGTCCGAGGTGGCCAAGTCATCTTTCATCCAGGCAACGCAGCTCGTTCATCTCTGCGGTTCTTTAAACGCCATCGCTCAGGCAGCATACAGGCAGGATCGAGGCGGATGCCGGCCATAATGTGTCTAAATGACGGGTCAAATAAATTACCTACACCCAGCCAAGCCACCCCCACATTCGCATCACGACCAGCTGCCTAAGGTGATTGACTCTTTGAACGCAAAGGTTCATGATCCTTTCGGGGCCAGCCAATCTGCGGTACCCGAAATCAATGCGGCACGGAGGGCTTTGCGACTCGGCGCGGCCCTATACCTCTCCACGCCTGATTGTGCCTTTCGGATCAACCCTTTGTCCCTGTGGCGCCGTTAGGCATGGCCAAAGTAAAGTGATCCCATCGGCTACTGTGGACGGCATGTCCCTTCGTATGAGGCGGGTTATAATCGTGATTTGACAACATAATCAACTGCATGGGGCAGCATGTTGACCTCGTTGCTCTATGTCTATCTGTCGCACCCCAGCGTTTAAAGAATCCCTTTGGTTTCCCCGAGTTGGAATCCTAGCAACATACCTGCATGCCCCTGCCGCAAAATAGATGACTCCATCTGCAGGCTGTCTCTTGTCTGGACGCTTCGGACAAGCTAAGAGGCGGCTCACCGATCGACAAAGAAACAAAGTGCCTAGTCATCTTGGAACATGACTGCATCTGATCGCTGTGAGATTCGAGGTATCAAATTTAGACCCCACCATCTCTCTTTTCCCTCGCTACCTTTTAGGTACCTGTCAAAGCTGTGACAAGCTGCATTCCTCTGTCGTGGCCACCACCCACCACCACTTACTTACCAACACATTGGCAAGTACCCACCACACCATAAACCAAAGACACCATCCCAGATCCAGCAAGCGGCAAGACCTCGGCAGATTGCTATTTTTGGGGCTGTGTGAATGCATCCGTCTCGCGATTGGCTGCTTAGCGCAGCGCTCTACTTTCTTTTTTGTTTATGGCCACAAGGCTGACTTTGCTTGCCACCTTTTACAAACCCCCATTCTACCCCTCTACACCCATCATAATAGCTGACCCCATGAAAGGAGCATCCTTTGACGACAACTAAGCAGATGAAAGTGCAAAACAATGAGGAATCCAAAAAAAGGGGAATCCAATTAGAGCTGCTCCATACCCGCTTGTTTCTAAATTTGTACTACACGGATGGGAGAGGCCAACGCAAAAAGAGCTTGGGATTTTTTGAGTAGAAGAAAGGGGTTATAGAGGAGGCCGCAGCTTGACAAGTTTGCGAACAGATTGTCTTCTGTTTGAATAATGTACAACATACACTCTCAAGTCCCGCCGCTGCAATGCCGGCGAAGCAAAACAACCAAGTCACTGTGGCCTTTAGGTCCGGACCAAGCCTCTTCCTATAGCTTAATGATCCCTCGGGGGCGGCTCACTCTAGAGAGTCCCCATTGTCATTTGGTTTCGAGCACACCCCTTTCTCGATGGGAGCAAAAACGTGGGAAACTCCAATGGTGCGGGTAGCATCCCCACAGAGGAGCACAAAACCGAACCCCCTAGGATCCTCCCGGCTGGGGTGGGAAGGGGTGTTGGCACATCATTCCGTGGCTGCGCCTTATTTCTCAGCTAAACCACGTGGTGAATGAAATGAGATATGGTGGAAAAGGCCCCCAAAAGCTCCATATGAGACTTGGGCAGTGAAACCAGAAATCACACAGTCACACGGAATATCTGGCTTGGAAATACTACATAAAGTCTGTTTTCAGTGTCCTAATTAGGTATTTGTTTGATCTAGCAAGGCTAGCAGTGAACTGATACATTGAGAACTTCCCCTCGGGTCCCGGATGTCGTCCAGCGTAGAAGCCCCACCCTTAAACCAGCTATAAGCAGGTTCTTGCGCTGACCAACAGTCCAGCCGTGAATCCTATGGGGGCGGCGAACACAATATAGTTGACACCTAGGTACAAAAGAAACCTGCTGCAGAGGAATGCACCGCGAAGGCGTAAGAAGAAGTGGTCCAGACCTGTTTTCTAAATGTGTAGCTTCTGGGATTCCTCTGCCTAGCCAGCCCCGAGTTGCCTCTGTCCTGGCCCACAGCTCTGCCAGCCGTCCCCACAACCAGTGTAGGCGAGTAGTGTGTATATGGAAAGTGATTACATCCTCCTGGGAAATTGACCGGAGCGGCATCCTGGCTTCCGTTGGCCTTTAAAAAAAGATCTGAGAAAAGAGGGGAGAGAGAGCGAATATGGAGACAAAAAAAAAACCCTCAAACAAAATGTTAACAATCGCTGGACCAGCGCGGAAACCGCGAACCTCGGCTGCCAGTCTTTCCGTACCCAAACGCCTGGTATATCCTTTCCCGCTCGAACAAATGCAATGTCAAAAAGTAGTGTAAAATACAACAGATTTTGAAGAGAAGAAGAGAAAGAAAAATGACAGGAGATAACCACCAATCATCGTCTCCAAGAAAAATGCACAAATGGTGTTATTTAGGCGCATTTTCATCGTCTGATCGTTAATTTTCGCTTGGCGTGTCTTTCGTGCATTCCGGTGACCATGAAGTCGTACTCTTTGATTGGTGATAATGGCGTGAATTATTCGTAGTGCTAAAATGCTGATGAAAGTCGCCGCTAGTTGCTATGCCCGCTTTGTGCCGAAAGAAGTGAAAAAAGTGTATATGTTGATCGAAAAAGGCTAATACGGACCAATGATTGATGGAAGCCATGCTGAGCAGTCATAAGACCGAACGTTCGAGGCGTGCAACTGATTTGTCTTTGGGCGAGATAGGGAAAGCTTCCCAGTGATCAAAAGCCTTGTGCTTTCGCTTTTGTCGACTGGCGTCCTTCCCTCTTGTCGACGATTCTCCCATTTGTCGTTCCGCGTCTTCGGGAATAGGCTGGCTCCTTCCTGGCAGGGGTATGAATAGCGGCTCTCCACACAAGTCGACCCTGATGAGCTCCCTGGTGCAGCATGCTGTGAACTGCCAATGCACCGTTAAGAAGGCGCAGAGGCTGGCACGTGCTGATGATGCCTTGCCAAAAGAAGCGAAAGCTGCGACAGAGGTCGATTCCCAAATATGGATATCGTGCGGAAAGGAGACAGGTAGTTGAACCAATGCCTCAGTTCAAAGGGTGCCAGAGAGTAGCCCAGGGAACAGCCCATTACCGAAGACAGCACTGTTCACCTGTACCGACTCGAGGAGTTCTTCGTTGTTGATTGGTTGCTATAGTATCCCGAATCGGAATATCTGTCGTTCCCAGAGTACGAGGTGCTGTAGTGACCTTGGGTGTGGACAGCGCATGCATAACCGACATAAATGGTTTTCTGCTGGATGCTGTGGCCACGGCGGCCGTAGTTCGAGCATCGATCCACAGCATGTTGGTAGTACAAGCACCGGCACGACGAGTAAAGCTCGGTCAACTGGTAGCACATGGTGTCTGAATATCTTGGAAGAAGCGTAAATGAAAGAAAAGAAAAGAAGCTAACGAGTGCGTGCGTGTGTCGCGGTAGAAATAGCAAGACTGTTGCACCAGCAGCAGGCAGATAGGCAGGCCCTTGAAGGAGACAGGTTTGGTGTGAGCGTATGTGTTGTATGCAATGGCCCAAGGCAGCAACAGGGGCAAGGCGGACCAGGGTGCGAGGTTGATATGCGGCACCAAAGCTTCAATAGGCACTTCGAAAGCTCAATGCAAATATGGCACTGTTGCGAGATGAACGGGCGGTGCTGGGCAGATTGGGGGCCAGAGAGAGACGGATGCCTCGGATCTTGGTGGATGGGTGTTTTGTTTATTTGAGGACGGAATAGAAGAAGCGAATTGGTTGTCGACTAATATGTAAAAGGAAACCTAGTCTAGAGGCGTTTAGGGAAATCGAAATAAACGAGGGCGGTGGCAGCCAAAGGAAACAAAGGGATGCCTGAACGGCTAGAGTGCCAAGGGAAACAATAAGAAAAGAAGAGAAGGTAATAGCGATGACTGTTTTTCTTGAAGATGGACAGGAAGGGAATGAGAGGGGATCACGAGATCGAAAGGTGGAAGGCATGCTGCCTTTCTATACCCTGTCTCTAGACTACTTAGTCTAGGACTTCGCAGTCCATCGAATGGTGGTGCAGTGCAGTGGATTGTCTGCAGAATTCGAAGTGGGCTTGGTATGCCGTGCAGTGCTGAGCTAGGTTGGTGGTGAGCATCGTCATCGGCACAGCACATGCGACCAAACTGAGATCTAAGGCAGCAGCAGCCTCGATACCACGCCAGTGGGACAAATTCCACGCCCATGGTCCGCTAACCGTCCAGTGACAAACAGGACGACATGCAGACTAATGCAGGACTGCTGCAGGAGCCGGGCTCAAAGATGCAGGGAGGGTAGAGAAAAAAGAACAGTCGCTTTTGGTAGAAAGCTGCATGTATGGACCCTTGCAAACGGGCGCAGTGAACGTCTGCTTTTGGAGTAGGAAGAAGCTAGGTGAGAGGTCAAGCTCGCGAGCTCGACAAAAAGTAAGAAGTAAAGATGACAGGACAGGTGATGGCTGAGTGGGGCTGGTGGGCTTGGTGGGGCCATGGCGCTAGTAGTATGGTCCTTTTGAAGTACGTATTGGTTGCCCTGGCGGGTGTTCCATTTGGAAAAAAATAAGAGCAGCACTGACCAGGGCGACACAAAAAAAAAAAAAAACAGCCGCGGAAGGAGGGGCGTGGCTCGAAAAGATTCGGACAAATTCATGCCCGCACCAAAAGCCCGTCAGTAATGTTTCTCTTTTGGTAAATGCTTTCTGCCTGATTTGCGCTGCACATGCATGGGCGAAAAATGCCATCGGTCATTGACGAACGAGCTTACAACGACGACAATACTGTCTCACTTGTTTATCACTACCACTGCCATCAACATGCAAAATGATTGCAATTGGCATGTTGGCGCACATTCCCCAAAGCCGACGTCAATTATATTGAATGTCGTTGAAAGGTGGCAAAACGATAAACACTACCCTAGGATAGGATCCATTTGTCACACACGGTTCCACGAGGCAGTACACTGAATTACTCTGTAGGGCTGACTGCAAACTGCAAGACAAGTGCATGGATCACGTGGTTGACTTTGAGTTGGAGGTGTTGGTAACAAAATGCCAAATCTACACCGATGCTTCACCTGGTAATAAGGCAGCAAATGGAGGCCACTAATGTCTCAATTACCAGTTTTGGTAATTATGGTTCATCGCAGCAAGTCCGAAACCCCATATCATCGCATTATCGCCGAATTGAAAGAACAAAAAAAGAAAAAAAGCCAGTCAACAAATCTAATCTTGGTTACAGGTTTGATCCGCTTGCTGTCAGCTCTCTCCACTTACTAGACAAAAAAGAGAGGTTGAGACGAACGCTTATGCCACGGCAGTCCATGCATACCCATCTGACTAAGGAATCAACTGACTGCGTTCCATCGCATGGCATCCATTTCCTGGCATTGCTTTCAACTACTGTACTTCGTCACATCGCTGCTACATACTCCATAACCAGAGCCGCCGGCGGTCAGCCACACCTTCCGTAACAAGCGTGAGGCCTCTGGGCACCAAGTCTGCCGCCGCTGACAAGGCCAGCTTAGCACATTCTGCTTGCGCCTGGCAAACACCAGCCCACGCAAGGGTTTAGTTTCATGGCTGTGCAGACACCGTCAACGACCCAAAATTTCAACCCTAGCCCCGTCTGCAAGTATCATCAATTGAACTTGGCAAGCTCCCAGGGTAGCCACATGGGAGAGAAAGAACGACCCGCCAGGTTGGGTTTTTGATGTTGCTGTTTGTTTGCATTATTGGTTGTTGTACGGCAAATCCCCGTCTATTCGTCATGTACCTTTTCGACAGGTGCCGGTGAGTGGAGTGGTGTGGCTGCCCCCTGTTGCTATCCCACCATTTTTCTACTTCGCGACAATGTCCTGCAGTGCGTCAGATCTTCAGAACATACCTAGGTATGCGTCTGAGTCTTTCTAAAAATGAATTTTATCGATCGGACGGAAATGGAACTCCAGCTCTACAATCAGATCATGTAGGTTCCGTTTTTGTCTGTTTTTCGCGAGCATAGAACCCTCAAGTTGGCCGATTGCACACGTCCATTTACCACCTTTGATTGATACCTGTCGACTCCTCAAATGCATTTTGTGCATCAATCATGATACTGGACGATTCAGCGATTTCCCAGGCAGCCACAATTTGGTATTCGTCCTACACCATCAGTTTGGTGGTAGCACCGCAGCTATTGGGACTCTGCCATGCGTGCATCGCTGCGTCGAGGTGGATCGGATCGGGAAACTGGCCAATGGTGTTGGCCACTACCAAACCAAAATAAACGGGAGCACCGGGAAACCTACCAATCATCGACGGTCCCAAGCTAGGCTGTCAGTGAACCGGCACCACCCAGTTACGTAGTACACATTCTTTCGTCGAACAGTCAACCGGGGAATTTTTCCTTCGAGAAAACAGAGACATGCATTGCATGGCTGTCTCAGCTGTTCTGTTTCCCGGGGTTCCAGGGTCTTGGGAATCTGCAACGTCGTGCTGTCGCGCAACACAGTGGAGCACATTTGAAATTTCATGTCAATCAGTATCTCGCATGCTTGTTATAGAACAATATTCAGACAAACCACACAATGAACTTTCGCTCTCTCGAAGGCCTGCTTGATAGCAAGATCGTCATTATTTTGGGATCAGACCAGCTGCCCTGTAGTTTGCCTTGTGCTCAATAGCCAGTAAGTCACCGATTAATAAAATAGTAGATCTCTCTAATGCGCAGTTACCATTTCAATGCTACACTTCCGCAGAAGAACGCTGCTTATTTTTTCTAGAATGGGTTTCCCTCAACGGGAATGGTACAACATGACTGCGCCTCACTATCTACTGATTTGCTACCTTCTTACTCACACAAAATTCATACAAAAAAGTATACAAATGAGAACGTCAGCGAACTTTTCCAGATGGTGGGACCCACTACGGGATCGCCGCGGCGGGGTGGCTGTGGTGATCACTCACCGTTATTATTATCTTTTGCGGGGTTTGGATAGAGGTCAACGGCATGACGATATAACGCTCGGTCGGGGGAAAAGGCCACCTCAAAAAAAAAGTCACGAGCATTTCCACTCCGTCACCCTCGGTCTGGTGCCCGCTAGGCAGCAACTATACAGTGATCTTGTACTACCAAGCAGCCCAATGAAATAGTATAGCTAATATAGCATGGACTATTTGTTTGTGTACTCCCTAATTAGTTGCTCGAGGCTTTTAAGAGGAAAAAAACATTTGGCAGAAAGGGAGAAGAAAGAACACAAAAAGAAAGGGAAAACGGATCCAAATCCATCATAGTGCCTGTGAATACCCTGGGCCAAAGGAAGATGGATACCCACCAACGAGCGACTTGGAGCATCTTACAGAAAGCTACTCCCGAGACGAGCTAAGAAAACAATGATAAGAATGATGATAATCCCCCACCCCCCCCCCCCCCCCCCCCCCCCCCCCCCCCCCCCCCAAATACCAAACCGAAAAAAGACATAAAACGAAAATCATAAGCGTGCAGAACAGCAGCCTTTAGCTACCGATGCCACCGGCGTCCGGCCGACACGCAGCGATCATCTACGTCAAAAGGAAAACCTTCCACAGGAAGGCCCAAGCAAGCAGCGGCCGTGGCTCACAACATTTGCTCCCGCTGCTGGGCCTCTGTAATGCGCAAACTCCCCTTGCTACCAGTATGCGTCCGGTTGCAGGTGTTGCCTCCCGACCTGTACCTGCATATGGTATCAACTATCTCTCCCACCCCTCGCCGGTGCGCATTTGGACCATGGAAAAGCTCGGTTGCCCTTCGGTGAGAATCTCTGCTTTAATGCTCGAAATGTGAGAGGCCGCCATAACACAAGACATCGTGGGTGTAGGGCTGAACTTGAAAATGCTTACGGGGCAAGGTTGGATGGATATTTTCTATTTTGATGAGCTACACAATGGGTTTAAAACAAGTTCTCTCTATCTCGTCAAATTTCAATATCCTTGTCCGGAACCATCGGCTTGTTTCCATCGCCGGCCTTCCGACCAGCCCCCAAAATCAGCACGTCTTTTGAGCTATGAAATATCTGCCAAGGAACTCCCTATATCATAATCCGTCTAATCACGCGTGGCATGCAGGGCCAAGAAGAAAAGGGTTTGCTTTTACTCATGTTTAGTTGTATTTTGATTTGAAGAAGGTGGTCATCTTTCTCTTCGCTTTTGTCATATAACTTCTCGAGAATGATAGTTTGTACAGCCAAACAAAAGTAATCACTGCAAGCGCGTTCTCCTGACCTTCTCACCCGTTTGAAGACAACATGAATGTGCGGAAGGGAGCTCTTTCTCTATAGATCCAAGGGAAAAAATACTAGAGAGGAAATTTGCAATTGTTAAAGACCCGCGCTCAGCCTCTTCCTCAAATCATACAAGCCTTGAAGTGGTGGCCAAAAGAGGGTATCGTTTCGTCTGAATAGTCTGAAGACGTGCTGGCTGCGGGTGAGGAAAAAAAAAGCGAAAGGACAGTTCAAGTGTCAAGTTTCTGGGTGATGTTTCGGTTGATCGACCCAAATGATTAGAAAATAAGATATCAAAGGTGTTGGTAGTATACGCAAGAACGCAAAAGAAAGCCATTGTCCCTCATATGCATCATTGTCATGATTCGAAACCTTTTATGCGGGTTCCGTCATCGAAATCATGGCCCGGCCTAGCTTGGCATCCTAAGCTCGGCGATTCATGGCCGCCGTAGCCCCCGCGGCTGCCAGGTCCTGTTTGGCACTAACGGAGCGACCAGCAGCCCGTGGGAGGTTGCTGGAGCCCATCATCAAGGTCCCCGCTCCCGTGCTGACACGTTTTGTGGAGGCTGAAACTGTGCTGCTAGCTGTCGACATATTCGATGTGCGCCGCGTACCAGCCGTGATCATTTTTTGTGGACTAGCGCGCGCCAAGTTGCCGCCAGTTTTGAAACCTGCACCTCCAGGAGGCTCAGGTAGAGGCCTTGGGGTGGATATAGTGTTGTGGCGCTTGATAGGAGACCCATCGCGGCCAGTAAGCCTTGGGAGGGAAGCGGACGCCTTGATGCCCGATATGAACTCATGCCGAATAGCCTCTTCAGGTTTCATGCGACGGTCTGGGTCCCAGCGCAAGCATCTGGCTAGGAAATCCAGGAAAGGCTCATCATCGCACTTCAGGACCTGTTGGAGTGTCTTTGACGAGGGACGACGCCTGCGGCCCTTTGACGAGACAGTCAGGCGAGGCTTGCCCATTGAATCGAAAAAGAGCTTTTTGCGTGTGCTCTTCTCAATGAGGTGTTTCTCGGGAGGTCCAAAAACTTCCATGATGCAAGCCAGTTGTTCCTGCTCGTTCTCACCAGGGAAAATCGGCACTCCAGTGTACAGCTCTGCAAGAATACAGCCCAGACTCCACATGTCGATGGGCATGCCATACGTCATCCCTAGGATGACTTCGGGAGAGCGATAAAAGCGCGATTGAATGTAAGTGTACACCTTCTCGTTCTCAAAACAACTGGAACCAAAGTCGATGACCTTGATCTCAGAATGAAGCGGGTGGTGAAGAAGAATGTTCTCAGGCTTGAGATCACAGTGAATAACACGTTGCTGCTTGAGGAGGCTGAGTGAGCTCAGCATTTGCTTGGTAAATCGCCGGATGAGCTTGAGCGAGAAGCCACGGAACGCATTCGCCTTGATGAACTCGTAAAGGTTCATATCCAACAGTTCAGTCGAAATACAGAGATGGCCACGGAAATAGAAGCTGTGCGTGAAGTTGACCATGCTGTGCTTGTTCTTGGGGTCCTGTAGGGAGCATAGGTCTGGTTAGCGCTGTTTGTGAGCCGGCGATGTTAACTCTGTTTTGACTTACCCATTCCCGCAGCTTCTGCAAGATATTGACCTCGACTAAAGCTTGTTGATGGAATCTCTTCTTATTCCGGATGATTTTGACGGCGACAAGCACACCGGTTTTGTGATCAATGCAACGCACGACCTGTCCGAAGCTGCCCTTGCCCAGGACGTCAATGATCTCGTACCTGTACGCCAGGTGATCACCGGGCACAATCGTGTAGTCACCCCTCTCGTCATCATATCCAAAGTTGGGGATGGACGACTTGAGATCGCCAACAACCTTGGCTGCGTTCTGAGTGCCGCAAAAGTAGATATCGTTGTAATCCACAATCTCCCCGCGTTCATAGATATTTAGCATGGCAATCCTGATGGCATCCTGCGCACTAACGCGTTCCTTGGGACTTGCCCTCTTTCGGAGCGCATCCAACGTCTTGGCAGCCAACTCGGTCTCCTTTCGTCGCGATCCAAATTTCCTCATCTCCTCCTCGGCAATGAGATCATCCTTGTCCAAGTCCGCAGTCCAAACATCCTGGCGACGGTTCGTGTTGGGTGGGGCCCTTGGCTTCAGTATCTTTTGCATGACCGAGGAGCTGTGGGACAATGGCGGACGATCAGAGGTATTGGACTGACAAGGCTCATTATTAGACCCCCAGATGTCGCTGCGCGCACGATCTTGCGCTACAATTGCGTTGAGACTTGAGGCAGAACTCTTGCGTCGGCGAGATTCAAGATAGCTCGAATTCCCGTTGAACTTGGACGAAGAGCTTGGGCTCGGTGGCTTCTTTGTTAGCTGATTCATAGTCGATGAAGCTGGAAGTCGGGGCGGTGGCATGCTCTCAGTCGCGTGCTGATCAAAGGATTTATCTCCGCTAGTTGTGAGAACGCTCGCCTTTGATGCGCTACGTTTCCATGACAGGCTGAGCTTCCGCCTAAGCGAGCTCATCGAAGACGGAGTCGGTGGCTCTTCTGGGCTTGATAATGGGCCAGGAGACTTTGGCGCACGGGGCTTGCTCGCTGTAGGTGCACGAGGTCCGGATGGGCGCTGTTGTGTGATACTTGACCCTACGGCAGCATCGGCACCGTTGCTGAATCCATTACCGGTCTTGGTCCTCCTCTGCTGCGTAAACCCTCCCGCACCCTCCAGCCCACCTTTGGGAAGCGATGATGACAGGTATGGGGACACGGATGACTTCTGTGGTGGCTGTGGAACATTAATAGCCTTGATAGACTCGGTCGAGTTCGTTGCAATCGCCTGTCCTGGACTGTCAGTCCGAATATTGTAAATGGAGCTGCTACTCCTGAGGCTAGGCACGTCCGTCTTGTCAGCAGCTCGGTGCCTTGAAAAGAATGAGCTCTTTGACGCGGTCATGGGCGTGGTAGGTGTTTTTGAGTTCCGTCGGGTCGGTGGAGGAGTCGCGCTGAGGCGTTGTGCTGAGCCATGCTCTTGGAGAGCTGCAATCTTTGCCGCTGTAGGTGTGCTCAAGGGCCCGAGTGTGAGCGGTGGTAGCCGCAGAGGCTGGAGGTTTTTCTTGGTTTGCGAGACATTGCCCTTCTTGTCCAGGTCCAGAGTAATATTCTGGTGGCTAACCTTTCGAATACTACTTTTTCTTGACACCTTTCCGGGCTGCTCCAATGACGGGTATGTTGACAGGCTCGCCGTCGAGGTGCTGTGGATGCTGCTAGCGTCAAAGGCGAGAATGGATTTTCGTTTGTCCAAGAACGACGACTCGGCAGGCGATTCCTTGGGTGATTCATAGGCCTTGGGAATGGCAGGAACAGGAGGAACGTCTTCCTCCTCCTCCTGGCTGACCGGGTTGTGGGCGGTTAAAACCTTTGGTGCGGGTAGTCTTGATGTCCCATTTTGGGCAGGCCGCTGTATAGAGCCCGTAGACGTCCGTACGGTGTTGAAACTATTGACCGAGTTGACGGACAGACCAGAGCTATAGGACTTTCGATTTGGGTCGGGAGTAGTTCGAGATGAAGAGGGTGTAGAGGTTTTCCGTGGGAGCATGGAAGGTGAACGGGAACTAGCACGTGGATCCGCTACGAAAGACTGCATATTTGGCACCTGTGGTGTGCTGTTTGGTGGCGGTGCCTTGAGAGACATACGCTTCATCCGTCGAGAATCAGTTGGGCTGATGGTGCGAGCCCCCAACCCCGTCGCTACGACGCCAGGTAAGACCGACTGGCGTTTCGCAGAGTTCTGTCCCGGGAAGCGTGGAGACCGAGGCATCGTCCCACCAACTGGGAAGTGATCTGAGCTGATGCTGGTGTCAGGAGAGAGTGTGGCCTGGCTGGCCCTCGGTGGAGGCCCTACGGATTTGGCTTTTGACGCTCTTGAACTTGTTGAGCTGCGTGAGGGATCTCCAAAAAGTAGCCTGGCGCCCTCGTCCATAGAGGAGCGTGCGGATGGAGGCATGTTCCTCTCCATGTTCGTCGTCAAACTAGGGCGACGACGTGCCGTGTTACGTGCCCCATACTCAGAGTCTAATACGCCGGGACCGACAGACTTTCGAGGAGGTTTAGCAATGTTGCTGTTCGAAACTGGCGGGTAGTGGCTTTGTCGTCGTGCTCGCATAGCGGCTGGGGCGGTCGGAGCTCCTTCGATAGATGGACCATTGGCAAGGGAGCCCGTCGACGCAGATGTGGGCATGGCGAACGATCGAGTGCTTGCGTTACTAGGCCGCCTGGGGATGGACCCAGACGTCCCAATTCGTGTCGAGGTCTGTTGGGGTTGCGACATGGCTACGCGTGTACTGCTGCCATACTGTGTTATGTTGGTCTTCTCTGGTATCGTCGAGGCCATGCCGTGAGCTTCGAGGATGCTACCCTGGCCCGTAGGCGACGGGAATTGGGTCAACTTGAAGTCGGTCGACGCAGACTCCAAACTGCTTTGCAAATCATCGAAGTTGACCGAAGGCAGGAAATCGAAGGATGTCGGCGTGTTCTCATTTACTTCGTCACTCGGTGGTTGCACGCCATTCCTCCCAAAGGAAAACAAGGAATGGTTGTTCGAGGACGACGCGCTCAGCATCTGAGAATTGGAGGGGCCTCGCGACAGCGAGTAATCGGTGACGGGACTTTGGCTTGTTTTTCGTTTATTCCTGATGATCGCAATCGAGGTAATTGTATGTTAGAAAATGCAACACTCATTCCTTTCACCCATTCGCCGTGTTGCCGTGGATTCGAGATGGCAAATGGGGTCGTTGCAGGGATAGCAAGGGGGTGGCTTCGATGGGGATTGGCAGAGGCACTAATTAAGGGCCGCGGAAGGCTGGCCGTACCTCGTTGGCGACTGTTCTGCTGGGCGCGGACCAGCTGGAGCCGTGGAATCCCTCACCATAGGAGAGACTCAAAGGCCGTTGAATTGAAAGTGCGAGTTTAGGCAGGTTGCGACTCGGCCCAGGTCAATTAACAATCGAGGGAGGCGGGTAGCCTACAACTCAATTGTGCTGCAGTATGTAGCTTACGGACCGTTGTGTAGGTGTGCCTAGCCTTTAGCAGTCAACGCGGATAGGCGACTCAGTCCAGTCAAGGATCTGAGAAATGACGGAGGACTACCTCATATTCCAAAATAACATAGAAGAGGGGAGTAAGGCCGTCAACGGTCGCGGCCACCGTGCCGTTTGGTCGTAATCGATATGTGTGTTTCCTCAATCGGGTCAGGTAGCCGTATGTGCGGTGTGTCTCTGTAAGGACATTGACGGGACAATGCAAAAAGTTCAGAAATTGTTGTACCCTTTTTTTTTTTTTTTTTTTTCTCTCCTCTTGTCCTTCACCCTGATCGCGGGACTTGCAGAAGTTAAGATTGGGAATAATCTGACACCTGCCGCAGAGGGTCCGGGCAAGGTGGAGCACTCTTCGAGCCTCAAGCTGTCACTCGCTGCCCAGCGCCCACTGTCATTTGCTGACGCCGCCCCTGACAACAACAGATCCCTGTTTGTTTTGGCATTTGGTCCGTAATGGACATTTGAAGTGGACTTGCTCATTCAACCGGATTAAGAGGAAATAATAATAAAATAAAACATAACCACCTTCTTGCCGGGACAACAGGCAGCTACGCGTCTCTCTACTGCTTGTTGCTTACCATGCCGGTTACCGGACATTCTAACCACACAAGGTACACATACGTGATACATAGGATGGTCCCAATTGTCGATCTCATTAACCTTACAAGGCTTACTCCCTGCTTGGGAAGGTCTTGGGCCTAATTACTGGAGTGCAGTAATTCGGAATGTGGCTGCTTGTTCAAAGTTCAAACCTCAGCTCAAAGCAGAGCTAGCGTGTGGGTAGACTCAAAATCGTCTATAGTAGAATAGATCCCTGATACGGAGTACCGTCCGAAGTGGTTGCGGGCTCATTCACCGCTCCAGTTCTCGCCACGGCCAAGCAGCCGGTACATTTGAAATGCATCAATGATACTTGCTTTTCATACTTTGTTCTTCTTTTATCCTCTTTTCTTCTCTATGTCACACTAATTTTTTATTCCAACCATCTTGCACTCAGCTCCAGCCCTCTCTTTTTGTACTCCGAAGGTTGGTGAGGTTGGAAACTTTTTGCTTCTCCAAAACATCTGCAACTATACATTACGGTCATCTGCACCGAAACGTGCACCCGGTGACGCAGGACTCCGTAGTCTCCATGCTGTTGCAAACGGCTCATTAACAATATTTCCGTCAAAAAACGGTTAATTACACAGAACCACAGGTAGCACAGGTCATGCTAGTGATACAAAACAGGCATGCGTGCGTGCATAACCTGCTGTCAATAGCCTCATCCGCAACGCTTGCACACATAACGTGGACAGTGTAAGGTAGCGCTTCGATCACTCAGAGCCTCTGTGCGTTTGTGTGAAAATCCTTCTGATGGAAGCCCGCTTGCTTGGACCAGGAAAAGCAGCACGCACATAACGCCTTACTAATCGTGCCCTGATCGCATTTGCGTGTTCCTGCAGAAGATCACCCCAGGGCACATTCACTGTAAGCTACAAAGCTACCTACCTGCCTACCTATCTATGTACACCCAGAAAACTTAGGCAACCTTGTGTGTCCTAAATCAAGTTAATGTAGGCTATTTGGTCAGCTTGTGAAGGTCGAGGTTTAGCAACACCCTACTCGTCAAGGTGCATGTGTCCCATCACAACCATACCAAAAAGAATACGAAGTGGAAGTTATCTTGTCAAAACACACTAGGGCATGCCAAACACATCTTGTCTTTAAATCAAGCTTTTTGCATCGACTGTCATGAGCATGTTTGTCAAAAGTCAGCGTATCCACTGTTGCTGTTTGAGGTGGGACAGTATCGTGGGACTATCTGGATCAGACTATGACCTAAGACTAGGATGGCTAGGTGCTTGGTACTAACTCCGCAAGTGTGTACGGAGTCCGTCCGGTATGAATTTTTCTTTCTTTCTTTCTTTCGAATCGTACGAGTCAACTTTTTCTCGGAGATGGTAGCGAAAGCAACTAATTGTAATCTTTAGTAAACGTTGATTCCGATCAATCAATAAAGATTTGCTGGATACGCAACTACATCGATTTATTTTGCTTTTGTTTTGGGTTTTCAGTTCAGTTTTGCATGTTTTAGCTGGTGACATTTGGCCGACCGTAGAATGGGATTCGGGACAAGAGCTTGGAAAGCTAGACGAATTGGGTAACCCCTACCTTTACCACGTAGGTACCCAGCATTGCATGTGACGACGGTACGTGACAACGTCATCATAGAAGCGCCCGCACCTCAATCCGGCACTTGTCCACTAATCGGACCAACTGATCAAACCAACCACCTCGGGACAGTTTCCCCAACCAGGAACTTGCCAAAAATCGTAAAATCGTAGCGACAAGTAGTATTCCTAATAATCTCACCCAAAATCGGCTTTTTGGGTGTTGGTGAAACCGGCATATCGTTCAGTTCCATTTCGAAAATTGAGTTGACAGGGTGCCCATCTCTCCAACTGACTAAACCTGGATGGCTAATTGAGGTCACACATCGTCCATCTTCAAAGAAACCGACATCTGAGATGGAGGAACTATCCTCAGATGTTCTTACTCACACCAACCCCAGCACCCCTGCGACCAGTGCAGCCGATTATCGGGAAGATGAGGTGTCAGAGGTGGGCGATGGCAGCCCAAACAAGGACAAGAAACGAAGGAGCATCCGCAACTTCTTGAAGGGTGGCGCAGATATGCAGGATAAGCTCCTGGAAAGGTGCGCCGATACTGAACAGCTAGAAGTCTAAGTGGAATTCTGGCTGTGTTCGTGGCTGCTTCCATGTAGACCAACCGTATTCTCAACACAAGTGCTGACACCGACACCACCTATAGACTACTCCAGCAAGTTATACCGAATGACCTGGACTCCGCTGGCGGAGGTCTCGGCCTGGGTGGAGATGGCTCGCCATACGCAAGGCCGGTGTTCAGCCTGCCGACCATGTCCTACAATTTCCGTCGCTTTAATACTCGCATCGGCGTCGTTTTCAAAGGCCAGATCCGCCTCGAGCGTCTTGTCACGTGGCGTCATCCAACTCGTACACTTTCCTTCCTGGCCGTGTACACACTCGTTTGCCTAGACCCCTATCTCCTCTCCGTCCTCCCCATGGTACTACTCCTCACCGCAGTCCTGGTCCCAAGCTTCATCGCCCGCCACCCAGACCCACCGTCGGTCGGCTCCGCTCCAGGTCTGGCCTCGGGCGGCGGCGTCAGCGGCACAGGTGCCAACGCCTCAAGCATCCATGCCGACGAGACGGCCCGCGCCAGGAGCTATTCGTCCGTTCAGCACACCACGTACAACCCGCGCGGGCCGCCCGTAGCGCCCGCCCGCACTGTTAAGCCTGTCAAGGAGCTATCTCGGGACTTCTTCCGAAACCTTGGGCATCTGCAAAACACCATGGCCGACTTTGTCACCGCCCACGACGCCATCGTGGAGACGCTTGTGCCCGCCACCAACTTCAGCGACGAGGCTCGCTCATCTGCCCTCTTCGTCGCCCTCTTCTTCGCCTCTGCCGTCATGTCCATTGCTGCTCACCTTTTGCCCTGGCGTCTGCTGCTGCTCGTCGGCGGCTGGGCGGCCTTCATCTCGGGTCACCCCGCCGTCCACCGTCGCGCCGCCGCCTACGCCGCCCGCGGCAGGCCCAAGACGGAGATGACGCGCGCCAAAACCCTACTCGACCGCTTTGTTGACGCCGACATCATACTCGATCAGGCGCCCGAGACCAGGGAGGTCGAGATTTTCGAGCTGCAGCGCCGCAGCTCCGGGGAAGCGGACGAGTGGGAGCCATGGAAGTTCAGCCCGACGCCGTATGACCCCATGTCGCCGTCTCGTCTCGGTGGGGGAAACCCACCGCAGGGCGCGCGCTACTTTGAGGACGTCCTGCCGCCTGAGGGTTGGGAGTGGAGCGAGAAGAAGTGGGCGCTGGACCTGTTCAGCAGGGAATGGGTTGAGGAGGGCATCATAACCGGGGTTGAGGTCGAGACGGAAGGCGAGAGGTGGGTTTACGACATGTATAATGAGAACGAAGGCGTGACAGGGGTTGTGGAGCAGCCTCTCAACACATCAGACTTGCCCCAGAAGGGGAAAGGCCACACTAGAACTATGACTCCGTCTACTGTGAGTTGGGAGGAGGGTTTTGAAGGGGTAGGCAAACGCGGCGAATGGCGACGTCGCAGATGGACGAGGCTGGTTCGGAGAAAGAAGTTTGTCGGTACCACTTGATGGTAACGGTAATGTTAGCTCAGGAGTAATCGATCTACTGTGTTTTTGTTTAGGCCTTTTGAAGCTATAGGAATAGACGTATGCTGGATACCTAGACACCTATTTGACACTGTCAGGCGGCTTGTCATTTAGTAGTCCTATTCGTGAATTATATTCACCCTTGCTGTCAACTCTCCATATTTACACGTGTAGATCTGCAGCTAACCTCACTCGCCATCACGCGTATTGTCAACCCTTACATGAGTAAACACTATTGGAACTCGCCAGGAGCAAAAGCCCCGCTCGTATCTAGTGGCCCTGGCTGAAATGGCTGGCAAAATCTTTGTCGCGACCGTGGATATACCGCTCAGAATGAAGCCTTCATCTCCAAACCTGACCAGCATGTATACGTCAACCGTCAGACGCCAGTTTCCAAGCGTCCAACATGCCTTTCATACCGCCCGACTAGATTTGTGAAATTTCCTAGGCAATTGTCGAAAAATGACAGTATTTCCTTGGACGCCTTGCTCTAGTCCTTTCTTCCTATTTTCAGATACGCCAGGCCGAATTTAGTCATTTGTATCGAGCTTAAATTTGTGGCAGAACCCCGTACAGACCCAAACAGAGACAAAAGGGCAAACAAAAAAAAAGACATAAAACATCGCCTTGAAGGGGTTTGCAGCGGCTCAAATATGTCAATATGTCCTCGAGACGAGTGTGAGCTCTGACGAATCCGATCACACTTGCTAGGCCACAAGGGGTTTCTTTCTTTCTTCTTTCGCTTCTCTTCACACGCAAGCGTGTGCAGCATGTACACCCGTTGAAGCCTCAAGGTCGCCAGATAACTCTCGTTCACTGAATAACCATTTTGTCCAAGAGTTTGTGTATACCGCTACACTTTCCCCTTCCCCTATCCAGCTCGTCGGTCACCTTGCGCGCGCGTTCGATCAGCACCGTCAGTACCTGCTTGGTGTACTCGAAGCTGCCCGTCTTCTCCATGTACGAGACGGCGTACTTCTTGACCCCTTCGTCGGTGGTCTTTTGCTTGAGTATGTTGAGCAGCTGCAGGTTTGCAGGATCGCTGCGGATGCTGTGGATGACGGGGAACGAGAACTTTCCCTCGGTCAGGTCCTCGCACATGCCCTTGTTGTCACTGTACTCGCGCGAGAAGAGGTTCTGGTAGTCGTCGCGGATCTGGAAGATTAGACCAATGAGGTTTGCGAGCGGGGTGCAGTCGGTTGGCGACGGAGACTCGGCCTGCATGAGCTTGATCCCCAGCCTAAACAGCCCGCCAGTTTTGTTGCCCACCATCTCGAGGTAGTCGTCCTCGGTCGGGCATGTGAGGGTGTCGCGCCAGAACAGGTCCATGCCCTGGCCGCGGTGCAGGTGGATGAGCTCCTCAGCGAAGACGGTGACAGCCTCTGGGTTGCGCAGCTTCTGCAGCTCCTGCAATGCCGCAAAGTAGATATAGTTGGCGCTGTTTATGGTCTGCGGCACGCCGAATATGCTGTGCGCCACAGGGAGGCCCCTCCGCAGGGATGAGTTATCCTCGACATCGTCGACCAGTAGCGAGGCAGTATGCAGCATCCCCACGACGTGCGTGACAACCTTGAGGCTTTCCGGCGGCACCTCAAGCCACGCGTTGAAGGCGGTGATGATCTGTGTTCTAAAGTCCTTGCCGGGCTGACCGAGGAGGTAGTCAAAGGGCCCGCATATCACCTTCTCCTTGTCTTCTGACCATGTCTTCTTGGTTGTCGTAAAGTTGAAGTCTTCTGTGGCATAACGGTTCGCGTCGAAGCGCGCCGGCGCTTGGGTCTGGTGGTTGAGCATATGTGGGTTTATGTCGTCGGGTGGGGTGTTTGAGGTGGCTTTGCGTATGCGCCGGTTTGACGAGGGCGCGGCGGTGGCGCTCGCTATGCTAATTTGCTGCTTCAAGCCTTGAGCTATCCAGTCACCTTCGGGTACGGGTTTTAGGACAGGCTTTGAGGAAGCAATATGGTTCGAGTGTATGCCGTTGGAGGATGTTCGGGGAGGGATCGCATTTGGTGACTGGAGGAAGGTGTTGGTTGAGGTGGAGGAAATCATGATTGGCTGTATCAAATGTCATATAGGTTTAATTCTTCTTGCCAAAAGTCCAGTTTTCCAGCCCTGCTGGAAAGGCGCGGCGGGTTTTTGGCGGAGCAGCTACTGCAGCACTTTTCTTTGGTGTGGTTTTGTGAGCACAGCGTCAGGTTGATGAATCGTCAAATCTTCTACGACGCAGTTTTCACAAGTGGAGAATTAACACATGCCAAATCGTACACAGGGCAGACAAGATATAAGCTGAGATCCTGAATAACCCGAAACCCTTCCTTGGCGGTTTCTGGCTGATGCCTAGTATTAATACGCGTCCTCTCGGCTTCGACAAACAACATCACAGGCTGAATGCCTGATGACAACCTGACTGTAACGTATGCACGAAGGGATGCAACGGCAAAGAGGGGATCACGAGCGGCAAGATGAACGATTCGCTCTAAACAGTGGTTCCCATGTGTTTCACAGCGGGGGCCTGTAGGGCGAAAGGGCGGAGGGCTTGCCTGACTCGGCCCGCTGTACTGTGGCGATCACCAAAGGCTACTTTTGGCAAACGCGCGATCACTGTCAAGACGATGAGGTCGAAGACGAGTACGATTTGACCGTCCAGCCGTCCAGACTAAAAATCGACAGTCGACATCATACTATAAAGCACATGTGCTGAAAACCACCAGCCAGGCACTTGTACAAACGAAACTAGATTTTCGGCTAGACACTATTTTAGTCTAGAGACTGTTCATACCATGCAGAAAAGCAAATGGATAGACTTGGCCAGATCTGAGTAGCCATTCAAAGTTATTCAAAGTTTTGGTCTTCGTTAGCAACTCAAAATAATGACTTGAGAAATGATCAGGCTGGCTTTGGCAAGACAAGGATCGGCTTGCATCCAATGTCCGTTTCCGCATTTCGAAAAAGTTTCACTACTGTACTGTAGAGAACACATGCACGAGTCACCCCAAGACTTCCAAATTCAGTTGAAAATCCCGTGTTTTGGTTTGGTATACCCATGCTTGGATCAATCAAACTGCTCCGTAATAAAGCTGTAACAAACGAGCAAAACCCCCGCACTTTCCTTTCCAAACTGGGGTAGGGGTTCAGACCCTTGCTCCCTTACTTTTCAGTGTTTAGTCCCTAACCCTTCTACCTAAACAGCTAGAAGCCGGTTGCCATGGCATTAATCGATCTTCGCAAACCAAACATTGCCCCAGGCAGTGATAGTGAAATGCAAAGGCATGAAATCAATCAAACACCCTGCGTGAGTCTACGGTAACTTTCCGTCCCTTTTTGTTTGCTTCTACTTGGTGATCAGCTACTTCATTTCTTTCGAGCCTTGGGCTTTGTACTATTTTTTCTTCTTTTTCCTTTTACTTGTACTTAATTGACATCGCATCACTCCTTTTGAACTGGCCAACTACAGATTTGTAGTAAACAAAGAAAGCCCGAACCCACAACGCCTCCCGACATTTCCTTCAGTCACATTTTGTTTTTGTTTTTTGTCTTGTTGTTTTTTTCGGCTCATTAACGTTACCAGAACAACAAGAAGCTGCGTCCTCTCCTTTTTGAAACCCACTCGATTTTCATACGCCATAGGCGCAACGACTTATAGGACGTTTTATCGTCCTTGGATCCTTATTTTTCTCATACATCTCCCGATAGCTCTCAGACACATTCGCCATGGACAAATTATTGAATCACGCCTTTGACAACTTGGCGTCATATGACGGCGCCAAAGTTAGGAGAGGTCTCAGACAAGTCGAGGGCCTTCTCGCACCGATATGTCTTGCCGCGCCGGTGACCAAGGAGGAAGATTCGCCCAGCAAGAATTCGGCAGCAAGTCAGTCTTCAGGCTCTCCGGACCAGCCTGTGTCTCGAAGGACACTTGCGGAGCTGGCTGACGACCCAGCGTTCCGTGCCTTCTTCAGGCTACAGGACAGCTTTGAGTGGAACATCATCTCCAGGCTAATCGACACGCTAAACAACCTGCTTTCTCGGGGCGGCGAGGGTGAGAATGATATGCTTATTGTCAGCGCGCTGGAACTCATGCAGGGTCTGCTGCTCTTGCACCCTCCCAGCAAGATCCTTTTTATGCGGGATCCTAGTATGAATGTGAGTGCGGGGGATTTCTATGGTTATCTATGAAGACATATAATCGATGTACACCTAGAACCGCCTGTTAACATTTCCTCACTCTCCAGCTACTTCTCGACCTCCTAGAGCCCTGCAACTGCCCCGCCATTCAAAAGGCCGCCGTCCTCGTCCTCGTCACGGCTCTTATCGACACTCCCCAGAACACTCGCACCTTTGAGCGCCTCGACGGACTCCTCACCGTCACGTCCCTTTTCAAGTCCCGCGCCACCAGCCGAGACCTCAAGGTCAAGCTTATGGAGTTCCTCTACTTTTACCTCATGCCTGAGACCGCGTCCATCCCGCGTGCAGAACTGCGGGAGCGGCCGTCCGTGCCAGCTCTGCTGCAGCGCAGTCCTAGCAAGCTTGCCAAGGCCTTTAGCGGAGACGGCACGCCGGAGAGGAGGGGCCGTGCCGACAGTGGCAGCGGCGCCATCCTGTCAACCGAGGAGAAGCAGGCGCTGCTGGCGCGCCACCTTAGCAACGTTGGGGACCTGGTCAGGGATCTGCGGAGCTGCACGCCTTTTGGCGTGGCTTGCTAAACGCGTGGGCTACAGATAGAAAAGTACCACAGCCGCTCCCTCCAGTAACCACCCGAACGAACCTCCCGGCTTCCAAGCCGGCTGGGTAAACAGCTTACCCAACATCATAGCAACCATTTGCTATCCACAACCAGCTCCAAATCTTCCTCATTTCTCATGTCTTTGAATTATCATTCTGCCTGCGCGTATTGTTCTCATTTTTGGGTTGGAGTTGTGATTTCAAAAAACCGGTTTTCATCCTCACTGCTTGGAATTTTTATTTTATTTTATTTTACCATGGGGATCAGTTTCTTTGTTTTCCAATGCGTCACGATCTTGCTCTCCTGGGATTTTCTAGAGCCTTGGGATCGAGCCTGGTCGTCTTCATATTTTTGTTTGTATATGCGCTTAAAACGTTTCTTCTTCTCTCTCTTCAACTGTTGTCTGTCCAACAATTGGGTGTTTCATAGAGCTGGATAGGCGGGGCGTTGAAATTAAATCCGTGTAATTAGATAGAAGACTACGGCTGTCACTAGTTAGGGGACCACAAATACCCCAATATCACACTTATCTCCTCGGAATATTACCTTAGCTCCTGTCT
The DNA here is from genome assembly GCA_003709005.1 of Magnaporthales sp. P1609. Classification (NCBI taxonomy): domain Eukaryota; kingdom Fungi; phylum Ascomycota; class Sordariomycetes; order Magnaporthales; species Magnaporthales sp. P1609. Next base: position 2,495,217 of record PELF01000007.1, on the reverse strand, counting down.
TGCCCGTGGCCCCCTCGCTGATGTTGAGGTGGACCCTGTCCAGCGTAATTACCAGGAGTTTCTAGTGGTGTAAGGTAGGCTTCGTAGGGCGTCTCCTGCACAGGACCATCCGGGCCAAGTTGGGCAGGCCCATGCGTGGAGCCGTATAGCTCATACACGCCCTCCGTGGACTCGGATATAGGGGGCGTCGTAAGATGCAGCTGGCTCCTGGCATCCAGGTAGGACTGTCGAGACCCGGGGGACATGGCCGAGACGTGGCTGCCGCTCGCGCTTTTGCCCTGGTAGGTGCCCGGGTCGAGCTCGACCGGCGCGACGATGTGACTGGGACTCATCGGGTCGAGCGGAACTCCCCTGTCGAGGCCCGGGGTGGTACGCCGCGTCTGGAGACTTCCGACATCTGTATCCGTGTACGGACCAACGACGGCATCCGGGCCAAAGTAGTCTGCGGACGATCCGACACCATGGGCGCCTGCCTCGGATGCCGAGACGGACATGGCGCCGCCCCGATCGCTCCCGGCACCGGTGATGCTGTGCTGCCCGTGGCCGCCGCCGCCGATGATTAGCGGGATCGAGTTACGGCCCGAGCGCCGGCTTGTGGCCGTCTGGCTCATGGTCTGGGTTGTGGTCCCGTGCCTGCGCTTGCGGATGCACATCCAGGTAATGATGCCGATAACGACGGCGGCTCCGAGCACGACCCCGACCGCTATCCCTGCTTTGGCTGCCGCGCTCATCTCCCCGCCCCCGGCCGGCACAGGAGAGGGGCTCCCCGCGTCTGTCGGAGTAATGTTTGGCGGGGCAACGGCGCAGAAGGCGTTGCTATTGACGACGGTGCAAGTCCGCCCGCGCTCGCAGCAGCCGCCTCCAAAGGAAGTCGGACAGGAGACCTGGTTGCTGGAGCAGTCGGTTGTGGCCTGTGGGATTAAGCCGTTGAGAGCAGATGTTGGAAATTTCAGGCAGGCCGATGTTGCGCATACCTCCCCGTACCCGCAGCAACCGTTGCCCATGTTCGAGGGGCATCGGAATGAGCTGGTCGGACATCCTCTTGGGCAGCAGGCGCTATAAGTCGACGTTGACGTTACACTTCCTGTCGTTGTTACTGTCGTGGCGTTGCATTCGTACGTGTCGAATCCGCATGTTGTTTCCTGTTTACACGAATTACCCAGCGGGCAACATTTCGTGTCCCCCTCTCGGTTCACGATACAGTATCGGCTATTTGCGCAACAAATATTTCCTTTTACGTCTAGACCTATGCGATGAAAAAGGGGGATATAGGTCAGCTACCCAGCTAAGGCAAGCTGCCGCAAGCTCGACTCTTGTTAACCGAGAGATGGAATGATACTTACACGAATGTGCTGTGCGACCGCAATTTGGAACGTTATCCTGGCGTTTGTAAATCGCGTCCACAGGATACCATTGCGGCGTAAACCCATCATCGACTTCCATGGCCTGGAGGCCGTCCTGCGCCTGGACACCGCTGCAAAGAAGCGGCACCGCCAGAGCGAGCGCGATCGTGCTAGCGATGAGGCGCATGGCGAGAGGTGACCGTTAGTGCCGAGGCACCCAATTCAAAGAAACGGATCAGAGGACGGGCAGAAGTCTATAATAACACCAACGAAGCATCATAACAACGCAAAACGGACTTGAACACACCGTCAAATATGGCAAAAAAAGGCGCAGCGAGGATGCGGGCGTGGTACCCAACTGCGAGCCGCCAGATTAAGAGGAAAACGAGCGAAGACTAGTAGTATGATAGGACCTACACCCATTGAAACTGACAGGAGCTTGGGAAGGCTGCCAACAGCAGCTAGGTGCATAGGATTTCCCATGGATCAGTCTGCCTGCAAGGAAGGTAAGAGGCAATAATCACCCACACCATACCAAAGAAGATGTCATGCAGCACCCACCACCATTACAAGTAGTACTTGTTTAAGACCTGGTACTACCAAGTAACCGAGACATTATGAGGGCAGCGATTATTGCCTGCAGGCTTGAACAAAGAAATACTAGTTGGGAATTAAACATGATATGACATATCCACGAAGTGAACAGGTAGCTTCTGCAAGAGACATGAAATAAAAGAGAAGTAAGACAGAGAGCCGCTACTTTGTGAAAAGAGCATGACACTTGTTGCTTACCATGCGGGCGAAGCAGGGGTAAGTCAAGGTGTGGGTGGCAGTCGGCGGCATCTATTCGGTGCTGCTATTTTCATCCGCGGATATGCCTGCCTTCCCGGTCGGGAAGGTGTGGCTTGATTGTCAAACCAGCTTGCGATCATTGAGCGCGTACTTTCGCTCTCTCGAATACCTGGACAGCTGTTCTGACTGATTCCTGAGTGTTTCTTGCGTCAATTGGAGGTGGGAATGGTAGATAGAAGTCGGTTTGACCCGATCCGACCGGTGGTCAAATTGTAAGCAGCTTTCGGCCTCGCGGGGAACAAATGAAGTACTTCGTAGTCGCTTGGTTGGGGTGAGCTGCAGGTAAGAGTTACATCCGGCAGAATTGGGTCTCAACTTGTGCTGGTGAGGCGGGCAAATTGAAATGGGCCAGGCAGCTGCTAAAAGTTTCGAGTGCTTGCGATCTAAAGATTGTAGTCACGTGAGGTAGCATCACTAAAGGTCTCGTGGCAAATGCATCTCTTTTCCCTTTATCCCTAGAATTGATAGCAATGAAAGTTTTCAGGGTTTCGATTTTGGATTGACGGACTACAGGCGTTGCCTCTCAGTGAGTACACATACCCTCTCCGTCCTGGCCTCCAAACCCTCCCTCCAGCTGAGCTTTCCTCTTTCTTCTCGTGTTTGGGTATTTTTGTCTATCTTGTGCATCTATCTTTCATTTCAACCGCGACCTTCACTTAAGGTTCCCGTCTAGACACGCAGGCCTTGCTTGGAAGCATCAACACCACGCTCCTGGCAATACTTGGCAACCTCCTTGGCCAAAGTCTCCCTTTGGCGGGTGGCAAGGTCCATGATGTCGTCCACAACCTCGCCCAGCTTCTCGCCGTTCTTCGTCGAGATCTCGTGGACGCTTGCCATCTCATCAAGAACAGCAGTCAGCTGGTTAGGCAGCCATGTAACGATGGGGCTACCACCGGTGGCCGTGGGATGACTGGTCTGCTTGAGGATGAACTCCCTTGTGAAGCACCTGAACGAGTTTGGTCATGTTAGCTGTGTACCTCTGAAGTCCAGCAAGCAAGGAAGCATCCAGGGCTGTCAAGGGGTAGGGTTAGGGTTGAGAAAAGGGGCTCCCTGTCGCTTCACCATCAGGTCCAAAAGTTGTTTTTGGTTCTTCAAGCTCTGTCTGGTCTTGTGTTAGAGGGCTACTTACCAATGACGCCATCTGAACTCGCGGATTCGGTCTAAGCACTGGATCCACAAAGCCCGGGACTTGATGAGGGCTGCCTCGTCGGTGTCATCCTCGGCCCTGTCCAAGCCCAGAGCAAACGGCTTCAGACCATAAGAGGCCGAGCTGTTCTTGACCCACTCCAGCCACTGGCGGTGATTGCTGGGTCTGTACTGCCTAAAGTCCTTCAGGATGTCGGTCAGTGGCGTGGTGGGCATCGCAACCTCTGTGAAGCATCATGTTAGCATATCATGGAAACTCGATATTTCGAATCAGGCGGTTCATAGGGGGAACTTGCGAAGTAGGTTGTCGGCCGTCGGAATGATACTATCATTAGCGCCCGACTCGCCGCGGAAATCCCAGCGTTCGCCGTTGCTGACGCCCTCGTACTCGACTCCGTTGGGGAACATGCTCTGCGAGGTGATGCCGAAGATGAAAGTACGGAAGGAGGTATAGCTACGCGGCTTGGACTTTTGCCACATGGTATCCATGACCTCGTTGATCTTCTTCATCGCCTCGAGCACCTGGGCTAAGCCCTCATTGACCTTTTCGCGGCGCTCCTTGGACTTTCCAGGTATGGCGACTTTGCAGGCATCAAGCGCCTCCACAACACCTGTCACAAGCTTGCCCGAGTTGCGCACCATGTCTGGCATCGATTAACATGTCAGCAAGATGGGTTTGTTTATTTGTTCTTATGAAAAATGTTTGACTTACCGATGTGGACAAGGACAAATCCTGCCTCGGAGGATAAGGGGTCGAGGCCATGCTCGAAGGCTCGGATCAACCTCAAGTTGTCATACTCGAGTCCTTTGGCAGGGTCAACCAACTTGTAGTTATAAAGAGCATATGAACCGGCATACTCCATGAAAGGCTTGAAGCCAGTCCTATGTGACGGTCAAGTGTTAGTGTTGGTATGTATGATACCTTTGCATGATACCTATGAATGACAAGACACATATGTCATAACAAGATAGACTTACAGTTCGGCACAACGAGCAATAGGACGAGCAATGTTGGCAGGCAACACGTCTCTTCCGAGACCATACTCTTCACCCTTCATGAAGCGTTGATGGCAGGGCTCGAGGAGGTATGCAGAGGCAAGGAAGGAATAGTCACGGTATAAAGCATTCATCAAGGGAAGGTCCTCCTTGTACTTGTCCATGGCATCGGTGAGGTCAGGCAGCTCGGCCTTGACGACATCACCGAGCTTGCCATGAGCAAGGAGGCCTGGTTCCCCTGACAATGTCTTGACGGGCATGCGGTTGAGGATGGACTCAAGGGGGTCGAACTCAGAGGGCAAAGTGACGATGGGGTCCATCCGGGGAAGGAAGCCTCGGGTCTTGGACACCATGAATGCCTGGATGGACTTGTCCTCGGGCTTGGCATCGTCGAGGACGAGGAAGTCTGGTGTAGGGGCAAGGCCTTCAAGAGAACCCATTGTGAACGGTGTATATGGACACTAAATAAATGAGATAAGGTCCAAGAGCAGGACAAAGGGGATATAATAGGCTGGTGAGGATGGTGTAATGCTTAGGGAGGTGGTAGTGTGCACGTGATCGGATGAGGTTGAGGTTGTGGTTGTGGTGCTTGTCAGGTCAGGTCAAAACTCCAAACGTTGGCGGCGCCGCACGAATTTTATTGAAAGGGGTCGGAGTTGTTCCGTGGCCGGAACCAATACCGAGCAAAAACGTGCCGTAATACAAACTCATCTCAAAGGTTTTATCTTGCCCGCATGACCCAGCACAGGATGAATGCGACCCAGAGAAGCACAATACTGACTTGCTTGTTTTCTATCACTGTTAGCCTCACCATATACGGTCATTGCCTTACGAAATACATCTCTGAACAAGCTAGTTGCGAAAGCCGTCCGATAAATGTTGCCTTGTATGGAGAAAAGATAGTTACCCTTGGTAGGGGATAAGGGGCTAGTAATTTCTACGCGCTTAATGTCGGCATTGGCTGTCTGACAATGCTCATATGACTTCTATATGCTACAGGAACTAGTCTCACTCAAAATACTATTTGAATTGATCTTCTAGTTCGAGACCTTTTGGCGGAATTCCTTGGTGTTTGCACCACATGCCTGGGGAGGTTTGAAGTTACGTACTATGTAATGCACGGGCCACAAATTCCCCACATTCTTGACCTCCCTACCCCAGCTTCTACTGTACGTTGTGCAACCGGACCACTCCACACGAGTCTCACGTGGGCCTGCTTATCTTGGCACGATCTAATTGGTTAGTATAATCATCGGAGGCAAGTGCGAGACTTCTACCTAGCATGCCGGTCACCTATGTAGTGACGCGACTGCCAACACTATATCTATCGAGGTCTAGATCTGGATTAAAGGCGATAGGGTATGTCTCGGTGTGGCTTCATTCCAGGTGCATGGCCTTGCTGCGGCATCGCAAGGAAATAATCGGATCCATGGTGTGCACGGAGGTAGCTGACTGACTAGAACAGTTCCAAAGTTCCACAATAGAACCTGACTCGGTTCGACACATTTGGCATTAACGGGCAGCAGGGCAGTATTGGTTCAGCTTCAATATTTCCTGACAATCATTGTGGAGGTATCGGTCTTAGTCCGAGAGCCCCTTGCTTGGCATTACCTTGGTTTTCACTGTAGCTTTAGTAGCTTGCCGTCCGGTCTACTATTTAAACCGTCTCTGCCCACATAACCTGCGGTTATCATTCCTAGTTCTAGTTCTAGTCGGCACTTAGCTATCTGTTATCTACGTGGACACTATGTAGTAGATGCCTATAGATAACCATCTACCTGGGTATCTACCCATCTACCTATCTGCCTATTTTCCTAGGTGCCTGACTACCTGCCTACCTAAGTAAGTACGTTGCACAGAAGCAATTGTTTTGAATGCCCGGAGAAACAGTACTGCCTACTGCCTACTTCCGCTTAGCCGCCTATCCTGTTTCTCTTGGGTTGCCCTATTTAAATCCTAGATATGACCTCATTTCCTCCCTCTGCTCTGTGAATCCTCCGACCATATATCACCTGAAGCTCGGTTATGGGTTTGCACCGAGATTGCAGCGTGCCTTAATTTGCATTCTTTCAGGTATCAACAGCAGGCATACTCTCTTCTTGATGCTCCTTCCAACTTCAACCCAAGGATATGTTGTGTCTTGGCCGATTCTACCAGGGCATTTCGCTTTCCCAAATCGGGCGCGATCGTCTCGAAGTGAGTATCAAGTCACATGTTGTTCCCGAATCAGTAGCGGACGCATTTGAGTAATAGCTCCATTTTCTATCCGGAAAACGAAGAGGAAAGGAAGGGGAAAAAAGGAAAGGAAGAAACGGAATATCTAAAATTCCTCGCTACATGTAAACGATGAAATCAGTGATATTTCATCCAGTGACGGCGCAAGCGCCTAACCTATCAGTACGGCAAGAGCTACCGACGTCCATCGCTTTACAGCCCTAGGTGACCTCTTTGTCATCCCGAGAGACGCCCGACCACCTTTTTAAGGTCAAGTGCAAAGTAATAAGCTGAATAAACACTGTTCTTTGAGCTTGGTTACCGATCATAAAGCTCCGAAGTCGGCGTCCGATAGCTCCGATGTCAACAAAATCTCGGTCTGCCTCAGGCACCACAGCCCGCGTTGGGCAAGCTTCCACTCCAAAGTCTTCTTCATGCAACGTGATGTGTTCCGATCAGTTATACAGTTGTCTACCAGTAATAACAGCTCTATTTGAACTCGGCGTAAACTGGATTTTATCATTGCTTTAGCATCCAATTGACCGAGACCATCCGTATAAGCCACATCACTGGGCCATTTGGATGCAAGGAGAACACATTAGCCAGCATCCCCAACAAGGGCGTCAATTACAAGACAGGTGTCTTCATACTGCTTCGCAATTTTGGGAATCATGGTTGATGACGGCTGGTTTGCTAACTAGAACAATTATAATTACTGCCATACTATGTGCAGCCCCAAACCAAGACAGTGCACATAAGAAGCATCGTATTCAATATGAACATCGACTACCCCAGCATGTGACGGGAACCTCACCAAAGCGAGTCTTATCCAGCTCATCGTCACTACATTGCAGTTCCTACAAATGATAAGATTGGATTTCCTTGAGAGATGCACTCTATCCACATTACGCAAAAAGATATGAACTTCAGGACGTTAATCATGGATCCTTTCGAAGCAAAGCAGTTATGAACATCGTTCCATGCGTCACAGGGTATACAAGTTGTTGCAGGGGATATACACGTGATCTGTGCGCTTAGTTATGCTATAGCGCAGGATAAAATTTCTGCAAAGCTTTTATAGCCAAATAACACTTTACTTCCAAAACATGGCTTTCCCACAAACTCTAACTATATTACGTACGTAATGTACAATAGTTATAAGCCCGGTATAGCAGTAAATTATTGCAATTTTTATTTTACGCAAATTAATAAAATAAAATTATATTAATAACGTATTAATTAATTATTTATTTTTTTTTATTTTTTTTTATACGGCTATTTTTAAAGGTAATTTTTATTTTTATAAATTTTATAACGTATATTATATTTATTTACAAAAAATTTTAAAAGTTTGGAACAATATTTATTTTCCAAATTGGATGGCCGAAATAATATCGAATTTATTGCCAAAATGCCGAAATTTTCCGGATTTAAAAATTTGTAAATTTAAACGGACAATTTAATAAAACGTTTGTAACAATTAAACAATTTACCAAAACCGTTATCCAAAAATTTAAAAATATAAAATAAATTAAATATGAAATTTAATTTAAAACGTAGAATTTCCAATTTATAGGCGATAAAAATATTTTCCGGAATTTCGCCGTAAAATTTCGGGCAAAAAATTAAATTGTTTTTAAAAAATTCGTAAAACCAATTTAATTTTTATTTCCAATAATTTCCAAAATTAATACGGTAATAAAAATAACGCGCAAAAATTAAAACGTATTGGGGGAATATACCGACAAACAATTTAAAAAAGTTAATTTTTTTTACCAATAAATTGTAAAAAATACCGATTTTATGTTTTTTAGTTTGGTTTTTTTAACAATGTATTGCAACGGTTGGAATATATTCTAAAAAATTATTAGGGTATTATAAAATAAATTCGCACCTATAAAAAAAAACACTAAAAAATAAACCATTAAAAATTACTGTATTGTTTTTGTTTTAATATATATTATAAACAATAAAATATATTGGTATAAAGTATATAACGTTATATACGAAAAAATTTTAAATTATAATATTGCGGACGTAAAAAAAATTACAATTATTAAACAATTTGCAAAGGTTATAAAATATTATTAACCCATTTGGGCAACTAATATTAAAAACCAATTAACCAATCCAAAATATATAATAATTTTAGATTTGGTGTTTAAATGGTTTAAAATAGCTTTTAACAATTTTATTATTAATTTTTTGTTTGGTGGAAGGCGTAATTTTGTTAAATTTTTTATTACGTTTAGCGAATTAAAGGGTAAATATAGTCGAAATAATATTTATAAACCCAACCGGAATAAAAATAAGGGTTTCGGTGGCAATAGATGTTTTATATATAGGGTAAATTATAAATAGGATTTTAAATTATATAATAAATTGTTTTACGCATTAACCGGAAAAATATAGGAACCAAAATATATAAAAAACCCATTTATCCAAAAAAATTGTATAAATATTTATACCGTATTGAAAAAGGAACGTTGGGAAAAATTGCGTTAAAAATTCGCAAAATCGGGTATAATTACCAATATATAGGGGCAAAAAAACGGAAACGAAAAAAAAATACAAAAAAAACAAAATTATTTTCCAGCAATAATTTTAACTATATATTTTGTTTTGCATAACGTACCCGGTAATAATAATTTTAACTTCCAAATTTTCAATTATTATAATAAAAACGTTTTTGTTTTAATTAATATTTTTTACTATTAATATTATAATAATATTTTGTTCGATAATTGTTGTTCCATTTATTTAATTAACGAAATTTCCCGCTTTAATCCGGGGTTTTTTAAACCGGTCCAGGAAAAAAAAATTCGTTACGTTGTTAGCGGTATCCAACAAATAAAAATTAAAAACTATAGTATACGTATAATAAAGGGTATTTTTAACAAAGCCCGGATTTTGATTTTTAATAACGTAACGTACATTTAGAGGTTTTACGTAAATATTGCATTAAAAATTTGCTTAAAAAATTAAAATATATAGTATAATGGCTTGGATTGTTTTATTTGTATAAATATTGCGCAAAATAATATAAAGCTATATAAATTGGAACGTAAAAATAACGTAGTTTTTTTTAATACAAATTTATTATTAATTATTTATGCGTTCCCCCAATAATACCCGTAAATTTCGCCGGTATTATAGCTTTAAATACTATTTACGGTTGGATAAAAATTTTGAAAACGCAAAAAGGAGTTTTTATGGAAATATTTGAAAAAAAAATTAGTTTTTTAATTTGGTATAGAAAAGCCGGCCATTTAGGTTTAAAACGTTTAAAACGCTAATCCGCCGGGCAAAAAATATAAAAATTAAAGGAACAATAATTTTGGAATACAAAATATATGTTTAAATATATGAAAAAACAATAATTTTAAGGCGTTTAAAAAAAAACCGTACCGGCCCTACTATACAATTTACCTAGATTTTTTTTATTTTAAAAAATTTGAAAATAGCGCCAAATATTTATTGCTTTTTAAAACCAAATATACGGGGCGTTTAATAACAATACCGTTTACAGGGCGTATTGGTAAGGAATTAATTATTATAATTTTTGGCTTTAAACAATAAATGAATAAATAACATAATTTACAAATAGCCAAAATTTTTTAAAATAACAAACTAGTTTTTATAATATATATTGGCTATATATATTACCAAAAATATTGCAAAAATATAGGTATTAAAATAAAGTTTTTACCAACAAATATTTATAAGCCCAACGGCCAAATAAAACGTTTAAAATAGGAAATAATTATACGTATTTTAAAAATACGTTTTTTAGCCAGTTTACCCACAATTTTATAGCCAAATATAGTAATTGCCGCAATTTATTTAATTAATATAAATTTTTCGATAAATAAAAAAAATTATAAATCCAATAAAATTTTTTTGGCATGGTTTTAAAAGTTTTTTAAACATTATATTCCCAAATTATATATTGCGTTGGGGAAGGATTTGCGTCCAAATGTCACAAGATTGGGTTTTGTGCCCGCGCCTTCCCACTTAGGCCAAAAAAGCGCTATGCGAATCGCTACGGATTCGCACCCAATCAAGACTTAGATAGCTTTATTTTTAACAATCGTGACACCAAATTGGTTAGATATATATGTATATAGTTGCAAAACGTATATATTAAATCCAGCCTGGGCCAAAAGTTACGAAAAGGTAAATTTTAAAATAAAACCCAAATTTTATATTGGTTATTTAATGGGCTATAAAGCCATTAAAATATATTATATTTGGATACCGTTTTTAAACCGAATAATTATTTTTCGAAACGTGCGATTTGACGAAAATTGTTTTTATTAGGGGCTAGCGTACAAAGCCGTTAAAACCGGTAAATTTACCAATAAATACGGATTTTTAATTAATATAATCCACAAACCCCAATTGGAATTTTTGGGGATAAAAATAGCCAAATTTTTGGGCCTATTAAAAAATAAGCTAATTTTTATACCAAATACAAATATAATTATTTTTATTGTAAACGTAAATAACGTTTTGAAACTATATAAAAAAAATACGGAAACGCGATCGAAACCAACTACCAATATAATAATTGTTTATATAAAAAAAAACAAATTTTCCCTAATTATAACGGATAGCTAATTATAATTAGTTGGGGATATTATTTACGTAAAGGCTAATAAATTTAAATTTTATTTTTTGGTGGCGTTAAAAAATATAATAATTTTGGAAAATAATTTTAAAATACCCAAAAGAGGAGAAAACAAATATTAATTAGGAATACGTATTTTAAATAACATTTATTTTCCACCTATTATAACGGTTATTAAACAATAATTAAAAACGCCGAATCCGGTAAAAAATACCGAGGAAATTACAACGGATTTTGGTATTTATAATTCCGTATACGGCTATTTTACGTTTAATTAATCCTTATTTAAAAAAAATAAAATAAATCCGGCAATTTCGAAAACGCCAATAATTATATAGTTAAAAACGCGGACGTATGGAATTATAAATGGTAAACGTTTAATATTATTTAAACGTTCTACAAAAATTCCAGTATTTATTGTTAAAATATTAGAATTAAATAGGGGTTAACAGAAAAAACGTAGTTTAAAATACGTACAAAACCAAAAACGCGCCGGAATAAATAATGGTACGAATTTTGCGAATACTATATTTTTTTTAGGGAAAATATTGGTATAAAAAAATTACAATATATTAACCAAACAAATATATAACGACGATAAAATATTTGTATTAGGTTTTAAATTATAGATTGCATTTTTATTAACGTTTTTGTTTAATTAACAAAATACGTTGGAAAACGGGGATTATAATTATAAAATACTATACGAAATTATTGTAGCGGTATTATAACAAAAAAAACCCGATTTTAACGTTAGGCTTTATCGAAACAATTTGTTACCGGTTTCCAAAATTTGGAAAAAGTTAATATATTATCCAAACCGTATTTAATTGTTAAAAACGGCCTTTTTAAAATGGAATAATTTAAAATTTAAAAGCACGTGGTTTTGGCGCCCGATTACGGAATATATAACGAAGTCAATACCATTTATATAAATATTTACGTATAAATTCGATAAAAACGGTTATTTAGAACGTTATAAAACTAGGTTTGTAATAAAAAACAATTAACAAACGTACAATATATTTGAAAATACGTATACGGCTATATTAATTGCGCGTAATTTTAAACTTATTATAATTATAATGGCATATTTTAATCTGGAAATAAGGTAAATAAATATAAACAATACGTTTTTTAACATATTGTTAAATTTATAAATACCAATTTATTATTTACTACTAAAGGGTTAAAAATATTTAAACGTTATGTTTAAGCTATATAAATTATTTTACGGCATACGTAAATTACCAAAATTTTGGTACGAGGAATTACTACGTACGTTAAAAAATTTAGAATTTAAATTTATTGGAAACAAACCCTGTATATATATATCCAAAAAAATAGAATAATAATTGTTTTTTTTGTCAATAATACTATTGTATTTTACGACAAAAAAAATACAGCAAAAAATACAGCAAAAAATACAGCCGTAATTGTAAAATTACGAGCCAAATATAAATTACGGAAGGGATTATTTTTATAGTTTTTAAACATAAAAATATTAAAGAATAGGCTAAAACGTATAATAACCCTATTTTATAATTTATATATTGAAAAAATTATTACGTATTTTATTTTCCAAAAAAGTTTACAAATACCGGTTATACCGTTTTTAAAGGGAATAATCTCCAAATTTACGGGTTAAACCTTGCCTGCGGAAATTAAAAAATATTAAAAAATAATAGGGTTTATTTTGTATACGGTTATTATATTTCAACCTAACGTTGCGTACGCAGCAATGTTTTTTTCCCGATTTTTTACAAATTTAAATTCCCTTTATAAACGTCTAGTATAACGGGTTATTAAATATTTATACAATATACGGTATTTTTGAATTTGGTATGGAAATAGCCAAACAATTTAACATTTGGTAATAGCCAGTGATATATTTTTGGAGATAATCCAAAATTAAAGAAATTTTTAAAAAATTACATAATATTTTTGTTCGGGGGTGCTATTAATTGAAAATTTGCTAAGCAAATAACGGTAACCACGTTAACAATGGAAATAAAATTAAACGTATTATCCAAAACGGTTAAAAAGGTAATTGCGTTAAAACGGATATTTAGGAATATATAATTGGATTTATACAAAATTTGGAATTTTTATTACAATAACAAACAAACTATTCGTTTAGTAATTAAAGCGAATTCCCGGCTATATATTGCGTTGCGCTATATAAATATTTAAAATATATAAACAAAGTAAAAATACGCCAAAAAAAATTTCTAAATTACGTATTTGGAAATTTAATTAATGCCAGTAAATAAATTTATAAAAACATTCCTTATCCAAAAATTCGAATATTTTAAGGCGTTTTTAAACCTATATAATGTTTAATATAAAATTATACAAAGCGTTTAACTATATTTTAAAAATATAGGAACGCGGAATTTAACGATTTTTATTTGTTTAAAAAAAAAAAAAAAAAAAAAAAATTAATAACGGGGCAATAGGCCCCGACCCCCCCCTCCCCCTCCAATTTGGTATTTATTGGCTGGCGCCAGCGTCCCCAGAAAATATTATAAAATATATATTCGTAATAGGCGTATTATTTATAATAGCCATTACTATCGCCGGCACCCCATTTACGACCGCCAATTCCAATTTAATTTAAATATTATTGGATAGTACCGCCTATACGCCTTACGGAATAATAAATATACCGGACGTCCTAATAGTAAATATTGGCGCAAAAATATTTTTCGTTTGGAAATTTGCCAATTTTTTAACCTGGCGTTTAATCCAATTCCGGAAATAATAAATTATTACGTTCCGAAAAAACTAAATTTCTTTCGCGGGGGTACGCAGAAAACGGAAAAACGCAATACCCAATTTATACGCGGCGCGTTTAAAAAATCCGTTAATTGGAAAAAAAAATAAATATATCCGCCCCAGTAATTTTAATAACGCGGAAAACAAAATCCGCGTATACGAAATTTTATTTCCGGCTAATTAACGTACAAATCGATTGTATTGCCGGACAAATATATTTTTGCGCAACCGAAATAGGGCGTTAAACAAATTTAAAAATTATCCAATTATTTGCAACGGTTGCGAAAACAACGCAATTAAACACCGTTATTAGCAATTATACGCGTTTTATGTTTTTTAAATACGTACCAACGAAAAAAAGACAATTTTACAAAACGGGTGGAACGGCCCCGGCTTTCCTCCTTTTTTTTCCCTTTTCGTTTTTTTTTTCCCCCCCCATTACCCTTTTTTACTTTCCCTAAGGGTTTTATTTCCTCCCCCTTATTATTTTTTTCCACCTTTTCTAAGGGTTTTGTTTTTTCCCCCACTTTTTTTTCCTTTTTCCGCACCTTTTTTTCCTTTTTGGCCGCCCGGTTGGCCCGCCGTCCCTTCTTTCGTGAAAAAAAAAGCGGCGTCCTCCCAACCGTTGGATTAGCCAACGGCGCCTTGGTAACGGCGGCGGTAACGGCTTTGGTAACGGCGATAATAGCGGTAATATTAATAGCAACGGCTTATAAAATACCGGTTAATATATTATACGGAATTACAATATTATACCGATTTATTAATCGCATTTTATTGGTATTAACGGCTAACGTTAATGCAAATTTAACCCGTTTTTGTAAATTAACGCGGTTATAAATATATTGTAATTAACTTAAACCGGTAAAAAAATATAAAGGGTTTTACATATATATTTATACGTTTGTCGGCGCGGCCAACGCGCCCATTAATGGGCGTAAAAAAAATATTATATATATAATTAACGTATATTTACATTAACGGCAAAACGCGCAACGTTTGCCAAATATACGCGTAAAAACATTTAATTTATTTTTATTGTTATTATTGTTAATATTAAAGCTATATATATTAATTGGTTAATATACGTACAATATTTTAAACATTTACGGCGGTATTTACAATTTGGTTTTTGTAATTAAAATAAAATTGAAAATCGAAATTACGAAAAAAATTGGAACAATAGAAAATATATATAGGTAAATATAAAAAAATTTTATTATATATTATTGTTTTTATTCGTACAATAAAAACAATATTATGGGATTATTATTTCGTTGTTATTTAGGGGTTTATTGCCGTATATGGCCCAGGGTTAAAGTACGCGTTGCATATTACGGCTATCCAATTATATATTTTCTTTGTTTTTTAACAACCGTAACGCGTATAGGAAAACGTTATATTAAATAATTATTACAAAATCGTATTGTAGTTAATTTTTAACGGGTTGTTGAAAGTTAATTGGGGGGTGTGTTGCAGGGGATATATACGTGATTTGTGCGCTTAGTCATGCTACAGCGCAGGATAAAATTTCTGCAGAGCTCTTATGGCCAGATAGTATTTTACCTCCAAGACATGGCTTTCCCACAGACTTTAACTGTATTACGTACGTAGTGTGCAATACAAGTTGCATGTTGGTCAACAACGTAGGACACGTAGCTAATAGCATAGTCCAAAAACAGTTGAAACTTCATCAACCAATCGAATCCACCACTTACTATGCATATATAAACCGCAATACCTGATTATCGACACATTTTCCATAAAAAATATTTGCATGGATAGCAAAGAACATAAAATGTCTTTTACTTGGGTGCCCAATAGAGCTAGCCAACCTGCATAGAATGGAAGAGCGTCCTCAAATTGGCGTCCCTTCCTGAAAAACGAAGACATTTCGGCATAGGCGCACCTTCCCAGTTGAACAGTCCACACTATCTGCGAACCCGCGCAGGAAACCCAGGTTTCACACAAAATTTCGTTGAAATGAAGGTTTCCCGTTTCGGTCCTCCTCCTCTCTGATCTTCATGGTCTGCAGGCATTGTCGACAAAAGCGGTACCAAAGCACACTATCTGACCTTTGTGTCTCTTAGTCTCTGTCAGGATCAATCCCGTACTTCTGCTGAACCCTCTTCTGGCTGTCCGCGTGACCGAATCCATTGCGTCGGGTACAAACTGGCGAAGAAGCTCGAATTGGTCCCGAACATCACAGCTGATGCCATAAATATAAAACTGACAAAAACCTCTGCAGAAGCCAAGACACTGGAGCTCAGGCAATCGCTGGAAGGCCAGTGGAGTCCGGAGCCACCTGCGAGGCGGATGTGGCGAAGCGCCAGCTCTTACTCACAGGAGTCAGTGGATGCAATCTTCCCGCTGGGCATCACTGGTACTGGGCATGCCGCCATTCATTCTGCAGACAACATTCAGCTGGTTGCTCTCTGGCTGAACTATGTGAAGATGTGGCATTTGCCTGTTGCGGTGCACCAGGCCGCGACATACCTCCGCCTATATGAGGATCGCTGGTGGCTCGTCGAAAACGGAGACGAAGACTCCAAGACCAAGCTGTACGAAGCTGCTGAGACCCTTATAAAGTGAACTCGAGAGGCGCCTGTGTTATATTTACCACCAGTATCAGATGATCGGGAGGTTTTCCCCTGAGGCCACTGGTGTTAGCGATCACGATGACAATCGGTGCGACATCCTGATCGAGGCACAGTGGAAAACTTGGCCAAGTTCAACTGGGACGAGGCCGTGTACCCAATAATCTGAAAGGGTCTAGAGCTCATGCTACCGCGAACCAGGCGAAACATAGTCAACAGCAGGCAACATTCGACATAACCAAGGGAATTGCGATCCTGAAGAGACAGAAGGGACTTGGAGATGCCTATCGTCTGACTTTGGGTGCACAAAGCTGACAGATGTCAAGCGTGGATAGGTCCTGGGTCTCTGGACGGTGGTGGACCTAGCCATAAATCTGGGCAAAGACAAGCTAGCCGCGAGGATGGGCAGCGACAAGAGAAACACTGGTAGGA
This sequence comes from Magnaporthales sp. P1609, assembly GCA_003709005.1. Taxonomy (NCBI): domain Eukaryota; kingdom Fungi; phylum Ascomycota; class Sordariomycetes; order Magnaporthales; species Magnaporthales sp. P1609. The sequence goes on along the minus strand of PELF01000007.1, from coordinate 2,478,229 downwards.
TGCAGGCAAGCGTCTCTACCAGCAAACCAGAGACCAGATCTGGGTCATGCTCCTGCATGAGCATCATAAAAGAGCCGAGGTCCTTCAGCAACTCAACAATGGTCAATATGGGCCACAAACTGGGCATACAGTTCAAATCGTACCAGAGAGACGCAAACCTCCCACCCACCTCTAACAATAGTAAGCACCCTGCCAATTTAAGTAATGGAGAGGCAGCATGACTTGAATCTGACTGTATTGCCAGTTTAATTCTTCTATAACGCTATGTTAATCGGTTCGCTTGTAACAAACGGTATAGCATCTCCAGGTAATGGATTTTTGAGTTCCAAGGTTTGTCGATATAATTGCGGAACACGGCACACAGGTTTCGGTCAGGTTTGCAACAACACTAACTCCTTGCTAGTGTCGGGATGCACCTCAAAGTGTCCCGGGACAGTCACACCTGTGGCTCTTCGTCTCCAATACTAGGCCCAGCATTTAATGGTATTGTTTAGTGCCTTTGGAACTAACATTTCACTTGGGCAACACGGCCCATCTTCTCGACATATCCCACGAGCTCCCTAAGGAGCTTGACCTTCACATACTGGATTTCCCCAGAGGGAAGGTCGACCTTGACCTTGTCATCCTTGTCTTTGCCCTTGCCCTTGCCTTTGCCCTTGCTCCTGTCCTTATCGACGGTCTTGATGTCCCCTACAATCAGCAGACCGCACTTTTGACGAGTCATGGCCACGTTCAGGCGGTTCTTGTTCGAACGCAATCAGTATAAGCCCAGACATACAACTTCTGGAATAATCGTTGAACTTACCAAGTCGCCTGTGAAGCCCGGACCAGACTTTTTGTTTGTGCCCAGAACAAGAACAACGATATCTCCCTCCTTGCCTTGGCAACCATCGATCGTCATAGGACCCACGACACCCTCGAGATCCTTGTATTTGGAGTCAGCGAGCCTATGCTCGAGGTACTCCACGTTGCATTTATAGGGCGCGCAAATGGAGACGCGCGAGGGAGATACGCCACTGCTGGTGACGAAATCCAGCAGCAGATCTAACGCAACGCGACACTGGTCATAGCTCCTCTTGGACATGGACACCCTATTACGTTGTTAGCTTGTTGGAAGCGTAGAACAGTGATAAATGACGCTTACGGGTCCGTGAAGACCTTCGATCCTTCGCAGTGGATGAAGGTTGGGACGAGGGTCCCATCGGGGGGCGCTTTCAGTGACGGGAACCTCTTGCGTAGGAAGTCCTCCAACAGCCTGCCGCTCTCATGGGCGGGAAGGTTGATGTCACAGCCAGGGCCGTACGCGAACTCTACGCCCTTATAGACCTGGTCCGATGAGAAGTCGAACATGCCCCGCGCCATCCTGAACTGTGTGCGTGTCCGATACCTAAATTGAAACCCAGTTAGGTCACAGTGTCATGATATTTCTCGTCATAATACTTGATAATACTTACGCAGTCACAGCACCCTGACTGAGAAGGCTCGACATAATCGATGTCTTGCCGACAAGAGCGAAGCGGTTGAACCAGTTTCCTGCCAAGTCCCTGTCCATCACCGTCATCTGCGGAGGGGGCAGCTGCTTTGAGTCACCCGTCATGAACATCGGGGCGAGCGCATTACCCCAGATACAGCACAAATCTGCCGGCGTCATGGCTTCGGCCTCATCCACCACGAAGGCAACGGCTGTTTTATCCCTCCAGTTGCAGTAGGCCTCCGCGTCGGACCCAGCGGAAGTCACAGACAAGAAGTCGGCACAGTCCCGTACTTGACCCATGAAGGCCTTGAGAATTTTCTTCTCGGCGGGTTCCTTCGAGTAGTTGGCCCAGTCCAGGGTCCCGGCAGCAAGACCCACAAGCGGCTGCATGGCACCGTTGGTAGCTGAGATTTCTGCCAGAGTTTGCAGCGCCAATGGCAGGGCCTGTGTACCATCACCCAGACACTCGGCAGCCGATTTGAGCACCTGGTAGGCCCAGAACGCCAAAGAGAGTGGGTAGCGCCACTTCCTCCTCGACTTGCTGCCGTAGACAGAGAAACGACCGCCCGTCTCCAGCATCATGTTCAAGGCCTCCAACTCTTGGGCCTCTGGGTAGCCTCGGATGACGACCAAAGACTGCAGTTGCTCGTCTTCTTTGGCATCCTTGTTGATGCGCTCTATGACGCTGGATGCTACCAAGCTAACCCGCTCGGCAAGGTTGTCCACCGCGACATTGGTGGGGGCGGAACAGAGGACGTGACCGAGACCCAGGAGGAATGCTACCGCGGCCACCGCCGCAACGGTGGTCTTTCCAGTTCCTGGGGGCTGTACGGTATGTCAGTTACATCGTGTGCAATAAGCTGATACGCTGGAGCAGGAAATAATTTTACTTACAGCCCAAGCCAAGCCAATGCCAAGGAACAGGTCCCGGATGTAAGCGGTAAAGCGCTCACGATCCGGCTCGTGGATCTCCTCAAGTAAGGCCGTAACATGGTTCTCGGGTATTTCAGCGAGAACGTCGAGCCTTGGGAGCTTCCGAAGGGCAGGGGCAGGGGCGACATCCTTGACACTTGGTCCTTTCATGTCTAAGTCCAACTCGGTGCTCTCAGCCTCAGTCTGCCAGTCGTAGAAGCCCGTACCACATAGCAAGGCACGATGAAGGACACGGCGATCACGATCCGAGAGACCTTGATTGTAGCCTACTCCGGTTTGCTCAAACCTGGAGCTACGTGGCGCCGAGTCGGGAAGGAGGTCGACGACGGCCTGGACTTTGCGCTCGAGGTCTTTTGTGTTGACCTCGAAGAAGATGGAGACACGATTCTATCGCTCAACACCTGCCTCTGTGGCTTCGCCGCGGTTGCCAAATGTCACCCTGGGGATGGACCGTTGCGTTTCTTGGGCCAGGTTCACACCAAAGACAACCTCGAACTCCTTCACCCCATGAAGCTCGAGCTCGGAGAAAACCGAGCTGTCGGGATGCTCGATCACCCAAGCTGGATGGGACTCTTGACGCTCGGGTTCACCTTCCAGATGCTCGTGCAGGCGAACGCTGAGGTCTGTGCCCTTCACAAATCGTCGCCAGGCCGATGAGTGCGCCTCGCGCCAAAGTTGGGTAGTGGACACCACAAGGAAAGGTGCGCCCTTTTCGCGGAAGACGAAATACCCCGGGAACTGCGTCTCTGCCATGCTCGCCGCCTCATGGATAGTCCAGTACTCGTCCTGTACGACGGACTGGGTGAAGGCAGTAACCATATCATTCACGCAGCTGTAAGTCTCGGGGACCGCGAATTGATGGCCCTTAATGTTGAGGTACTGGCTCTCGTACCGTCCCAAGTCCCAACCGTGCTCCTCGCCATAGCCTATACATTATGATCAATATTATGCCTATTTCATTGAAATGAGACACAACTTACCGTATTCGAATGGAAGCTCCTTTTCGGCTTGATCGATCAGGCATTTCTTGGCGATGTCCGGATATTCGTATACCACGACCGAAAAGGTCCGTTGCCGCAGGAAGTCTAGCAATGTCACGCCGTCCACAATCGGTTGGCCAGAGTTGATCATGGCGTCAATATCTGGATCGTCCAGGTTCCTGAAGGGGAAGCCAAAGCCGTTGACCTTTGCGTTGCCGCCCGCTAGCAATTGAATCTCCACGAGTGAGGCCTTGATTTGCTTCCCCTCTTCGACTGGTATCCCTGGCAGACGAGAGACGATGCCTAGCGAGGGAGGACGCACCGAGATTAACGTCACCTCACGCGGGAAGACCAGCTCAATCACCGCCTTCTGGTTCGGTTCTGTGTTGAGCGTCTCCGGGTTGCCTAGCAAAATCAAATTTAGACGACAGGCGTATTTGGTTCACACAATCAAACAGAGAAAAGGATGCTCACGCCGGTGAGGAATGCCAAACCCAGCCGCCTCAAGTCGATCGAGGTCCCCGAAGGGAATTAACAGCCGGAGAGAGACGACAGGGCTTGCGTCGAGTGGCCGCCAAGCAGATAACTGCGCTTCAAGTGGGGTCGAGGCACCCAGAGTCGCACTACTCGCCAGGATTGACCCGTCGTGCAAATGGCCATGCAGAATGGCGGAGGGCTTGTTTCTGCCCCATGACCGAGGCTGATTGAGTGGAGCGGGCTCCCTAGGGGCCGCTGTGTTGCCGTCTTGAGACATGGCGAATGGTGTAAACCTGAAGCCCAAAGACGAAGTACCGGCAGCGCTAAGCCTACTTTGATGTGTTTTGTTGTCAACACGTTGAATTCAGGAAAGTGTGCACCAAGTTACACCTCAAATCTCCGGGAGTGGGGGATTGGATTTGACCACCTGGCAGAATAAGTGAGCAACAATGAGGAGAATCATATACTACTCACCCAGTAGGGTTTACCTCTGTCGTCTGTCCAAAGAACAGCGAGGAAGTGGTAGGTTCGGAAAGAACCAGGCGGCACCGAGTGTCGCGACGACTCTGAGGTCGTTAAACTCAACTCTTCCTTATCAAAATGCCAGCAGCGCTAAACATACCAGTGGTGCACGGAGTTGCCTCCATGCAAGACAGGAAAGAGATGAGCCACTCGCTCAGAGAAGTTGCTAGCTCAAATGTCTCCAGAAACGGCAGTAACCTAACGAAATTAGATTACAATTATCACCGACTTTTACGTCGGCGTACCAAACCAATGCTGAAGCTCTACTTGGCAGCTGGACGGACGGGCTTGTAATGTGGATGTAACAGCAAATGCCAAGGGAAATTTCCATATCCATAATATTTTTAGAGCCAAGATGTGCTTATCATAAAATGGGTATAATGTCATTCCCCACTGATTAAAAATGGGACTAATTGTTTCCGCAATATCACGTGAGCTCCCGGATCTTGAATGTATGACTTTAAGTTGGGCGCGACTCTGAGGTACCTACCTGTACTATTGCCTCAGGCACCTAGCACTCCAGCTCAACACCGCCGCTCGCATTGGGCAAGCTTCCACTCGATTGATCGCGCGCCGTTTTCCAGGAGACGTCGACAATCGATGCTGCCAAAACCCCATGTGCCAGCAATGGACGCCCAAGCTTTGAGAATGCCTCATCCCACACAAATAAAACCAATCTCCCCCCTTCCCATCCCACAACATGTCTCCCATTTCCTTGTCTCATCATCACCATCACCAACCTCACCACCAACGCCGTCATCATCACCACCGCATCGCCCCCAACTAAATTTTCCAAAACCGCCTTGACGACACAACTCAGTATTACAGGCTTCCTGCCACCAACTTTTGTTTGCAGAGCCAACTGACGCCAAAAGTCACTTACCCGCCTGACAAGTCATCATCCCACTCATCACTGCCACCAACCGACCTTAAGGCTTTGTCATTCGCGCTGCCTGACTACAACTGCCACATAACTGAACATCGCTGTCGACGTGCAACTTTTTTTTTTCTTGTCGGACTAGAGTAGTGCAACCATCAACATCATCGCCAATCGATCGATTTAACTTACAGATATAAAGACGCCCGAGCATCCTCCATTGGCCAAGCCGTCATGGCCCCATCAAATAAGACTGCGGCCTCGACGGCCAGCAAGGATCGACGCAAATCCGATAAGATCCCAGAGCAGGCCAGGCCCGGACTGGTTACATTAAACGTCTCTGCCGAAAGGCTCCGTGCCATCCTCGAGCCGACACCATCAGCGCCCCCGTCAGTCAAAGAGGAGACACCAGCAAAAGACTCTCCGGCCCCGTCAATCACAGATGTTGTCGCACCAACGGAAAACGCGTCTGGCTCTGCACCGGATACCCCTACTGCCAACGGCTCCTCTACACCAGTGCCACCCTCAGTGATGGGTCCACCAACCGAAGCTCTCAAGAAGAAGGGCAAGAGGGCTAATGGTAATGGCGTCGATGCACCTGCCAAGGTCAGAGGCAAGCCAGGACCCAAGAAGAAGGCCAGACTGTAAGCACCCACTCCCTATCGATGCTTTCTGCAGACCAGGTACCAGATTGATCAAAGGCTGACATCCCTTCTACAGTGATGATGGTTCTCTCGAACCCGGTCGAGTCGGTGGACTTGGCCACAAACTCGGACCCAAAGCAAACCAGGGTGCTATTAATGCCGGCCTGCGAGCTCTAGATCGCTCAGGCAAGCCATGTCGGAAATGGAGCAAAGGCGGCTTTCAGCTCAAGAGTTTTACCGGCGTTGCATGGGCACTACCTCGATGGACTGCGCCACCTAGACCCAAGCCTGAAGAGGCTGCCTCCAACCCGGAACCACAAACCGACTCTGCCCCGGCTTCTGCTGGTGGCAACGGCAGCAATAAGGAGAATGGTGCCGAGCCTACACCAGAGACTGCAACCAATGGCACATCTGCCCTAAAGCAAGAGAATGGTGTGTCGAACAGCGACAATGCCAACAGTAACAGCGGAGGTGACGTCGAGATGCAAAATGCACCTAGTCTGGAGGACAACACCCCAGCTCCGCAACCAATCGCCGCCAATTAATCATTCCTTTGGAGGAAGAATTTCTCTGCTTCAAAGCTTGGTACACTTACCTTTAGATGTAATACTATCGGCCCCTGCGGGCCTCATTTCTTTACTTTTATGGTCACTCAAGCTGGATAGACGCTGTAGTTGGCGTTCATAAAAGTAACGGTTCAGCGTTACTGGATAGGGAGTTTATGGTGTCTGGAATTGATTTAGTCTTGCCTTGGCTCTACGTTCTGTAGCTGAAGCATATGTAATATGACCGATAAACAGCCCCGATTTTTCTTGCCGGACTGGCCTCATGTCCCTTTGGTTCGGCTTTTGTTACCTCAAACGCTACGATATCTTCTCTACCCGTCACCTCAAAGCCTCCTGGCCATAGTGCCTGTCCAAAGAATGTTTTAAATTCGGCTACTCCTGTCTGCAGTGCGCTATAAAGACACGGCCACAAGTAATGGCCAGCAGAAGTGCCGTGACTGGATGGCTCGGGACGACTGCATCAGTAGGAAAAGCAGGAGTTTGTGCGCATGTCACCACTTTCTCTATTTTTGTTATTCTACCTGTGGATTCATTGGTTTATTCTTTGAAGGTTTGGCCTGCCGCTTTCTCCCTCTTCAAGAACAAAACCTTGCCTTTTTGGAAGAAGTTACGCTGTAGTCTACCTCGGGAGAAGTACGATAACAATTGAAAGCGGGCTTGCAAGTCTACGGCTGGACGTAGCAAGATTAGAGTCAATACACCTGATTCACAGAAATTGCCGAGTGTTCTGCCGTTTCAACGAGGGAGAAATTAACAGTCTGGCGTTGATTAAAGACTTTGCTTCTTCTCCAGAGGAAGACGAGTGAGACAAGCAGCCATAGGATATCTTCTGACCAGGTGGACGTGTGGGCAAATGCCCGACCAATAAACAGTCCACCCCTAATCAAATATCAAATGAGGCGTATCTCTTGTGCGGTATGATGCTTACATATCTTGAAGTAACGCTTCAAATGGATTTTCTAGTCGATGCTCATAAATGGTTTGCGAAGTTTTTCGGGAAATGCGGGGAAGCAAGCTGCGATTATTCAACGTTAGTAAATAGAGATAGGCCGATGTTAGTTGCATTGTGTCTTTCTGAGCTTTCACTTGAAACAGGAAACAAGGCAGGTTGGAAATTGCGTCCCAAGGTTGAGCGAAAGCCTTGAAACGAGTTTTCCCCGCGCGCTGGATTGGGAGCCATGAGGTCTGGTGATCGACTTGGATCCATTTGCAAGTAACGCCCTGGGGTATCAACTGTACGCTAGACTAAGTTATTCTAGAGTAAGCTCTCTCCAGGTCGATTGCTCATGGGGTATGAGTTTCCAGCACCTGTGTGGCTCCTGTCGCAGCGTCGTCTGTGATTACTGCATATATACCCAAAAATGCAGCGAGATTAATTAGTTGAATGCTTGCAAAGCATCGTGCTATTCTTACTCCTCAGGTCAAGTGTCGCTTCTTCAAATGCGAGCAATGAGGACAGGAGGAGTAGGCGTCTGTCTGTGCACTGACTGCCATTGACGGCATCCGACAACAATTGTGAGTGATTGCGGCACGTGCTGCCCGGTGCCAGCTGCTGGCTCGTAGGAACCGACAGCTGTCCGGAGGTTCAACCAAGTTCATGAGGAGTCCTTTCTGCAAGCTTCGAGCAGCAACTAATAAGACAAATACCCCGCGTTATCACTAAGATAACTGACCGAGTGGGCTTTGTATATTTTTATGTATTATTTGAATGTCAATCGATCTTTGTCCTCTCCTGTTCCCTCTACCGAATCGAGACCCATGCTTGTGTGGTTGCCAAGTTAGTCCATGTCACAAGCACAGCGCGACAGGGAAGCTCTTTCCCGCCTACAGTAGACCCGAACCTACCACGATCCTGCGGCGCCTGCTGAGCGTCCACTCGCTCCACTCTGACTTCACCACATCAGGCCTTATTGCCGCTGCACCTTGTTAGACTGCATCGCCACGCCATACACTCGACGACGGTCTAGATAATCAACCTGTGCTTTTCTAGCACCTTTGCGAGCAGTTCTAAAGTATCAGTATTTCTCATGTTCAGCCATTCGTTGGATACATTCTGGTATTGACGGGCCGGTCGATGCTGGATACGTCCCTCGAGGGGGCCCGAAGAGACGTACAGCCAACGACGTGGACCACCCTCTAGACGACCTCGCTTCTGGCTCCCACTATCGAAATCGAAACCTGAATATCCGAGCCCGATAATTTTCTGCCTTGACAGACTCGCAAGCTTCCTCAATAACTTTTGCAGTCGGATAGTCCTATACCCCCTACACACCCGCCATGTCAAGCCCATATAACCGCGGGGGCACCGGCCCTGGTCGGGGGTCCAGCCCAGGCTTTCCCGCAGACCATCCTCTACATTTCGGGAGCCCAATGCGGCCTGGGCCATTTTCATCCACGAGCGGACCGCCAGGACCCAGAGCTCTGCCACCACTAAGTGGTTTTGCGCACCTCTACCCTCCAACCATACCCGACGGCGCCAGCACAGCGTCCGCTCCCAGTACTATGGGCGGTCAATACGGAGGGGGCGGATTTATGCGAAATAATCAGGCTGACTGGTCTCCCATGGAGTCCTACGGCGCCGCGGCTCCAGAGCGGCGATCGCTGATGTCGTCTTCCCCGCGACCTAATGCGGCCCCTGCCGGATCGTCGTCTGGGAGTAGTAGGTATTGGGAGGCCAGGAACCCACAGCTGCAACCGCACTCGCGTGCATACGAGCATCTGTACCGGCCTGCTCTCTACGATGGTCTTGGACCACAGGCCCAGGTCGAAGCAGCAAGACATTTCACGCCATCATATCTTCGGGGCTCCACATACGCAAAAAGATTGGACGAGACACACAAGGCCAAGCTGGCGGCACTCAAGGAGGGGTCGGGCAACTCGGCCCTGTCTAAGCACGGCGGCGGTTCCGCAGCAGGTACTAGTAACGGTAATATATTGAGACCAGGCGGTAGAGGTGGACCCGGGGTTCCTGGTTTCGCTCCCGGTGCGCCAGGGGATCCCAGCCTCACATATCATGGCGATCAAGTCAACAAGAGCAGACCACCTTCGCACCTTGGTATTGCATACAACGTCACCGAGAGACCTTCAGTAACTCCTGAAGAAACAGATGGCATCAATCCCCTGCCCACCGAGTGGAACAACAATGACAAATACGGCAACCTCGAAGTCTTGGCAGACGGCTGTGAAGTCAAAATCTCAGGTCCTAGAGTGTCACCTGATCGAGAGCGCGACCATGAGTCGTTTGCTATCAGGGCAGATCACTATATGCCACCGGAGTGTGGCATCTACTATTACGAGGTGACAATATTAGCCAGCAAGAGAGAAGAGTGTACGATAGCCATGGGCTTCTCGGGAAAGCACGTATCAATGGCGAGAGCGCCAGGATGGGAGCCGGAATCGTGGGGGTACCATGGTGACGACGGTCGGTCCTTTGCAACGTCTAATGTAGGCAAGGACTACGGCCCGAAATATGGCACTGGAGATATTATTGGTTGCGGCGTCAACTTTAGGACGGGAACCGCCTTCTTCACCAAAAATGGCCAAAATCTCGGGACCGCATTCCGCGATATCAAGGGCAAGCTGTACCCTGTCGTGGGGCTGAGGAAATCTGGCGATCACATCAGGACGAACTTTGGGCAAGCGCCATTTGTCTTTGCAATCGATGTGTTGATGGAGAGCGAAAGGAGTAGGATAAGGGAGGAGATTGAGCTTGCCAAGTGAGTTTTCTTTTGCTCGCGATCTTTGCTTGCTCACACTAGACAATCCAAGGACTTGAGTTGTACTAACATTTTACGCTTTCAAGACCGGCAGAGATTTCAGGCATGGGAGAGACCGAGTTCATCCAGCAGCTGGTGATACAGTTTTTGCAACATGACGGATATATCGAGAGTGCGCGTGCCTTCAACCAGGAGACACGTGCCGAAAAGAACGCACTTGCACTGAAGTCTGAAGATGCTGTTGAGATCACAGACATTGCGGACGATGAAGATGCAATCAACCGTCAACGTAGGCGACCCGACAGTCTTGAACCCCGTTCGTTGTGCTAACTGAGACTTGAAATGACAGGTATACGAAAGGCCATATTAGAAGGTGACATTGATAAAGCCTTGAAGTACACGAAAGCATATTACCCTCATGTGCTTGCAGAGAACGAGAATGTCTACTTTCGCCTAAGGTGCCGAAAGTTCATTGAAATGGTTCTTAAAGAGGCCACACAAAGAATCGAGGCCGAGAAAAGATACAGTAACGGTAGCAGCAATGGCGTTGCTGATCACCAGGACATGGATATGGATGACGGGGCTGCCCTAGGAATGGAGGACGAAGACATGGACGGAGACGACGGTGTTGAAAACGCCAGTGGCGTTCCAAAGACGGTTGCATATGGCCAACAACTGCAGGCAGAGTTCAAGGATGATCCGAGACGAGAGGTCAAGAAGGCGCTCGAGAAATGTTTTGCCTTGATGGCATACCGAGACCCACTGCAGTCCAAAGAGATGGCTCACTTACTCGACAAGAAGGGCAGGGTCGCAGTCGCTGAGGAGCTGAACTCGGCCATTTTGTGTAAGTGATAAACACCCGGGGCTTTCATGTTCGATGTCTCCACCTCGTGGCTTGAAGGCTGGGGAACGAAAGGGCTAACGCTAGATATTTTCTTCAGTATCTCTGGGCAAGCACGAGCGCGCGGCTCTTGAAACTCTGTGGGCTCAAACGACAGTTCTGCTAGAAGACATTAGGGAAGACGGCGGACCAGGCGCATTCGTGGCGATATCGGACTATACCGGCCAGATCCCAGCGAACTCTTAGGCTGTGGTTTTAAACAATGAAAACCTATGCACATGATTCGGGAGATTGAGAGTATGAAGGCAGGACTAAACGCAAAATGTCGACTGTCTTATTTTACTGATACTCGGGGCGGTTCCAGACAGCATAGTTAGTCGCGATCATGGCTTCCACTGATGGAACTTGTATTGTACACTGCATTTATGATGAGGGTTGACTGCATGCAGTTTTTTCGCTTGTCTTATTCCCTTCTTTAATCTCCCATTTTATATCCAGGCTTGTTGGGTACCAGGCAAGGTAGGCGCACAATAGAACATCTCCTTACAATGGAAATGGCACCCCACTTTTTGTCTATATTTCGGGTCTCCACATGCTGCTCTCTGAATGTTTAACACGGGAATTTCGAATTCCTTCTCTTCGAGTTAACTTCGACGCATCCAGATGCAGCCCAGTTTGTCACGGCATTGCACTACATAGTAGAGTATTGGGTTTAGTACAGTAGGTTAACGCTTGCGTTGACGATTCTTGTGACCTGGTATCATGGGGTCGTTGCAGTTTCTCGGAGGGCTTTTGAGCTGATGGCGTACATAAATACTCAGGGGCGAGTTGTTGAGTTCAAGATGAAGCAGCCTTGGAGTGGTAACCAACTGCGTTAACAACGTAAGTCCAGTTGCTTTCTGGTCCGAATGTCGACCCTAACCCTGGCTAAGAATCAACCTCCAAGCCTCGCACTTTCACCTATAGTACACTCTCATTTCACTGATGTTTCTCTCGTAATTCTTATATTATATTCCCATTTATCCTTAAGAGAGCTCTACTAAGAATTTTCTGCGGCTTTTGCAGGATTTCTACGCGGTATTTTATATATTTTTGAGCCACTTTCGATTGAACCATCACACCAGGCACCTAAACGGGCAAGTCCCTGCAGATGTCCACAGCCAACCTCGGCACTCGGCCCCTGGTTGCAATGCTTTTCTGACAACCATTTCCATTGCAGCTTGTTGCGTTTTGCCATTTCTATAATTCCTCGACAACAATCGAATTGATCCACATACACTAAATAAAGCCTCTCGAATACTTTCTGTGCATTATTAGATAAACCAACAATGGACGTCTCCAAGCTATTTAATGTCAAGGTACTTACCCATGCCGAGCGACTACTACCATGCCTCTTGCCTTTCAGTTTAACTAACACGATCACCGTAGGGAAAAGTAGTTCTCGTCACTGGAGGTGCCAAAGGCATCGGAAGGATGATCTCAGAAGGTCTGTCGGCACCGTCTCTTAGCAGTTATATCGAAAAAATTAAATTAACACACACCCCCATTGCGCAGGCTACGTTGCCAACGGGGCCAAGGTCTACATCTCGTCCCGCGACGCTGCCTCGTGCGAGAAGGCCGCCGCGGAGCTCACATCCAAGGGCCCCGGGTCCGCGGTGGCCCTGCCCGCGAACCTGCAGTCCCTTGACGAGTGCACCAAACTGGCCTCTGACCTGGCGGCGCGCGAGCCACGCCTCCACGTACTGGTCAACAATTCCGGGGCCAGCTGGGGAGAGTCTTTTGACAGGTACCCTTCGTCAGCGTGGGACAAGCTTCTGACGCTGAATCTGCACCGGGTATTCACGCTGACGCAGTTGCTCGCCCCTCTGTTGGAGACGGCGGCTTCGCCGGCGGACCCGGCGCGCATCATCAACATCGGTTCCATCGACGCCCTCCGCGTCCCCGTGCTGGCCAACTACGCCTACTCCGCCAGCAAGGCCGGTCTGCACCACCTGAGCCGCGCGTTGGCTGTCGAGCTCGGCAAGAGGCACATCACCAGCAACACGCTCGCCTGCGGGCCGTTCCCCAGCAAGATGATGGCGGCGACGCTGGATACGGCCGGCGAGGCTATTCGGGATGCCTCGCCGTTGGGGAGGATTGGGCAGCCTGAGGACGTTGCAGGCGCATGTCTGTGGCTATCGAGCAAAGCTGGGTGAGTTTTCTCCTCTCTTTTCTTCTGACTCTCTTTCATTCTTTCCTAGTTTTTCAATGACCATCTGTAATCCCTCTCGCTAACTTGAGGTTTTTTCTTTTTTTTTTTCTTAAACAGCGCATTCGTGAACGGAGCCACCATTCCGTTAGATGGAGGCATTTCTTTGGTGTCCAAAATGTGAGCATTTAAAAAGCTCTAATCTAGAAGATAAGGCTTTCAATCAGAAAAGCACCTTACTTCGTACCTGTAAAATATGAAAATACTTTATAATGAGGACCATCAAGTCATGTGAGAAACCGTTGCAAAGATACAAATGCTGGTTGCAGAAATTGACTGTCATGATGCCAAATGAACATCAATCCTATCATCAAATATTTGCATGGTTAAGCGACTAGCACCTGCTGTGATATAGTACATTCTCTTTACAACTTACAAACTAATTCGATATGTTTGAAATTGCTGGTGATGGCGGTAATGAGACGTTAACTGTTCTTTCACAAACATTGAAGTGACAAGACGCATAACAGCATTCAAGCTTTCCCCCTCTTTTCCACTATGCTTCTTAGCCCTATGTTTACCTATGGGTGACTGCTTTTTTGTTCTAATCCTCCTATTTTAGTGCCACATAAAAGTTCTTGGATACGATGGATTATGTCCGTTAAAGTCACTATTTAGTGGCAACTGGATAGATCCACTTCATCAGGCGGGGCGGGGCAACGATTCAACACAAGCTTTCGCGTTTAACATAGCACTGCAAGACGAATACCAAGACATCAAGGTCACCTGATAGTTCGCAGCGTTTGTCTGGCGCATCCCTTTCGTTTAAACACAGAACTTCAAAAGCATCCTTTTGTGACCCATATCACTTTGCAACCATGACCACCCCCGAGGAGCCCAATAAGCTCTCTAACCTCTTCCGGGACCAGCCGCTCTCGGAGCACGGCAAGCGCTGGGACGGCCTCTGGAAGGAGGAATATACGCCGTGGGACCGGTCCGGACCCAGCATGGCTCTGTACGACGTCTTGACCGGCCGCCCTGACCTCGTTCCTCCTCCTACAGGTGGGCAGAAGAAGAGAGCTCTGGTGCCGGGGTGCGGGAGGGGCTATGACGTTTTGCTGCTTGCTGGGCTGGGATACGATGCCTGGGGTCTTGATTATTCCGAGGAAGCCACCAAGCAGTCGATTATTTACGAGAAGAAGGTCGAGCAGGAGGATGATGGTACCTATGTCAAGCTCAGGAGGGAGGGAGTTGAGAAGGGCAACGTTACATGGTACGTGGGTTGTGTGAACAGGGGTTATATCCTATATTACTAACAGCAACTACTTACTGACTTTTACCTAGGCTTACCGGTGATTTCTTTTCCGAAGAATGGGTAAACAAAGCCGGCGTGCAAGAATTCGACCTCATCTTCGACTACACCGTAAGAGAACACCCGCTTTAGCTCACGTTACCCCGTGACTGACCAATTCTCCCCAGTTTCTCTGTGCTCTTCCCACCTCGGCCAGACCTGCATGGGCACGACGAATGGTAGACCTCCTGGCTCCAGAGGGCCGACTGGTTTGCCTCCAATGGCCGACAGGTAAATCTTGGTCTGAAGGAGGCCCTCCATGGGGTGTCATGCCAGAGCATTATATCGCCCAACTCGCTCGGCCTGGCCAACAGGTTGAATATGAAGCCGATGGCAAGATTCCGGAGGATGCAATGCCCAAGGCTGTCGAGCAGGGCGGGCTTCGGAGACTGGAACTAGTCGTGCCTACCCGCACCCACAAATCTGGCGTGACCGAGGGAACTTTGCATGATCGCATTGCTGTCTTTTCTCGTTGATTACCGCCGTCCATCAGAGCTTTACGGCCTTGAATTTAGCGCGATATTACTTTCGAGTAGGGGATCTTTTCATAGCCCCAAAGATCCGCTCATACTGTGCCCGCAGCCTGAGAACCAGACTTAGTATTGAAGAGCCTAGTTGCTATAAACTCTTGCATTCATGCCTTTTTCCGCAACGAGTTATAGTGCTCCCCTAGTCCAAAGCCATGCCTGTAATACGCCAGCCATACTTGCCTGGCAGGCTCGCCTTCCTTTGGCTCCTTTGGCTGCACAACCGCGGTACGGCCGTCGGCAATAACGCGAACCTCGACGTTGTACGTGCTCGCCAGCGCAAGAAGCTCCATGTGTCCACCCCACTCTGCCGTGTCGCGCATCTTGCGCACATAATCATCCAGCGGCTCTTCCAGGAACGGGGCAAAGTCGTCGGCGTGGTCGAGAATGTACGAAGAGGCCGCGCGCCGCACGATCCGGTAGGGGGGTAAACCGTCCTCGCCAGCGTGGGCCTGCTGTAGTGGGATGGAGAGCGTCGAGAGCTGGTCTGCAAATGCGGAAAATAGGCAGTGTCCGTCTGGTGCAATCTCCTTTTCGACGAGGGAATGCGTGGCCAGCTCCCGCGCCATGTATGCCGCCTCGTTGGATCGATGATCCACCATGTTGGACGCCTCAGCGGCGGCCGCCTCGGCAGCGGCTTCTTGCTCGGCCGCACGTCTCGCCAAACGCTCTTTTTGCCGGTTTCGCTTCTTAGCACCTTGCTGCTCCGGCGGTTGTGTCTCATTCACCTCTGCTAACATATTTTGTTTTGGTGATACTTTGCTCTCGCCATTTTGCCTTGTGTCATCGACGGTGGGCTCGTTGTCGGATTTCTCTTCTTCCTCTTCTTCGGCAGTTCCATCTAATTGCCTCGTTTCGGCCTCATGCCGCTCCTTCAGTTGGCGTTCAAGTTCTGCACACTCGTCGTTGACTCCCTTTCGCGTCTTTTTCGACGCGTTCTTTTTCTTGCTGGTGATGCGCCCCTGTAGATCCTTGAGCTCCTTGCGATGGCGCGCCTGCATCTGCTCTAGGGACTCCATTGTTGCGCGCACTGGTTTCAAGACGGTTCTGGCGTTTCTGGTATTTATGAGACGGTAGGTAAGGTGTGTGCAGGGTCTTGTAGAAATCCGATTCGTATTGGTTAGGTATTTTTTTTTTTTTTTGTAAACAATGTAAAAGTGGCTTTAATGACGTCGATTTTTTCACATCACTGAGGAACACTGGTGAAGGTGGGGTGCGGGGTCTTGCATACCTTAGGTGATTTAACTTTGGTCTCCATTGTTCAAGTGCTAGGAGCGCAACGCCTAACCTGCATAAGTGGAAACCATCTGTCGGGCTATGTATGGTATTTGGAGTTATTTCATTAATGATAGTTTCACACGGTGATTGTGGATTAGTTATGAGAATAGCATTAGATTATCATGGTTGAAGTATACCTCCAATTCGCACCTACCTGCACGTGCTCCATGGAAAGTATATCTTCTCTACCCTGTTTGTAAAAGAAACCCAAGTGATACTTTACTTACCTCCCGAAGCCCAGCTTGCTGCTCAGTTTACTGCTCAACTTGCTGTCCTTCTTTGCCTTGTGGGCAATACACTTTTCGCAGAGGTTAGGAACCTTACGAAGTGAGCTCTCCTCGTTCTCACACATGGACGCGGGGCAGGCCATGCGCTTGGCAGAGGCCCAGGGGCAGTATTTGACATCACTCTCGAGAACGTCGACAAGGTCATGGCCGCAGGTCTCGAAGACCATGACACCTTGAATCCAGCACATTTTGAAGGTTGAGGGGGGAGAATTTGTCGAAAAGAAGTTGGTTATGTGTAAAGCGTATGGTTGCTTACCTTCAAGTGCTGTATGCTTGTGATGTAGACCGGGTCCTATCCAGAGGATCCGAGAGAGTGTATACGGTTGCTGAGTTTGTTGAAGAGAACGGGGTATCCGATGCTGATGAGGAGTAAATGTAGGTGTGATGAGATGAAGATTGGCTTCTCCCGTTTATATATCCATCTCACCATTGTTGAGGAAATAAATTCGTCTTCCTTTTTAGATTTCTAGATACAGGCCTAGCCTCGATCGAGCCTTTGAAACTCACTTTGAAAGACACTCCTTTGTAAAGAGTGTTGGCAAATATAGAGATGCCGCCATTGTGATACCTTTGTCAATTCCTTGTGCTCAAATCCGTGCAATTCTTTGTAATAACCAACTCAATGACATTATAATGCATTGTATGTGTTGTTCGCGAAAACGAGAATATCCTTGATTCCATACCCCATTAACCAACAACTAAGTAGTTGTCTTGTCCAAATACCCGTCTCGGAAGTTCGGTGACGAATGTGGCAGAAATCTGATCAAACCCCAGGTTTTTACAGGGATTGCGGCACTTGACCCGCCTGGCAGCAGGGTCACATCTGATGACCGCCAAGCTGCTTAATAGGCAATTGGGCGTGACATCAAGCTGCAGGGAAATCACAATGGATGTAGAGATGTGGGACCACCACCCCATTCAAGATGGTGCCCCTCTGTTGTCCGCAAGCCACAAACAATACCGGAGCAGATCTTCCTGCTCTTGCCTGCAACCAACATTCCATCAAAGGTCCTTGAAATCACACACCTGCTCTTACAAGGAAGATGGGGACACCGTTCCTCTACCCCTACAGCCTACAAGCTACATGATTAAGTCGACCTGACCTGACCACCCATGGTCGCATCAAAAGGATTGATACCTTGCGCATTGGTCGTCTCCGTTCTTGTTTACAACAGCTCGCCTTGACATTTTGGTGCATATCCTCCTCGTTGACGAGATCTTGACTTTACCCATCAACAAGCTCAAATGCGCAACCATGTCACTAATCCCTTATCATTCCTCCGAAGATCGTGAGATTGTTCTGTACGTGCCCCGTTCCTTGGGTATGTGATCGAGGTTTTGCCACCAATCAATATACTCGCTAACCATGGCTCTGTCCAATTGACAGGCGTCACGACAATGCCCTGGTCGTCCGCGATAGGACCTCCCGACGATTAGAAATCAGACGAATCACCGAGTGTCCTACATGCCACCAGTCACTTCACCCTGTATCGTCCGGCGACCGCCCTTTTGACATCCCTCCGGGAAACAACCACCACGACCCATACTTTGTAAGCCCAAACTACTTCCGCTTGCTGCAGACGGGCCACGACATTGGACGTGAGAGCGATCAAGAAGATCATCGTACTCACCGCAACGACCGCCCGCCCTCGAGCCCGGTAAAACGACTCGTCCACCGGGTACCTCACGTGGAGCCCGACACCGAAGATGGAGCGGAGTTCGTGTCGAGTACACCTGCCGTGAAGGAGGGCGCGCGCATTCGGAGGAACGCCTTCAGCCCCAACTACTTTCGTGATTTCTTTGTCGAGGAGCGCGAGCTTGGAAGAGGCGGCAAGGGCGTTGTTCTGCTAGTCCGCCATCAGCTCGACGGTGTCCAGCTTGGCAACTACGCCTGTAAGCGAGTTCCCGTTGGGGACGACCATGCCTGGCTGGAAAAGGTACTCATCGAGGTCGAGCTACTGGCCAACCTTACCCACCCCAACTTGGTGGCGTACAAACACGTATGGCTGGAAGAGGTCAAGTTGAATCGGTTCGGGCCGCAAGTCGCATGTGCATTCATACTGCAGCAGTATTGCAATGGTGGGGACCTCCTCCAGTATGTCGTCGGCCAGCAGCCAAAAGAGACCACAAAAGAGCAGCTCAAGGCCCAGATGCGACGCCGTTCAAAAGGACAGGCTGAACGACCTCAGGGGCTCACTTCACATCGTCGCCTTCAATTTGAGGAGATTTACTCAATATTCAAAGACATCACGTCGGGTCTTGTCTATTTGCACGAATCTAACTACATCCACAGGGACCTGAAACCCAGCAACTGTTTACTCCACCGTCAAGGCAAACAGATGACGTGTCTTATTAGTGACTTTGGGGAAGTGCAGCAGGAGCAAGCGCTCAGGAACTCGACAGGCTCGACCGGAACGATCAGCTGGTGCGCCCCTGAAGTGCTTGTAAAAGATAGGCAAGGAAGGTATGGCAACTTTACAACCAAGTCGGACGTTTTCTCCATGGGCATGATTTTGTACTTTTTGTGTTTCGGCCGCTTGCCATACCAAAACGCCAACATGGTACAGGAAGAGCTGGAGGACGTCGAGATGCTGCGTGCCGAAATCAAGGATTGGAAAGGATTTCAGTATGAAAGGCGGGAGCGGCCAGACCTTCCGGAGAAGCTTTACCAGCTGCTCAAGAAATTACTATCCGTGATGCCGGAAGAGCGTCCTAGTGCGGCTGAGGTCCTGCGGATTATTTTGAACGAGTCAAACCTCGACACGGTTCCTCGTGGCGCGAGGGGTGGAACGCCGAATATGATGCCAACGGGAAGAGTCCGCAACTTGGATTCTCCCATGCCTCCATCCACGCCTGTTCATGGTGGGTGAAATTTCTCGACCGGCGTGTGTTGTACCGTCAAATTTGCTAACAGTCGTATCAAAGAATCTATAAATCGATTCGCACGGCCTATCTCGTCATCTTCTGCCGTTGATGGGGAGTCTGTATCGTCTGTAGGAGACGCGAACGACTCACCTCAGCCGACTGCAAGGAATAGCATCGAGAAAATCAAAGTTCCAACGACACCCCGAATGCGACCAGCACTGGCCACGCAAAGCGAGCAGGAAATTTTCCACGAGTCACCATCTCACTCACAAGCTGACAACGAATATCTATCGACCACGCCCACCATACCACTGCTCATGCCGCCGGCTACGACCAAGATCGAACAGGCAAGGCATCGCATCTTTGTAGTACGTCATCAGATTGCGCTGTTCCTCCTATACAACGGCGATACGGTGGCATTCATCTTCCGTCTAGGGCTATTTTTGGTCAAGGTGGCGTCCCTAACGAGGCCGTGCTGGCCGTACGTGATAAGCTCCGAAGTGGGCGCGCCTCTTGTGGCCATGGCCGGCATGGACCTCGGCATCCCGACCACCGCCAGCAGTGTGGGGATGACGTCGCGGTACCGCCCTGGCAGGCCGGCACCTAGAGCCGGAGCCTCGCGCTGGAGGTGGGATTGGAGGGTTAGCATTTTGCTGTTTTGTCTACACGTTGTTGCTCTATGGGCAATTTCCCGTTGGGGAAATATGTGCTATTCTGTCCACAACGCTACGGCGACCTGGCATAATCCTGAATGAATGAAGTTGTCTGCATTGCGTCATGCCTCTAACTTTATTTTGTGCAACTTTTGGTGCATGCGTGGATAGAACAAGTTTGCTTCAAGAACGTGGTCTTGCAAAAGGCCGTTGCTCTTAGGCACACGTCACACGTCACACGCTCTATGATGATTCCGGACCGGCGATTAACTGTACTGTCAGGCTGACTGGCTCTATTATAATCACGGGCTTCTCATCCAGTTCCTGGATGAATGCCTGCTAGTAGTTCAGTCAAATTCAATGCTGCCAGCAGGTCAGCCACGTCGCCTGTCCCTGATTGGTGGTTGTGCCGCAAGCAAGTAAAATCCAAAGCTAGACTGGCACAATAATAGCCAACGGGTTTAATAACAGGAGAAGAGGTGTAGACGCAAGTCTGCTTATCTACTCGTGTTTGATCGTTATGGATGCAGGCAATGGCCAGCAGCTTGTGGAGAGAATAAGATATACAGATAGCTAAATAGCTTGGTGAGTACTGTCGTGGGTTGAGAACGCTTACTGCGCACCAGCATGTTGAACTGGTCCTCAGTATGTCATACGGGCAAGCATACAAGCAGATAGGCAGAGAACGATAAGTTGCTAATTAATCAGCTCGGCGCATTAGTTTCAGAGGTAGGTACTGCAATATCCAAGAACCAGTATTTATTTTTGGTAGATATCCACAAAAAGGCTATATGACGCTCAAGAGGGCTTTTGTACCCAAGTTGATACTCGACAGCATCGATGCGACAATCGCTGAAAGCGAAGCAGAGGCTGAGAAAGATGCACTGATCCCTATGCTTGACTTCATATGAATCATGGGAAGCAACCGTACGAGATCACTTTACTTCAGACAAAACAGTTGCTTCTCAGCATACTGCCACCCGCGGCGTTGAAGCAGCCACCGGCAGACGACCACTCCCAGGCCACGACGAATGCGCCCCGGCAGTGGATTCCAGATCTCCCGAGCTGGCAAGGCACGCCCCCGACTCCGTGGAGTAAATGCTCGAGCAGGGCCTCGGAGGCAGGTCACTACTCGGCCTTTTGTCGAAGGTTTGCGCATCCAGCACCTCCTTATCTGGCTCTTTCGAACCTCTCCTCAAACGCTGCAAGCTGAGCCTGCTCCTGACCCTTACTCTCTTACCCCACTGCTTCAGTCGCTTCCACAGCACGGAGCGTCTGCTCGGGTTCGAGTCGGACATGGACGACACCCAGGCCGGGTTGCCGGCGGCCGCCTGCTCGCGGATCCACTCCGGTGGTGGTGGGCAGCACGGCGGCTCGGGGAACACGGTGGCAGTTGGGCTGGAGGTTGTCGATGCCCAGGACTGCCCGGTTTTTGCCCGCGAGGACCTGACCGTACGGGGAGTCTCGGGTCCGTACTCATGTGGCGGTTGTCGGGTGCGGGTCGGGGGGCTACCGAGCCCTGTCCCGGAGCCGCTCCATTGGCTGGGGCTGGATGGTGCTGCAGCGTCGCTCGTCGCAGGACTGGGCGACCTCGCTGGCCATCGGTACATCTGTACGGCCTCAGGCTGGGTGCTCTGGGTTGGCTGCCGGGGTGGAGTGAGCGGATGTTTTTGCAGCAAGAGGGCGCCCTCTTCTGTGTTATCTACGTGTACAATTGGTCAGGCAACTGGGGCGCGAAGGCCGGCTAGGCATCTAGCTGACAAGGAGGGCATTGAAAAACTGGACTCACGACAAGCATGTGGCGGCTGCACAGGAGAGAGGCCAGGCTGCAGGCTCACTATGGTCTCACTGACAGCTGGGCAAAAGGGCCTCTGCGGACGGATCGGTATGGGCTCGCGAATGATCCGGATCTGCTCTCTCCGGATGGGAGGTGCAGTTGCCGGACGATGTGGTGTCCGCCTGGAACTACCCTGAGCCAGTATCGCCCGAGTCCTCGCCGGCTCCGTGACTGGAGGCGAGGAGCGTCGCTGTGGTGTGGGAAACACGGTTCCGAGCTGGCGAGGAAGAGCAGATTAGGTATGAAGTTTATTTTACAAAAGCTGAGTCCTTATCAAAACAAATGATGAACGGACGCAAGAATATCCAACGAGTGTTGTGGGCTTAAAGAGCCAATGTCATGAAACGTTATCTATGCTGGAGATCAGAAGCATACCGCGTTGGTAATATGATGTCGTGTAAGGTAGAGATATGTACAAGTGTGTAGAGTTCAAGCTAAATGCATCAAAACCACGGTAGATGTCTTCCATAATACTTACCATTTTCGAGAAACGCCGCTTTCTGCTCTCAGGGTCGCCATTTGGCTCGGGAAGCTGCGATCTGCGGAAGAGAATAAAGCTGATGCGTCTAGGAGCGCCGGGCTCTTGGCTGGGTTTTGTCGCATCGAGGCTGCTTCGAGGCATTTTGAAATATAGAGATTTTTGAGTCAAACTTCGTCTCAATTTGGTAAAGGTCAAAGGGGGTGTGATACCAACGAACATATGAACAACCACTACAGACTCTTCCTGAAAAAATAGAGAGTTGTGCCGTTAGTCAATTTGTACCAAACAAAAGCATGACTTATTTTGAGAATACACTTGTGCGTGACAGTCATACTCATGCCATTTCTATTGTCTGCGTCGGTGGTGATCACTGAGCAGAGAGTGACGCGAATTCTGTCAATGAGACCTGCAATGAACAAAGGCCCAAGCATACAATCAAGCACAGCAGGTGAATCATGAGTGAGCATTGACGTCAGATTAAAGCTTTTTATATCCATTAAGACGGATTGATTCGCCTCTATCAATCGAGATGTTGAACGTCCTCAGTGATGACCGAAGAGACATGTAATATACAATCGAGGTAGATTCTGTTTTCGACAGTGCACGCAACTCCTGGCCGGATCTTGAACATGCCGTGCGGCCCCAACGTGAGCTCTGCCTCGTCCTGAATCTTCACCTTGAGCTTGCCGCTGGCCAGAGAGCAGATGTGCGTCGTCTTGGTGTCCTGCTTGAAGGTGCGTCTGGTCCCTGGACGTATGACATCGACGTGAAATGAGATGCCGTCAGCCACGGCCACCGATGTGTCGGCATTGCCAAAAAGGTAGGAATTCGAAAAGGCGATGCTTTCACCACCGCCATTCTGAGACTTGATCCGCCCGGGCCCCACCTCCCAATCCTCCATTTCGAGAGCCTCCGCTGGTGTCTGGATCTGCAGGCTGCCAGGGACAACATCCACCGAGGTGGCCAGGGAAGGCTTGCTGGTAATGACTGCAGATGATAAGGATCGAGTGGTCATTCTTCTCTGTTCTCGAATCACTGGTGTGGAGCTTTTTTTGCTTGCTATTCGATATTGTGGTCTGCCCATTGTTTATAGTCTTCGTAGTAGACTGCTGCGATGGTGTAGGATATGTCATTCCCACTGGAGCTTGTGCCGGCTGTGAATACCCCGATATCTTATCGCTTATGCCTGATGTATGTGTCGATACTGGCGTCTGAGTCGCTGTTGCATTATTTGCTGTTGGTGTACTCGCAGCAACCGGTGAAGCAAAAGCACTGGCAACTTCCGATACCTGCGGTGGCAATTGTGGCAATGGCCTGCTCCGCAACCAGCCTTTCGAATTACATTGCGTTTGATAGCCGTGGTACCAGCAATTGGAGCAGCTAACAATAGGGTGATTCTTTGCCTGGGTCGACATAATAATGCAGCCACCAAAGGGGCCCTTGTTGAGCGTGCACCTTGTACAAGACACTGGTGGATATTCACCAGTGAGGAACATAATCAAGGCAGTGATATCTCTGGGGAGACTCTCGAAGTAGCCATTCTTCCACGTCTGGTTCCACCGGATGTCACGTTTCCTGGGCAGCCCAATGACCTCGGGGACCTGCCCATTTGTGGACGGTACCCGCGTTTGACGTAGAAACTGCTTGATATAAGTCCACATGCTAAAGGAATTACCAGGAATGGGCGTTATGAAGTCGCCCTTGTCATCGCAGTCCATATTTGGCGTTGTCCATTTCAACGGTATTTTGAACGGGTTGGTACGCACTGATTTGATTCCCAACTCGATTGGGAGGGGTGCTCTACCAAGGAATCGGCGCTGATTGAGAGCTGAACCGGGATGTGCTCTTTCATAGGCGCTGGCAGCACTCCCAGCAGGCACAGGCGCCATGGCTGGCTGCGGCGATGCCGTAGTTTGTGCTGAGATAGTTAGATTTGCCGAGCCAAGGATAAGCTCAGGAGGCTTGTACACGGACGGAACTTTCATTGGCATCGTATTACCAGGTTGCTGTGTGATTACCACTGCTGGCAGCGTTTTCTCGCCTAGCAACGGTTGCCAATATGTGCCCACAACCGTGAACGTGCCGTCTCTGTTGTCATTTAACAGACACTTTGCGGTGTTTCTACAACGGTAATGTCAGCAATTCTCGGTGTTTTTGTATCCAAGCATAAAGTTTATACAGGAGTAAGCAATATAATCGACGGAAGCTTACAACGTAATGACCTCCAAGCGACTGCCGACTGGCACAAAGCCGTCTACAGTCCCGTACCGGACAAATCCATGGGTGCAAAGGGTCCGCAGTCCACAGTGCGTATCCTTCAGGTAATAGGGCGCCAAATGTACTTGTCAACTTTCCGTAATTATCTGCAGAATGTCAGCACCCTACAAAGAAAACCCGCGAGAGTCTTAGGAGATAGCCAAGCCAAATATGGCACACAGCTCCAGGGCATTATCAAAGTACCTTGCCAGCGCCTGTAAGACCTTTCCGGGTTGGCCATTCTGAGTCTGCGCCTTCTGAGTCTGCGTCTTCTGATTCCGCATCCTCTGAATCTGCGACTTTCGAACCCAATTCATCTGTAGCCACGCGTTGCCTCTTTGCAGACCCAGTCTCCCACTCCTCTGCGACGGGCCGCTTGTTTCCCCCAGAGTAGTGTTGCAGGTTGACAACTTGGCCAGGATCTGTTGTATCCATTTTGAATCCTCGGCCGAGGAACGGAACTTACCCGCTGTGGCTGTCGCCAACCGGGAATATTTGTTTTGTTCTTTTTCTCTCTTTTCTTTGTCGCGCCCAGTATACTAGATTCCTTCGAATAGAGAGAATACGACTGAGCCCATTGCAATAATGCTGCTGATTGCGGTACCCAATTATTTCAAGTGCATCCAGTCGTAGAAAAGAAAAGAAAAGCAAGCCAATGTATAGACTTCATTTCATGTCTTATCCAGAAGTCGCGCTTCAATCGACGCGCTTGACTGGAATTGAGCCATGACGTTGCACGTGCCACTTGATGGACTTTACAGCAGTAAAGCACACTGGTCTCCGGGGTTAGGGTCGAGGTTGGAATAAAATGTCAATTAATGGAGAATTGGGAATGCAGGAGCGACTGAACAGCACTTTTAAGCCGCACTAGGGCTGAAAGTATCCCATCTACCTTAATATCACCATCCGAACTTGCAGCGTACATGTTTTCATGCTAATACCACTGACCGCAAGGAGGTCAAGGCGAAAGTCGAGCAGGCCATCGGTGCTGGTTGACCAACGCCAGTTGAATCCATGCTTCCCGCCTAGCGGCACCGACAGATAGTGTTTAGGCTTGTCTGTAGACTATAACAATCCATTGCCATAATGCATGCCCGCACCGCCCAAACAAACTTCTAGAATAAAACCTGCCGCGAGTTTCATGCGCATAAAGACAGGAAACAGTTCGTGACGTTCGCTTCCCCTGACAGGCAACCCCATCGATGCCAAACACAATCAGATATTTTCGTTGAAAGCAATTCCGTTCAACGAATGCATTTGCGGGAAAATATTATATTGTTTGTTTTCTGGGAGATGGACTTGTATATATGTACTGTAGAATAGTAAAATCTCAAAACTCCAACTACGTGGGAACCAGCTGTGACAATCTGCATCCGTCTCCACATCCATCAGCATTGTATCAATGAGTGTGATCGATCTTGTTGCAGATCTAATGATTACTTGCTGGTTGCTCAGGCAGCCGACCGTTGCAGATTGGATAATGTTGTTTCCGGATCAGGACGTAACATGTTCTTTCCCCTACTTCTTCTTGGCATCATTTCAGCAACCGCCGGTTCGACATCGCGAATCTGCTCGGCGTTTCTCGGGATCGTCACTCAACAGACAGACACCACGTTCTCGCCCACTCTTGCCCACTCTTGCCCACTGACTGCTCTATACTTAGGCCTTGCTACAAACCAGAGAGAAAATAGCCGTGTCCAATGATTGAAATGGTAGTTTGAGCATATGTCACGATCCCCAATAGATTTGTGCATGTTGCCCCTTGAACGCCAAGCCCATTACAATGGCCTGAAGGAGAAAGCCAAATTATTTGAGGCGTTGGATATTGGTGGGGTTCTTCCTCTTCTGACTCCACTTGACCCACGTAGTTGCTGGTCCACCACTTGAAATTTGCGAAAAATCGCAACAAGAACCACAATGGTGGGTATTGCATCAAGTCCCTAACCAAGATGAAACGGCAAGTACTGTCTTGTGTGTCTCTTCTCGGCGTTTTTTTTTTTTTTTTTTTTTTTTTTTTTTTTTTTTTTTTTTTTTTTTCAAGTCGACTTGGCCCTGGCTTTGCAAGCATTGCAAGCAAGTCCAACCGGACAGGTCAGGAAATGAGAGTGACATGACAGAAAACAACAGCCCGCCCAAAACATTTTTCCGCGGCCGAGCCAGCTTTCAAGACAGGCGGGAGAGCCTGTGGCGATCGTACCCCTGCGGCGGCTGGTCGACAGGCTTGATCTCCTGACAGTCGGCGGATCATTCCGCCTTGGAAAGTCCGATTTCAGCGCGCTTCTGTTACCATCCGCTGTCTAAATTTACAACACCAAAACACTGCAACGTAAAGCGTTCCCGTCGAATTCGTCTGCCACGACATGCCCCCGATTCATCGACGTTGCCGAAAAGTTTACTTTGGGGGAGTATGATCGAAATGAGAAATCAACGAAACAATAGGGCGGGTCTTGCTTACAGAGGTTGAGTACATGGAAAATGCAAATGGTTTCAGAGATGTTGTTCTGGACTATTACAGTACTGCTTGCTGCCGCTACCGTCAGTTGCGATACCCAGGTGCATTTAATTTTAATTGTGTACATAATTAATATGTGGATTGTATTGGCTGTCAACGAGGGACGATGATCTACGAAACAAGACTCTGCGGTTTCACCACGAGCACAAGGCGCTACCAGAGTAAGTGCTGCCGGCAGATTGCCGACTTTACCGCTCTCACTTAGCGGGCTTAGCCTGCCAGACCCTGGTTGCGATGAAAATCACCCGTCATCGCCCAGCCTGTCGTCGATTTCCTTGCTGGCAAAAATGAAATGGGGGGGGGGGGGGGGGGGAACAACCCCAACATTTTAAAGGATAACCAACGGCAACGACCCAAAACTTCATTCCATCGCCACCGGTGTAGCAGTTTCTTTACCCGCCTGCAATGTCCAACAACGTCGCAAGTGCCCAGCATAATGCAATCCAAAACTTAGTCTCGGGCGCGCGCGCAGCGAGGACTTTCTGTCATCAAGCAAGATTCTCCACCATGGTGCCACTCACGTTCGAGGGTAGATCCACCAATTTGGCCCCTTTTGGTAACATCTGTTCATTGACGTGCCAGTCCAAGGGCTCTAGTGGAGCCGGACTGCATTTTCTCAACACCCCTTTGTTCTCTTTTTGAGTTTAGGGAAGCTTCTCCCTGACCCGTCAGCCTAATACTCAAGATTCACACCTACTGTATGTATGCAAAGGGGCTGGTGTCTCTGTCTCTCTCCTTGTTCCGTAATCGGGTTTATTTTCCAACGGGCTAACCGTGTAGACAAGCTCATCTTTCCAAAGCATCAAGTAACCTTCTCCATCATTCCGAGTCATCATGACTCGATGGTTTGAGAGACTCTGGCTCTGTCGTGGCTTTTTCATGTACCCGTGAGATCGGAAATCAGATATGGATCAAAATCACATACTGTATATGGGATCACACACCACTGTACAACCACCAAGCTACTTACTTACCTGCTGTCCTGCTTCGACTGCCCCAGTTTCTATCCCCTTTTTCATTACTGGCATGTATATGTTTGTACATACTGTACAGCCTGCCGTGTTTCCTGCCATTTGAGCGGCACCAGTTCCGTCACACCCCTGTGACCCATCAAGGATGTGCAGGGGATTTACCCGTTTGTAAACATCCGCTTCCTCTTGTTCCTGCAGTCAACCATGGGATTCTTTAGTTGATGAGCACCAGGTATGATACGGCCTCGTGGGAGGGTCCCTTCCCCTTTCACCTCCTCCACCCCGATGCGACAAGCTGCGTGCGAGAGGTTTGGGCTGGGTATCACTAACGGCCATTCTTGTCCCTATCATCATGTCCACTTCATAAAAAAATATCCATCTCCATCCATGCCCGCCTCCTGGGGAGACGATACCCCTGGAACCCTGTCGCCGTTCCTGAAAAAGGTAACCCCGGTCAAGGGGAGGCTCTGTCTGGCAAACCTCCGCAGGCCTATTCTATAAATCTTTGCACATCCCATCTTTGTTAGGTCGTTTGCATTCAGAATTGGTTTCTCATCCACAAACAACCCTAATCGGAGACTTCTTTTTCTTTCTCTTGTTTGTATTTCCCTCCTTGACGGTGATTCATTTCGACTAACAGGCTGTGCCTACTTTCAAACTTCTACACTCCTTCATCTTACCTTTCAAAGAGTCTCCTTTTTTTCTTTTTCCCCCTGTCGACTCAACACAACCTGTCAAGATGATCTCCCAGACACTTTTCGTTGCCGCCCTGGCGGCCATGGCCAACGCCCACTCGGTCCTCCTCGACGTCCAAGGTGAGGCTGGCTCTCCCGCCTCAGTTGGCTTCAAGGTGGTCCCCGAGATTGCCCGCAACTGCACGTCGATCAGCCCCTGCCAGCAGGACACCACCATCATCAGGGATGTCGAGATCAAGAACAACGTCGCCAGTAAGTAACTTCCCATAAACGCCTCGATTTGAGATTTTGTAATGCACAACGTAGATGGTTGACCAAACATCCTCTACCCCTACAGACGCCTGCGGTAGGACTCAGCTCAGTGGCAACATCGACATCGGTGAGGAGGCCGAGAACGCCCTCGCCGCCAAGAAGGTCACCGCAGTCAAGCCTGGTACCGTTCTCAGCGTGACCATCCACCAGGTCAACGGTGACGGTGCCGGGCCTTACGAGTGCGACCTAGACGAGGCCAGCAATGTCGGTGCCAACTTCAAGAAACTGACCGTCACGGACAACGTCCCTGGCGCCAACGGCCTTTCGCAGGTTCGTGCCAAGCAGTTCGTCATGAAGGTCACCATGCCCCAGAACCTGAACTGCATCGGTGGCTCCACCGGAAACCTCTGCACCGTTCGCTGCCGTAACAACGCACAGGCCGGTCCCTTTGGCGGCTGCGTCGCCGTCCAGCAGACCGACAAGAAGGGCAACGTCAACACTCCCCAGAACATCAAGGCTGCCGCCACGAAGGAAGCCGCCGAGGCCCAGACCAAGCAGAACAACAAGGACCTGAAGGCCGCCAACGACTTCCTCGCCCAGCAGGGCTCCGAACAGGGCAAGAAGCAGCTCGCCGAGGTTCAGGCCATCGCCCCCGAGAAGATTGTCCAGGCCGACTTCCCTACCCTGAACCCCGGTGAGGGCCTCGATGGCAGCAGCAACAACGGCAACGGCAACGGCGGCGGGCAGAACAACAACGGCGGCGGCAACGGCGGCGGCAACGGCAACGGCGGTAACGGCGGCAACGGCGGCAGGAGGAACAATGGCAACGGCGGCAGGAGGAACAACGCCAAGAACAACAACAAGGCCCGCAGCCTCGGCCGCTTCGCCAAGACGTTTGCCGCCTAAGCTGGTGAGATGTTGGCGAGTGGGACATATCCGCCTGTCGGGAGATGGCACACCATACCAGTTAGACGTGCATTTCTTGACAGACCCTGACCCTCGCAAGCATAGGCTCTATTTGTTGTCTTCTTCTTGATCTTGGAGGAGTAGTATCCTTCCTTTCGCCATGTACCTAAACTATGAAAGCGTTCACATATATTACTCTTGCAAACTTTCTGCTTGCATTGCGGGTCTTTTGGTGTTTTTCTTTGGCTTGTTGTTCATAGTTCATATTTTTACTGGGAGGGTGGTTCTTTTCTGTTCCCAGGGGACGAAAGTATCTAGGAGCTCCGATTTATTGTATATCGCATATACAGTAAACCTTGTTTGTGTGTTTCGGGGAAATCAAACTTAATAACTGCATCTTCGGTTTGTTGCTTGCCCTTGTGTGTCCGTTATAATAAAGAGTGGTCTCGGCGGGAGACCTGTTTTCTTGATCGCGTCGTCCACAGCCCTCTCCCTTGCTTCACGCACTTGTCCAGCAAGTAATGGGGGTTACGGATCTTGATTTGGAAGAAAATGAATGACCTAACATGTTTCGAACGTCGTGGCTGGCCGTCTTAACTTTTTGTCATGGTTGAGCCTGACAAGTTGAAGGCTGAAGAAACACGATTTTTTTTTTAAAAAAAAAATCCGACACAGCCCACACGCTTTGAAACAGACCAGTTCTCCAATACACCCAACCAGATTCGATACTTTGTACATCTTTGATGCGTTTGACTGACCGGAAACAAAAAAAATGACGGACCCCGAGAGGTGGGGAGACGCTGTTCGGGTTTGCCATCCTAGAAAGTTGCTCTGAAACAAGGGCAAATAACAAAAACAGAAATCGCCTTGTCCCAGTCAGCAAGCATCCTAGGACTTGGTCATACACATAACACGACAGTTGGCCTTGGCGTCAATGGGTGAGGAGAATAGAGGGGTGGAAAAGAATTAGCAGGACCTGAAGTAGGGGGATGGGCCGAATACGGCGAACAGTTGTCTGGTCGGCTTGACGCTGTCTGTATTCGCCACATTCTCCAATATTGGAATAAAAGAGGGCAAAGTGGGCAATTGAACGAAATTGATTTGAATAGGGTTCCGTATTGATAAAATCCCGCCGCAGCTCTTGTGCAGCCACCTAGTGTCAAGAGGCCATTACCCTGTACACCTAGCCATGCCGAGCCATGAATACCATCGAACATGCCTAGTCCCTTTATCGCAGTTGGTTCGAAGTAGATCAAGCTGTAAGTAAGCCAAAGCTATCATTTCAAGTGATAGTACATGACGAGCAAGCGTACCAAAGTGAAAGCAGAACAGCAGCCAATATGTTGCTGATAGTCAGTCCACACACCCGATAACCCCATCGTACCAATCGTCCCCTGTCCCGTTGAAAAGGAAAATATACATGAATAATACTTGGTCATCATACAAAGAACTGGTCAGCCATCTAACAGAATCCCCTTTCCTCCCTCGAAACATTTGTGCATCAACGATCATATCGGCCACTGGGTTAGCCACCACTATCTTCACAGCTGTTCAATCGCCCTCAATAGTACATCAATCCCTCTCTCCTTCACCTTGGACTCGTGCCCATTGTCATCCCTTAGCAGGCTCGCTACATCGCTCAAAACACCAAGCGGTATGTAACAGCCCGTCTTGGCCCTGTCGAGACTCTCCTTGAGCCGGCTCGTGTGTTCCCACTCCTTTGCTGCAACCTCGGCCCGCTCGATGACGCGGTCGCTGATGCCGCACATGGCGGCGCAGTGCATACCGAAGGAGCCCTCGGCGACGCCGTCCTCGAGGCGGTATAGGAAAGTGACCCGGCGCTTGGCATCGTCCACCTGTATCTGCATGCGCTTGGCCCTGATCTCCGGGTGGTTCTCAAACTCGGTCGCGAGGGAGTGGTAGTGCGTGGCGAAGAAGCCCACGCAGCCAATGTGCGAAGCCACATGGTGCAGTACTGCCTGGGCTACTGCCACGCCGTCATAAGAGGATGTGCCACGCCCAAGCTCATCGAGAATGACAAGCGAGCGGGGCGTGGCTTCAGACAGGATCTTCTTGGTCTCAGACAGCTCGACGAAGAAGGTAGACTGCGCAGCAAATATGTTGTCGTTCGCCCCAAGTCGGGACATGATGCGATCCACAGGAGTGAGGCGAGCCGAAGTCGCCGGCACATAGCATCCAATCTGGGCCATGATGACGGCAATACACGACTGAACAGCGTGTTAGTAAATGCTTTTCAATCAGAAATCGAGGGTTATTGTTCAATATGTAAAGAGGTATGGTCAGAAAACTTACCATTCTGAGAACCGTAGACTTTCCAGCGGCGTTCGCTCCAGTGAGCAGATTAATGTTTGCGTCATCACCACCCAGTTTAATATCGTTGGGTATAAAGTCGTCAACGGTGTTGAGCATGCAAGGATGGCGGAGCTCTTCAAACTCGACCACGCTACGCTCATGGTCAACAAAGGTAGGCCTGCAGCTCGGCTCGCCCAGGGACGACGAGGCCTTGGCCAGGCAGATCAAGCAGTCGAGTTGCGATATGATGCGGATGGCCTGGATCCAAACCTCATAATCGACGTCAAACCGCTTGAAGAAGCGAGCAGCAACGTCTTTGACTATCTGAGAGTGTGTCTCTTCCGCCTCCTGAAGTTCGCGAACCAACTCGTCTAATTCGCGGAAATAGTAGCGCTTGACGCTAGACGTAGCCGACATCTGCCTCCAATCCTTGGGCACCTTGATGGATTTTGGTGCCTCAATTTGGTAGATCTCCTTGCCGACGTCCGTGAACTTGAGATTCTTGCACTTTAAGGCCGATTTCTGCTTGTCGAGCAGTGACTGCAGGTCCTTCTTGATGCGCACAATATTGTCGGCACTCTCGTCAAAGTCCTCCTCGATTCCTCGTTCCGGAATGAGCAACTTCTCGTCGCGTACCTTCTTGCGATCAAAAGCACTCTTCCAGAACGTCAAAGGCTCCTTGAGATCGGGCATTGAAGCAATCAGGCGGTCCACCAGTCCGTTGCCTCCGCCAAATGCACTTAGCATCGACATGGCATACTCGATCTGCTCGAACCCCTCGAGGACACGGACAAAGTCCTCGGCTTTGCACACGCCGGCATGAATCCTAGAGATCAGCCGTTCAAGATCAGGCATCTTAGACATGAGCGAAGAAAACTGCTCCAGGATGCTGCGGTCGGCGTTGAGCATATCCACCGCATCAAGGCGTTCGTTGATCTTTTGTATGTTGCAGAGCGGATGACACACCCACTGACGGAACAGTCGCTTACCGAACGGCGTGATGCATCGGTTAAGAAGGTTGAAAAGCGTGCCTTCTGGGCCACCATTCACGCTATTCGTGAACACCTCGAGATTTATGAGTGACTGCCCATCCAGGACGAGGGTCCCGTTTCGATGAATTGGGTTGTACCATTCAAAGTTGCCTTGAGACAGGAGGCTGCGCTCTAGCTTCAATACTCGAAGATAGTGGACCAGAGCGCCCATGGCAGACATTAAGAGATCCTTGTCTTGTGATTTATCCAGTGCCTCGGGCCATACCTCCTTCTCATCTCCGCCATCGGCAACCTTGAAGTAGTCGCCACAACTCAATTCTCGTCTTGTAGTGTCAGAGTCCAGAAACTCAGAGTCTGGCTTTAGGTAGTTCCAGATCGTTGTTGGAGACGTGTTATTCTTGAGTATCCTCAACGCCTTGGTTGAGATGTTTGACTTTTCGAGGAGAAGCTCCCGTGGTGAAGTTTGGGCGACAAAGGTCTCGAACTTGGTCAAGTCGACGTCATCCTCAAACTGCGAAATGAAAAACTGGCCAGTCGCCGCATCCACAAAGGCGATGCCGAAAGCAGGGTTATCATCAATGGTAGACTCCTTGATGGCGACACAAAAGGTGGCCATGTCATCCTGGAGCATGCTGCCCTCGACCAGGGTTCCTCCGGTGAGAATACAAGCCAGCTCTCGGCGGATGATCTTGTCCTCCTTCTTATTCTTCTTTTCGCCGCCCCTCTCACGCATCTCCTTGCCAAGGGCAGATTCCATCTGATCGACACGAGCAACCTTGTAACCTTTGGCCACAAACTGGTTGACCCAGATGTCGAGAGAGGCTTCAGGGACACCCACCATGCGCATGTTGACTCGATCAGTGAGTTTTAGGTCAAACAACTGGTGGCCGATGGTAGCATCGTTCTCATAGAGCTCGTAGAATTTGCCCTTTTTGAAGAAGACTACCGTGTCCCAGAGCTTCTGCTTGATTTCCCAGTACTGCTTCTCGAATGGAGAAAATTTATTCCATG
Organism: Magnaporthales sp. P1609; assembly: GCA_003709005.1. Taxonomy (NCBI): domain Eukaryota; kingdom Fungi; phylum Ascomycota; class Sordariomycetes; order Magnaporthales; species Magnaporthales sp. P1609. The sequence continues at coordinate 2,443,824 of PELF01000007.1, read as the reverse complement.
CCATTGGTGGTATGAAGATGGTAGACTTGTCAAACTCAGGGTGGTCGGGTGAGTGCCGGTCCATGTCCTGGATATTAGCAAGCCACGGATATCGGTCCTCAGGCTCCTTCTTGCACACCTTCTCCTTTGTCTTGGGCTTGTTCTGCTTGGCAGAAGAGTGCGCAGTTGAGTCTTTTGTCTTGGTGGTAGGAGGAGCTGGGTTTTCTGGGTCGTAGCGCCACTGCTGAGCAGTCGACGTTTGGGGAACATCCCCAAGCACCTCATCATCGTCTTCGACATCTCTATCAACCTCCCTGGCTGGTGAAGATGAAGCAACATTCCGCTTCCTTGGTGGTCCACTCTTGGTGTTGGCTCTTTTTCTCTTCTTCGGCCTAGCCCCTGAATCAGAGTCCTCTGAGACGACAAAGTCTGCCATATCATCTTTATTTGCGACAACACAACTGTCAGTGATCTTTTTTTAGGCTGGAAGACACATAAGCACCGCACGTACCATCATCATCGTCCATGGCTGCATCAGGTTCTGGCTTGAAGTCATCTCCATCATCGTCATCGTCGTCATCTTCGTCCTTTACCGCAGGACGTGCCCGGCGACGTTGGGTATGCCTAGCGTTTAGTGCGGTGAATACATCTTCATCCTCCTCCGAAGACTCGGCGTAGTTAACAACCTTTTTGGCCTGTAGTAATGACAGTTAGCCATTGAAAGCTTGAGCAAAGGCGGGAACCTATGACACGGAGATATGGTTACGAGTAAAACCACAAACCTTCTTGACTGGACTGCTGCTAGCAATGACCAAGTTGCTGGCTGCTCGCTTGATGGTCGACGCATCTCTGTTCTCCTGCGAGCTGGAGGGCTCGATCGCATCGCTGCTCGGGACTGGGGTCACATTATCGAGCGGGGGCGGACGTCTGGAGAGAGTGTTGGATTTGGTGGTTTCTTTGAGGCATGGTGATGAATTGGGTTCCGAAGAACGCGGGGGAGGCTTCGTGGATGCAGAGGGAGTCCCAGACTTGGCAAAGAAGCCCAAGATACTTGCTTGCTTGCCGGTGGAAGCAGCCGGAGTGGCCTTCTTCGCAGGTGCTGGTTTTGCAGGAGTCCGGGCAGTGGCGCTGGTTCCCGCCATGACTGCAATATTTCGAGGTGTTTAGGGATCAAATTTCAAGCTATATGTAGAAAACAAGAGGGTTCTGTCGTATATTGACTATCCGACCGATTTAGTATTATAAGGAAAGGCTGCAGAAGAAAAAAAAAAAACAAGAGTCAATAGTTAAAGTCCTGTCTGGGTGTGTAGACAGAGCAAAGAACTCGTTCCCCAGCATTGCACTTTACGCGTTTGAGGTCGCGTCGCGTTGAACTTGGTTTGGAGCGGTACGCGCAACACCACTTTACTTTTTAGTGGAGTTCCAGGGGATGTAGAGCATAATTGCCCTGTTGCTACGGCGCACTCTTGGTGGACCCCGCGCGGCATCTCATCTCGTTCATCTCAATGAGAACTCCGCGATTTCTTTTCCTTGGCATTCAGCAAGCCATCCATGCCAGCTGGAGGGTTTGGAGGCAAGCCATTGGTTTAGATAAATGCAGACCTTACCTGAGTACCTCTGGCAACCACGAAACCTAGACGAATTCTAGGCTAGTATCCGTTCTAGCGTGCGTTCAAGGAGGTAGGTAGCTAGCTTTGCCGCAAGGCAGCTCGTACTTTCACTAGCGAGAAGGCCGATACATCAACCACCCCACCCGACGTCATGCTTAAAGCCCCCTACCCCTGTTTTCACCAACTACAGCTCACTTTGTCCGTCATTTCACTATCTCATCAATCACTGCAATTCAGAGCCTTCAACCTCACACTGATCCATGTCCAACTATGGCAGAAAGTCCAGCTAAGCTCGTGAGATTCAATCTGGCACAAGATGATTGTCCTCTCCGCACCATTGTGAGAGAATGGAGACGGCAATCACCAGGTAGTGGCCAACACCAACAGCCATTCCTCGCAGCACCACCTTGAAACAATCAAGATTTGGAACCATCAACCAACACCATATAACAACCGGGACCATCTGAACCAGCTTCAATTCGAGCCGGGACACGCCGCCGCGCTCAACTGGGCTTAGCATGCCTTTTAGAACGTGCTAACATGCCCCCGCCGACGTGGATTTCGACCACAGCGGCTGGGAGTGCCACGAGCTCAACTCGAGGAACGTCTGGCTGAGCGGTCAGGAGCAGTATGATGTGGCTCTGCACGCCGACGACGTGATCGAGGGCATACTGAACCAGATAGTCGTGTGCACGACGACGGGCGCGTTCCTGGGGACCAAGAGCGCCTTCGAGAGCATGCGCAAGAACTGCTGCTCAACGTGCTGAGGTTGTGCTCGGAGGATGAGCTGGACTGAATCGTTAACGCTAACGAGGGTGCATGGCTTGACAAGTTTCGAGGTCTTGTGGATCTCCCCTCGAACGTCTTCATTCTTGAAGCCCTAGATGAGGGACTCGATATCCCTGAGGGTTATGAAGACAGCGGTGATGACGATGACGATGGCGACGACTACAACGATTATGAGAATTATGACGATTACGACGACTATGATGATTACGATAGCGATGGCCACTATGACAACTATGGCGATGGAGAGGATGGATATGACGCAATTGGCCGCTGGCTTCATATTATTTGCGTCGGGAACTGCTTTGGAACTCAAAGAATCATGTACAGGATGGGTTATGGTGTTTCTTCATCTATTGAACCAACAGACTGGCTATTCTGCCAGGGAGGGCGCACAACATCTTATTCATGGATCTGGGTCAGTGGATGAGATGATAATGACCTTGACTTTCTTCTATTAAACACAGACTATATTCCAGCTATCCTAACCTAGATCCGTGTTATCTCAACCCTTGCCCGCTCATACACACTATGTCCAACGACTCCATGTGCTGTTCCATCTTGCGGAACCTTGGGAGGATACAAAGTCATACGCGCATATGTGCCTGGACCACGTCTCTTGGACAAATATCCAGGATTGATCACAAGCACGCTTTCCACAACCTGTACATACCAAACACAAACCTGTTAGCACCTCTGAACAAAAGTACTAATCGTACATTGAAGGGTCGTTCAACTTACCCGAGCAAACGGAGGCATTGCGCTGGGCAGCACCAGCACGTCAGGGCGCACGTTGACCATCTCTCCTAGCTTGAGATAGCTGACGTCTAGCACCGAGCCCAGCGCCAACTCCTCGGCAGTGCCTGTCTTTGGGAGTTTCGACCTGTCCATGGGAGGGAAAAGAGGGAAATAATGGCGTTGCTCAATAACATTCCTGGCCAGACGCGACAGTCTGTCCACCCCTTCCGGTGCCCTGCCGCCCGCTAGCACGCCGCCCTGAAGTTGGTAGAGCACGTCCTGTGATGATATACCGACCAAGGTCTCATTTATGGAGAAGGTCATGGGGTTGCCCACAATTTTGGCTGCCTTTGGCAGACCGAGGTCCTTTCTTAGGAAAGCGTCCTGTGGCCACGAAACGTGCTTGTCTATGGCGTCGCGCACAGATGGTATGAGAAGAATTGTTATTTGCGGATTGGAAGCGGCAAGTCGGTTCAGAGCTGGCGATATCATGTACTTGAAAAGGGTTGCCATAGTGGCTTGGTCAAGGTCAATATTTGCATCGTCTGGAAGGTCAAAGTCACCTGCTGCTACCAGCGGATGATCAATGTCAATAAAGGGGCCTGCAAGCACCAGGGCATCGGCATATGTATCGGCGGCTTGACTGCAAAGAGCATGAAGTGGCTCAAAGTCGAGGTTATCGTCTGCTGAATACGGCCCTGAAGCGAACATGACATTTAGGGGCATCGGGTCACTGTCCGAGTCCATGGCATCAGGACCGCCTTGTAACCTTTGTCGATGCGCCTCCAAGGCTTCTGGTGTCGATGCTGCATTGGGTAGCATCGGGATCTGAAGAACTTCGGATACGTTGAACTCGTGCCCCGAGGCATTGGTGCCCCTGAGAGCCACTATTTGACCAGGGAAGAACTGGTAACCGGGTAGCTTTTGCAGGTTCAGTGGTGCGCGCAGTCCGCCTCCACTTCGCCGTGACGTTTCCAACACCAGCGAGGCGGCGTTGAGCCTTCCTTCTGAGGTGTCCGAAGCTATGCGCCCCACGCATATAATCTCTGATGTACTTTGATTTGCTGCACTGCCCAAAGCAGATTCATCTAGGTTGTGGTGCTCCATGACGAGGTTTGCGAACTCTTCTATCCGGTCATCCAATATCTCGGACGCTTCGGAGAGCTTCATGGCCATGGGCCGGTATCCAAGTTTCTTGAGGTCCGAAGCTGCTGTGAGCTTGATGCGCGACTCGCTAAAGGGGGCGATTGGGGGTTCGGCGGCAGGTAGTTGGTTGTTGAGCACTTCGATTATCTCGCCCGGGTTGGGTCTGTCGCTAAACGAAGTTTGACTTTGATAGCGCATGGACGCGTGTTAGTTTCGGGGCAAACAACAGCCACGCCTCTCTGCCTAGGGATGTTGAACTCACGTCAAGGCACCGAGTGAGTCCAGCTGACGTTCTAGTGTCGATGGAGAGCTGCCGGGATGTTCTGATTTAACTCTTGATATCGACGGCGTCTCGGTGTTCTTCCTCCTGGCCGAGGCGGACTTGTTCAACTTGGTCGTCCCAGGGGTGCTTGGTACAAGGCCGTCCAGCCTGTTCAGCAGCCAAACAAGGACCAGTTAGTATACATCCGAGGCTCAAGTTGTCGGATTCAAGCTACACACATGCCAAAAACGTCCCCTCCGGCCGCCTTGCCGCCAGCTCGTGGGGTAGCAGTCATGCGCTTCTCGGTCTTGACGTGGGCGGCTTGTGATCGGTTGTTGCGCTCCAAGGTGTCTTGCAGATCCTGCTTGAAGCCGCGGATAGTATCATACTTGGGGCGCATCTCGTCCATGTCCATCTTGATGCAGTACGACTCCCATTTAAAGAAGAGATCCTGAGGCGACAGTTGGTGCAGTCGCATGATGGATTGGAGCTCGCCCATGACGTCGACCTCGAGGGGTTTTCCGCCGGTTGCGAAGCGCTCATTGAGCTCCTCCACGGTTGGATCAGCCATTGTAAGCTGCAAAGACGTACGGTTGCGCGTGGATTGGAAGAGACGGCTTTATCATTAGGTTGCAAAGTTCTACTCGCAGTTCTCACCCCGCACAGTAGAACTGAGCCGGTGAGTTGGCTATGGGAATAGTGAGCTCTGATGGGGCTATGTGGAAGAAAAGTCGCGATTATGGACGCGCTTGGGCAAGAGCGCGTTAATTGATTGAAGTGGGGCAATCTTTCCCACAGACATTTCCCCCGAGTTCGTTGGTACCGTTGACAATCGGCTGGACCCTTGTTGCACATCCCTGTCTTCAACATGGATTTCTAGTTTGGGCTAGAGAGTTTGTGCTATAATTATCTGGACTCCTTTTGTTATTCATTACAAGCGCCCGTAACTTCGTTTTCGTCATTCTACACCAGTCTCACTCTCGCTTTTGAATTTTTTGCTCGGAAAGTTAGGTAGTAAAAACTGCTGCAAATAATGGCAACCGCTGCATCCAACGGATCCCCCAGGACACGGTGGCGACGGGGATTTTGAAGACGCCGATTTCTGCTCCCCTCGAAGGATGTTCGCCTCCCGAAAAAGATCCTCTTACCAAAGAACAAGAAACCAAATATGATTGGCTCTTGGAACAGGTCAAGAAATGGACCGAGGTATCTTCAACTAAGGGCAAAGGCGGCCCGCTCACCGATGGTGAGCGCATGTGGCTGACTCGGGAGTGCCTGTTACGGTATTTGCGGGCGACAAAATGGAATGAGAAGGATGCGGAGAAGCGTATCAAGGAGACGTTGACGTGGCGGAGGGAGTTTGGGGTTGCCGACTTGACGTGGGATCACATTTCGCCCGAGCAAGAGACAGGCAAGCAGGTCATTCTTGGCTTCGACAAGGAGGGGAGGGTTTGCCACTACCTTTGCCCCGGCCGGCAAAATACGCAGCCGTCCCACCGCCAAGTCGAGCATCTGGTCTTCATGCTCGAGAGAGTCTTGGATCTTCTCCCTGCGCAGCGCGAGAAGCTGGTGCTGCTCATCAACTTCAAACAGGGCAAGAACCGCTCCTACACGGCTCCGGGTATTGGACAGGCCCGTGAAGTCCTCAACATTCTGCAGACGCATTACCCCGAGAGACTTGGCCGAGCCCTCATCGTGAACGGTAGGCTATTCTTTGCAGAGATAATGTTTATTTATTCCTTCCCTTGTCATTGAACTGGTGCTGATTTTCATCCGCATAGTCCCATGGGTTGTGCAAGGTTTCTTCAAACTTATCACTCCCTTCATCGACCCCTTGACGCGCGACAAGCTCAAGTTCAACGAGGACATGAGCAACTACGTTCCCAAGGAGCAACTATGGAAAGAGATTAGTGGTGGTGCCCTCGAGTTTGAATACGATCACTCTGTCTACTGGCCTGCACTTCGTAAGCAGTGCGAAGAGCGTCAGGCTGAGAAGGAGAAGAGGTGGGCAGCAGGTGGCAAGCATATTGGAGAGCTCGAGGAGTACCTCGGAGGGAAGGCCAGCCAAGGCGTTGCGCCGCCTGCTACTACAACTGCTACTACCGCCACCAGTTCTGCTGCGCCCGTTGCTGCTCCCAGCGCGGTAACGCAAGATACTGTTACACCAGAGAAGCCAGCAGTTGAAGGAGTCAAGAATGAGGGGGCTGACTTGGTGTCAGAGAAGCAAGGTGACAAGGTCGAAGACTTGAAGGTTGATCAACTGAAAGTCACCCAATAAACTTTGAGGATTTCAAGGGGAGATCATGACAGACCAGGACGGACACGGCCAGAGAAGACCGGCTATGGGAGGTCGTTGGATCAAGCAGGATTTTGTCTAAATCAAAAACTAGACTAGAGGGATGCAAGGTGACAACAGAGACAACGCCCCACAGTGAACTTCGGGCGTTATAATTTACCATAGACACAACTTAATGGTTACTGTTTCAAGGATAGTTGTAGAAGTGCAATAAACGAAATCACTTTGTATGGGAAAGAATTGAAATTTTCTGATTAAAGGAATCCTCATATCTTTTAGACATATGTAGGCATGCTTGAGGATGGGAAGCTGAGGCTGGGGATCGGGTTTCTTTGAGGATTCCAGGGTGGCTTTGACTGCCCCACCCGCTATAGACATGGCACTACCAACAGCTCAAACTGGCGTCCGTAGAAGCGCATTCTGGCGGTCGCGTCCAACTACACCAAAGAACCTCGCCAGTCATTCACAAATTGCCATACCAATTCGAATCCCGGAAACCCCCAAATTAGCTTCCGTTTTCAGCGACAGCTTGAAATTTGTCAACCATGGCCAGTATACCATCCGGCAAGCAGGTCGGCAAAGACTCAGGCTTGCGATACCCAGCGAACGGCAAGACAATCTACCACAGGCCACTGAACCGGAGCAGGACGGGCGAGCTCAGCCAAGCAGCCTTTGCTTACCTCTTCTCGGAGATGGTGACATATGCGCAACGACGGGTTACCGGTATTCAAGATTTAGAGAAAAGGTGCGCATAGAACAACACCACCGTCGTCGTCACAACCATGCACCGCGGCACCTTGGGCCCGATGTGTGATCTCTACTCTTATCTCCTAGGCAAATAAATACTCTACTAACTCGACCCTACCAATCCCCACCCCCTTCTCAGGCTCAACGTTCAAGGCCACCCGATCGGCATCAAGCTCCTTGACCTCCTCCTCCACCGCGAGCCGACCAAGTCCCAGCAGCGGCCGCTCAACATCATCGCGCTGCTGCACTTCATCAAGATCAACGTGTGGACGCACCTTTTCGGCCGGCAGGCCGACCGCCTCGAGAAGAGCAGCGACTCGACCAAGCCCGACGAGTACATGATTATCGACAATGAGCCCCTCGTCAACGCCTACGTCAGCGTGCCCCGTGAGATGTCGCAACTCAACTGCGCCGCCTTCGCCGCCGGCGTCATCGAGGGCGTATGCGACGGAGCTGCCTTCCCCGCCAGGGTCACCGCCCACACTATGGGCAAGCCGGACGAGGGCGAGATGTGGCCCGGAAAGACTGTGTTCCTCGTCAAATTCCAGCCCGAGGTCGTCGAGCGTGAGGCATATCTCCCAAAGACGTAATAAGGGGAACGATTTGGCATGTTGTCAGTTCTATCATGTTTGTTTTCTTGCGTTGGCTTTGTGGATGGTTGTCTTGTTGTTTCCAGGCATGGCATGGCGTTTTTGGATCAGGTCTCCACGATAGAGCACATTACGGGATGCTTTTCTCCTTGCTCATCCATGCGACAGTTTTGAGGGTACGTGACGCAATATTAAGCACATTTGTGCCATGGAAATATTATGGCACATCGCGAGTTTCTTGGCTCATTGAGCTATGGGTATCATGTTCTTTCATAAATATCAACCCCGGAACTCCTCGCAGACTAACAAGTCCTGTGTGCCTGCTGATGCAACCCCTCACCCGAGTAATCACTATGCGTAACTCCTGTCACCAACGTCCACGTACGCTCCCATCTCCCTGTAAACAAGCCCATGTGCACATCTCGCTTCTGCTTCACCGCGGCAAGCCCTGCTGCCTTAGCGCAAGCTTCTTGGCCGCCCTCCTCGCACCACCCGGCCCGGCCCCCTTGGCGGCACCAGCAACACCGCTCGCGCTCGCGCCGGCCCCGCCGCCACCGCCGCCGTTCGGTCCGCGCGTCATGAGCTCCGAGAGGCCCAGATCCCTCCAAGCGGGCTCCTTTGTCTTTTGCGTGGCCTTTGTGATGCCGAACGCGGCGTGCTGGTCCGGGACCACGTCGTCCTCGTCCTCGGGGTTGATGGGCTGGTGGTGCTGCGGCACGAATATCTCGTCGGCCGGGAGCTTGTCCTTGCAAAAGTCCTCAAAGAGGTCAGCGTCGCGCGCCTGGCGCATGTGGACGTGCGTGTAGCAGCCGTCTTTGTTTTGCGACTGGTGGTAGTGGATGAAGGGTTAGCTTTGGCGCATTTTGTTCATGTGTCAGGGATCAGGTACGGGAAGGGCCACGACAATGGTTTGAAGCAGTGGGCGGACGATATATCTTACCATGGTGGACAAGGTTGTTGGGTTTAACTAAGTTGTGTCGATGTAGGCGCAGTTTGGGTCAGGCGAGGCTATTAAGCTGATCTCGAGGCCAGGGTTAGGGGCATTTGATAGTGTTCATTTTCACGTGCAGACCACCAGAAGGTCAAGTGCAACTCTTGGGAAAACTAGACAATAAAAGAAAAGAAAGAGCAGCAATCGTATTCGATTGAAAACTTCCAAGTTCACTGTTTTCAATTGAAAAGTCTCCCTAATTGAACTGAAAATACACAACAGCAATACAAAGCATAGAGCTAGAAATGCTGAAGATAGTATTTGAATTGCTTAAGCTGTGGTGGAATTGGTACAACAAATCCACTAGACCACCCACAGTCAGTGCACCCCAACTCTGACGAGCCAAACAAGCCAACATGAACCAAGACAAGAGCATCAATAAGTAAGCTTGAGGGCACGAGATAAATAAAACAAGCTATAAATATTTCAGATGTGCCAAAGCCCAATAAGACCCTAGGAAAGATTCTATGGCTTAGATTTTCCCCTCCCACTTTTCCGACGTGTGCACGACACAAAATCACACGCAAACGCACAACGACAACCACAACAGTACTGTGCCCTCTTGAGATAGTATATAGTATCTGTGACAAGGATGGAAATGAACAAGGTAGCAAAAAATGAAGAATCATAATACGCTGGGAAATGTGGGGGATGTTGGACAAAGAGGAAAGAAAATGGATATAGAGGTGGTGGAATTTTCTAGGCTGGGATTGTTTCTCAACCCAATTGATAATCAAAGGAAAGGATCGAGTGTCAAGCCCTTCCTTCTTGGGAAGGGGCTGTAAAAGAAATTGTTCCGCCGCTGGCGCAAGGTGGGACAAGAAGAGAATACAAAGTAACAATAATAAGAAAATATTTTCCACCTCCCAAATCCGACAGACTCCAACACTCCTTTCTATTTGCCCACCCACAAAATAATACAACGGTCGAGGATGAGCAAGACCGTGTTGCAGACCGATACCATAAATAATCAACACTAGGGGTATAAATCACACTCTGTGTTGTTTCTAGGTAGAATATCTGTCGTGAAGCCAAAGACGCTGTTGTGGCGATGCCAAACTTAGGAGAGCACTAAATAAATACGAGGTTTTTTCCAACGTAATTAGATCCACTCGCTGCCCTTGTCGGACGTCGGAGGTGGGTTCTTGCTGGTGGTTGAGGGCTTGCGTGGCGGCGGGCCTCTTTTGCTGTCACTCCTCTTGCTGGCAGTGCTCCTCTGGCTTGCACTCCGCTGTGTGGACTGGCTGTTGTATCTTGAGATCGGCGGCGTGGTGAAGCCAACACCCCGCGGGCTGACCATCTTGAATGATGAAGACCCACCTGGGCTGTAAACCGTTGGGCTTAGAGTCTCGGGCTGCTTGGTCTCAAGTTTGTGGATTGTCTCGACCGTGGATGAGGTAGGCACCATCGCCTTGGCTGGCAGGAGGAACTCCTTGGGCTCGGCGGGCCGGGCGTCGTACAGAGAGACGTTGTCTACATCGTCATCGTCGGCTGTTATGGTGATGGCTTGAGCCAAGGGGCTCGGTTTTGGCACCTGCCTTTGCTGCTGCAGCTGAGACTGAGGCTGCTGCTGTACCGTCTCTGCTTTTGCCCCAGTCTGATCGACCATGGTGATGACCGCGGTGCACGACTCTCTTCCTTGCCCTGAACTTCCAATGTCCTCCACGTTGGAAAGTCGTAGTCCAAGTTGAACAGTGAGGTGTGACGCGATTGACGAGTCTCGCCTGTGGCGACTGCCCCCAAAGTTCTTCATGGCTGGAGGCGGCTTCAGGACCGAGAAATCGAAGCGGTGGGGCTTGACCGCAGTAGAGTTGGTGTTAGTGACGGACGCATTAGGGGAGTAAGTAGTCGCCGGCAGTAGGGGTGCATTGTTGGATCTTGTCGATAGCGGTCGCATCGCCGAGAAGATGGACGACGCTTTGAAACGTCGTGATGTGCGAGTAGCGTACGATGGTTCGGGTGCTTTCGGGAAGTCAGCGTTCGAGCGGAACGAGTTCTCGTATGTCTGATTAGAGCGCATGTTCATTCCAGCCTCCTCGTCCTTTGCATAATGGCTGATCATGCTGGCGTCGCTGTCCATACGGCGCAATCCATTGGGTGAGGTAATGCCAGAATCGTCCTGATCATCATCCGATCCCCGAACCTGAATCGAGTTCTTGAACTTCTCGCGTCCAGTGTCCTTGTCGCCCAGTTTGGAGCCAATAGCGGACAAGGTGTTGGATCTGAGGAACAAATAAAGACCTCCAGTCATTAGACCAGAGACCTCGGTAACTACCGATGCAACCATCGATAGTGTAAGTGGTAAGCCGGAAAATCGAGTATCGCGCTGGTCCTCAAATGCCAGCTGTTGGAAGAAAGGGAGGATGAGGGCCTGGAGAAAGGTTAGTCATACGACCATAGTGCCGTCCAGACTGAGTTTGGACACTTACGTTGGAGATGATGGCCAGGGCCAGGTAGTAAACCATCCTGGATGCACTCATCCGTTCAGTGGCATCAATGCCAGGGTTTCGGCTCAGTCGCATAAAGATGGTTATGGTGGCACCAAGAAGGATGACGGTGATAATCGACAATACGACAAAAATACCCAGCGAGTAACGAGCCACAAACCAAAATAGAGATGCAAAGCAGAAATCTGGCGACCTGGCGACGTGGGACACGATGAAGGCGCCCAAAGTAAAAAGGCCAACGAGGGTCAAGCACAACCTAACTGCCCAAGGTCCTCTCTTTGGGAAAGGCTTGCTTCTCAAGCTGCGCAACATGACCTCCAGGCCAAAGACCATCTGGATCACGGGCACAAGAATCAAAGCTATAATAAGCCGTTAGTGGCTTGTCAAACTGTCTCGCATCGCAAGGATGAGACACTTACCGGGTAGCATAGACTGAGCGATCAGGGTGCAACCAGCTGTGAAGATATTTTCGAGGCCATTGGATTGAGCCACGGCGAATATGATCCCTTGGATCATAATTCCCAATGACAGAAAGAGAGGATAGACCTCTGGCCCGGACACAAAGTTGAGTCCATCGCGTCTGTTAACCCATACACCGTCAGCATTCCGTCTATACATCCAATCTGGCTGTGGTGGTTCCCGCAGCCTACCTGATCGAGTGGCCCTTTGTCCTCTTCTCTCGCGAGTAGCTCTCCCATAGAATCCCCAACACTGTCGCAAAGGCCGCGACCGTGTTGAAAACGGCCAAAGTTATCGTCGAGGTTCGTATCGATTTGGCGGACGCGAATCGGAGTTCCTGAATCAACATCTGGGTGCTTGTCCTGTTCCTTGTAGAGTTGTTGTTGAAGAAAAACGTCCTATTCGTCTTTACGAAGTCGTCGGCCACCTGCCTGGCCATGAGCCAGGCAGCGCCAGACGCGTCCATGGTGTATGTTCCCTCGCCGTGAGAGGACGACATGCGGCGAGGGTTGTCAAGATGGTCGAATAACAGTTAGGGAAAAAACAAGTATATGGTAGAAAAGAATGTAAAGGCAAACGGCGTCAAGCCAGCCGCGGGTTTCGGTCGGAAAGGCCAGCTTCGTGGTCGTTCGTACGTTCGTCAAGTCATCTGGTCAAACCGGCCTGCCCGCAGAAAAAAAAGGATCCACGATACCGCCCGGCGATGTGGGATGGGGAAGAGAAGGGGAAAAGGAAGAAAATGACTGGTAGGCGCAGCGTCGACAAAGTGGCAAAAGCAAGTAAGTGTAAGAGGCGAGGACTTCGAGGGTGGAGATTGGATGCCGGGAGCAGCCCAGTTGTCCTTCAACGGGGTGCACGAGCCGGCAGGTCGATGATCCAGTGACAGAAGAAAATGGCAATCTTGACGGGCGGGCGACCCGCCAGGGGTATGGTGTCCAGAAAACGGTCCTGAGGGTGTATAGCAGTATGCGCAGGGGGCTTGGCGACTGCTTCCAAAGAAAGCACTCACTCAGTCAAGCAGGGCTCGGGAACAAGGTAAAGACTGGCATAAGAACCCTGCTGTTCAGTTCCAGGGTATATGAGAGCAAAGTCTGGTTGATGGAGAGGGAAAACGGGATGATCCCCACATGACCTGCGTTGGACCGGATCAAGTCCGGTGCTGGTTAATACAGGAACATATGTAGTAACAAATTCCTGAATATGAGTCGTTCCTGAATATAGATGACGGCCATCATCCATGAAGACAATTGCTCCTTCCATTAGGCAGGCAACAATCTAATTTGCGAATGGTATTGTTATCGCCGCTTGTCTGATATCCAGTGTTTAGATCAGACTAGACTAGACTTTCAGTGGGTAATGAGCAATACACCAGTCGAAATCAAATGTCGCCCTCCATCTCCATACTCGACGTCACAAGCCGACACACTGCAACTGTAATGGATTGACAACCAACCTGAAGCTGTATCTAGTCAAAAAATCTCCAATAACGTATGTTGGTACTACATCAAGTAGCATCAACGCAGCCGGAAGCAGCAATACTAACTTCTTGGATCGTCTTGGATAGGCAGCTGAAGGGCAGACAATGTGTCGTTCTTGTGTCGCGTACTCCGGTGCCCAGTCGAACCCTCACCTCAACCGTCAGGCCAAGTGGGATTGTGGACATGGAAAGGCTTCGAGCCGGCGTCAGGGTAGTCGAGCATAATGGTGGCGGTGGGGATTTTGATGCAATCTTGTAACGCGCCTGGGTTTCGCAGCAGGGACTGACCCATGCTAAAAAGGGGGTTGAGGTTCAGTTTGGCTGCGGCCGCCGGCTGAGATTTTGAGCCCCAATGCTTCGCTAATCCTAATGTGGCTTAGTGTTATCTGGGGAGCCCTGCCAAGTTTGCAAAATTCCTACTATAGTAGAGATTCTGTTAAGCATTGATCCCTGTCGAAAGCTAGACCCCCTGGCTGCACATCAAACTTTTCTTTTTCTTCCGTCATGCCTGCCATCACACACCCCTGGTCTCAGCTAGCCTTGAGTCGAGTGACAACCTCGAGCAAGCGAACGGCAGCTATCTTAGCTCGTAATCATTCCCTAAGAAAACATTTTGACGAAGGAATCAGTCCGATCTGCGCCATCCCCGATGCAATCGGCACCGTGCGGTCACCTCGGGAGCCGCTCTCGTTACCAGAATCGTTTGCTGTTGACGTTTGATAAGCGCCCGACGACACTAGTTCGCTTGAGATTTGGCGATATCGATCTAGATGGAGAATTGATCAACACATCTCGCCTCCAACCATCGCATTCTGTAAGCGACCATGACGCAGCGAATGACACAGCTTCATTGTAATGGCCTAGGCAGAATCAAATACATACGGTACACCATGTATTGGATATTCCCTGGGAACCATCCCAGACCCTACCAGCCAAAACGTTTGTCGCCATTGAGTATACCGAGAATAGCAAACCTTTCTTTCCAAAACACGATCACAAGATACGATGTACATCAATCAGACTCCTCCTGGCGAATATCCAAGATATCCTGGAGAACAACAAGCCTAGGCCACACATGTTTCTTGTGCTAACCTTCGCCCACTACCAACTCTACCCCATAGTATAGGCTACTCGCTCGCTTACAGCCTGTTCTCTGCACTGGAGATCGACCCGATTGGGGGGCATTTGCACATCTGAGGTGTCGGCTTGTATCAGGGTTGTCGTTTTTTCTAGGTCAACCCTGGCCCGTCCGTTCTTGCCCCCCTGCCTGGAAGCTTTGTATCATGCCGCTTTTGGAAAAGGTTTCAGGGAAACGCCCATATCCCGGGTTTCTAGACAGCCGTGATACTGCACCAGCGGTCCTACCACACGTACGTAAGCCATCTAGAGCGTGCACGGCTTCTCGACTTTAACATCACCCCAGAAGCTTCTCCGCCTCCCGCACGCCAGACGGTCTTGACGGAGGGGCTTTTCTTTTCCTTATCTTCGAGCAGATCAACCTCTTAGGCATTCACAAGGAATTTGCTACCCTGAGCCCTCTTCTCGCCACTGCACTAACGCCGTAAAGTAATTCATCTCGGCACAAATACTTGAAGGTTCATGTGAATATAGTGCTTGCCTCCGAGGTAACAAGCAGTATAATGGACTTGCTTACTTCTCTCAGGCACTTTCCGAAGGTGGCGGCGTGGAAGATCCTCGTCATCACTTAGTTTGTGTGTCATCTTGCCTTACTCTCCCAGGCCTTGCATGGCTGCCCTTGCGATTCCCCGCGTGAACTGATGGTTCGTCCATGCGCCTCTTTACTTGATCAGCCCGATCTTCAACCTTTCAAAAACCTTCCTTCTCACAGGTGGCAGCCAGAAATAGTACGGGAGTCAGTCGCCCGTGCGATATTTAGTAGTGAACAAACTTAGCAATGGTGCGAGAAAGCTATCAACGGGGCCGGCTTGGCTGTACAAAGCGCACATGCAATATTACTGCTAATAAAGAAGTATCTAATTGGCAACAAAGAACAAAGTCAAACGATGGCATGCACATAATTATCCATGACCTCTACTTAGAGAATTTGCAGTTGGGGCAACTGGAATTCGTCTCGGACCCGTGGCAAGGAGCATGTGTCTTTAGCCAAGGTTAGGTATTTTTTTTTTTATATTTTTATATTTTTTATTTTTTTTGCACTGGCATCTGTTTCGGGGCGGTGCATACATCATCTCATACCTACAAAGTAGCAATATATTCATGATTTCCCGGGTACCTGAGTCCAAGCCACTCTAGTAATGAAAATTAAATAGCTTGGGCAGATTCATGGGATGACAGCAGGCCCGGAGATAATAGATGCTTTGATAAAAAGCCACACATCTTAGCAAACCCGCAATCAAGGTGAAACAGCCGGCTGATGCCGAGTACGGAAACATGATTGAGGGATACCGAAATTTGGGCTTCTGGTGCACGTGACGCAAGGAAGCAAAAGAATAAGCAAGAAGGAATACAAGCAATCCGTCTCCCGCCTTCACCGGCGCCCCTTAAAAGCAAAGCAGGGCATTTGTCTCTCGGAATCCAACGACGAATGGGGTGAAGCGGGGAAGAAGTCATGCCCTCCAGGACGTCTTGTTATTTTGTGGCGCAAGGCGACTCCTTTGCGCTCCACCTCTTCGTTTGTTTTCAGTTGCGAGGAAAGTGGACACGAACCTCCTATGCTTGATCGAGCTCTTTCTCCGAAGCCTCGTATAGATTGCTATTTTATTATGAAAACAAGCAAAGCTTGTCGCCACATGGGAGGAGTAAGAAAAAAAAATCACAAACACAAAAGTTTGTGGAGTCTTGGCTCGGGGAAGGATGGATTGGATGATTGGATGTGCTGCGCCCAAACCCCTTGACAATCAATCTCTGTTATATTAGTAAAACAAGGGTGTCGAGGCGGCAAAGGTGCAAGTAAAAGCGGTATGTAGCCAGGTAACTATCCCAGATATCTGGCGCAGTCTCGAGTCGCGCTGTTGGCCTCCTTGAGGGCTACCGGTGAGTCTCAGTACGTGTCACGCCCAACCAACGACACTGACGAGGGGAGTACCGTGACTGAATGCAGTGGGCGAGTAAGGCACAGACGCGACGCCCACGCTTCAAGTATATGGAGAAGTGAGTAGGACTCTAAGCTATGCGGCTTTTCAGTGCAGAGTGCTAGGGTTGTCGGCTCACTGTGCTACCGAAGTGTAGAGTTGCTTCCCATCTTTATTCATACTATCAGATATGCGCTAGTAAGAGGAAGAAACTGCAGAGAGAAAAAAAACCGCACAAGCAAGCTCCTTCTTGGGCTTGTGTCCAGACTAGGTATGTGGCTCCCTAGTTAGCTTGGCAACATTCAGTCTCAGACGCCCACGTGGAATACCAAACAGACTTCGTTTGTATTACTTAGTTGTGCTGTAAACGGATCTTGAAATCGAATATAGATGCGGCAAGATCAAAGCGCAGGCAGGTTGCCCTAAACGTGTAATATCTCACTTTCTGTCTGGGTTTAGAGCACTCTCCCAAACGTCAAACTATCCTCATCCTCACTTCTGCTTCTTCTTGACCTGGACAGCCGCAGCCCTGACGGAAAACGCGTCGAAAATGTCTCTTCCACCGATATAGATAGAGTATATCGGGATAAACACCCAAAGCCTATCCAAACGTAGTCATTAGTATGCAGCACCTCCAGTGGCACAATCTCAGCATGTTGAGCGGGATGTTTCACTAACATGTTGAAAAAGACGAGGTAAACCCAGAGATCTGGAGATTGATCAAGGTTAGCGTTAACTGCAACCCGGAACTCATACCAAGAATAGGAGAGAAGCGTTGCCACCGGGCCAGCAGCGGAGTGCTTCAGATGCGGTCTTACACATGAAATTACTGGAGTCGAGGTTGATGTTGCCAGTCAGCCACTCCGGGCAGAAGGTCATGAATCCTAAAACCCCAGGTCAGCGCCCCGATTTTTTTTTTCTTTCTCGTGATCCTGTACTGGCATGCTCTCATCATCTTCTCACATCCGGATGATATCAGACTTACCTCCGTAGAGCTCCGCAGTCGCCAGCATGATCATGGTAATGTTATAACGAGGGTTCTTCTTGGCAATATCGTAGCACACCCAGACAGCCGTCGGTCCAACCACAAAAACGGTGAGCAACTCGAGACTGATGACGGTCTGTAACAAAGAGAAAACGTGGGTAGATCCGTAATGTCAGTGACTGTCTGATATTTGATGATTTGTAAATCTCTAACTTGTAGTCGCGGGCGGACACATACCAAGTCAGCTCCAGCCCACCTCTTGTCTGCTTTGGCATAGACCATCCACAGGTTCGCCCAAAAACCGTCACCTGCCTGGGAACCATAGATTCGGCCTGTGGTTCCGAGGAAATTCTCAGGTGTTGGGTGAAATTTGGCCAGATCCTTGACGGTAAGGTTGGCTACCGGTAGCCAAGTGAAAAGGCAATGATAGAGGAAGCTGCCTTCAAGCATGAAGTGGATCAACGCGTCAAACATGTGCCAAATGAACAGGAATCGAAGAGATCCAGGCGTTGTCGGTGACAGAGCCTTGAGGGAGGTGCCATAAGCCACGGTGAGAATGACGACCACGGATGCGAGGCTTTGCAGAGTCGTTGCGTCAAACAAGTCTGGTGGAAGTCCACCGGCCGTGGTGACAGACACCATATTTCTTGTTTGGGTTGTTGATTACTGTGTGATATCAATTGATTTTATGCAGAGACCGGTCTGATCGCGAGGTCGTTGCGATATACCGATGGTTGAGAAGCATTCAACGAAAGGTAACTAATTATTGTCTGACAAGTTGATAAAGTTGATAATCTTCTGTTGCCGAACTTTAAACCGCCGGTGCTGCCGCCATCTCCGACGCGGGGTCCGTGCGTCGAGGCCAATCACTCTAGATAGACTCAGATCTGCAGGGGTTACATCTCCAGGCTGTCAAGCTCAAGCAAAGCAATGCACCACCACCCCAACGAGCGCCACCCATTTTCTTCAGTGATCTGATGATAAACCTGAGCTGGAGAACCGCGCGAAATGTTGTACTTGAAGCAATGCACCAACCCGTGGAGATGTGTTTACTGATATCAAGCCTCTCTGAAATGCAGTGATAATACGCGGCTGACTTTAGACAGAGCCCTTGCCTTAAAGAGTGGAAGTTTTACTCGGTAATTATTTCCTACAATGTCGCTAATTTGGGTTTAGACCGGCAAGTGGTATAATTCGCATGCATTCATTAAGTCTATGGCGAACACATTTGATTTCTAGTAGTTCATCATTCTTGTGGCGCCAACTGGTGCTATTCTTTAGTATCTCGGCGTCAGATTGTTACTGTGCTCGATTCACAGCACGACTGCGCATACCTATCTTGTCAACAGTAACGAGATGCAGCATGCATATAATGAGGTTCTCCTAGCGTTTGGCTGCCTACTTTGTGACCTATACTAGACGACCAAGTTCTTCGTTGGTTCATCTACGGGCTACCAACCCTTCGTTGAGGCCCATATCCCATCCAACGAAGGGGCAAAATATAACAGGTGTCGGGTTTGAACATCCATTCAATACCTCCAGTGATGTCCCCAACCCTCGCACCTGTCCTTTTTTACTTTCTCATTACGCTCTGTTCAACTCGCCTTCCAACATGAGGTCTTGAAACATGGAGCCGCCGCAATAATATTTATGACTGTGGGATGAGCACATGAAGAGTTTTCCTAAGTATTATCCCGCCCAGTTAGCCCAGCTTGGCAAACAATCATTTTCTCGCGTTTTTTTCACATTTTCTGTGCTCCAACAACAGCGTTGCTAAGGTAAATTGAAACTAATACAGGTCGATGAGCCAGAGTATCTACCTGCACTGGAGATTCTAATAAAGCTAGCTGTCGAGCCAGCAGTTGCTCATATCTGCGTCAAGGTGCTGAGATGAAGGAATTCCAAGGACGCAGAGGGCATGTGATCAGTCACCATCGTTCTCACTACTTTTCGAAGTGATTTTACGCATAGTAATTGCGATATACTAAAGTATATGTTCTCTTGGGAGCTTTGTGCGTGGTAACACCCATCTTTGGCACCACGGGCTGGACAAAACCCATCGTTTTGACCGAGAGAAGTTAATTAAGGAATCCGGGTATGTGTGCATGCTCTCATGATAAAATCGGCAAGCTAATTTGCCATGTTTCGGTACAGCATAGCTAGTCGTGTTTGTCCTTTTTGACCTCGTTTTTGGGAATGAAGCACCGAAGAGGTACACAGAAAGTTGGGACAGCCTCAAGTTGCGAGTCTCGTCCACGAATGAACCATGGTTGTGGAGAAGCACAAACTTGTATGTATTTAGAACATCTGATAGGATCCAGCAAAAGACAACCATTCCTTCTCGTGTAGCCTACGCGGCGAGCCATGTTCATAAAGTAGATTTTTACGGGCGAAGCCCTTACTTTTAAAAAGCCGAGCTGGCTCCATCGCAACACCTAGGTAGGTAGCTACCATATTCATGGATTGTTACAGAGTAGGCGAGCATCAACATGCCCAATATCACCCGAGCCTGGCTACATGCACTTCTGTCCATCGCCCTCAACGAATGCGACTAGACTGGTCCATGTGCCTGGCTGCAAGTTTGCAGGTCACTATTTTGTCGAGCATTTCCATTGGATTAGTAGAGAAGTAAATTTGTTAGTCTGGTTTTGTACTGACACGGCAGCCCGGATATTGGCTGAATTTTCAAGACAAACTACATTCGACCGGTGGACCGTCCCGCACAGATGTCAATTCCAGAGGTGAATAGACCTGTTTCCATCGCACTACAATACATGCATGCCCTTAGGCACCCGATGATTTGCTTGCCGCGCGGGATACCCCTTGATCGGACCTATTTTCCACTACTTCGTGCAGCACAGCTTGATGTCGTCCACCTCGAACCACGCGTCCTGATGTCTGCTGCACTTTGTCATTTTGATGAGTGCAATACGCGTTTTGCAAGTTTCCGGTAGGAATGTGACGGCAAGACCGCCAGGTCGTGCAATAGGCAATAAACCGGATAAGCTTTCACCGCTTGAGACAGGAGATGCACCACAGGAACCTTGCCATAGTGGCTGATGAATATCGCCGAGGTTCAAAGCCAAGCCTCTTTTCTGTCTCATTACATTCACCGATCCTAGGACGATCTCCCGCGTTTGACGTTTTCTCGATGCTCAGACTAATCGACAGCTAGTCTTGGTTCATCTGGGGTCACCCCAAGGGTCGCTGAAGGGCCACCTAAGGGTACACGTTATTGGCACGGAAGATGCCCACATGGACACTTGTGTGAAGCACCAGCCGCCTAACATCTGCGGTAAGCATAAGATCGAGATTTGTGTTGTGGAGTGTCTACGACGTATGTTGTTTTTCTTGGCGAGGCACGTGCATTCTTTGAACCCCGCCGACAACCGCATTTCAGCCAAAAAAAACATTGTGACGTAGAGAGGCGGTTTTCCCAGTGTACATAGAAACAATGCAGAGCCGAGGCAGGCAAGATAGGCCACGGAAGCGCGCAAGTAGCTGGTCTTGCTGTGTTTTGGAACCGAACTGGTTCTCCTAAAAAAAACGAGACTCATGCGAGCGATCGCCGATTTCACGTTTTCTTAAAACACCACCTGACCCTTTTGTTCCCGAATTGGAGTGGCCCAGATGTCTTATTCGTCAGGCAAAAGACGGCGTAGCTGTGCGGCCAGCAATGTGCAGTGGCGTCTGTGGCCCATTTGATGAGGCTTTTGTTCCAGTTGGTCCGCGCTGAAGTCGTGTCGTCATAAGGCTTAGAGTATCTATCTCCACTACTGTGGGGTTGAGGGTGACAATGACAGATCTCGGCTGTGATTACTACGTACATATATGCCTGTAGTAACATCATGAACAGTCAGTAAAAATGGAACAGACACTAGGAGCCATAAGTCTTTGACGCAATTAATCCACTGAAAGACCAAGTAGCACAGTGAAAGACCAAGTGACCAAGTAACATATATTTTTTATTAAACTTACGTGGTGGCTGAGGGAAGAATTGACATTATGGAGTACACCCGCCAGCTTACTGCTGTGGAGCTATCTGCCCCTGGACAGACAGGGTTGTAAGCTGCAACTCGAGCATTGCTGCACGCAATCCAGTGTTGAGCTTTCCCGCATGTGAACTTGCCTGCATACCCAAACGTGAGTCTAGACTCCGACAGTCAAAAGTAAGCAGGTACCGAAAGTGGCGCTTGACAGAAGCTAAGCGACAAACGGCGGGAGCCCGTCTGAATTTCTAAAACCTTACTGTGGGCCGGAAGGCTTCCTACATTCACCGCCGATTACCTAGCGCTCTGCTGTATATGCGGTCTTCTATATCCGAATTTCAAAGCCCATATCAAACGAAGCTCACTAGATCGCGATCATTTGCATGTTTTCCCTCAAGTGGGAAGTTTCAAATGGCTGATGTTCTAGGACCTTAGTAGATCCACCCCGGCGCCAGCGGTAATTGCCTTTGCGTACCTGTGATGTCATCTTAGTTTTCTTGGGACGAACGGCCCCCAGCCCAACTGCCTGACAACCCAGAGCAACCAGGCAACCAATGAAGGTGATTGAGCGGATTGAGACATATCCCAATCAGGAAGAAAGCAACAACAGTCTGTGAGCAACCCCACCAAAGGCGTTCAGGGTCACTGCTCTCGTGACTGCCTGTCTTCCTTCCTAGTGGGATGAGCTGTGGAATTTGAATATCCATGACGTCAGATCCCGCAGCTTCACATGTGTTCGCCATACCAAAGTGAGGCACCGACAAGCGTACCTTCCTTTGATGGCAAACAACAAGCAGGCAGAATAGCTGTGGTAACGCAAGAACCAGATCCGAATTCGTAGCAGTCTGTCACGTTTTCGTGGATATTTAAACATCTTCTCTCCCACCTTCAACCATCATTCCTCTTCTCTCATCATCCACCACAACACTCATCCAAGATCTAACACACAAACCAAATACAATCACAATCACCAAGACATCTAGTCTTCTTCAAATCAATCAACATGGACACCATCAAGAACAGTGAGCCTCACTCCATCTCCAGCCTTTACTTTCCATGGCATACCTACAACTTCGGACAAACCCGCTGACATTGTCATCTAGCCGCCAACTACGTCTCCGAGACCGTCCAGAGCGCCACCTCGGGTGCTTCCAAGGAGGCCAACAAGGAGGTCGCCAAGGACTCCAACGCCGGCATTGGCACTCGGTAAGCTCACCTTTTCGACATGATCTGATCACTTGACATTATACTAATTCTTCACTTTCCACTCACAGTGCCCAGGCTGGTGTCGACGCCCTCAAGGACAAGGGCTCCGAGCATAAGCACGACGCTTCGGCCACCGCCAACAAGGAGGCTGCCAAGCACTAAGCAGTTCACCATGCGACCTCATCGCTTCCACGAACGGGACGCAGCTTTCTTCTCTTGACAAATCAGACGGCGTTTCGGACATTTGCGAGGCAAGGGACATCATGAATACGGTTTTTTTAATTGGGATTTCACTTCGTCGACACAATACCCTTTAGGCAGATTACTTAGTCTAATTCATTGAGACGATTGATAACATCATTTCGTGTGCCATTTTGCTCATGAATGCAAGTGAAAAGTGAAGGTATTGACTTGGTTTATTTAGTTCTCCCAGTTCACCAAGAGGCAACTATTGTTTAAGAAGAGAACACCACTCGGACTGCGTTAATCCATCTTATTCATGTCACCGGTTTCTGGAAAATGTTAATGATGGGTAATTGTTGAAGTTAGTACAAAGGCTGTTTAATGATTGAGTCGATGTAAACCAAGAAATTGCCCACGGTTTACATTACCGGTGACATAGGTGACATAGGTGACATAAAATGTGTAGCAATTGGCGAGCTACTAGAAATATTGAAATAAAACAGTTGGTTAAAACCGTGACTTATCTCGTGTCTATCCTTCGTCGCTTATCATCATGATCCCCATCTCTACCACGCGATGTAGACCGCTTTCTACGTTCTCTGCTATAATCTCTCCTATCAAGCCTGGGCGATCTTGATGAGCGTCGGTCTCTGTCTTGGTCCCGCCTGTCCTGTCGACGTGGAGACCTCGATCTTGACCGAGTCCTGTAACTCCTCCTATCTCTGTCCTTAGTATCATCACGGCCAGATTCCTGATATCTGTCCCTGCGACTTTCCTCCTTGCGTTCCCCCAAGGGAATTGCGTTTGCACCTTTGGCACCGTCAGGGCCGTATCCACCACCACCTCTATCATTGTCTGGTCTGAATCTTTCGTCGCCGTCGAAGCGATCTCCAAGGCCTCTGCCATATCGATCCTTTCCTCCACCATCTCCCCAGCGCCCTGTGTCTTCAGATCGTAGATCCTTATACCTCGTGGCACCCTTCTTGCCCAATTTGGTCATGTCGCGCATCTGAAGCGCCTGTGGCAACAGCTCTCGGTTCTTGACGTCGTCCTGGAATCTTACACCCGCAAGATCTCTCTTGTTCAGGCCCTCCCTGGCTGCGTCGTCGGCGAAGAATGCGCCTTTGTGGAAGTACTTTTGCATATAACCCATCTTCCCCCTATTAGCCTGCTCCTCGCGTTGCTTGGCGATTTTGGCTTCGTCCTCGGCCTGCCTCTCCTCCTCGGTTAATGCCATCCGGCGTTCCTTCTCCTGCACCTCCCGCTCCCGCTCCTCGATGGCCTCCCGCTCACGCTTGAGCCGCTTGAGCTCGCGGACCTTCCACGCCGCGTACTCGGCCTCCGGGTCGATATCGTCCGTGTCATCCACAAAGTCAGATCCGGGCTCGGCATCTGAATCGTTCTCCCAGTGTTTCCGGCCGGCTGCCTTGGCCGCGGCGTCCTTGCGAACCTGTTCCTCGATCGCGGCGTCTAGAGCCGCCTGCCGCGCTGCCGCATCTGCCTCGTCATCTGGTTTGTCTCCACCAGCGTATACATCCTGTGCCGCGTTGCGTTGCGACTTGGGAATGAACTTTGGCCGCATCATCAACCTGCGCCGTGGCGCCTCGTCTTCGCTGCTGCTGCTGTCACTGCCGCTCTCATCGTCCGATTCTTCCTCCCCCGACTCCCCGCTGCCGCTCTCCTCGCTCTCAGTGACGAACCCATCCTCCTTTGCCTTGCGCTCCGCCTCGGCACGGGCCTCGGCGGCTGCGTTCACCCTCGCCGTGGGCTTCAAAGATGGTACGACTGGCTTGTTGTTCGAGCCGGTGCTAATAATCTTTCCGGCCCCGGTGGGCTTGCGCGCGGCCGCCGGCGGCTCTGACGCCTTTTTGGTAGTGTGCTGCCTTGGCTGCTCGCCATCGTCTTCGCTGTCGGACTCGGATGATGATGACTCTGGCTGGGTGGGCTTCCCGGCGCGATACCGCGAGGGCTTCTTTGGATTCGCAGTGAACTTGGGCGGCATTTTGACAAGACTGCAGTGTAAAAGAGGACCCGGGGACAGCGTGAGTTGCCTCTCCGTTCACAAAGGGATCCGCAGCGGTAAACAATGAATGTCGGGGCGTTTTTTTCGCATCGAGGCGAGGTTGAAGAACAGGAGCGATATGCGATGTATGTTCGTGGGGCCCACAATTCTTTGGCTTTGTTTTCTTATCTTATCAACGTCAGGTAAGGTATCCTTGCCTATCCGCTCCGGATGTGATTCTCCTGGCGCTAGTCTACTGCGCCGCGTTAGGAACTCGCATATTACTCGTATGCAGTCAGTTCATCCACACAAAGATGCAACAACGAGAATAGGAGAGAATATAGCCAGCCCAAGCAAAATAGTAAGTTGCTTGCATCAGCCAGGAATCGAACCAGGGTCCTAAGCATTATCTGTGACGTTCCACAGCCACCGGAGTGGGAAGCTTAGATGCTAACCATTACACCACTGATGCTTCCTATGGTGAGGTAAGATTGAGGTTGTAACAGCCTGCTTGCGCATGGGCTGTCACGGGTTAGGGTAAGTACAGTGGAACCAATCAAGCTCGTGACATCCATCAGTCCAGCTTGCAATCGTATCAAATAGTACCTTGGATTAACAACATGCAGGATGACTGACTGCTTTCAACTGCTCAAATTGTTTGAATTTAAGTTTTTCAATCTATGTAGCATGCACAAATCTATTTTCACACCGGTAAGGCTGTCAATCTTGAACGTTGGCCGGGTACGATACGCTCGCTACTAAGGTACGTTGGCTATTTATAGCACCGACTTGTATCTTTACAATACGATGCTCATTATCCTGCCATTGCTTTAGCATACAAGTCGCCTTTTTAAACTACTGTGCTAAGCCAGCGGACCCACCTATATCTCTCTCTGCTGTTCTGGGAAAGATTAATTTTGACTACCAACAACAATCCTAAGTTCATGGAACCATTTCGAGGCAACGGTGCATAAAACTCGATGATGGATGGCAGCGGGCCGCGTTGCTAGCGCCAAGGCGCCAAAAGAAAAAACAGTGAATCCTGACGGTGGAGACCGGCATAACCAGTCAAGTGGGGTCAGAATTATATGGACGGCGACGCGATCTTCTGCAATACCACACACAAGCCACTGAATAAAACTTGCTGCTTAAAGAATCAAATAATTTTACATCTACGGACTGTCCATAATTTTTCAGAAATAGAATATCTCTTGAAATGGTGGAATTGTACGTTGTTAAGATTGGTGATTTAAGTTGGTTTTGTTCTCATTTGGTGGGGTATTTTCGACTTTGCGGTCCATATAATTTTGTCCCCCACTTGCCAGTCCCTGCGATCATCAATCCTACCAAGGCTCAGAGGAGCCACACTGCCATGTCCACCTTTGTTGGCAGCCAATATGACTGGCCACCTTTGTGACCTCGCCCCCAATCTGTGGGCCGTCGCACCCAAGCCAATCTCACTTCTGTCGTTGGTTGTGTGGGAGCAGTCGCCGACCCAGCGCCAATGCTCCCCCAGCCCATTCCCCGGGGCATAATCGCCTCCCTGCTGACATGGAGGCTGGCTCTCTCTTCTCCGTTTGAAGTAGCCGCAGCGCGCTACGTTTGTTTCGTGGTGTGGGACCAACAGCAAATCTATCCGCTCAATCCGTCACACAGCGAATCCGTTTGTTGAACATTACCATCGAGCGTCCTTACAACCCTGCCAGATGCATTCATAGCCTGAAAAGAGCCCAGGGGCAGGTTTTATCTGCGAAGGGTGCGTGACTGCAATGCCCAAAAGTGTCTCGAGTTTGACGGGCGCGTCGTCCGCGCCCGGTGCGCCAGTCATGGAACAACAACCTGGCCTGGGTGGGCGCCATCAATCGTCAGAAGCCAACAGTGCGGCGACCGACCGGGACGAATTCCATCAACATGGCCCCTTCTTCCCGTCAGAAACATCACCCGGAGCCGCCGGTCCCTCGTCTGCCGGGCCGGCGTCACTAGGGAGACCGCCTCCCGTGGACGAGCTCAACATTAAGTTCCTCGGGACCCATCAGATGCTTTTTAATAAGAATGCCCATCAAAATATGCCATACTCAGTCAATGAACCTGAGAGGTTTGCCGAGGTCAGTGGGTTGGATTTTCCGCAAGTGCTGCCGGAAGGCACCGTTGTCGGCGGGAGCACGACGACTTCGCCTTCAGTCATGGGAACTTCTGCGGTCGTCTCCGCGACGGTACCACCAAGTTTGGCACCGAGCAGTCGGAAAGGAACCATGGATCCATACGCCGAATACTGGTCAGCGAATGGCGAATACGAGAACTCGGCGAAAACACCCTTCCTCCCCCAATACTCATCTCCAGCAACATATCACGCATCAACATACAGTGCGCCGACGACACATCTCCCTGAACCCGACGAATACTACGGACCGCCACCTGGCGAATATTTCAAGACTTGCTATGCAGCACAACACGACACGCCTTCGCGTTCACAACACGACTCACAATTATCTACGGACGACAACCCGTACCACGGAGCTGGAGGCGCTAAAAAAGAGCAGGCATGGTGGAGGCGGGGGAACATATGTGGATTGCCTGCCAAGCTGTTCTGGATCATAGTCGGCTGTGTGGTGGCTGCGCTCATAGTCATTGCGGCAGTTGTTGGCGGCGTACTCAGCAGTGACGCAAACAGACGGGCTAACCAGCGGAGCTCGGCAGCTGAGCAGGGTGGGATTGATCCTGGGCTGGCCTTGAGGTCAGACTCGGGAATTACTGCTGTCAACTGGACCCAGCCATCTGGAGAGACCATGCATGGAATTTTTACCCAGGATACCAATCAGGGAATTCAGCTGTCGGTACAAACGGACGGCAAAACTTGGAATACTTTCAACATTTCCAAGTACTTGGAAGACGCTGGCAAGCCGATCAATGCCAGGCCCGGCTCACCTCTGGCGGCAGTTGCCAGTGGGCCGCCGTGGTACGACTTTGAGATGCGTCTATATTACGTTGACGCAGACACTCGTCAGATCCAGGAGATCAAGACCACGGACGTCAAATACAAGAAGTGGGATCGCGGGAATATGCCCAACAAGCCGAACGAGCCCAGCAGAGAGGCAGCCAAGACGACGCAGATCGGCGCAGTATGGCATCGCTGTGATCAGTCGCCCGCCTGCACTAATAATATTTACGTGTCATATCAGAACACAGAGAGGAGCATCAAGATGATGAACTCCAGCGACTGGAACACCCTTCAATCCGTCGGGTCAGACACCAGGGCCCGCTCAGCAGTGGCATTGTCCGAGTTTGCTGAATCCAAGGCCGAGCCGAGCGAGCTACGGATGTATTACGACGACCAAGGGACTCTTTCTGAGTACCAATTCAACAGGAACAAGGGGTGGTCCCCAGGTATGCTAATGTTTTTGGTTTCCTCACGAAGCTTATTCCACTAATTCTTCAACATGCTAACATGCAATCTCGCTTATCAAGGACAACGCGTTGTAGAAAACAGTGCAGACCTCAGCCCGCCCAGGCTGGCTACCGTAGTATTTAGGCAATCCAAGCGCTTACTATTGTTGCAAAACGACGCCGACGGCACTCTCTACTGCCACGTATGGGACCAAACAAACTGGACGCGCAACCGCCGAGCACGGTTCCTCAACGGGCCTTCGCAACTAAAGTTCTCATCGCTGTCCCTGGATCGAGACCAGCGCCTCTACGGCATCGAGCTCGCATCTGATGGAGGGGCGCCTGCCATTCACGCATTGGAGTGGACCGAGACGGACCCTTTTTCGTTTGAATACATTGGCCAAATAGGTGGTCGCAGGTGATGAAGACATGGATCTCATCCTTTGCATTTAGAGCATTTATGGGTTTGGTTTAGCGAATTTATAATTGATTTTTATTATCCTTTCTTGCCTCCTTGACTCGTTCGTCTATTTCAATTGCTGGCGAGTGGCTGTCTTGTAATGAAGAGAGCAACACATGACACGGATTGAGTGAAATATTCATTACTCAATTGGCTGTGATCAACCTATACTCTAGTGTTTACTAGTGTTTAACGTTGTACAATGCTCTACTGGTGAATTCCAGTTAAACGCGTCTATGTATTGGCATTGAATGCATATTGTACAAATGTAAGTATCTTGAAAAGGTTATGAGAACAGCTGGGGTTTAATAGGTTAGTTTATATGGGTTCCATTTATATGTAGGTAGGTACACAACTTGCTTCTTGAGTGTGGGGATGAAGGCAGAACCAGCCCACATAACCATCAACCCCTGACGGCTCCAGTCGGATTCAACCAGTAACCCGATGTCCGCTGGATAGTCTTCTTGTCCCGAAATGTCCACTTCTCTGTCAATTGATCAAGACGTCTTGTTTCTTTAAAACAGGTTCTTTTGTCCTTCAATTTTCATAAAACTGTCTACCATCTTTATCAAATATCAGAGGCAAAGGACAAAAAGAAGACAGAAAAAAAAAAGAAAAAGAAATGGCATCCACAACAATGACAGCGGCCAGCGCCACTACACCTCAAACAATTTACTCCACATCAGCCGAAGTGGACGAGGCTCACAGTACCCTGCATGCAACTTTCCGTACTGGCCTCACCAAGGATTTGGCGTGGCGGAGATGGCAGCTCAAACAGCTGTGGTGGCTGGTGGACGAAAACACGGATCGCATACTGGATGCGCTCAAGGCAGACCTCAACCGGCACCCCTTTGAGAGCTTGTCTTCTGACATTATGACTGTGAAGACCGATATTATTGCGCATCTCAAGAACCTAGAGGAGTGGACGTCAACAAAGCCATTTAACACCGGGTTTCCTCTGGGGTCGAGGCTCTTCAAAGCTCGCATCCGCAAGGAGCCTCTCGGTGTTGCCCTGATAATGGGCGCCTGGAACTTCCCGGTGTTGCTCCTTCTTCAGCCTTTTGTTTCGGCCATCGCCGCCGGCTGCTGCGTGCTTCTCAAGCCTTCGGACTTGAGCGCCCACACGGAACGGCTCCTCCATGAGCTCGTGCCCAGATATATGGATCCGCGCGCCATCCGCGTGGTCACGGGCGGGCCGGCAGAGACGGGTTACCTGCTCGAGAAGCCCTTCAACCACATATTCTTCACGGGATCCAGCAAGATCGCCCGCATCGTGGCCGCCGCGGCCGCCAAGCACCTGACCCCGGTCGTGCTCGAACTGGGCGGCCAGGGCCCGGCCATCGTGCACAAGTCGGCCGACATCGACCTCTCGGCGCGCCGCATCGCCTCCACAAAGTTCCAAAACGCCGGCCAGATCTGCCTCGCCGTCAATCACGTCTTTGTCGACCCCGAGGTGGCCGACGAGTTCCTCGAGCGCGTCGCCTACTGGTGCGGCAAGTTCATCGAGGGCGAAGGCAGGCAGCAGATGTGCCGCATCGTCAACGGCCGCAACTACGACCGCCTCTGCGGCCTCCTGGACGCAACCTCGGGCAAGGTCGCGTACGGCGGCGGTCGCGACCCTGCAGACCGCTACATCCAGCCGACGGTCGTCCGCGACGTCACCATGTCGGACTCGCTCCTATCCGAGGAGCTCTTCGGGCCCATCCTGCCCGTCATCACGGCGACGCCCGACGAGGCCGTCAAGGCCGTCAACAGCCTGCCGTCCCCTCTGGCGCTGTACGTCTTTGCGCGCGACGACGGCTTTGTCGAGCGCACGCTCGACGGCACCCTCTCGGGCGGCGTGACGGTCAACAACGTCCTCTTCCACGTCGCGCTGGGCGACGCGCCGTTTGGCGGCGTCGGCGAGTCCGGGTACGGCTACTACCACGGACCCTACGGCATCGAATGCTTCACGCACCGCCGGCCCGTGGTCCAGACCCCGACCTGGCTCGACTCGCTCATGGCCTTCACATACGCCCCCTACAAGATGGAAAACGCCGCCAAGCTGCACGTCAAGAACTCCCTGGGGTTCAAAAAGGGAGAGACCATGGAGGACCAGCGCAGGGCTGGCCACGGCGGCCTCTGGTATGCCACTGCTGTCCTGGGTGCGGGAGGCGTTCTGGCTGCCGTCGGTACTAGGTATTTGCAGGGCCGTTAGCGATCTTTGAGGGTTGGTTCGACATGAGACTTGATTTCATTCATTGGCTGGTGCTTCAGGCAATTTTTTTTTTCTTGCGTTCATGGTGCGGGAGGGCATGTATGTTCTTACATTTGTATAGCGTTTTCTGTCATGGTCGATGTGCAGATGTTACTGTAGTAATATTTTTGTCTGATATTTCTATAAATAAGCTTAATTGCTGACAAATAAAATCATTTATTTAACATGTTGGAACTTAGCATGCCTTTCAATCGAGTTCAACAGAATGCTAACCACTATACAATGCCGCTGCGGGTTTACGTCGAGGACGCAATGTTGCGAGATAACAAAGGCTAGCTAAATGAAGCCCGACAAGGAATGGCGAGTTGGCAAAAAATTCCGGATCCAGGAAGCTTTTTACTTTTCCTGGATAATAACCTCATTTGTGACGCCTTGGGGAGGGAGCCGAAGTTGAGCCAATAGCCCATTCACAGCACATCCAATGCATATCAACCTCATGGCATACTACACTGTCTCCCCTGTCTACACTATATGGTACAGCGCCGGTGGGTTATCCCAATGATGGTCTACAGATTAATCAATCCTCCTTGACCTCAAAATCCGAGGGATTCTCGGCGTCGGCCTTGACCATCTGTATGATGTTCGTCCCGGCCTCGAGACTAGCCTCGTCGTCGACCTGCTTAGTCCAGAAGGTGTCGGCGCCGGTGACGAGCACCGACTTGCGGCGCTCGCGCTCCTTGACGTCGAGCCCGCTGGCGGCCTTGTTGTTGGCCTCGAGCTCGGCGAGGAACTGCTTGCGCATGACGTAGCGCTCGCGACGCTCGCGGCGGATCTGCTCCGACCCGATCCGGTTCAGCACGTGGCGCACCACGGCCCGCGAGAGCAGGTAGACGTGCTCGCTCACAAAGACGGTCAGCGGGAGGGACCACCATTCGCCCCGGTGGAGCAGGTGGCTGCCAAACGTGTCGCGGTCGCCAAAGATGTGCACGATGGCCGCGGTGGAGATGCTGCCGGCCCAGGTCAGGAACTCGAGGCTTTCGATCCAGGGGCCGATCGAGTCGGCGCGGACGGGGTCCGGTCGCTGCGAGCCGTGGCAGATTTTGATAAAGTCGGACCGCAGCTCGAACCAGTTGTTGACCAGGAATCCTATGGGGACCAGGGGCCACACGGGCGAGAACAGTGCTAGGTATCCAAACTGCAATATCATCTCTAGGTAGTCGGCTTGCACGTCGTAAAGCTCAAGGTCGGCCTCGTTACGCGCCCGGCGCAGGAAGTCCGTCTCGGCCGGGTCGTCCGCCATGACGGCTTTGAAGTCGACTGTTTTGGTTCGCGAGAGCCGCGCCGACCGCCAGTCTCTGTACCAGCTGCGCGCCTTGTGCATGATGTACGGAAGGACGAGCTCCTCACCTGCGCCGGTGATTTGGCCCGTTACGGTGAGCGCGATAACCTCGTTGCGGAGCTTGTCCGGGTCTGACTGGAATGCCGAAGTCAGGTGGCTAGCTGGAACGAATCGGTGGACCAAGTTCTCGAGCTGGGGGACGATTGCGTCTCCAAAAGGCACATATACAAATGCCACCAGGAAAATGGGGAGGTAGCTGATGATGAAGTTGAGCACAAAGAGCTTCTGCGTCTGGGACATTTCGTACGTGTCTGCGGTTCGGTGGTTTTCCCACTCAGTGAGAGTAGTCGTGACGCCCTCCAGAAAGCCCGAGATACGTGGCAACAGAACAGCGAGGAGGACGGTAGGGAGGTATTCCTAGTGGATGTAATCAGTCAGACAGGCTCCTTTCATGCGAGATACTCAAGCAAGACTCACCAGATAGTATTTGTACGGCCCCTGGTATGCTTCTGATATCAGGACCTCTAGCGCAAACACCATCACAATAATGCCTCCCAAACTGACCAAGGAGGCAACGAAGAAAGGTATCTGCGGAATCTGCCACACAACCTGTTTCCACTTTGCGTAGTGGTGCACCAGCTCCCCGGTCTCGTCTCGGGTGATCTTGTCAGGCTTAAACTTTGGCCGGTTGACCTTGAGCTCTCCAGTACCCCTGACAGTCCACCTGATGCTGAGATCCACCTCTTGCAGCTTCCAGTACTCGAGGAAGGTGATGCACCAGAGCTCGATGAGCAGAGCAAAGCCCAGGGAGTATTTTGGCACCAGCGCCCAGGCCAGGAATCCGGTAACGGCGGGGAAGAAGAGAAAGACAATGTACGTCTGCAGGAAGGCGAAGTACATGGCCACTTTGGCGCCAAACAGGTTACGGATGCGGTCTAGATCGCTCCGGGTCAGGAATATGCGCTTGCTCAAGTCGATGAGCAGCCCCTGGTTGACGGTCTCGTTGTGCAAAGGGAAGATTGACTTTACTCTCTCCCATTTGTCGAGGCCTGGAGTGATGCCGGCGCCGCCGAGGCTCTTGCTCCAGCTGACCAGGTGGAACATGGACAACAGGTCCTCGGCTTCGAAGGCGCCGTCGACGACCTGGTTCTTGGCCCCGACGGCTGGCCGTTCGCTAGAGACTCCATAGAGCCAGTCTTTTACCCTGTATGTTACAACTCCCAACATCGATCAGTAATCTACATCGGGAGAAGAATATCAGGGGTGGTTTGCAAAGTGTCGCACACACCTCGACTTGTAAACATAGTTCCCGAGGAGCTCCCTAGGAGCTTTGACAAAAATAAGCAGGGTCTGCTCGTGGCCGGCGCGGACTTCGGTGTGCAGGCCAACAGAATCGAGGTCGTGTAGAAGCTCACCGAGCTCCTTTATAGCTTTGTCCTGATCTACAGTGAGGTAGCAAGAGCCAAAGGATTCCCTGTCAGTCACTAGCACAAGCTATAACGTGCGAATCCCCAACATTGTAGCGACAAAATTGGAAATAAAAAGTGTAGAACAGCGGACGGCGCACCAATTTCACTGTAATCATACAGCACGACGTATTTATCATGGTATGTTATTGCATCTCGATTAGTACGACGAGGCTTCCAATCCGGAGGCGGGGGAAACACTGCATCGTCGTCGTTGAATTGGAGCTTGGGGGTTCTACACCCATCAAGGATAGCTTTTTTTTTTGTTTTTCGGGCGGTGGACCGTGAAGGGTGCAGGGAATCGATAACAATAAAGGTTTAATTGGAAGGATAAAGGTGAGGGAGGCTAAGGTGTAAGGTCAGGCGGGATAATGCCACAGGCAATCGTTATTCAAGTGAGACGAGGACGGTTGGAATGAAACGCCCTGATGTGAGCAAGTTGAGCTAGGTTTGAAAATAACAGTTTTTAGAATCGACAAATTTCTGAAGGTGAATCGATATGCAAAAGACGTCAGGTCTAAAAGGAAACACTCTGATGGCGTTTCAAACAAAAGGATTAGGAAGAAAAAAAGAAGAGGAAAAAAATCCCCATAATACAAATCTGAGATCTAGCTCTCACACGCCTGTGTGTGGACATGCAAGGCTTTGCTGGCGTTGGCCTGGGCGTTCTGGGCAGTCGGGTTTTTCGTTGAATTTTTTTTTTCTTTTTTTTTTTTTTTTTTTTTTTCTCTCGTCTTGTTTAATAAGCGCCCACAAAAGGAGCCTCCACCAGCAATGTTTTTGTTTTCTTCTTGGAAGTTTCTTGTGGCTGCTGCCCACTGTAAAACCCCCTATAATTGTGACCGGCGTTGGATTTTCTTGTTGGCTGACGTTGCCCAAGACTCTCGACAAGAAGCTGGGGCCGGGCGTCGTCATCATCGGGGGCCGGTTTTCATTTTGAGTAAAACCTGGACCCTTACCTTCCTTGGTTGTGGGTCAGGTTTTGTGGCACTGGCACATCCCGGCGCCAAAAACGCTCCAGCTACCTGCCCTACCTGCCCTATTTGCTATGAACAGATGTACAGTAGCATTGCACTTCCGCCCCTAGCTGAGCCGCATGCTTTAGCGACAGCATGTGGCGTCGGTTCGGCCCTTGGGAAGAGGAGTTGAGACAAGGTGAGTCAAGTCAGCCACCAAGCCAGGAGGGCCCGATTACGCAAGTCACAGTATTAATAAAAACCATCAATTAGACTAACCAACCAAACAGAGCCGCCCGTGGTCATCAATTCAGAAACCTCGCCCGTCTTGCCGTTTTGTCCGTGGGACATCACTATACCTGCAAACACGATGCATGATGCGTGGGGAATTTATCGCTGAAACAGTTTTGACTGTGTTGCTTCTTCGCCACGCTCAAATACAAAATCCTGGTATAACTATACATGAACAATCAACATTGCCGTTCGACGATATCGCACTGTTTTAACAAAGGAAAAAAAAAAAAGACCGATGGCCTTCTGTCATGCCGCCAACCCTTCATTCCGTCCCGGTCCTGAGTTCGAAAAAATAAAAATAAATATGGTTGACACCCGGCATCGCCGGCAAAGTCTCCGCATTATACGATAAACAACCCCAATCGGACTCGCTACTAATAGCCACTAAAAGAATGGTTAATTTGGAAATTTAGGTACTAAACCCTCTAGAGCAACAAGCAGAAAGCCACCGAGCCCAATAGGACCGAAGCAGCTGCGCTCAGAGAGGTCGCCTTGGAGTTCACCGGCGGGATGGCAGGAGGTGAGTTCATGCCAGGCTTTGGCATCGTGCCGTTTCTCCCTAGACCGGGCATGGGCTTGGTGCCGTTCGCCGGCTTGGGCATCGCAGGGCTGGTACCGTTACCAGGCGCAGGCTTGGGCATTGCCGGGCTGGTTCCGTTGTTCGGTGCTGGCTTGGGCATTGCGGGGTTAGTGCCGTTGCCGGGTGCGGGTGCGGGTCCGGGTACAGGCTTGGGCATTGCGGGGCTGGTTCCGTTGGCGGGTGCTGGTTTGGGCATTGCGGGGCTGGTTCCGTTGT
Source organism: Magnaporthales sp. P1609 (assembly GCA_003709005.1). Classification (NCBI taxonomy): domain Eukaryota; kingdom Fungi; phylum Ascomycota; class Sordariomycetes; order Magnaporthales; species Magnaporthales sp. P1609. The sequence continues at coordinate 2,407,986 of PELF01000007.1, read as the reverse complement.
TCGGTGCTGGCTTGGGCATTGCGGGGTTAGTGCCGTTGCCGGGTACGGGTGCGGGTCCGGGTACAGGCTTGGGCATCGCCGGGCTGGTTCCGTTGCCGGGTGCGGGCCCGGGTACGGGCCTGGGCATGGTGGTGTTGGTGCTGGTGCCATTGGGTTTCATGCCCGGCATGGGAACCGGCGCGGCAGGCTTCGGCACAGGCTGCGGCATGGGCTGTGGCATGGGCTTGGTTCCGTTCGATGACGACGGGCAGCCAGGTCCAGGATTAGGGGCACTTGGGGGAGGAGGACCTGTTTGCGGGTAGGAACCGGTCTGTGCTGGTCCAGGGTTTGTGACCTATCAGCCAGCAAAGAGTCAGTGACCTGTTTTTTTTTTTTCTTCCTCGGGCTGTGTCGTATCGACGGCAAGGTCCACTCAGATGGTTCTGATGAAACCTCAGGGTGAGTCTAGTCCGTGCATGCGAGCCATCTTACCTGGAAGAAGTTGCCTGCCACAATCTTGTCGGTAGGAATGTTAGCGGCAGAGAGGACCTCGGCCACGTTGAAGTCCTCCCGCTTCGTTGCGGCCTTTGACAGCACCCGCATCTGCTCCTGGCCGACGTTACTGGTGTCGATCAAGACCTGGGTGTATCGGTGGTTGAGTGGCACACGGGCTGGCGGGTCCGGCCCAAGATAGGGGGCCGCCGCCACCACACGCTTGAGATTCTGTACCGGGAAGACTGTCGTCGTTCCCATTGTTGTGTTGATAGTGACGGGCTTGTCCACAGCCACGAGGTCGGTTTGCATCCAGTGCAGCAGGGTCCTGGTCTTGGGTGGCTGCGACGTTGGGATGTCCATGTCGACCATCATTATGGCGTATGACTTGCCCGTCATCTTCTTTTCCGTGCCGATAAAGGGCTCCTTTGCCGTCGTCAACTTGGACATGGTAGCACCGTTAAAGGCGGCTATGCTGTCCGAGTATACGACGAACAGAGGCGCCTGCACGCCTGGGGAGAACCCCTGCGGTGTGACAGCTAGTGCACCGCCGGCTGCCGCCAGGATGCTGAGGTATGAGAAGATCATTATGGCCGTGGTTAGTCTTACGAAAGGTCTTGAGGCTGTGATGTGAGGCCTGATCGCAGTTCCCTATGTGGTACGTGAAGAGCTGCTGAGCGAGCGAAGGGACGGAAAATTCATCGTGGTCCTGACATATAAAAGAACGACAACCTTGGTTGCGTGGGATGTGCAACATCTGACTCTTATCATACTTTCCCTACTGCACACCTGAGGACAAGTTCCATCGTCATCTGTAGTTCTTTTACCCCCATTCGATCATGTCCTTGGACGGAACTTGACGGAACCTCATAGTCCGCACCCCTGATCCCAAGGGGAGCCTTCCTCTTCCTCGGGACTGGCGGACTCTGTGGCCAGGTCGGGGGCGGCGAGGCAGGGCTGATTGAAACAAGCTCTGATTGTTTTGTTTTGTTTTTTTTTCTCCCTTGTGTGTTTTGTTTCCTACACCAAAACCTTGGTGTCAGTCAGGAGTGGATATAAAGTTCAGACCTCTGAAGGAATGCCGCGATGCAGGTTCCAGGGGTTTGTGATTGGTCTCCGGAGTCGGGATGAAGATGAGATGGTTCTGGCCCCAGACAGGAAGTTCCTGGGGACCTCGCCGGCACAATGGAGGAGGAGCGATGTGATTGCTTGATATGGCGAAAGATGACGCTGTTCTCTTGCCAAGTCAATATTTGGCGACGGCAAAAAGTAACCTAATTATTCTTCCAAGGCATGGTGGACATGGGCGAGCCAAGAGTGTTGGCCTGCATATTCTGGCCCGGTGAAATACTCTTTCTTCGGCAAACTCGTCAGATACGTCATATCGACTCCGTTCTCTGGAGCCTTCAAAAGTCTCTCTCCGTGCTAGCGAACCACGAATTTCGGCCAGACCATCACTAACAACCGACTTGGAACCGGAGAAAGCGTACTCGGTCACTCCCAAGGACTTACTAGCGTTGTCTTGTTAGTCGTTTGTAAAGTAACAAATCGCAAGCAGAAAACGGCCGAGCACTGTCGTCGTGACTTTTGGGAATGCAGGGATATTGCTGGATACTCCGAGCCCCAGGAGATCGGGGAACGTGTGAAATTTCGATGGTTGAAAGCAACCAAAGAGTTATTCATCTCAGCTACCCGCAAATGTTGGTCTCTGTTTATCCATCCGTTCTTATAATACAATCCGGTCGCGGCTGGACGTAGCTTTAGGGAAAGCCAATCATCGGCAAGTAAACTGCTTGGCCTGTTATTTATATTTTTGTAATGTAGGCGGCGAAACATATTGCCGACTATCCAAGTTGAACAGTAGTACGTGCATATAATCCCTACATATGCACATGTCACCTGGAAATTAGTACAGTTGGACGGTTACAAATGGGGAAACCAAGGTTAAACAACCCTTTTTTCTCCTAGTTATTTCTCTCGACTGACCACTAGACTAGATTAGAACTAGAGAAAGGAATACAAATTCTTTATGCGCTAAATTTATTGATAATGTTTGGGGGAGCAAACCCAACACAGCGAACTCTGGTCCTTCAAAACCTAGGTTGCTGGGAAGAGTACAAAGCTTGTAACTCCGGAGATTGTGCCGCAGACGACTTTTCAGGGCATGTAACTTGAAGCAAAAAAAAAGAAGAAGACAACTGCGCACACTTATTGGCCCATTATCAGCTGGTGCCATGCTGATTTATGCTGTGTAATCATGGCCGTGTTTACCATTAATTGTCTGGGCTCATTTTCATTTATCATATTTACGCCGCTCGACATTACCCAGCTCGTTTGTATCTCCCTACCTTAGAAGCCACCCATCCATAAGAACCCATACAGCAAAGTTCCTCCTCTGTCAGTTGAGTTAGTATATTATATTATAAACACCTGTATTTGCTTTACCTATTTCACCTCTTTGTTAATTTGTTGTTTCGTGTTGTGCCAATTCTCTTCAGGGGCTTCGACTATTACGGCGTTGCTTTCGATCATCTCGTCCCTTCAGACGATGAAAACCCAGAATTGGTTGATTTTAACATCACAAAATTGGAAACCGAGGAAGGGCCATATGCCGATGGAGTAACTTTCGCCAACGAAGCAGCTCAGTGAACGTAACTCGCCATAAGGAATGGCCAAAGCACCGTATGGGAAAGACAAGTCAAACTTCATCTGTCTAGGTAGGATCAAACGACATGTAGCATGGATTCACAGCATCCGACCATCGAAGCCCCTGGACTGAGCTACTTGGCCCCGTTTTGTTTATTCTGCCTCGCTGTCCTCGTCTGGCCGAGATAAAAGTTGTGTTTCTTATTTTTAGGACGTGCCTGAAATCATCCGGAACATGGACTGAAGATTGGTGTTCGTCCCACTGGCCCTTCAACGGAGCACGGCTATAGATGCTGCCGTGTTTGTAATCAAACACGACTCGCCTATCGCAGAATTCAATCATGAGCAATATTCATAAGGAGCGTAAGAGTACGCGCGGCTTCTGGTCTTCTGACGCTGTTGGCCTAAAGAGTGCTGGTTAGAACCAGGTTCATCGCCTGAGTATATGCCGCGACCATCGTCAAAATTCGAATCGACTTGGCAATAACTGCATCAGTACGATAGACTGGACTACCATAGAAGATTGCGCTGTGCATTATGCATGCAAGGTATGAGCTTTGGGACCTGCTTGACGCTGCACATGTGCCGACTTGTTGAGATGCGACGACGGTTGAAAATCCTTCCCAATCATTTACGATAATGGATGAATCCTGAACGGAAATTGTCTGTCGCGAAGGTTTTTGTGAGCAAAATGGGCGCCGTGTTCAAGTGAATAATGTGTAAGTGACTGTTGTTGGCAATTCTGATACGATATATCTCATTACTGATCTCATCTCGCTCCACCTATACAGCAATAGCAGAAATTCACAAAGACGCAGCAGAGCTTGGCTGAGATAAAATGCCACAAAGACATGTCTCCGCATCCACTGGCCTAGAATGTCTTGGGCACATCATGCGGGGCTGCATGTTACGAAGATAGCCAAACATATTGGAAATGTAGGAAATGCATGTACCAATCAATAAAAATAAAAAAAACAAGAAAAATAAAAAGAAAGGACCAAAGCAGCCTGCAAGTTCCTCTTACTTGACCAAAGATTTCTGAGAGAAAAAGGCACGGATTAATCAAACATAGCCAGTTAGTTGACTTGGATCATACTAGACCACACCAAGCTAGATGTATGACACCCTGTCTGCTACGGATTTATCGGATCCGGAAGCCTCGGGATCTTTGGTCGTCGGAGTAGATGTCGGAGGTAAGTTGCTAATAAAATTTTCTAAGCTTCTTACAAGCTTAAACTAGACCAGAGCCTTGAGTTTCCTAAAGCGTCCCTCGCTTACTGACTGGAAATACACTTCTCTCTTCGCCAGGCACCAACACAGACTCGGTTCTCCTTGACCTTTCAAAATCTGGCAGCGATGCAGTGCTGGCATCGCACAAAGCTGTGACCAGCAGCAACGTAACGCTTGGAGTCCAAGAGACATTGTATGCCCTCCTGGCAGCGGCGGCAGCGCCGGAAGCAGATGTATCATCCTCGCCCGGCGCTTCAGGCTGGCACAACGGCCCTATATCCAAAGTCGCCGCTGTCGCCATCGGTACCACGCACTTCCTCAACGCCATCATCGAGCGGGATGCGTCACGGGTCGAAAAGGTTGCCGTACTACGGCTGGCCTCGCACAACTTCTCAACCGGCACTCCCCATTCGCGGACTGGCCAGGGCCGCTCGAGAGCATCGTCCATGGCTACTCTGCCATCATACCTGGGGGATGCAACATCGACGGCACGCTGATCGGACCTCTCGACGAGGAAGAGGTTCGTAGGCAGGCCACTGCCATCAAGGCCGCAGGACTGAAAAATGTCGCCGTCGTCGGCATCGGCTCCCCCATGGACGAGCATTACCACCAGGAGACGCGCGTGAGGGACATCATCCTCCAAGAGCTAGGTGACGAGACCAACGTCGTCTGCTCGGCCGACATAGCAGGTAGCGGTCTGCTGGCCCGAGAAAACGCCAGCATCCTCAACGCGGCCATCCTAGGCTTCGCCCGCCGCACCGTCCGCGCCTTCATCGGCGCCATGGCCCGAGTCGGCCTGAGGTGCCCCCTGTACCTAACCTCCAACGCCGGTCACCTGCTCCCATTCTCCGAGGCCATGACGGCACCCATCAGGATCTTCTCCTCGGGCGCAACAAACTCCATCCGTGGCGCCGCCTTCCTCGCGGGCACCGAGGTAGTAGACCGCACCGGCAGCGTAGTCGTCGACATTGGCGGCACGACCACCGACGTAGGCTACCTCCTCAGAAACGGCTACCCGCGCCTGGCCAAGAGCTACAGCGACCTCGCCGGTGTCAAGGTCAACCTTGAAATGGCGTCGGTGGAGAGCGTCGGCCTAGGCGGCGGGTCTATAGTCCACGTTGGAGGAGACGGCAAGGCTGCAGTCACGGTTGGTCCGCAAAGCGTCGGCCACGAGCTCACAAAAATGGCTGTCTGCTTTGGAGGCAACCAAACAACCGCGACGGACATAGCAGTGGCCGGAGGCGCCAAGATCGAAGCGGACGGCCTGCGAGGAGTCAAACTCGACCAGGCCGTCGTGGCCGCCGCTCAGGCACGCATCAAGAAGATGATCGAAGCAACCATCGACCGCGCCAAATCATCCCCGGATCCTTGCACCGTCATATTGGTCGGCGGCGGCTCGATACTGTGCCCGCGCGAGCTCGCGGGCGTGCGCAAGGTGCTCGTTCCACCGCACGCGGCCGTGGCCAACGCGATCGGAGCCGCCACCGCCAACGTGCACGGCGCCGCCGAAGCCACGATCCACGGGGCGGACATCGCGGCGGGGATAGCTGCTGTTAGAAAGAAGGCGGTGGATAACGCAATCGTCAAGGGCGGCGATGCGCGGGGCCCCGTCACCGTGCTGCACGAGGAGGTCGCCGGTGTGCCGTACGTGGAGGGCCAAACCGTCATCAAGATTGAGGTTGCGCTCCCTGCTGACCATGTACGGGTCTACGCCGAGATGCTTAGGACTCCTCCTCAAAAGTACCAAGAGGCCGTGGACGAGGAGGCTAGTGGCTACAGGGGAACAAAGACTTGCGGCACCGGGGCGACCCAACTAATTGATGATGCGGAAACGTCAGCCGTGAGCCCCGACGGCTACAGGCCCGAAATAACACCAGACGGACAGTGGCAGGTGTCCGAGACCGACATCCACTTCCTGTCCGTGGGCTGCTACATTCTCGGTTGCGGAGGCGGCGGGTCAACCTACACGCATCACCTCGAGCTCCGACAGCTTCTCCGCGAAGGCCACAACGTCAGAATAGTGCAGGCCACGAGTCTGGGCGACGACCACATGCTGATCCCCGTCGCCGGCGTCGGCACGCCCGCGGTGGGGATCGAGCGGCCGGGAGGCGACGGTGTCTACCACGCGATGCGGGAGATGGAGAAGCTGACGGGCGAGCGCTTCAGCAACCTGCTGGCGACCGAGATTGGTGGCGCCAACGGAGTTGGGACTCTTCTCTGGGGGAGCTCAAAGTACTACAACATACCCACCGTGGACGGGGATTTGATGGGTAAGTGGGAAAAGGATAAGATGCATTATACAGATATATGCAAGAAATGGATGCACATTATATTAGGGATTATAAGCTCGCTGACTGAAAAAACAGGACGCGCATACCCCAACTTCGAGATGGTCTCGCAGTACGTGATGGGCAACTCTATAGATGAGCTGTTGCCGGTTACACTATGCAGCGGCACCGGTCACAACGTGATTATACCGCGTGGGCAACCAGACATGGCCACGGCAAGCGCGGCCATCAGGGACAAGCTCATAGCCATGGGGTGAGTATGAGACGAAGCTTTCCAAGCCGAACAGGACGGCCTCCTTTCTAATATGATTATCCCATCCCCTGAACGGTCCAGAAACTAACCCTGCTTGTCAAACTTTCCCTTCCTCACCTCAGATCCGCCGGTGGAGCAGCCGGAAACCCCATCACGGGGGCCAAGATGAAATACTTTGGCATACCAAACACCTTCTCCCTGGCGTGGCGACTCGGCCGGGCCGTAGTGGCGGCCAAATCCCGACCGCGCGGGTGGTCCTTTGCGGATGTTGCGCGATCCATTATCGCCGAGTGCGGCGGGCCGAGGTGCTGCAGGGTGCTATTCAGGGGCAAGATGCGCGGAGTGGAGAGCCGGGTCACGACAACGGCGCACAGCATCGGTCACGTCATCATCGACAAGGTCGACGACGAGGACGAGGACGGACTGTGTGAGGGCGAAGACGCGGGCCTGGTCGTAGAGGTCAAGGTACCATATATGAATGAGAACCTAAGCGTCGTTGGGAAGAAGGCCGATGGTACTGAAAAGGTGCGTTGTAACCTGTGGTGGAGGGGGTTTTCCCTCTTGGTGTTCACCCTGGAATCACATACTGACCCAACCATCTTCTCGGTCCAAAGGTCCTTGCCATGGTCCCTGATCTCATTATGATACTCGATATCTCTACTGGTGAGAACGTTGGCGTCCAGGATTACAGATACGGCCTCAAGGTAGCAGTCATGGCCATGGCTCCTCACCCAGTCTGGACCACAGAGCGCGGCCTCGAGATCGGAGGGCCCAAGGCGTTTGGTCTCCCTTACGAATACGTCCCGACTCTCCAGTACAGCAAGCCCCGAAGCGTAATTAACGAGTTCCAGAGACCATGCGCCGCTGCACCATGACGGCAGTCATGTGAGATGTGAGCCACGTCCCGACAGAGCTGGAGAACGTGGGAATGATTAGGGAAGATGGTGGAGTGGGGAAGGGGGTTCGTGCTTGCCACTGGGACGAAGGAGAGGGGGGGGGGGGGGGGGGGGGGGGAAACTGGACTTTCGAGGCTGCGTTGCATCCGCTTCTCAATAGTGCCGCACCACTCGGGCCTCGATGCAGTTGCACATGGGACAATGGGGGGAAGGAGAAAAAAAAAAAAAAAAAACATGGCGCCAGTTTTTATCAATGGGCAACACATGGCGAACCAGCATGACGGGGCAAACGACCGAACAGTGCGGTCTCTGTTGGACTTTTGCTGGGGCTGAACGGGCGGTGTCCCCAGATTCTCCAGATCTTGACAAGTTTGCGGGGGCGACCAAGGGAGGGATTTTTCGGCTCTACAGTAAACCCCTTTTTTCTTGTGCCACCACTATTTTGTGGAGTAGTGACGGTCTTCTCCGATTACGCTCCGCGGGGATGAACTAGACCTAGGGCATCTTGGGGGGCATCTCTATCCCTCTACCAAGGCAAAGGAAAGCTACCACATAGCAGTCCACCAATTGACTAGCCTTGATGGGGATCTTGAAGAACAGCCAAACTGGATGGGCCATACCGACAAGTCACTGCTATCTTGCCAAGACGTGGCCACGCGTACAATAATAAGTGTGAAGCCAGAGCTAGCGCATGCAGCCAACGTCAAATCTCTCGGCAAGTTGGCGCCAAATGCCACAACCCCCAATACGCAAGGATAACACTAAGCTTGAGATGGCGAACCTTTCGGGCCAAAGGGCGGGCTATCTACGGTATGCTCACCTTCTATTAGTCTCGTTTGTCGGTGGGTGAGTAAACATCTTTTTCTTTTGATCTACATCCACTCGGCACGATGACGGATGACTGCACTATGTCCAAGGTGACGGAGCCTAAGTAAACATAATCATGGTTGTTCGTATTCGACATGAATCTCCGCGGACCTTTCTCTCCCTCGAAGGGAAAGCTCAGATGGTGATGCTGAAATTGTTCTTTTTAATTTCATTATTTCTTTTCATTCATCCTCATCCCGAAAAGAAAATAAGCATGGATTTTAAAACAGTTAAATAAGCTATCATTGCACCTCTGACCCACCCGAACACGAACCTTCAAAGGTCGGCCGATGCATGACTGGGCGCATGGCCAGCTGGAAAACAAGTAGAGACGAAGAAGAAAACGGACAAGACTCTTCTACTTGCCCTTCCTTTTTTTTGTGCGTGTTCCGAAACGAGCCGTTTTGGCGGCGCGTGCCGAAAGCTTGCATTGCTTCTTTTTTCTTCTTCTTCCTAGGGCCACAGCAGTCACACGAACTCAAGAAACAATATGAGATTAAAAAAGAGAGCAGATGCCACAAAGAGCAGGTGACAAGAATAAACTGGTACTAGCACACTGACTCGCGCCGCCGCCCAGATTCTGGGCCCAAGGCGTTGAAGCTTGGTTTTTTCCGATGCCAGAATGGCAAGAGACACCCCATACACACACACACACACACACACACATGCTCGCAAATGTTCTGCTGTAAAGTATGGATGGAGGTCTAGAACAATGTAGTTGTACAGTAGTCTACTAACGTGTGATGGCCAGGGGCCTGCTGTCTACTTTACCTACTGGGGATTTTGAGGGGTTTTTTTTTCTTCCCTCTCTGCGTAGCCGCATCTAGACCCTCGGTCCAGCTCTTCAAAAGAGGAACCGGAACCCAGTCTAGACTACTAGATCGCTCAGCGCGAGTGATGGTCTTGTCCCGCCAGACTACCAGATGATACGGAATCATGCATCCGACTCAGAGCGGCACAAAATCTTCTTCGTGATGTGGGGCAAAGTCGCATCTCTTTTGTTTGTTGTTGGCCTCGTGTGAATTATCATCATGTTTGTTCAATTTCGGTGGACAATGGGATGCTGGTCCGGCTACATCTGCGCATTATCATCATGTGGATACCTATACAAATTAGATATCTAGATACTTGGAAGAGAAGCTGCGTCAGTCCAGGGTTCCGGCTTGTGCACAGTTACGTCAGAAACGAAGGGCGTCGTTCGCTTGAAGCAGGGACAATGGTGGAGGCCTTGATTCTTTATCAATTTCAGAAAAGAGAACAGAGGGGTGGACACAATTGTGCATGCAATAAGACTTGAAGAAAAAAAGAGAACAAAAAAAAACCACCGAAAAAACCCGAAAAAAAAACAAGCTCAATCGCCCAGCCCACCACTCCTGACAGCCTAGTAAATCCCAGTTTTGTGGCACGCTGGGGTCGAGCTTCAGGGTTGTAAATCTCTTTCCTCAGCAAGATCGTTCTCATCGTTTCAACCCATAGGAGGGGCAAAGCACATGTCGGAAGGAGGTTTTACCGCTTGCCGCTTACATCGTTCTGCAGACAATTAAACTTGTTTTTTTCCCGGCCCCTTTTCTCTGCCTCGCTAAAAGGTTGCGTCGTACCGCGTGAAGCTCCGCAAAAGCTTCCCCCCGAGATAGCGTTGCTGAGGGTCTCGGTAGTCCTCCAACAAAGTTTGGTGGGGGTTGTTTACTGCTTCGTACTCAAGTCCAAAAAAAAAAGGCGGAAAGGCGGTGCAATTGATTGCATGGATTTACCATGGCCTGTTGGTGACGACCGAGGTTCGTGGCGGTTCGTTTTCTTGGGAAAGCTGCACCTGCATTAGTCCCGTCTTTCCGACGCCCACTTTGTCTCTCTGTCTTTATTTCTGCTCTTATTGCTTTTTTGATGCACGATTTGCTGCAAGGAAGGGCTCGGTAGCATTCACAAAGATGGATCGCAAAGGGCCGTGTTCTGGTTGGCTGATAAGGTGCTATCTCGGCACAATTGGAGCCTGTGTTGGTGTGCTGCGTTGCTACTTGGGCTGTCTTTTTTTGGCCCCTCAGACCAGACCCAGACCTAGGGTACCACATAGCTACTCACGGTGAACAGTAGCTGCATGCGCCGCATGCGTTGGCATTCATTGGCGGTTTGGCTTTGTTTTAACGAGTGCGGATAGTTTTTTTTTTTTTCTTTGCACCAATTTTGCTTCCCTTGGTAGCTCCTTGTTCGTGTTTCGCAAGTAAAGTATCAGTATACTGTACACCTAAACTTGGTCTGGAAACACATCCATCTTTCCACCGACCGGGATTGTACCGAGTGGGCAAAAAGTCGTCGTACGGCTGGGGATGGGGCCCCATTCGTACGAACAAAGTCCTTTTGATCAACGCCAACGCCGGGTGGCGATTTCCTAATCGTGACGGCCTGTCCGATCCTAGTATATCGTTACAATACCCGCACCGGTTAACTGTTTTTGGAGGGGTACCAAGGTGCATAACAGACTCGTGGGGCTGGCAGCTTCATGCTAATGATTTTATCCCGCCGCGTCAAGGGAATGGATGCGACGACTCGCTTGGTTGCCTTGTGTCATTTTGTTACATCCTTTGATTTTCTGGATAATGAAATTGTTCATTCCCGCTCGTCAGGCAAATCAGGATCTATGGTCCTCAAGACTGCGATACACGCAACCGTTGTTTGTTGTTAGCATGGAATCGGTTTGCCGCACGCACCGCTCCTGAAGCACATGTATATTTGAGGCTGATATAAAACCGGGTGTGGTACAGAATGCTCTTCTATGCGATCGCGAGCCAAAACCGACCATGTTGCTAAAATAGACAGCTTTGACCAGGGAGCTTCGATAAGCATTCAGGACATGGGCATTGGCTGACTGATATCATGGTAAGGCTCTCACTCGTCGATTCATTTCCCACAATCCCTGTGGAGCGCACATACAGTAGGATGGCGTAGCACTTGGTTTGGTAGCATTCACTCAAGTTGGTATGTCCTCACGCTGCTAAACTGTCGTCTTGGCTGTGCACATACCACTCTCTATTTACCCATTAGTGGATCATCCGACGCAGGGGGGGGCCCACTTTCAAAGAACCAACGGCAACAAGTACGGCGCAGCAGTGCGCTGTCCACACATTAGACGTCTACCTCCTCGTGGGCCTGTTTGGGGGCGGATGCGACACCAGAACGAAAGTGCAAAAAAAAAAAAAAAAAAAAAAAAAAAAGAAAGGAACTGCATCCATATTGATTGACTCTTGCCTTTTGGTCACGCTAGACACTGGACGTGGTTCACTTGTCTTTGTTTCCGTACGCTTGGCCGAATGCAAATGGATCGGTTGATTGATTATTGACTTTGAACTGGCTGGTTTTTTTGGTATTTTTTGTTGATTGTGATCTTCCACCACCGTGTCTAAGCTAAAAACAGGATCTTTTCAAACAAAACGTCTTCCGTGCATTACAGAGACCTCCACTAGGCCGCTTACTGTACTTGACGTTTCAATAATTACTCTAGAACAAGCCCTGACAAAATCCTACTGCCAAGCTACATATGTACAACAGTACTGTGAATTTGAGATGATTGACAGCAAATGTTGCACGCGCCAACAGCAACCATTCAGCAAAATACAGTAGCAACGGATACACTCTTTCTGGTCCTTGTCTGGGATGGCCCGGCTGATATGGTACCTCGAGGCGCCCTGCCACCCCCACCAAATCTCGTCTACGAATGCGCAGCAATCAGCTGTCGACCTCAGCAAACCCAGGTACTGCCCGCGCTATTAATGCAAACACCACATGGTAGTAGGTTTGCGCCAGGTTGATCACTGGGAGCACCCCTGCAATGAAACCCCCTGTAGCACCAAATAGGTAGTTTTGTACAGTGTGAACCAAGCCGCTAATTTCCCCATCGGTTCCTCCTCCCCCCAATCCTTCCCCGTCCTGAGATTCTCAAGTCGGTCTGGTTCTGGTTCCTATTGCTTTCGGTGGTGGATCCAGGGACACACGCAGCTGCAAATTGATGAGCATTGACTCGCCCTTCCACAGCTCGCCCGTCAGTTCAAGAGGAGCCCACCCGTCGTATTAGGTACCCCTTCCCGTTTTTTCGTTTTTCTTTTGATCGATTCCTCCTTGTCGCCGGACGCCAATTGTGCCAGACAGCCAGCCAGTAGCCAGCCCAGCTGGTCTTTCCGAAGCCGCACATATCCAAGCTCCGGGACGGTTGAATCTCATCTTGATTTGTGTGGCTCCAAGGGATCAATCCGCCTGCTGCTTCCCTAACATCGCCAGAAGCCATCAGCACTCTGAACAACACTTCGACACGAGTTGATTCAACCACAGCGTGACGACGATAAGGGCAACGGCGCCGACCAAGATCAATCGATTTCATATCCGCTCGCCCCTTCTTGGCACCACAGGCAGACATCACCATCGTGAATGCCCATCCTTCATTTCTAAAGCGCCCCCTTTCCTCTCACGCCCATTCCCTTTCCCTTGCCATTAGAGGGTTTGGGTGGGTTAGAGCGAAATACTTGAGGGTTGCTTCACTTTGTTGTCATTTTCAACCTTTAGTGTACCTACCTGCCAAGTTCGAGGCATCCGCTGTCGTCCCATCGCTCTTGTGTGTCTGGTCACCTACCCTTCTTGGCTGGCATTCACACACCTGATCGGGTCCGACCTCGAGCCTTGGTGTGCTGTCACCCGTTACTCTTTTCCCCCTGGCTTCCTGGTAAGTTTGGTTTGAAGTCGATTTTGGATCGTTTTCGTCTTTTTTTTTTTTTTTTTTTTTTTTGTTTCTGGTGTGACTTTTCGTCCGACTTTGGTCACTGCATCAAGGGGCGCTCGACCCTCGCCATCTCAACACGCGTCCCACGAGTACAACCTACCTACCTGCGTCACCCAACCCCTTCGAAGTCTAGTCTGTTGTTTGCAGGTCAAAGTCACATTGCATTGTGTGTTCTCATGATTGTTGCCCATAACTGGGACGATGTCTCAGGCCAGAGTTGCTCAGCCATTTGCTCATTGACCTTTGCTAATCGCATTCGCACCAATATCAGATTGTTTTCTTGGACAAATATCTTCATTTCGCCTCGATTGTTGATCTCGGCTGAAGCTATTGCAATTTGTCCACCTTGAACAACTTACCGCTTAGACATCCATTTCGAGCGAAAGAAACGACGGCACAAAATCACACAAACACACCAGCCGAAGCGATGACGTTAACCAACACGACCGAGAAAGGGGCCATCGCCCCTCCCCCGCCCGCCGCTACCAGTGAAACCACCAAGATACTCGAGAAGATGTCGACCGACACGCTATCCCCAGAGAGCATAGCACGGGGAGGGCGCGGCGGCCGCAATGGGGGGAGCTCTGGCCTGTCGACGCCGACCAGCGTGACAGCGGGACCTTTGAACCCTTTCGACACGGACGTTGAGGCGCAGACCAAGATGCATACCACCGACACGCGGGAACAGACGAGGCACTTCCTCGGGCGCTCGTCGACAAACCTGGCGCGGGGCGAGAGCCATGCTGTGGGTACCAACGACGACTGCCAGGTGTGGCCCGGACAGGCTCACTGGAAGAGGAAGCACAAGGCGGCCAAGCGGAAGAACAGAAACTGCAACTGTCTGGCCAGCCTAAGCCGTCGGAACCGGATGATCGTTAAAATCTTCATCGGTCTGTTCATCGTTGCTACGGCGGTAGGAGTCGGTTTCGGCATCAGCAAACCGTTAGGTGCGCGGATCTGGAAGCCTAACAACCAATAGTGAAGGCACCCGCCTGTGCTACGTTTGTTGGGATTCGATCATCTAATTTCAGAAATGTCTACTTTCTTGTTTTCTCCTCTTTTTCTTGTCTTGGCAGCTGCTCTGTTTCCCCGGAACCAGAGGGGCTTTGTTTTACCATCGAAAGGTGGAAGCTGTGAGTTGGTTCTCCATTTATCTTCCGTCTTCACAACTGCAACGGGCTCTACATATTTGTGTCTGTCCTGAACCTAGGGTTAGGAATCGTTATGGCTGACAAGTGTGCAAGCAGTTACAACGCAAAGCTCGGCTGTAATGGTGCCCGGAACATCTGACTACTCCTGCTACGGTCTTCTTTCTTCCGTGGAAGCCAACTGACAAAAGCCACCCTCGACCGGCGTTGCAAACAACTGCTTTTGGGCTTCACATACCATGATACCCCTATTCGGTTTATTTGTTCGGCATTTCTTTCTTGGCGACCTTGTCTTCGCTGGACGCTTATTCTCTGAGATATAATTTCGTACACATACAAGACGACTTGCGGCGATGGTTTAAGTCACAAAATACGCATTGTCGGTGTTTTCTTATTACTTTTTATTAGATGAGAAGTCAAGCAGGACATGGAGTTTCATCTTCTCTTGTTTTTCTCCCTCTTTTTCTCTTTTTGTTGTACCTTTTCCTTTCCAGAGCATGCACGGCGTTTCATCGTCTTTGCAACATTGGGACTATACAGAACCGGCGCCATGGAGTCCCCTGCTTTTCTCTCTCCTTTTCTGGATCATTGCTTGGGAGTATGCCCTCAAAAAGTCGGGTATCCCATATTTCTTGCTTTTGGCAATATAAAATTCCACACATTTCTGCTGTTAAAACAAACATTATTGGCTCTACTGGAGTCACATATTTCCAAATGATCAAGTTCTCGGGATGTGACAACGCTACGATGACTAGTCCGCCAAGCAGCCTCAGCACCCGATGCCATGAGGAGCTCCAGGGCTTTGTTGGCAAGCGGGCTTTGATCGAGACATCCTCAAACAAACTTCGCGACAGCAGTGGCACACACCGTTTGAATCGAAGACAGAAACGAAGGGTTCAAGTATAGTTACAGCGGCATGTTCACGAAAGAGTCTAGTCTAGATGAAAGACAAACCCAGTGGATCAAGCGGTACCTGTGCTCCGGAAACTCATGGGTCGCACTTGGTTCCGTCAGCCGTGACTTGGTTGTCACTCATAATAACGGCTGCCGAGACAGGGGACCGAACAGTGTTTCCTCAGATCTCCTTGACTGATTTTTTTCTTCTTTTTCTCTTCTCAAATAAACAAATCAACTACCGGGTGTGGCTTCTCCAGCTGTACTACCCACCACTCGAGTTTCGTCCCACTGGCACATCTTCTTTGCCTCCCACTCGGACCATTTGATGCGGCCAATTTTCATGGGGTGGATGGTTGTACAAGGGGGGACAACTTGTCTAGTAGTTTTCACTGCACTACCTACCTACCCTTCGGTGGAGGCGGCTAGGAACTCTGCAGATTTGTTCTGCTCCCTTTGGTTGTCGAGCGTAGCTCAGCGGTATACACAGATATGACTGATTTGCGAAGGCCGGCCTTGAGAGGTGTGCACCAGATGGTGGCGAATCCCAAAGCCAGACTAGATCGATCTGAACTATAGACCTAACCTGCAGAACACATGTTAACTGATCTATCCTCACGGCATAAGCCTTGTCGGGCTGGTTCTGCGACCGGTTGTGGAGGGGAGCATGTTTCGGATGCACTTCTAGAACTAGTTCCGGTTCTCGTACAGAAATGGCATGTGGCGGCATGGGTTCGAATGATATTAATGTCGAGCAGATGAATGTTTCAAATAGAGAACGCCACTGACCAGAAATGGTGGAAATATCGACTTGATTTAGTAATAATGAGTTAGACCGCGAAAAAAACAGACAGAAAGACCTTTTGCCACAACTCAAAACGCCTTGAGGATGCCAACCCAAAAACAAACGCCATGAAGATGCAATAATATATACATGGTGCCAAGAAAAACCATATGTGGGTTTCGACAGTAAGATGTCATGAACGCCTAATAAGCCGAGAAAACAATAAAGAAAACACGAAGCCAAAATCGCTCGCCGGATGACAAAGGAAAGTAAGTAAAGTATAGTATGAACCGATGGGTTACGAAAGGGGAAGAGTTACCTTTTATACAAGGTGTGAGGGATCAGGCCTTCTGAGCGGCTCCTCGTACAATGACATGGGACGCCTCGAGCCGGCGTGGTCATCGCTGAAAGGGTTGCGTCGCGAATGCTCCTCGTCAGCGTACGGGTTCTCCCTACGCTGACGCTGCTGCCTGAGCGAGCCGCCACCGTTGCCCGTCAGGTCGACGACGGAGTTGTCGTCAGAGAAGGGGTTCCGTCGGACATCGAAGCTGTGCCTGTAGCTGTTATTCGTGCTGCTAGACGCAGAGCGCTGGAGTTGGCCGTGGTTAGAAGAAGAGTACGGGTTGATGTCAGAGTAGGGGTTCACAGGGGATGGGGCCATGCGGGTGACGCCGGCGTCCTTCTCGACGTCGATCGAGTAGAGGCTGTCGCGCCGTTTGTACGGCCCGTCCATGCTAGAGCGACCGAAGCCAGTCTCCTTGAGGTGAGAGAGGTACGGGTCATCGTTGTGCCGCGGACTCTGGAATCCAGAGGGTCGACCATCGTCGGCCTCGTGCGGCTGTTGCACACCTAGTGGCCGTGGCACCCAACCCTGGGTCTCGCGCTGCAGTTCGAGCTGGCGAAGGATGTCCTTCTCGTCGTCGGTTTGCGGCCCCTCGACGGCTCGGGGGTTGGCCGTATCGGGCTCGGTGGTGCGGACGGCGTCACGCCAAGGAAACCACATGCGGCCATATATTCCATCGGCCTCGAGAGCGCGGCGGGTGGCGTCGGAGCGCGGGTTCTTCTTCTCGCGGCGATCAATAATGGTGATGGCGCCTATAATGATCAGATAGCATATCGGGAAAATCAGACCGACAATTACGTAGGCAGCGAGCCAGTTGGCCTTGGTTTCGTCGAGGGGTGGAGGGGCTCCTCCTGGTGACATTGTGTCCTGTGATGTGGGTTTGTGTTTTAGTGGTTTTAGCTTTCGTGCGTTGAAATGAGTTTTTACCTGGTTGACTTTGGGTAAAGTTGAATTATCAGTTTGCTCTGAGAGGATAGTGGTTATAGATCTGGTGTCTAAAGCGAAGCAGCAGGTTAGGTAAGGTAAGAGGTAGGTAGGCTAGGTTTGCTCTACTCGTTCCAGAAAGAACAACGAAGGATCTCAGAACTGGATCTCAACCATGTAAGTAATTGTTTTTATCTTGTCAGCAACTGACTGGGTTGCACGACGCAACAGTAATAGTTGTGGATGCTGAAGAAGAGTGAGCAGATTTAATTCACTCTTGTGCTTGATCTCGGGCGGTGCCGTGGTTTTATGAGGTGTTTGGCGGGTTCCCACGTACGATGCTGAGTGTGTGGTTGATGGAGCGGCTGCTTATTCCGGCTTACTGGATTCAGATCGTGCGATGGGTGAGGTGGATTTGGGACTGCACTGCAGCCCTTGCAAGCGACGTTCGGCAGTTTTCCTTGCCTTGCCTGACAGCCAAATAATAAGCGCTTGCTTTTTGCTAGCTGCAGATGATTGATCGCTTGATCGCGTAGAGATCAATCTAACGCCTGGTTTGGTGAGTACCTTGGGGAGGTAGTTTCAAGTATGACGATACTTGTGCTGTGGGTGAGAAGGAATGACCAGTCGCAGTTGGACAGGTCGACAAGGTACCGGCAGCTCCCTATTTTGTACTAACAAAATGGTCCCTTTGTTGAATAATGCGCTTGTTCAGTCAGCTTTGTGCAACTGCCTCATTGACCCATCTCACTTCCTCCTTTGTTGCACAATCGTGAAGCGACCAGGCACCTGTGTAGGTTAGGAAAGACGGTCGCTGACAGTGGCCCATCACAGTCAGCAGAGATCAGCTGAGTTCAAGGATTCCGATCACACGTGACTTTCCTTCACTCGGTAAACCCTAACCCTTTATTTCATATCATGGCAATCGAATTTTTGGTTCCAACTGGAGAACATGCTCTCTTTCCAGAGCTCAGAAAGGTCCCTACTACAACATCCAAAAGGCGGAATACTCACTACAGTTGCGACAAGAAGCATATATACACTGTATCGGCCTTCGTGCACATGGTACTCCCAAATAATGGCCGTCCCAAAAGGATAGGCAAGCCACCAGGTTCAGGTTCCGGGAAAATCAGCATAATACTTGTGGCCCAAGTTGTCTCGACTCTGAGAGAGCTGGCTGCTCTGCTGGCTTTGATTAAGCTATAGTTTCCGGGAGTCTTCATTCTTCACCATATGTAGGCTCTCGTCGAATTTAAAATTGGAGCCCTCGCAAACTGGCGAGCCTAAAGTTGATCCTTGGCACGAAGGAGTAAGACGCAGGTGACGAGTTGGCCTAGACTCAGCCAAAATGCCAAGATTGTGTCCCAAATTGTAGAATAAACCCCGAAAATGGCAATTCGTGTGGCACGGAAAGGATTGGCCCGGATAGACACCCGGTACTTCAGTTATGCGAGTAAGTCTCATTTGTGATTCGCTTTGAGGACCAACAATGACTGAACTTTAGCAAGCCACAATGCAGCCACAGCTGATTCCAGTCGAGTATGTTCATTGTAAAGCAGCTAACCCAATGGTTGCTCGACAAACCACATCAGGATTTCTTCTTGTCATTTGCCAACTTGACGGGTGTGGGCGCGTCAGCCGTAGCTGGTCTACCAGAAGCAACCGCAAGGGCGATCCTCCTCTGTTCCCACTTCTCCCATCCTGCCTGGCAGATGTCCTCCTCCACTACCAGGTCCCGCAGCCGGAACCAGCGAGCAGCAGGTAGCGCTAGAAGCCAATCCAGTACGCCGGTCTGCCTAGCGATGGCCGTGGCGGCGAACCAACCAATGGCGCTGGCGGAGCCCGCACAGAGGCCGACGAAGACCTGCTTCGGCGTGTGGTATCCCAGGTAGACTCGACTCCACGCCACCAGGCCGGCGACGACGAAGCCCATGACCGAAACCGCGGCCCGCTCAGGCATGGACCACGGCCGGTGCGGGTACCTATCGACGCCGTACAGCTCCTGCAGCTGCCAACGATCCCAAGCCGCGGCGGAGGAGGCCTTGGCGGTCTTGTTCGCATCGCCGCCGCTGCCACTTTGCTTATTGGATTTTTGCGCCTTCGGGCGATGCCTGACGAGCAGGAACAGAGCCAGGCTGAGAGCCCAGAATGCGACGAACTGGGCGTGCGACGAGGGCATGCCGTACCCTTTACCGTGTATACGCCGGGGGCGCTCCTCCTTGATCAACCGCTTGAGGGCAAAGTTGATAGCCTCGCAGGCAAGCTGGCCGGCGAAGAGGAGCGCGATCTCGGCTTCGCGCGAGGACCAGATGAGCGTGACGTAGACGACACATAGTGCCTGGGGGACGAGGGCTAGCCACGCGCAGACATACGAGACGGGGTCTGAGGGATCCTGGAGAGGAACAAGTGGACAGTCAGTGATGTGTTCGTAGCCCTTCCTTTCTCGAGTCAACCTGGCGACTAAAAGCTTACGTAGAAGACGTGGGTGAGGGAAAGCGAGGCAAGTGGGGCTGTGTCGTCGGCCATCTTGTCGGGGTTGATCCGGAAGCTTGGGATCTTGAGGGGTCGCCGGTCGCTAGTAATGTGTTCAGGCTGGCATCGCCGTAGTTCGGTAAAGATGTAAAGTTGTCGAAAAACCACAGTGGGTTATCTATGGCCTGGGTTCAAGGGATGCAATGCAACCCAAACTAGGCTTTTCAAATGATCTCTCCGAAAGCTAGTGCTTCTAGCGGGTCAATCTGGTCTCACGCGAGCATTTGCGTTTGCCAGCAGCAGCTATGTGAACCTGCACTAGCTTTGAGCCGTTTCCCTTATAGTGAAGGCTTTGCTTCGTGTGACCAACCTAAAATTCAAAACGTCACCGTCCGTGCCATTGCGGGCTAATTTTGCATGTGCGATTGGTTGGTCAGTGGCTGGTGGGGCGTGGCGCTAACATCCATCTGTGGCGCATACCAAACAGTTCCATGAGTGAAGAATAGTCGTAGGCTCATAGTGATTCCCAGTAAGGTTCATAAGGCTATCGTTTGATTTTTTTTTTTTTTTTTTTTTTTTTTTTATGAGCCAGAAGAAGTTTTATAATCGCAGAGTGACCAGTGTATTATCGATACATCAGCTTGACATTGCATCGGCAGGTACAGGGTCAGCCTTGCCTGCACCCTGCACCGAAGCATCACCACCATCAACCCCCAGCGCTTGTTTCTTTTCCCTCTCCTTTTGTCTCCTCTTGAGCTGCCTCTCCCGGTTAAGGCGCTTCTTTTTGGCCCTGAGATGCTCCTCCTTGGTCTGTTTCTCGCTGTCCAGCTCCTTCTGCTTTTTGGTTTTTATCCGAATTGCTATCCTCTTCCTCTTCCCAGGACGCCTATTCTTCTTGATCGCATCCACGCCGCGATCATTCCCCGCGCCATCCCCAGTCTTTTCCTTCTTGACCGTCCCGGCAGCAGCAGACCTCGAAGAAGAGACGACTATCCTCGTCACTCTCCACGGCACCTCCCATCCCCAACAACGCCGCCCCGCCGCGGCCAGGACCTGCTCGCCCGTGACCGCCACGGCCTCGAACTGTGCCTGCTGCTCGGCCGTCGGCGGACCCGCAATGTAGTGGCTCTGCGGCCGCCTAGCCACCACGAAACCGCCCGCATCCCCAGCCTGGTCGGCGGTTGCGTCCTCCGTGGGCGCGAGGACGACCCTGCTGGCAGTCGCCGCGCCGCTCTTGGACGCCGCGAACAGTTTGAACTCGAACACTTCTTCCGCCGCCGCGGGGTCTGCCTCTTCGGCCGGCCCGTCCTGCTCCTGTACGACGGGGGCGTCGAACGTGATCAGGGACGAAAGCTGTTCTTGCAGCTTTGCCCGGGCGGCTGCCGCTGCGGCCTCGTCGCAAGCGTCATCCTCGGACTCTGATCCGGAGTTCTCAAAGAGTTCGTCCCTCCGAACCCTGGAGCGAAATTCAGCTAGGTCAGTCCGTTTCGAAATCTTGATGTGGTACACAAGACTCGGCCGCCATAACATACCTCTTGGCTTCCGGTATCTCAAACATGGCCACTGCCAAGGCTGTAACGTATCGTCGGTGAACTTTGTATTTGAATAAACCTGTGCTGCAATCTTATTTGTGATCGACTCGACGAGTCGCAGTGCCTCCGCCCGCCGATGAGTGGCTACTTTCCTCCTTCGAAACCCGGCAGAGTTTAGTCTGGAAACGATGTCGGCAAATATCTTGCTGCAATCGGCGTTTGCGTGTAGCGTTGGCACCAAAAAAAGAGAAAGAGGCCAATCCTGCACACCACGAAGCTGTTTGGGTGCGATTGTTTTTTTTTTTTTTTTTGTTTTTTTTATCTTTTGTATCAACGAAAGGGTTCGGACTGAGTAAACTTCAGTTGGGTATTGTGAGATGCATCGCGGTAGACTGCTGCTAAATTTGCAGGCATTGACTGCAGTCACGTGATAAAGACTGCATGCGTATACTATCCGTACACGACCTTATCCAGGTACCTATCTACCTACCTGCCTTATTTGACAACATAGTTACCAATCAGTTTCAGCTGCTTTGGTCTCTTAAGCCATGGCTAGTTTGGTAGTGGCTCGGCCAATTCCCAGCTCAGCACACGGGCGGCGGACACTTAGCGATCCGCCTGGTCCTATCGACGTCCACCATGTGGCAAAAGGCTCGGCCACGAACGACTTTCAGACTTTAGCAAATGATGATTATGAAATAAATCTTTGGGCTTCAGCACTGATTCCAAGAATGAAGTAAAATTCTTTGTAATTTTCTACTATATAGAGGGTATACGTGCAAATACCCTTCCCCAAAAGTAAAAGGGGTTACCCCTATCCGGACTCCATCCTTGAAGGGTCCCCCCATCCCCCGTGTTGCAAGCAAAGTAGAAAGCACAGCGGGAATATCCGTCAAACTTTTCCATTGTCCTCATCGACTGAAAAGACGTCCTTTTGTTGACTAACCTCCCTTTGGCAGCCACAACACAAAAGGCGCCACATCGTCACTCCGTCATTTGATACAGAGCTTGGAACGTAATATATGTATTTCGAAGGGTGAGAAAACAAAAAATCGAGGTAACAAATAACAGTGCAGATAATGAAAGAAAATCCGGGCCGGGCAACTGAATCGCGTGAGGGACGAAAATAGAAAACCGAACTCCAATCCATCATGAGTTACTAGACAAAAGTATGTGGGTGAAATGTGACGATCGCAAATGCGAGATTATCGGCAAGGTATTGGGGGGAAATAAGGGCGTACACAAACAATGCAAGGCAAACAGAATGCAGTGCAGGCATATAAAATAAAGGTAGTTGTTGTACAATTTGCCATAAAAGGCAAGATTAAGGTATCTTATCTTCGGAAGTCAAAATCAAGTCTGCTTCTGCTTAGTTGGCGCCGTTCCAAGAGTAGTGGCTTATGGCATCGACAGAGCCCCTGTGCGCTGCTGAAGGATACACCGAAGCTGGTGGGTTCGCATACTGAGACTGGGGTTGTTGCGGCTGCTGATGCTGGGGTTGCGCCTCAGATTTAACAGGTGCATGCGGTTGACCGCCAGGCTTGTAGTGTGAATACGCATACGGCCGGCTCGCATCGTTACCGTTTGTATAGGAAGTCGAGGATGGCGCCTCTCCCGCCGTAGTCGTCCACGAGCTCGAGGAGGGGAAGTAGTCCCTTGGTGGAGGGTTCATCGCCGTAGACGGCTGAGGGTTCGTCTCGCCATGAGCACCAGCACTGGGAGGCCCGGTTGTAGGCGTGTACACCGAGTTGACAGCAGCCGACGAGGTGCTCTGCGCCATTGATGGCCCCGAAGAGACGGGTGCAGACACGGGTGCAGCGCCATAGGGAGTCGGGGGTTGCTGCGAGTGAGGGCTGATGTCACTCCCGGCGCTATGCATTCCGTAGGGCGCGGGAGGTCCATATCGGTACTCGGGTGAGGACTCGGTGTTGGTTATTGAGCCAACAGACTGGTGGCTGGCATGACGAGGGCTCTTTGTCGGCCTGGGGTTGCTGTCGACGTATCGCGGCACGCTCAGACCATCGGTGGACGTAGTCTGTATCGAAAGCTGCGGAGGTGCTGTGCTTCCCGATGGCACATAAGCGTATTGGGTTCGGATCGGAGGTTGTTGGTGAGCTGGTGCTGCAAGAGACATCTGCATGGCAGGCATTGATGTTTGCGGCGTCATCTCAGCGGGCTCCGCCGTGTAGCTGTTTGATGTGTTGAGCTGCAGCTTTTGTGAATAAGGATCGGTGGACATGGATGTCGCCGGATAACCGCCGGGGGCTGATTGGACCTGTGGGGAGTTCCACGAATTTGGGTAGGAGCTGCACACAATTCGTCAGTATTTCATCATCTTCGGATCTCCCAAGAATAACCGCGACTCGGCTGATAGTCTCCGGATTCAAGACTTACTTGGACCGCATTGTCATCGGGCTGGGTGGCATCTTAGGCCCTCCAGCACTGAATGTGAAGGCTGACCGGGGCATATCCAAGTTTAGTGACCTTGACTTGTCTTGTGCTTTGATAGACATGGCCCCTGTCACCATACCAACGCCCGTCTCTACAAGAGCCTGCCCGCGAGATCCAGCGCTCGACCCAAGGAGGGGAATCTCCTTGCGTGCCTGGAAGTTTCGCGGGCTCCTTCCGCGAACCACTATAGGAGCTGTTGTGGCCTCGGCCATGACCACCTTGTCTCCGTTTGTAAGAGTCCCCATCACTTTCAGGTGTAGAATGAAGTGCTGTTGCAACTCCTTTCGCCTTCCGTTGTTGGCCGTCGCACTGCAGTGTCACTTGTTAGCAAACTATCCTATGCTGGAGGTGAAAAGAACTCATATAGGATTCAAAAACTTACACTCGGAACTGAAGGCGCCTCCAACCAATCGGGTAGACTGCATATTCTGCGTCCGAGTCCGGATGTCCGTCATCCGCGAAAGGGATGAGCGGAAGTGAAGGCGGCTCCGAGTCTGGTCCCGGGTTCTGCTCGGGCGAGTTTGGTGGAGGCGTCTTCCATGGGATGACGATCAGGCGGATGGGGTGACCATCTACCGATTCGATGGCCGAAACAGTGACCTCGGTGCTGCTGACGGGCACAGTCTCGCCATTCTCAGTAACTACAGAGAGCTGACTCTTGGGAGTTGTGAGAGAGCCGCTGATTTGGAATAGGTTTCGGCGGTAGCACGTAAGCTCAGGCTGCATTATGGTGCCGTCAGGGGAACTAGTCGGTCCCTCGGAGAGGAAGAACATGCCGTGCAGCTGGGCAGTCATTTCCAGCTGCTGCATGCGGCCGTGCGGGTCAACAATCGTGACCTTGTCCTGCACCTTCTTGAAGGAGAGAAGTTTTTGATCCTGATGGCCGCCCATCTTTGACCCATCGTCTGCCCGAAGGTCCTGGACCATCTCCGTGTATGGCTGCTCCGTATGCGAATATGGCCTCTTCAGGTTGGGGAAACTGTGATGTGTTGAAAGAGCCGGGTGCGCCGAGTGTGGATGGGTTTGGTGGTGCTGCTGCCTGTCATAGGCGTCCGCCTCCTCCTGCGAGTAACGAGCATAGGGGTAGCCATGGCCGTCGACGCTGGGGTTTCTCGGCCGTGCGGCGTGGTGGTGCGAAGGCTGGTGCTGAAGGTGCGCCGCGGCGGCGGCAGCCGCAGGGCTGGGCATGCTGCTCGAATCTACACTGTGGTGTCCGAACCTGCTGGGTGCCGCCATGTGAACCGGGCTACCGTAGTTCGGAGCCCACATGCTAGAGTGCGCCGGCTCCTTCAACTCTGTCATAGTTACTGAGTATGTTGTGGTGGACATGAGCGCATGTCTTTCCAGGCCGTTCCGTTTCTGGTGGCCAATGGATATCTTCTCTCACGTTGCCTTGACTTTGTTCTCAGTCTGCCTTGAGGGTTATGCCATGCAGAGGGGCACAACACAGCTACAAGAACTCGACAAACCGATTATCGGTGCTCTCCGCTTATAAAACGAGAGACAGCAAAAATAAAAAATGAGAGCCGCCAAACAACAAGCGCAAAGAAACAACAAAGAAAGGAAACAGGCCTAGCTTCCCCGCAAAAGACCCGTGTTATTAAGCTTCGATGTGGTTTGGGTGGAAGGAAACAAACGCGACACCAAATCAGTGAAGTTGTGTGGACGCAGGCTCCTCGATGTAGTAGCAGGGCCAAGTAGACTTGTATAAAAGCGACTTGGAGGGGGAGTGAAAGTGCTTTGGCTACGAATTGGGCTTCGGCAGCGTATCCTGGGGAGGGGTGGACCAAGCATGGAACGCCCTGCAAGAGTAAGAGTCCCACTTTGAGCAGGGACCATAACCAAGCTCTATCTCAGGTCCTAAGCCCCAGGCCAGGGAAAGGTCAAGGGCTAGGAGAGGGGGCCTACTTCTTAGTATGCATGTGGTAGCAAAACCTGCCGTGCTGCTGGGCATGACATCTTAGTACTATCGTACAGAAACTATGGCCTGTGGGGTGCTATACTTTGTGCTATGTAGGCTGCACAGGGGAGAGCAAGCGAAACACTCACAAGGGTGATGGGGCAACCTGCTACGATTGTCATTTCTTGTCTTGTAGTATTATTACCCAGATCGATATGGCGTCTTTTCGAGTACGTTACAGTTGAGCTTCTGGACTGAATTTCTAGCTAGAAGCGAATGGCCAGCAATATATCAGAGGAAAAGCCGAGGGTATCAACCTTGCCAAGTGGAGAGAGGCGCGAGGCTCGAGCGATGGTGTTCAACAGAAACGCAAATAGCACATGTTTACTTTGTGTGGTGAGCGACTCAGAGCAAAACATGCTCCATATTCTCTTGTTGTCTTGCGGGGAAACGAAATTGTGAGTGGATCCGACACCGGAGAACTTGTCAGAAAGAGAAGAGCTTTAGAGATATGGTGACCCGTGGGTAATACTCGGAAAGATAACACAACCCGTGGTTGTGGTGGCCTTGTCTTGAGTGCTTGTCGACAAAAGTAAACCGTGCGTGGTGTGTGGTTTTTCTCTCTCTCTCTCTCTCCATCACCTCTTACTCGGGTCTGATCGACTGTACTAGTCTAGTCTAGATTTGAAGTCCTGTGTGCCGATGATTGCTGTCATTAAAAATGGGCTGGTTTTTGTCTGTCACTTTCTGGGGGCAGCAAAAGCAGCAAGGTACAATGGTGAAGTGACATCGGCGGAAGACGGGAGGCAACGGGCCTGGCCAATTGCTAGCTTATGATTTGATGATGGGGCGGCGGCGCAGATGCCGGTACCTTGAGGATTAGCTCTCGTCTGCCGGAAGGAGGGAAGGGAAGCTGTGTTGCTACGCTGTGTGTGCTGGGCCCAGAGAGGCACAGCGACAGGGCAGACCTATTCTCCTCTCTGCTAGTTGGTAGACGAAACCCCCTGGCTAGTTGACGGGCAAAAGGTACCGTACAGTACTGTGGTAAAGTGCAGGAGGATTTTTGCTGATGAAGTGTGGACCACTTGTGGGTACATGGAACGAACAAGGGAGTTTCCAAGAGGGAAGGAGATGGACAGCCTCTGCAGCGGCCAAGACCGGGGGGTGGTGTGGATTTTAATCCCTGTCGAGTAGTGGATGGAGGGGGCATGGAGCGGATGGGTGGATGGATGTGGTGCGAATGCCCACTAATGGCTCGATATCAAGCTCTCGATGATGTTTTGTGGTCGTTTGTTGTGAGGAGTCAGCTCCATTCAACTCGAAGCAGTAGAATTGTCATGAACAGCACTTGCATATTAGACAAAGTTATACTCCACGCCATTCCACTTAGTATCTCGGGTGCCTCACATCTCGCACTCCTCAATCAATGCTCCAGGCTACCTTCAGTTGTTGGCGATCCGGGCTCGTTGAAGAAATTCAAGGCCCGAAAAAGACCTTGGACTGTCCTCCCGTCGGCAAAACCCAAGCCAGCCCAGGCGATAGACCGAAAATAATCATCTCCTGAGGGCCCACCCCCGGCAGATGGCAAGGGAGCTGATTGAGAGAGAATCCTCCGAAAAGGTCTTCCAAGAGGGATGCTTGACCCGCTATTCTTCTAGAAACTTGCGTTGTCGTTGGATAGAATGCACCGAGGCAAGCACTTGAAGCGGGATGGCGCGAGGTATTGGAGGTAATGTACGTAGTATAGAGGGGGTGTGGTTTTTTTTTTGGTTTTTTTTTTGTGCTTGTGGTCAATCAATCAAACCCACTCCCACCATGGAAAAGAATTGTTGGTTCACGAGATTGCTCTTTTTCTTTTCCGGGGCAAGGGTGACTTTGACTATTTGTACAAACGAACCCTGCTTTTTATGCAGTGTGATATGCAATAAAATGGGAAATCGACGAACTTGCACCATCCCAGCCGGCCGTTGAAAAAGCCTTACTCCCTTCTGTCCTACCTTCGCCGTTGTGTATTTGGCACCGGAGGCGCTCTTCTTCACGTTACTGCCCTGCATGGCGGGCAAGCGTGTCTTGTCCGCCCTTCCTTCCTTTCAACGGCGACTAGGCCCAGAGTGGCTGGTCGAGGAGAGGGGGAACGCGTCGCGAAGGGAAAATGGTGGAAGAAGTAAAAAGTGGACAACAAGCATTGGTCGTTCATCCACACCCCCTGGTTTTGAGCCACTTATATGCCCCCCGCCCAATCCTTGATTGATATCTCCACAATCACTTATTATCAGGGGTACGTACCTTGGTACTCTCCATCCAAACTCCGGGCGGACAGAAAAGCGCATCTTGGTGATGATGGCGTGGAGCTTCGCAATACGGAAGGAAACAATTATCGACGTGTTTATACCGTATATACGGTCCAGTGGAGGATTTTCATTATCGATCTACTCGGCTTCGTGCTAGTTCAAAGATTGGCAAATATAAACGTGTAGAAGAGGAGGAGAAATAAAAAACCACAAGCCTTTAGGAATGGTCTTCACTATTGCGTATCGCGTATCAGTATTGCCTGCCGCCTCACCTCGGGTTATGATACTTACAATACGTACCTACCGAGCTTCGCACTAAGTTAGGCATCCTGGAAATGAGCTCTCGATCTTCTTGCGCACGGGCCAGAATCGCAAGCGCCAGACCGTATCATGCGCAACACTTCAGTTGATTTGAGCAGCGTGAAATCCTTCCAGTTCTATTGGTGGTTTTTGGTTTTTTTTTGGTTGGTTTTTTTTTTTACATGCTATCTAGACCCTACGTACAAGCCTGTAATCTGTTGTTGATTAATTGCTGCTAAGTCATTTTAGTCGCGTTCAAGGGTTCTCAGCCATGCTCTTAAATTACGTATGAAAAGAACCCCAAAGTCATGTCCTCTTTTGTGCTTGGCTGCCGAGTATTGCGATAGGGGCGGGTATATGAAAGTCGCAGTATAGCTCGGTTATAGATAGACCTCTATAATGTGTATGCGGGTGAGTCGTGCAACCTTCAAACAGAATCTAAAGCTCTTGTAATCGAAATTCAGCAATGAAAAATCTGCGGGATAAAGCTGGTTACTAAGCTACCATGTATATATTTGCTTTTTTGCTTAATCTGCCATTATCAATCTCGAAAGAAAAGAAATGATCTATCGAACTCAGGCTACCCCTCCCCAGTAACGAGCAAATGCCGACATTAACAGTTCCCTGAAGCGACGATATATCACCAAACTTGAGATGACAAACATTTTTCTTCTTTTTGTTCGTTGCAATCTCTTCGATCCATGTTACCGGCGGGAGTCACGGCCCAGGGGTCCGGACAAAATGGGAGCCCAGCGGTGATGATGTCAAGGGCAGACCAGTGTCCACTGAAGGAAAATGCTACTCCGATGCGCGGAGAAAATAGCACACCATCAACCGGCCTTTAGTGAGTGGGTTAAGATTGAGTGACACCTGGCTCAGGAAAGGGGGGCTTAGCTGCGTGTGTGCTGCTTGCTGCTTGTTGCTTCCGAAGCTTCGGAGTAACACGGTCCTTGAAGCGGTTGCAGGGCTTGTCAACGGGCTACCTACTCGTTGACAAAGCAGTGACTAATTGATTCGCTCCGTGCATCTTCTTGCGACCCACGGTCAGGTTATTCCCATCACCACAGCAGAATATGCATTTGACGCGATCGCTGCTCGGGGCCTTTTTTTTCTTCCTTTTTTTCCCAATGTGGAGCACCATGTAGCTGCATGGAGAAAATTTGATTTGACAAAATTTTGAATGCCGCGCCAGTTGAGCACAGTCCCCGACTAATCGATACAACGACATTTAATTGATTTACGGCGCAGCGATCATGAGCTGCAGCTACTTGCATCGCGTGAAATCCCACGCGACTTGAACGCGATCATCGTTATCTACTTGCTTTCCTATTGTCTAATTCTCCGACACAGCAATTTAATGTCACAAATAATAGAACAATGGCACCTGCACCAATCCCCAAAACTATTAGCGACTTAAACTATAGTAGGTTGGTAGCCCGTGTAGAACTAGAACAAGACTAGAGGCTGTCAACCTTCTGGCCTGGTCTAGCGCGGGTCATCATCAGCCCACTGCCAAGCACCACGAGCGCTTCCATGCATCTGCAAGATCACATCACATCGAGTTTGTGTTTGGCCCGCTGGCGCTTTATTTTGGGCTCCCAACGCGGTCGCCATAAATGCGGGAGACAGAGAGGGGAAAGGAAGTGCGCCTAAGGGATAAAGAAATGTTGACGGGATCAAAAGCTATAGCGAAGGTAATGTAGAACTATACTACCTATACATGAATGATTTCGTGGAATCGATGCCTGCTGCAAGGTTCCGACCTCTAAGGTAGTCTCTATAGGACATACCTAGGTACGTACCTACCTAAGTAAAAAGAAGAGAAAAAAAAAGCGAAAAAAAGTAAAGACGGGGACCTGTGGATGCAGTAGGTGGCGTAGCATTTGCGATCAGCCGTTAACGTGGGGCGTGGCTTCCGAAAAATCAATCCGAGGCCCAGCGAAACGGCGCGCTCTGTCCCTCTAATGTCTTGGCTTGATAGTTGACGAACGACTCCTAGTTTTGGACAACGGCAACGGTCTTTGTTTTGTTTTGTTTTGTTAAGAACAAACACTTCAAAACTCAACCCCATGGTCATGCTCAATCCGTCTACAATCATCGGCCCGGCCGACCTCCAGTTCAGTTCCATTGACAGCCCGCTCACCTAACTCGGCAGGTTGGCAACCCATTCTGGCATTGAATCTGCTCGCACCTCAAACCCTGCTCCCAGCGAACTCCAGGTGGGACTGCCAAGATTTTACTTCTCTACCTACCCTAATAAGCAGTATCTTGTGTTACCTCGCCACAAGCCTTTTCAGCAAGCAGTCTTTGACTCGAGACTTCAAGCCCCAGAGGCGGCATTCGCCTCCAGCGGCCACATGGCGCTCATTCAAGCTCTTCCACAAGCCTCAAAATATTTTTAAAAAGTCCATCATTCAATCTATTGTGCTCATCATTTGGTACATTTAGTGCCAGACAGAAAATACGACGCGATCTCAAAGGAGTCTTGGAGCTTTCAAAGGGATGGGTTGCATTCCACAGTGGATCGGGCAAAGGGTGGATTGAATGGCTAAGTTTCTTGCGAGATCTACCTGCTGGTCGCATTGCCCACGACCAGGGGCCCAACGTTGCCGTCCCTCCTTCCAGCCTCCCCGAGCTCCTTTCCAAACAACCTGAACCTTGACCGACCATCGTCCGCCCCTCCAGAAGCAACGCTACAAAGTTGAAAGCGATCCGACCGCGAATCTACAAGCTAAAATCACGGCTCGATGCGACCCAAGTTGAATTCCCTTACTCCCATCTAAAATTGGTCGAGGAAACAGGATCACTGTTTCAGAGCCCTCCGTATTCACAGGTGATGTCGTCAAAAAAACTTACTTGACTTTAAAAAAATTCTACCTACATAGGCTGCATTACAAGCCTGTTCCCGGCAACGTACCTTTGGCTCCAAGTATCTCCAAGAAAGGTGTCCTCTCTTTTGAGGACCTCCAATGGAGTAGCCGCCAAATATCGACTGGGTACGGCCCATGTTTCCCCAATTGTGTGCGGTCACCGAAAATTGGCATTCACCCTCGACCCATTGATGGTGAACTTCATCTACTGTGCCACACCAAGCACAGCACAAGGATATGATTCTTACTTTTGCAAAGCTGCTCCTTTTGGGAACTGGAGAGACAGTTCCGACACCCGTACATGAATGTTACCGTCAACGGCGGCCCCTGCCCCCGCCCTCTCGGGACAGTAAAGAGGTGTGCCGACAGGGAGCGATCAGCGCTATCGATTTTTGTGACCCGCCACCGGTCGAGCGGGCACTGCCAAATGCGGTTTTGTTGGGAGACCGCACGAGACAAATGAGGGGATCCATCAGCGGATGACAAGAATCGGGGCCCGTTTCCCTGAGCCAACCCCTGACATCACAAGTCATCTTGAGCACTCTCGGGAGGGGGTGTTCATCAGCCTGGAGACAAGCTCAATGGCGGCCGATCTGCATCTCGGGCGACCATATCACCACCCTCACTTTCATTGATATCACTCATTTTATCTACAGCTACTGGCTGAGTAGATGCACCTCTTACAGGTAAGCCGCCCGCCCAAGCCGTTGAAATTGGCGGGTGTTTTTTGTCGTCAAGGCCTTTCCTCCACCAATGAGAGCAACTAGACGACAATAATTGGGCTGCAAACCGAGATTAACCCCTGTCAACCCATGATCTTAGCCCGTCCGGTTTAATGGCCTATATAAGCGGCTATTATACATGGAGCAATTCACTCATTCACAACCGCGATGGCCCGAGCTTTACGACCAAAGATGACTTGATGGTCTGCATGGGGCAAGCGAGCCAGACGTATCGTGTAATACCCTTGCTTGCCTTGGCCGATTGAGAATAGTTCGACTGAGGCAAAGCTTTGGATATCACGCAACGGGACATGCCATGCAATAGACTGCGAATTAGTTCGAAGCCAAGAAATAAGGTTTAGGAATATCCTAGCCAGCCTTTGGTTTCTTCATACGCAGATCAACCAACCCCACAACGCCGGGAACGGGGCTGTAAAGTCACACCGAACCGAGAATTGGAAGCTCCCGCACTGAAAATGGCGCTCCCCAAGACCCTGGCTCGCCTGGGCTGTTGCGACTGTGTTTCCCTGTTGGTACGCTGGGAATTTAACACTGAGTCGTTACCAGTCTGTATCTTCCAACGCCACGAAATGTCTCAACCTTTCCACACATACATACAAATAGGTATCTGTTTCCTTAGCGATCTCGTCTGTTCCCGTTCCCTCCGTTGTCCGCGAAGGGTAGCTCCTTGCTTGGTGAGACTGGCGATCCTTGCCATCAGTATGGCCGTGCCTGAGTTTTACTCGGCTACCCCAAATACCATCACTGAGAGTCGTTCTCCTGCGGACACAGTAAATTTCTAGTGGCTGCGCGAGTTAGTGCAAACATGACTGAGACGTTTCGTCGCATTTCAACGAAGATTCGGGTGTGAGGTCACATTGACACTTGTCCGCTGGCTGGCTGATAATTCTCCGGCGCACTAGCATTGCTTGGAGCATGTAGCAGCACTACATACAGTACATACTACTTTAACAAGTCTTATCTGGCAGTTACAGAAGGAAACAACCCTAGCTGGCCATGTGTCCAAAGCTGCAGTCCTTGGAATGACAATCGCCAGCTGCAACGCCCCCACACTGACCCCTTGGACTCGCAGACTCGTTTTCGGTAATGCAAGGGTTCCATCGCTTGGGAAGTCTCTATCTCGAGCATGCGGTATTTAACAATGTGGGTTGAGGGGGTTTCCCTTTACATACGGACCGGCACGTGGTTACAGAGGAGCCAAATTGGAAAAGAAAGAAAAAGTTAATATAATGACATTGCCAACTTTTCGCACTGATTCAGTTCCTCTTTACGCACACCGCCAGGGCGTCAACCGAGCAACAAAAGGGCCGATTACCCAAGGGCTGTTGACTATGGTAATTTTCTTTGAAATTTCCGACGCAGCTGGGGAGACGGGGGTACGGCTCGACGGTCTTTGCTACAATTGGGACCAAGTCCGAAATAAGGGTCGGGGGTAGTGCCCAAATACCCAGGGTAAGGTAGCGAGCCTAGCGACTGCCGAGGCCGTGAGTCCGTGCGTGGGTATTTTTGGGGCCCGGTCCTTTTCGGCGCCAGACCGGAAGGGGCTCTCGCCTCGGGCGCGAACTGGTCTGCAATGAGCAGTGAATACGCTGTGCTGGGGGGCAACAGAAAAGTGTACGCGTTTGTGATGGAGAGCGTGCATTTCTTTTCCTTTTTTTTTCTTTTTTTTTTTTTCTTTTTTTTGTGTAGTAGTGCACAGTAGTGAATTTCTTTGTCTCGTGTTTCCCTCCCCACCTGATCCGCTGCCATCCCAAGTTCCACGTGGATGTGATGTGCATTACTAGTATTGTTCAGGTGTCAGGACTTTCCCACGAACTGACTACTCGCCACAAGCAGGAACAGCACCAG
Organism: Magnaporthales sp. P1609; assembly: GCA_003709005.1. Classification (NCBI taxonomy): domain Eukaryota; kingdom Fungi; phylum Ascomycota; class Sordariomycetes; order Magnaporthales; species Magnaporthales sp. P1609. Next base: position 2,374,073 of record PELF01000007.1, on the reverse strand, counting down.
AGCTGGGGGATCCATACCTCTATGTTTTGTTTAATACAAAAAAATGATTGCTCCCAGCCCCCGACTTAAATAGGCCTAGCCAACAAAGCTGGGTAGATACTTGTCGCGCTCTAAATCACATTATCGGTTCGTTCGCTACGTCGGTCATATCGACACTTCCCAGGCATCATCCCTCTACCAATTTCGACCCTGAATGATTTAACAAAAAAGATGATTTGAAAAATATATAAAGAACAAGGACATGACTCTGTAATGCTTGCTGTGTGAATCATGTACCTTCGGCACCATTACCCCCGAGCTATTTAAACTCGGTTTTAATGAGGTCAAGTGACTGTTTGTTTTTAATTGAGTTAAGGTTGGTATTACCTTGTTTCCTTTGCTTGTGTTCGTGAGAGGCAAAATAATTGCACGATAGTCTTTTTTTGGTATCCCAACACGAGCAAAAACATGGTATTCGCCGATTGCAGGCAAGCATCGTCATTTGCAATGCAAAGTTGTGTAATCTGGATTAACTGCTCACGTCATTTGATTCTCTCTGGTCGCATGTATCGGCAGTGGGCTGGCTTTGCGGTCTTTTTCTATCATTCTTATAATATTACCAAATATACTCGGCTATAAATCCTACCATGGTTCAGTTTCGGTTTTTGTGCATATGGAAATATGCAAAAATGTCCGGTTTTGTAAGCTGCTGGTCGATTTATAGTTTGTACTTATGTAGCAGTCCAATTCCATTAAAGGAAGCATTTATATGTAGCCTCTTTACTGAAACGCATCAAAATGGTACTTGGGAGCACAGTTGCTCGTCAGTTTTGGCTCCGCAAAGTCAGCCCCGCGGCCCCTCGCTGGTCCTGTGCGAAATATTTACTATGTAAATTTGTGACGTTGTGATGGAATCGACATGGTCAGCAAGGGGGGCTGCTAATACCAATACAGTAAGCATTAGTCTGGCACAGCGTCCCATTGGATTACAGCTGTCGCATGTTGCTTTGTTAGTTAGTTGCATATACACAGCTAGCTATTTGATTGTTTTCTCTTTCTTCTTCTCGCTAGCATTAAAAATGATATCCCATCGATTGGATCGATCTTGGGGTTCAGTAATGCAACCCATGCAAATGTGCACAAACCCCATAAAGAAAACCCAAACGGTTCACCCGCAGGGCGGGCTGCCCTCGAAGCGTCACCCACTGCATAATGCATTGTGCGCATGAGGTCTTTGGACTTGACTGGCGCTTTGGTGAAAGCAAGGATGTATATTGTAACAAATAAATGAAAAAATGAAAATAAAATTAAAAATAAAAATAAAAATAAAAATAAAAATAAAAATAAAATAAAAAGACCAAACCATGGAAAGCAACTGTGGGCTAGCCTGGGCCATAGAAGGGCATTCAGCAAGAAACTAAAGCTCTCCATGACCGGCGGTTGGGTCTTAATCCTGGGGTCCAGGTTGGAACCTCACTCTACCAAAAAGCCGCAAAGTTGGAGGCGGTGTGCGCCTAAATAAATTCTTCACGTTTGCCGCCCGGTTTGACGAAAGACCGAGCAGGGCATTTTGTCAACCGTATATCCGAAATGCTGTTTTCCTATCATTGACAGTGTTGAGTGATTAAGTAAAGAGGGAAATACTGTCACATTGTTAAGGGCAGGGGGTGTGGATTAGGGCCGGGTATGGTATGTATGGAGTATTGACGGTGAGCCTTTGTATAGTTAGTACTAGGTATGGTTTTGCTATAGGACTTCAAATGAATATCGAAGGGAACCGAATAAATGATCAGAACCCCGGTAACTACCAGCTAATAATCTGAGAGCATAGGAAGGTACGGTACCGCACCCGAAAAGGACCGATTCTGCTTTCAACTTAGTACTCAGCTTCCCGATTGGGTGTTTTTATACGTCACAGCAATTCAAATCGCAACCAGATGCCTTTTTCAACCTTTTGTTTTTGTTTTATAGTTCTAGCCGCTTTTTGAGATATCACCAACAATGTGGCATATACTAGACCTTGTAAGCCACTTTGTTCAAACCATCCCATGATCTCTACAAAGAACCATCGGCTCACATATATGCAATCTTGACCAGTAAGCATGATTAACCGACGTGTTTGCCGCCTCTTGTCCTTCTGCATGACGTTGATATCCCCGGCGCATATGTGATATAGGCCTGCACCCTTCCATCACTACTGTAAGACCGTATGCTGACAACGGGAATGGCCACACACACACACACACGCACACATCCCCGCGAGAGAAAGAACCAAGACAAAAAAAGCTCCGCACCTGGTCCGGCCTATCACACCCTCCCCGGGGCCCGGGGCACTGCCGGTGTCTCGTGGGCAAAAAAGTCTTTTTTGCACAAATCAGAACTAACAGCAAATTCCTGGTCCAGAACTCACTATGTATACGCTGCTGGATCGGTCACAATTATGAGCAGGGGATTGGTCGTGTCTGCATGTTTCTAACTGGAAAGAGATGAGGTCGGTCCAGACCTTTGTCTATACTTATGTATGTGTTGTTCCCGGGGGGTTTACCATGACATCGTTGAGCCGCGAGGAAACGCGACGTGTCCAGGCCTCATTTTTGAGCCAGGCTGTCCCGAAGAAAAGTTATTCCCCTCTCCTGCTGTCCCTCCCTCTCTCCGTCCAACTCCCCCGCAGAGTCGCAGCCACCAATCTGGGCTACATAGTACAGCCCCTCATCGTTATGGCCCCTCCCCCGGAATCCCTTGCTTGTTTCCTGTTGGTCAAGTTGCTGCACTGCTACCTCTCCACCGTGTTCCACTGAAACCTTTTTTCTTCTTCTCGTTTTCTTGGTATACTTTTTCCCCCTTCCTTCCCTGTTTCCTCTACCACTCAACTCCCGCCTGCCAGGGCCGAAAGTAGATGGCAAAAGCGAGGGAAGCATTCGGGACTTGTTCTTGCTTGGTCTAGCCTCGGACGGGCCGTATGACGGACACACACCCACACACATACATACATACACACACACACACACACAGGACTGCGGAGATGTCACAACGCAAAACGGGATGCTACGGGCCACACCACCCCTCCAGAAGGGGGAAGAAAGGTCTTGATGATCCCGGCGGGATTTTATTTGAAGAAAGCGAAAACGAGGAAACGAAATAAGTCGTCCAAAAGTGACATTTTGAACAACACCCCCTCCCAGTCAAAGTCTAGGTCAATGGTAAGGGCCAAGAAGGCCAGCTACTGTGCCGTCCAGAACAGGCAGTTTTCGCTTAGCGATATGCTTACACCGCACGACGTGCATCACTCAGCATTGGACTTCACCATGAGAAGGGGGCAAGATGTAAAATTTGATCAGGTTGGCAGGACGTGACGTCGGAAGCCCCGGGAATCCACAGGCTCGTCACATCGGCTGCGGCCGCGTGTGAGTGTGTACGGTATTTGCTCTGTTTTATTGATTATCGACTTCACTTACCACCAGCGCTCAGTCTCGAGACAATTTCACATAACAATGTTCGCACCGTCAGCGGAAACACGCAGATGCTAGGCCTCACTTGGTCACTGCCCATACGCGACTGCATACTGTCTGGTTTGGGAAGCACAGGGCGGGCGAGATGGAGGGGGAGGGAAACACCTCGGCTTGTCAACATCGTCACAAAAAGATTTACCACGGCATCTGCATAATATTTGACACATTAGGAAGTGGAATGGGGTTGGTCGAGGGGAACATGACCTCTTCTTTTTTTCCATCTTCCCTTCCCCTCGTGAAGTGGGGATGTCCACTGAGGAGCGTTGTACGTACTACTATGTAGTACGGTAGGTAGAGAGACAGGGTGTGAGGACAGAATATAAAAATAAAACAGAACCGAAATGGGAGACATTCGGGATGGATGAGGCATCGACTGCTCACGTAGCAGCGCGTGCAACAGAAGCATATGTGCAGGTAGCAACTGGTACCTTTTTGACAAGCTATGGGTCCGCTAGACCTGTATGGGTCTCGTCCTTTCGGTTTTCCCCCTTTCTGTCCGGATCGGTGGTCGATGGACAGCCGATCTCCATCTGCCTTAGCACCTCGAAGTGTCCTTTTTGGTAACATCCATCCTCTAGCATCAAGTGGTAGAAGAAGAAAAGAAAAAAAAAGAATATAGTCTACTATTATTCGCATGCAGCTTGACACACTCTCTGATCACAGACATGCACCAAACTTTGATGAAAGTAACAACCGGGCTTCATGTACCATAAGTGGTACACCGCTGGAACATGCGAGTAAAAAGGGGCGGGGAGGAGGAGGGAAGGGACCGCCCCTGCGAGAAAGATGGACAACAAAGTCGCCACACCTTTTGCAGATGGCTGAGCGGAGGACGAGGGAGAGAGAGAGAGAGAGAGTAAAAAAATAAAAAAATAAAAAAAAAATAAAAAAAAAAGGCGTGTGCACAGAGGCAAACGAGGAGAAAAACACACAAGAGAAAGAAAGAAAAAGAATAGCACTCCACTGCCGATGCCACCTTCGAAAAAAAAGGCACCCCCGAACTTGCCGTTCCGCAAATCGTGAAACTTTGGTACACTAAAAACGCCGCGCCCGGGCCCCAGTCGACGAAACGATATTGAACCTTGAGCTCCTGCTTCGGACCCGTTTTTGTACCGACCTTGGTCGTGTCCCTGGCCCTTCCTGATAGCCCTGCCGGCTATGAATATTTATTCTCTTGTCGTATGGTTTGTACGTATGCTGGGTAAGAGGAGGCATGTACCCGATAGAGAGAATCGGTTTCATGGATGTGGCCGGCTCGCTCTTCTTTTTTTTTTTTTTTTTTTTTTTTTTTTTTTTTTTTGAGGGTTTTATTTTACCGCCACAAGAGGGGGTGGCCTGCCTGCTCGTCTCTGCCATGGTCACTGCCAGCTTTGTGTCAGGTGGCTCAGGATAGACAAGCTCCTCTTTGAGGGTACTATGTGTCCGATCTTTTTTGTACCTAGAAATGAGTGTATTCAACGATTCTGCCTGGCCAAGAGAAGCGTATTGTGTGCAGCCTGTGCTGGCATTGCTCAGTTACAATCACGGCAAAAATTCCCTGCGATGTAATCATACTGTACATTACATCTGCGGGTGACAGGGACTTTTCTTCCCCTTTTGTTTTGTTTCCTCATTCACGATCTGAGAGATCGGCCGCAAGGGTTGGTTGAGCTGCCTAGCGCCCAGAGAGACAGGAGAGTTGCAACCGTTCATCCCCCTCCTGCATTTGTTCTCTGGTCACGCAGCTGCAACTCAGAAAAGGATTGGTGTATCCGCCCCCAGTGGAGACAGGCGAGGAAGGATTTACTACCCAGGGTCATAGGAGTGATTCTAGGAAAAGATAAACAGACAAGAAAAGAAAAAGATAAAAAATAAAATAAAACAAAAAAACCCTCAAAGGGCAATTGCATTCGTTTGCCCCTCTTCACATGGCGCCACCAAGGCCAACGCGCCTCTCGGAGACCCCATTCATCATTTCTTGATCGTACACTCTACCATGGGACTTGAGCGGTGGGGACTCGCTCTTTGCTCTTTTTCACTCTCTACTTTCCTTTTTTGTGATGGAGGGGGAGGTAGAAAAAAAACAAAAGAGAGAGAGAGAAAAAAAAAGAAGAAAAAAAAGGATTCCCCTGCTCCTCCAATAATTCCCCGACGTAGGCCCATTTGTGCTGTGACATCAGCCAGGGACAAGGCTGTGTAGGCACTCCCTGGCTTTTCTGGGCCCGCCTGAAGCTTGGGGTGGTCCCTCAAGTCAGGTTGGAAATGCAACGTTGATATCAAGCGCCTCCGCATCGACAATGAAATAAGCGACGGCAGTAGTGGTCATGCCAGATGGCGTGCCAATCGTACGTACCAGTAGAGAAGAACAGACCTATGTCGTTTCCTGATACGCGGGACTATGGTGTTGGGTAACATCATAATCGCTCATAGTTAAAGCTATAGATCGGCGAAAATTGGTGTTGGACTTGACTTTTGTCATCTCATAGCTTATCATGCCAAAGGGTGTTGCGCAGTGAAACATGACGTTCTTGCCAGTGAGGCTTTATCATGGGCACCTCCTAGTAGATTGGTTATTAGTTTAGTTTTTGACCAGGTTGTACTTTACAGCTTGCCTACTCGTGGGTCGAGCTTTTGTCACCGCAAAACATCGTACACATCCTCAATTCCGTCTCTCAACTGTCTATCGTATCCAAAATATCTCTTCATCGCTGTCCGAGTCAACTAGGTCCTCTTCGTCGTTAAGTGCTAGGTGCACAAATCTGGATCGGGAGTGAAAACGTTAGCCTTTGTACCAAAACAAACCTGCAAAGTTTAATTCTCAACTCGTAGTACTGACTGTCGAATCCATGCCCTTTGATGCTCGTTGAGGTCCTCGTCGTTGGGACGATCGGCTTCTGGTGCAACTCCACCGCCTCTTGGGCGTCCTCCTCGGCCTCTTCGTGCAGCACCATTGTTGCGAGCCTGCTCATTCTGCTGGACATTCGCTCCGCCACGGCCGCCTCGGGCAGCATTTTGCCCTCCACGCCCGCCACGCCTGCGTGCATTCTGATGGCCGCCCGCACGTGGTCCGCCCGCAGGCGGCGGGTTTGGGACTGGTGGTGGTGCCGCACGTCCTGGAGGGTCGGCAGCAATGCGAAGGACCAAAGGAGCCTCTAGGGCCACTCCTCGCTCGTTTTCGTGCTCGTTCGCTGGACGAAGCCCTATGTTATCACCGGCAGCCCCAACTGCGGCGCCGTTTATGTGTCCGTCTTCGCCATCGGCCTCTTCAATTTCCGGAATTAATAGTGCTGCATCCATCTCCATCTCCTCTTCGGCAACTAAAGCAGCAGCTCTGCCGCCAATAAACCCGAGACCTACATCATCGCCGTCTCCTGCTTCAAGCTCCCAGAGTCTGTTGTAACAGCTTGTGATGCGGCCATTCGGCTGCTGGTTATAGTGGGAATAGGGGTTGGTCGGGTCCAGCCAGGCTGAGCAAAGGTAACAAAAATGTGTACCACAACCTTGCCTCCCGCAGATCATGTGGTTACATCCATGAGTCTTTTGTGCGGGTGCTGCGCAGGTAGGGCACGGTGTTGTGTGTAATTGCACATATTCAAGGGAAGCCTTCTCCTCGATTGTCAACTCGGATTGATCCCGCCGCGGAGTACATCTATAAAACTCGCCATGCCACCCAAGGAAGCAACGGCTGCAGAATGCAAAGCCACAGTCTTCGCATATGCAAAGAAGCTCTTCCGTCTTGTTATATGGCCGCGGTGCGGTTGAGGCTTGGTCACGGGCTGCATCCTCGTCGTCAGACCCTTCCGAGTCTTCGGAAAAGTCGAGGCCCTCTGGCTTCTTGTGTTTCTTAGACCTCGCAGCACCATTGCACCAAGATCTTGGACAGTAGACGGTGTTCTTGTCTGATTCAAGCTCGGATTTGTACTTTAGTGTCACGAAACGCCTGACTACCTCGGGTTCTAAGGGAATCTTTAAAAGCTCGCTTGGACTGATGAGCTTCTGTCTGCGTTTCCTCTTTACGTGACCACCCGCGCTGTGCGAACTCAATGATGCTTGTGCGGCAGTTTGTTCCCGGTCTTTTGCGCAGTTGGGAGTCAAGCAGCGAACCGATGAGATGTCGCCCTCCTGGATGGCGTTGTTGTAAAAGTCCTGTAGGCACGCGGTACAAAAGACATGACCGCAATCGAGCATACGGTGGCATGCAGAGCCTTTCTTGGGATCGAGGCAGATGCCGCAGTCGAAAGTCTCCCTGTCAAACGCAGCACGCTTGGCCGATATGTCGTAGTCGAGTATGGCTATCCTGTACTGCGGCTCCGCGGTCAAAACCCCCCTATCATCAGCTACATCAAAAGCTGTCTCTGCTAACTGCTGAATGTGGTCCACGTAGGTAAAGACGACAGGGTCGTGATCGACCTCCTTCCAAAGACGCGCACAATCCGCCACCAGCTGGTCGACGCGGGTTGATGGTATCCATGGCGGGCTGGATGTCAGCTCGACTAGAGGGGGCCGTTGAGCTGGGTACCCCGGTGGAAGCGAGATGAGCAGGCGTACCGGTGGTAGATATGAAAGCTCATGAGAGTCCTCCCGCTGGAGTTCCCCGACCCGATTACCAGCTGCATCAACTGGCACAGGTACCGGTCCCTGACCGGCAGCCATTACAGGTGCCGGGGCCGAGGTCGGAAACAAGACCTGAACCGGCTTAGGTGGGTGCACGGGTATCTCGAGCGCAAAGACATGTGGATCTGAACCGTCGACCTCGATCTCGGGATAAATGGCTGACAATGTGCTCATTTCCTCATCCCGAGGATCATCAGAATCAGACATAGCTTCAGTACCCATGCTGCAGTTAAGATGAGTCAGGGGTGATATTATAGCGATGAAACCGGTTCCAAATCACTCGGTTTGCTGCCGGATGGCAAGCGCCGGTTGAGGGCAACAAAGGTACCGGGTATATGGGCCTAATGCTACGAAGCAGACCAGTGTTCCATAGCATGTAACAACTGCCAGTATTGAGTAGTATTTGAGGGGACAGCCATGTGCTGGGGTCAGCGCGGCTGAAGTTTGGGAGGCGGGACAAAATGGTGCAGGTGAAAGTGATGGATAGTTTATCCAAAACTCAGTGGTCGCTGCGTCCCCTCATCCAACATGCAGGTCTTTGAGGATGGTAAAGAAGTAATTGGAAGAACGGTTATGCAGGTGCAGGTTAAAAAGTAGTGCTTGGATTTATTACAAATCCTCAATCGGTCGAAATTTCGATAAACCTTCCTTGACGGGGTGGAGGAGGTTCAGAGCGAGGGGCGAATTGTTTGATTTTGAATCATTCAAATGATCAATTGATGCCAGTGAGGGTCCCGCCAGTAAGGCGCCATCGCAGCCGGTGGACGCCACCAAGCACTTGGGAGCGCGACCAGAGCCCCATTGGCTCAAACTCCAGGGACCTGCTGAAGCCGCCAATGAACAATCATCACTGCCCCACCATTTCCCCAAGGCTGCAAAGCTTCTCGACCGCGACCTAAAGTTGGCGTTGGTGGGTTACCTTGGGTACTTTATCTATCCGCTATTTTCGTCGCGATAAAAACTGAAGCCAAATATCACTGCGCCTGTTGAACTGTAAACTGTCAAAATCCGATTTAGGTCTTTTCTGCTACGTTCTTCCCACACCCTTACCCGACACAATCGAACGATGAACGAGAAGAGGCTGGGCTAAGACTGCAGAACCGTTCGCCCACGTCGTTGGCGCCGGTCTGCCCCCCAAGAACCTCACCCGCACCCCCCCCCCCCCCCCCCCTGTCGCGACAATGAACTCGCTGTGGAATTCTAGGGGTTCAAGCGAGACTTCCGGGCCTACAAACGACAAGCAGCCCTCCGCGGACGTGGTCGCCAGTGGGGACGCCCCTCCACCCGTGCCTGTGTTGGAAGCAGGAGTCGCCGAGGCCAGCAAAACACCCTTACCGGTTAACAACTCCGCTGTAGCTTCTATTTCGCGCCCTGCACTCGTGCGCAACCAGTCACCAGCCGCTCCGCAAGTACCGATACAGGCCCCGTCAGCCCCCGGCCAGATGGCTCCCCAGCAGCCCCCAGACTCGCTTTCCCTTGCGCAGCTTCGCAGATACGTCGCCGAGTTTCCACACTCCGAGCCGCTTGCCTACGAGTTCGTCTACGAGGACTTTGCCCCACTGGAGGAGGAGGTCGACGAGTGGTTCGTTTATCAGTACTGGCAATGGGTGCGGCTAAGCCACATTCAGAATGCGTTTGAAGAACAGTGGATGCTTGATTTTGGTAGTCAGCGATGGGAAGATGCCGGCCCGGACGGCCAGACCAAGTTTTTGCGGGAGGCACTGGAGGTCTTTTCTTATGCGGATCAGGGTCTCCGGACCAGCGCCATCAACCGAGTCGCATATATTGCTCTGGGAAGATGGGCCGATACGGCAGGAGGCGCTACTGCTGCGGAAGGCCGTGGCCCAGAGTTTAAATCTGCAGCAACAGACTCTCAGCTGGCAGCGATGAAAGACGGCTGCCGGTTGATTGCTGATTCTGATGGCCTGGAAGTTATCTGGGCGGAGCTTCGTCGTGCCTTTGAGCTCTTCTGGTGAGCTAGTTACCTCTAAACAAGGCGTCTTTTGCCAAATCTTGCTGACCAATAAATGCAGGTCTAACGATCCGCAATACCAGCCAGACCTACTCCAACAGGCGCAAGATGACCTCATGAATTTGATGACTATTGTATACATGACTTTGCAGCATTGTCTTAGCTACCCTACCGAAATGTCACCAGTCCGAGAGAAGCTCCGTATGTCTACCCCCTTTTATCTTAGCCTTGTAACGGAGAGACCAACAGCAGCTGACGTCCGCCAATGTGTGATTTCCGTAGTTGGACTTCATCCTAATATTGCTAAATTTATGCTGCTTGCAACCACCAAGCTGCGATGGGATGAACCTGGGCAGCTCCCTCTAACGCACGTCATTCTTCTCTTCTGGAAGACGATACTCTTTGTGTTTGGTGGAACAAGAGAAATCGAAGAAACCAAAAAGGCAACATGCGAGACAGGCACTGACGACAAGGACAAGAACATCATAACGGCGTCGCCGTTGGACTATCACAATTTCCGCCAAGAGATAACCTCCAAATACCCAGCTTACATTCCACCCCAGCTGGCCATACCCATTGAGGCAGACAACTCTTCTTTACTACCGCCACTGCCGAACCAGAGTAGGAACAACGGATCCAACGGCATCTTGCCTGGTCCGCCAAACTCACAGGCCAGCGGATCCTCCATTCTAAAAGAAAAAGTACACATAGCAACGCCGGCACCCTCTCCCCCGCCGTCCCCTAGCGTCGGAGGCAAGGTTGGTAAAAAGCAGAATTACCAGACCAATCAAAATTTCCCATTCATGTATCCGCCACTTGATGCTACGAGCAACAGCGCCGGCGGCAAGGGTCTTGCTGGTCTACAGGACCTACTCGTAGGTCGAAAGTGGGAGGGCAGCGACATACCGGCTTCTATCTTGGAGGCCGGTGAGCTCTTCTCAAAACGCGTGCGAATGACGCGCGCCACGAGGCAACTTTGGGAGGAAAGGGAGAAGTTTATCAAGTACTCCAGGGGCTGGGAAGATGAGGACAACGACATAGTTGATGAGCTTGACTTGTCATCACTTACTTTGGAGGAGAAACAGGAGTTGGGGCTGATCAAGGCGGATCGCGAGGAAATGCCACCAGAAGTAGCCGTGGATTATGGTCCCAATTCCGAACACCTGTCGGCCGAAGTCTGCCGCCGCCTGGCCGACCTGGAGCACTTTTATGTAAGCAGGACATGGTATCAAACTCATGGTGATAACGGATACATGTCTAACAGTAACACAGGGAGAGACGCTGCCGCAACTTCAATCACTAGTCATGGTTCTACTCAAGGCCGTTGTGCAGCACGTCACGGTCCTCATGATGACAACACAGCAACAAGGCCAGCCCCCTGCTGGTCAGAACGGGCTTCGCGCCGTTAACAACGGCGGGGCTCCTCGGGGCAACGAAGCTAAAACTAACGGAACAAGTTCGGATCATTCTGCGGCTGTCCAAGAGGAAAATGACCACACCAGGACTCGTGAGATTACAATAAAAGCCGTCTCGGGGATTTTGCTTCTCGTCTTGAAGTGGTTCAAGCTATCGCGTGAGTGTTTACTCGGAGTGGTTTTTCTGTTCGATTTTGACTACACTCAAATTCTAACTTGCAGGGGCTTCTAGATATACTCAAATTTGAGTTTGTGACACAGCTACTCCTGGACTCAAACTATATTCCGTTGGTTCTGAAGTTGTTTGCGCATCAGGACGTCCAACAAACGGTCGACAGCAAGAGCGATCGCATTGAGAGCAGGTGAGATTTTGACTGCGAGATCCAAATTGATACGAGGGTAGATCTAACCAAGCTTACAGCTTCTTCTACTTTTGCAACCTGCGAGCTGGAGCACCAGACAGGACAGAAGAACCCCAGCAAGAAGAGGAAAGCGAAGATGAAGCTGCGCCGCCGCCGATCAAGAGACAACGCTCCCCAACAGAAAAAGGCTCTGGGGCTATCAATGGGAACGACACGCAACAAGCGGAAGATGCTCCGTCTAGCCGTCCTGAAGTAGATGAACTTGGTTGCCCGATCAATCCGCTACCCAAAGAGCCCATAACGGATTTCTCGTGGCGCAACTTCTTCTCACTCATCAACTTCTTGCGAGTGCTACAGAAGGTGTGCAAAGGGAAAGCGCACCGTAACTTGCTTTTGGTGCATTACAAGTCATCCAACATACTACGCAAGTCTCTCAAGGTCCCCCAGCCCGAGCTGCGGCTGTACACTCTCAAGCTTTTCAAAAACCAGGTTCCCTACTGCGGTCGCAAGTGGCGCCAAGGAAATATGCGGGTTATCACGGCCGTGTACCTCCATTGCAGGCCAGAGTTGAGAGACGAGTGGCTCGCTGGGTCCGACGTGGACGCTGAAGTGGAGGAGGCCTTGCCGCTCGAGCAGGCGCTGAGGAGCATCACGCATTGGTTCAACATGCGAAGGTATCCGGACAGCATGGGTCCTGACCTAGCGACTGCATTGCGCGAAGGTCACGACTTCTTTGCGCGAGAGCTGGAGAAGGTAGATCTTCAATGGTTGGAGCTGGGAGATGACGGGGTTTCGGTGGGTGAATGGGAGGGATTGGCGGCTTGAGAGGGATTACGAAGTAGGAGATGATGTGTAAGAGTGATACCACATTCATGTTCGTTCTCGGCGACCATGGGGCCTGAACTGCTGCATAGAAATGAAAGTGTCGGAGTGAATGACAGTGTAGCTGTCCCGTTGAGGTGTAGAGGATTCTGACCACGTTTGCCGCGTCCCCTGCTTCAGTCGGCGTGCACCTTTACTTCACTATGAATTCTTTCCGATGACAATCTTTTTGGTGGCCAGATACGCGGGCCGGAGCCCATACAAACAACTGAGCTTTAAAATTTTGTCTTGAGTCTAAGGGTCTTCATTCTGTTTACCACCTTCCGCCAAAGCTATTCTTTTTGCTCGCAAAACTCCAAATACTACTCCTGAGGACCCCTAGACTATATATTGCGTCACCTTGCACCTGTCTCGCTCTCTTTTTTACTGTCTACTATTCCTAGTCATATCATCCTCCACGATGATGATCATCACCCCGGTCCTCCTCTTCACCCTAGCCGGCTCCAACACCGTCCCAGCTGATAACCTGACTGGCTCAGCCACCCTTAACGCCAACACGGACACCACGGCCGCTGCGATCTCTATCGCTCGGCCAGCTACCCTCGTCTCTTGCGAAAAGTATGTAGCCGAGGAGAAGGGCTACACCTTTCTCAAAGATGTGCGTTTTTTTCTTCTCTAGCCTATAGCCCCTACCGTGTTTTCCTTCATTTCTTTTGGACCTTTCCTTTCAATGATCGTGGCCCTGCTTGCACCCACTTGTCGAGTCCTTTGTCATCATCACCAGAACAACTGATTAAAAAAATGCGCGGCTATGCTCTCACAGTGCTCCGCTTTCGCTCGCAAGGTCATTGATTACAAGGAGAGCTTTGACTACTTGATCCCTGAGAACCGCTGCAAGTGGTGGCAATTTGATACATGTGAGTTTGCGACGCCCCTCCCCCGGCACGCCCAACCTTGTCGGTTGCACGAAATATGGTATATTCTTTCTTTTTTTTCCCTCTCTCTCTATTCATGTTTACGCCTCTCAACGGTGTCTCTATGGTAATGACTAAATGCTAACCCGAAGAAAAAAAAATATAAAAAAACAGGCCTAGCCGGTTTCTGTGCCCCCGACCTGCTCCCGTGGCAGCTCGACGTCTCGCAGGTCTACGACGCCGTCAGAAGCGTGCAGGATAGGTGCATCTTCTGGGGCGTCTCGACGGGCGAGTACAGGGAGGGCGTGGCGTTTTTCGACGTGTGCGCAGGCACTGGTCGTCCTTGTCGCTCTGCGAATCTCAGTGTGACCTTTTTTGGCTGATAGAGGGACATGTTACCATGACGTCCACGGTAAAAGAGGTTCACCAAAGCTGGTGGGCAGTGTAACGCGGGGAGTATGATGGCGCTGCATGAGACACAGAACTAAGTCTGTGATAGGATATAATGGCAAGTTCTGCCTAATTACTGAAAAAGAAAAACAAAGAGAATTTATATTCCAGTGTCCATTTGACCAAACGTGATTTTCACTGCTGTAAGAGAGCATCAACTGTTTCCCAACACTCATGCACATGTCGGAGGTCATTGATCGTTAGAATATATTTTATTACAATTAAAAAGACATAATACATAAGTGGCTCGGCTTCATTCATGGAGAAACAACACATCTCTTTGACATAGTCAGCCTTCACACGATGAAACAGTGAAGCATATACCCACAACACAATCCCTTTTCACATTTCCATTGCTCCATGACCACAATCACTCTTGAGAATGGAATTTCATTTTAAACCTGATTAAATCATGCATCATAAACGCCATCCGAGTACTGATAATTCCTTGGCATCTGCCCTCGACCCCCGTTCTCCGCCGTCTTGGGACGCGAAAAGTTGTTAGCAGGATGCAATCCCCCGGAGGCGGTATGCGTGCTGTTGACATAGGGGCTGCTCCCATAAGCCCTGTTGTCGTAGGGATTGTTCAGCGGTCGTGGCGGGTTCATAGCAAGGTTGTCATCGTCGCCGTACTTGTTGCGGTAGCAGCCCACGTCGCCGCCGTGTGCGTGGTGCGCCACTCCAGGCTGCTCACCAACAGCCGTTGTTTCGGTCGCGTAACTGACGCGAGGATCAGCTCCCCTAGGGGGATCGATGGGCTCGCGCATATCAGCCGGCGTGGCGTGGGCCGGCAGAGAGTTCGGGTCCTCGACGTCCTTAGTCTTGGTCGTCCCAGAGCGCTTGAGGAAACCCAGGAAACCCTTGCGCTTTCCGTAGCCTGACGTGTAGTCATTAGCTGGGCTAGGGCCGAACCGGTTCTCCTTGTGGCGGTGGCGCGCAAGGAAAATCTCGGTTGCCGCGGAGAATATAAAGAAGAAGCTATAGTCTTGCGTTAGTATGCGTACTTTTCTCACAATGGAATTTACTGTCGAAAAAAAAAGAAGAAAAAAAAAAAAGCTCACATTGCAACAATAGACACAGCCAAGCATGCGCTCTGCAGCTTGCAGACGGTGAAGAAAGTTGGTCCTCCTGATTCTGAAATCCTCGCGTTTGAGTTGGTAGATGATCCAAACGGCGTATCGCCGACACCGTTGCTGCAAGACGCAGTCCCGGCACGGTTCTGCACGGCGACATAGATGAAGGCGCCGACAAATGCAACGTCTAGGACGATGGCGAGGAAGGCAACGAATTTACGACCGGCAAGGCAGCACAGTAGGACTAGAGCCAGCCCCGAGTAGAGGGCGGCGATGCCACTGATACCCTCGACGGCACGAACCCATGTCGGCGACTTCAGCCTATTGCTGGCGAACGTTGCCAGAAAGTAGGAGAAGATGCCCAGGATGAGACCGGAGCAGAGAAACTGCACGCCCCGGTTGAACCATTGTAGGGTCTTTAGAGCTATTCCTGCTTTTGCTCCCATGCTGAATGAGGGAGCTTAATTGCCGGCTTTCTCTAGCCTGGATGGGGAAAATGTCTGATTTTGTTGTTTAACTCTGGAGGGGATCCCGTGATCTGGGGCCCTCGGATTGTTCGGATGAGTTCCGGGGGGAACCGCTCACGAGACCGGTTAAGCCTGTTCTTTTGCCAAGTGGGCAAGAGTACAAAAAAAACTATAACTCTCGAAAGTATATAGTCCGAGAGCAAAAAATGGTGCGTGCGGCGGGAGGGGAGTACGCGGCGATGACTCTGCCACGTGTATAAGTGTAGAGATGACCGATGGTGATTCTATGCAATTGGCTTTGACGAAAAGTAAAAGACAATCAAGAGGTTGGGAGCTAAACGGAAAACGGTCGTCCAAAGAAAGTTGGCTGTAATGTTTTAACACATGAGAGGGTGAGGTGGAGGAGGTATGGGAAAGAAGAAAGGATCAAGGTAGTTTTTGTTCTAAATCTAAAGAACAGGATGCCCAGACTACATAAACAAGTAAATACCCAAGAAAAAGTACCTGAATAGGTAGGCAGACAACACCTAAAGTTGGTATGATGTGATGGGAGCGGGTCATTGGCAGAGCTTGCGACAAGTTTCGGCTCCGATGAATGAGTAAGGGAATCATATTTTGCCTAGGGGAGGGCGCCTGTCCAACTTTTTTGCCTTTCCCAGTGCTGCTTGGTTATTTACATCACAGTTCTTGGCGGGGACGCCCCACGTTTCCCATAAAGCAGCAACAGCTCCTCATGTTTTCATTTTCACGTGGTTAACCGCTGCGCCCCTCTTGGAAGGAGGAAGGCAGAATTGACGATGATCCATCCTTTGTCTGGTGGCGTCCCCTATAACGATGTAGGAGCTTGTCAAGGATAGCAAGCCCATATCCGTTTGTGATTGATCCTCGGCATTTAGGGCGATGACGAGGATAGGTTGGGGTTCCGCCACCCCAAACGAACCGATGGGACATGCACAAGTGCCGCTGACATCACCTGCATACCTTGGCAGGGTCGCCCTTACCCACCTGGACGTGTTCGGTTAATTGTGGCTGATAGAGGCCACGCATGGGCTATGGTGGCTGAGCTTGAGGATGAAATCACGTGGACTCTGGTCAATTTGATAAGCGCACTATCAAAATGTTACCCAGCCAGTTCGGGACGACGATTTGGACGAATATGGGCCAATTAGTGTCTTTAGCGTAAACTACTTCATTTATGACCCCTTGTTTCGCCACGGCGTATCCGGGATAAGAACCTACCTTACTTTAAGAACTAGTGTCAGTGGTGAAAGTTCAAGTCGAAGAACTCTGGAAACGCGTCCAGTCTGAGATGCATAACTCATGACATGGTAGATTATAGTTTGCTGCTGTTACTGAAAGCAACATAAAATAATGGAACCTACGTTATCTAAGTGTGAGTGGTGGTTTTGTCTTGGTGTGTACAATAGACGCGTAAGACGGGTTTGTTAGACATTTGGCTTGAAATTTGCCTCTTATACTATGTATAATACTTGTAGATCTCCCCAGCAGAATCAAATCATGTGAGTAAAGTGGTCAGGGATCAAAACTTCCACTGACGAGTCAGATGACATTCTAGAAGGCCCTTGGTTCGAAATAGTAGATGCACATAGTGCCATAGTTTCGTCCCTAGTCTCTAAGACCATAAATAACACCGTCCCAAATGCTATGCAGCAATCAACAAATTTCTCGAGTTGCGCCCCCATCGCTGCAAAACTCAAGC
Organism: Magnaporthales sp. P1609; assembly: GCA_003709005.1. Lineage (NCBI taxonomy): Eukaryota > Fungi > Ascomycota > Sordariomycetes > Magnaporthales > Magnaporthales sp. P1609. Next base: position 2,356,797 of record PELF01000007.1, on the reverse strand, counting down.
GTGTTTTCAACCAGGTAAAGTCCAGAAACGTAACGCTCAGCCAAAGTTCGTCTAAAGCCAATGAAACCACATTATTCCTTTTAAAGGTCACAATCTCAAACCATTAGCAATGCCAAAGATACTAACACCATCCCAAGCGTGGCCGAAACCCTGTCAGCCTGTGTCCTATCCTTAGGAGCCAAGCTAGGGAACTCCTTCTGCAGCGTAGCTGTTGCCCCTTCCCTGGCCGAGGTGCAACTCGCAATGCCACAGTCGTAACCCGACGGGCAGCACCCAGCCACAGGGCCCGCGCTGTCGGGGCACAGGTACCAGCCGCCGGCGCACGTCTTGCGGTTTTCGCCTCCGCGGTCCGGGGTGGGGAGCGGCACGGCTACGGTCACGCCGTTGGACACGACGGTCGTCGATAGAGGTGGCGGTGGGCAGTTTGTCGTTTGGCAGTCTCGCCCGGTTTGGCAGCAGCCGCCGCCGGCACGGGCGACGCAAGGGTAGAAGCCAGTCGGGCAGTAGTCCGAGGGGAAGCCGTCAGAGTTGGTGACGGTCGGCCGCACGGGCGCGTTCCCAGTGCCGTCGGTTGATGTTGGCGGTGGTGGACGGGGTGTGCCGCTGTTGTTGGGTGGGGAGGTGGTCGTGGATGGTGGTAAGCCCCCACCGCCTCCGATGACGGTTGTGGTAACGGTTGAAGTTATTGTTGTTGGGAATCCTCCGTTCGGTGGTGTTTGCGTAACAATAATGGTCGTGATTATGGTTGAAGTCAGGCCGCCGCCACCGCCGCCGCCGCCTCCGCCTCCACCACCTCCACCTCCGCCCCCGTTTCCGGCCGTTGATGTGCTTGCGGTGGTGGTTGAACCTCGCGTCCGGGAAGTATAGTCCATACGAACACCTAGTACCACGCAAAAAAGAAGTGTTAGCCCAACAAGCCCTTTCATTTGCTTCTTTACGCCGGAAAAGTCAACGCAGGGAAGCACATACACCCAACACCCTGACAGACAAACCCGGCTATACAGCACCCGCCACCTAAAGATGCTGGGCAAGCGGTATCACCAGGGGCACAGTTGCTAATAGTCCCGCCGCACGTGCTCCCGTTGGCGCAGCACCCCACCGATCCCAGCCCCGTGTCGTCTATCTTGTAGCACGTCTCGCTCTGGCGACAGCATCGGTCTGGGTGCCCGATGGACGAGCAGCTTGTTGTCCCCGCAGGACATCCCCATTGACGACGCTGAAGGCGGGCCAGTGCTGCCGCTGCCCGACGGTAGAGCGTCTCGTCCTCGGAGGGCGACCCTGGGTCGTCGACGTGGATGGGGAAGCTCGGGCTGAAGGCCGGTTCGGTGTCGGGTTGGCGTCGTCTCTGGAGATCGGAAACAGCGAGCAGCTGCTCCTCCTCGGGGAAGGCAACGTAGTGCGGGAAGAATTTCTCGCTCTCGTCCGGGCTCATCTTTCGAATCACCGTAGGTTGCAGGGCGGCGGTGGCTATGTCGAGGAGCAGGAGCAACGGGACCGGGAGGCCCCGCGTCGCTCCCGGTGGCAGCAGCTTCATATTTGCGTCTGTGTCAAAGTCGTGATGGCAACGATTGAACAGCGGTGGCCAGTCACTAGGTGGCTTTCTTTCTGGGACTCGGAACAGTTGCAAGCGTAGATTGTAGGTAGATGACTCTAAGTCAGAAGTCGATCTCAAAATCAGCCTTCTCAAGCAGAATCAATCAACAAAGTAGGGTATGTTGTGCTCGAGCGATTGCGACCGTGCATTTGTTTGTCGTGCTGTCGAAGACAATGCACGTAGTGACGACGCTGCGCTAGGGTGAACTTGGGCAGCCATGGCTTGCGGTGAGACCTAGGGACCTCTTTTTCTGCAGCTGGACTGGACCTTTTTGAGGTGGCTGGGATACGACAAGCGATGACGACGAATAAGCAAGCGAGAGCAGTGGAAATAAATGCGGCTGCTAAAGTGGTGGTCGAGTCAATTGAGAGTCCCACATACAGCAAGCCCACAAATTGCCTATCCAGCGCTAGAACAATAACAGCCAGCCACTGATAACTGTTGCTGATTTTCACAAGAGGTCGAATCTCTCCCTACGAAGTTTGGCAATTGTTATTACTAGAACTAGATGCCTGAGGGAGCTTTTTGTGTGTTTATTTTACTTATTTATGGTTCATATAACCATCTCTCTACCGAACCAGAGACCTAATTAACATCAGTCGGTTATCATTAGGCCGATCGTTATGGTTCCTCGGTTCGTTCACTCCCGTCGGCAGGTACCCGTGGTATCTGAACCCAAGATGAACAGGCAACCTTCTAGACTAGACTAATATGGCATGCTTGTCCAAGTTATTTGATGTTCGGAAAATTTCTTATGATCGGCCCTTAAAGCTCCGAAGGTGCATGAAGCAGCTATTTTTGTTTATTTTACCAATGACTGCACAACAGTGACCGATGTCATTGTGATCTACGTCAAATCAATCATTCTACGGCAGTCAAACGTCTTTGTTGCTACTTAGTCATGACAGAAGCTTGCTGTGGAAATACAGGGTCGAGGACTCAGTTTTTAGTGCAACCACATCCTTTAACTCACTCGCTTTGATAGCTCTATTAGGAATTCATACCTCCCCTTCCCAACGCACGAGTCAACTATGCTTGTGTGATCGCCATGGGAAATCCCATCACAAGGACCAATGGCGAGTTTGAGCTCATGGTTGGTTGCGTGGCCAATATTTGGCTAAGGTTTCAACCATGCAACACTTTTTGATGGCCCGAGGATGGAAGTCACCTTCGATTTTGGAGTTCATGAGCAAAAAAGATCACGGCAATCACAGGCATGCCCAAGTCAACGAATAAATTTAAGTCCCTACTGATAGATAAAGTTAAGCTATGGAAACACTGTAATATTGAGCACCCCCACGCATTCGCAATCACAGCTAACAAAAGTCCGATTTAGATGAAGTGAGTGACAAAACAACAAAATGAGGCACTGTTGAGCCAAGTCTGCAGGCTTAAACACTGGCTGGAATGTTTCAAACAGGGCCAGGATAAAAATACAAAACAACAAAAGAAGGACAAGAAGAGAAATAGGCAACCGCCAGTAACCCAAACAAATGCCGGCTCTGCTCCCACCTGGATATCGCGATGCGCCCCTCCAAACAACAAACGTAGGTAACCATGAACAGGTATCAAACCTAGCATCATGTTTGCTCAAAAAAACAAACAAACGGCAGGCTTCCACGATCCTCGCCCCCGTATCCCCAGCTCCCAATCACTGCCTGGTCGCGCCGGCAGCCTCCAGTTTCTTGGAGAGAAAGGCGACCTGCTCGTCGGCCCTGGCGCCGTAGGTCAGGTGGGCCGGGGTGATGGTCAGGGTGCCGACGCAGACGAGGTCGCCGGGGTTGCAGATGACATTAGTCTTATCTTTGGGGAAGTTGTTGATCTGGCCGCGGTCCTGCTGCCTCTGCGTGTCGCCAAAGGTGTAGGCGGCCGTGATCTGGTTCTTTTGCGCCTGTGGCAGGTTCTCGACCGCCCGGTGTGTGACAGCCGCGCCCTGCGAGTAGCCGCCCACCACGAGCAGCGAGTCCGGGCAGTCGTTGGTGGCCTTTGCAATCAGCCGCTTCATCTCGTTGATGCCGACCTGGTCGGCGCCGCCCTTGTTGAAGTTGGTCGCGAGGCCGGCGTCGTCTTTGTGGCGGGTGTTGGTCAGCATTGATGTCACCTGCATATATGTTGTATCCAAGTTCCTTTTTTTTTTTTTCTTTTTTTTTTTTTCTCTTCCAATGCGCTCGTCAACTCACATTTAATACCCTCGACGGCAACGTTGCTAGCACCAAAGTTTGCCTTGAGCCCGTTGGCAGTGGGTGGACCGCAGACAGTACCCATGTTTCCGATCTCGGTAGAGCCGCGGGCGAATAGCATGATGATAGGCTTGCAGCCGCCATCGGTGAACTCGGTCGCCGTGGAACCGACTCGGCCTCTGTTCTGACGGCTCTCTATCGCAGGAGTAGGGCTGGCAGAGACCAGACTGGCTACCAGGAAGGTAAGAACCGTTGAAGACTTCATTGTGATGAGTTATAGAGAACGATTGGTGGCACTGTCGAAGGCGGGGGTATCAAAAGGTGTGAAAAAAGGAATGGATATCTACAATGAAGTGACCAGGCCTCCAGGGCAGGTAGGTTGTGGATTTGTTGGTTGGGAGGAGGCAGGAGCAGGCTTTGGATGGTGAGGATGAAGGCAGATGGTGAATATCATGTATTATCCGAACAGTCGGGACTATCAAGGACTTAAATACAATAGCTTCTAGCAGCTCCTCACGACTCATCAACTGATTCTGCAATGAGTTGACATCGCAACTAACCGACGTCAGTTCGAGATGGGATGTACCATCCTGGGATCAGTATAACCAGATACCTACTGAGGACTTGTCTGCGGGTTTCTCGCAACATCGTCTGAATCGGGTAAGAGCCTCTTCTGACTACAAGGGGCTGAGGCAAAGGGATGTCGAACATGGAGGTGGCCTGGTTGGGATCTTCCCTGGTTACTCAAAATGGATGTGAGGCTCCCTTAAGACTTGGTTGTCCGCGATTGGGCAGCTGGACACACGAAACACCCACTAACCAGGCGTATCTGACATGCTACGGTTTGGATTGTATGTTATTACCTGGTAATTTTGAATATTGTTATCTCGTTGGATGAGGACCTAGTCAGCTTTTCAAACGTCCCACTCGGAATTATTCCATACACCCTGGTTCAGTTTGGGCATGGTTCGGAGGGAAGTGAACGTAAGCATACAAGGAAGGGATTGTAATATAAACTTTTGAGACTATTTTTTCGTATTTATATTTTCAAAAGTAAAGATACCTGGAAACCGATTAAATATCTCCCTTGTATTAAATACAGGAAAGCCGAGGCTGTTTGCGTTGTTAGTCAAGTCTGGCGGTAATCAAAACTGTAGGGATCGATATGCCAGCTGAAACGTCAAACAAGCAACCTGTGGCGCGGAAACATCTTCTGGACTTGCGGAAAAAAAAAAAAGAAAAAAAAAAAAAAGGCTTAACGCAATTGAAATTCGGGAGAGGTCGCGCCAAGTAGCTGGGCATTGGTATCATGTTGGCCAAGACGGGAAATTTAGGGAGGAGCCGAGGCTTGTATGATCATGTCCTGTTTCTATGTTTCTAAGTCGATCGCTACACTGGAAGAAATAGGAATTAGAATACAAGGATAGTACAAGGGATAGAAGTGGGTATCAATCCTGAGTATGTAAAAGTGAAATACATTAATATACACATATAATCGTGAATATTACCAAAAGCCCATTTCGTCGCTCTTCTGGTAGCCACTGGAAAGGCGGGGGTGCTTGTCCTTCATGGACCCCCTCAAGAAAGCCCCGCAGAGAAGGCCGGCGGCGACGCTGACATTCAAACTGTCAATGGTGTGCGCCCCGGAAGAATTAGGTATCGTCACCGCGTGGTGAGACTTGGTTTTGATCATGGTCGGGAGACCCTCACCCTCGCTGCCGACCACTAGGACACACGGCTCCGTGGCCAGCGGGTCGAGATCCTCAATGTCGTAAACGTCCTGCTCGCTCTTCTTCCTGGATCGCGATGGCGCCACGGCCGCATAGACCTTCCAGCCGGATTCTTTAGATTTGTGTAGGAAGCTTGCAGGATTGTCACACGCAAACAGTGGCAGGGTCTCAGATGCCCCCGCGGCCGCCTTGAGCGCCACAGGGGTCAGCGTTGCCGAGTTCCTCTGAGAAATTACCACGGCGCTGACACCGAGGAAGCTGGCCGTCCGCAGAATATTGCCGAGGTTGCCAGGGTCCAAAATTCGATCTAGAAGTAACACTAGGGGTTGATACTTTCCGCCCTCTGTCTCGACAAAATTGCTGGATCCGTTGATCTCCAGGTCTTCCGCAGTCTGGTGACCCAATGATACCTCGAAGCCAGGCCTTGATGTCTCTTCAGACAAGGATCCAAGAGCCTCGATGGGGGGCTGCGGAACCGGCGATGCCTCCAGGACGAAGTTGTTGTGTGGCCTACCCTCACTCATCTTGCTAATGAGCCTTTGGTGTCCCTCACCTAGTTTGGTGATTTTAACGCCTCTTTTTTGTGCGAATCTCTCTATGAACACATCGTTGGGATTTCGACTGCGGTTGGGACCATCGTAAATATATAAGTGGTAGAGTTTTCTCCTGCTAGATCTCAAGGTCTCCTCTACCACCGACCTCCCGTACAGGAATTGAGATGCTGCAGTCGTGTAAGGTACCGAAGTCACAAATGGGTCCAGTCGATTTTCATATGTCCTGTCGGCATTGTATGCTGATGTTCTTGTGGAGTTGATGGGTCTGATGTCTGAAGACTTATCCGACCGCCCTGGTTCCGTCCGATCGCGACCATCGCTTCGGAGACTCTCCGTACCATAGCGACTCTCGTTCTCGCGGGGGGGATCCGCCCTACTGCTCTTGGGCTCGTGCTGTCCTTCAGGTCGCCGAGATAGGGCGTCATAACTGCGGGGCCACGAGGTTTCCTCCGCAAAGCCGCTGCTTTTATCTAGGCGCCTCGATGCACCAGCAGCTGGCCTACCCCTCCTCGGGGGTTCTGACCCAAGATCAGACCTCCGAGTCCGTGTTTTCCTGCCCCTGCCTGTGCTTTGTGCAGCGGAAGCCCTCTCGAGTTTATCCCAAATGTCACCAGTTGAAGAAACCGGACCGGTCTTCTTTTCGGGTATTGCGGCCAGATGATTCCGTAGCTGGCCAATCTTGGCCTGGTAGACCAGACTCTTCTTCCCAAAATCGCTATTTGGATCGTTGAAACGGGCTGCTCGCGTCATCGGCTTCGATTTGGGGGGCTGGGATATATCCTTCTTGCCCTTCCGGATCTTGAAAGTCGGAGGCGCCTTGTCATCGTTCGCAAGGCGGCCTCTGGCTCCTATGCTTCTTCTGGTAAGAGAAGAGGATGTGAGGCTCGTCTTGTGGAAACCCTGTGGCCTCGCTTTCTCGGACCGGCGTAGACCATCGTGTATTGCTGAAAAGGAGGAGGCATGTCGCGTGCACAACGGCTGGGTCCATTGGCACCTTGAGATGGATCCCAGCGTGCGCAAGCCAGATGCGCGCGCAAGCCTACTTTGCATCATCGCATTCTTCTTCTGCGTCCCAAGTAAGAATGTGGAAAGGTGCTGAAAATAATATAATGAGCTTGGCTCTTTCGTATACGTATGTTAATTAAAAACTCCTTCAGGGTTCTGGAACTTGCTGTCCTTCGCGAACTTGGGACTTGGTCTCTGATGCCGCAATAAAAATTCATGAGCAGGGGTTCTTATCCTTATCTACTCTCTCTCTCTCTCCTTCTTTCTTTTTTTGGACATAGCTTGTTCCGAGATGATAATTAGGATACGAGCCCCATATAAATTGTTACCCCTACATACCCCTGCACTCTCGACGTCGACTTGCCGATATTGCCCCACTAATGTACATCATACATGAATTTAATGGTTCAACGCGTTAAACTTTGGTCCACCAACGTGCGATACTTTACGCGACTGGACTTCACACAGCATTACCTACCTACCTACTCAACAACAGCGTCACTATCGCACATCCCGAATCTACGCTTGTCAACGGAAAGCTCGCAGCGACTCGGCTTCGTTCATGTGTCGCCTACACTTACCGTGGATATTATCTCCATAGCCCAAGCCATGGCCGACCTCGAAGAAGATCCCGGGGCGTCTCCAGGCTTGTTCGATTTCGAGTCTGATTTCTCAGGTTTCGGGTCCATCGAGCCCAGTCCTACGAAAATAGAAGAGAAGCATTTGCATGCGCCCATTACGAGCGAGAGCATTTCGGCCACCGAAACTACCGCCGAGGACCTCCTTCGGATGCTGCAGGCGAACGATGTTGAGATGGACGACGCCCCCGTTGCGACTGCCAATCCACCGGCTGGTCATAGTCAGGATGGCCCCGATCCTGCGCAAAACTGTAGTGACAACGACGACGAATATCGCGAGAATGGTGGTGACTTTACCAACGAACAGAACGGCAGCGAGGAACGGTTGGGCAAACGTGCTGGCGGCAGTAGCAGTAGCAGTAGCAGCAGTATCATTAGCAAGGCCAACCGCAGAAGTCATCGCAATAGTGCCAACCTGGATACAAGCTGGAAGCATGAGCGGCTCGAGATTCTGATCCCATTATTCACGGGATCCAACCATGAAGAGTATCATGTGGCCCCGCGGAGCCAGTACGTGAAGGCTGTAAAGAAAGACTTGGGTGTTGGATACTTTAAAGTAGAATATGATGACGGTCGAATAGACAATGTGAGTGCTACACACCCCAATTTGGCCGCTTGCCTGCAGTACATCTTTCACTATACACACCAAGTAATTCTGATGACAGACGGGATCATCCTGTGCGCTCCTGGGAATACTTGATACTCCCAACTATCACTTTACTTTATCAACCCTTTGCAAACACTCCGTACATCCTGCTGCATATTTGTTTCGACCTTGGCAGCTCTCGAGGTGTTTTCCATATTTTCCACAATATTGATCTTCTGATCTTTTCGCTACCTGCCCGCCTGTTGCAGCCTTAGCTGTTAAACTTGTACATTACACTCAGTTCTCTTTCAGTTTGCGCCAACATTCAACAAAGCCCATATTTTACCCATGCAATACCTAGCTAATGCCCCCGAAGGTGTCTTACCAGGAACTTTCCAAGCTTGAAAACGGCCGCATGGCTTTAAGTCGTTTTCGCAATCCACAAGACATGGACGAAGTCTTGCAGAGCCGCGGCTCAAAAAGGCGAAAAGTCAGGCACGACTCAGATTACGGTAGTCCCATGTACCGGGACAATGAGCCAGCAGACGACGAGGATTTAGATATTGGCTACAATGATTACGACGAAGACAAGAACGATGAGGATGATGACGAAGACGAAGACGACGACGACGACGATGACGTTTTCACACGCCATCGAAGTCAGAAACACCGTCCTTCTACCAAAATTTCCCCCAAGGTTTCTATCCGCCACTCCACCAGGCGCATCAAGGTTACCAGTCAGCCATCGACCTCGACTGTATTTTCCACTGGTCCTAAGCGCAGCCTAAGGGCCAAAACCCAAGCATCTACCCGGCGGAGTCAAATGCAAGATTCACAAGATTCTGAGGCAGATGAGCTTGCCAAAAGCGACAGCGACTTTCCTATAGTTGTTTCGGATGTACAACTTATGAAGCAGAAAAGAAAGCGACGGGGACGGCCACCTCGTCGCAGCTTCCGCGAGGCTTCAATCGAGTTTGAAACGAGACGGTCTGGCCGGACCAACAAAACCACAAAGTCGATGGATGTGAGGGGGTTGGGTGATGATGATGACGAATCTTTCTTCGTCGAAAACAAGCATTGCCGGTGCACCCAAAGTCATTAGCATCAAAGAAGTCTTTAAGCCTGTTCACGACGAGGAGTTCAAAGCAGTGCATTCGACCATGTGCGACACATGTGGCCAGGTGGGCCACAACGCTCACAAAGGTATTTTAATACCTTGCCAAGGATGCTCTTTTGTCTACCACAAAACATGCATCGGTTATCGAGCCGGTAGAGAGCATCGTGCTACCAAAATTGGCCCCGAGGATTTCGTACTGCAATGTCGCTTTTGTATTGGGTTTTATCAGAAAAGGGATGGCGCTCCTCGTCATGACATGTGTCAGGGCTGCAATCAAGAAGGGAAAGCCTGCAAAGAGTTTTCTCCCAAGCTTACGGCTAGAGCAGAAGAGAAGATCCGCATGGCCAACAACGGAGAAGACCCTGTCACGCCGGTTCCGAATAGCCTTATCAACAACGCAGAGGCGGTTTTGTTCCGTTGTGCTAAGTGCAAACGGGCCTACCATTACGAACATCTGCCTCGCGTTGACAAACGCCCAGAGGACGCTAACGACACAAAGGCTATTCGCGCGAATCGTCTTGCCGAATACACTATTGACCACAAATGCAGAGAATGCCTCGATATTACCGACAAAATCGAAGCTTTGGTGGCATGGCGGCCCGCTAACATGGAGCGTCATCGGGATCAACCATTCAGCTCCTTAAGCGACGATTACAAGGAGTATTTGGTGAAGTGGGCGACCAAGTCCCACGCCCACTGCACCTGGCTACCGGGAGCCTGGATCTATGGGGCCGTCAACGGGACGATGCGAGCATCCTTTGCCAAACGCAACGACGGCGAGGCGCCTCCTCCTGCGGCCGACAAAGATGCTGCTATTCCCAGGAATGGTTAATGCCCGACATTATTCTAGCTGTTAGGTATCAAAACGGCTCCGATAGCAGCTACTCAAAACAGGACGCTTTGGCCAAAATCTCCAAGGTCAAACAAATCCGTGTCAAGTTCCAAGGCCTTCCATATAGCGATACTGTTTGGGATGCCCCGCCTTCAAAGAACAACCCTAAACTGTGGAACGCTTTTAAGGAGGCTTATTCCGAATGGGTTGCTGGCAAATACTTCGAGGATGTTGGCAACAGTACTATGCTTGCACGAATGAAGCAGTGGCGGACCCTAGATCCCTACCCATCCATCCAAAAACAGCCCGAGGGTTTGGCTCCAGGGTGCAAGCTTATGGGCTATCAAATCGAGGGTGTGGATTGGCTGGTTTGGAACTATTACAAGCTGAGGAGCTGTGTGCTCGCGGATGAAATGGGTCTCGGTAAGACTATTCAGATTTGTGCTTTCATGGCGGCGCTCGCTCTAAATGGGCCCAAATGCTGGCCATTTCTGGTTGTCGTACCCAACTCGACCTGTCCAAACTGGCGACGAGAAATCAAGCAATGGGTTCCGGATCTGCGAGTAGTTTGTTACCACGGAGGAAAGGTACCTCAAGATCTTGCTCTCAGGAACGAATTATTCCCAGATGGGAGAGACAACATGAAGGCTCACGTGGTCGTCATGTCATACGATTCGGTTTGTGACGTATCGACTCGGACCTATTTTAAAAACGTCCACTGGAAAGCCCTGGTGGTAGACGAGGGTCAAAGGTTGAAAAACGACCAGAACCTCCTTTACCTTGCGTTGAGGGCCATGAAGGTGCCTTTCCGGATCTTGCTTACGGGGACACCACTCCAGAACAACAAAAGAGAGCTGTTCAATTTGGTCCAATTCATCGACAGCAGCAAAACGCGGCCAAGTTGGATGAAAGGTTCGCGGAGTTGACCAAGGAGAACATCCCTCAGCTGCATGATGAGATCAAACCATATTTCCTGCGACGCACCAAGGCTGAAGTACTCAAATTCCTACCACCGATGGGACAGGTGATCGTTCCGGTCACAATGTCGATTGTCCAAGAGAAATTATGCAAATCAATCATGACCAAAAGTCCACAGTTGATCCAGGCCATTTTCGCAAAGAATAAGATGGGTATAAAGGAGCGAGGGTCGCTCAACAACATCTTGATGCAGTTGCGCAAATGTCTTTGTCATCCATTTGTCTACAGCCGAGATGTCGAAGATGTAACTCTCGATCCTGAGACGATGCAGCGCAATCTGATCGAGGCGTCTCCGAAACTCGTGCTCCTCAGTCGGATGCTCCCAAAGCTGAAGGAAAAAGGACATCGGGTGCTGATTTTCAGTCAATTCCTCGATCAGCTGGACATAATTGAGGACTTTTTAACTGGTTTAAACTTTCTCTACCAACGTCTTGACGGAACCCTAAGCAGTCTGGAAAAGCAGAAGCGGATCGACGAGTTCAATGCTCCAGGCTCTGAGCTGTTTGCGTTTCTGCTGTCAACCCGTGCTGGAGGGGTCGGGATCAACTTGGCTACGGCTGATACTGTCATCATTATGGACCCGGATTTCAACCCTCACCAGGATTTGCAGGCTTTATCCCGCGCCCACCGAATCGGACAAATGAACAAAGTTCTCTGCTTCCAACTAATGACAAAAGGATCCGTCGAGGAGAAAATCATGCAAATCGGCCGCAAAAAAATGGCTTTGGATCACGTGCTTATAGAGACTATGGACGACGAAGACGTGGTGCCCGATGATTTGGAATCGATTCTAAAGCACGGCGCTGAACAATTGTTCAATGACGAAAACGAGAAAGAGGTGATTAAATACGACGAGACTTCTATCGAAAAACTGCTTGACCGTTCCCATCTTGTCAACCCCGAGCTTAATGATAAGGAGAAGCGAGATCGCGAGTTTACACTTGCACGCGTATGGCAAAACGACAAAGGAACACTGGCGGACGACCTTGAAGTTGCGGAAACGGGTAAAGATGTCCTGGGATCAAGCGCGTGGCATCAAATCATACAGGAGCGTGAATTGTTGGCCCAACGCGAGGCTGCAATGAACGCCCAGGTCCTAGGTCGCGGTGCCCGCAGACGTCAGGTAAGGCAAAGCCAGCTCTTTCTCCTTTGCGTAACATATAATTAACGATTTCATTTGTCTTAGATGGTCACGTATACGCATAACGAGAACGAAGGTCAAAAGAGCGAATCGGAACAGGATGAAGATTTCGTGGCCAATGGATCGGGCGATGGTAGCGAAGATGAGGGCAGTGATGGGGAGCTCGATAGGAATGGAAACCCCGCTCTCAAAGGTACGGTTAAAAGAAAACGCAAACAAGGAGCCTCGCCGGTCAAAACTGTGGCCAAGACTCCAGTCAAGTCTCCGGTCAAGTCCCGAGCAAGACCCCCAGTCAATACGCCGGCCAAGTCTCCAGCAAAACTGCGAACTCCGCAAACCCCCAAGACTCCGCCCGAAACACCCAAGGGGCAAGGACATGGGAAGACCAAAGTCCAGGCAGCTTCCAAGGCGAATGTTGACAAGGACTTGGTGGCTATTGATGCAGCCAAGGCTTATAAGCCCGACGCAAGCGCGGCGGATTTCCAAACTCCTCCCTCTACTGCCGCCAAATATACTGACGAACCACGATATAGAAATCTCCAACCCACCATACCAGCAATTCCCTCCAGAGCCTAGTCGTATCTCAACCACACCCATCCACATACCCGCGTACATCTCAAGGAACATCAACAATACTTCCCAGCCCCAGGGAAGAGCCGGCACCCCCGGAATACAAATCAAACTCTCAAATCGACCTGCTCAACAGCCATACCCATCACAAGGCCAGCGGCAGTTTTACGCCCAAACCGAAACCCCGGCAGGGCTAATTTCTGTTGCTCCGGCGGTCCCATTGAGACAGCCAAACGGGTCAGCTCAACTGCAACCAGGGACTGCAGGCTAAAAGGATTTTGTTCCAACTGCTGTTTTCCTCACCTACCGCAGGGTCGATGCCCGATCGATACGACGTCGGAGCTGTCACTGAGGCTCACCATCGATGCTTTACGTACTGCTACCAGCCAAGACAAGGTGCATATAAGAAATGCGCTACAAGAGAAGCTGAGGCATCTCAGAGCTGTGCAGGCCGCACAGGCTACAAATACCACACGAGGCTGCTAGTAATGCGGCAGACAGGCAGGCATGGTTTCATTGCGTTTTCAACCTTTAGGACACATAATCTTGAGATACCTTGCGTGTTGTCTCGCCGACGACTTTTGCAGAAATACGAAGGAAATTCCTCAGCCCCATAGAGGGAGCTGGCTGCGCATTGAACTTTGGCCTTATGAGGCGCTGATTTTGTGCCGTTATCGTCTTATTTTCCTCTTGTCTTTCGTTCCAATTTGGTCTTGAGCATGGCAGCATTTCCTGCGCAGGGAGATTAGATTCATAGGCATACTAGACTAATTCTTTCAATCTGTCCCTGGCTGGTATCGATGAGGAGTGGTCAGGCAGGGAACAGGAAGTGGCATTGGTTCTCGACAGACAGAATTTGGCGATAGAGATGCAATTGCTTTTTGAGCAAACTAGAAAGGCGGTGCTAATAGAAATGATCAACGAACTAGCCTCCCTATTTTTTCTTATCGCAGCAAAAGCACATTGGTGACAAGTTACGTACTTGAAATACGATTTTGCCTATGTGCCGTGCGTTTGTGGCTCTATAACGAACAGTATAAGCAAAGAGACCCTTCCTTGGTGGCTGGGTGCCGCAGATTGCAGAATAGCAGAGATTCACCTACGTCACAGTCCCTGCCAGGCCCGGATGAGCATTGATCGATCTGTTTATTATCTCATGCTTTGAGATGTTTCAGGGAATATTACGATGGCAAACAAGGGCAAAGAAGAAGCAATTTCAGACAGAACAATAGAACGAAGCTTCTGTCACATCAAGATAGTACACAAGCTCTGCAAAAAAATTTGGGTCGAACAAACCTAACGGGAGACTGGCCAGCTAAGAAAACGGACGGCGCAAGCAACTTAGTTAGCTCCCCATGCCGGCACGCCGTCGTCCACATCTCTCCTCCCCTGTCTTTTGGTGGGCTTGATGGGCTAGATCTTGACAGCTACGGGGCGAACGAATAGTTTGAGTGGTGGCGCGTCGACGGACCTTATCCAGTGCGGAGGGGCGTATATGCTGACCCATGGTGTCTAGACATATTTTTGGGGGGCGCGGGTTTTGGTGGTAAACTTCGAGCCGAAACATCAATCATGGTGACAATTTCCAGTTCGAAAACCGACGGCTGAAGCCTGGTGGTGATGAGAGGGCATGATTTCCGTTGACGTGGTTTGCATGGTAGAGTTGCTTCTTCTGTCTTTTTATGGACAAGCCAAGACGACTGACGGACGAACTGCAGACGTGCGCAATCTATATTGCAGGACAAAAGCAATTATTTCACCGAGACAAGGGTCAGTTAAAACCGAGCACCATTTTGAGAAGGAGCGAAAGCTTTCTTGACCATTTGGAGATGGGCTTTGCTTGGTGGGATGGGACACGAAAAAGTGTTGCTCTTGTTTTATATATACTTGTCAAAGAGGAGAACAAAAAATTGCTTGCAACATCGACTCTTCCGTTTCCCAAGATTTTTTTATTTTGTTTTTTTCTCAGAGACCGCACACACACGTACAAAAGACCAGGGATCCTCTGCGTGAGGATAGCAGCTCTTTGAACGCCTCCCAAAGAGTTTCGACACACACAAAAGCAGTTTCCTTCCATGTGGGAAAAACCTCCCCTAACCAAAAAAGAGACCCATCCCTGATTTGCATGCGCGTGGTCGTTTCTGCGCCCTTTGAAAGTCGAAACCGAAAGTACAAAACTCCATAGTGCGATGCAAAATGTTTTTGTCAAGCCAAAAAAAGCCCAAAGCTGAATGATTGTCGTAATCTTCGTCACACCTCCCGCTTCCTCATCCCTCACGTAGCCGTACCGTCGTCCGTCGAGTTTGCTAGTTCATGCTGGATCCGTGAACGAGCCAGTGTTTTGCTCCGACAGCGAAGAGGCCGATTAGGCGTGGGAAAATTACAGAAGGGCAGCGAAACCGACGATACCGGCAAGACCGGCGCCGGAGAGGGCGACCTTGGCGGCACCAGCAGTGGGGACCGAGGGAGGCTTGGAGACGGTGGCGGAGCCGGTGCCGACGGGGACGGGGACGGGGACAGCGCCAGTCTTGGTGGGGACAGTAGGGGGCTGGACCGGGGCGGTGACGTTGCAGGTCTTGCAGTCGACGACCTTGGAGGTGTAAACGGGCTTGGTGACGGTGCAGCCGGTGGGGCAGTCGGTGATGGTCAGGGTGGTGGCCTGAAGGTAAGACGGGTTAGCAGATGTTTCTCCCCTCATCCAGAGCAAAAGAGCGGAGCAAAACATACCGAGGTGACGGTGTAGGTCTTGCCACCGGCGGTGATCTCAGTGGCAACGGGGCAGTAGGTGGTCAGGGCAGTGACGACCTCGGTGACGTAGACCTGGGTGCCGTTGTTGTTGAAGGCGGAAGCCGAAACGCCGGCAGCGGCGAAGGCGAGGACAGCGGCGACGGAGAACTGCATTTTGACTAATTAGGGTCTTAAAAAGGAGTGTATATTAAAACTCTTGAAAGGAGCTGAGGATATTAGTCTAAAGACTTTGTTTTGGTTCGTGATAACGAGTGAAATTGACTAAAAAGTCAGGGTGTATTAGGCTTCGAACGAGCGTGTGTGGGTGAGGAGAGGAAAGAGGGAGAAGAGACAGAAGAGCGGAGGTGAGCGAGCAATTTCTTATATGCAAAAAGAGTCACTAAACCCGCCGCCCACTCCTCTTCCGGAGGTGTCAATCGTCAGCTAGACCCGAAATGCGACCAGGGGTGGATGGATGGGCTTGATGGGTTCGTCGGTTGACACCCACCATGTGGTAGGGGGGGCGGGCGACAAGGGTTGAACGCCCAGCGCGACAACAAGAGAGAGAGTGAGAAAAAAAAAAAAAAAAAAAAAAAAAAGGCGCCACCCGCACACAAGCAAAAGCAGGTACCAAGAAACACTGTGACCTGGACCCGGCCGGATGTCATCTCAGGACCCAGTTTCCCCTGGCGGGAGTGAGGAGACTCATCTCGAGCAGGCGCCAAATCATAAGCTGGCCTGGCTTATCCTCCCCAGTAGGGCGTTTCCTGGGCGGGCGGCTTCGGCAAAGCGTTAAAGATTGTGTACGCAGTAAGCAGGGAAAATTGGATAAGGGGGGGTGTATTGATTGAGTGTGCGGATTTTGACAAGCCTCGTTGTAATCTGCTCCTGAATCTTTTCCTTTTTGTCGTTTTCTCTTTTTTTTTTTTTTTTTTTTTTTTTTTTTTTTTTTTTTTTTTGTGAGCAGATCCAAAGCTTTGGCCATCAACAAGGAACATTTTGATGAACTACCGTAAGCTGTGATGCAAAGTACCGCCAGATAAGGGGTCGGACGCTTCCGACTGGGCTACGCCGGCGGGCAGCTTAGGTTTTGGTTGCGCCCTCTCGAGTCAGGATCTTCCCTCAGCTCCGCTGCCTCTCTTTTTTCCCCTCTCTTTATTTCTCTTTTCTCGTCCTTCTCGAGCCATCGCAGTCAATCGACCATAAGTTGGCGTGTGATGACACCTCTTGCCCGCTAACGAAAGTTTCCAGTGGGCCTCCAACCAACCAAAACGGTTGCCCAGGCGGCAAGCAGGCTGCGTTGGCTTTGCTGCAGGTACCAGCAAAGCTGACAGGGATGTCGATGGGATACCCAGCCTGTAGTCAAGGATGTTATGGCCCATGGGATGACAAAGTGGAATGAGTGGGTCCAATCCGGAAATGAAGCTTACCAGGGATGGCGGTTTTCTCTCACTCCTTGAGCCTAGATTTATTTGTATGTAAACAACCCCCCCGACGAAGAAAAGCCACTCCATCCATGTGCGCTTCTCCTTGACACTAGCGACACTAGCGATCTGGGGCTGGAAGGCAGCTGTGGTTTTGTCTCGGTTTCTTTTTTTTTTTTTGGTCTGTCAGTGACATAATTTCTTGTGTGTTGCCAACAAGGTACAACTGTTGATTTACTTGCACTTTGGACGACCGTTGATAGGCGGGGCCAAGGGTTTGCTTCCGGTTCCCAATAAGGTCCCTAATGCAACCTCAGCCCAGGGGCTTTTCAGTGGGGATTGGTGTCCTTTAATTGGCCTGGGCAGTAGGTGATGATTTCCTGGAAGCAAGCAGCCACGAGACCTTTTTTTTTTTAATGATTTCCGTTCAATATGTGAGTTGTTCGATATTCTTTCCCATCGCTAATGGTATTGCAGCTGCAAAACAAGAGCAAAAGCCAAGGGATAAGGGCTCGTTTGTCACTTGCCTTATGGTTTCCCCTTTTACCTCCTTTTCCAATCATTAATACCATTTCTCTTTTTATTTCGGTACGAGCTTAGACGGGACTATCAAGCCCTGGTATTGATGATTACCCTTGATTACAGTAAAACCCTCCTGAACAACCTCATCTCCCAGGGCGCCTCTCCTCCGCATTACTCCGTAGTTGTGTTCTGGCCCGCCCGCATCCCCGAGTTCCACAAGGCTCCCGGGTTCAATCACTTGGCGAAAGCCATATAGCGGAGGGTCGGAAGATTCAGATCGGTGGTTGCTGGACTGTTTTGTCCGTTACACGGCCAGATGCAGTCACGCATTGGGTACACTACCTTTGAATATGTCTTTGCAATATCAACCTGGAATGGCCAAGAGAGACGTTGGCCTTGAGGGTAATTTCATGCTCGTATCCTCTGATGAACAATTTCCAATTTCCATGTCGAGTCAACCTAGGATGACTAGGCCCACCTTCTGCCCTGCATGGAGGGCCAGCAGGCGAACAAACAACAGCAATATTCTCGGCAGAGGTCTTGGCCAGTGGTTTCCTTGGTTTGTCAAGGCGGTCAACGGAAAACGGGCCATTTTTTCCCCTTGTATTTGTCTGTCTGGTGCCTCTCTGCCAGTACTGTGCTGTACTGTACAGTATGCTGATTTGATCGGTTGGCCACTGCACCATGCTCAAAAGGAACAAGCCGGATCGCCGGCCAAGGGAACGAGAATGACCTGTTGCTCTCAGTGGCAAGCTCTTTAATTGTACAATACTGCATGCTCACAGGCGACGGCAAAATTACAAACAGGCTTCGCAAGCGACTTCCGAATCAGGTGTCCATATTTGCCCCATACTAAACATGATTCCTGAGGTTAATCTATATCGGGCGATAAGCTCTCTATCTGTCAGTTGTGTAAAAGGTAAAAAGTGATCGCTGTACTGTATCCGTCGGAAAATGAAATGAGGTGAACTCCCGTCAGTTGGTCTCCCTGTGAGAGTGTGATGATTTTTGATTGTGTTATCAGTTTCGGACATGCTCAAATTTCCACCATCACACCCAAATACAAGTTTCTCTGTCCCTCAAATCAGCCGCGCGCAGGCCAGTCCGGCAAAAAAAGAAAAAGAAAAAAAAAGAAGAAGAAAAATGCCGTCGTCCTGTGCAACCACCCGATCGCGTTTGTTGGCTTGGCTTTTTTCGTTTCTTTTCCGTCTTCGTTTCGACGCGATTTGGGACGACACGTGCTTGGACGGACGTCCAGTTGGGTGTTTCGCTTTTGTTGTTTACACCAAGAAATCTTCAATGCATCTCCAACACTTTGACCTCATAATCGTCATGGAAGAAACAGAGCTTGCTTTTGAGCAAGCTAAAGAATTCCATCTTCCGCGCGGCGTAGTGTTGTAGGGGCGATCGTCGGTCGTAATTAATCGCTCGTTGCTTTCTTTGCATGGAATAATAACCCCTGGACGTGGACTAGAAGTTACATCAAAACGTTGCTTTGAGATGTGCAAGCCTAGAAAACAACTATGATCTAATTTCTCGACCAAGGATTGTTGATGGAAAATTTGGGGTTGAGCGATTCAGTTCAAGGTTCAGGTTCCAGTGAACCAGGTACGACGCAGTCTTCTTTAGGCGGTTGTTTAGAGATCGACTTAGACAACACCAGCATAATTCTTCTCCAAGCTATGACCGTGAAGAATTCTGGGGGATGAAACTAGACTAGACACTATTTGCTCCAATTGCTCCAAATGCTCCAAATGCTCCAAATGCTCCAAATGCTCCAAATGCTCCAAATGCTCCAAATGCTCCAAATGCTCCAAATGCTCCAAATGCTCCAAATGCTCCAAATGCTCCAAATGCGCTTCCAACCCTGCATCTTCCAGATAGCACCGTTTGCTAGCGATCAGGTAGCAGACCTCCTAGACAGGTAGGTGCCTACCTACTTTGTATTCCCCGCTAAGCACATGCTCGAAGAAGCTCATTTTCTTGACGACGGCTCACTCTAGGGTGTATACGCTTCTATGTTATTTGCCAGCCAGACAATGACTCCCTGGAGCCATCCTGTAGGACCGACAGCATGAGTTTGTGGTAGAAACATAGCTGAACCTTTAGGCAATTAATTAATGTTCTTGGATGCTAGAAGCCTCTTCATGTTGCATTCTAGCAAACACACTGAATGTCCCTCGATTATAGCTAAGCCAGACCATTGGCACAACTGTCTACAAGCTTGAGAAACGCTTGTCTGCCCTAGACATGACATGCCTAAACGGACCTTTCCGCTCATTATAGATATCACAGGAGCCTGGACTTTCCCAACACTGTCGGCTGGATGGTTTACAAAATACCGGCACGTCCGCGGCTTCTAGACTAGGTGGGCATCAATATCCTCAATTCGGGAAGACGTAAGAACTTCCATCGTTAGCAAGCTCTTATATAGAGGTTGACAAATTGTCACCCCAAAGCAATTGCATATCTGTGCAAACACCCTTTGAAATTTAGGCGAATACTATAACAAGATCGAAGCCAGTCGGATCAGACGAGCTGGGGTTGAGTCGGATCCGAAAGTCGGATCATCGTCAAAAGAACAAGCGGGGACAGAAATGGAATACTGTAGATGTACGTCATTTGTAAGCGCACTATAAAGACAGAGAGCCAGTGGATCCTGATCTCAATAGCACAGAAGCATCGAGATTGTAATTAATTTATCTTTGATCACAGACTGAATAAAATACTCTCAACTGTACGACAAATCCAGTCAAGCAACAGAGAGCAGAAAACCGAAAAAGAAAAAAAAATGGCGCAAACAATGAAAGCAGTCGGTAAATCCAAGCCAAGCCCTTACATAAAACCCATCTCATCAACTCATATCAAAAAAATAACAACCCCGCTAACCACACCCCCATAGACATCCGCGGCGGCGCCGGTCCCGCATCCGCCTTGTTCATCAACGCCGAGACGCCCAGGCCGGCCCCTGCTCCCGGTCAGGTCCTTGTAAAAGTCTCGGCCTTCGGCCTGAACCGGATGGACCTCTTGCAGCGCGAGGGCAAGTACCCGGTGCCTCCCCAGGCCCCCAAGACGCTGGGCGTAGAATTCAGCGGCGTGATCGAGGCCCTCGGAGACGACGCCGGCTCCTCACCCGCCGACGCCCAAGGCCAGCCCTTCAAAAAGGGCGACGCCGTGTTCGGCTTGGCCTACGGCGGCGCCTACGCCGAGTACATCTCTGTCAGCGCCCGCATGCTGCTGCACAAGCCGGCAGGGCTGACGCACGAGCAGGCGGCCGGGATCCCCGAGACCTTCATCACGGCGACGCAGGCGCTGCACGTCGTGGGCGGCTTCGCCGAGGGGAGGTCGGTGCTGTGGCACGCCGGGGCGTCGGGCGTGTCCATAGCCGGCGCGCAGCTGGCGCGGCGGGCCGGGGCGGGCGCCGTCTTCAGCACGGCCGGGACCGACGAAAAATGCGACTTCCTCCGGCGCGAGCTGGGCGTCGACGGCGCCTTCAACTACAAGACGCAGGACTGGGCCGACCAGGTCCGCCGCGCCACGGCCGGCCGCGGCGTCGATCTGATAGTCGACTTTGTCGGCGCCGACTACTTTGCCAAGAACATGGACGCCGCCGCGCCCGAGGGCCGCATAGTCTGCCTCGGCCTGCTGAGCGGCACCGTCGTCAAGGACGTCAACGTCGCCCAGCTGCTGTACAAGCGCCTGCGCATCGAGGGGAGCACCCTCAGGGCCCGAGACGAGGAGTACCAGGGTAGGCTGCGCGACAGGCTCGAGGAGTACCTCCCGCAGTTCGAGACTGGTGAGCTCAAGGTCTTTGTGGACAAGGTCTTTCCGTGGGAGCAGATCCAGGCCGCCCATGAGCTGCTAGAGCAGAATGTAACCAGGGGCAAAATAATCTGTACTATTTCTTAGGATATGGAGAGCATTATCCCAAGCAGTCTTCTCGCGTTTCCAAACTGGCCCCAAACAAGCCCGGTTGGATCACTAACTCTTTTGGCTTGTTTACCCATGGCGATTAACTTTGACGGAGGTGTATAACTGCCTGAATGAAGATACAACGAGGCAGAGTCTTGCATTGGTGTCTTAAGACCTACAAATCAGACGTGAAAAGCCTATCAAGACACCTAACACGGCTCAAAGAAACAAACCTTTCTACCACGTGCAATAAAAGTAGGCATTGTTTCAACGTAGATTTGAACATTAAGCATCTCATTCAAAAATACGACATTATAGACCACCCCAGAACCGCCTCCAGCTCAGACCTAACCTCGGCAGCGCCCGAGAACCCAGCACGGCCGGCCACCTCGGCCCTCCTCCCTGAAGCCAGCTCGGCCCAGCGCGCAAGCAAACCGCCGTCAACAACCGCCCTGCCCACCGAAATGTCTACTGCCGCAACCTGGTTCCGCGTCGAGGTCGGCGGCAGTCGATACGCCTTGGGGTTCAGCGCGGCATGGTGTGGCACTGAAGCCATCAGATTTGACGCGAGGGCCGATAGACGCGTGTATGTGCTCTGCGAGAGGGGCTGCACTGCGGCTAGGACACCTGTTGGCGATGCCATTAGGATGTGTTGTCGCTCCTCATCGGAAGAAGGCTGATTCGTCGACGAGCGGGGGTCTGTAGTTGGCAGGAGCAGCGACTTTTGGGGGTGGTGGGCGCCAGTGCTAAAGGTGGTGCGATTGAGAAGGAGGTGGCCTTGCAGTGATTTCGGATCTGTAAACCATGTTAGCAGAGTGATTCCATTGACAAGAGAGACCACAAAGGTCAAAGCAAACTTACGTTCGGGATCAAATTGCAACACGTGCAGATTTCCATCAGAATCGGCCGCCACAATCAACAAGTCCTTTCCGTCGGGAAGCAGATCCACATTCATGCATTCCAGGTTGGTGCTACTCTTTCCAAATAGCATCATTTTGTACGGCCCCTCGGTATAGCCACAGAACCACACGCCCTTGAAAGCATCCGCCATTACGCAGAGACCCGTCCCAGCCAGCTCCTTGACGCAGGTGACATAACTGTTCATGTCCATAAAAGCAACTGGCGGCAGTTTTCCGTCCTCTTGAAGACCCCTGACGAGGGTTTTCTGGCCCTGCGCAACCATCATCAAACCCTGAGTGCCGATTTCTGAAAGTGATGTGACGGCACCGCGCGGAATCTCCTCTCTTGCTATGCGTTTTAATTTCTTGTCTGTTTCAGGTCGTCCTTTCTGGGGAACCACGCTCGCGAGGTCAAAGACATATATTCCGCCACGCACTGGTAGATCCTCGCCTTTGCACATGGCGGTACCCACTGTGATGAGCTGCCTTCGTTCATTGGTCGACTGGCTGACCTCGAGATTCAATGAGCGGATACACATGGCGACTTCGTGCTGTTCAAACTCCTCAGTCCAGATGTCGGTCCAGTTGACGGGGTTGATAACCTTGAGAACGCTCCGCTCCGACACGGGCTTGAAACTGATATTCTCCTTTGCCCACTCGCGGTGATAGTCGTCATCCTTTGGAAGCTCAAAGGGCTCCCAGTAGCTGCATGTCAAGACATAGACACCCGAAGGTGAGTGGTATGCAATCCCGTCGGCATCAATGCCAAGCGGGACCTTCTTGACAGAAAGCCCAAGCTCCGAAAAGCTTGTATCCTTCGGAATCTGAGCGACGCGGGCAACACCTGTTGCGTCGGCGTAGATGAAGCCGCGTTCACACCCTTCCGTATGGAACGAACTCATGGCCCGGACACCGGAGCCTCGTAAGCCGATTACCTTCGGTGTTGCTTTGGAAGACTTGATGAGAAAGCTAGGAGAATGGCCAGGCATGAAAACAGCGCTGTAACCGGCAATATTAGCACAAGCTCTGAGGGGCATGTTGCGTGACGTGAGTGGTGGATCGTCTGAGATTGTCGCCTCCGGTGCCCTGGCTACAGCGGGATTGGGTAGCTTGCGGAGTCTAAGTGTCTTGGCAAGGTTTTGAGAGTCCTCAGCAATCCTGTACGGCTCGTAGATTGTCAAGTCGTGGTTGGCATGGCGAAGGATGATATGTGGAGACTTGAAAACAGTGTCACCTAGGTCTGTTACAAGGATTTCGTTGATTGTTTCTCTGGCCATCCCTTTCCTTGCAGTATAATCTGCAGAGAGATAGGGAGGGACGTAGCACAGGCCCTCGGCAACATACACGGGCTTCGATATGTCCGGAAGTGCGTATACCTAGAAGGGGTCAGCCATCAATCAAGCTACGATTGAGACAGGCAATAAGGTTCAACTTACGTAAAGGGCACCGGCAGCGCTCAAAAGAAACATCATGATACTCGGGGTCGTTTTCGGGCCCTTGGCTGTTTGTTGCGTAGCCGCAAAAGCACCCCTCGAGTCAGTATAAAGGCAGCCTACTGACCATTTGGTGGATGATATGATCTTGTCTTCTTTCTCAATCTCCTCAATCTCGCTTTCCTCGTTGACGTGTGCTATGAAGGCGCTCGAGTCATCCCGAATAATGAGAAGATACGGGTCTGCTATGCTAGCACTGGTGGCGCGAGGCTCATGGCCAGTTTCTTCATCCAGCATAGGTATGATTTGGGTAAGTCCCAAGTCTTGCCATTGGATGGTATGCAGTTAGCTGCCGTTCGCATCTCAAGCTTATCGATTTAGGTCAACACAGCAGACTCACCCCCATCATAACACCTGACCTCGGACTTGAGGACTTGAATAATCTTCGTATGATCTCCCATGGTTCCAGCCTCAATAGTGAAACCAGCCGCAGGTTCAAATTCAGTGCCGCTGAGCGTCTCAAAACCCGCTGAGGTGAGAGCGTAGACATCTGAGGTTTCGAAGCCATCGTCATCTTCCTTGGCCACGATCATATACTGATCATGTTGTGCCGAGAGGATAGACTCTGTAGCAGCAGCAGTCTTTGGGTTTTTGTTGCTTGCTTGCAGTGGCTTCGGAAGTGGCTTTTGTGTAGATAACGTCCATAGCCCTCTTGCCTCTGGAAACTCAAATCGCCCAATACTAACTGGGGTCATCTCCCTGTTTATGATGGCAAGAGATGACGCTTTATCCCGGCCAACCACGGCAACGAGCTGCAACTCGCTCTGCACAGCTGTCGGGTCTTTCGTGTTGCGCTCGGCGTCCGTGGGTGGCGGAGGTTTGCCGAATGTCATATCTCGAATAGGGGCAATGCTCACAAGCCGGTCATGGACCCTGAAAATGAGGTCATCCGTTTTGGTTTGACCCGTCGAGGCGCTGGTAGTGACTTTTGTCTTTTCTGTGTCTGCATATAAATCATCATCGTCGTCTTCGTCATCCTCAAGGTCGTCAAAGTCAATATCCAGGTCGAGGTCAGGGTCCTGTATTTTTGGTTTTCGTTTAGACACCTGGCTGTGTTTCCTGCTCCAGCCAAACACAACCGAGTCTCCTCGATCGCTTCCAGCGAATAGAGCGTTCCTGCCCAGCCTGGTGAGGCATGAGACGGAGGTCTGCAACAGGCGACCACCGGCCTCAGGGACAACAAGCTTGACTTTCAGGCCGGAGACGGTCCTTCCGTCGATGTGAAATACCAAAGTCGCCAGCCTTCCGTCGTTGAGAGCAATTATGAACTGTCCATCTTCGGCAGAGAGAACGTTAATCATACATCCCTCAAGTCGCAGGCCGAGGTCTGACTGATCAGCCAGACTAAAGGATGTGCACAGCTTTGTCAATGGATTAATGGCTACACCATTGGCCTTTCCCGACTGGTCGATGTGTATCAGCTCATTGGATCCCACGAGTAAGGCACCCCCGACAGGAGCCGGGAGAGCAATGACACGGGTGAGGTCCTTGGGAAGTCCTCCAACGGAGAGAATGGTGGTAGAGGCCTTTTGTTGGAGGTCGAGGGTGAAGACGGTGTATGTGAGGTGGTCTTTCCGAGCTAGATAAGTCGAAGGCATCGTACTGGAAGAGAGAATGCCAAAGGTGGGCTCGCGATATTCGTACAAGAAGGCGAGATGCACGGGGTGGAGGAGAGCAGGGTCAAGATTTGGCAGGCGAAGCACAAATGATGGTGTATATGGTGTATCTTCTACTACCTTGTCAGTAGTTCCATTTGTAGCAGCCGCTGCTGGCTTTTCCTGCGCCGGACGGGGACCGTCCAGCTCTTCGTCCCAATCGTCCATGCCGATGTCCCCATCAGCTTGCTTGAAGGGTATGATGGCCAGACTCCTTGCGCCAAATTTCAGGGCAGCACACCTGCTCCCAGGATCTGCCACAAGAAAGTTCACATGGTCGCTGAGTGGGGCTGCCCAGGGACTACTTTGAAGCTCATTTTGCTCATAGTAGTGTATGGATATAGTCTCAAGAGACCGCCGATCTGGATCCCACTCAACAAGGCTGAGCTTGGCATCCTTGAAGGCAATCAAGAGAAAGTCGCCGCCACTACTGCTGCTGCCTGCACCATTTTCATTGCCGGTCTTTGTAGAGTTTGCCTTTACTCTGGCCAAGCCAGTGATGGTACCAGAGAGTGGGAACTCGGCGACGAGAACTAGCTTGGTGTGGTTGCGATCGGATCGTATTATAGCTGCATCTCCACCAAGGAATGAAGCCTCAAGACCTTCATCATCGTTGAGTTTGGTGTCATAGTTATGTGTGGTCTTGGCAGACTGAGAAGTGCTGTCGAGCTCGGCGGGGACGAGTCTGGTTGCGAATATCTGCAGCAGTGACGACTTTGCGACAACGAGGTTGTTCGATTTGGACGAGATAAAGGGCAGTGTCAGCGAGTGCGTGACGGCGGACGGCGGCGTCAGCTCCGTATAGCACTGCATGACTGAGTTGCCGCTTGCATTGACCTAACCAGTTAACAAATATTCCTGGTGGTATGCTTGTTTCTGCGACTTTGAATTATTCTAGTTAGTCGCGTCTTCCTGTTGGAAGCCAGCATTCTGTCGCGCTTGCGTTTGAGCTCGGGTGGAGCTTCTTCAGTGACCCACATTCACCAGAGCTTTGCTAGCTAGCCAATCAAATCTCATATATGGCTTGGCGTGCACAGGAGATATTGTACAAGCTGTATTTCATGCAAGTACAAGGCCTGACCTGGAAAGGCGTACCGGCAAAGCGAGCGCAAACGCATCATTGCGTCACAGACTCGAGCGCACGCAGTAGGCAACGGCGCTACCATCATCGAGATCCTACGCCCGTTTCCAACTCCCCAAGTTACTTCTTTTCAGCTTGAGTAACCTTTACGATCCTACCCGGTATTCAATCCATGTACTGGAGTTGGTTGCACTTTTGAGCGCCGGCCGCGTCACAAAGTCTATCGCTGCAAAACAAAAGCTCCCGTCCTCGATCGACTGCCAATTTCAACTATCAACATCGCCGCCAAGACACAACTCACAAGTCTCCATTACCTTAGGTTGTGTCAGTTACTAGACCAAGGGCGGATGGGACAAATGAAAGATTGCTCGCCCAAGTAGATCGCTCGTCAAATTCAACACTGTATCGTTTCAGACAATTCGAAGCGTACCCCCATTTGCCGTCTTCAACAACCAAGATGGCGCCATATCTCCAGACCAGCTTGATCTGGATCGCCTACGCCGTGGCTGTCGGCCTGGCGCTCTTCGCTGCCATCGTCACAACCTTCACCTGGCAGACGCCTCGTGAACGATCCGCCGTTGTCAACACAGTTGCAGTGGTCAGTTTGACAGCTTTGCTCGCCACAGTGCTGCTCCTACCCGTCGACATCGCCCTCGTCTCCTCGACTGCGTCCGTGCACCTCGGTGTCAAGAAAGAATGGGCGACACCAGAACACGTGGCTGGAATGTTACGCACTCTCCAAATTGTGTATTATTCGCTCTACAGCCTCGACGCCCTGCTGTGTCTCATTGTCATCCCCTTCGCCTATTTCTGGTATGAGGAATATGACGAGGTGGAGGAGGAGGAAGGCACACGCAGTACATCGGCCAAGCTCTGGGGGGCATTCAAATACACGTCGGGCTTCATAATCCTGGTTCTCATTCTCTTTTTCGTAGGATTCTTTGTGCCAGCCGCGGGCAACCAGAAAGGCGGACACTTGGACTTGGACTATTTCAAGCGGCTGCTGGCCGCCAACAAGGGAGAGAAGGCTTTGACATTCGCGGTTGGCTTGCTCGTGTGCTTGGGCACTTTGCTCTATGTTCTGTACACCAGCTCAGGCTTGGCCTTGCTGCCCATCTCCTTTATCAAATCTGCGCCATCTATTTCAGCACCCCAGCTATCCGAGACTACAGCATCTGCCCTTGAACGAAACCGCGAGAGGCAGCGGCAGCTTGAACTTCGCAATGGAGGTAACCACGATGAAATGTCTAGCAAGGACAGACGCGAGCTCGAGTCTCTGGTGCGGGAGGAACGCACGCTAGTACGCCGTGCAAGACTGGCAGCGGAGGCTCAGGGCGAGGGGCGCAGTTTCGTGTACAGGACATGGACCAAGATCTGCGCCGTCTTTCGACCTTTGAAGCTCGTCGGTGGTGTCATTCTTCTGCTCGTCTCGGTCATTGTTTGGGTTTCGATGCTTATCACCACAATCGACAAGGCCTCCAACTCGCTCTGCAAGGGTCACTGCGGCTACATTCTCGGTCAAATCAAGATCTTCCAACCCGTCAACTGGCTTTTCCTCCAGGCGGCCAAGGCTTTTCCCGTGGACTATATCATTATGGCATTTTTGGTGCTCTTCTTCTTTAGTAGCTCCATCTCCGGCCTTGCAACGGTTGGCATTCGCTTCCTCTGGGTCCAAATCTTCCAGGTCCGGCGTGGTCGGACAGCTCCTCAGGCCATTCTAATTGCCACGGTTATGTTGGCGCTCATAATACTGGGCATCAACTACGCCATCGCCATGATGGTCGCCCCCCAGTATTCCATTTATGGTACGCAAACTTTCTGCACTGCAGAGCCAACCACTCCCGGCAAGCAGCCCGACTGCTCGCAGCATCCAGAAATGGTAAGGCCGTGCTCCGAGGAATACAAGCAGGCCCTGGCCAAAGATATCTGCACACCATCGGTGATGACGACCTTCCTTAACCGAGTGACACTCAACTGGCCCGTCTTTGGTGCCGTTGACTTTTGGGCACAGGCTGCCTTCTTGGCAGTCTTCCTCATTGTTCTTGTCACCTCGCTATTCCGCACGCCCAAGCTCAACATGAGCGAGCTCGACGAAGAGGCTGAGGCTGACGAGGAGGAGGGTCTGCTCGCAAGCACGGGTCGGAGGTTTGGTGCGACATGGCAGGACATCACTGGCAGGACTGGCCAGGCCTCAAATTCGGAAAATGTCGACAACTAAACAAAACGACTGAGATCATTTTACTTTGGGGCTTTTTTACTAATCGCATCAGGAAACTTCACCGCGGAATTGAGTAAAGAAGCATGGAAAGATTGTACGACTTCTTGAGATGTGGCTTGATGGATATTAAGTATTTCTACCCATTTCCCCCGAGTCATTTCCTTATTCACAGTTTGTTCATCGGAGGAGTTGAGGATACTACTCCAAAAGACCACCTCAATACCCTGTCAATTTCATGGTTTCTGTTTGTAGCATTCAAGTACATGTAAAGGTTGGGAAAGGGGGTATACAGAACCAGGACTTCATTCAGCAATTGCATTTTCGATACTGAATTAGTAATGGTGGCCGTCCTCCTCTGTGTAAACGCTTGGCCATTTTCGCGATGAGTTCATTGTGGTGCAGTAAAACAGCAGCTAGGCCGCGACCAGCATTCGCTTCTTTTTCCTCTCCTTGACAAAAGCCATCCGCTTGTGGCTGGCATCAAAGGCGGCTACCGGACCGACGTGCATGTCCTTCCAGCAGGCATCGCAGTAGGCATCGTCATCACAATCGACGCAGATACTAGTGGCGTCTGCGAGACAGACAATACACCAGCCTTTCTGGTCCTCGTCGGTGTAACCAACCGTGCTCTTGACTTTTGACTCGCCTGCGGGCTTGTTGCTGGCTGGCTGGAACGAGGGGACTGATGGAAGGGCAAGGCCGCCGCTTCCGGAGCCGCCGAGACCCCTAAGCGCTGCGAGCCTGCGGCTGATGTCGGATTCGAAATCGTTGCCCGTCGAAGGAGTGGCTGTGGTGGTTGTCGATGGTCCGGGCAGGGAGTCGGGCACCGCAGGGAGCGACAGAGGATCTTTAGCGCCCGTCGGTGCGTTGTCCAACGGACGAGATTGGTCGTCGTCAGGCTCCCTCGCATCCTCCTCATGTGACGTGGAAAAATTCTGGTGTGACGAGAGCGGCCGATCCTCACTATTCTCGTCTTGTGCTGTAGAAATCTCCCTTTCGAGCTGGACCTCGTCAAATGCTCGTGAAACAATGTTTTCCGCCTCGGCCTTGTGCCTCTCCTCGTCGTCGGAGTCACCACCAGCACGGCTACCCTCTGCATCGAAACCCTTCACATCAGTTCGTTTTCCTGTAATTTGTCCTGGCGGTAACGTAGGACCGTCTTTTCCAATACGCGCCATGACAGCTGCAATTCGCTTGGCATCGTCCTCGGCATTATTTTTCACGTCTGCGGGCTCCAAAGGTGGACGCTGATGCACTCCTTCTACTTCATCATCTTTGCCCTCGTCAAGGTCCAGCTCCAGGTCTTCCAAGTAGTCCTCTAACGTGCCGTCATCTCCAAGATCAGACATGAAACCATCGGCGTCATCCTCTTCCCCTAGTTCCGTTCCCACATCTGGGGCAGAAATTAGGGGCAGGGAAGTTGCTGCCGTCGACGAGCTGGGCTGTTTTCCCTCCAGACCCTTTGCGGTGCCACCAGAAGCCCTCGAGGCGGCAGGTGATGAGTTGTCATCAAGCGGCTGGTTGCGCAGGGCGCGAAGCCTGTCCGACAGGACATCCTGCCTGGTATCGGCGAGTGGTAATGAACGTATCACTGGTGGTCTGGGAGCATTTACTCTTTAGCCTCCGTTAGACCGACCCTATGAATTCCAATTGTGAGGCTGTGTAAATTAAAGATACGCTAGGGAAGATGAGGGGTGTGTTGAGTGAGAAGAGTAAGGTTTACTTTGGCGCGGCATCCTGGCTTACTGGGCCTCGCTTGAGTGCGTTTAGGCGGTCTAGCAGGTCGCGGTCTGATTTGCCGCCATTGTTGGCAGCCATGGTTGACTGATTCGAATAAGACCGTCACAGAAGAGCCCCAGCACAAGAGTTAAGTAATTTGGTATGTTCGGTCGATAAAGCAGATGCATACGGCTGTGGCTTGACAGACCTTTCAAGATTAGACCCAATCGCGAGAGTGCAAAAATCAACCTATCTACCAATGGTAAGGTAAGTAAGGTATGAGTGCCAAGGAATGGAGATGGCGGCAATGTGGGGTAAGCGAGGGTCTCTGTACGGAGTGTACGGAGTAGTACGGAGTATAGAAAAAGGCTTAGAAGAGTCGTTGCAGTGTGGTCAGAGGGATAAAGTGGCTGGAATTGGTCACGCGCCGTCGCATCGTAGGATTTGGTGAAAGCGGGTTTGCTGTTTGGACGCACCGCCACGCAGAAATACGCCAAGGTCGGTCCTGCAATGGTCGGTACAAGGCGCTTCGATCCAAGATCATTCCCCACAATGGTCCCACCAACACCCACCCTACTACAGTTAGTGCATGCATGCTGTCATGGAGCCTGAATGAGCTGCGTGTTCAATGATCAGCCTCTGGTTGCTGACCTCAAGTATTTCGATTCACGGATCGGACAATGTC
Source organism: Magnaporthales sp. P1609 (assembly GCA_003709005.1). Taxonomy (NCBI): domain Eukaryota; kingdom Fungi; phylum Ascomycota; class Sordariomycetes; order Magnaporthales; species Magnaporthales sp. P1609. Next base: position 2,325,537 of record PELF01000007.1, on the reverse strand, counting down.
ATGCGCAAATGTTAGGGGCACAGCGCTGTAATATAAGAATACTGTGGCGCATCGTTATTCTGTAAGTGTTTACCGAGATGTCAGCTTAGATATGTATCTAAAGTTCGATGGTGTAGCGACTCAGTTAAGCCCAAGGTTGTTTGCTCGGTGGAGCTTGAGCCGAGCCGTCATGTGGGGTTCGGGTATTTCACACAGCCTCTGCATCTTGACCAACCTCCAAGCAACTAAGCTGTCTCCAAGCCCTCAGCTAATCAGCGCAATTGTGTACCCAACTGTTGTACTTTTTTCATATTTTTATACTTTTGATTAGAATTTTAGCGTGTGTAGTCGTATCAATCTTGTGTGCTCCCCACGCATCATGGCAAAATAAATTCCGCATCAAATTCGCCCTGTGATGGCTGCCAGGCCTTTGCGACATCGCCGGATTTGGACTGGCGACTGGTGACATCAGACACCCAGGATTGCAATCGTCGCCACCGGCTCATCCGATCCGGATCCGGGGAAAGGCAAGGCATCAGCTTCATGTCTTCTGCGTCACTCCACGACTGGATAAAAAAATAGGTAGCGTCATTCTACCGTCGAGCCATTCCTTCTTGCGGATTTAGTGACGGTTTGTTGTCTGTTGCTTGGCATGGAATCATTTCTACACATCAGCTCGAGGTCAAATGAGCCTAATGAATAGGCTTTTCATAAGGCTGTGGACTTGCAGGCACAGCCCCGAGTAGTGGAAATTGTCATTGCCTATCCCCACCCTGTTGGGCCAAGTCAAAAGCAGATAAAGACCGCAGGGTTCCTGCTGCATGCGTCACAGCTTCCTAGGCTTTGTTTCCGTCATTTATTAAGGGTCCATTCTTAATTCCAACCCACAACCCAGGAAACTTTGAGTTTTCTGACTTTAATTGTCTTCAATCAACACAAGCGGAACAACCTAAACAAGAAAAGACCAAAAGAAAAAAAAAAACCCCAAAAAAAAAAAAAAACCTCCAAAGCGATGAAGCCATCAACGCTTTTATTCTTGGTCACCTGCTTAACGGGCCCGGCAGTAGATGCCGCTGCCATCTCAGACAAGCAATCGACGCATATTCGATACTCACAGTTCCCATCTCACGAGACGCGCGACACATCCGAGGCGCACGACTTGTGGAAGCGGAAGGGTGGTGGTAGAGGCGGAGGTGGAGGAAGTGGAGGGTAGGTTTTTGAATACTTTCTTTTCTTGCTTTACCATTCTCGGCACGATGGTATTTCGACCTGGTTTGCCATTTCTGCGCTACTATACGAAGTCCCCTTCCCCTCATTCCTTTAAAGACATAGCACTTCGACTTGATGGGCAAGCCTGGCTCTAGATGGAGCGCCTGGTAAGAACCCTTCGGAGAGCAAACGCCAGTTCTAGTCTTCTCTCCTGTACGACCATATTCGCCCCGATTTCTTTTACCGTCTAATTAGGATCAAATCGCCTGGTTTCATTGCTTCATCCCTACTCACGACAAAACTCATGTTTCATATCCTAATAACCCTTATGGCTGTAGTCGTGGCAGTAGTGGCAGGAGTGGAGGCCGCACTTCATCCCCTTCCACGTATGTCTTTGTTTTCAACCTCCTAGCCTCTAGCCCCACTATACTCTGAAACCCCTTTTCGAATCAAGGCTAACTTTCCTCAATAGTGGTGGCGGCAGCAACAGTGCCGGACGCTCGCCGTCATCGAACATAGGCGGTGCTTCCTCTGGCGGCTCCGGACCCAAGCCAGCGTACGGCGGCGGCACTGTTTACAAAGGTGGAGGAACGACACCTTACCAATCAGGAGGAAGATCACCAGGCCGTGTGGGCGCCATCGCGCCTTTCCTCATCCTCGGAGGAGTGGCACTCGCATTCTGGCCCTTCAGCTACCCCCATGGCGCCTACATGTACCCCTACAACAACCCCTATCGCTACTACAACGCCAGCAGCCAGCGAAACGAGACGCGGGAGGTCTTGTGCGGCTGCAAGCAGTACGAGGTGTGCTCTTGCGACGATGAAGATGAAGGAGCCGTCGGGGAGCTGGTTGGTGATGGGTCCTACAACAAGATGGATAAGTCTGTCGTCAACGTAGCCGAGGTCAACGGAACACAGAAGATTCTCATCGACGGATCACTACCTAACGGCACCACCGCGGATTCCGCAGCCGCAAAGCTGTTGTCAACACATGCTGGTTGGTGGCCACTGGTTGCTACCGTCGTAGCAATTGTAATATGGGTATAATTCCATGAGTGTTTACACATTTGCGGCATTGCGAGCCTTTTGAGGCTGTTATTTTTCTTCTTTTTTCGATTCTTTGTTTCATATTGATAACCATTATTTCGTATTGGATGATTACACGCAGTCCCTAGATATTTGGGGAAAAGATACCCATTAGCATAGTCACTATGGTAATATTTATGAATCTCAACGTCATGACTGACCGACTCTTGCGCTATACGGTTGATCTGAACAAATATCAATCGTATACATACAGCACCGAGGAGCGAGACTAGGCCTTGAGGGAGGTTCTTTCTGGTCAGGCTGTGTTGACGAGGCGACTGTAGCAAAAATTGGGTGGAATTTCACCATAATAATCAGATTCTTAATCCATCCCGCCATCACTGTCGAGATTCCCCTTCAGACCAACAACATGGTATATTTAGTGGCTTTCTGGAGCGTATCTGATCGCCCCTAGTGCTGCTCATGGGTAGGTATTGGCAGCATAGCCCCGGGGTAAGTGTCCACCTGAGCGAAGGGCGGTATGGCTCAAAAGCTTTCCAGATGCGCCAAGGAGGGGGCAATGGGCTGTGACAACACAACAATAGTAACGACAAGCCACAAGACATTGCCCCCGAGATAGTATCAGGTCAGACGCCGTGCTATAAAGAATTCGAATCAAAACGAGCGTTTATGAAGCATAACATGACGGGGATAGTATGCCCTTGACTACAATCGACACCGATACATCCCGGAACACTGATCGATGCTTTCTGAGAACCATGTTATTATACACAGCCGAAACAAGGGATGTACACACCCTAGGACAAATTGATCCTTCGTGGTGAGTTTGGAAGAAAAAAAAAGGCGGGTGAGAGCTGGTACAAACAAAGGGCTTGTTGCTTCTGCTTTCATTCAGCCTCCACGGCAGGATGATGTTTATTCAGGTTCCAGTAGCCACGGAATGTTGGCTTCATCGGGTCCTCCAAGCACAAGAATGAGGTCGTTGTACTAACTCAATAGGTTTAGAAGCGGTCATAGGCTGGACCGTTTGAAAAGACTCGCCATGAATTGGTTTTCGTTTTCATGCTAATTAGACAGTAAGTAGATAGATGGAGAGAAGGAAAGAAACCCTTGTGCCTGCCCATATACCCAATGTTATGAATCCTGTCCCCTCACAAAAACTCCCAGATGAATAGAAATGAAATAAACAAGACCCTTTTTTTTCTTTTCTGCTAGAAAGTAGCGGTCGTATGCCGAGTCAATGGATGAGAGGAGACAAATCCTGCACAAACGCCCCCCACATCAATCTCAACCCCTCAACCCCCCAACACCCTTTCACGTAGCCGACGGGCTGAATATGTAATAGGCGTCAAAAAACTCACACATGGCGGCCGCCACGTCGATCTCGTTCCCCTCCAGGGCAAAATGACCGGCGTCGATCCAGCGAATCTCCATGTCCCTCACGTCCCTCCTGAAGGCGACGGCGCCGTCCGGGGTGTAGATGGGGTCGTGGCGACCCCAGATGGCGAGGACGGGCACGAGGGACCGGGCAAGGTAGCGCTGGAAGGACGGGTAGAGGTCGACGTTGGTGCGGTAGTCGTGGAAGAGGTCCAGGTGCAGCTCCTTGTTCCCCGGGCGGTCGAGCAGGCTCTGGTCGAGGTCGCTGGGCTCGCGCGGCACGGAGCCCGGGTCCGGCTGGCCGTGCGTGTACCTCCACCTGGTGGCGGGGTGCTCGACCATGTAGCGGAGGGCGTCGCGGGCGGGCGGGGAGCACGACGGCGTGGGCTGGGCCCAGTACGCCTCGAAGGGCTCCCAGAACGGCCGCGAGAGCCCCTCGCGGTAGAGGTTGCCGTTCTGGGTTACGAGGGCCTGGACGGCAGTGGGCCGCCGCAGGGCGAAGCGCAGGCCGACGGGCGCGCCGATGTCGAAGACGTAGAGGGCGAAGCGGCCCAGCTGAAGAGCGTCCACGAAGCTCTCAAAGGTTGCTGCCATGTTTTCAAACGTGTACTGGTAGCCTCGGGCCGGCTTTACGTCGGTGAAGCCGAAGCCGGGAAGATCCGGGGCAAAGACCCGGTAGCCGGCGAGGGCGAGATGTGGTATCAGGTTGCGGAACATGAAGGAGGAGCTGGGGAAGCCGTGCAGTAGCACAATCGTGGGTGTCGTCGGCGACTCGGGCCCGGCGTGGCGGAAGAAGACTGTAACACCGTCTGCTGTGATTGTGGACTGTTTCACCACCGGCAACGGTCTCGACTCTGGTATGGACTCCATGCTGTAGGGTTCCCGTCGGAGCTCCTCCTGGTTCAGTTGCTCACCCAACTCCTCGATCGTGCTGTTGTAGGCGCCCGTAAACCATTTCGGGTCGTCGGGTGTTGGTAGCTTGGCTGCCTGGGCGGTATTCATCTGGTTTCTTGTGGGGAGGTTTTGCTATGTATGTAATGCTTTGAATAGGGGGGAGGGGGGAGGGCTGATATTCGAAAGACACTCTCAAACAAAAAGAAATTGACACGGTAAAGACAGGAAAACCTACTCTTGGGTTTTTACAAATAGATGCAGTGGTAAGTTATCAAAAGGTTTCTGACAAGACCAGGCTCATATTTCCAAGTCTTTTGTTTTTCCTTTCCCTTTTCGTGACAGCCCGAGATTCATGAACCCAACTAACATTTAGGGGTGGGATATTTGCCCCCTTCCCCAGAGCCCTCAAATTAAGAGCCTCGGAGACTCGAGACCCCCGCTCACCGACCCGACCAAAAAGGGAATATATGATCGAGGAGCAACTGGCAAAATAACAAGACGCCAACCAAGGAATAAAAGGATAGAAAAATAAAAAAAGTGAGAATGGATGAGATTAGTCGGCATCAACGGAAAACCGCAGCCAATACTCAACAACAACTCACTTGGCTTCAGCCAGTGCCTGCCGGAGCAAAGCTGAAAATACAGAGGCCGAACAGGAATAGGGATAACAATTTACACAGCCGGAGGCCACAGTCTTCGGGCGCGAGATGTGGGCGGGATTCGGCGGATAACGAAGCAATGTCCGCATTGAGCAGAAATACGGTTCAGCCACTTTCTTGGGAAGCCCAATATGACGAGAGAAGTCGCATTTCGAAGTAAATATGGGCCAAGCAAAAGGTTTGTTTACCAAGACCGCAAGGGCTACCCACAATGTAAAACGAAACGCCACTACCGCCGCGGAGAACTGCCTTACGCAGCAGGCCGGCAGGCAACGCCATTTTTTTCTTCTTTTTTCTTTTTTTTTTCTCTTTGGCAAATACCACATGATAAGAAATAACCACAGGTTTTGAGACAAGGTTGACCCCTCTCGGATCACGGCTTGACGGCAACGACGCAATTGTGGTCCTGGGCCCCAGTTGAATATCCTGCAATGTCATCGGTTGTTTGACAAGTGGTTCGGCACAAGCCTTTGCTCATCCCGGTCATCAAAAAGTTTTCCGGAAATCGTTCAAAAGGTTGGCTCATTGGACGTTTGACCTTCTTTTTTGTTTCTATTGCAACACAAAACGTTAGCCATGCCCCCGGAGATCTGTCAATTCAGAATGCTACAGGCTCTACAAGAAAGTCGCCCAACGTTTACTTCGTATGAGTGGGGGGAGGGGAGGGAAAAAAAAAAGTAACCATTTGCCGTTTCTTGCTTTATTTTTTTATTTATTTTTTATGGTTTAATTGGGTTGGTGGACCATCCAAAAGCGGCAGGTTTGGTCGATTTTGGGTGTCGTTGAAATATTCCCAATCGGGAAATTCTGCATGTTAGCAAAACGTGATTATGAGGCGCAACTCTCACCGACTCGCAGTAGTCCCAGCCAAACGCTCCAAATTACCTTCCCACCATTCCGAAGCTAAGACTTGGTTTCTTTTGGCCCTTTTTTTCTTCTTTGGGACGTCAAAAAGTGTGACCTCCAAGGAAAAAGACGAAAAAACAAATACGAAGCATGTCATTTTCAATCTCGTCCAAACCATGCGGATTTATGTTTTAGCGACGCTGTCGTCCCTATCTATATGGGCCTCTTTTCTCCCTGTTGTTTATATAACAGTCAACCCCCCACCCACCCACGTTATCCTGGATCGACACATGTGCACGGTCCGCGCAAGCCTCTTGGTCCAGACTTTTCCAAGAAACAGGGCTGCATCCCTCGCCTTGGGCCGAACCATTTGTGTGTATTTGTAGCAATATCTACCCACACCTCAGCCAGATCTGGTGGGTTTCTGGGATATCGTCATGATCATCCTGATTTTGTAATATCCCACAAGGGAAATGTTTGACGACCCTTCATCCTGCACGCACACATGTGCGACCAACCTCCATATTGCTGTGCTATGGCTTTCTGCACCCAGCTTACCCGAGTATATTGGATATTCCATAACTTGACTACAGGCCAGAGTTGCTTTGCCGTACAGATGCACCGCAACCAAAAATGAAGTGCCAGCATGCAGCCTGGTTTATTGGCAAACGTACGAGAATCAAGCGGGGTGGCAGGTTCAACATGCACAATAAGTGAGTATCGATATTATTGTCCTGATCGGATCCCCATCAACAAGGATCATTCATGGAAACAAGTTCCACACCTGACTTGTACGCGCAAAACCAAATAACTTTACTCAAGGGTATCGCCGCCAAATCTTTCCATATGATAGCTGTCATAAAATCATTGAGTATCTTTCCCAATTCGTTGGAATACTCGTGCGCACTGGTTGGTCCCTCAAGATCCAGCACCAGGCATCGACAACCTCTGGAACCCCGCGAGGACGTCCTTGTCGACGTTGACAGCCCATTGGTCTTGAAACGTTGCTTCTCCGCCAACAGACTGTACGAGTCCCTGCAGTATCACCTTGACAAAATTAAAGGTGTGCTCGGTATGCACCTGGTCACGGTAGGCGAAAGCGCGATCACGCACGTCCTGCGGCGTGTCATATTCGCTTGCACACTCCTCTGGCCCGCCCTTCCATACCAGCGAGTCCTCGCCGCTTCCATCTTCGCTCAAAAGTTCCGATATGACAGAGGTCCACATGGCAAAGTAATCCTGCAGACTGCCCAAGACCAAATCTCGAAGGGGCGATGACACATCTGCGGCCGCAAGTTCGCACAGCCTTGTGAGCGCCAAGCATGACAGCTTTTGCCTTTCCAAATCAGCCATCATGTCAAAGCAGGCAAACCATTCCTCGCTCATCCACTTCCAGACCGCCGCCAGGTCGCCAGCTGCTGTCATCAGCTGAACCAACGCACGAGGTTCGCCCAGGGCGATGCGTGCCAGTATGCTAAAGTAGTGCGTCTCCTTGACTGAGCTGATCTGTGGTGAGCGTCGCTGCGGTCCGGTCGTCTGACGACACTCCCAGGCTTCGTGTATCCGCTCCAACACTACCCTCAGGAACCCAATTTCTAGCATGTCTTGAACCAAGACGGTCAATCCCTCCATGCCACCCAGCTCTTGAGCCGCCCGTAGTATGTAGTCAATTGATTTGGCAGCATGATGCACTTGATCTTTTTGCTTCGACTCCATAGCCGCTGCCAGCGCCTGCAGCGTTGGTCGCCTGTACTCATTGGCAAGAATGCTCTCAGGGGCAAGCAGGACGTATGACCTGACGATCTGCACAAGCTCCTGCGACAGAACATTGTCGAACTCTATGAATGGCAGACCCACCAACTCGAGATGCATAAGCTCGGGTGATAGGGGCGGCGAACACTGTGCAATTGTGGCCTTCCAGACTTCCGCTGCTTCGTCAATGAGAAATTTGGATATCTCGGAATTAGGGTCCATAGCTTGTGAGATCAACGGCACAATGAACGGATGATACTTTTGTGAATCCGTGCCCACAGAGGTGACCAGGGTCGACAGGATGGCGAGGATGGACTGCTTCAACATGTACGCGTCGTCCCCAGCCTGCTGCCAGAGCTTGGGCAAAGCATCAATGAGCTCGTCGCCTACTTGCCGAGCCGACGTGTCCATACGATCAACAACAAGCCTCACCGTCTCAAGGACAGCAAGTTTAGTGTCGTCATGTTCCAACTCGGGCAGTAAGCTGACAAGGCGTGTGAGGATCTCGTACGCATGTGGTTGAAAGATCTCACCCTTGAACTCAAAGTCATCAGCAATCTTCTTGAATTGCCTAGCCGCCGTTATCCTGACGACCTGGTCGTTATGCTGATCTGCTGGGTTCATCAAATGTTTGTATATTTCAAACACTACAGGGCGCGTAGCATCGGATATGTTGATGGGCACCCACTGACTGAGCAGGATGGCGATCCGACGCCGCAGCAACTTCGCCAACTCGCCCTGTATCTGCACGTCCTGGACTACAGTAGACGTCACAAACGTGTCAAAATCGAATACCTCGTGCACTGTAGGTGCAGCACAACCCATCGCCGTGTACACGGCCTCCTTTGTGACAACATCGGCATCGGGCTTGGCCGTTGACTGGAAGTAGTTGAGGAGTGGTGGACCCAAAATCTGCTTCCAGTGGATCAACAGGTCGAGGAAGACTCTCTCGGCGCATGGCCGGACCTCCCACTGCCAGGCATCTCCCGAGTCCCGTTCTTGGGCCTCCCACTCTTGTGGGTCTTCTTCCCATGCATCTAGATCAGCCTTGCGAAATATGAACAATTTGGTGATAATCACGTCGACAACCTGGGTCACAAACTGGTCGGTGAGCAGCTGGGTCTTGATGATCTCCTTGGCTTGCTCCTGCTCTTTTGCGGCCTCTGGGCTTTTGTACTTGAAAGTTTGATGCGGCCTAAAGACCATGGCCACGCAGCCTCGGAGCAAAAGCAAGCCTTTAAGGGCGAGCCTTTCTAGCAAAGGGCCTTCAACTTTGGACTTGGAGGAGCCGCCGTCACTGGCTGATGAGATCTGGATACCCCCCGATTTGTCAAACACCTCTGCGAACTTGGCCACGAGGTCCCAGTATGCATGCACAAGCTCTATCGAGTTGGGAAGCAGAGCAAAGCTGGTCGGTAACGACTCGCAGACCTCGATGTGTAGCTTAGTGAACTGGAGCAGGTGCTTGCCGACGACCTCTTGATAAGGGGCTGGCACTGCCGAGTCATAACTGACATGACCGAGGAACTGACCGAACTGGGTCTGCGTCATCTGCCAGAACTCGCATGCGAGCTGCTCGCGATGGGGGTTCTCGTAGCCCACCGTGACAAGACGTCGTAATATCCTGAGGCATATGAGGCTGTTTTCCATGGCATAGTCTGCATCGTCCTCACCTCCTTGACCGCGCGTCAGGAACGCGATCCAGAAGGCTACTTGTTCCGAATAAACCTCGCCGAGAAGCATTACCAGCTCCGGCGTAACCTGCTGCAGTGCTGTCTGTGACTTCCGCAACCGGGCCTTGGCCAGCTCCTTGACAGCCCGCAGTAGAACCAAAAGAGACCCGTTAAGGTGTTGCTGGTTCCCGGTCTTGAAGTTCCTCACGAAGCCAACCAGGTCTGAGATGGCTGTCGGCCACTCAGCCGGATAATCTATCCTGATGACTTTGGCGGCGGCCAATGCGTTGTGAAGAGCCAGGTTCTTGTCATCTTCGTCTATTGACCCTTGAAGGAGTCTCGATCTGATTACATTCTTCTGTACGGGTGGTATGGATGTTTTTGATGATATGCTGCGCCAGCCTTTGTCGATACCGTTTTTGAGGAGAATTACTGCAAGGTAGCGGATCTCACGCTGAACAGACTTGTCCAAGAAGACGGTCTGTAAGGCAAACAATTTGGTTAGCAACCTAACATAGACTAGCTTCGCCAATGTTCCTAGATAGGATTGAACACATGACTTTGGCTGCGATGCGGTCGGGGATCTGGCTCACCTGCAAGCCTGCATAGTAGTCTGGGTATGCCTCCCATGCTGTGAGCTGTTGGCTGGCAGACTGCCTTTGGTTGTGGTCGGCCGAGCCGGCCAGGAGCAGCTTCGAACAGAGCTCCTGGAGGTTGAGTGGGCTGGCTTCACCCGGGACCTCGATGGCAAAGCTCATTCTTGGAGCGAAACCCGCGGGCTAGAGCGTGTTGTTCGATTCTGTTGGTAGCTGTGCTACTGAGAATGTCGTCCCCGTTCGAAGTGTCGCACAAAATTGTTGCAAAAGACGCGCGCGCACACACGGACAGAAAAAGAAATGTTGTTGCCATGGAGGCGATGCGTAGTACAAACGTGCTGGCGGCCAAAATGACGCGGGGAAAGCTTTCATCCTCAATGGTGGGGTACCATTCAGGCTCCACTATGGTCGATACAGATGGGCAAGCAGCATATCTTTTGTGTTACATTCCGTGCACCTCTGTAACCAAAAGTGGTCGAAAAGGCTACTGTAGCTCCAGACTAGTATAATCATTTCTAGGCAAGGCAGCCAGTCCGTGAAATGGAACTTTTCTAGACCAAAAACTAACACCACACCAGGCACACGAGCGGGTAAGTCCGACTAGCCTAGACTAGAACAGAGCTGCCTAGAAACTTTTGTTATGGTCTCTGGGGCTCCTTCTTCTCTTCATGTTGTTTGTTAGTCCACGGCCCGTTGGGTGTAGGGTTGAGACGGGGCCGACAAAGTCTCATTTATTCAAATCTTGTCTATCCGTGCCTCGGCGCACCATCCGTTCTTCAACGGGCGTTGGCCAAAACCCTCGCAAACTTTGGAAATTGAACCTACAATCAGCCTTGAGACTTTATCTGATCATTCGATAACATCGTAGAAAATGCAGCCACACAGACTGTTTAGGACGGGTCAAGGTGGAGGAGGTCCGTGGAGGTGAATACTATGTGTATATTTCTTTCAAAAAGACCCGACTGTCATTGTCCCGTTTGGCATCCAGTCACCGTCTCTTGAAAGGGGCTTCGTCGTACGTTTCCGACGAGGGGTGATAAAAACTACATGCAACCAAAGACATAACCAATTTGGGAAACAATGCCGGCAGCAGACGAAGCGATCCCAGTCCACGACCCTTCCGTCACAGCCCAGTGGCTGATATGCGTCAGTTGCGGCACCCAGTATCCAACTACCTACCGCTCGAGGCAAAAGACATGCCTTATCTGCGATGACCCCCGACACTACACCCCGGCGGCCGGCCAGAGCTTCACAACTATGGCCGCGCTACGTGCCTCTGGCCACCGCAACGTCTTCCTGCCTTACGACCCGTCCTACCCGGGTCCAATGTCCCCTCCGTCTCCCACCACTTCAGTCGCATCCTCTACGGTGGACTCCATCACCTCGCCAACTCTGCCTACGTCAGATCTTATGATCAACCGACGTCGCCCGATAGTCAGGCCTCACAGCTGGAAGCGAACAGGGCCCTCCTCCATCTCTGATTATACCATATCGAATAACAAGGCCAACACGGCCAGGAAATTTTCGCCGCCGCTACAAAAGCAGGAGAGATATCATCCGCATGGTGCCATGTTGAGTATTGTGACGAAGCCTAAATTCGCCATGGGCCAACGCGCCATTCTCGTCCGTAAGTGATCTGGAAAATGAGAAAGGGACAAAAATAAATACATAATATGAAAAAAAAACAGATGGCACGAGTCAAAATTAAGACCTTGGCCAGAATTTCACAAAATTACAGGGGGGACGATCTCCGATTACTCCAGGATGCGTTACTGACTCACACAACCTGATAGACACACCCGCCGGCAACATCCTCTGGGACTGCATCACGCTGCTCGACGACGACACGGTGGATCGCATCCGCGCCCTGGGCGGCCTGGCCGCCATCGTCATCTCGCACCCGCACTTCTACACCGCGCACGCCGAGTGGGCAGCCGCCTTTGGCTGCCCCGTCTTCCTGGCAGCCGAGGATCGACGATGGGTCGCGCTCGAGATACCGCTGCACGTCTTTTTGGGAAACAGCAAGACGGATGAGATCATGCGCCGCTCCCACGAGATCATCATCGAGGGCGTCCGCTCCGGCTTCATCGCCGTCAAGCTGGGCGGTCACTTCCCGGGGAGCATGGTCGGCCACTTTGACGGCCGACTGCTCGTCTCCGACACCCTGGTCACAACCCCCGCCGGTCTGGGCGGATGGGAGACTGACGCCGCGGGGAATGCGAGGTCGCGCCCGCCCGGAATCAACACTTTTGCCTTTATGTGGAGTGGTCCCAACTCGATTCCGCTGTCTGTTGATGACATCAGTAGGATCTGGGAAGTTCTCAAGCGGTATGAGTTCAAGAGTACGCACGGCGCTTTCCTCGGGGAAGATATCGAAGATGCTGTCGGAATCAAGAGGCGGGTTTTGGAGAGCATGCAGATCCAAGTTAGACGCATGGGCTGGTCATATAACCCGCTCCTGACCGAGTCGTCACCCGCACCAGCTTAATGTATGATAAGAGAGAGTAGTCTAGTGACATCTTGTGCTACTGCGTGCACTGCTCTTCACCACTTATCGTTCGTTTGTTTTCGTGATTCCAAGCGAAAAAAACAAGAGCAGCAAGGGAAGTGCCCGAAAAGCCTGGGCTGGCCGAGTGACTGGTACACTCGTTAAGCTGCGTCCTGTAGAACGAAGTTCATCCCGTCCCTATCATCGCTGACGATCCTCCCCCATTCGAGAAGCAGCCTAAAAAGGTAGATCTGCGCATCTGCCGGTCTCACAGCCCTCGCCGCCCACTTCCTGCCTTGATCGGCGATCCAGCCAGCATCGTTGAGATGTGCCTCCACCCCGGAATCCCGACTGTTGATCTGGCCTCTGCCATCCAATCCCATAAAGTAAGCCAGCGTGCTGTGGAGCGCTGTGTATCGAAGATCGATGGGAACAAAGTGTAGCCACGGCCTTAGCCGCTCTGAATACCATTCACGGAAGATGGTGCCCACGAAGGGAAGGCTAGACGATTCAAGTGCGTCCAGGATCATGTCACTGCCAGGTCCGATGTTTGACACCCCTGTAGTGTCAGAGTCTGTCAAGAGGACGTATCGGTTGTCGAATATAGGTGCATCGGCCTCTACTGCCGGGCCAAACTCCTCGATCATCGAACGACAGGATCTCGTATTGATCTGTTCGGGAGTGTTGCATAACGTGTACCTGCCAATCCTGACGTTCGGCAGCAGCGCCTGGTTCATTTCAAATGTTTTTACAGGCTCGTACTGGAATAATTTCTTGCCATTGGAATCTGTCCAGTCCGTGGCCATGACGGCTATAATCTCGTCTGATTTGGAGGCGTTATTGATGAGATGGACAAGTCTCTCCTGGTGCCCTCCGTGATGAAGCTGATTTGACAATGCGCCATGCTCAATTGTGCCACGCCAAAAGAGTCGATCGTGCTTGTTCTGAAAGTCAAGGCCAGAATCCAAAACGTTGTCTCGGTTGCCTGGTGTCCGTGGCCAAGGGATCAGGATATCACTAAATGTGCTTGGCTTTGATCTACTGAACACTGGCAGCAGATCGTCGAGAGGCTTCGTGAGTGGTGCTGACATGAAGAGACCGTGAAGTTTGAGCATATCCGGCTGATGGCAAAGATCAGATGCATATGTCCAATATTTCAGGAACGCCCAAGATGACTCTTCATCAAAGCAAGAGACGCAAAGATATCGAGTATTCCAATACGCTTTGGAACGCATGGTTGACCGCTTCGGGCAAGCTTGCATGTTGAGCCTTCGAAACTGAGCTGGACCAATCATTGTGCCTGGTGAGGGTGCATTTGCCGCCGCGACAGCGATATCTTCTGAGGTCTCCCCTGGTTTAGTTTGCAGGGGGCCTTTTCCATGTGCTCCAAGTGATCCATCCTCTTGGCGGTCATCTCTTCGAGAAAATTGTCCTCTCGTCCCGGGCAACACTCGCTTGCCCATACTTTTCCAAGGTGCAAGAACACGAGGGTTCTTGTCCAAGTTGACAGCAAACTGGAGATCTGGAAGGTGTTTTGAGAACGGCCGTATCATTTCCACTAGCCCGGTGATCTCGTCCAACCGGTCGCTACGAGTAGCACCATGAGTAACCTGGCCATCAGTCACCTTTATGATGACCATGTCCTGCTCAAGCTGAAGCCTCTCGATACTTTTACGGATCTGGGATGGCCGTAATCCCCAGAATGGCTGCAGGTCTCTGTGGATCTGATCGAAGAAATCCATGATGGGCGACTTGTGCTCGATTGCATATGCATACCATATATCAAAACCTTTTGGCGGCTCTCGACCATCATATCTCTGGCGGTATTCTGCGACGGCGACACGTAGTGAATCGCTCGTAGATGCATGGACAAGCCAACGATCGGCCTCGACCCGTACTTCTGATATCATGGTCTGGAGCGGGTGCATACGAGTTGGGTGACCACGCCTGATGATGGCCAATATGCTAGTGCCGATGAGGAAGCAAAACAGTACAAGAACCAGACATGCAGCTACCAGTGGCGAGACAGCCCGTCCACTATTGCTGTGAACAAACAAGACCGCTCCGATGACCAAGGGTAACATGCTGAGGAGTACGGAGCTCACAGACAAACTCAGCCAGGTCCCGATGGTCATAGTGTTGATGACTAGAGTGACAAGCCCGCATATTATAGCAAGAATATGGACAAGAAAGGCTGGGCCGTCCTGGTTTATCAATGACCCGGATGAGATCACACAGACAGCAAACAGACACCCAAACAGCGAGATATTCAGGCCATAGGTAATCCATGAGCCGACGGAGTATTGATCCATCGTTCCAGTCCAGAACGAGCCAGCCCCAAATTTGAGGATAAGGGCAATTGATGTTCCTGTAGCAGCTTGAAGCAAGATACCTGCTACTGCGGTGATCAACTGCTTGGTGGTTCGTTGCCTAGAGAGCACACGCCAAAGAATCTCAACTATGGCCACCTCCGAAATAAATCCGATGATTTGAAGCATAGCCGCCCATGGTCTTGAAGCCCCGGGAGAGCAAAACAGCGGAGAAAGGCTCATGGGAAGTGCAGCCAGCGAGGCTCCAATGGAAATCAGGATAGACCCCATGATTGACATCAATCGAAGTGATCGGGCTAGACCTGGATTCGAATCATCTTCATAATCTTGCGGTTGAGAAATCCGTAACTGGCGGTAAAGGACAACGAGAGGTAGAAATGCCTGCACGTGGTTAACTGATATTGGAATATGTACAGACGGATGTAACAGGCTGGCGATTGGTGAGTACTACACATACCTCGAAGCCTGGAAACGTGCATTGATGCTCTGTCCCGAGAAAGATCTCAAGACGCAGTACAATGAGGCCTACCAACAGCGGGATAAAATATCTCCGTGGTCGTTGTGGAAGACCAGAAGAGGATGACTTGGCCGTTGATACTTCGGTGCCTGAGTTGTATTTGTCTTCATGAACTTGGTGACGGATGATATAGTTGTAGCAGCATAAAATAGGCCGACTTACCAAATCTTCCACTGGCACCAGGCAGCCATCGTGAAATCTGGTTGGCGCTGAAGTGAGCGACACAACATCCAACCAGACACACCAGCACGAAAGACAGCCGAGGCAACTCTAGACCAGGTTGATTTTGTTGTTAATGACGGTGAGTATACAGAGCAAAAGAGCAAATAACATTACCTATTAGGGTTGGATTGTCAAAGTTGTATGAAATCCAAAAGAACGAGGCACTGCCGTATTAAATATTTACGGTCGGTCAGCCAGCCAGTCACATAGCAATAGACCAATAAAAAGGATCAGTAGAGGAAGCTCGGGTGGTTTCATTGGATTGCTTCTTAGAATGGGTGTAATGTCGAAGTGTACGATGGCTTGTATAGTTATCCAAAAGATATTTATAAGGCATCCACAAGGTAGGTATTCAACGTAATATGCAAGTAGAAACTCACCAAGCAGCCACATATGTGAGCAATGAGCGCCTCTGGTTGACATCGAGAGCGGACATGGCGGCAAGGTTATTAAGCAATGAAGACTTCGTACTTCGGGTGCATGTTGGCCATCACTGGGATGCAGGCAAGGCAATAAATTGTTGAGATGAGTCCAGTCGCCAGCTATTTGTTCTTGCGACGATGGAGAGAGGATGTTGTCACGTTGCTTTGCTGTTGAGGTGCGACAATAAGCTAGACTGGGGCTGTCTCAGGCTCCACAAAGCAGGCCCAAACTGAGGTTGACAGCGCCCACGGCAGGTATGACAGGGGTTGATTTGGGTTTGGACCCACTTGCATGCAGGACCCCTGGAAGTTCCAGAATGCCTAGTGCGTAATTCATACCAAGTAGACACCTTGACGACGTGCCCAACGTTCACCTACCCTTCTCTAAACTCGGAGAAGAGAAGGAGACTCAGAGGACGTGTCGCCAGACGACCTCAACTCCGAATATGGCACCCCTGACAGGTCCTGTAACAACGGGCCTGCAGGTATTTGCAATTCCCGGCGTAGTCCTCCTCATTGCGTTCCTGGGCTACGCTTCACAATGGCTTTTCCACACACCCGACCTCCAACCAGGGCCTCTTACCCAAAACCAAACCATCACCTTCAACTTGCTATTGCTCAATCTATGGTGGAACTACTACAAGGCCTGTACCGTATCGCCGGGAAAATACACCCACACACAGTCCGAAGGGCCGGCGAACGGGATTGCCGACAAAGAGACGAAAAAGAAGGGGCGAGATGACCGGCAAACCCCCACCAAGACCATCGCTGGTCAGAGGTGGTGCCGCAAGTGCGACGCTCCGAAGCCTCCCCGTGCCCACCACTGCCGCCACTGCCGCCGTTGCATCGCTAAGATGGACCACCATTGCCCGTGGACCGGCAACTGCGTCTCGCTGCAGACGTTCCCATACTTCTACCGCTTCCTGGCCTCGACCAACCTCGCCCTCTGGTACCTCGCCCGGCTCCTCTACCTGCGCTTCCGCGCCATCTTCGACGAGCGCAACCTCCCCGCCTACCTCGGCCCTTCGCCCGGCAGGATCGCCCTCTTGACCGTCGTGTCTCTTGTCTGCGCCCTCGTCTCCCTCGCCCTCGGCATCCTGCTCACCACAACCACAAAGTCGTGGCTCTTCAACCGCACCATGATAGAAGATTGGGAGGTGGAGCGCCACGAGAGCCTGGTAGGCAGGCGTGCACGCGGCGGGTCGACGTGGTGGGCCAGCGAAGAGGAGGGCGAGGGGGAAGAGGAGTCGTCCTCGTCGGGCGAGACGACACCTGGGAAAAACAACGCCCAAAAGCTCCCCCGCCGCATCGAGTTCCCATACGACATTGGAATCTGGAACAACATGTGTCAGGCCATGGGCACGCGCAACATCCTGGCCTGGTTCTGGCCGCTGGCCGGCGGACCGACCGTGTCGCGGACGGCCGGCTCCGGGATCGGCTGGGACTGGGAGGAGAACGGCTTCAACGCCCGCGAGGGCATGTGGCCTCCTCCGGATCCGGACAAGCAGCGCCGCAGCCACTGGAGAGGCAACGCCGACACGGCCGTCAAGCTGCCGACGTACGCGACCCCTGAGGAGGAGAAGGCCGCGTTCAGGGCCAGGCAGGAGAGGGACCTGCGGCTGCGGAGGCGGAGGCAGCTGATGGAGGCCCAGCAGGGCTCAGGCATTGTCGCGGAGCTGGAGGAGGACGAGGAGCTTGAAGATCTGTTTCCGGAACAAAGGAGAAATTACAACAACCGCGACGACGAGTCCTACGAGAAAGGGCTGGACGGAGAACCCGGTTGGACCAACGCCGATGGAGAGCGATTACGTGACTTTGGCGTTGATGAGGACGCAGAGTATGTGGATGAAGATCATGCGCCCCACAATGGGGATTCGGATGACGACGATGTTCCGCTGGGTGAACTATTGCGACGTAGGAAGGTGGCATCTCGAAACATATAGATATCAAGATACTTAGACTCTTCAATATAGAAGTCACTAGTCTGGCAAATTTTGGATCCGCACTACCGGTCATCGAGACCTCATATCTTCGTACTAAATCTCATCAACATCTATATAAGCCGCTGAAAATCGCTGAGTAGCAGCAACGCGGCCAAAAGGGAGAGCAAAGAGACAGACTCCCTCAGGGGGTAAACAGTCGACATGTCACCTGTTTTATGTCCAATCTATCTTCGATTCTCGGACCAGCCAATTTCGCACACTGAACCGACTTAACTTGATATCACGAATCAAAAAAGAAAAAAATCACGCCATACACACAATAAAGTGAATCACCAGTCGTCATCATCATCCTTCTTAGCCATGGCCTGCTTCCTCGCTAGCAGCGCGTCAGCCAAACTGTTGCCCAGGCTCGGCGTTGGCGTGTTGCTACGGCTACCATCAGATCCGTTCAGACTCATGCCGGAATCACGGGGCTGGAGGCTGCCGGGCTTCTTGCCGGCGGCTGGACGCTTCGCAGGGGGCAGCGGTTTGTTCTTGCCATTGGCTGCCGGTGGGGCTGGGGGAGGTGGCCGAGGAGCCGCAACGGGCGGAGGTGCCTGCTTCTGTTCCTCGACATATGCCGCCGGTACCCATGCCTGCTGGCTACCGCTCTTGGCCAGCCACCATCCTATAACACGGTTAGTAATTAGGCTCCGTACCGGTCGTCAATATTCGCAACATGGAAACTTACCATTGTTTTCTTTTTGCACAATCTCAATAATGTCGCCCTCCTTGATTGACATTTCGTTTTCCTTCTGGCCGGCAAATTCATACAGCACCTTGGCCATGATCTTTGCCTTGGCGGGAGGCGCTGCAGGGGGCGGTGGCGGTGGCGCGCGGGCTGCTGCCGAGGATGTCTGCGACGGCTGCTGCGTCCGCACGGGAATGCTGGCAGCGACTTGCACCTGCGGTTGTGGGACAGGCCGGGATGCCGCCGCAGTTGCATCTGGTCTTGGTTGGGCTGTCCTGTTTGCCGTAGTCCTAGACGGTCGTCCGTTGGGGCCACCAGGTCTGATGAGCTTTCCTCTTGTGATGGGTCGCGGAGGCACTGGCTTGCCCTTGGGTGTTGGGCGTGAGACTGAGTTGGGCGATTCTCCTGGCTGAGTGTGCACAGCGCCACTCTTGTAAAAGTCCACAGGGTTGGGAGAATCCTTCAGCACCTTGACTACCTGCATCTTGCCTGGCTTCTTGGCGTACTCAATCGAGTCTCCAATCTTGAGGTTAAAACCTCCAGGCATCACGCGTTCCATTTGCGTAAACATCTCTGTCTTCAGCAAACAGTTGAGCAACGGATCTGCTTCTTGCGGAGAGCCAACGCCCAGAGAAAACCAGTCATCGCGGCTACTGGACGTCCCCACAAACTTGATGGCCCCAAGCGGTATTGCCTTCTCCGCAGTTATTTGCACCTGCCCGTTAACCAGCATCTGCGCGACCACGTAGTACTTGCTGTTGGTGATGATCAAGATACGCGGGCTTGCCTTGCTCGAGCGACCAAACTTGGCCTCAAGTATTTCACCACGGCATGAAAAAACAGCTCTTTCGTTACTCCCGATGCCAATGGCGTTGCGAATGTGAGCGCCAGGTCCGGAAGAAGCATTGATGCCCAAGTAGTCGCCAATGAAGCGTCTCGATCCGAGTATTGACATGCGTCTCCTCTCCTTCCGTCCCTGCAGGACTCTATGCCCGTGGTCACGAAGTTGCAGGTACTCTGCCCCTGTCCTCTTCTTGCGCCAGAATGTCTGGATTCGAGTTGCAGACTCTGCCCTGTAGGCCAGGTACGCCCTCCACATACGCTGAATGCGCGTTGCCATATTGTGCCAATATCTGTCACGCATGTGCTCCAGAGCAAAGAGCGTCTCGGGCGATTTGATAAAAGCCTTTGTTACACCCATCTGCCACTCTTCTTGGGGAATGCTGGTGTCCTTGAGAATCTGCTTGACCGCAGCCTCATAGGATCCTTGCCACGTGTATTCACCCGCATATGATGTGGCTGGTGACAAAAGGAAGAAACGATCGACGAACTTCTCGAATGACTGTCGATACGCGAATCCAGCGCGGCGGATGCGCACGTTTTCCTGCAGACCAAGATACTTGATCTGATGTAGCACATTGGGCACATTGTACTCGGTCGGTGACTTGTTTTCGTTTGGCTTGATTGTTCGAATGTACGAAGGCTGGCACTTCATCAGTGTCTCGACAAGTGCGTTGGCCGAGGTACGGATTCTGTCTCCCGCGGTTGGTGGCTGCTTGCGATTGTCCTGATCCACCTGGTTCGGGAAAAGAGTATGCACAAACGAATTTTGGCTGACTTGGAACATACTGAGGAGACCCTTCAGTAACTGATCCTTGTTCTTGTCTGTAATCCCGTCCACTGTGTAGGCCACGTCACCCGCGTAGTGCTTGATGATGAAGCTCCCTTGCCTCGGAATGAGATGTGCGTTGGACATGCCGTTAACGCTCTGCATGAACGTACGATCGCAGGCAGCCGGATCGGCATGCGCGGTTTTCGTAGCGTCTTTCAACGCAGAAAAGACTCCCGGAGGTCGTACACTTTCTATCAAGTCGCAAACGATCTTGTTGTCAAAGTACTTAATCGGAGTCCACTTGATTTGCTCACGTGCGTACTCATCCTGCTCAGCTTTCAGAGTGAGCTGAATGAAGATTTGCTGCAGCTTTTCGTTCACGTAGTTGATACAAAGCTGCTCGAAACTGTTCTTCTCGAAAATTTCGAAACCGTAAATATCCAGGATGCCAACGGAGTTACTCGTCGGCTGGCGAGCTTTTAGCGACTGATTTATCCGCTCAACAATCCAGTCGAATAGGTTGTTGTATAATGATTTAGCCAGGGCGTCCCTGGTAGCCATTGCCTGTGCGACATTGGCAGGGGATTCAATGACTTCGCCGCTCCTCGGTGTCAAGATCCTGATGGTAATACCCTTGATGAGCTGTTGGGGTCAACTTCGAGCAGATATGCTAGAAATTCCACCACGGACTGGTCTGTTACGGCTGCGTAGCCGTCATCGTCTTCCCGAAAGACAAGGTTTCCAGTCCACAGAATAGCAGCCAGCATACGAAAGACACTATCTTGCTCCTCCTGTGATAAACCAATGATCTTCATGGCATTCAGCGTGTCTTGAAATTCCGCAAGATCGTCTATCCCATCGACATCGAGACACTTGGACCTGCTGGTGTAGATGTAAGTTTCTGGCTTCTGGATGCCGAACATTTGCCGGTAATGATCCGAGGCCCCCTTGGTGAACTGGTAAAAGATGTGAAAGTTGCGCTCGTTTGTGATCTGGCCCACCACTCTTGACTTTTCCAGCAAGTAGTTCGTGATGTCGGCACCGACGGGTTCACCAACCGAGTTGAAGTGTATTTGCAGGTACTTTCCAAACCGCGACGAGTTGTTATTCCTCAACGTCTTGGCGTTGCCAAAAGATTCCAGCAAAGGATTTGTGGCCAACACCATGTCCTTGATCTGCTGGATATCAGTAGAGTCGCCCCCTGACACGCTCGCAATATACTGCATGATGCGCTTCGCGGCCTCAGTCTTACCGGCTCCCGATTCGCCCGAAATGATGACGCACTGGTTGTCCTTGTATGCTTTCATATTGTAGTAGGCCGATTCGGCGATGGCAAAGACGTGCGGCGGCATCTCAAGACGGTTCTTGCCCTTGTAGCTGTCCAGGACCTGGTCGGTATAGATTCCCAGGTCCCTGAAGGGGTTGACCGAAACCAAGACATGGCCGATGTATGTGTAGATTTCCCGACCCTCGAATCGCTTCTGCAGGTTCTCGTTGATCGCTTCGTTGGAGACCTTGCTGAGAAGGGTCAGGTCTGAGACGCCGACGTCCTTCTTTTTGCTCGTTTCGAACGTCGCCTTTTTGGGCCTCGCTCTGCCGCCCGCCGCTCCCCCGGCGGCTGACTGCCCGGCGGCAGCCTTGTCTTTCCCTCGCCGTGTGATGCCCTGCGCGGTGATAAGGCCCCAATGTTAGCGGAAATCTATCGCGAATGCCGGTACCACCACGGATTGCACGAGGACAGGGCGCGCAACTCACCATTGATGATCACCCTAGTGCAAGGGCAAACATGCAAGCTGGCTGAAACGAAACACAGGTTTATCGGAGCTTGAGTCGGAACGAGTACTTTCAATATGGTCTGCCCTCTAGGATGGTATGAGTCTCAGGTGAAGAGACAATCCAACAGTTGTCGAATTAATCAGGAGTGAATGCGTGCCTTCTTTTGCTGCATGTATGGCGTCGTCAACTCTGGCACTGAAATGTAGAGCTTGTATTGGCAGATTGTTTGTCGGATTGCTTCGCCTCATCACTTACGAAACGTCAACCTTGGCGGCGCTGCCTGACGGTGAATGCACGAGTGACGAATTGCCCCACTAACATTTTACTTTGGCGCCCGCCGCCAGCGGTACGTGCCCAGCCACTCAATTTGGGCAACCCAGAGAAATGGTGGCTGATGGCTGGTTGTAATTACAACGCATAGCCACGCCCTAGCTTGATTACATAATAAGCATACTCGACGATGACGAACAAGCGCGATGGTTGAACAAAATCCTTGGCCATGACTTGCCTCCACAGCAGATTCCAAGGTTCTCAGCATGTGTGGACTTGTTCACGACTCATGCCTTCAGCCGGTTCTCTCTGAATCCGGATATGAGCCGGCCATATTCCGGTTTACTACCGTATTCCCGACCGGTGCTATGGATATCGACCCGTGCCGCCGCAGTTTCTTTTTACATGACCGCTTCGTCCGATTTTCTCGCGAAAAAAAGATCAGATCGAAATTCGGTCGTAATAGCCCTGCGACTTCGGCCTCGTGTACACTCGAAATTGCACAAAGAGGGAGGTTTGACTCTTGGCGACCGTGGCGTGCTCAAAACATGAACAAGTTTATCTTTGATTTGACAAAAACATCACTCATTACTAACTTCTAGAGATTGTTTTTCTGGGTCTGCAGTCTATAACAAATCAGAGTCTAGACCCAGCCTTGCCCATGTCCGGATGAGTTTTGCTGTGTGCTGCGTCGCGATTCACTCCCGCAACCTAACCTATGCATAAGCTCAGGGTGTCGAAGGGAGGATGCTGTATCGCGTTCCATCGATAGTACCTACTATGCCCAATGCGCACCCGTGGTGCTGCATGTCTTTATGTTTCTTTGCCTGTTCGTGCAATTTTTTTCTTTCCTTTTCTTTTTCTTCTTGTGATCTTGGGCAGAAAATGTGATCAACTTAACCAGTGAAACCTCTATCAAAAGCTGATCGAGCTGGTGGATATTTTAGTTGTTGGGACCACATCCTCTCTTCTCGTGTCTGCTTTCTATCATTAGTCTGTATTCAGTACCATCAAGTGCATAGTAGCTGGACGATACTCACTGGTACAATGGATGGGAGACTATGTTTTCTTACTGTTACGCAATAGTAACCTTGGCTTTGTACAAGGGGAACAATAAAGGGAAAACGCAGAAAAGGGAGAGGGGAAAAGAAAGAAAGCAGAATCAGAGCCAACACCTAGGTAGGTAGGCCACTTTTTGCTGCGTGCCACCATAGGCGAACTCAGTCGATGGTAAGCCAGACAGGCGTCAAATCTGCAGGTCGGTCCAACATTAGGGCACATCATGATGAGTTAGGCTTACGAGACAGCAAAATGTTTTGTTTTGAGAGACGCTCAAAATGCAACCCCAGATACCGATGCAGAAATCCATTATGTTTCTCGATCCAACAGAGGGATGTGCTCAATCACAATCGGAAGTTCCGACTCACGAAAGAAGCCAAGGGCGGGTCATGAGGATGAAAGCATCAGATTCTCGAGAATCCCGGTCTGGGGCGGTTCAAAATCCCATGTTTTGAGACAGATTAGCTGTGGCAGGAGGTGGTGGAGATATCAAATATGCATCGGCGATCATGCATCCCCTCAGGCAAGGTTAAAATTTGATTACATGCTGGTTATTACTGTTTTTGTAAAGAATTCCATGTCCCATACGAAACCTCCAAGGTGTAGAGATGTTACGCCGAAAATGGACCATGATTTGAAGATTATTGCTCAATGTTTCGAGCCTCCTGTTTCGCACAACCTAACCCCAGTCAGGTTGTAGCGGCTGATTGGTGTTGTTCAAGGCTAAGTGCGGGTCCCTGGTCCCACTGTGAGTGGTTTGAGACGACAACGCTCGGCCCCTGGATGGGATTCTGGCGGAAACTCGAAACCCAGCATGCGATTCTTGTCGCCTAGACATGGCATTCTTGCTTGAGGCTCGTCTGGCCCGACTGATGATGGTGATCTATCCTGCAAGTCAGACACTGTGTAGGATCCGCAGGTCAGTCCAGTGCAGTTGGCTGTGCGTGATAATATATGCCAAGCGATAGTAATGTATACCTGGGCATGCAGGTACTTTTGAAAGCTATCCCGTGTGAAGAACTAAACTAGGTCTGATTTATTGGATGATGAGAGGAGTCGAACTACTGTTGATGGTGGTGCAGATACCTGACTAGCGTTTGGATGACAGCCACTGGCTGAACCTTGGGCCAACCGTTGATGCCGGGAGCTAGGGCGAACGGATTGCGGGGAAAAGTCTATCATAGACTTTTTCCAAAACTGTCATAACGATTCAATTCAACAATCAGAGATGACCCTTGATCGCTTACATATTGGTCTGAACCGGTGGTGCATACTTATCAGCGCACACCATCCCTACCGTTGTCGTAAGCTCCATGACAAACTGTAGTTTATGATAGGCGCGCACGGTGGCCCCGAGTTGCAGAGCCCCCTCAACGGCAGGGAGGTACAATGTAGTGTGTAACATGGGGATTTGGAGCGAGATTAAGAGGAAAAACAGTCTACAGAGCGAGAAATCGTTCTCCGTCGAAAAGTTGGGATATGGATGCGAATCTTATGTAACGCCGGCTCATTCAAGTGCATCTGTTGCTGAAGAATATGCGCCTTGGAGCTTCAGGCATGCTGTAGTTGAACCATCAATGTACCAAGCAGGCGCCTGGGACGACAAGACTGTGAGTAACCCAAGGTACTGTACTGTACATACATTGACTACCTTACCTTCTCCCGCAAATACACTCAATAATATCAATTGGTCGGCTCTTCCGTAAATTGCGAGGGGCGTCGCTCTCTTGGCTTTATGGATCTGTGTCCGCCGAGGTTGCATTGTACGTGCAGTAAGCTTAATAGGAGAACCCGACATGCCTGGCCTCACCCTGGACAAAAACAGCTTGTCGCCCACCCTAGCAGCCGAACTAGCCTAGACTAGGATAGATCAGCTATATCCAGGAAACGCTCCCCTTTTCGACCGAGTCGACAACCACAGCACGTTGATCGGAACAATCGGCTCTGCTCTCTTTGTCGTCTGAGCCAAGACAAGGACAATAAAGGGGACCCCCGAGGTCACCCCGAACCAAGAAAATGAAAATGCAGATGCGAAATGACCCGCCTTAACCCCACATACTTTAAGCCTACCTACCTGTGGCACAACTATGCCACGGATTAGCTTTCTCTGCGTCAAGTCAATGTAGCCACGACCAGCGAATCCTAGCTGGTTAACGATTTGTTGATGATGATATGGGTCGGTCTGGTGTCCTGTCACGGTGAGCTAGCCTACATAGTCCAATCTGTCGTGAGATGCAGCCATGCACATGCGCGAACGGGTTCCATGTGGTGCTAGTTAAGCGCCCGCAAGCTCATGTGGTAGCATTTGTGGCACTATTCTTAGTGTTCCTCAGGTACGGACTAAGTGATTGGGAGATTTTTATCCAATCACAGGGACGAGATGCATCCATTCTCCACCTACTCTCAAACTTTCAAACGTTCAAAGCCAAATTCCCGTCCAAAGATGTGAAATGAATCGAACGAGATCGTCTGATTCTCTTGTCTTCTTCAACTGCTAAAAATTTCTTGGACAAAGTCTGCAGCAATACAAAGAAAATCAGTCGTCATCATCACCAGACAGCTATTCTAGAACTGGACAATCGTCGCGCACCCCTTTGATCGAAAGACGGTTAATGGTTCTGCAGACTGGGTCTAGTTTTAAGCATCTTCTCCACCCCTGCCCAAGCCGAAACAGCAGCGTGGCGTCCAAAGACCCCTAGCCCAGCTGTCTCTGACACATCTCGTCTCAACTCGTCCTACGTTTAAAAAAAAAATTAACCGTCGACAACGCGATCGGATCAGCTCCTGACACAGGTTCCTCCTCAGTGCGAAACTCCTCCCAGCGTCTGATCTACGACTTTGGCCACGGCCCAGCATCCCTAACCGTCGAGAAGAAGGACAGGGAAAATCCTTTTCTATCCCATCATCAGCCGCGCTAGCCGTACAGTGCGCCCTTTGACGGCCCACACCTTGTACCCTATCCGCTGGCACGCACCGTTCTTCCGGTCCAAGTCGTTGACGGCCTCCACTACTGCGTACGTATTACAGATTTATGGTAGTAATTATTGTGGCATAGTGGGTGGTAGGAGTCCTCTCCCGGTTTGTCGACACCTCAAGGGTTGGTTGTCCACACTCATCTTCGGCTGGTACTAGGGTACCGTGATAACTAGGCTTCCTCGCTAAAGTCCAAGGCCGAGAAAATAGGAGATCAGTTTAGGAGTTTCATGGACAGCTGACATCCGAATGTCTCCAAAAGGTGCCCACTCTACCCTGCCGATATTCCTTGTCATCTTCCCCCCTGGTCGCTTGCTCTGCCTGTATCTCGCGTTCCTCTTATGACCTTATGCCCACCCACTGCTTTCAACCTTAAACCTTTTTTGTTTTTTCCTCTCCTCCGCTTCTTCTTCTACTTGGCGTAGTTGAAGATTCTACGGCGGTCCCGTGAGTCAAGGTCAAACTTCAACCTTCCTTTCCATTCTCTTCAGTCGCTGCTGGATCAGATCGCTCTTTTTATTATTCCGATTGGGGTCGACGATTTCCTCTTTCTTTACCTTATTTGTTTGTTTGCCTTTGTGGTACCTATTGGATTATTCGCCTGGGAATTTTTATACATTGTAATTGGGAGGGTCGCTAGAAGATATAGGGGATATCTGGATACGAGTCAAATCGCCAAAACTCTGCACCCAAAAGGTTCGGCGCCGACATACGCTCTTTTACGAACGACGATCGATCCCGACGATCCCCATCGGTCGACCGCATTGCCAGTCGGTACCTGTCGCAGGTCGACATTCCAAAAACACCTAATACATAGAGCCAGCCTCGATAGAGGCAACCGCCGCGAACATGTCGCTTGGAGAGCTGCTCGCTAAGCAGCTGACGGCGCAGAAGCTGTTCTTCAACATTAGCTTTTGGGGATTCCACTTGGCCATCTTCGCCTATGGTTGGTGGAAGCAGTTTTCAGACCCCCGTCTGGCCGGTCTGAACACGCTTACTTTCTCAGTCTGGATTTCTCGAGGTGCCGGTCTGGTGCTTTCCGTCGATGGAATGTTGATTCTGTTGCCCGTCTGCCGAACAATCATGAGGTGGATCAGGCCCAAGATCCGCTTCATCCCCTTTGACGAGAACATTTGGTTCCATCGCCAGATTGCTTATGCCATGCTGATCTTCAGCATCACGCACACCGCCGCTCATTATGTCAAGTAAGCTTTATTTGTCCCTCATACGAATTCTTCATGGTGCTGGCAAGAAATATAGGAATTCTTGAGCAAGATGACGATATTAACCAATTTCACAACAGCTTCTTCAACGTCGAGAGAGTACAGGTTCGCGCCCAAACGGCTGTTCAGATCCATTACGCACAGCCTGGTGGTGCCACTGGTCACATGATGCTGTTGTGCATGCTTCTCATGTACACCACAGCCCACCACCGTATTCGCCAGCAATCTTTCGAGACTTTCTGGTACACTCACCACCTTTTTATCCCGTTCTTCCTCGGTCTCTACACCCACACTGTTGGATGCTTCGTGCGTGACACCGTCGAGCCGTTTTCACCATTCGCCGGAGATGAGTACTGGGAGCACTGTATTGGATACCTGGGTTGGCGCTGGGAGCTGTGGACCGGTGGCTTCTACCTGATCGAGCGTCTGTACCGCGAGATCCGTGCCCGTCGTGAGACCAAGATCACCCGTGTTGTCCGCCATCCCTATGGTAAGTTTACTCAGTTCACAACTTCCCATGGTTGGACTTTGAGCGCTAATGTGTGATTCTGCAGATGTCGTCGAAATCCAGTTCAACAAGCCCTCTTTCAAGTACAAGGCCGGCCAGTGGCTCTTTCTGCAAGTCCCCAGCGTGTCAAAGTACCAGTGGCATCCTTTTACCATCACCTCTTGCCCATACGACCCCTATGTGTCGGTTCACGTTCGTCAAGTCGGTGACTTCACCAAGGCTCTCGGTGACGCCACCGGTGCCGGATCCGCCCAGGCCAAGCTCTACGAGGGTGTCGACCCTATGGGTATGTATGAGGTTGCCCTTCAGAACGGCCAGCAGATGCCTATGCTCCGCATTGACGGTCCCTATGGTGCTCCTGCCGAGGACGTGTTCGAGAACGAGATCGCAGTCCTTATTGGAACTGGTATCGGTGTCACTCCTTGGGCTTCGATTCTTAAGAACATCTGGCATCTGCGCAACGGCCCGAACCCCCCGACCCGTCTCCGACGTGTTGAGTTCCTGTGGGTATGCAAGGACACCAGCTCCTTCGAATGGTTCCAGACGCTTTGTCCTCGCTCGAGCAGCAATCAACAGAGGCTGCAGGTCTTCCGGGCGGCAACGGTGTCGAGTTCCTCAAGATCCACTCGTACCTTACACAAAAGCTCGACATGGACACTACACAGAACATTGTGCTCAACTCTGTCGGCGCAGCACTCGACCCCCTGACCGAGCTCAAGTCTCGTACCAACTTTGGTCGCCCCAACTTCTCCAAGCTGTTCGCCTCCATGCGCGATGGTATCATGGACAGGACATATTTGAATGGTCTTGAGGGAAGCATGAAGACTACAGTGGGAGTCTACTTCTGCGGTCCCTCAGCAGCTGGTACGTTACTCTTCATTCCTATCCATGTCAGGCGTGTTCATGCCTTGCTAATATCTTTATTTCACAGCTCGCGATATCAAGTCTGCCTGCAAGACTGCATCTGTCAACGAAGTGGAGTTCCGCTTCTGGAAGGAGCATTTCTAGATGCTCACCAACATCCTTGCATCATTACTTTTTCTGTTTTTGGCCTTAATTGGTCACTTATTCTGTACCACCAGGAAAGACTGCCTAAATCGATCACGGCGCAAAAGGCTTCTAAAACACTGGAGAGCGTCATGCGCGGGGGGGGGGGGGGGGGGGGGGGGGGGGCAGAGCTGCAGGGCCGGAAGCGTGGTATCCAGAGCGGCATTGTCAAATCCTGTTTTAAAGCATTAAACATACTTCATACTAACGTTGTATTTTTTTTTCTTGTGCTCTACATCCCCTGTGCACTCTAACCTGTCTTTTTTTCTTTCCCCTTCCCACAGCACGAGCGACATTAAGAAGGTTTTAAACTGAGTGAAGCTGAAGCGTTTCGAACAAAGGGAACTGGACAGGGGAGATGGGTCGACAATATGACGCAACACATCACCGGGGTACTTTGATCTGCTTTCAAGAAAAGGGCAGGTATTGTGGGAAAGGGCCAATATGGCGAATCTCGTTGGTCATAACGTTCAGATATCCGGCGTATTCTTTTTTTTTTTTTTTTTTTTTTTTTTTTCACTTACAATGTTATAAATATCCAGCGAAATTCAACATCCTCAAAAGCAAATACGATCTGAACCAGATTGGATTATTCATCCCTTCTGAACAGCGGGGACTTCCAGAAAAGTCCGAAGGTGGGCGGGGTCTGATGTGTGCCAAAAAATTATCCTTTTTCAGCAAACCAACATTACCTACTTGGTCTGGTCGTCAGGTACGGTACCTTCAACCCGGCGCAGTACAAATCCGATGTTTGACCCTCTTTCCCTACCCCTGGTCTCTTTTTATTAGGAGGGAATTTTTATTCTATCTTATCTTTTTCTTTTCCTTTTTTTTCCCCGACCAGTCGCTCTTTTTGACCTCCACCTCGATTCAATCCTTGCCCCCGGCAGAATGTGACCGTGTACTCTGAAACATGGTAAGTTTCCGAATTCCTCCCTCTAGTAAGCCCAACCCAGTCAGTCCACGTTCCGTACGAGGCTTATTTCGACCTTTGCCGTAGTCGTGCCAAAAAAGAGAGAACAATAATAACAATAATACCACATATCCCATCTTTGTCGTTTCCGATCGGCAGGGGCTCTCGGTTGGTGAATCTCGAACCACGTTCCCACTCTGTCCACATATATCATTTTCGTCTTTTCTGCGCATCTCCGGTCAATGTCGTCCGTACTTGCCGGAAGCTACCGGGCCGTGCCCTGGGGGTATGAACCCAGTCTGTATCTGCAGACGGAAAGCCGGGCCAGCATAGAATGACCTCAAACTGTATAGTAGATGCAATCGCTGACAAGACCGGGGGAGGCTTGCAATGTCGTCTCTCCACGAGTTACACTTTATGGTTGCGGCGTGGTTTTGTTACTGAACTGACGCAACTGTATTGCAAATAAAATAAAATAAATAAACCAAAAAAATAAAAAGGCCGTAGTTTTTCCTCATTAGGTCCTAGAAAACTCAAAAACCAAAGCGGCAGCAGATTGGACCCTTGGAGAGAGACTTCACGTGACGCCTCCAAAAAGGAGACTCTTCGACGTGAATCTTCGCAACACTGCTTTCGTCAAAGGCATCATTCCGACATGCGCAAGACAAGCGTCCCCCCATGTTGGAAAGTGTGTGGTTGTTTGCCTTGGCATCCGAAGAAATGGGGGACCATGAACAGAGCCCCCCAGGGCCAGCTCCGCCCTTTGCCAAGTCTTCTGATCAGGCCATATATTCCGTGCGCAGGGCTAAAATCGAATCACCGTCAAGCTTTTTTAATTTCCTTTTGTGTAACTTGAATTTCATGCTCCCCGCTTGTCGAAATCTCATTTCATATCTGGATTTGATTATCGTTACGAACCAAAAAGACACTACAACAGGTTAAGATGTACCTCGACTAACCAACAACCAATAATAATGCATGGATCGATAGGCGTTTACAATATGGATTGCGTCTTGAGACTTTTGACATACATAATGTGTCATCCCTGTTCCACTCTTCATTCCTGTGAAAATCACCCCATCAAACAAACAAACGTTCATCTCTGTGCATGAGCGGGAAGCCTTTCGGGATCGGCCAAGATGATCATCCGCGGTATGGAACGATGGGTGCTGAGCTATCAGGGAAGCGAAATGATGGGCTGGACAGCCTTGTCGTCCACCACCGGGCCATAGCGGACTCTGCTGGCGACAAGCCCCTGGATCATAGCCACTTGTCCCTCGGTTACTACTGGCCACATGTGGTATCTGCCGTCCGGGTCGAAAGGGGGGATGTCGAGGAGGTATGGCGGGTCGTACCCGTCGGGAAACGACCAAGACGATGTCACCTGCATGCGCTGACGGATGTGGTTTTCCCTGCGTCGCGAGAGGATCCATTCTCGCTTCTGATCCCTTACCCACTTGGCCAACACCTGCAGGGAGTCGCCGTTGGTGATGTCGGGCGCCGCTTTGAGGTCGTCGATGAAGAAGCGCGCAGGCGCGGCGTACAGCTGCGTAGAGACGACGTGTTGGTTGGTAGGATCGCGATCGACGCTCTGGGGTGTGCGTTCTAGCGCTTGGTGGACGGCTTGCAGGTCGCAGATCTCGAGGTCGAAGAGGATGTTTCTCGCATCCGCACCCTGGCCGTCGATCTCTGGCTGACTGGCTTGTGCGTGGACGTTGCGACCGTACATGTCCAGGAGATTGTCGACCACGTCGCACACATCTTTATCGGCAGCGACGTACATGTCGGCCATCCACCGTATGGCAGCACCGAGCTCCCGGCACCGGTCTTCTCTGGTCGGCGGTCTTGACGTGTCCGGCGCTGAGCAGCACGCCCATGCGAATTCGGCAAAGTTGTTTGGGGCTTTGGAGTAGGGCGGGACAAGGGGTTCCACGTGCGCCGGGCCAACGCGTGCTCGGACGGCATGCTGCAGGACGTAGCGCAGCCTTGACGGGTCGCCGCGCCAGACGGGATGTGGCAAAATCTTGGCCAGAGCCTTGAAGTACTCTTCAACGGTGGGCTCATGGCGGCCATCCCTTGCAGTGTCGGGGCAAAGTGCTACAGCAACGCCCGAGAAGACGCCATGGACATTGGGCTCGACACTTCTGCTAGTGATGGTCTGGGTAGCCTCCGGGTAGAAGTTGATTCCAAGGCCATACCTGAACAGATCCGGCAAGTCGCAGCCGAATAGCCTCGGCATGGCCCGCCAGACGTACAACTCGCCGGCTGAGACTGTCGGGCACGACCTGAGAAGAGCTTCCTCGTCGGCATCTGTCCACCAGTGCAAGCGCAGATTCCGCTCTAGATCTATGCTCCAAAAACCCCTTTCGAAGATGTCCACTGCGTGACCATGTTGAGAACCGGGTAGGAGCTTGATTATATCTTCCTGGGTGAATGCCTCTATGCAATCCTCCGCGGCTGATTCTGTTACTAGTGATGGTGGTTGCACGAAACTGTCCATTGTCTCCGTCTCTGTGCGTTCTTCAGACTGTGTTCGTGGATCTTGCAGGACCTTGTATCGCCCTGTTACACTGCCTTCTGGCATTGGACCTTTGGCCTTTTTTGCAGGCTGCCGTGCTTGAAGAGTCGCCTTGGGAGGCTTCCGCTTGGTGCCCCGCATGGGCTTCGACATGGGCGGAGCCAGCGTCGGTATCGCTGTCGTTGACAAGCTGGAAACACTTGTAGGCGAGATCTCGGCCAGAGGACCAAAAACGCTAGGTTTCGTGGTTATGTTCCCTGGTTGGGTATGTGAGAGGCGTGGTGGCATCGGCATGTTCCTGCCATTCATGAACTGGCCCTTCATGACGGGTAAGATTGAATGATTACGAATAAGTACTGCTGCTTGCCGCCGTTTGCTTCTTGTCTTTGGAGCTGACGTAGGGAGTGAAGCTTATTACACTTGGAGATGAATGAGTAGAAAATGGTGTATGATTTCAAGCCTTGATTTTGGTACGAATGATGGATATGTGACTTTCTACGTCAGTCTGAGAAACAGAAACAGAGCTTTTTGTTGGTTTCTTTCTCTTTATTCGAATTGGATCTGAGCAAACATTCTCGAACATGTGTTTGTCAGAAAGAAAAAAAAAAAAAAAGTGTCGGTGAAAGACAAGGCCACAGGACGGAAACAGCATAACGCGAACTCATATTGTCGCAGACGGAATGATGAACTGCATGATGCGAAAGGACAAAGGAAACGATCGCAAAAACTGCATTGAGTTAAGCCAGCTGAATTTGCCGCAAATTTGTAGACTTTAGCATGCGTGAGTTTACTCGGAGGGTTTCGTGCAAGAGTAAAATATATTCCGTTGTGACAGTTGCTCAAATCCCCAAAAAGTTATCGCCAGTTTGCTTGTCAATGTCTAGGTAGCTCGTGATGGTGTTTGTTGTTGTTTTGCAGTACAGACAGCGTAACCTGTTGGGGAAGGCATACGCTAATACAGTGCTATTATGGCCTGTATCGGACAGTACGCACTGGCTCCCACGGTGATCACTCTCCAGAAACATCACGTAGCAAGCCAAGATAACAGCGACTACGGAGAGGCTGGTCATTGCAGATACTCGAAGAAGTTGTCGATCAATCCTGTCTAAAGAGTCGCATCGCTTTCTTCCGTTTTACTGCTTCTTGTTTCCTCAGTGCAGCAAGCGACGCAGCTAAGTCTTGAATCTGAACGTGGTCGATTTTTTTTTATTTCTATTTTTTTATTTTTTTATTAAATCTTCACTAAGACCCTCACCTCTTGATCTTCCAAATTACTGAATTGAATTGAATCTTGGAGACCTCCTTTTCCGACATTTGCGAATCGCATCTTGATTCCTCCCTAGATTTTGGGACGAGCGGTAAGGCTGGGCGAAGAGCAACGAGCTATAGTACATCAGCTCTCAATCGGACAAGGACATCACCATGGTGTTTGCGTGGTAAGCACAATTCACTACCTCTATCGACCACACGAAATGTCTCGATCGAGCACCATAGCTCACCATCGCTCAACGTGAATCAATTCATTCGTTTCAGGTACCAAGCAAGGCTCGCAGCCCGGCCGCTGCTCACCCAAAGCATCACCACAGCAGTGCTGTTTGCCACGGGAGATATCACGGCCCAGCAGCTGGTCGAGAAGAGGGGCCTCGAAAAACATGACTTTGTACGCACCGGCCGCATGTTTGCCTATGGTGGCAGTAAGTTGCATCCCCGACGGGCACCGCAGTTCTTCATTCACCACCAGAGAAGCTCGACTGACGTTCGCTACGCAGTAATATTTGGACCCGCGGCCACTACTTGGTTCGGAATCTTGCAGCGCCATGTGGTGCTTAAGAACGCCAACGCCACGATCCTGGCCCGCGTCGCCGTTGACCAGGGCCTTTTCGCGCCGACCTTCATTGGCATATTCCTCAGCTCTATGGCCGTCTTGGAGGGCACTAGCCCGCAGGAGAAGCTGCAGAAGAATTACTTTACCGCCCTGACGTCCAACTACATGCTGTGGCCGTTTGTGCAGCTGGTCAAGTAAGTGTTTTCTGCTGCTGCTGTCGATCCCGCATCCTTATCGCGTTTGCTAATGTATGTCATGACAGCTTTAAATTCATCCCGTTGCACCATAGAGTTCTCTTTGTGAATGTCATCTCAATCGGCTGGAACTGTTATCTGAGTTTCCTCAACAGTGGTGCGCCGAATAAAATTGAAGAGGTCGTTGAAGAAGGCGAGGAGGGCGTTGAGAAATTGATCGAGAAGGTCAAGAACTGAACATACTAGGACACCCGCGGTCTTTGGTATCAAAGATAGGGGTACAAAGTCGTGTTACATGTTGGGTCCTATTTCTTATTTCATTGATTTCTTTGCTCCGAACATCGTGATTCGTTGTCTAGAGCATGCGTTTATATTAGAGAAGACAACGGGATACCAGGCCTTCAATACATTCAACCACCAACATATCTACTCCTACCAGAAACTATGTACGGCGTGTTTTACTTGACTCACAGGGACTTCTAGCAGTAGAAGGTCACGGCCAGTGTTGATTTGAAGCAATTAACTAACTTATCTTCGTTCTGTCCATCTTTGGACACATACCCACGCTATAAACTGTCAAGTCTTCCAGGGTTAGGAGAATTTCCGACTCCCACGTGATAGCGCGATCCAAATATCCCGCCCCTGATCCACGATCGCGGATCTCATCTCGGAGATTCCGGATTTGAGCTGGATTGACGTGATTGATTCTTAGCCCGCCCTGCAACAACAACATGAAGCCATTCCGAGCTCCATCCCTGAAAACTGCATATGCATCAATCGCTGGCTTTGTAACTTGACAATAACTTGCTCCGACTGAACGATACTCAATTGGTTGGGTTGCCAATATCGCACTTCACAATTTTGAATCATTTGCCTTCTTGTATATTGCAACAATCAAGAGAGTCGGGGTGATCGAGCTTAGAGTTGAAGACTGCCCACCAGATTTCTCGCACAAAACTCTTTACCATCAATCTCTCACTCGCACATCGTTCCACCTTGCCATGGCACCCCGCAAACGAAAGGCGCCCACAACACCCCAAAGACCCGCGGCAGTCTCCGGCGGCCGAAGACGATCGACGCGCATAGGGTCGTCCGCCGAGAAGAGCAAGTACTTTGAAGGCGACTCCGGCTCCGATTCCGACTCCGACTCCGAAGACGCATACACCGCGAAGCGTGCCAAGACTGGCGATGGCGCAAAGTACTCCGGGAGGCGTGGGCCAAAGGTCGAATCGGACGCTAGCGAAGACGAGTATGAAGCACCGGATGACGACGATGACGAGGAGGATGAGGATGTGGCCGGTGGAGCGTCGGGTGACGATAGCGACGAGGAGCAGGACAGGTTAAAGCCGTACAAAGCCAGTAAAAAGAACGGAGCCAAGGGTTTTGGCAAAGCAGCGAGCGGAAGTCGGGACAAGAACAAGAGCAATGAGGATTCCGGCGAGGATGACGACGATGATGATGAAGACGATCGGGTGACTTTTATTCCACACGTCAAGCTACGGGAGCTTGGTGGTGTTGAGTATGCGGATGAGAGACTGCATCAAAACACGTTGCTGTTCCTAAAAGATCTCAAGGCCAACAACGTTCGGTCCTGGCTCAAGTCCAATGACGCAGAGTATCGTCGATCCCTAACGGACTGGAGCTCATTCATAGAGACTCTCACTCCCCGGATTGTCGACCTCGACGACACGATACCCGAGCTCCCTGCAAAGGACATAGTGTTTCGTATTTACAGGGACATTCGCTTCTCCAAGGATCCCACACCTTACAAGCCTCACTACTCTGCCGTCTGGTCGCGCGCCGGGCGCAAGGGGCCGTATGCATGCTACTACGTGCACTGCGAGCCCGGCAAGTCGTTTGTTGGCGGTGGTCTGTGGCATCCAGAGGCTGAGTCTCTGCGTCGGCTGAGGGCCAGCATCGACGAACGGCCAAGGCGGTGGAGGAAAGCGCTCGTCGAAGACGACAGACTGCGACGCACTTTCTTGCCCAAGGCGAAGAAGGGCGACGAGAAGTCCATCTTCAGGGCGTTTGCGGCCGCGAATGCCAACGACGCACTCAAGAAGAAGCCCAGGGATTATCCGCTTGATCATCGTTACATAGAGCTGCTCAAGCTGAGGAATTTCACCGTCAGCAAGAAGATTACCGATGACGTGTTTACGTCAGCTGATGGCGTTGATCAGCTCATGGAGCTTTTTGGTGATATGCTTGGATATGTGAGTATTGTTTGCTAGCAATTTGATCGTGTTTGGGTCAGTCACTTATCATGACATTCTACAGATTACGCATCTTAACTCCATTGTGATGCCAGAAGACGGAGATGAAGACGACGACGACGACGATGAAAATGCCAATGGAGACGCCACAGACGCTACAGAGTAGTGTGTGATGCAGTTCACAGTCTGTAGCTTTATCTCCATCTCTATCTCAGTACTCCATATTTGGGTTTCGGTTTTGTTTACGACGACGCTTCGGTATGTGACAAAAGAGTCGCAATTCTCCTACATGTCTTGTCTATGTACTTTTATTTTCTGGACTACTTTGGCGAGTTTTGCTTCTAATATCATGTCTACTTCTGAATGGGCTTGTTTGCCATACGCTCAAGTCCATTGTCCGTGATGTGGTAAAGGTCGACCTCCTATAACAAGAGCAGCCGACCCCCCGTTCGACGAAGGATCCGTAATATCATCACGCTCACCTACCGGATAACTAGGTGGCAAGTCGCTCTGACCTGTTCCCCAAGTGCCTGTGGGCTTCTGACTCACAATCAGCTCCAAAACACCCCCATCGCGGAAGAAGTCGTGCGTTATCCAGTTTTTAGTATAAGGATGCCCATTCAGCGTTGCACTCTGGATGTATTTCTTTTCATATGTCGGATCGAAGTTGCTGATCCGTATGACTGCTTTTCGCCCAGCAATCTTGGCCTCGGGACCGGTCGCCTTGATGCTCACCTCGCGGAAGAAGGGGGGCGTGATGAGGTAGACGTCCTGGCCGGCGACGGGAAAGAAGCCCATGAAGACCATGGCGGCGAATGCACCCATGGCGCAGTCGTCGTTGCCCGGGATCCCGTTGATGCTCGCGTTGAACTGGCTCGGGATGTACCGATGGGCCCAGTACGAGCTCAGGTCGGGCCGCCCGGCGTAGTGGAACTGGAACACGGGCAGGAAGGCCTGCTCGTTGCCCATGTATGCAACCTCTTCGTGCCAATACTCGAGGCGCTTGACAAAGGTCTCGGGCCCGCCCATGCGCTGCACCAGTTCTGCCATGTCCTGGGGCACGAAGAAGCTGTACAGCCACGAGCTGCCCTCGTATGTGGAGTGGCGCGTGTCAAAGTAGCACGAGTGGAAGGCCGTCTTGGGGCTGCACAGGCGCACGTTGTGGTACTGCCACTCTCCGTCCAGCTTCCTCGGCTGCATGAAGCCCGTGAAGGGGCTGAGGGTCAGGTCGCCGGCGTGGACCTCGCGGAAGATGTCGGCCTGCTCCTCCCGCCAGATGTTCTTCCAGTTCCCACCGCGCCTGTGGTACTTTTCTGCATCCTCGCCGTGGCCGAGAGCCCTGGCCAGGAGCGAGATGCAAAAGTCTTCGTAGGCGTACTCAACCAGCCGCGAGATCTGCCTGCTGGAGGGGCCGGTGCCGTTTGTGTCCACGTCGTCGACTGGTATGTAGCCCAGCCAGTGGTACGATTTCAGGTTCCCGCGGCCCTCGACGTCCCACATCTCGGGTTCGACCTCGGCATCGGAGACGACGGCTTTGTAGGCCGTGTCCCAGTCGATATCTTGACGCAGCTTCTTAACATAGGCATCGACGATGACTACGTCGGCGTTGGAGCCTCCCTGGCTGAACCCCTTGGAGAAGCTCATGCGGCAGTCGGGCAGTTTTCCGACGTTGCGGTAAATGTCCAGCAGGGCGCGCACCATTTCCGTCTGCGCAACAGGGTCGATGATTGTCAACAAGGGGTGCTGGGCCCGGAACGAGTCCCATATACAGTAGAAGGAGTCATAGTAGGGCTCGGAGCCGCCCCAAAGCGGGTTCTCGCCCGTGTAGTTCTGCGGCGAAATCAAACTCCGGTACAGGCCAGACCAGAACGTCGTCTGCATGTCCTCGCTCACCCCGCTTGCGTCCACCTCAACGACGGAGAGCTTATCCCGCCACGAGTCCTGCGCCGCGCGAAAGATACCGTCGAAATCCAACCTCGGCATCTCGGCCTCGGCGTTTGCGCACGCCTGGTCGACCGACATGAAGGACACGCCGACCCGCGCGAGGATGGTCCCGCCCTCGCCCGGCGGCTCGAACTGGACCCACGACCCGGCCGATCCCATGGAATCTATCGAGTCGAGGAACTTGGGCTCCTCTGCCGACGCGGCGCCCTTGAACGTGCCGGACCTCCGGACCTTGGCCCCGCTCACGTCGGCGCAGACGTAGGCGCGGTAGTTGCCGCGGCCGAACGACGGCGAGAACTTGGCGTCGCCGACCATGCGCGCGGCCGTCGCCCCCTCCTCGGCGTAAACCTGCGTGCCGCCCCCGGTCCGGCTGTTGCTCAGGTCGACCAAGTCCAGGAGGACGAGCGGGCTGAAGGGCACGGCGCTGCGCTCACCGCTGCTGCTGCTGCTGCTGCCGCCGCCCGGGAACGAAAAGCGGTACAGCGCCGCGCGCTGCGTGACCGTCATCTCGGCGCGGACCGAGTTCTCCAGCTCGACGGCGAAGTAGCCGGGCGTGGCACGCGCCGAGCCGTTGACGCGGCGCACTCCGCGGCTGGTCGAGGAGAAGCTGCACTTGGCGAAGTCGTCGTCTGGACAGCCCCTGTGGACCCAGAGGGGGAAGTTGCCCAGCGAGGGGCTTCCTCCTGTGCCCGAGTCGTGGAGGTGCTGTCATTTATAATTTTGTTGTTGATTGTTGTTAGGATGAACAAGTTCAGGGCAATCAGATGGCACTAGGCCTCTGTCGCTGTTCTTTGAATTCATAGCGCAGATAGGACGTCTGATAAAACAACCACATACCGAAAACCCAATGATCTTGCTGTCATCGCTCACGAAGCCTGCGGCATTCTCTGTGTGGCTATTCGTGTCGGCCACGGCTTTAACCATGCCGTAGGGGAGGGTGGCCCCAGGGAAGACATGGCCTGTGCTGGCTTTGTCAGTTGTTTGAGACGTGTACAGGATTCGCAGAAAGAGAGCTCATACCGCCATTGACAGTGCCGATCAAGGGGTCGACAAACTTGAGAAAATCACCCTTGGCAAAAGCCCCAGTGGGATAGCGGTTCCCGCTCCCACTCGAGGAAGCGAACGGGTGCTTTCCGAAGCCGCCAAGCCGTCGAGGATCAGACGGTAGGAGAAAGTAGTAAAGGAAGCAGAGGGAGGCGGCGAGCGTCAGTAGAAGGCGGATCCGGCGAGGCGGGCTGCTGAGGTGTATCGGAGCTGAGCCACCGTTGCTGCTCTTCCCGAAAGGTGCCATCCGGCCGGATGACGGGATCGCCTGCTTTTGGACGGGATCCGAGGCCTTGGTGGCTGTGATGGTAGTGTAGTGGTGACTGGTGTTGGGCTGTGCCCTGTTGCCGTCTGGGGGTACGTGTTATGTACCTGGGGTGATAGCCAATTAAAGCAGATGTACAATGGTCAGGCCTGCTGACGGTTGCCACCTGTGTTATGATTGCTTGTGAGTATTAGCACGAAGGGATATGCGAGACAAGTCTCCCTCAATAAACGCGGATTCAGACCATGCGAACCGATAAAACCGACAAACCCGCCTTTTCTGTCAACCTGTTTCAATATCGGGCTGTTTGATTCTTCAACAAACTATGGCCGTCTCATTGGAATTGCAAAAAAACATATATACCAATTGGAATTGTTCATGACGCTCTCGGGTCATGAAATGGCACGGAACCTGACTGGCATACAACTTGGTTTGGTTTGCGGTGCTCGGCCTTGCGGCTAATAAAAAATACATAGGCAGTATTGTAACCAAGGTAATCCAGTAATAGTAAGTAGTCCAGGTGAAATGCGAAATGAGGAGAAGAGACGGGCCGGGCCACCTTCTTCCGAGCCAAATAAATACGATTGTTTGGTATCTTTTGACCGTCCAGGTGCAGCAATATTCTTATTTATTATTTATTAATCATTCTCTTTGCTTTTATTGCTCATATACATATTTCGATACAAGCCTCTCATTGAAAATAAACACTTTTCAAAATATGCGGTTTCCTTTCCTTCAAATCCAACATCATTTGACCAAACAAACCGTTGGCCCATGAGAACCTAATATCAAACACAGGATTAGTCAATAGTCCCATCCACTGAGCGCGCGCGCACTATTACTCAAGCAAAAAAAAAAAAAAAAAAAAAAAAAAATCCAGCACATGATTACAAGGTGGAATACTACATACCATGGACGAGTATACATGATCGCGTTGAAGGTGTTGACGGACTCGTGCATTAGGCCCAGGCCATCCGTCGACTCTACCAGCTGTCGCAGGGTCGCGATGATCTCGTCGTCATCGTCAGTGGTCATGATGCGTACGATGAGCGACATAGGCCAAGCCATTCCCGGGCCTACGTGAGGGCCGCCAGTACTGGTTTGCACCATGCAGGTTAGTGAGGTGAATTAAACATATGATACCATCCACCAACAGCCTAGTCTTCTTACCCGTTGAGAACTGGACCATGCATGAAATAGGGGTTGTCTTTGCTCAAGATAAATTTGCGAGTGTTTAGATCTGATGATTTCGCGAGATTCGCTGCATGTTAGAACCTTGATAACTATCTCGTTTTACAGTCACAAGCCGTGCAAACAGTAGACTACTCACAAGTAGCATCATGTTTCGATACAAACCCCATCATGGCAGAGCTCAAGAGTGACGGAAGATTGGCATCGTCCTGTGCAGTAAATTAGCAATCAACCTACCAGCCCAAAGCGCATTCAAGGGTGCTAGACTCACCATGAGGTTGTGCGAACCAGACCCGTCAATCTCGTAAGCGTAAATTTCCCCGTAAACATCATGTCTGACCTTGGCATACCTCTCGACGCCGCGACGGACCTCGCCGGCCAAGGCAGACATGCCGCGGGCCAGGCCACGTCGAAAGCTGCTGTGAACATGGTCCCGCGTTGCGTCCGCCAGCTTTGCCATTATCTCGGCACACGACGCGAGATACCTCGAGAACATCATATTGGCCGGCACGAGCAGCTGATAGATGGTCGCGTCGTCCGAGGGCCGGAAGGCGCTTCGTATCAGGCCCGTGCCCGCCACGACGGGGTTGCCGTCCCCAGAGTTGCCGAGAGTCTCGCTCGCCGTAGACGTCTGCCGCTGGAAGCGATAGGGTGACGCGTTGGTGGACCCGTCCTCGGCGTACGTCCCTGCCTGGAGCGCCGTGGTCGTGTTCATGATGGCTTCGATCGCATCGACCCAGCCGTGGTTTCCAAAGAAGGCCAAGTCCCCGGTGCCATCGTAGTACTCGTGTGACAGCTGGCGAAAAGCAAAATGAAAGTGGCATTGACGTCAGCCTAACCAGCACTCTCGTTTTTACATGTGCAAAGGCCAACATCATAGCATAATCGACGTTACCTGCAGAAACGCTGCCAGACTATCCAGCTCCCACTTGCACTCAAACACAACCCCCTTGTCGGGTGACGGCCACACATAGTCTGACGAGATGGGAATATCGGACCTGATGCCAGACTCGGGCGGCGCTCGAAAGGCGTTACAGTGTGGCGACTTTTCAATAAAGCGTGCCTGCATGTTGATGGCTCCGCGGAAGAGCGATGCCAGAGAGCCCTTGGAAGGGGTAGCTCTCAGCAGGGATTTGTAGCTCTGTAGCTGGTTCGCGCTGTCTCTCAACCACCTAATGATTTCCTTGTTCAACAATATGTTTTACCTTACCGAATCCGGGTTACATGAGAACTGGTCCACTGGGTGCAGGGTTTGTGGAAAAAGGGTGTCACAAACATGGCGTCAATATCCCCGGTCACGATAAACGTAAGCTTTGCGTTGTCCACATCATCAGCTCCCAACCCAAGCCGCCTCGAATCTCAAGTCAGGGGCGTGACACATACCTCTTCGTCCTTGATCATTTCACCTCGTCAGTCAGCTGGATTCAGCGTACCACCCCTACCACCAAACCCTCCCGTTGAGGCCATATAAGTAAAGTATCAACACCTCAGACGGACACTCACCTTCGTCTGCGAAGCTATCCCGTGCCACTTGACCGCCGTGTCGAGCGTGTTGGGGAAGCAATTTTCAAACAATCGAAAGAGGTCCGGATCGGCGACGGCCCGCCTCATCTCGGCGATGGTCTCCTCCACCTCGTCGACGAGGAAGGTCCTGCAGTCCGGCTCGGGCCGCTGCATCGGGAGCATATTTCGCCCCTTGGACAGCGGCCTGTGGCTGCGCTCGACCGCCCAGGACGTGTACTCGGGGCAGTCGCGGAGGAGCCTCGGCGGCGCCGCCGGTGCTGCTCCTGCTGTGCGCATCGGCGGGGGCCATTGCGCTCTCGACCGCGTTGGGTTCGGCGGCGCTGCTCCGACGGGCGCTATCGCCGCTGCGACCAGCAGGAGCGGGACCATGAGGCGCCTTGCGACAAACGAGGCCAATTTGGCGCTGCCCATTTTGGGATGCATGTCGTTGCGCGTGGTAAATACGCCAATATCACCCCTCTCCTCAGTCGACATGACGCGATGCAGTATTCCGCCAAAGATAACAAACCCAAAATTGCTGGTTGGACCTTTTTGATTAAATTCCGTATAGGTACCAACCCGTTAGCAGAACGTGATTGGCAGTGCTTACCCGTGATCCTGTGCCGAAATTCCGTTCTGGGACACTCGGCGCTGTCTTACCCTCCCCGGCTGTGGCTAAAATGAATACTTGGCGTTGTGTGGGTGGTAGCGTCCTCT
The DNA here is from genome assembly GCA_003709005.1 of Magnaporthales sp. P1609. NCBI lineage: Eukaryota > Fungi > Ascomycota > Sordariomycetes > Magnaporthales > Magnaporthales sp. P1609. Next base: position 2,282,059 of record PELF01000007.1, on the reverse strand, counting down.
CTTGCTTGACAGCCGCCGTCAGTCAACACAAGACATTTTACATTCCTCATGTTGCGATCCGATCCGGAAGAAGGACAATAAACATAAACATTAAGCCATGACAGCCAAATATCCTTGACGCCAAAAAAAAAAAACTAAAGTAGAATACACACAGCTTTATGTATCTCGTAAAACACTCGGTCTGGACCTTGTGTCTTGAACAAATTCACGATATTTTTGTCCCATATGCAAATGGACGTGAGATGCCTTCACGTCGTTATCGTCAAAATAGAAAGAAGAAGAGAAAACGTGGCTCATTCCACCCTCCCATCGACCCTCAGTGTCCTCTTCCCATGTATCCACAGCGGGCATGCGATCGACCCACCACATCATCCTTTCATAATCAACATATAAATTGCACAGGGGAATGTGTCGTTCAAGAAAAAGAGAAGTGGTTGTAAGAAAGAAAACGTAGCGTCGTATAGCGTAATTCAGTCATGTCATGGCTCGGCATGCCTTGGCCTTAGTAGACACCTACTCTAACCGCCCTTTGTAGCTGCCCATCTTCTCGATTGAGCTCATGATGCCGCTGCGGGCCCCCGCCTGAGGACCAGAGAGCGTAGGGCTCTTGTTGCGTTGGTACTGCTGGCCTGGGCCACCGATCCGGCTCTTTGGTGCTGCTATCGACCCGGGAGCTCGTAGTCCGGAGATCCTATTGGGGTTCGCGCCAGCCCGGACCGTCTCCGGAGGTTGGATCCTCGAGAGGGGCCTTCCCGGCGTGGCCGCACCGCGCGAAGGTGTCGGCGGCGCATGTTGGGGCGCAGCCGTAGGGGCTTGCTTCCGAGCTGTTGTCGGGGCCCTGGGAGCCGGTGTGCTGCTGGATCCGATGAAGCTCTGCTGCATGTTCATCATCTCTTCGGCGAGCTGGACCAGTTCTCCCTTCTCCACACGCTCCTGCTCCAACAACGTCCGCATGTCGTCATTATCCATCTGCACCGTCTTGATCACAGCCTCGAGCTTCTCCACCTCGGCATGCAATTCCGTGATTTGCGCCGAGTCCTTTGCGGCCTTGGCCTTGCGCTCCTCCTCGAGCGCTGCTGCGGCGGGGTCGATGCGCGTCATGGTAGCGTGCCGGCCGGCCCGGATGTCCTCGTTCTCGCGGGAGAGGTCCTCGATCTTCTCCTCGAGCTCACGCACCCGCCTCTCCCACCGACGCTCGTAACTCTTCTTGAGAGCCGTGATCTTTTCGGTGTGTTTGCCCTTGTATAGGGCATGCAGTTCCCTGGCTACCTTCTCCACGGCCATCTCGACGTCGCGGGGCGTCAAGGCCTTTTCGCCGTTGGGGCCGGCAGCAGGCGAGGATGAAGATGCCCTATCAGCACCGCCCATGGCGGCCTCGGCCGCCTTGCCCGCACGCATTGCCGCAACCTTACTTTCGGCTTCCTGCGCCATGGTCTCGGCCATATCTCGCCTCTTCTCAGACTCGTCCAGCTTGGCCTCGAGCTCGTCGCGCTCACGCTGGCCCATGACGATCTCCTCTTTCACTTTGCGCAGCACCGCCTCCATCTCGCGACCGCGGCGCTCCCAATCGTCGCGTTCGGCCTGAACCTGCTCTCGCATCGACCCTTCCTCTCGCAGCTGTTCCATGCATGCCCCGACGCGCTTCTCCGCGTCGCCCACGGCCACCTTTAGCGACATCGCCTCGGCCTCCTTGCCGCTGAGCGAGGCCTTGAGGCTGCTGATCTCTGACAAGAAGTTTGATTTCAGGCTCTCGAGCTCGCGTGGTGTTATTGTCGGGACGCTGCGCGGGGTGGGCATTGGTGGGATGTCAAAGTCCAACAGGTTGACCATGCTCTTACGATTGGGCGTTGCCGCTACTGTCGCGGCACCGCCATGTGCCATATTCGGCGTAGTTCTGGAAGGTGACATTCGGCCGTGGTCATGGGCGTGTTGTTGCGCTTGCGAGAAGCGTAGCTGTTCCGTAAACTGCAGCAACAAATTGGTGGTGTCTCGAGACTCGGAGTAGTGAGATGGCCTACCCCCGTGTGATGGCGAACTCGGCCTGCCTCCGTCCCGGCTACCTCTAGGCGTTGGCATGCCGAGGTCCGCATGCTTGCTTGGGGTGTGGCCTATTCTCGCAAACATGGTCATGTTTGGCACCGCCGAGAAGTTGCTCAAGGTGCTCAACATAGTGTCGTCAGGCCCAGCAGACTTGTCGGCAGCGGCATCGCCATGTGACCTCGCATCTGATAACCCGTTAATGGCCAGGCCCGCCGGCCCGTTGTCGTCAAACCCCAGGGTCAAGTCATCCGCATCCTCTTCCGACTCGCCCATCTCGGTCGTGTCGTCCTCGAGGATAGCAATGGCCTTCTGCAGCCCTGGATCCTCACGCATCACATTGTCCAGGCTCATGTGCCGTTCGTGGACAGCGCGGGGGCTCATTGCTCTGGGACTAGCCAATGGCGAGGGCGCGTGCGGTGGTGATGCTGTGCTAGCCCCGTTCGCCTTGGGGGAGCTGATGCGGACCGGGAACCGCCTGTCAGGCCAGGATGGCTTACGCGGGCTCCGGACCGTCGTAGGTGCCGTCGACGTAGGTGGCGCCATGTCGCCGTTCGCAAGAGGCTGGTTCCCGTCTGCTGTCTGTGACGCGGGGGCTCCCGGACGGTCTTGTAGAATTTTGAGCGGCGAGAGCTCGCCGCCTGATATGATGCGGGACATGGGTCTCGGTCTCGGGGGTTTCGACGGCGATATATTTTCTTGTTGGTCTTGGTTGATTCTGCCTGCGCTCGTGTCGAGGAACGGAGAGCTGTCGCCTTCGCTAGCGTCAGGTTCTAGGTTGCTGCCTTGACCAGAAATTAAAGTCATTGTTGTTGAAGATGAGTTTTCGCGCTCGGTGACGGGTCGAGTTGCTGTTGTTGAAGCGTTCAGGATTGCGATGTGGGAAGGAGTGAGCGGCGTCGTTTCGGCTGTGGTGGAATCCGCCATCGTCCAACTGCGACTGGCCTTGTAATATGTGCGCAGGGGGGTTGTCTGTAAGTCTACAGACGGACACGAATCGTCGCTTTGTCAATTGATGTCGCTCGAGCGATTCCCAGGACAGTATATGGCCGTCAATGCAGCTTTGGGGGGGAAAAGGCCTTGTTGATAAGAATTGTACTCTGACAAGGTCACATTAAACAAACAAGCGTGTTCAAAGCGGTGTAACCACGGCGCGGGACGCCAAAAAGGCAGAAAGGAGGAGCTCTCACCCCTGTAATCTTAGTTCTGACTGTAAACACAAACGCTGTTGGCGTAGCAATGAGCAGAGTCTCACGTGGTTTGTTTCTTTCAAGTAAACAAATGCTTCTCACTGGGTTTTCTTCGACGTTTACGTTAATAAAAAGGGATGACGAACGACACAATGCCATTCGCCAAAAAAAAACTATATATATATATATATATATATATATATATATAAAAAAAAAAAAAAAAAACTCCGGTATGTGGTTTGGATTCAGCACTAAACTAAGATAACCACGATGAACATGAAACGAACGCTACGGGGAGAGAAGAAGAAAAAAAGTACAAAAGTCTCATACACACTTGTTATTTAGTTCGGTCCCAGTAACCTTCCCGCCACGTGTGTGCCTGTAACAGATCGATCACACACGCAGCTTGACGGATCCAGGAGATTCCGTCGGGCCTGCACGACAGCGACTGGAATACTACTAAGAAACAGGCCGGCCATTGGGGGCAACTCGGAATCGCACCCTGTTTCACCAATCATCAAATCACAGCAGCAAGCACACACCAAATGTAGCTAGAGCCTCTATTCTCCTTGTATTTTCATAATGGTCAACGGACCTAGAGTCGGTTTTACGCTGCGCCCCTTGTAACTTTGTTACGACGGAGGTAGACCAAATAAAAAAACCCAAAAGACCATGAAAAAGGAGCAAGGAAACTCGAAAGACAAAAAAAAAATCCCCCCGCCTCTCAATGGCTTTTCTGGAGTCAAGGAAATTCGTAAAAGTCGTTAGGTATGACAAAGAAAAACAAAAACAAAAAAACAGCAAAACATTATCAAATGAGGAACATAAATATCGCTTGCCGCAGACAGCGACGACATTCGTGTTTTCGTATTTCATAAAAACTTAGTCGTCGGGGTCCGCGTTCACTAGCCTTTCATCGTAGTCCTCCTCACACGTACGCTCTCTCACAGTGCTCTCATCCAGATCCAAACGTGTCAGTGAATAAAAAGAAGTGTATAGTATCCATGTATCGTCGAGGCCCGCCTAGGTTCATGATAGGCAAGTCGAATGGCCTGTGCACTTCCCCGTCCCGAACAAGATATCCTCTTGTGACTGGCTTGGAAACCGGTTGACTCGGCTACCCAAGCCTCAAGACAGGGAATGCTTTAAACCGAAGCAGCTGACAAAGGAGAAGTGGTGTTTGAAAGTCCGAATTTCACAAAGATATTAAGAGTCGTTCCATAATTGATTCGGGAATTACTTCCATTCCATGCATTCGTGTCGTATGTAATGTGCCGTCTACAAACAAGATGACTGCTGCATTCTGGCTCGTCAACCACATCTTGTTTGGTGTAACAAGACTAGCTGCTAATGCATGATGCGTGATGCATGTTGATATGTCACAAGTTTCGGATCTCATAATTATTGGAGAAAAAAGAAGTCGTTGTCGTCATATCAAATACCGTGGCGCCGTTGATGAGTAGTAAGAAATCGTCGAATGGGTTCGACAAGGAGATGGTGATAACCAAGCCTGAATCAACAAGGTTGAAAAGTTTCTCCAATTTACCTCGAAGATGCCGGGTTCTTATCTACGCCTAGACACGGGATGCGCGATGGCAGCCGCAGGGCGGTTCATTGTCTCGTATACGGGGGACGAGATGGGGTTGTCCATCAACGTCTTGCGACGCTTGAGGTCCATCTGACCACCACTGGTCGGGCGATCGTCGTCGTCGTCGCGGCCACGTTTGAGGCTGGCGTTGCTGTTCGTTACCGGAGTTGCGTAGCCGTTAGAGAGGTCCGCCGATTGAGAGTACACATCGCCGTTGGTCGATCCGTTGGTAGTTGAGCCCCTGTCATTGCTCATGACGCTGTACAGGTTGCTCGATGACTGGTGGGTAGCGGACCGGGGAGAAGTGCTGTAAGCCTGTTGATAGTAGGCTTGGGGAGCAGTGGCACTGCGTGGTGTCGAGCGTCCCGAGTTGCCATGTTGCCCGCCTTGCGGCATGTCCGCAGACACATGCGCCTGCTCGCTCGAGATGGAGGAAACAGGGGGTGCGGTGTAATTGTACTGCGATTGGCTGTTGTCGTACGTCCTACTGTCGTGAGTGTACTCAGGATCGTGCTCATGATCAGCCTCATCTTCCACCCCATTACTATGGCCTTGGTCGCCACCTTGAGGAGGATGCATCAAGCCATTGACCGGCTTCTGATCGTTCTGGTGATCGCCAGTAAGAACAGACCCCATCGGCCTCGTCGAAGGCGGGCCCATCTCCGATTTGACGTAGGTCGCCTGGTTGTAGATTGATCGGTCTTGCGGGCTTGTGCTGGCAGGTTGGTAGGGGGATTGCTGTAGTTGCGGGGCATTGTATAGCTGTCTTGAGCCGTCATATGACTGTGAGGCAGGCGGATATGCCTGCATGCTTTGTAGCGTACTTCCAGGAGGGGTGGTTGCTGGAGTGGTCGGCATCGACCGAGCATTGCTCAGGCTGGTATCGATGGACATGGGATTCTGTTGACCGTTGCTCATACCTTGCTGGGGCCATTGGAAGCTGTCGGAGTTGGCCATGTTGACGGCGCTAGAGGCACTAGTCGGCGGGGTCGGGAAAGTATGGGCGCGATCAAGACTGGGGCGGCCCATGTTCCCTGGCAAAGATTGAGGTCCATTGTGGCTCATGGAGTGGTGGTGCAGCGCTGGAAGCCCTGGGGGACCCTGAGGGTTCCTCATGCCACCATTTTCAGCCTTGCGGCGTTCGGCTGCGGCCATGAGCTGGCTGTTCCTGTTCTGATTGGCGGGGTGATAGAGCAAAGCGCTAATGTTGTGAACAAAAAGGGGGTAAAGCAACTCGGTAATCTTCTCCTTGTTGGCGAAGTCTAGCGCCCGCTCGAACGGAATCCTGTTCATTGTTAGCATTGAACAAAGTCGATTTGACGGAGCAGGGTATTCTACATACCAAACACCCTTTAGGTGCATGGGGCCGATCTTAACCACGTGTCTCATCTTCTCGCTCTTCAGAATGCCATCTCGTCGGCCACGGGTCATTCCAGCGACATTCAATAGCTTAGTGCCGTTGATCATGTGATTATCTGAACGGAAAGCAGTCAGCGAAATATCCCTTACATGCACTAAAATGAAGCATAAATAGAAGCGACTCACCCTCTCTTCGAGCGACGCAGACTCCACGTGCCTCGACCTGGAAGCACAAAGATCCCTCGTCTTCCCACAACGTGGCAGTCACGCGAGGCTTCATTCCAGGAGGCGCAATCTGACCCGTGGTGTCGAATCCCGAGTACTGATTTGCGACGGGGCCAGGAGCCTGTCCGTGATGACCTGCTATCGATGGCAAGACGCTCCCTGGTCCCATTTGTCCAGGCACGGGCGGTCCCTGCGGCGATGCCATGCCGTTTGCGTACGGGTATGCGCCATAAGGTTGCGGAGGAGCTGGGTAAGAGCCATGACTGGGCTGCATGATTGGAGGCTGAGGGTTATAGGATGTGACAGTCGGTGGCTGCGGCGCAGGGCCAGCAGACATGTGCTGCTGGTAGTACATGTCGTGTCCTTGGTTCATGGCTGGATACTGATCGTATCCAGCGCTTGAATGTGAAGATTGGCCTGAGAGAGCTGCGCCTACTGGCAGTGACGAAGACGGCGGGGTCTTGGGCCCGTTTGATGATGCAACCGAGGTGCAAGAGGAGTACGAGTCGGCGTGCGAGCTGCTTGACGAACCGATGGGGCTAATCCGAGGCGACGCCGTACCCGTCGAGTAGGCCTGCTGGGGAGGGGGGAAGGAAAATGATGGCAGCCTCTGATCACTCCCATACAACGAAGGTCGTTGGGAGGTGCTGTAATATAGTAAGTCTGAAGGGCCTCGGGATGAAGAAACTTGGGAGATCGACGGCAAATCCAGCTTTTCGGTGTTTGTTTATACTGAGGGCTGTTCCCACCTCTTTTCAATGGGCTGCAGGAAAACTTATGCAGCGCAATATGCCGGTCAATGAGCAGAGCCACGAGGTCCCGAATTTCGTGATTGGGGCTGCGGATGCCCTAGATTCTGAAGTGATCGATGGACAAACGAGTGCGGTTTTTTGCAGCCAAACTTCGTTCGCGGACAATTGCGCAAGTTCGACAGCCACGAGCTCGAGAAGACTGTCGTGGAAGTGAAGACGAGTTCGAGACGACACCGACAGCTTCGGATTCACATATGCAGGCTGGCTATGCTTGTCGTGTCTGTAGCTCTAGTGCGCTGTAGGGCAGTAGCAGGATGCGATGGAGACCTGTGCAGAGCAGTGCAGAGGATGCGACGAGATGTTGCGACTGCAAAACGAAAGGAGCGGGAGGGCGACCCTTTATAGTTGCTCTTCGAGAGTGATTCGAGCTCGAGTTCGTTCGTTTCTGCGCTCTGTGCGGCGTCTTGGTCCAACTTTGATTCCACTACCTGTTGGCTCAACAACAAAGCTAGAATTTGTACTGAACCGAACTTCTGGAACAAACTTCTTGGAAGTAACTTCTTTGGACGACCTGGAACATTCGGGGCGCATGTGTTAGTGGCCGTCAAGGTTGCATGAAAAAAATGTCATAAAGACATTATAGGTGGATGGTGTGATGCTGCTGCGTGCGCCAATGTATGTTATGAATAAAAGGTGGTTGGGCTTAGGTATAGGACGCAGGTAGAACTAGGTCGGCAGGAGGTATGGTATGTATGTGTATGTGTATGTATGTATAAGGCGGTGGGCGGCGGCATGGCATTGGGGAAAGAAAATAAGTCTACATTTGAGCAGACCGCCCAGCCAAAAACCCAACCCACATGCTCCTGCAGCGCAGCAAGCATACCTAGGCAGGCGCACCCCGAAAGCATCATCGTCTTTTGTTTGACTTACCTTGCCACGTTTCTTATGAAAAAGAAAAAGAAATCCAAGGATAACACGAAACCTCCTTCTGCTGCCTCGTGCGCTCAAAGTGACGAGGGAGTACTGTGGACAGAAGAGGAGAGAGGATAAGAGGTCCCGAGGAAAGAAGGCGGGCAGGAAAGGCTTTCCTTTTTGGTTGGTGAGAAGGAGGAGGCAGGTAGATCAGCAGCGAGAAATCAGAGGTCCTCCTCCGTGCAGTACCGTAATGGTCTTAGATTGGAAGAGAGGTCAAGACGACAGGGTTCTTACAAGGGTATGGGGCCGGGTACCCAGGCCTAGGTACCCTGGAGCAGCGGAACATCCCTGCTGAAAAGTAGGCTGGCGGTCGCGACTCCACCGCCGAAAGCTGCTGGCTGTGCGGAGGAGATCCAACCAATGTACCACACGGCTACAACGGCCACCCCCAATACTGTAGCATGCACTGTGCGCGAACGAGCGGGCGGGCGGGCGGGCGGGCTAGGCGCTCGCTCAAAAAGTACTCGGACGACGACTGGAGACGACCGCAAAACAAAAAAAGAGAAGGGAAAAAATCCCAGTAAAAAAAAATAATAAAAAATAAAAAAAGGCCAGAGCACCGCCGACCGCCGACCACCGGGCATGGGGACAGCCCAGTCCAAACAAATCTGACCATTCACTCAGACCAGAATGTAGGGACGAAAAGCGCTGGTTTGATCCCAGAATAATCGGATAATTACCATTGCCACCAGATGCGTTCCCAGTTGAACTTTTGCTGTATAGGTGGTTTTCTACAATACTTCCTTTGTTTACTTCAAATTACCTAGTTGTTTGTTGCGGCGTGTAGGAATAATCCCGCCGCATTCGCCGCACGCCCTTGGACTATTTTTTTTTCTTCCTTCTAACCTATCTTCTCTCCAGAACTCGGGGCTTGAACTCTTTACGGTGCTGCGCGGTAAGGAGCAATGAGGAGGTTGGTTGGTATTGGATTTAGCAGGGTTTACTTACGTAGTATGGCTTGTGCCCTGGCCTGTGACTTTGGCCTGTGGGAGGACTCTAGTTTATGGGCGTGTGGAAAAGTGCAGGAGTAAATAAGACGGAATCTTTTTATTATTTACATTATCACTGTGCTGTCATTTGCTGACAGGCCAGAGCCCCAGTGGGTGTCCAAGGATCATTGATCCCCTCTCTCTGAGCAGGCCACTGGATTGGAGCAGTGCGCCGTGCAGATGACCAAGGTCGTACCAGGAAGGGATACTGAGGAGCCGGGGCGGGGGATATTCAATCGCTGGCGAACAAAACGCCGCTCGTGAACACGGGAGGGGTGTTGCCAAAAGAAAAAAAAATAAAAATAACAATAAAAGAGTCAAGTCTACTCAAAAAGCCAAGGTCCTGCCCGTGTGGGCCGTGTCAGCACCAGACGATTCCTGGTTGGGTAAAGCGGCCGTCGACTTTTCTGTTTCGCAGCCAGCTAGTAAACCGAAATGGCGGGGGTAGCTCTTTCTGGTGTGCTGTATGGTACCCACAGAAACGCGCTGGGGCCGACCGGTACCCCATGTCCAGCAGCGTCCTGTCGCTTGATGAATCAAAAATGCCACTTTTTGTTCGCTTTCACCCGCGCGCAAATATTAGTTCTTCTTTACAGAACGACTACTCAAGTTGCACCACGGCTAACCATTGCAAGAACCAACTTCATGGAAATATAATTTAGACTTGTACGAGCATACGTTGGGCGCCCGATAAGCTTCTGGGTTTCCAAGCTTTTCTTAGAACCAAGCCTTGAATCGTATCGGCTCCGAGCAAAATACTGAGGCGTGCGCACCATCAGCAAAGATTGTCCATGTTCCATGGCTCAGACAAGGTCGATGCTTCTAACAAGTACTATGTCCGGACTTTTACAGGTGTTTGGACCTTTGGAGCATTACATCGATCGGTCCTGTAGCTTCTCGACCCGAGCTCCCGTAGCATTTATCACATTATGGCAGTGGGAGGATCATGCGATATTTACCAGATAGTGGCAGGTGTGATCAATCGTGATGTAGCCAGTTATATCCACATACCTACATACCTTACTGGTAGGTATGTATGTCTCGGCTGAGAATATGGCGTAGAACATTGGTTCCGAAAAGGCGTCGGACGATGCCGGATTCCTGGCTTGATGATTTTGCGACAAACGGCCCGGGAACAACGAGCATAGAATCATCTCCATGACGGAAACAAAGTCATTAACTACCAACCAAGCTGGCTAGCTCGAGGTATTCTGACAACCCGGATCCACCAACGGACCGATGAGGAGATCATTGCTATTGCAAACTGCCTCTGATCGGTCCCAGTCGCTTGCTTTTTTGTTTTTTTCCCCGAGGACGCAACGGATAGCCATCGATCATGCAACCGAACGACGGGGCTTTCAGAGCGCATTCCAAGAAGACACTTTCGAACTAGTCTCGCCTCTTGACAAAGTAAAAGCTCCAGAAAAATACCACTTACCTTTACAACGTAGACTGCCTGTTGAACCTAGTTGAGCTTTATGCAGTCTCGACCTAAGGCATGATACCCGCAATGATCGTCGGGTATAGCCGGCATCAACCCCTGGAAACCAAGTCGATTTGGATGGCTGCCAGCGTCTAAATTGCCCCGCCCCTCGGCGTCTTGCTGCTGCACTTTGATACGGCACAGAAGCTCTTCGAAAATACAAGCAACAATTTGCGTATCGGACACTGTCGTAGTGGATCATAAACACGAAGCGAGACACAGCCAGACTCCTCGCTCTTTGGAGATTCCCCTCAATAAATTGTTTAATATATGGCAATACCTGACAACGGCAAATCGTGGGTGATGTATGGGGTGGGTTCAAGGCGCTCTGGGCATTCCAGGCTCCCCGCTTCCCGTGCTCCCCCGTTCGCAGACGATATGCAAAATTCCTGCACGGCGCGCTCCACCGCAGAGACAAACTAAAGATTTGCAACCATGGGGGCCTCGCATCAGCGTTGATCAGGTCGCGATGTCCAGGCAGACCTGGCAGGCTAAAATGCCGGGGGTGCTTGAAGGCTCGTGCAGGCCCTGGGGGTGGCGTCATGTCCTTCCCGCACCTCCATTGACAGTTTCCCCAAAAGTGTTGATGGATCGCTCACAGCGTAGGAGGGGGTCATGGGTCAAATCCTTTCAAACTTGTCGTTGCTTCTCGGTGGGCTTGCTTGCATCGCATTCCCTTTTTTCCTTCAGCACACGGACGTTCCTCTCTGTTTCGACTGCATTCGTGCCGTCTATTTCTTTCCAATTTGGTTTCGAATGCACTGCAAACGCACTGGCAGCGCGGAGACTGATGCTTCCTTTCCCTCGATACTACCTGTCTTGCTGCTTGCCTGCTCTTGAAAAGGGGCCGCAGTCTCAGCGCTGCTGCAGTCGGGGCGGGACGAACAGTTCCAGTGCATACACGTACAGTACCGCTTGCGCCGCTTGCTTCTGGGATATCGGCCGGGGCGCCCTGCGTCGTAGGCGTCGAGCAATTCTTTCGTACTTTGGACATACATACATGGTACATTTATTATACGTGCAGAAAGACGGAGCAAGATGGGTTGATATGTTCGGTCGGACATTGATGCGCCATCGATTGACTGCTTGCGTCTGCTGCAGAGCCAGTATATTGGCTAGGATGACTACTCTTCTTGGAAGCGGGGCTGGATATGCACCGTGCTCGTTCTTTGACAGGTCTTCGAATCGGTCTGTTTATCGTTTTAGCGTTCGATCTCCCATCGGCGAAGCAACGCCCGACGGAAATTATAGTGGAATATGGATAAAAAGGACAGAGCGCCACCGAGAAATCGCACAGCTGTTTCGCCGCAATGACCACTCATCTGTCAGTTGGTGCAAAGCAAAAACGAGAGATCATGTGTAGAAAACTTCTTCTTCTAAACTACAAGTAGTGACATTTAGAAGGGCACAGTCTATGTACAGCCCGCACTGTATGATCACTTAACTGTCAAGTGGATGTTTCTTGTACTGTATTCCAGATTAAGGTCCTGGCTAGGTTCCTCCTGCAAATGCAAATGCATGCAAGCTGCACCAGGTGCAGCGGGAGGGGAGACCTGTGTGAGACGGACGGCCAGGCCTAGGCTATAGTCAAGATTCAATATTGGCAGGGGATGCACAGCTTGGGTGCGTTTGCATCGAATCAATCCCACCATATCTAATTACCAACCTGGGGCATTAGAATAAATTGACAAAACGTGAGTGAAAAGGCGGCGTTTACGACGAAGAGAGCCTTGTGAGACACTTTCACGAGTGACAGCCTGCCACTTCAGGTAGTAAGCAAGTTGTCATCAATGTGTAAGACAATGTTCTAAGCGGTTTTTTAATTCGCGACAAGAAGTTCCGGTTGCAGTTAGGTATTAGACAATTTCTAACGCCAGAAATTTCATCCACGACTTCATCGACAGTACCGTCTGAAGCTTTGAATGTATGTTACCAGATGCATATGCTGACGTGCGCGCTGTTTGTCTTGCTGTAGGAAAGCGTTTCATGCGGGGGACGAATGGTCCAGAACAGAAGTAGTAAATACCATTTAAAAGATATCACGCAAATGAGTTTCTGGGTTGCGTGTCAAGTTGCAATCTAGTGGGTGTGTGCCGGATCTACAAGGCCGTTCGCGTTACCACATCCCGGCAAATGCCACTAGAAGACAACTGGGCGAGAAAAATAAGATAAAAAATGAGCAAATACCCGGCTGGAATATTATCCAAACGGATGTTTTTTGGTGCGAGGAAGACGGACTGTTTAACCGTAGCGCCAATTAAGTGTGTTTCAAACCAGAAAAGTGCACCGTTTGGATCCTCGCTCTCGTTTGGATATAGATGGTCAAACCGAGCAAACTGGCCCAAGCTGCTTCATCGGGCAGCACTGACAAAGCGCGGCGTCTGCGCCAAAGATCATGGCGTTCTTTTAATTTTCCCCCATTAACCGATTTCTCCACGAACCGTGTTACCGCTGGCTGGACGATCGATCTGACAAGTTGAATTGAGGAAACGGAAACCCAAGAGGCCGCAGAATGGTGCGTGCTTTTTTTTTGGGGCAAGGACGAACGACGGCGAATCGCCAAATCGACTTGATCTCCTGTTATCAAGCTGGGCAACCTGGGGTGCATGCGAGGCAGAAAGAGGGGCTAAAGTGAGGGGCGATCGACCGCAGCAGTGACCATGTGCATAATTGAGCGGTTATTTCACCCTTATCTTAGATTCCAGTCCCGTTAACGGATTTATGTGGGGCGTAATCCAATTGAAGGTGTGATGCACATGGATCGTTTTGCATGTTATTCTAGCTCACTTCCAGCTCTTCCTCAAGACGGTTTTTGCCCGCAAATGCAAGATGCCGACACAGCTTGCAATCAGACCGGCAGAAGCAACCAACACAAATAATGCACACTGCACACGGGCTACTGCAGATCGAAAGCAGGCGATATGTCAAATACCATGGATCCAGGGAATGTTTTAATAGATCGTGGGCCTTGCATCGATGCAGGCAGCTCAATCAAAGAGAGAGAAAGAAAGAAAAAAAAGGAAGAAGGAAACCCCCGGTCAAGCCGACAGCATCACATCGGATGGAGTAAGGTAGGTTAGGTTAAGTTGCATGGTTCTCAACTAAGTACGTACCCGCCACCAAAGAGCCACTTTTCTCAGCAACTTATCGCTTAAAACTGTCTATATCACACCGGTTACCTGTGACAAGAGTTGGCTGACAGCCTGACCGACTAACAGAAAGGTCGTATCGTTATATTCGACGATCATTCTATCCGTATATAGCTCCGGTATCAAAACGGCCATACAGTGCCGAGAGATTCGTTAGCCTGTCACCATTCTCATAAAAATAAAAATAAAAATAAAAATCTTAATCAAACCAACCTCAGCGTTCATCATCGACAGTTTCAGCGTATACATCACGAAGGGTGGGAGTGAGGAAATTGCAGGGACCGAGATCCCAGCCCCCTCACCAAAAAAGCACTTTTCTTTCTCCGGGCCGCTCTCAACTCGTTTCATCGTGCATTCTGACCTCAAGCTGAGCACACTGCTATACCTTGCGCATGTCTACGGCCACGGTGAGGCATTACCCAGGTAAAGCCTGTCGTCTCATGTTGGCGATCACAAGGATGGTGATTAGAGTGACGGTAAGATCCATCTATAGCGACTTTGTCCATTCCCTTGCCCAAAACTTTTTCCCGGCGAAGTCCATTCTGTCGTCTCCTATTATGACTGGAATTGAATAAGCATATGACGCCGGGCCAAGTGGCGTTTTTTGTTTGGGCTGTCGTTCATCCTCCGGTGATACCCAGTACCCCGAGACATTCCTAGAAGTATGTAATAGCATCCATGCACGAGCTAGTCTGATTCACATGGTACTGCGTTTAATTCGTCGAGGATTAAACACTCGAAGGTACTTTCAACATGGCATGGCGCCACAAGAAGTTATGATCAAACGAGGTGCAGACGCTAGCTCGCGCGTGTGTGCAGCAAAACAGGTTTCCTTTTATCATGCTCCCCCTGTATGCACTCATACTGCGTAGCCTTGAACCCCCGGAAGAGCCATCTGTGTCTGCACTGCGGCGCACATGTGCTGACGGGCAAGCTATGTCATTATGTGGGCTTTAAGCCTCAAATCCTTCATGCACGACATTTGCAAATCCGACTCCATTGTTATGCGAGCGGGCTGCATGCTGCCTTACACTACAAGTTGTCTATTTCAACGTTAGATGTCTTTGCGCCACCCATCCGTGGCATATAAACCATCCATCTACAAACATGTTGCACATATATGCCAGTTAAACTATCCACGCCAACACTAACAGTAACACGGGTCCGGAGCGCTTCTGCAAGGACCTCAACGAAATGAACAGAGTTTTTTATACTGCGCGCCGGCAACTGAGCATCATGTTCGTCACAGCCACATTACATCAACCTGAAGGCCTTGGATCGAATGAACATTGAAGGTCACTATCCCCAAGACTTTGGACTTTGCCGCCTGACGCCTCGTGGAAATCCTTCATTTCCGACCAGTGGCTTTGAATTCAGGCTATGACTGATCCCGGAATCGTGCCTAGCAGTAGAGCTACCATTGCAAGGTTTTTCTTTCTTGGTGTCATCAACATCGCTGTCGCCGATGTGGATGCAGCTAGCCTGTGATCAAGTCCCTGCAGGTCAATCTAAGACAAGGATCCTGGGATGATCAAGCGGCGAACCTTTGCATGGAACTCATGCACGGCGGCTATGGGCCTACAAAAGAACCAATCAACGCCGGAATTCGCCCATTGTTTTTGTCCTTGGGCCGCAGCCCGGCTCCTTGCCCTTGTCTATATCAGAGTCTCAGAGGCAAGGTAGGAGGGAAAGGTGTCTTGAGTGGGAGTACGCCCCCCTCTCTGTCTGTTGTGAAAATTATCAGTTATGGTTTGCTTGTAATTTGCGCAAATACCGTGTCAAGTTATTTTTGAGGGATTATTGACGGACAAGACCGACCGCCCACAGCTTGTATTTTCCTTTTCCGAATGATGATGAGACGGCCAGGCCAGACTTGCGCAGATGCGCTGGCATGTCCCCACCAACTCCACTCTGGATATCACTTTAATCCCGTCACACCCTCGGCCTTGTCATCCAACCCCCTCACCTGGCCTGGAGCTCTCGACACTGTGATTTGGCCCAGAGTGGTCTCTTGCTGGGGCATAGAGGGGAACTCGGAAGGAAACGGCTGGCAATGTCGACGTTACTTACCTAAAAGGATTTGCACTGGGTACTGCAACAAAAGCGCCAACACAGTTGGGTTAGCTTACCCGCAAACTACAGTACTTGCAGCTGGGGCCTCGCTGCGAACTGGCCACCCCGCGATGCGTTTAAACTGCTGATGACGCCTGCGATGCACGCTCTAGCTGCAGGTAGGTAGTGCCTAGCTCGGGAGACTTTGGCAGGAGGATTAATTCCATGTGTGTTTCTTTGCGGATACGCATGTGGGCTGCAGCAGATCCCGCTGCCATGCAACGGCCAGACACTCACCTTTCTGCGCCTCTGATGATAGGCATGGGCCGCCTTTTCTTCCCTCGCCCGCTCAAATTTCTCCTATCCTATCCGCCATATGGTTCTAGACCAAGGTTAGGCGGACGTACACTGTGCAGGACCTTTGCTGTGCCATGTTGCACAAGACCGGCGACCCGATCTCGAATCCCGAGATCCCCGCCCCAGTCTTTGTTTGTCAGCCGAGTGCAGGATGGAGGGCATCGCATTGGATTTCGGGGGGTGGGGCCTTTTCCAAGTCGGTGTGTGTTGTAACATCGGGGGTTGGGTGTGTTGAAATCCGCACCAACCACCCAACGCGATGAAGGGTGGCTTGTGTGGTAGGATCCAGAGACTCCGCATTATGGGCCCAGTCAATATCTCGCCGGGGGGGTTTTAATCAATCCAATCATCGCGAACCACGTCTCATATCATCCCCCAAGGGAAAAAAATAAAAGCACACCAGGCAATCTATTTTGAAAGTCGGTTAACCGCTAGGGTTGGTGTGTTCCAGCCTGTAGTATTCTGTTTGTCCTTTGGCGTTTGCTTGGCTGGGCTTTTGTGGCTTTCTCAGCAGCACCAATGATTCTGCCTCATGTTTTACTTCTTCAGCTTTTCCCCCTCAAATGCCTTGCTCTGGTGGGGGGACAAATAGAAAATTGGGTTTCTCGCTAGAAAATTCACAGCAAGCCGCCAACGACAAAGTAGCGGTGGGGACGCGTACATGTCAATAGCACCCAAAACCACCCACTCACCACTGATGGCTTTTTTTTTTTTTTTCTCTATCCCCTTTGACGCGTTTGCGAGACCCACCTGCTGGTTAACTGATGGCTGTCCAGTGTCATCCCTGCTTGGTGGTCCTTCAATCCGACCCTGGAATAAGGAACAGAAGAGCGGAAGAGGGGTGAATGCGTTAATCATGCACATCATTTTGCGGTGGTCTGTCTCTCTCGTTTTTTTTTTTCCTTTCCTCCCTGTCCTTGTTAATAATAAAAAACAAAGACGGGTTTTTAACCGAGCTTCCTGGTCCACCCATTGAAAATTTCCTATATGGAAAAAATCAATGCTCAAGGCTAATTCTTATTGGCTGAAAAATCATTGAATTTAGCGGGCCGTTTTCCGCCTTATACCTTATTCTGTGAAATTTTGCTGGGATCTACTAGTAGCACCGAAAAATCCACCCACATTTTCAACACATCACAGCACATCACCCTTAGTGTACCGCCAAGGGGAGGGGATGCATGTGTCTGCATGCTGTCGGTGTGTGGGACAGGCTTCAACGCAGACGATGCGAGATGGGTGGGTGAAAGCCGGGAGTGCTTATGTGGGCCGAAGGAGGGGGAAAAACCCTCTATCCTTGTGAGAAAGGTGGGTTGCGGTTCTTTTTTCGCTGCTGTGCGCACCCGGCTCCCTAGCTGATGGGGTGCTGGACCTTGCACAGCAGGGCACAAGGTCCAGCATCGAGGCACAATCCCAGCGGCGTAGGTGAGGTGCCTGGTCTGCGTGCCTTAGTTGTAGGCAGGCGCCTTGCACGCTCCGCATGACGGGGTTACGATGTTTGCAGGAGAGAAACAGCAACTGCAGCACTGACATGTCGAAGCCTCAATGCAAGAAAAAGCAGCAGGAAACGAATCGTTAATTGGTCTGCCGGGTATGTTCCCTCTATATCCCGCCGCCTCATGCTTGCCCATGTTTGTGCGAGCCCGCCCATGCTATCAGAATTCTGCAACATGCAAGCGAGATCCGGTGTCGATCCAAAAGGAAAGGTGTGTAGGGATATCCACAATCTAGCTGGCTTGGCTGGGTTACTGTTCCAGTGAAGAGCTTCTCATCACACACACGCACACGTTTGATTTTGCTCTCAATCTTTTTTGAGATGAATGCGTTGTCCGCCGTTTGCTTTTTGGGTCCAATTGAGGAAGGAAAATAATGGGCGGTGGGCAAAATCAGTAAAAAAAAAAAAATCATTGGGTCTTTGGTTCGCTTCACCCACAACCAGACGACGAGGACTTCCCAGGTACCGACCGCCTTGAAACCAGACGTTTTGGTCCAATGATACGATGTACACCTGTCCATGGAGCTTTTTTGCACCCCTAGTCAGACTTGAAAGAGTCGTACAACATGGGTGGTTTTTGAGTCGTCGACCGCCCGTCTTGACCATCCTGAGCTGCTTTACCCCTCCCTGAGTCCCAAACGAGATTTACCCTTGTTCCCAGCACATTTTTATCTGTCAGGGTCAGGACGACACCAGCCGAAAGTTCGGGGCTTGACGGGTAGGAGGTAAAGGAATGCGAGATGACAGATGCGAAAAGCACCTAGGTAGGCCGCCCAGGCAGCTATGGAGTAGTAATTACTGTGTTGGATGTCGAGTCGGGGGAGGGGCGAGAAAGGTTGCTGTTTCCCAGGGTCTGGTCTGGTCTCGATCGCCACTTGTCCCTTCGCGTCAAGGCTGCATAAGCGTATGAGCTTGCTTGCGATTAGCTGCGCCGTGGGATGGAGGCGCCTCTTGTTGATATACATAGCATTGCCGCTATTATAACAGAGCAGCCAAGGACAAAAACAACCAGAAAACCGTAATTAGCAAAGCAATCACAGCTTGCGGTTGGGCGAGATCGAGTCCTCAATATTGCCCAACTCCAGCCATCTCTTTTTTTTTTGTTGATTCTTTTTTTTTTTTAAATACCATTTAGGAATCCGAGGAGGCTAAGTACTGGGGGTGAGAGATGGGGGTCCACCGGTTCGCGCGCGCACTGTGACGTTGAAGAGGCGCGCCATTTACTGTACAGTACTTTGCTGGCGAGTTGTCGTTGGTTTGGCTTGTATTCGTTCAACTCTCACCGCTACTCTAAACAAACACCCCCCATCCATGTCTAACAACCTTGTGGTCCCGCCTCGGGGTGCACGGTCTCTGGCTTTAGGCCAGTCACTACGTAGTACGTAGCTAAAACTAACTGGTAGAAAAACGCGGCTGGGGTTCGAGAAACAAAAAAAGAAAATAGACCGACAGAAAAAAAAAAGATACAGATGAGGGGAAATAGTAAGAGAGAAAAAAAAATAGAACTGCCCGTTCTATGAATTTTCAGCCAATGACGTATTTTTTCCGCGCCTCGCTCTGGTCTTTTCTTTACCGTTTTTGTGGACTCATGGTTTCTTTCTTATCTGCCATGAGATAATGTGGCGTGAAATGCTGCGCACAGTACGGTCAGTACTTGTGCGTTAACAATTTTGATTTGACTACCGGCCTGACACAAGGAATAGGAAAAAAGTGACCATGACGACTTGCCTCGTACTATCTCTTCGCAGGCTCGGTTTCTTGATTCTCTCACATGGGCCAACATAACCGAAAAAGCCATGAACCATCATGGATGATTGCTTGATTGACTGGCTTCGAACCTAGAAACAGACCGACCATCTCATGATGGAAGCTTGAACCTGCCTTTACGTAGTGCTTGTCTGATTTGCGATCCACCAATCAATCAACCTGTCAGCCAGGGCCGCCGTCAATCCATCTATGGAGGAGAGTGAGTGCCCGTGGTCGCCCGTGTCTGTGTGGTCTTGTCCAAGACCCCCCTTGTCGTTTTTTTTTTTTTTTTTTTGTTATTTCCCCCTTTTACCGTATCCGAATGTTCCTCTTTTGTTTTCTTTTCGTGACGGGGTTTGAGCCGGCTGCCAAATGTCCGGGTTGAGCATTGTCGGTTCAATCAAGTAGGACATGGTTGCGGGCGTGGCTCATTACTGGACCGGATCCCCCCGGTACAACACTCCCCTCCTTTCCAGCTGATGAGATGGCAACAGTGACCAAAGGGACTGAGGACTATCGCTTCCTCCTCCCCAATGAATCCCATTCAAATCCTGGGACGATGGCATTTCCCCGGGCCTCCAGGGTGCTGTTCCGGGGCCAACCTCTTTCGAACCCACACACGCACACAAGCAGAGGGGCTCCCTCCACTGGGCTTCGTTTCTCCCTTGTCCTCTCTGCTTCTAGTCTGCCTACCTCTTTTCTGTATCTTGTTCTTCCTTTCTCCGTCTTCGTTCCTAGTTGTCTTGTCCGTCAAGAATGACAGTTCAAAATAAAATCACAACGTCAAACAGAACAACAGTAAGCCAAACAAGGGGTGCTGCTCCTACTGCTGCGCCTGTGGCCAAGTCAAGGACAACCCCGGTACTTTTTATTCCCTTTTTTTTCTCTTTCCATGCTGCAGTGCAGCCGCCGTGGGGGGACACCTGCATGCGAGTGGCAGTAGCCCACATGTACGTACAGCGGGCATGTACATATCTCTTATTTTTCGATTTTGATTGGTGTTTATTAACTCTTGTATTCCATGTCATTGCCAGCAGCAAATCGGTCAGGGCGGAGCACTCGGCTGCTTTTCGTCCTACATTAGCTCTCCCGGGGTCAGAAACGGGGGAGGCCGATGGGCTTCGCTCATTGATGTTCTATTGCCCCTTGCATGTTTTCCCGGGAAGTATTTTGCATCTCATTTTTTTTCGTGTCGTACATTTTACGCAAGATTTCAATTCCTCCCCATGTCAGGCCGGGCATTAGTTCATGGCTTTTCTGTGTCTACTGCGGCCGCTGCTGCGCTGCTGCGGCTTGAAATCCGGGGGGCCTGTTGATCTACATGCGTACGTATAAAGAGCCTTTTTGAATTATGCAAAATGCATGCACCCGTAGGTCTGCATGGTTTTCTAGAGCGCTGTAGAAAGACTGCCTGCGGGGGCTTGCATTGCAACCTGGTAGCTGCGGTTGTTTTGTTTACGAATGCATGTTTATATGACAAAATATAACAAAGGTCATGAAAAGATGAACCTCGTTTTATCAAAAATTCGACGTACATGTTAGCAGAAGTAAGATAATGAATACTGGTGATGATTTTTGCCTCGGAATACCTGCCTTTCGTATTATAGAGCAAGTCATTCTACATCACCATTAATGCAATTCATACTGAACGCAGTCATATCAACAGTGCAACAGTGCAGTGTTATATCATCACTAGAGCGGCTTATGTTGACAGTGTAATATCACATCACCTTTATTCATTCTCTCACTATCAAGCCCCCACGACCCTCTCAGCTATCTGTCACATATTCTATTCTCCTACATAAAATGCTGTTATCGGGACGATGTATACTGCCCCCCACCCGTTTTGCTGTATAGCAAGGGGTATATATTATATTTGAAAGTCTTTGTACAAGGAGCCAGCTTCGGGGATGACCTGCTGCTCTACCACATTCTACCACAATCGTGGGGGAAATTCTCCTAGGTGTCCTTTCCCACCGCAAACCTCAGGGATATTACTTTGGTGGTTTTAGGTTGATCTCGTTTTGTTTCCCCATCCTGCTTCTTCTACCAACTTCCCGTCAACTCGCTCCTTTGACACGTCAAGTTTCCTGTAGAGGTCAAGGAGGCGTGGTTGTACCAGGAAGGTACATTCGGGCTTGTGTTTCTTCTTCCTGACTGTAAGACGGCTGCGTCCTGTGGCCGTTTCCACTCTGGCCCTCGGCAATTCGTTCAACAGCGTCCAACATTCTGAACTCCAAGGATAGCTTCGAGCTGCAGAGGCAAGGCAACTGCGGCTCGTGCGCATGATGCGGCCGCGTTTTGACCAGTGCCATATCCGGCTGCAGGATGTCGAAGAGTCTGGGCCCAGCAGTAGCAGTCAGGGACTGGAAGCGCGCACAGTGAGAGAAGAAAGCTGGCTCGTCTCAAATCTCCGGTTGCCACTCCATCCCTTGACCGACATTGGTGCTTACATGCATAGAGTTAGTTATACATCGGACGCAAGGCATGACTTGATGATGGGTAGTCCGGTACTAACTAGATATTTGGTACCGAAAGCCGGCCTTTCCTTATTATCTTATGTGATATTTGGGGTTTCTTTGCCATCTATTCCTTTTCTCCCAATATTTGTGTCGTCTGTGCGACCGACCGACGTCCACGCTATCTCTTTCCCCCCCACCACCACCGCAACCACCACGCATACCCAGTCCTGCTGGTATACGAGCCCTCGTGAGACGTCAGACCGCATCTGTCGAGTTACGTCTGACGGGACAACATTGGATTCGGTCAAAAGCAAACGCTTTCAAGGGGGGGGGGGGGGGGGGGGGGGGTGGGGGGCGAGGAGTTTGGGGGGTCCAAAAGATGCAAAGACGAGATGGTTTACCTAGGACAGCCCACGGGAAGTATGACCCCTTCGGGGACCTGGGAGATGCTCGTCTGTACCTAGTTACAGAGCAAGAGGGGCTCTGCTTGTCGAGGGCCCGGGTGCTACAAAAATTCATGCGTTTTACCTTGTCCAGCACTCAGAATGACTTGGGAACTGTGCATTCCTATGTCGTCGAATATTGCCGCCTCAGCCTAGTCCAGACCCGAGAAAGGAATAAAAAAGCTGCTTGGCAAGAAACACGCGAGTCGTTGTTGAACGCAGTTGTCTTTTTTGGAAAGTTTGCTGCACTATGGTTCTATCCGTCGGTTCTTGAGTCTCCTTGAGTCTCTTGCGTCTCGCTACTGCACATGACCAGCAAGCTCTGGGTCGTCGGATAAAGAAAATAAAGAACTGTTTGCTTGCTCGCGATTCTTTGTGGAATGCGGTAGAAGCTGGCTCCAACAAGGCACAGCCTTGGGTATCGACGAGGCAGCAGACGTATGAGATATCACAGGTATATCCCCTATGGGAACACATGATTGGTAAGTGTCACAGCCAGAACTTTGAAAGCCAAAATCTGGGAACTATCAGAATCCAAATTGCCGGCAGGAGACGCGGGTTTGAACACCCAACAATGGCGAGTAGAAAGACAGAGTGCAAGGAAGACCAACGTTGAACCCACAGTGATTCTTCCAGTTGAGATCCGGCCAAGCCCAAGCAGCCACCTATTTTGACTTCATGGGACCTGCAGACACGCAAGGATGGGCACTGAATGCATGGAAGGTCGTGCATCGGTTTTGCGTCATGCAACCTTTTTTTCGTTATCTTCCTCCTCTCGAAGCAGCCCACGGGAGGATGCCCAACTGGTTATGTTTGATTGGTAATGCCCCCCACGAAACGCGGAGAAACAAAGTTTCGGGGGATATTTTCATGTCCCCGGGATTCCGCATCGTTCCTGGAAGGGAACAGCCACCACGGCACGAGTGTCTATTTTCATGCACGTCAAGGAGGGCACCTGCTTTTCGGGGATGCTTGAATAGAGTTTTTGACGTTACTCTTTTTCTTTTTCCCGACAAGCATACTGCCAGCTCTGTTTAGTCCTGACCGGCAATCTTGGCGAGTCCTCATCCTTCACGACTCGCCCGTCCACGCGTGTGGAGGGGTCTTGCAGACTCTCGGTCAACGTTTCCGAATATTCTCAGACAGGAAGAAGCCAGCAGCAAAAGTCGTATTACGAAAGCTATGCTTCCGTGTCCAAGGACGCACGCGCAATATCTTACATATGCACATGCACACGCGATGTTAGCATGGGCAGGCATAGATAAAATTGGAAGGTTGTCAAAGTCATGTCAAAGTCACCGAGCTTGGACTGCTTGCAGGTAGGTAGAGGCTAAAAGAGAAAGTAAAAAAAAAAAAGGAACGAGTACGGATTAGTTTACTCCCGTCTTTTCGTTGTCTAGACATATGCACATGCACGGAAATAGAGTAGGTTCGGACGGCAAACAGGAGGGAGGGAAGGGACGGAACAAAAAGACTAACCAAGGGACAGGATATCATATGGCCAGCAGCGGCAGCATGTATTTGCGGGTTTGACCTGATATTCAGATCGAAACTACTGGCAGAAACATAACCACGTATATCTTGACAACGGTCCATACTTGCGGTTAGGTACCTGTTTCCTCCTCAGGGAGAGAGCATGGTACGAGGTACTTCGTATGCGAAGACGAGTGTCAGACGACCGAGAAATGAATCCGGGGTGAAAGAAGGTTTCCCGGGTCCCTGGCCGTACACATGTAGCCGCTAGTAACTTTGTCAAAGTTTGCATAGCAGCAGAAAGAGGCCATGGTTGTGGGATGAGTTATCCGGTCTTACGGTTGCGAGGCTGGCCCCTGAAGGCTGAATCTCGTCAAGCTGCCAGGGCAAAGTCATGTTGGACAGTGCAAAGTATCAGGCCCTGAGCATGAACAAGCTTTTTTTCTTTCCGACTGAGTTTTGATGCTTGATGCCATGCTATACGGTTTAGGTATTTTGACGAGGCACAAAGGGGATGTATGTATATCCTCTGGCTGAATTCAATGCTTGCAGCTGGACTGGCGTATGGCGGATTGCATAAGGGCGGGCGACCAGGCACAACGAACAAATGCAGTGCACAAGCTTTGTTTGGGCGCCAGCATGTACAACCAACAACAGCATGCGAGTTGAAGCCAAGCCGCCTGCATATAGATTAGATGCGTTGCGCTGCGTTGCGTTGCGTCGCGTCGCCAGACATTTCACCTTGAGCCAGAAACGCACCCGTGCCTTGCCGTGCAGGTTGCCTTGCAGCAAAACTGTCCGGCGTCACATGTCCTGTGCCGCCATGTCCGGCACGACGGGTTTAGACTAAACTAGCGTAGGCGGCCGTGCTTTTGATCTATCGGTCTTAACCCATCAAAGTCACATTGTCGAACTTATTAGATGCGACGACGTGGCATGGGATGGGATGCGGTTTGCATTTTGATGTACGTCACAAGTCGGCGTGTCACAGCGTCGCGCTGATCGGGTGAATTTTGTTTTGATTTGTTTTGGTGTGTTAGCACAGAAGACAGCGGCAAAGTCTTCAAAGGGGAAGTTTTCGACAGTCGTTCATAATTACAGCTCATTTGTCTAATTCCAATGATTGGATGTATTCATTGCTGAAATCATGGTGAGACCGGACCAAGACATTCACCATGAGATTTGACACCCATGAGAATCATTGTCGGATTTGTGGTATGTTCAGTGCTTTGTCTCCGAGGGAAGGGACAGCAAAGCACGCTAAAAAAGATGGATAATCGCTAGTCTCAATGGGGGCGTGTGGATGTTTGGACTTGCTGAATTGAAATGGCATGTGTGCTGGAAGATCAACAAGTTCATTGTAACGCCAGCAACAACAGCTTTGATCCAATCCACCATGTTTTGAACGTAATGTTCCATCAACCGATCGTCAAAACCTGTTATTGAAATATCAGCGCAAACAATTTTTCAGCACAAGGAACGGCAAAAACGGAAAGACCAGTTAAATTTGTCACTTGATGCTTCTCAAACGCGACTCTCGCGGATAGTGCATGTGGTTTTGGGTAAGACGAACCCGCGCGGACACTACGTGCTTCCGTCAACAGGAAAAGAGAACATCCATACAGCGCAGTAGGTACAACGAGCTGGTAATGATTGGATGATCACTTCGTCTTCGCCGCACTCCGGAGCACTGTCAAGGTTTTAAAACGAGCAGTCAAAGCTCGACAGTTTTTCCCCCGGTAGCTGCCGTCATACGTAGGGACGAAGCTTGAGGGAACCAACCAGCCAGGGCCCAGGGGCAAAAGAAATAGGCATCACTTTGGTCATTGGTACCACTACTGCTTCTACTCTCCTTGATACCGCTCGGGCCATCGCCTGAAGTAGGAGCAGCATGGATATGTCACAACCCCCACCGTCGTCTGGTGCAAGCGAAGCGCGGAGACAAGCAGCAGTATCCGTGGCAGAATCAGCAGGAACAACGCTACCCCCAGTGTCGTCATCAAATCGATCTCAAAATCCTAAGAGAGCTGCTGAGCCCCAGTATGGAAGGCGCTTCGATCCGTGGAATGCCGTGTCTCTCGGACATCAACGTTCCGAGACGACCGGCCCGCTCGGATGGAGGGAGAGCCGTGCGGCCAAGTTGGGTGGCCAGTTCCGCGCTGGATATCGCGGTGGCGGCGGAGAGCGGGTGTCGGACGCTGTTGGACGTGGCAGCGAGGACTTTGACGAGAGGCTGGGTGCTGTCGTAGCCAAGGATGCCCGCGCTCGCACAGCTTGCAGCGTCGTGGATATGCTCAGGCGGCCGGGGGCCATGAATGATATCAGCACTGTGGCTGGAACGTCGAACACAATGTCATCGTCATCGTCACCATCAGTATTGTCATCATCTACAGGCTATCAAATACAATCATTATTACCGAAGCTGGCAAAATCTGAGGAGAAACCGCCAGATGTAGATCTGACATCACCATCCAACTACATCCCACAAGTAAACTCAGCCACGAACGAAAAGACTCAAGCAAAAAAAAGAAAAGAAAACGAAAAGACCGAGAAGCAGCCGAGAGGCGGCATTTTCGAAGGCCTGGTCATCTACGTCAACGGGAGTACACACCCACTCATCTCAGATCACAAGCTGAAGCATGTGCTGGTGGAAAACGGCGCGCGCATGACCATACACCTGGGTCGTCGCCAGGTCACACACGTCATACTTGGTCGCCCTGCTACCTCCTCCGCCCCGAGTAAGGGTATATCCGGTGCGGGTGGGGGATTGGCCGCCGGGAAACTGGAGAGGGAGATCCGGAGGGTCGGCGGCTGTGGTGTCAAATTTGTTGGCGTGGAATGGTAGGCCCCCATCTTTCGTACATGCCCGTCATATATCCACAAGATTCATCGTTTCTTAAATGTTCTTCCCCCTACCGAGCTCAAGCTATGGTCATCCTGTGACTCATTTACCCCTTGCTGCTTTTTGTCTTGTACTGTCCGCCTTGATTTTATTCTCCCGCTCATTTTGATCTTGTACATTTACGGGCTCACTCCTGATACGGTATCGTGGTTACGCCGGGATAATCAGTACTGATACAAATGTTTCAGGGTACTTGAAAGCGTCAAGGCAGGACGAAGACTGCCCGAAGCCCGGTTCGCGGGCCTCAAGATTGCACCTGGTGGGCAGAAAAGCGTCTATGACACATTCTCGAGGCTGAATCGGGCGACCAGCCCACCCATAGCGCCGGGCACCACCACCAAAGAACCCGACAGGCCGGACTCGGCCGCTACATCTGCAAGCCGGCCGTTGTGACGCTCTGTGCGGGGGCGGGGACGGAGCCTTTCCCCCCTTCTTCTTTGGCATGGCGTGTTTGTCATGATCTGAACCCGAAGCTACATGGCGTGTGGCCTTTATCATAGTGTACAAACATGATTGATAATAGCCGCGGCTGGGTAAGTGGCTGTTTGCCAGCTCGGGTCGGGCGCCAGCGGTGGGGGAAGACGTTGGTCGCACTCGAACGGCAATCATGTGGACCTTGTCGTCAGGTCTTTGTATAAATTCTGTCATGCGGTTTTCGCCTTGTACTATGTAATACGATGGTCTCAACCCCCTTTTTTTTTTCTTTCAGTCGTTTGGCTTGGGAAGGTTGTTTTTCTTGGGGACTGTTATACCATGGCAAGCATGTCTAGGATTTGGAGGCGCATCGGAAAGCGTGTTTGACGCTAGGAAATGACTTGCATGGCATTGAAATCTTGGCGTTTTGTATCCCTTGGTTTGTTTTCTTGGTTCACTGGTCCTGAATGCCCTGGGAAATCTTGTTAAAAGTCGCGTGCTTCCCACAGCGGTTGGAGAGGGTCGCTTGTGTAAGGCATGTCATCAGTCCGGGCTTTTTTCACGTCGTGCAGGACTTTTGTTGTAACCATAATAAATGCCATAGTGGGCAAGGGGGAGAGTCTGTCGAAACAATGATTTGTTATTTATCGAATTTCGGGAAGAGACGCGTGTGCTCTATTCTTTCTCCCCTTTTCACACCCTTTCAACATAAGCCACCCACAACCCCTCTAGTCGCCGAAGCAGGCTGTCAGATGTCAAGCCCGGTCAACATGGTCGTGGTTCCCTTCTTTTGTCAGTTTCCGCTTTTTTTTCTTCTAGAACAGCTTCTCCAACGGCTACCGGCATGCGAGAGACCGTGGATTATTGACAGACCAAGTAGGCAAGGATATATAAAGCCACCCCAGCTACATATCCAACCGGACACTCCTTCGCTCGCCTTGGGTGAAATTGTGTCACACAGTGCAGCCACGAATACGAGACCTGGTGCCATCATTTAATCAATCCGAGGCGTTCTCATTGGGGATAGGTTCGGGCTGACCATTAGCGACCTGTGCGTTTACCCCTTTGCCTCTAGTTAGCTTCGTTGGCAGAAGGCAAACGACTGCACCATCCATATGGCCAGCTCGAGCCACACTCGTTACCCATGGAGTATGTTCGGAGATGATGCTGTTACATTGAGAGCGTCTGGATAAATCAGCGCTTGAACTAAGTGATATTAGAAGCCTTTGTCACCGGCCTGCTAGTAAGAGCGAGCTACTCTAGATTTAGGATCACTGTGATTAGCAAGGAGTTATTGACACTTGTTTCTTTGGTTGGGGTGGGATTACATTTATACTGACCGATTAATCTAGACCCGTTGGCTTTGCCATTGGTCATATTTCTCATGACGGGGGTTTGATCGAGGAAAGAAGTCTTAGCTTGCTTTGATTCAATTAGTCAGTGTGTCGAGTCTCAGACGAGGCTTGAATAGAGCAAGACCCAAAGACAAACTAACTGGCTGGGCTCGAGGCTCTTCTTCTATAATACAGTCTTGTCACCTCTGAGAGTTGCAGAAATCTATAACAGAGTCCGAGTGGATGACTTTGGAGTTAGAATATATAGACTATATAGAATATCGACAATATCTTCGTAAACCAAGATGAGCTCCTGAATCGACCAGTTTTGTTCACAGCTTAGCCTTGGGAGCACGATCCCCGCCGTCCTTACCCTTTTGCTCAAAGTACTCCTTGATCTTGGCCCTGGTAACTTGCACAACCGCCGCATCCTCAACTGTGGATGGTATCGTGACCTCCTTGTCAAACTCTCCTCTGCTGGCGTTCTCAAACAGCTCCCTCACGACGCGGCGGAGCGTCTTGCCCGACCTGGTCTTGGGGATCATACCCTGGCCGCGGATGATGCCGCGGAGCGCCGCGATGGCCCCAACCTGCTTACGGATGAGCTGTTGTATCTCGGAAAGAAGCTGCTCGTCCGACACGTCCTGGTTCTGCGCGGTCGTCACCAGCGCGAATGGCATCTGGCCTTTTAGAGCATCGGGAATGCCGACGACACACACCTCGGTCACCAGGGGATGGCTGGTGATTGCTTCCTCCAAAGTGCCTGAAAAGGTTGCAAGTAGCAGGGCCTGTCAGCTATTACTTCTTGTGTGTAGTTTCTCCGAGAAAAATAAGTGCGGCTTACCAGTAGATAGTCGATGGGCTGCAACGTTGATAAGGTCGTCTGCAGTTATCACGTTAGTGGTATCCTCGAGTGACATATAGAATAGCGCACGTACCTGATCTGCTCATGATGTGCACGTAGCCGTCCTCATCAAGAACTCCAGTATCGCCCGTGTCGACCCAAAGCCCATTGAAGCGCTTTAAGTAGCCCCGGAAGAACCTGGGTTCATCATCCCAGAGTGTCCGAAATGCCGTAGGCGCAAGGGGTGCGGCCATGACAATGTTCCCCATCTTGCCCCTTGGGAGCTCTTCACCTTCGTCATTGACAACCCTCACGTCGAAGCCAGGCATTGGCTTGCCTGCACTGCCGGGTTTAGAAGTGAGGGGACGAGTCTTTTGGGTTCTGACGCAAGTCTTGCCGTCCTTGCCATGCTGCGGGACCAATGCAATGCCCGAGATGGGCGAGCCAGACTCGGTCGACCACCAGTTATCTATGACGTGGGCGTCGGGCGCGGCATACTTGTCCAAAACTTTCTGGTACGCCTCCACTATTGCGGGCTCCGACCGTTCACCGGCCAGGAAGAGTGCTCGGAGGCTCTTTAAGCCTCCACGTCGACCATAGCTGTCGACAAACTCATTGTCTGGGTCAGCTTTGCGGATGGCCCTGAGTGCGGTCGGTGCCGTGAAGAGGGTGTTGACCTTGTACTCCTCGACAATACGCCAGAACGCTCCCGCATCAGGGGTTCCTACGGGCTTCCCTTCGTAGAGTACCGTAGCGGCGCCGGTGATGAGCGGACCGTAAAGCGTATAAGAATGTGAGACCACCCAGCCAATGTCGCTAAAACATGCCATCTGTTTAAGCGTCGACGTATTTTGTCAGTGGGGTTATTCCCTCATTGAATTCTTGTATGCATCAGCACCCATTAGCAATTGTTGTTTCAGACTTACAACATCTCCAGGGCCATGAATGCCAAACTTGGAGTTGATGGAAAGATGCAGACCGACAGCGTGTCCACCCGAATCCCTCACTACCCCTTTCGGCAAGCCCGTAGTTCCACTGGTGTATATAATGTAGATCGGATCGTTACTACCCACAGGCACACACTCAACAGGAGGCAGCTTTCTCGCCTTCGCCGAAGAGACGATTTTTTGCCAGATCCGCTCGCCGTCCTCTCGCATCATCGGCTCCCATCGTAACTGCTCGCGCTGCCACACAATGGTCTTTGAGGGCTTCCACTTGGCACTCGCGACGGCTTCTTTGACTAGGTTCCGGTACGCTATAGGTCCCTTGCCCGCTTCCACGCCGCAAGATGCTGTCAGGATGGCAACAGGGCTTGAGGCGTCGATTCTTTGGGTTAATGCACCGGAAGCAAAGCCACCAAAAACAACGGAATGGATGGCGCCGAGCCGATTTATAGCCAGTATACCGATGAGAGCAGCGGGTATCATGGGCACTGAGTGGCAGTCAGCATAGTCTTCTTTCCTTATTTTGTTTCTTCCCTTTTTCATATCTTAGTTCATTGAAATAAAAGCAAACAGCGGTTGATGATGGACGCACTATACACCAAAACAACATCCCCTTTTTTTACACCCTCCTGCCTCAAGACGGCAGCGAACAAGGCAACCTCATCAAGCAGCTCCTTGTAGCTGAGCCGCTGTTTGGTTCCCGTAACCGGACTGTCGTAAAAGATTGCTGGGGCATCGCCGTGTCCATTTTCGACATGTCGATCGACACAGTTGTAGCATGTCGAAATCTCACCGCCGGGGAACCATTCCCAGTGAGGGTACGACACTTCAGAGTCTCCATCGACAACCTTCTTCGACCCTTTAGTCAGCACCGCGGAGGGCTTCTTATGCCAATGTAGCTTCTCGGCTTGTTGGTTCCAGAAAGAGGCCGGGTCGGCCAGGGAGTGGGCGTGCAAATCGTCTTGCGGATGTTTGTCCATGCTGGATGCTGTGGTTTTCGCTGTGCTATAAAGTACTTTCTTCAAAGTCTGTCTGTCCAAGCTGACTATGGAGATTGTCACTCTACGCTGATATATAGTCAGGGGAAACACCCCCCTTTGTATCCCAGCCGGTACCGACCGCTTCCATTTGACCGCGAACCCCGATGCCGATCGAGGGCCGCTTCGAAGGGTGCTCATGGAGAGCGACAGGGAGTGACCCTCATTCGACGGCGACTAGCAGATGTGGAGAAGAAAAGGTCGCAGTATGAACGAATTTGGAGTAAAGGCACAGCCCCAAGACACAACCAGCCTATTCCTGGTAAGCTATATGTGGTTTGGTTGGGCCCGTTCGTCCACGGCTGTTCGTGAGCTCCTCGGCTATCACTTTGCACCACTGAAGCAGATTGTTAATTGACTTGATCTGCGCCGTCGGTTCAGCTCCCAATTTCTATCCCCATGCTGCAGCTCAGCCCGTACTTCTATAGGCTTTTTCATCCCAACTGTGTAGCAACACCCGGTAGTCCCAAGAGGCCAAGCAGCTTAGCCAGGGCTTGATTCCCCCGCATCAATTCCTTTTCCCCGGCTTGCATCATACCAAGGTGCACAGTGTCTACCACCTTAAGAGTGCGGGGATGATGTCATCTTCGTTAGAAGTGAGTGAGGCGTTTCGCAGTTTCTTTTTTTAATGTGAATTCAAAAGAGATGGGGAAAGGTTGGCGATGAATATTGGATTTTCAACGGATTTGTATTGGTTAGACTTGGGTAAGAAGAACTTATTGGGCAAGCGTCTTTACGCACCTGCTCAGTTCAGTTCAACGCTCCAGCGGGCTGCCAATCTCCATCTCTCATGGCGCATCCGCCACGTGATTGCAGTTATTTCGACCCACAAAGCAGTCCGCTTTGCACTGAAGGGCATGTTGTTCATGAACGATTTATATGCGTTCAATCCCGCCTGCGAATGTTCGCTCAACAGACCAGCCCATTTTCAGCCAACTAGGTCGCCAAACATGGAATGTTAGGCCTGAAGATCGATACCTTCTTAAAAATATCCGATGTAAAATTGTAAATTCTATCCAGCATGGTACCCGCCAGTATCAAAACCCAGAACGTCGCGTTAAGGGCTCGTCAAACACCACGAGGTCTGGAATCTTGATTTTCTACATAGGCGTATCAAATGCCATTGTCGGATAGTATTGGAGTCTCAGTATCTTTCTTTGGCTCATAACGCATTAACATACGATAACATTTGCTCCGAAACAGTGACAATGGCCATCAACACAGCTACGTGGCCATCTTCTCGCCAACCGTGACATACCCAGCCATTGGAGAGTATCAAGGATTTCACTAACCAGCTGCATTTTGGTGTTATAACAACCAATAAATTCAAGTAAGCCGCTCCCCCCTGGTCTTAAATTTCCAAAACTCGGCTTGGTAAAACAGCACTTTTTTTGTCTGCTTGCAAGCAACGCAAAGACACCACTCGGCGTGAAAACTTGCCCACGATGTTTGATTCGGTCATATCCGGGTGGAGAGGGGCAAGGATAAGTCGCACTTACACGGTAACATGGAACGGTCACCAAACCCCTGCCCATGCATAGACAGGCCAGACATCTGCAAGATGGCGAAAGGCGAAGTCAAAGATATCCGGAAAATAACAAGGTAGTTTATCTGTTTGTTTGTCCATCGGTTTGGCTGATCTGGCTTGGCGACCCGAGTGCCCTATGCCTCTTTTTGTCCTTTTCTTTTCGCCCTTGTTCGCTCATCTCTTGTGTCTCTATTTCGCCTTGCCGATAGCCTCGACCAATGTTGTCGTTCCACCGCACCACAGGTTTGATGTAGCACGCCCCCCATCTCCCTTGGCGGTGGGCAAAGGAACAAGTAAACAAAACAAAGATAAAACAGGGAAAGAAATGAGCAAGGCTCAAACAAGGCAAGCGAAGTGAGCTCCTGTCTGCCCGTCACGTGGGAGACACAAGCTAGCTCTTGCGATGGGCTGCATGCAGCCGCCCTCCTGACGCGGACAACCCAGACGAAGACATATTGCCCAGGCCTCCGTTTGCTCCTGCTTCCCGGCTTGAGCAGAAATGGAAAACAAGCTTGACCGTCAAACCATTATTAATGGGCATCATTCAAAAGAAGTCGTATCATCTTGCCCCCTACCTTTCGTCATCTCTAAGAGCGCCGCTTCTGCTTCCTTCTCCACATGTCTTTCCAGCTCCTGTCTCTTTGTGTCGTGTCTTTGATAACGCGGTTGCGAGCACCGGACTAAACATCCTCCAAGTCCTCGTACCCGGCATCGCTAACGTCTGTTGGCTCACCGTTTGAGATTGCTGCAACTCTCCGTTGGTCTTGCCTACCTTCTAGCACTTCTGCACGTCATTTATTATAGATCAACGAGCCTACCTAGTCGGACCAATAGTCTGGTTTCTGTTTGTGCACGCCGCCTGCAGTACTCACTACCCATCAGGGATATACCAAGACCCCTCATCAACCTTTCTGACCACTTGGCTACGCCTTGCAACCTTGTCCGTTTGATTCGTCGGCCATGGACCTACCTCGTCAACCTCCGTCAACATCTGGCTTGAGACCTCCGCCCGTTGTTCCAAAAGCTGCCGACACCTTGCTCAGGTTGTCATCCCCTACTAGGTTGATTCCCTCCAAGTCTCACTCTACATGTCCTTCGGGAGCATCGTCCACAGCCACAGACGCAGCGCAGGTCTCCAGACACAACTCACCTGACTCATTCTCGCGAGCTCACGACTTCGATCCCATCCCTCATTCTGTAGGTCATAAAACGCCGAGGGCAACGTCCGATATACTAGATCTTTACTCCGAGACTGCGCCCAGCATTATGGACGGACCGCGAAACCATCAAGGCCGTGACAGTCAAGGCGAGATGAACAATCTCCTGACGGACCGGAGCCCGGATACACCGAGCAGGCTGGAAGTGTGCCTGGGAGGGGCTGATGGTGGGCATCGCCAGCCTCGCTATGTCGATACTGATCCCGGCATATGGTGGCCAGATGTTGGGAATACCTCCAGCAGCCGGGCAAGTCCCGCTTCGTATTTTGCTTCTTTCCAAGCCGGAGGCGGTGGTGCCGGTGGTGGGTATGGAAGCAGCAATTGCGGCGTCGAAGTTAGTGGGGATTCTCCGGCGGCTCCCTTCTCGATGGGCATGTCAATCATCGGACCACAGCCACAGGGCAGATCTGCTGGAGACGAAGTTCCAACCTCCACCGATGTTGGAAAGAGCGACATGAGCAGCCAGAAACAGGCGCTACCACGCAGCAACAACAATGCGAGAGGGGGTAAGCACGTCACTTGACTTTCTTTGCTTATCACTTACATCGACCTTTCTCATTTTAAGAAAGAACAAACACTCCTGGTGTGAGGGGTGGGCTTTGGCATGGCCTCGAAAATCGAGCTGACATATCAATTTTCTGACGACAAACTGACCAAATTCATGGTATCTCAAAACAGCAGGACCGTCAATGACTGGTGATTCGAGGCCTGGTTTGACTTCTCAGCAGCCGCTGGTACCGGCTGGCAAAAGTTGCACCGACAACGGCGGATTAGCAACTACTTTGTCGGCCGTGCCTTCCTCGTTTGGTTTGCAGAGACTTTCAAATTTGAGCCAGAACCACTACTACTGGCCATCCTCTCGCCCGAAGCTTTCCTCTCCCACTTCCTCTTCCATGGAATACCGCCACAACGGCAACCACAATCTTCCGCACTCTTCATCTTCTGTCGCTGTACCGGGCTCAGGCTTGCCAGGCTCTGCGGTGTTTCAGCCCGTGATCGAGCCAGGCAGGCAGTCATCTGCATCAGCCACTGAGATACTAGGCAACGCTCCTTCGAATCTTGCCACGCGCTGGGAGTCACTTTCACGAAACTCAGTTTCGACTTTGCAGCCTGCCCAGTACCACAAACACCAACACCAACACAAAAGTATCTTGCACCATTGCAACGCAAACAGAGCCGCTCATAACAATCGCCACCACCACGTCCCTGACGCAACTTCAGACAGTAAAATGTCATCCACAGCTAATTCAGGTACACACCTGGCCCAAACTTCTATGCCAGAGTCGTCGCCCATTTTGTCTGGTCAGACGGGTGGCGGTGGGTTTTCCGACGACGACGTCCCGAGCACCGCGACCGAGTACGATGACGGCGAGAACTACTTTGCATACTGCTTTGACAGAGGAAATGGACGCTACACGCGCCTGATTCCAGCTGATGTGCTACCTCCGCTGATGGATACTCCATCGGTGGAATACAGTTGCGCCGGAATGCGCGTGCTGCCAATTCCGCGAAACCTTGCGCCAACCGGCCGATCCATCAACATGCAGCCTGTCGACTTTGCTCCGGTAAGTTCTTCCTGCCACGGTGTTTTCATTTTTTTTTTTTTCAGATCAGGCTTGTTGTATTGCACCTTGGAGGATTACTAGTGTCTTTGCTGTTATATCCCCGGTTTGGCATTAGAAGGAGGCGACCCTATGAAGTTTTGATGACTGAAAGACTTTCTGAACTGCTATTTACTAAACTCCACGTCGTTCCGGCAGCCTCATCGCGACTCTGCTTCTTTCACTACTTCTCTATCGAGGAGTCCGGATCTTGTTCAGGTACATGGCCCTTGTACCTTTTCTAGTCTTTGACTCCTGTGCTCTGCCAGCGTATCTTTGTGCCCCTGGACATCGGGCTAGATATCGATATAATACCAACTCACGGTCACCGCTTTCATCGTGGCTGCTGAGTCAATACGATACGGAAAACACAGCATTCATGGTATCAGAGGAGCTACGATACACACAAAAACGAAATGGAGCAGTCACTAACCTCTTTTGTCATTATCAGTCGCGCATCGACAACATCGTCGCCACGCAGCCTCAACCCATGCCACCGGCAACCCCGAAGCGTCTCAAGATATACTGTGACAAGTGGGTGCATGAGGGTGTCTGTGCATTCACTCAGCAAGGATGCAAGTATAAGCACGAAATGCCATTCGATCGTGAGACGCAGAAATCCCTTGGTCTTTTTCATGGTCTTCCTTCATGGTGGCGAAAACATCATAGCGAGCTGCAGCGCCAGATCGAAGCAAGCGACGCCTCTCCGACTGACCAACAAGCCCTGGTTGTGGGCAGCCGTTCCCTCAACGCTGGTGGAGATGAGTCAATCTATCTTGGAGGTAGTGGAGATGGGTATGGCGGCCATATTCAAACTCCTCTGGCCGGTCGCCGACAGCAACACTCCGGTGAACTTTCTTGGCGGCGACAAGAGGCTCTCCCAATGGCTTCCACCGTTGATATGACTTCGCCCCCAACCCCACCATCATCGGGTTCTCGAGCGAACAGAACTTTTACCATGACTGAGCATACAGACTCCTCTACTCCCCATGGCCAGCGACGATATTCAAACTCTAGTCGTGGTGGAGTTTTGTCTGGCTTCGGTGGGCATGTCAGTAAGTCCTCCTCGGAAGCTCATCGCTATCCTGATATTAGAGTGATGATTGCTTCAGCGTACATCACTACAAATAGGTCAGAATCTAACTATAAAAACATGGCAACAGCACCGTACGTGACCGGAGGTCGTGGACTGCCTGTGGGACGTGTAGGCGACCGATCAGCTGGGTGGGGTGCTGTTGGAACTCCTGTCCCGACTAGTATTCAAGTTCCCGCTTGCTCAGCTGCCCGTTGTGGAACACAAAATCACTCTGAAAGACGAGGAAGCAACAAGTTTGCCTCCATGAACATGTTTGATCAGCTCTCGCTCGATAATCCACAAGATTCCCCCGATGACGGCGATGACAGTGGCGAGGGCGCCCAGCTAGCTTGAAGCTCTGAATGCTTAAAAGCACTGACTGAATACAAAACCAGAGAAAAAGAAGGAAAAAGACAGAACAAGGACGAAAATTGAGTGAGAGCGAGACGCTGGCTGCGAACCTCATCCAGCTAGCTGGACTGTTGCGTTGCGCGATGATGTGAGTCTTGCTAGAGTGAGGTATAGTTTGTTGACTAGGTTGCTGACGTTGGGTCACAGGAATATTTCTTACTTCCTGTTATTTGGTGCTGATACTTACAATTAGGCCATGTCGATGAAGAGTATCTATGTCAGGACGCGGCAAGTTCAATCACATATGGAACGGACGGACTCCTCATGATAAGGGCGTGTTGCGTTTTGCGATCTCCAACATTTCCACCTTTCTTTCAGATTGGCTTGTTTCCGAATTCTCTAGGATTCATCTCTTCCATTGTCTATGTTTCGGAACTGACATAATTGAGAGCATACTGGCTCACGCCAAACGCAGCTCTACAGTATTTCTTACGCTTCTCTTCTCGGAAATATCTTCTTTATGCGCCTCAAGTCTTGGATCTCATTCCACCCGTGCTTGCTGGTCGTGACTAGACGACGATGCCTCGATATTGGCTAATATTGGTGGCTTCGAGGGAATATCGGAGTGAGGTGCCCGCATCTTCTGACTGACTGATTGCCTTGCGTTTTCCCTCTACCCAAATTTCCTTGTTTGTTATTTACTCTGATTCGCATTAGGGGGGGTGTCTGTACGCATGTATACAGTAGAATGAACGGTTATCTAGGTTGCTCTCTGGTCCCTCGCATGAGGGGAGGACAGATATTTTTCTCGACTAGTATGACCCAATGACAGAACTCTCATCGTATTCAAGAACGAGAACGTTTTGACCAGGAAATGCGACTCAGTCTATAGCAAGAAATATTATGCCACGGACCCACTTGCGCGTTGACAGTCAGTCACCGTGTTAAAGTACAGTACGATACGGTGTGGTGTGGTTGAAGCTCAATCCACTTTGCTGCTGCGGGGCTGCGGGCAAGGCGGCAACAGTGGGGAGGTAGCTCACAGCTCCAGCCTTCATCGACGACACAACTACCTGAACAGCTTTACCAGCAAAGCACATTTCTACGCGATAGATCCAGAAACTACCCCGAACAACCCGCTACAACCCCCGAAACAGGTCAGTGACCTACACAAATAAAAAAAGGACAAGCTCCGCCAACACGTCCAAACCTTTGAACTCCATAGCTTGCTTTTCCTATTTTGGGACCCATCACAACCACTCATACAAGCCGCCGCTAGATCTCAAATCGCAAAGGCTCACTTCAGCAGGGGCCAACCCGCGCGGGGCGCTCGACCATGGACCACTGCGCGTCGGTCCTTCTGGCCTTCCCTACTGAAGAGGCTTCAACGGCTGATAACGAGGCCTACAACAAGG
Source organism: Magnaporthales sp. P1609 (assembly GCA_003709005.1). Classification (NCBI taxonomy): domain Eukaryota; kingdom Fungi; phylum Ascomycota; class Sordariomycetes; order Magnaporthales; species Magnaporthales sp. P1609. The sequence continues at coordinate 2,243,625 of PELF01000007.1, read as the reverse complement.
CCGTCAAGGCGCACATCTCCAACATTAACTCTCTATTCAAAGAGCGGAGCGCTGTGATCGGAGAACATGCCTACAAGTTATTAGACGTATGTGCCAGTTGGGCGCTCTGAGGAGCGATGGTGACATGGTGATTTGTTTCTGTTCTGTCTACTGACAAAATCTGCTCGTTTGCACACGTAGCTGCTAAACCCAGCTGTAAACTCGTTATCATATCTGTATCTACTTGCCGCTTTACTGCCTCAAGGTACAAAGAATGCCGATTATGACCAGGACTTCGCCGAGCGTGTTATTCTTTTCTTCCGGCGCTTCGACCCTCGTCAGATCCGGTACATGGGCGTTGCATTCTCCGACCTCTTCTCCGCCACTGGTCGTCGCAATGTCATGCCGGTATGTCTTCATAACCCGAGAACTTGGACACTATCTTGAGATCATGGAGCTGACTAGCCATTCTTTGCCATCGTAGCCAACAATCGCCGTGCCTGTCCTGGCGGACGCCCTGCTTCGCCTCGATTCCTCCGGGTCCGTACTCACATCGAACCACATATTCCTTATGAAGCTAGCATTTCACAGTAACGTCATCGAGCCTGCAATTCGGGTTGCCGCCAAACGCATCGTACACTACCCGGGAATGATAAATCCGCCAGACCCCAAAACCCTCGTCCTCTGCGATCTTCGCCTTCCGCCATCATCTTACATATCCCAGGACACGGGCTTCACCACTAGGCTCACGGCGCTGCAGGTCCTAGAGTACGACTGGCTTGTAGGTCTGCTGTACTGCGCGGCGCGGGACTGGTCGTCAGCGCAGGCGGCCTTCGCTCGTACGGCATCACACCCTTCCCGCGACTCGGGCGTGAGCAAGGTCATGCTCGAGGCATTCAAGAAGTGGGTGCTGGTCAGCCTACTGGCAGAAGGTCGCATTACCACCCCCGGTGGGTTCCCGCCCTACATCAGTCAGGCCGCCGCCAGGACCTTTGGTATCATGGCTCGACCTTACGCGGCCGTCGCCAAGCGCTTCGAGTCAGCCGACGCCGACGCTCTTCGCCTCGCGGTCGAAGTTTCTACCCAGCAGTTTGCCGAGGACGGCAACGAGGGTCTGGTCGCCGAGGTTCTCGAATCCCACCAGAAGTGGCAAATCGTGCGTCTCCGGGAAGTTTATTCAAAGGTCTCACTAGCCGAGATCAACGAAAAGACAAAGAGTGCTGTCACCGGTGCTCCAGTTGGCAGCGAAGATGACCTTACGCAGCTTATTGAAACCATGATCGCCTCAGGAATGTTAAGGGCTGCCATTGAGCCACCTCGACCAACCGGCGGCGACGGCGCGGCCACGCCCGCCTGCTTGGTGTTCTTGGCAGACGAGGCCGAAACCACGGAGCGGGAGGTGGCCCAGCGGGTAGCCCAGTCTGTCGAGCGCATAAAGGAACTCGGTGCGGTCTACAACGCCACTAAGGAGCGGCTGGCCACGAGCAGGGAGTACATTAGACACGCTGTTAAAGACCAGAAGCGTGACAAGGACAACCGAGAGGGCGGCTTTGAGACGCAGATCGAGGATGAGGATCTCATGTCCGGCATAGTATCTGGGCAGTAGGAAAGCCTATTTTTGAATCCAGAAATGTGGCAAGCGGCTGCTGAACAGTATACCTTTGACATTAATGAGTGGCATGAACCCAACATTCCAATTCCTGATGACTGGTATGAGCTCGACATGCCATTATTCCTTAAGGAGCATGAGTAATATGAAGTCAGGGAGGATGTTTGCTTTTTCTACGGTGAGCAATGGAGTTATGGGGCAGGGGAACGGGGACCATGGATCATACAGACAGACAGCTTGTTTTCGCTTTTTTTTTTCAATTTCTTTTTCTGAACTTTTACATCGGTACAACATTCGTACACTATTCGATGATCCCTACAGAGCAGTTGCGAAAAGATAAGGGTATGTGAATTAAATATGCATCTCTTAATCAGTCATGCAATGGCGCGATTATGGCCAGATCTGCCCGCGTTACTTGGACATTTATGAATAAATAAATATTTTGGGATAGCCTGGATAGGAAGTAACCTCTAAGGCGCACCAGCCGTTTTGAACTCCCAGTCTTGACCATAGTCTTGACCCGTATGTTTACTCTATTACTTACTGCTTTGCCCAAGTGGACATCTATATACCCACTTAAATGCTTGCATATTCATTAGATTGCGGGTGTTTGTCAGTCCGGATGTGTTTGGCAAAGGGATAGTGAAATTGCTCGACATGGGTGTATGATGGACTGCTTGCTAAGTTGACCCTTTACCTTGTTTTATTTGATTGAATGAATCAGTGCCGCAAAACAACTACCAGAATTAGCTTGGCATCTTTGGTAGACGAGAATCCCAAGATTCGACCAGGTGCGGCTGGAACACACTAAACTAAAGTGGCTTGTTCAAACGAATCATCAAAATAACTCTTCTGCTATCTACGTTGCCCCAAAAAAATCCCGTAACGCCATGCAGCCCACGTAACCTCCCGCCCAACCTAGTGATCCTTCAGCCACTTGAGCATCTGTTCATAAGCTGTCTCCTGAGCATTCTTGATGTTGAGGTCGTCGTATTCGCCAACGACAGCAAAACCTGTGCAAAAGTATCAGCATGGAAACAGCCAGATCAAAGATTGCTTTACTCACCGTGCGGTACTCCTGGATACACCTGAACCTCATGCTCGAGGTTACTCTTGGACAGGTAGTCCTCCATAGTTGTCCTCACCTCGTCCGAGAACATGGGGTCGTTCTCCACACACACCAAGCCAAGGGGTGCCTTAACTCCGACAAAGTCCTCCATGGTGACCATGGACGGGTGCGCAAGTGCGCCAACCTTGATGAGGGGCCCCGAAGCGGTCGTCGTCTGCGCATCGCTGCCGGCAGCTCCCGTGCGCTCCGAGGCGAGAAGAATCACATATCTGCCACCAAAGCAGTACCCAGCCGCGTAGACGCCACTCCCGTGGGAGATTGCGTCCGCAAACTCCCCCTTGCAAGCGTCAATGACCTTGTGTAGGATGGGCAGGACCTTCTCCTCCGTGTGGCGGGCCGACCACATGTCGATCATGAAGCTCTTGGCGGCCTCGGCGGCCTTGAGCTTGATCTGGTCCAGGAGCGACAGACCTTCCTCGGGGGCCGTGGACGCGTTGGGGAAGGCGTCCCCCTCAAACAGGTCGGGCATGACCACGAGGAAGCCCTCGGTGGCGAACTTGTCGGCCTGGATCTGGTTGTTGGTGGACTGGATGCCGGTGCCACCCGTCAGGAGCAGGAGGAGCCTGGCGGGGGCGTGCGGATACTCGCTGGGCTTTGAGATGTACGTGTCGACGCCGCCTAGTTTCCTGGTCTCGCCAGATCCGCTCTTACCAGAGGCTGATTGAAGGGAGCAGGGGTTATAGTGACCTCGGGAGTTAGCCGCACGTGAACGCCTGGTGTATCAAATCACGACAATGAATGAGCCTCAGGACAACTGACGACTTGGTCTGTCCGTCACACAGTGTTCGCCCATGGTTGGGCCGGTCTGAGCTGGTGTGTCGCCGGGGATGACCGGCTCAGCAGCGCCTGTGCTTGCATCGGCGCTGGTAGCAGTAGGGGTGGTAGCATCACTCTCGGGAGCTTTTGTTGCGATGGGTGGATCTGCCTCAGCCATTTTGATAGCTTATTATATTTCCTTTGATACTGCGTAGCTTTTGGTCTTGTTGTTGGTTTAGTTGCGCGAAGGCGATTGTAGTGTTAAGCTCTCCCTTGCTAGCTTGGGGTTGTAAGTAGACAGGTGAGGTTGCTTAGAACAACGACAGTCGGATTGTCGTGATTGCTCTCCCTAGCTCAAAGAACCGTTACGGCAAGCAAGTGACGTACCCCGCCACTTACCGTTGACCCCCTGCTAGGCTACAAGGTTCCTCACGCTAATCGGATGACATAATCCCATCCCATAGTGGATAGGCAACCCCGCACCATTAATCGATTCGACGCGGTAAACGACGCGTCGCGACAAATACCATGCCTGCCTCATTTAACAACTTTGTTCGCACTTTAGCCCACCTCCAAGCGCACCACGGAGAGAGCATACTCGACATAGACAGATAACCTGACCAGGATCTGAAAGCCGGCTCTACTTTACTACTTTGAAGACTTTCTATTTTTGTATTGATAAAAATCACCATGTCGGACGCAGCTGAGCGGCAAATAACCCGTGGCGCTATAGCGTGAGTCTGCAATCTGGGCTGCTGTGCTTGGCAGAACATACTGCTTCCCTTTTGACCTCCCTACTAATCTTAACCCGTAGTGCCATATTCGATGACCCGGAAGGTGTCAAGAATCGCTTCCCGGTGCCAGTACTACAATGTCTGCAAGTCAAGCTTCTCGGTCAGCAGCCCAACGCCGGCGCTGCTGAGAGGTATCGCGTGGTTCTGAGTGATGTCGACAATTACATACAGTGCATGCTGGCCACACAAGCAAACCACGTCATCCACGATGGTCAGCTTCAAAGAGGCTGTATTGTGCGTGTCAAGTCATACCAAGCCAACACTGTCAAGGGAAAGAGGTATAGTATACTCTCGTTCCCCGTGCAGGTAGACATCGTCGGGGAAAGAGCCTGGCTAACGGTGCGGCCTCTGTAACGACAGCGTACTGGTCTTACTGGACCTTGAGGTCATACAGTCTCTCGGAGTACATGAAAAAATTGGTGAGCCCACAAGCATCGAGGCCAAGGCAGAAAACACCACGAACACCACTATCGGTGGATCAGGCTTTTACGGCACCAAGACCGAGCCGGATGTCAAACCACAGATCCGCTCCCAGATGCCAACCCGCAACGCCGGTGGTGGTGGAGCCTCGCACGGCCCTGGAAATGTCAACATCTACCCGATCGAGTCCATCTCGCCATACCAGCACAAGTGGACGATCAAGGCCCGGGTCTCACAAAAGTCCGACATTAGGACATGGCACAAGGCGAGTGGTGAGGGCAAGCTTTTTAGCGTCAACCTGCTGGATGAGACCGGCGAGATCAAGGCCACCGGCTTCAACGACCAGTGCGACAAGTTCTACGATATGCTTCAAGAAGGCCAGGTCTACTACATCTCTACCCCGTGCCGCGTTCAAATGGCCAAGAAGCAATTTACGAACCTTCCCAACGACTACGAGCTCACATTTGAAGACGGCACGCAGATTGAGAAGGCCGAGGACCAGAGCAGTGTACCACAAGTACGCTTCAACTTCTGCAACATCCAAGAGCTGCAGGAGGTAGAGAAGGATGCTACAGTGGATGTTGTTGGCGTTCTCAAGGATGTCGGCGAGATCTCTCAAATCACATCCAAGGCCAGTGGCAAGTTCTTCGACAAGCGCGAGCTGACACTTGTCGATGACAGCGGCTTCTCAGTACGCATGACGATTTGGGTAAAACGGCGCAGAACTTTGATGCCAAGGCCGAGTCAGTGGTGGCCTTCAAGGGTGCCAAGGTTGGCGATTTTGGAGGTCGCTCACTTTCATTGCTGTCTTCCGGTACAATGACCGTGGATCCGGATATACCTGAGGCACATCGCCTCAAAGGCTGGTTCGACTCGGCTGGCAGGAACGACAACTTTAACACGTTCAACTCGAACAGTGTTGCTGGCGCGACTGGCCGTCAAGACCAAATATTAACAATTCATAGGGTCAAGGAGGATAACTTGGGCATGGATGATGTGGCGTACTTTGCCCTCAAGGCAACGGTTGTTTATATTCGCCAGGAGAATTTTGCATACCCATCCTGCCTTAGCGAGGGTTGCAGCAAGAAAGTAACAGATCTCGGCGATGGAAGCTGGCGTTGCGAGAAATGCGACGTGAACCACCCACGACCAGAGTACCGTTATATCATGTAGGAGCCATTTATCTCCCAGCTCCCATTTATTGAAGCATGCACTAACCGATATTGTTCAACAGGAGCGTCAACGTGAACGATCACACTGGCCAATTGTGGCTTAGCTGCTTCGACGACGTCGGTCGTATCATCATGGGCAAGTCAGCAGACGAGTTGATGGCGCTTAAGGATGAGAATTTCGAGGCCTTCACACGAGACTTTGAGAATGCAAACTGCCGGAAACTCAGTTTCAGGTGCCGTGCCAAGATGGACACTTTTGGAGACAATCAGAGGTAAGAGATCATCTACGATGGCATTTCAAGTCGAGTGCGGCATAAACGCGAGTATATGGGTATGGCATCTGACATTATGTTCTCTCCCTCACCAGAGTTCGCTACCAGGTCATGGGTGCCAGCCAGATGGACTACAAGAGCGAGGCTGCCAAGCTTGTTGAGATGATCAAGCAATTCAACATTTGAGCCACGCAGGTTGTGTGCGATTAAGAGTTTTGACTTGCTGAGGTGGCTGGAACATGATTTTATTCAGGGGGAATGGGCGATGCGGGAACGTATGTGTACTGTGATATGGCTGCCAGGGCAAGGCACATGCTGTTCCGACGACTGTGGAAGTGATCAGACGGAAGGGAAATGCAAGCTGAAGCGATTATGAGATGAAAACAACAACGAACATATGCCATGCATGTGGAAGACGAGGTAAAATAGTGAGGGGATTCCGTGTATGTGTAGCTTTACATATCCTGCAGTGCATCGAGTTTTGCGAAAACTCAGGGATACAAATAGACAGAATAAAACAAATCAAGGACAAACGACGAAACGAATGATCAAGGGCAAATATGGACGGGGAAAATCTAGTGAGGTGATAACGTAAGAGGCAGCAGGTACAGGAACGGTACTTGGAAGTTCGAACGCGGATTTATTCATCCTAGAATCCAGATATCTCACCTCGGCAAGTATACGGTTGGCTTCCTTGGTTCTTTTGGGTATTATTTATTGCACACTACGTACGTAATACAGTTAAAGTCTGTAGGAAAGCCATATATTAGAAGTAAAATACTATCTGGCTACAAACGCTCTGCAGAGATTTTATTTTGCGCTGTAGCATAACTAAACGTATAGATTACGTGTATATCCCCTGCAATATACCCCCCCCCCCCCCCCCCCCCCCCCCCCCCAATTAACTTCTAACAAACCGTTGAAAGCCAATTGCAATATAATTTTGTAATAATTATTTAATATAACGTTTTTTTGTACGTGTTACAGTTTTTAAAAAACAAATAAAATATATGGTTAAATAGCCGTAATATATATTACGTATTTTAATTTTGGGCCGTATATAATAATAGCCCTTAAATAATAATAAAAAAACAGTTTTGTAATATTGTTTTTATTGTATAAATAAAAACAATAATATGTAAAAAAAGCGCGGAGCTTTCGGCGCCATCCCTCCGCGCAATTCGGCCTTAGTTTTTGTCACGTGTGGATTTCAGATAGTCCTAATACAGCGTATAGCCCCTGAAGGGCTAGGCTTTAGATAAGCCGTAGACAGGCGTTGAGGAAACGCCTAGGGGACTCAGCCTATAAAAGGGGGGTCTCTGATCCTGGTGGATCAAGTAGAAACTTGCATCCTTAAGGATCAGTCTTTACAAGTCCAAGTCGTAGTACTCCTAGTACTGCTGTGACCTGTTACGCTGTGTATTCTTCTGTGTTAGTTGGTGTAGGCGTATGCCTAGCCCGTACGGCGGCTAGTTCGTGACAGTTTTCTACAATACTTATACCAATTAATATAAAAAAATATACCATGTAATGAGTTACGGCAATATTAAAAAGTATTACGATTTGAATTTGTAAAAATTAATTTTTAAAAATACAAATTTTTATTTAATCCACTAGGATTAAAGGCCCCCTTTTTATAGGCTAAGCCCCTGTTACATTCGCCCGACGATTTAACAATTGCGCCAATAAACCAAAAGGTTCTGCAGTACCTGCAACCTTGCAAGTACTTCGTCGGTCCCAATTATAAGCTGTGTCAATTCAAACGTGACAGCCCCCTAGGCGTTTTTTTAACGCCTGTTTACAGCTTATTTAAAGCCTAGCCTTTAGGGGCTATACGCTGTATTAGGACTATTTAAAATCCACACGTAATAAAGAATTAGTTTTTACAAATTCAAATCGTAGTATTTTTTAATATTGCCGTAATTTGTTACGCTATATATTCTTTTATATTAGCTGGTGTAGGCGTATGTTTAGCCCGTACGGCTACTAGTCTGTAGCAGGCTCCGTAATTAACTCGTTACGGGGCCTTTACGTCCCCTTTAGTTTTTCCCTTTGGTATAGGGATTAATTAATAAAACCTTGTTTTCCTTCGGGCCCACCGTGTATTTGTATTGCGCTGATGGCGTTTCCGTATTGTTTCCGTATTGTTTTCGCGTATTTATGGCCATTGTGCGTCCTTTTGCTGGGGTTGGACCGGGGCCAGTTCGGACGCGTTTGTGTTTTTCCCCCTCCCAATCGCCATAGCAAGCCGGAAGTAAGGCAAGTAATTTAGCGATAAAAACCAGCTTGCTAAAATGCGTCCGATATAAAAATAAAATAAAAAAATAACAAGAATATAAAAAAGAATATAAAAAAAAGAATATAATATGTTAGTTAAACATGCACGTACGTGCTGGTTATGTTGGATTTTATTTTCTTTATTACACTAAATACTAAGGGAACAAAAAGAAGCTGTGCTACATATATCCTGCTTGGCCTGGCATCCGTCTATTGCTATTTGAGCTCAGCGAATTACAACCTTAAAAACCAATGTATATCAGATCATAGGTAAAGAAACGCCGCGCTGAACGTAAACCAAAAAAACGTTTAGGCTCATATAAGTTTGCAATGATTCGCAGGGCTCTAGTAGTAATCATCATCTGTCGTGTTCTTCTTGCGCCTCAAGCTGCCAAAACGTCGCTTGAGCCCATCCTTGAGCCGGTTGCCGGTGGTGTTGCTACGGCGAAGACCGGTATCGGTCGATGTTCCCATTGCTACTGGATCGTTGAAGGGGTTTTCGGCCGCTGATGAGGACGCTCCTGGCTGGCGACCGCCGTCAGCGGCGTTGCTGACGCTTCGCTGTCTCACCTGGGCACCGAGGTCCTTGCGTCTAGTACCGCTGCTGTAGGCGCTCTGACGCGGCTGCATCTCCATGACGACGTTGCCATTGCCATCCTCTCCGGCTGCCGTGTTTCTGCGCATCCGAGACTTGTGCTCCTTGTGGTCGCGCTCGATTGTGTACGAGGGCTCCCCTTTGCCTTTCAGGTCGTCTGGGTGATAAGGCTGGTTGGTCGATATATGTTAACTAGAGTTGCGGGACTCGTATATGCAAGGCTGCAGTGGACAGGTTAACTTACAATGCCATCCCATCTCTTATAAGCGCCACCGGCTGCGTCCCGCTCGCGCATGAGATCGGCTCCTTCCTCATACTCCATGACGTTTCCGGCAAAGTCCGTAGCACCCGGGGGGACTTGGGCTGTGCCCTGCAAGGGAACCTGCCTCTGTAGAGAGTCCTTTACGAACTCGCGGGGCGTAGCTCTGATAGCCTCCATGTTTGAGTCCTTTAGGGCTTCGACAGGCGCGTACATCTTGTTGGTGTTCCTGGCAGCCAAAGTCGCATCAAATGGCCCGCCATGGTGGTAGGTGCCTCCGATGGTGTCCAAGCTGTCGATGATGTCTGTGCCTGGCATGCCTGACTTGCGCAGATGAGGGGCGCGATCGGCGGCGCGCACATCTCGCTTGATAATATCTAGCGGGCGGTGGGACATGTCGCCGGGATAACGCTGACTGAGCGAGTTTGAGCGTCCGAGACGTTTGCCTTTTTCCAAGTTGCCGCTGGTGCTGCGAGCGTGAGACGCCCCTTGATTGTTCTGGTGACTGGCAGGCGGGTGACGGACGGACTGGCTGCGGCCGATACCTGCACTAGGCGGATACTCCCTAGAAGGTCTTGAGACGTAGTTGGAGCTGCTGCTTCTGCCAAAGACTGGTCTTCTGCTGCTACTAGTACCTGGATCGTCGGTTGGCACAGGTGAGAAACGTATGTTGTTTGGAGAAGCAGGGCTTTGTGGGGATCGAAAAGCCGAACGAGTAGGGCTTGACGAAGCTGGGGGTGACGGATACGCCGAGGCTTTATCCTTTTTGCGCTTTCTCTCGTCGTTTGATGTCTTGACGGAGAGTGAGCGGCCTGGGGGACTAGCAAACGAGCTTCCTGGTCCACACTCCTGGCTGGGTTCAGGAGCAGTCAATGGGTCAAGAATATATTTCTGTGCCTGTTGGTAGCAAACGGGATATGAATACGTTAGCGATTTCAATTATTTTGTTGTTGAACACCAAAAGGTAGAAGCTTCCGTTGGGCCAGGAATGATCTAGGTTATTTATTGAAAAATAACCTGTGAGTGATGGTGGTTGGGCGACGAGCATGGATGTCCAGGTAAATAAGTCTTGGAGTTGTTGGACAGTGATGTAATGCGTGGATAAGAAAGCCTTGTTAAGCTCTAAGCCATGCCGGGGAGTAGCCGATCACCAGGGACGTGACAGTTTGTGCACGGCTGAGATGTGCCGTCGTTCCAAACATAACCCGGGCAGTTGGCAAATGATATCAGGATAGGCAGATAGATGCTTGTCGGACCCAATAATAGGCTATAAAGCTAGACACAGGAGGCAGATAACTTCTTGTACCGATTAAGCCAAGTTAAAGCGAAGTTTGTGATATTAGGTGCACTCGCGACCGGATCATATCATGCGCTCGCCCAGGAACTGCTTGTTATGTGGACCGCGCTGGTGATACACTGTAATTCATGGCTTTTCAAACAATGACGAGCTTGTGCTCAACTCACCCATTGCTTGTCCGCAGAGCTCGAGGATCTCGACATATCGATGATGTCTGGCTGGTTGGATAATAGAATACTGTTCTGTCGTCTCGGTGGTGTGTTTTCCCAGCGATAGAGTAGGATTGAGCGGCACCACGCCGTTGTAAAGCCGGTGGTGATTGACCAGAAACTAGAAACAGAAACTGCTAGTGTTCTTCAACAAGGAATGAGAGAGGCTTTTGTAAAAGTCGTCGGCGGTGAGACCGTCATGGATCAATCAACGATGCGGAAGCTTTTTGGAGAAATTACGGAAAGGAAACAAGGTAGGCAGCCCGAGCAGATGGAGCCGGTGACAGCGAGGGATTTATGGAGTGAGAAGCGCTGCAGTGGAGATCTGGATGCGGTTACATAGCACCTACAACTACTGTACTATAACCGGTATCCAACCGACGCAGGCTGCAGGTGCGGTGCATTCAAGTGGATAATCACCCAAGCCTCACATCCTGGAACCCACCAGGAGGCATTTCCCAAGGACCTACAGATATTACCAGTAAACTGTCATTAGCAGACGTACCTTGTTATGACCTACCTAGTTAGGTAGGTAAGGCAGCTAGGTAATGCCAAGGAGATTGCTTCATAGCTACAAGGGCGCATATTCAAGAAGGTCCATCTGCATGATGGGATGGTCGTCCTACGTCGACTAATCTACGCACCTTTAGTAGGTGGTGCCGTGTTCTAGACCAGCGGCATGTCTGCGTTAGTCTGAATTTTCGGTGCTAATTCGAGCCTGTCTCGTCATAATAACTCGTGGGATCTGCTGTACAGAGTAGGAGCCAACTGCGGGAAGTACCTTGTTGTTACGTCACCAACCAAAACAGCTGCTCAAGGGACAGGGATGCATCCGGTATTGACGTAGCCGTTCGGATGAGAAACCAATGTACAGCCTTAGCCTTGCTTATGATTGGATGGTAACTCAAGCCAGCACACGACTCGGATAAATTGCTGGTCTGGTATATTATCTGTAAAGATAGCATGCACATCACATAATTATCTCAAGTGGCAGGCATGAAAATATTGATTGAGACTCATCTTAAAAAGTCAAGATAAGAGGAAAGTATGTGATGGATGTTGAAATTCTTGATCCTGTCGGGTGGAGTTAGGGCTTTGAAGGTGAGTGAGTGAGTTGGCGGATCTGCCCCGCCAATGCGAGGACAACAAGCGAAAAACGACGACCAGGCATCCTTGGCCATAAGGAACCAAGCTGGTTGCCAAGAAATGCAATTCGAAGGTAAGTCGTAAGTAGTAAGTCCCTGCATGTGCATGGCAGAACCGCCTGCATGGCAGTCAATTCTAGCCTCTTAACGAAGGGCGAGTGGAGGGAAGGCTCGCGAACCACCGAATTACTTCATACAAAACGCACCCTACGGACATTTTATTGCGGATATTATTGGATCGTTTGCTTTGCATGCGCATCTGCATCTGCAATCAGCATCTGATAAGCTGACAGCTGCCCGTCTGAATAGCAAAAAGAATACAAATGAGCCGGCCATGACCCATCACAATGACCCTAGTAGACTACTCGTCATCTGACGACTCGGCCTCCGACACAGAGACATCGACGTCGGCGCCATTGGCGGGGGTCAACACTGGGTCCTCCTCGCCAGGCTTGTTACCGCCGCTTCCGGCTTCGTTCCATGACCTATATGCATCGACAGTCCGCACCAGCACCCGTGATGACCCAGCATTGCACCATGGCCGGTCTCGTCAGATCCCTCACGTGGTCGGCAACTGGCCGAGCCACATTTACATCGAATGTTTGTTACCCTGGATCATGTGACAACATATTCAAAATGTCTTGTTCCATTTGTACCGAACCTAGGCTAACCTCAAAAAACCCACCGCAGGGTTCCCCTCACAAGCCCAGTGCAATGTACTAAGCTCCCTAGTCTCAGCCTTACGATCGGAGGACCAAGTCCAGCATGAGCTGCATAGCTTCCTGACGAGCGACCTTGGCACCCCGCTGCCGCTGCACATCAGCCTCTCGCGCCCGTTTGTGCTGACCACGGAACAAAAAGACAGTTTCCTGTCGCGTCTACCTGACGCACTTCGACTGCGATCTCTGCCTCGCTTCGCTGTTTGTCCGTCTGCGCTATCTTGGCACAGGTCGCCAGATTCGAATCGTGCATTCCTTGTTCTGCGCGTGCAGGAAGGTCGCGATGGTGGCAATCAGGGCCTGACCCGTTTGCTCAAAAGCTGCAATGAACTGGTCAGGGAATTCGGTCAACCGGAGTTGTACTCTACCGGCGGAACGGCGATGGACCGGTTCCATGTGTCTGTTGCTTGGTCGTTCGTTGATGTGACAGGGCTGCTCCAATCTCGAACGGCTGCCGTTTACGGCAACTTCCGGGATCAGGTGGCCGCGATGGAAGTCCCCATTGATTCCGTCAAGGTCAAGATTGGCAACGTCGTAACCAGTCTGCCGTTGTCCGAGTATGGGCAGAAACGATCGGAGACTGGCTCGCTTTTTTCCATGTAATGTCCAACAATTTGATGGTACCCTGTCATGTAAATCCAAGTAAAGCCACCCTTTGGAGTGCCGACATATGTAAAGGCATACAGAGGGCACAAAGCACCGACAAAGTGCATCCTGATCCAATTCAGTAACCCGAAAACAACATAATCATAACGCCTTTATTTTCTGCAAAAAGTGCCATAGGCACGTACATCAATGCTCCCAATAACGCCAGAGGTTCATTATCTTGAGAGAACCATTATGGATGAAGGTGCCGACAAGTCATCGACATGGAACCGAAGGAAAACTTGATAGGAAAAGGGAAAAAGAAAATAGCTACATCCTCTAATCATAGCTCATCAATATTGGGGCGTTGGAAGGCCCACTGTCGTGGTGACACAGGCAAGCCAAGATAGAACTGCCAAAATCGGGTAACCTCACTCGAAACTATGTACCACCTGTTGATGAACAAATAAAAAGTCAGTTACCAGTGCAAACATAGGGCATCGATGATGTACTCACATAGTGTATGGAAAGGAAGCCCACTGCTTGATGACATATTTGAATGTCCTGTAGACTTTGTCCAACTCCTGATAGAACTCCTCACTGAGCGTTTCTGGTTGTTTGTAGCGAGGAGCGTCTTCCTCCGCCTCCCTGTCAAAATCGTCCACCACACGATGCGGCTTCCTTGCCCGGTCAGATATCACCTTGGCACTGGCGATCTCGCTCTCTTTGGGCATCTGGTCTTCCTGGTCTAGTGCCCTCTTGGCCCCTTCACGCTGCTCGATCATCTGCCTGAACTGTCCCAACGCGCTGAGGGACGAGCTGAGCCTGGCATACGTGTTGAACAGCGCCACCAGCTCGGTTCTCTTAAGGACGAGCGGTATGTCCGCGTCGTTTTTGATGTTGTCAAACTCGAACAAGACCTTGAGCGCCGTGCCGTAACCGGCCGTCTGCAGCTTACCCCAGAGGCGACACTTGTCACAGCCCACGCAGTCCATCAGACGGCTGACGTTGCGGAACCGGTTGCGGAAGTCCTCCTTCAGAGACGGGCCCTCACCGTTCTTAAACATGAGGGACTCGTCTAGGGTCTGAGGCACGCTGGCGGCACCCTGCGTAACCGCTAGGACTTTGGCGCGCGTCGCGGCGTCCTGGTCCGCATCACCTGTGCAGAATGTGTATCCCGACAGGTGCGGGCCGAGCTTGGCAATGGCACGGGTCACGAGCGCGTAGTTGAAGTAGAGGTTGCTGATTCGTTCCGGGAAGTGATGCAGTCGCCCCTCGTAGCAGGCCAAATTGGGCTGCCACTGCCCGGTGGTCTGGTTCAAAAAGTCCCAGCACAGATGCGTGCTGATGCTTGCATGCATGCCTGAGATTACGCGGTAGAAGACGCGCTTCTCCAGACACTCGTCTTCGTTCTCCAGGCCCGTCTTGGCCACGAAGGGCGTCTTGGGCTCCGCGGCACGCCTCTCCTGCAGAACCCGCTGCCGCCCCGCCGCCTCCAAGACGGACCGGAAGTCCATGGCGGCCGGGTTCTTGCTGTTGCTCGAGAGGCCGCCACCCATCGCCGGCGGCGGCGGTTTCGGCGCGTTCGGGAACGAGGACCGTGAGAAACAGTTCTCCCTGTATATAGCATCCCAGACCTGGGCGGCGCCGGCGCCGGCGTACCCGGTAAACCGCTCGGGGTTCCTTAGCAGGCTGACGTAGTCCCCCTTGGCGGAGGCGCTCTCGTCTTCAGGTACGCAGTAGTCACGCTCGTCGCACTCGTCATCATACTCGACGACGCAGCTCTCGCCCACGTCCTCGCCCAGCTTCCCGCGCAACGGCTTCTCGGGCTGCTCTTTCTGGGCCTTTTTGTTAGGGTGCTCGACCAGCGGACCCTCGAGCTTGCCCAGCTCGCTGGCGCGCCAGACCTCGGGTATGTCCTCCTCGTTATCCAGCGTCTCGACCGCGCAGGCGATGTTGCCGCACATGCCGCTTTCGTCGTTCCAGAACGGGCATTTTTTATTGAATAGATTGAGCCGGTAGTGGGAGAAGAAGTCGGTCGATCTCGTGACGTCGTCGATGGCCGGCTTTAGCCTGCTGTTGAGCCGCTCGAGGGTCGAGTATGAGGCGCACGCGTCGAAGACTATGGCACGTGGTGATATCTGAAAATGAGAAGTAGACCTATTAGACGGGAAGCCCAAGGCGCTGCCGAGAGAGAAGAATAAGAGAAGAATTTTGCCGTACAGCACAAGCATCTTGAGGACTCTGGCAGCGGACCTGGGGTCCTAACAAAGCAAAGACGCCGAGATAAAAAAGTTGCGACGCAGACCACATCGTGGCTGGTCTCTGTGGAGATTGGGGGTGAGGTTGATTTTTGTCAGGCCACCTTTGAGTGTTCTGGTAGGTAAAGGTGCCTGGGGAAGGGCAGTCTGTTCAACTTTGGACTATATTTAGCCGGCCTGTGGACAGCTTCCAAGAGGGGTGAATATGCAGATAGAATTCCCGTTTCGGATAGCCGGTCAAGAGGACAGCTTTTTAATTAAATTTGACAGATTGCAGGAGCGCCTCGAATTTTCAAACAGCGTTGAATCCGCTCTTTTGTTACTGACTGTTATGCGATTTCGTCGCTTCGTGATGTTCTGAAACGTAACCTTCGAGTCACTAGTTTCTGGGACTCGATGGGACCGTGTTGCGTGTAAGTGGCGACCCAATTTGTCACCCAAAAAACGGGTGCTTTGTAGATACCGAGGTGACGGCAATCTTCTTTATTCTTTAGGTAAACTGTCAATTGGTTGCAGGACCACAGATATCAGGGTTTCAAAGAAGATGGCCCAACTTTTTAAATGCACGAAACGATCTCTAGGTACCAGAAAATAATATACCCACAAATACACAGCAACGAGACTGCGCCAACTAGCGCCGCCTTGTTGCTGTTGATATGTGGCCACTTGCGGAAATCAGCAGATGATCGTGCGTCAAAAAGCAAGGCGGAGAGAGCTACCCCTGTTTGTCAGCAGTCGGCAACCAAGCTGTCATGTCATTGATCGGTCGGTTCCTGATTACCTTACCTAGGTAAGTACCTATATTAGTCACATTCCTCCCTCAAAGGTTATGCAATGATCAAAAATCCAACAAATGTCAACGCGCCCCTTTCTGTAACTTTCTCTTCCTTCCTTCAGGGCATGAAGTAGCCAAATTAACAGCCAATCATTGACATGATTTTTCAGTTCTTAACGACATCAGTAGCTAGAGGCTGGACCCTTGTTTCCCTTGAAATCTGATACGTTAATTGATCTCGTGATCCGCCCAGCGAGGCGTAAGCTAAGAATGTCTAAGAATAGACATAAATTTTGCCCCGAGAGCTAAGCAGGCAACATGGAACCACTTCATCATTCCCGTTTGCAGGTTTACTGACGTTGGTATTACTGTGGTCCGTCTGTATTACCACAATGATCAGATGTTGCCAAACAGTAATTAATCGTTAATCGCGCCATGACAAAAGTCTCAGGTGCTGTGTTTGTGTCAACCTCATTCAATTTCATTCCCAATTAACGCCTTATTTCCATGCTTCCATACTCAATCTGATCCCCAAAACGTGTTGCGAAGCCAAACGCGAAGCGGCAACCAAACTGCTCCAGCCTATACAGCTTGCCAGCATTGCCCTCTTCCTCGTCAACCACCATCAAAGATTCCCAAAAGCTGCCGCAACCACCGGGTCGTCGCTCCTAAACGCCGTATCACAGTTCATACAAACAAATTCTGCTTCGCAAATCGCATGCCGAACCTCGCCTGCGCAACAAAACTCGACAAAGTTTGCATATACTCCCAGCTGAATCTTCTCAAAAGGAAATGAGTTCAACCAAGCATGTTGCCAGACCGTGGCTTATCCTCTTCCATGTCGTTCTTCGGTAAGGCCGTAAGATTCGTATAGCATTATACCCCGTACATTTCTTCTTAGCGATGTCGTAAATGTGTTCGTTGGTTTTTTTTCTTGTTTCTTCGTGTTGGTCATAGGTCGCGGCCACGTTACTTCAAGGAATCATTTCCTGGGTTCGTATCTTTGAACATCACTGGGCCGGGGGCTGGTAGTTAAGCGGGCGTCTGTTTAGGTCAGTTCCAATTCTGGATAGCTTCAAACGGTTTTTCATCACGGGACCGGAACATGAGTAAGGTGGGATGGTAAAAAATGGCCCTTACTTGAAAAGAAGAATATGTGGTTCCGGCTCGTGCACCTCATAATGTTCCCACCCAAGACTCTGTACGCCATGGTTAGTTGTAAGCAAATGCGCAGGTGAAAATGGTATATGATCCTTTGTTGCATTCAGAGAGAGGCCTACCTGAGTGATGCCCATGCCACGCCATTCCTCTTCCCACAGAAGTTTCAATGTACCCTTTGAGTTGTCGTGATACTCCTTGGGAATAACCTTTAGCATTGCTTTAGGCAGTTGGACCTAAAGAGAGACCCCGTCCTTAATCAGTTATTTGTAGCCATGCGAGTTTACAATCTTGCACTGGTGCGTAGTCGGAGAGCCGCAAACAATGTCGCACTTACGTGTCTGTACTCATACTCAGAGTCGTTATACCTAGTGGTAAATCAGCACCGAACAGCATCTGCATCACTTCTCTCCAGGGAAGATGTTGGTAGCTTACCGTGAAGAGTAATGAATGGAATCCAGAAACTCCTCCAGCCTTTCGCGCTCGTGGTCTGTCAAAGGACGCGGTTCCGAGTTGCGACGGTCCATGTCGATGCCCATTTCATTGTAGTTCGCCATCGCGACAGAGGTCGATGCGGGAGCGCTACAGATGAACTGGGGGAGCACGTCCCTTTGTGGTCGCGTCCCTTTTGCGGTCGAGGACAGCCACCGATGCAGGTGCAGTCTGAGCAAGTGCTGGTTCGTCCGAGGTCGGGCGGCACGCGACAACGAGGGTAGCCGGAGACGTCAACACGTGTGACGGGAAAATTTCGTAGAAGGGACAAAACGTCAACGAGGGGAGCTATGATTGGCACCAAGCAAGTCCAAAAGAAGGTCGAAACTTCCACAGTCGGAGGTAGGTAAAGCTGACTTGGTAAAGGCAGGCAGGGTAACAGGGTTAGTAGCAGGTTCGAAAATTGGAAAGCAATATCTCCCCGAGGAAGGATGTGGATTTGCGCAGCTGAGGGGCATTGGGTGAGTGACGAGCGGAAATTCAAAATGGCCCACCGCTGGCTACTCCACATTCTCCAAAGTAAACATTGACTTACCCCCACCAAGATGGATACAAAGCCCGTGCGCTAACTACCACTCTTGGTCCACGGCTGGTGCCGTCATTGACGGGGCCTGGACTTAAACAGAGTATTTATGGTCGATTAGGTTGAACCGGCGAGATAGCAAACTGATAAAATAAGACATAAAATCGTTGGGGGCCGACGAACAGCACTGACGTTGTGAATGCCAACAAAGTTAGGTTCCATACTACAGAACCGGTAGGCTACTAAACTGGCAGGCATCTTAGGCGTGGTCCTCAACAGCATATGTAGTCGACAGTAGCGCAAACAAACTTGGTCCCAAACCTGCTGAGGAAACAAACCTTAATACAGAAACCCTATCGTTGTAACGCTTGAAAGCGGTTATTGTTACCTTCACAGACTTTGTGATCTGCTACTTGTGGTAATCCAATTGATGTCAGACTGGATGTGTGATGGCTTTGGCAATGATGGTTGGCTCAGCGACACCTTAAACGTTTATTTAGCTTTGAAACTCGATCACGGCTCACGATTTGACCTTGTGTTCGATGGCAAGGAATCTTGTAGTTGTCTGCACGGGCCACAATTCAGTCGTGTCACTCACTTGTCCAGCCTCACTAAAATGGTCAGGTTTCTGCGGCGGACAATATTGGCACAGACCTGCACCTGGCACCCACTTTTCGCACTCCATACGCCTCTATGCGCCAACACGCTACTCGATCACCAACCTTGGAGGAACGCGTCCCGTCTCGTCGACACCAGGTCCCTTGGCCGAACTGATAGACCTGAATATCTCCGCCAGCAGAGCTCGGCCGACCATTAAAATTGACATAGTCGAATTGCGCTCACTACGCGACTGTTTTGCACCTGGGTGCAATGGAGAATAAACGCAAGGCCGCCCAGGGCCAAGCTGTAAACGCCAGCGACGCCGACGACCGAGCTTCAAAGCGACGAAAGGTGCCCGCAGTAAGTGTGCGATTTGGCTTCAAGGCCCCCTCTTTTGTTCGCAATGCGCCGACTTGAATCTTTCCCATTTGCACGCCAGCTGTACCCCTGGATGCAAATCCGAAGGCTCGACTTCGCTCACGCCCATCGATTGAATCACTACAATTGGTCGCACCCTCTCATTTTCCCCCTTCTGCACTTCGCTGCTCATCACCAGAACCCTGAGCCTCGATGCGACCGATGTAGTTATCATCAATGATCGTCCAACGGCGCGTCGAGCACCGCCTCGACAAAATCCCGACATTCAAAAGCGTCAAAACCCCGCCGCATCAGCGCTCTCATTGATTCATTGCTAACCACTCACTCGTCCCGTCTTGCAAGGACGCTGAATACGATCTACTCAAGGAAGAAACGAACGAATCCACCACACACTATGGGCTTCAATTCCTCCAACAGATCCGTCGCACAAGCGACAAAACGTGAGAAATAAAAATCTCGGGCAAAAGTGAAGCTTACCGCCAATCTGTACCTCGCTAACAAACCCTCCCGGTCGCTACAGAGGTCGGCAGGTTGCCACCTACTTCGAGCAACTTCTACCGAAGGAGGGCAACGAGACATACTATGCCAAAACTCGCATGCCCATATCCCTGGGAATAATCGAACGAAAATTAGTCAACCATGAGTTTTCCAACCTGTCAGAGTTGGAAAGTTGGTTCAAGCGCATGGTCTCGAACGCAAAGGATTTTTACGACAAGGGCAGCCAGGTCTATGAAGATGCAGAACGTGTGAGGAAGGCACTCAGCAACTATATGGTCAAAACAAACCCGGCATACAAGTTGATCAACAACTACAGCGCGATTGCTGTGCCGATACCCGACGAATATCTAGATGAAGCGGAAGATGACTCTACTACGAAGCCAACCCCACGCAAAGCATCTTCGGCGAAGAGCCCCGAGTCTAGGAGATCATCAGCGGCTCAAAACAAGGCTCGTGCAAAACCGGAGCCCGAGGTAGAGGATGAAGACGACGATGAGGAAGATGAGGCCAACGAAGAGGAAGGCGCAGAGTCTGATGAGGATGGCGAGGGTGAAGGCGAGGGTGATGGCGAGGTTGAGGGTGATGATGAAGGAGAGGGCGATGAAGAGTCAGACGCCGAGCCAACTTCCGGCAGAAGACGAGGACCAGGTCGTCCACCAAAGAAACCTGATACTCAGTACAAAGGCGTCGATTACAAGGGCCTGTCATTCCAACAGGCGCAGGAAAAGATTATCGAGGAGTTGCTGCGAAAAAAGGAGCAACCGTGAGTCTAACCAACCCAAATTTACCCGGGTTGTTTTGTATCGCTAACACATGATCCTTCAGTGGTGATGACTTTGCCCACTTTGAACCTTTCTTGAACCTTCCACCTCGGACTTTGAAGGATTACTACCAAGTCATCAAGGAGCCCATCTGTCTTAAGAAGCTAGCGAAACTGATCAGAGGCATCCACAATCGCCGTGACAAGCCTGGGAAAAGTGATTTCAAGAGCTGGTCAGCTTTTGAGGAGAAAATCAGCCTTCTTTGGAAGAATGCATACTACTACAACGAGGACGGGAGCGAGATAGCGATGCTGGCCAAGGAAATGGAGGTAGGTGGTCGCCTTCTCCTTGTTATATGATGTTACGCGCGTCCACACACTAATAGTCTCCCAGGATTTCTTTACTGCCGAGCTGAGCAAAGCGAAAGCGGTAGTACAAGAGCCACCGCAGCCGCCAAGCATCAAGCTTAAGCTAAACGCCCCAACTCCAAAGGAGCCCCTTCCTCGAAAGATCATCATCCGCGCACCGGGCAGTCGTGCAGAGTCGCCTGGGCCTGCCACTGCACATTCCACAGGTTCTGTGGCAGACGGTACTGCAAGTGACACGATTATGACCCCGGCCCAGGCAAAGTCAGATCCTGCATCATCTGCCCGTCAGTCACCCGGTGTGCAAGCCAAAACGACAGAGGTGGCAGGAGCCACGAATTCAGCTGGTCTCGAAAGTGCTTCCCTGGCCGCACTGGCCAACGGTCAACCCCAGCCTGCACCGGAAACGGCAGCGCCGCCGTCTCCGCCACAGCCAAGTCCGGAGAGCATCATCGCAGCTAAACTTGCGAAGCTTTATTCGACGAAACACCGTTACGCTGGAAGAGGTATGGTAGCCCCAATCGTCTGCAACGCTAGTGGTACTTGCAAGACATTAACGTGAACCAGGCTTGGCAGATGCTCTCATCACCAACCTTGCGATTAGGACTCATCCACAACTCCGAGTGGATTCCAGGTACGAGTTTAGGCTACCGGCTCATCCGAAGCTCTCGCAGCAGTCAGTCACCATCACCGTACCAATGCCGTCTTGGACCGTGCAAATCATCCCATCAATCTCGCCTCAAGTCCTCAACGGGATAAGGCCTTACAAGCTTTATGTTATGGTCAATGGGAGAGTACTGCCACGGATGCTCTCGCCGACAATTCCCAACGGTGGGACACCTCTACATCTGCAGCAGACCGACAGCAACCAAATGTTATTCGACGCTCAGCTTGTTCCAGGAATAAACAAAATATCTGTCCAGATTGTAGCAGCGACACCTAAGGACGCCACGCTACCTGATGAACTGGATGCGGAGTTTGAGATGTATACGATTTTGGCAAACTTGAGCAGGCAATAGGCTCCGACTATCAGTCGTGGGGGTTGTAGCTGATCTGACCTTTTCATCGTTATCACATTGGGTATACAATTTTGCTAGCATCTCATCCGGCGCAACTGTTAGCAATGAGGTTTTCGGCTATTGATCTCCAATGTAAATTGTTTGCTAAGCGTTCGCAGATCCACATGAGATGGAGGGAGTATGGCTTGTGTTGTCCTCGGAGACAATCACCACACAACAGCGATTGCATCCTACGCAAGTGAATCTTTACGATCATGTTACGGTATGGCAATAGTATTGACTGGGCTTTTGGCTGTTCATAGAGCATATAATTACGCTTGTTAATTGTATCGGTAACCCTCACCTATTCTTACTGTCACCCTGCTTACTTTGCTGGTTATCTGCATGCTTATTAACATACCTTATTTTCTCCACTACTAACCACAGATAATATGTAATTACTGCATAACATTGTCACCGCCGCAAAACTAGGAACAATTTTACTCCCGAGGCAACACCCATGAATCCCAGTTGGTTTTCTTCATTGTTCAAACAACGGGCTTGCCGACCGGCTGTGCATTTCATGCGGCCGACTCTAGAAAATCTCTATACGAGGCGGTGTGAACAGCTTCAGGCGAGGCCCAGTCTTGTCCATAACAATGGGAATTTCTCGCAGAAGGACCCCTCTTCTGTCGTCCAATTGAAGTGGGGGAATGCTAGGTTCCTGGTCAACACAGTTTAGTGGGGCCGGGCTCAGTGAACCCCATTCAGAAAAGAAGAAAAAAAAAAAAAAAAAAAAAGTTCGACAAGGCACAGCGCAAAATTCGAATTTTTTTCTGCCCGCCTCCGACTCTGGACTTTTCACAGACCACCACATTTTACTTGTGTTCACCCCTCTTCGTTTTCTTTCATACCTTGCTTCAGTTCTGTCATAAGCTGAAAAGCCCAAAACCATCGCAAAGATGTCGACAGAAGTTTATGACGGTGCCATTGGCATCGACTTGGGTATGTATTTCAGTGCAAAATGCTACTGCTACCAGCAGTGGCTATTCCCTCGCAGCCTGCCTCGGCGTCGTTGCTGACACCGCCTTTCGCAACCCTACAGGTACCACCTACTCTTGCGTTGCCACCTACGAGGGCAGCAATGTCGAGATCATTGCCAACGAGCAGGGTAGTTTCACCACTCCCTCGTTCGTCTCGTTCACTGAGAATGAGCGCCTCATCGGTGAGGCGGCCAAGAACCAGGCTGCCATGAACCCAGCCAACACCGTCTTCGACGTCAAGTTAGTTCCCCGTCAAACTTTCTGGCCGCGCAAATATGTGTTTAGTCTATCTCGACTTGCGCATCGCATTGCTGGTTTAAACATGTACAGAACGCTGATTCGATGCTCTGGCAACTTTCCACAGGCGTCTGATCGGTCGTCGCTTCGATGACCCCACCGTCAAGAAGGACATGGAGTCGTGGCCCTTCAAGGTCGTTGACGAGGATGGCAACCCCAAGGTCGAGGTTGAGTACCTTGGCTCTACCCACAAGTTCTCTCCTCAGGAGATCTCGGCCATGGTTCTGGTCAAGGTGAGTTTACTGATGGATAATTCTCCATCTGCTGGGTTACACATACTTACGTGTGTCTTCCTACTCTATAGATGAAGGAGATTGCCGAGGCCAAGATTGGCAAGAAGGTAGAGAAGGCCGTCATCACTGTCCCCGCCTACTTCAACGACAACCAGCGTCAGTCCACCAAGGACGCCGGTGCCATCTCTGGCCTTAACGTCCTCCGTATCATCAACGAGCCTACCGCCGCTGCCATTGCCTACGGTCTCGGCTCCGGCAAGTCCGAGAAGGAGCGCAACGTCCTGATCTACGATCTCGGCGGTGGTACCTTCGATGTCTCTCTCCTGAACATCCAGGGCGGTGTCTTCACCGTCAAGGCCACCGCTGGTGACACCCACTTGGGTGGCCAGGATTTCGACACCAACCTGTTGGACCACTGCAAGAAGGACTTCCAGAGGAAGACCAAGAAGGACCTGTCTGGTGACGCCCGTGCCCTGCGTCGTCTCCGGACCGCCTGCGAGCGTGCCAAGAGGACCCTGTCAAACGGCACGCAAACGACTCTTGAGATCGATTCGCTGTTTGACGGCGAAGACTTTAGCCTGCAGATTACCAGGGCTAAGTTCGAGGAGCTTAACCAGACTGCATTCAAGGGTACCCTTGACCCCGTCAGCCAGGTCCTTAAGGATGCTGGTGTTGACAAGGGCGCTGTCGACGAGATCGTCCTTGTCGGAGGCTCCACCCGTATTCCCAAGATCCAAAAGCTCCTGTCCGATTTCTTCGGAGGCAAGAAGCTCGAGAAGAGCATCAACCCCGACGAGGCCGTCGCCTACGGTGCTGCCGTCCAGGCCGGCATCCTCTCCGGCAAGGCTACCTCGGCTGAGACTGCCGACCTCCTGCTGCTGGATGTTGTCCCCCTGTCGCTCGGTGTCGCCATGGAGGTACGTACAGCCACAGCCAATATCTAGATACATAAATCACTAACATACTTCTTCTCTTTTTCTCTAGGGCAACATCTTCGCTCCTGTTGTACCTCGCGGAACGACCGTCCCGACCCTGAAGAAGCGGTACGTACGATTAAAAAAAAAAGGCCAACAAAAAATAAAAATAAAAAAAGAATAAAAACCACTAACATGCCTTCTCTCTTTTTAGGTCGTTTACCACAGTGGCTGAGAACCAGCAAACGGTGCAGGTATGACTTCCGTCCTAATATCCACACTCTCCTCTTTTTCTGCCACCTACCTCGTCACCTTTTCTATTAGCATTAGAATTTGGCTAACATTTCACTGCCTGAAGTTCCCCGTCTACCAAGGCGAGCGGACCAACTGCAGCGAGAACGTCTCGCTGGGAGAGTTCACTCTGGCTCCTATCCCACCCATGCGTGGTAAGTTGAACCCCGAATCTTACATATCTTATATCTCAAGAAACTAACCAAAAACTATCGCAGCCGGTGAGCCTGTCCTCGAGGTCGTCTTCGAGGTTGACGTGAACGGTATCCTCAAGGTCACTGCTACCGAGAAGACCTCGGGCCGCAGTGCCAACATCACCATCGCCAACTCTGTTGGCAAGCTTTCGTCTAGCGAGATTGAGAACATGATCAGCGGTACGTTTCTACTCGGGGAATTATTCACATATCCTTGGGACACGATACTAAACTACACTTTACAGAGGCCGAGAAGTACAAGTCCAACGACGAGGAGTTCACCAAGAAGCACGAGGCAAAGCAGCAGCTCGAGTCCTACATCTCTAGGGTTGAGGATATCATCTCAGACCCAACATTGTCTCTCAAGCTCAAGCGCGGTCAGAAGGAGAAGATTGAGAACTCTCTCAGCGAAGCTATGGCGCAGCTTGAGCTTGGTGAGAGCACGGCTGACGACTTGAAGAAGAAGGAGCTCGCTCTCAAGCGTGCCGTCACCAAGGCCATGTCTTCCCGTTAAGGTCGTGGCGTTTTAAATCCTTTAACATATTTTCTCATCTGCCACGACTTACCTGCCCGTCTTTTCGTGATGAGTTTGTCTGTCTGTACATTGGCAAGGAATATCGGCGGGAAAAAAGTTTCAGGGGACTGTCAAACATTGGTCATTTCTTGGGGACATTTACTTGGTTCGTGTCGTCACAAGAGCGCGCCGCTGTGTGACTTCACAGGAAATTTGGGTTTTTTTTCAGGGCGCATCTACGAGGGGTTGCTCAGAATTAAAGTGTTTTTAGTCGTCTTTTGCCTTGGTCAATCATACCACATCTAAATACGTCTGGTCCCGTTCGTAGGTTTATGCTGCTCTATCTCTATCTGCAGTAACGGATTTACTTCTCATATCCATTCCGAGAGACAATTGTATGGCGAGCCAGAACAACATTTATGCTGCTTAGTTGGATTGAGATAGCTGAGGAGGACGCCAACAACTAAAAAAAAGAAAAAGAAAAAGAAAAAAAAGTAAAAAGGTAAAACGTAGGGGAAAAAAAGGTAGCAGGGTAGTAAAAACGTAGGAAAATAAAAAGGTAGGAAGGTTGGAAGATAGGCAGGTAGGCAGGTAGGCAGGTAGGCAGGTAGGCAGGTAGGCAGGTAGGCAGGTAGGCAGGTAGGCTCGCCGCCAACGATGAGCCTTGTTCGACTTCGTGCTCCCGCAAGTACGACTCCAAGCTACGGCCGCAGCAAAGAATGCCCAGTGTCCGGATAGGTCCAGATGGGGTTCATGGGGAGGAGAAACAACCACTGCGTTTAGCCTACTTCAGCCGTTTGCCTTCTAGACTCGGCTTCAGGCGTTTTTGTCTTGGGTTGTACACTGGGTGTAACCCACTGAAGAACCTCATCTTTGGAATTTTGTAGGGTATTATTCCCAAACTCAACAAACATAGGTTTCAAAGCCTGCTCAAGCCGAGCGTTAGTAACAACAAAAGGCCGGTCTTTTTCTTGCTGTAGCTGTGCTTTGCACTCGGAAAGTTTTGCTTCGCAGTCAACAAGTATTTGTTGGTAGATATCGCCGGGCGTAGTGTCTCGAGTTGCTTCAATACTGTTGGAATGTTATTCGGATCAATTCGCATTGCAATTGCGCATGTCTATCTTATCGATAGTAACGAGGTTCAAGACCCCTATAAAGGGGTCCTCCTACCTCTGTGCAACCTACTTCGTAATCTATACCAGACAATCAACAAAAGAGGGAGCAATTGCTTCGTTGGTTCACCCATGGGTTAGCCATTCTGCCCAGCGTTGCAACTTGTTGTATTGATCCATTCTGGGAAAATTTAAAGAATCAACTAAATATGCTGTAAAACGTTGAAGAACATTGGAATGTAACATTTAATTAACACAGCTTATAATTGGGACCGACGAGGTGTTTGTTAATCGCAGGTACTGCTGAATCTTTTGATTTTTTGGCTCATGCGTTACATCGTCGGGCATACGTGACATATACGCACCGCATTTTGAACGAGGTGATAGGTACACAGGTGGGTTTTCCACCTTTTGTGCTGGTCGGTCGTCACTATCGTTTTGATGTGGTTTCCCGCTACGGGTTTCCGTTCTCCGTTCTATTCTTGCCTTTTGTGGGAATTCGGGAAATCCATACGTAGTTCATTAGGTCGTTGTCCCATTTGGTACGCGCCTAAGGGTGTGCCTAGAAGAGGGGGGGGGGGGGGGGGGGTTGGTTGAGTGGCTGCATCCTCCGCGGACCCCAGAGAATGAGGGTCATTGGGCTTTAGATGCTTAAATTCCTCTGTAAACTGGGTAAGAGCCACCGAGAGAACCTTTCGGACCGTGCCTTCCCTGGTTTCTAGGAGCTGTGCTCGGCACATGATGGGGATAGGGCTAGCCATGGCCGGGGCGGGGAGTAAAGCAAGTGAGCCCTAAGCGTTCGATTTGGTCTTTGACTGACAGGACTTGCTGGTGAGCTCGTAGCCTACGATGAACCCCGACTCGATGAGGAAGGAGATATGAGCAGATACTCGTGGCAATGAACCCTTGTTCCCTGCTTCCATACTTGATCAACCAAGAGCTGGGCCCCATCTCGACGCCCGGAGAAACGCGATAATCTCTCTTCAAAAAGGTGTGGTGTACCCATATCTGTTTACAGGCGAAACATCTTTACCTAGGTATCTAGGCTGTGGGGACTTGACCACCATGGTCACACGAAAACACCTGATATACTGGATGATATCGACACCCCAATTTGTCCATAACCATGGCTATAACCACATCATGGTTGACAAGGCCATTATAGGGCCGCCAATCTCTTGGAATGTGAAACTAGATAGTATCCCTCTCTTGGTTCGACAAAGCCCCTATTATCTGGAGCCAGCTCCCACCTGTGAAGAACCGCCCTCCAAGAGAAGAAAGGTTAGGGCATCTCAAAAAGAGCCCCTGGTCTTATATAACAGCAGTGAGGATGATAGTCTGTCTGCCTGAGACGTCTTCCAAAGAATGGAAAGCGCAAGTGAAATAAGACATCCACGAAAACCTATTGAGACGCCAGGATAAGGGGATGTGGAGGAAAATGGAGGCGGAGATGCCGAGCTGCACGGCAATAAACAGGACAACTCCAAGGTAGGAGACCCGTTCGGCACTAATGTGAATGGCGCTGGGGTGGTTTTTGGAGCTATTTGGGGTATATCGAGATGTTCTCCGGTAGCTAGAGGCAGCCTCGACAGCTTTCATTGATTCTAGACCAAGGGTAATAATCTTCTCACTTGAATGTATTCAGGCCGCATTACAGGATAAGCATCTCCAAGATTATCCCTAGTTACCAACGACGCCACCATCTACCAGCTCCAATCTGCTGGCGCGTTCTTGCTCAACCCAGACACCCAGCTCCCTCCATATTTGTTGCTTCTCCTTGAGCGGCGGAGTAGCCGCAAGCCCGCTGGTGCTCGTGGCAACAAACACCCTCGCGCCCTGCCAATCTGGTAATGGGAGCACACCCTCGGCCACATTTTCGGCGCCGTCTTGGACTTGCAGACAGCCCATGCGCTCGCGCTCGTCCTGCCAGCCGTACCTGAACTCCTCTTTCCTGATGCCCCTACCGTGCCGGACCCTCCAAATCGACTCCCAGATGCTCTTGCCGACGATGCAAGCCACCCGGGGCCTCCAGGCCCGGATTTTGTCCTCCAGGACGGACACACCGGCGTCGAGCTCCTGCTTGGCGAGCTCGGCGCCGTTGCGGCTGGGGCGCGCGACGATGTTGGTGAAGCCAAAGTCGGGCAGCGAGGCGTACTCGGCGGCTCGGCAGAGGCGGGTGGTGATGTTGGACCCGTGCAGCAGCCGCCAGAACAGGTTTGTCGGGTGCGCGTAGGCGTGACCTGTCCGGGCCGTCTCGACACCTGGGTTGAGGCCAACGAAGAGCACGAGCATGTCTGGGTGCATGGCATCTGTAAGGGGTGAGAGGTGTGCATATGTTGATGGCGGCGCATAGTTTGCCGGGGGCCTGATACGCTTCTTGGGGGAGGGGCTTGGGTCCTCCTCGCTGGCCTGTTTACGCTTTGGAGCCCTGGTCGGATTTGATCTGGACGTTGGAGCGGGCGAGGCAGAGCCCGAGGCAGATGCTGATTGCCTGTTTACTACGCGGGTGACTCGGGTACTACGCAAGGCGAAACCCTGGTCTTTGTAAACGAAGTCCTGTAGATTGAGACGCCCTGTGAAGCTTGGACTAGTAAATTTACTGGGAGACGCTGGTGGTTGTTTTTCATCTGATTCGGGCGGCATTTTGCACGAATACAACGCAGTGTAAATAAATTAGTAGAAGTTGCACACCTCAACGCAAGTTGAAGGTGGTTGATCGGTTTATGCTGTTTATAACGATATCCGGAAAATGAAGTGCGAACCAGCCAAATTTCTCTTCATTCAATAGTGCCCGCTCTCCTGCTCGGCCTTATTTGCAACTTAGAGATTTAGAAGGACGCCGCCGCCTTGATAATATTTTACAGGCGCTGTGCTCGATTGATAAATTTGTTGTTTTTGGAATTGAGTCGCAAGTGGCGAAACTATTCCAACACGGTTACCCACAATTAGGTAGGTGGCAAACTTACTAACTTCCGCCCTTCCCAGCTCTTTAGCTATCAGACTATTTATTCTATTAAGGTCATTACGATAACTCAGTTCTCTCATGTACCAGTCTTTTTATATATATATATATATATATATATATATATATATATATATACCTTTTTACCTTTTTATTTTCTTACCTGCCTACCTGCCTACCTATTTATAGCGAGATTCTTTCAAGTTGATTTTTTTATCGAAATTCGACCGTTTTTACTTTAAATGTCCAAAATAATATCGCCAATGTCGTCGGCGGTAAGTCGATTAATTGTTAGTCGATATAATAGCATATATTTCAATCTATAATGGCTGTTAATCGGCTCGACAGCATTTAGTAGTTTGCAAGGGCGTTCAAAATGTCGAACATCTTTACATTTCGGGTAAACAGCACGTCCTTGACTGAACCGATAACATGCGGCCGATGCGCATTCGTTGCGACTTAGATTAATATCAGCGGCTTCCATCAGTAGGCAGCCGAATTTACACCACGAGCTGTAACAAAGGTGAGATCGTTCTACCAAATCGTGGTGCACGACGGTGAGAAGATATAATATTAGTTAACATAATTATAATTTAATTACATATAAAAATGCGCATTAAACTTACGGGCGGTTGTTTGTACTGAGTTAAGGTTGGCAATAGTACTGAGCTCGTTCGTTTTAACACCATCGTGGTTTCTAGATTGGGCGAGCAACGAGGCCAGAAGACTGTAATAAACTCCTCTACGGCGGTGCATAGGGCCATCCGTGTCAAAAACTAAATTTCGACTTTTCTGTTATTAGGCTAACGGCCGGGGTAATAATAAACAAACATAATTAGCAAATATAGTAGGTAGTGTTATAGGGCTGGCCTACTGCCGTGAGACTGTAAGGAGCCTGAATGGAGTTATGATTAAAGCTAGGGAAGAAATGGTCCCCAAAAGGGATAGTCTCTAACAGGAGGACGGGAGGGATTGTCTATATATGGCTGTATGAGGGCTTGCGCCACCTCCCCGGTTCTCAGCCACAGATGCGTGCTTCCAGTACGAATCCATAACATGTAGGTACCATAGGTAGGGATAATAAGTAGGTATAATGGATAGGTATAGTGATTAGGTGTAATAGGTAGATGCAGTGGGTAGGTGTAGTGGATAGGTACTTATTGTACTTACGTACAAATTGTATATGCCCACTGCACCTACCAATTGCACCTACCCACTATACCTATCCATTATACCTATCTACCAGTTGCACCTACCTACCAACTGTACCAATGTCGATAACCAGGATATCCTCATTACACGCCTCGGGCAATTCTATTGACCCGATAAGACCGATAAAGGGTTTTGGCACTAGTGGGCTTATGCACCGCCGTACTCCTTTTGCATGAATACCAGCAAACTCGCCAGTGTTATGCTCTGCTGTCTCGACGCTCCGAACTGCCAATTGTATATGTTGAAGTCATGAATACTGTGGGTTTAACATAACTGACCCGTGATACCAAATTCCTGGTCCTGATTTGACTCTTAACCTGTGAACGTTGAGAGAGAATTGTTTTCGAGCAGGTGAACATATGTTAAAAGCGAGCGCAAGACGCGGTGGAAGTATATCCATATTCACAGGCGTCCCTTGCTTTATTGACGCCGCGAATAAAGGATTTTGAGCGACAAACTGCTGTAGAATACGAGGGAACTCGAGATTATCATATGATCGTCGCCCCAGATATAATTCCCAGCGACGGCTAAAGATATGCGGTGGAAATAGTGCGGTCGACCTCGTTGAAATCCTGCTTGTTGTTTAAGCGCGTAGTTGTTGGTGGGGACCTGGATCTTCGAATACGCCGAAAACTTCGATGTTTGCTCTATATCGTCAACATCGAGCGTTTTTCTTTTGGGCTCCGCTCCAGGCGTTTGTCTTCTGGGCTCGTACACATCGGATCATATCCTCCGGTCCCTGCACGTTTTTTTTTTTTTTACGCAAGCAATATAGGGCCGCGCCCATAGTAAGCCTGGGATGCATACAAGTGCGGAGACGCAGCTCTAAGAGTCGAAGAACGTCAGCTTTAACTTGTTCAGGAAGAGATTTTCAGTTGCGCAGCTTACGGGAATTGGCATTCGGGCTTAGCAGCATGAGTCGGTCGCCTTCTTTCTTCCATTGTCTTTTCGGGAACGTTGTGTTCGAAACAGCCCATAACACTCCAAGGGGGGACATGTAGGTACGTCGATATAATTCTCATCAGCCAGCTAATTTTCCGGGAAATCAGTTCGATGCAAATGTTATTAAGAACTACTCTCATACCGCGCACCTTGGATTCTTCCGGAAGCCACTTGGCGCTAATTCCACCAAGGAAACTCGAAGCTGTGGGGAGATGATGTGTATATTGTTTCTTGAATATTGACCATTGTATGTTTGGACTAATTGTATACAGGAACAAGATGTCTGCAACCAAGACTGCCTTGCCAATCACTGGCCAGGCCCTGGCAAGGAACTTGGTTCCAGCCTGCACTAGAGTTTGTAAACCTTGGCCATTGCTGCCGCCCAATCCATCCCGAAGCCTGGTAGCAGACTGGTTCGAGTGGTTATATGCGGACTAGTCAAGGCACAGCATTATTATCCGGTTTGGTGGTTCGGTAATTGCCGGTGGCACCGTTATGTTCTCACTCGATCGAGTTTGTTATCGTCTCCTTACTGTAACCGGTTTATATAGTCATATAGCAGGGACGTCGACTTTTGAATTTTTCTATATTTTATTTTGGCGGACGCAGGTATACCTTCATACCTAGCTGTAACGCAAGAGAGCAACCCGTCCCTCAAGACGAAGACGTCTTGGCTCTCCGGAACGAGCGGCACGGCATGTTCGGGGCGAGGCCGCTACCTACAACACGTACATCTCGGTCACAGCTCTCATGCCGTGTCTTGGCATTGACTGCTTTGGCGTTGCTGCAAACTTTACGGGGGATCGTCGTCTTGGCTTATTAGACGTGGCCAGCGAGACGTGTAAGCCGCAGGTCGGGCATTTTTTTCCCCGCATTCACCAATGCTGCCGCTGATCGTCTGGCTCCTAGGCGCCAAGGTCTGCCGTCACAGCTGAATAAATTTAGCCTCGGGCTTCAGCCGCGTGCCGTTGCAGTTGACAATGTCTCTCTGCATGGCCAATTCATGACAACATTGCCGACTATCGCCGGATTGGACAGCGTGCCATGCAGGAACAGTCTTGCAAAACAGTGAACCCCCGAAGGTGAAATATTACACACCGATTTCGTTCTATCGGGCTCAAGATGGCCATGCGTCACCTCAGCCCCAGGAGCTATGTCGACATCTCGATGCTCTGCATAGAATTGGATAATTTTACGCATCGGTCTCCTGAATGTTGCCGAAAAGCACATTATTCGGCATTGCTGTTCGGCAGGATAAGGATGGCAAGAAAGAGTCTGGATCGATTTCGAAAGCAGTGCGGGAAAAGAACAAACAGCTTGGGGCAGGCACGGCCGTACTTGTTGCTAGTTAGGCCATTGTTGTAGCATTTAGTGTTTTGTTAATAATTCCCAAACCTAACGACGTATATAATCACTCTCTGGAACCAATATTTGGTTACACAAGTTACGAGATTCCACCTGTCGTCGCCTTTATCGTCCCCACGTTTTCCCTACAACTACTTATATCCCCGCATTAAGGTCACTTTGGGAAATTGGATGAAGACGGTCCCAGATTCCCACTAATTGTTCCGGCGCATCCCTGGCCGCGCATCTTCAACCGCTCAACATTGCTTTCCATATTCCATCCCCTCACTTGGCCCCTTTACCGGCCTCTGGCAACAGAGCGCTCAAAGACTCTCTTTGACCTCATGGCGGCCTGGCGTTATGCCTTTATCCATATTGCCTAGCCATCCAAGAACCTGCAGACTGAAGCTTGTGCATGTTTGACGACAGCGTTTGCAACATCCAACCTGGGTCGAAACGTTCCGCCGAGCTCGGAGTCCGCCTTCAGCTTCGATATTAACAGAATGATGTTGTGATATTTCAACATGATCATCACGTCACCGCCGGGAGGGAAACGTCTATATAAACACCACGGCGATGCCACAACTGCCTGCTCCATCTCTTTCCCCTTCCCTTCTTTCCTCAGGCCATCGGAGCTGCTTCCAGGTTTACTTCTTCCATCCGAGTGCGATTCTTCCCCTGCAAAGGTTCAAAAGTCCCACCTTTTGTTCGAACGCAAGCCTCTCTGCCCATCATGCAGGTTCCCACCTTCATGCAGCTCGCCCTCGCGGGCCTGCTGGTCTCCTCCGCCGCCGCCTTCCAGGCACCGCAGGGCCCAGCCGCCGTGGCCTGCCGCTTTGTCGTAAGCATCCTTCCCAGCCCGAACAGATCTCCAGTTGCGCATGTCACGGCGGGTTTGGTGAATTTCGTGACTGACAAAGATCGAATCGAACGCTCAGGGTTCACTTGCTGTGCTCGCCGCCCCGGTCTTGGCTGGCCCTATCCCCGTCATGGTATGAAAGCCCCTGGCCGCTGGCCCACATTGCTTGCGATTTGTCGTTTTCTTTCAGGCGCTAATATCCTAATTAAGACGGACTCCCTCATTGCTCGTGATGACGTCGAGGTCGATGATGATGAGAAGAAAAAGCACCCCCCGAAGAAGCCAGGCAAGCCCGAGAAGCCCGGCAAGCCTGAGAAGCCCGAGAAACCGGAGAAGCCTGAGAAGCCCGAGAAGCCCGAGAAGCCTGAGAAGCCGGAGAAGCCCGAGAAGCCTGAGAAGCCGGAGAAGCCAGGAAAGCCCGAGAAGCCCGAGAAGCCCGAGAAGCCCGAGAAACCGGAGAAGCCTGAGAAGCCGGAGAAGCCAGGAAAGCCCGAGAAGCCCGAGAAGCCCGGCAAGCCTGAGAAGCCCGAGAAGCCCGGTAAGCCTGAGAAGCCCGAGAAACCGGAGAAGCCTGAGAAGCCCGAGAAGCCCGGTAAGCCTGAGAAGCCCGAGAAACCGGAGAAGCCTGAGAAGCCCGGCAAGCCCGAGAAGCCCGAGAAGCCTGAGAAGCCTGAGAAGCCCGAGAAGCCCGAGGAGCCAAAGCCCGTTCCTGACCCAATCTTCACCATTGGCCGTCGCTATTAGACACAGGAGCTTGAAGCTAGGCTCAGGTGCATAGCATTGAGATGCATCGATCGTGCACCTCTAATGCGAATGTCTTGAGTAAACAGGTTGAATGTTGCGTCGTTGGGTTTGTACCCGAAGAGAAATATGTGCGAAGCGATCTTAATGGATCTACCTGTCTTGGTTACACGTAGGACTCAGGGAAACGCGGCGGAACAGACCTTAACTGACTTTCTGTCTTTACCTGCTTTTTGTTACATAGCCTCGTTGATATTCAGGTATTACCTGCTTGCTTCAGGTATCGTAATGTCAACTGAAAATATGTTCGCTTCCATTGGGAGCGTTCAAGCCACCGAATAAAGCATCTCCCGGCTTTTCGTGATATTCGGCTAAGCTATATGAAAGGAAGAAAGAATTCTTCCGCTTGAAGAGAACTGCATAGCGTAAAAGTGCACTGAGTATCTTTTTACTACGTGCTTTCTCATCTCCCTACTCATCTACCTACTCAAGTAGTTGAGTAAGTAGGTAGATAGAGTATAGGGGTAAAAGAAACGCTGATGGAATTGTAACAACAACAGAAAAAAAAAGAAGGAAAATGAAAAGAAGAAAAAGAATAAAAGGGGCCAACCAGGGTTAGGGTACACTAGGCTTCCCCCATCTCTGGGGTTGCAGGGGTCAGGGGCTTGTTCGGCTCTCCAGGGACCTGAGCCTCGGCTGTATTTTCCCCACCTGTCGGCACTGTTGTTATGTTGTTCAACTTTCGTGATTGTTGCAATACCTAGGTCTAGTGATTCGATCTTTTTAAACTACCGATTGGTCTATTCAAGTAACATACGCTTGATCCGAGATCATTAGGTATATATCGTCTTTGCTGCTTAAACTCCGCAGACACATCCCCAATCATGAGAGGCATTCAAGTCGCCCAATATGTCAAGGTAAGACGGTCAATCGCCCGTTCTCTGCGCCACGGGAATTTTAGCACGAGCTGTGTCACTGACAATTGGTGAAATACCACCACTTTCAACAGGGGCCGCAGGAACTTAAGGTGTCAGATCTCCCCGATCCTGTGCCCAAACCTGACCAGTATTTGATTCAAGTCCATGTAAGCAAACGCGATCGCTCTTGCGTACACCCCTAGGTATTTCACTCTAAGCGCAAGCTGACTTGCATAACTTTAGGCTGCAGCAGCAAACTTCTTTGATATTCTCCAAATTCAAGGGAAATACCAGCTTCAGCCGCGTACGTACATTTCCAGAGTCTTGGTTTCAAGTCACGTGGTACCCTGAAGACAGGCAATCCCTATCTGAGACTATTGGGCCTCAGCCTAAATACGTCTGAATTTGTCCTAGATACGCCTGGTAGGCGATTTTGGACTTGGGACTGACTAAAGACTTGCTACCTGCCGATTCGACATGCAACAAAAATCCTGCCCATTCGCTTTGATGCTTTGTGTGACGTAACTAACACAAATATAGCTCTCCCCTGGGTGTCGGGATTCGAGTTTGCCGGTGTGGTTATATCCACACCCTCCAACAGCAAATCACCTGCTTTCCCCGTGGGTAGCCGCGTGTTTGGTGCCTCCCAGGGCGCGTACGCCACCAAGGTCTGCGCTCTCGAACCCTCCCTGCTCGCGATCCCGGATGGTTGGTCCTTCCGCGAGGCGGCCGGCCTCTTCGTCACGGCCCCGACCTCGTACGGCGCCCTGGTGGTCCGCGCAGACGTCAAGCCGGGCGACTACGTACTCGTCCATGCAGCTGCCGGAGGCGTAGGTCTCGCGGCCGTGCAGGTTGCCAAGGCCAAGGGCGCAACCGTTATTGCGACCGCCGGCACCAAGCGGAAGTTGGAAGTTGCCAAGGCCTTCGGGGCTGATCACGCCATCGACTACCGGGCTGCTGACTGGCCCGATCAGGTCAAGAAGTAGGTTAACTCCCCCACAAGCCGATGTTTCTTGGAGTCTCTAATACACGCAAAAGCTGACAAGAAAATTACAAAAAAACAAAATCAGGCTCACCCCCAAAGGTCGTGGCGTGGATATCGTCTATGACCCCGTCGGCCTTGTCGACAAGAGCACCAAGTGCATCGCTTGGAATGGCCGCATCCTGATCGTCGGCTTCGCGGCCGGCACCATCGAAAAGGTGGCCATGAACAAGGTGCTCCTGAAGAACATCTCCCTGGTAGGGATCCACTGGGGAGCCTACACGCAGTACGAGCCGGCCAAGATCGAGGAGGTTTGGGACGGCATCCGAGACTTGATCAAGAAGAAGCAATTCCGCGGTACCGAGTTCACAGACAAGGAGTTTGTCGGGCTCGAGTCTGTCCCCGATGCGCTTATCGCTCTCGGGAGCAGGGATACATGGGGCAAGGTTGTGATTCGGATTCCGCAGGAGTCGTCGGGGAAGTTGTGAGGCGGCTATGATGTACTGTGTGTGGTGCGGGTTCTGGATTTCCAGACTAGGAATTTGGCCGCTAGACAACCGGACTGGGTCTATAATCTCGATCCAATCTGATCGAGAGAGCCTTGGGATGTACAAATCGGATAGGTGGGGGGTGTGTAACAAGGGGACTGCAAATTCGTCCGATTAGCAGCCGAATAATTGGTGTATATTATCCCAAGTGTTAAGGCCCCGAAGCAGAAATTATTCTCTTCTGGTCTGCTCATTGTTTTGTGATGAAGTGGGGGGTAGCATCATATCCGACTTGTGAATCCGTATTTGTCTGGCATTCATTTGTGTGCCCAGTTAGGCATGTTTGCATTGTTTTTATTCGTCCCTTGTCTCCTAGGTTATCTACTCCATAACTATGGTGGCTGTCCTTGATATTACCAACCCAAAATTGTGGATTTCCATGTCGTACCAAAACTAGAAAAGTGGCCGTGAATGCGCAGTACTAGAATGAGACTGAGGCCCCTAACGGCATATTCCCTTGGAACAAGTGAGGAGCAAATAAGTGGCAGAGCAGAAGGTAGCGGGGGTCTTCCGCAGATCCCTGGCGGGCCGCATTCACGTTAACTTTGACGGTGCCCCTCACTTGCACGGATGGGGAAAGGAAGTCGTGCGAGAAGAAAGAAGTAAGCAAGAAGCAAAAGAAAGCCGATAAAACAGACAAAGTTACGTCAAAACAATCTCAAGACAAGCAAACAGTCCAAGTCTGAGCGCTCGCATAAAGCCAAGTCTTGTTTTGTAAAAAAAAAAAAAAAAAAAAAAAAAAAAAAAATCAATCCTGATACTAGAAGATCAAAAATATGCATTTATTCCTCCCGTCCTGTGCGGTCAGTCATACGTGAGGTGCAGACGAGACAGCGGAAGCCCTTTAGCGCAACCCAGCCTACTGGGTCATGAATGCAGGAACCATGACCGCAAAAAAACAAGCCGGTCCCAGAGCAATGGAACGGGGCAAGCCCAAGCGCGAGTCACGCCAGTTCCCGCCCCCGGCAACATGGGACTTGGATGGAGGGGTTTAGATTCAAACTACCACGGCTAGACCAGGCTAGCTTGCGATTAGCTGCTATGCGCACCTGTCAGCGGGAGAAGCTGAAATCTAGCGTTTGCTGTCAGGGTGGGAAGCTATGGAGCTAAAACCCAAGGTAGTTTAGTCAACTAAACCACCTAGATAGTCCTAGTCCCTAGCCTTCAATTCGTGCCAATCTTGAGAAACGCATCTTTGACAGCTCAATCGAACATCCTGGCTTAAGCACGGGATGAATAGAAAGAAAAAGAAAAAGAAAAAAGCCGAAGCAGGATTCCGTGCAGCCAGCCATGTCGAGTTCGGATCTCGTCAGGCCCACCCTCGACTGTACAGTATGATTTTGCCATGGAATAACACTCTTTACTTTGTGACAAATCGAATCAGAATCCATGTCCATTTTGCTGAACTACCCCAAAAGCTGCAGGTAAACAAAAGCCACATCTGACTCTATTCACTAAAATAATTAACAACAGCCCACTTCTCTACTACTTGATTCGGCCCGAGCCAATAATCACCAGTATGGAGCAGGCTCCGACCCCAAGGTTATCGGCATTCGGGGCGGGGTCGTTTTGGCTCTGAACCTTGCAAGTCCCTTAAACAAAAGAAACCAAGCAAAATTTCAACAAAAAGAAAAAAAAAAGAATAAACAGGATGAACGAACGGACAGACGCATTACCTCACATCACTAAGCGTCTTGTCAGCCAGCTCGATCTAGGGTGATGCATGTCTGGAGGGGCTTCTTCGTCGCTGCTCTGCATACAACAAGGTCAGCCCGCCGCCACGGTTCGTCTGCTTTCCGCAACTCTGGTTCGGTCCAAAGCCACGCGATCTTGCTTTTCGCAATGTTTTCTCCTTTGTCCACATTTCTTTCTTTGTCTACCCAGCTAGTTACTTGATTCACTCTGTACCAATGATGATCGATGGTAGTGCCATTGCTTAATTAATATTCGAAAAAGGGACAAACGTTTAACTTTTCTTTCTTTTTTTTTTCTTTTTCTTTTTTTACTCTGCTTCCTGTCTGACTTGACGTTGATCATTCTTGCTCGCTTTGCTTTTCCCTGGCTCAAGATGAGCAGAGGGCAGTTCCCCAGGCGGCCACGAGGGAGGAGAAACATACTGCAGCCATCTTTTTGGTTCGCGTTGCATCCCTACACCGATGCTTTGCTGGGCTAGCAAGGATGGATCCCATATGTTCTATGGATCCTTGCATCATCCATCTGATGGACCCTCCGACCGGACCCAGACAGAGCTCGATCATTTTTAAAGTAGTTTACTTGAGTTCTGTTATCCGACCTTTTCCTCCTTTAATGGACCTAGTCCATCATTTTCACACTCTCACTCTTACCATCCTCCCTTGCTTGACACTCAGACACATCCACGTCCCGTATCGTCATCTTAACCGTCCCAGAACCCCTCCCCTGAGTTGACCTAGAAGAGAAAGACGGCTTGTCAAGCGGGCCAATACCTTGGACGGGGTCGCTAAAAAGTTGCTTCCGACCCCCCCACCGCTCTCCGCTGTGTTTCCAACTTTACTTGAGGTCTCGTCTCTTCACCGCCCGCTCGCAGCTTCCGTTTCGCCGTCGATTACCAAGTCCGGAGCAGGAAGAACAGAGTCCGGCTTACGTGAAAGAAAACAACTCCATACACAGCAGACGGCAACCTTTTCTCAACCACTCCGTTAGCCGGCGGCACAAACGCACCTGCTAGGCTGCCAACAACGGCTAGCTTGACGGCGGGATGGAGGAGGAAGAAGTCCTGTCGAGCGCAGCAACACAGGAATCCATGGCCTCTTCGTCAATCTTATCTGCCGCAAGCCCTCTCGAGGCCGCGCACAGCGCCGACATTGATGTCGTCCAGGCCTGGGAGAACCTGCTTTCCGCACCGGAGGAGCATCACTTCGAAAATGGACGTCGGTATCACATGTTCCGACAGGGACGGTACCCGATACCAAACGACGAAGACGAGCAGGTGAGGGAGGATATGAAGCATGCCATGTTGCTCGAGTTGACGGTCAGTCTGCGAATCCTGACCCCACGTACAGACCTAGGGTGCCTGTCTTTAATATTTGGCTCCGAGGCTGATATGCTACTCAGGGTGGAAAACTGTTTTACGCCCCTGTAGGCGAGTCTCCCGAGAGGATCATGGATATCGGCACGGGAACAGGTGAGCCTTACTCGTGTAGTACGCAAGACTCGTACGATGGCCTATTTGCTGACATGAAATATTTAGGCATATGGGCAATAGATGGTACGAACGCCGACGCATGATTTTACTGCCTTGTTTCGTCTTCTCTTGCAGTTTTCACTGTGCCTTGTTTGTTTTCGGATGAAGAATTAACCTTAAAAACTTTATAGTTGCGGACGTATATCCCGGAGCGGAGGTCCTGGGGACTGATCTTTCTGCAATACAACCAGACTTAGTACCGCCAAAGTAAGTTCTGCATACTTGTTCATCATGGAGAATGACTACTGACCACTTGTATAGTGTTCACTTTGTTGTTGATGACGTCGAGGATCCAGAATGGCTCAATGGTTCCAATTGGGATCTGATACATCTACGCATGGTTTCGGGCTCTTTAATCGATATACAGGGAGCTTTCAACCGATGTTACGAGTACGTGACCTCGGCCCGCGCATCCCCTCCATAGATGCATCGCACGAATGCGTTATTTGTCATTTCCACATTCCATCTCGATCTTTTGGTTGGGGTTGATGATCGACTTGGCAGCATAACTGACACCTGACAGAAACATAAAACCCGGCGGATGGATTGAACTTCAGGACATGCATGCCTTCCCTCAATGCGACGACAACACAATGAAACCAGACGATTTCCTGCTGTCATTTTATGAAATGGTCCTGCAGGCCTTTAGTGCGCTCGGTATGGACCACAACCGACCCAAGGAAATGAAAAAGTACCTCCAGCAGGCGGGCTTCACCAACATAAAATGCATCGTCAAGAAGACTCCGATCGGCCCCTGGGCCAAGGGCGACCAGTTGCAACGCATAGGCGAATGCATGAAGTACGCCATCTACGATCTGCTTCCAAGCTTCGTCAAGCCGCTGGAGGCCATCGAGATTTCGAGGGTCGAGGCCGAGGTGTGGTTCGTCAAGGTTAGGAAGACGCTGGAGGACAACTCGATACATAGGTACTTTAACTACTATTTCTGGTATGCACAAAAGCCAGAGCTGGATGGAGGTATGCAAGTCGAGCTTGAAAACATTTAGGCATTTTTTTTCTGGGGGGTCTGGCATAATAAATTCTGGTGGCGACTTTTGTTTTGGCGATATCTTGATGGCATGGAGTGGAGTTGGCGGCGTCGCTTTTGGATCTCTCTTTTTCTTTGTCCTCTCTGCCTCTGCCATGTTAAATCGCAAGCTCCAAATGTTTGTGACCATACAAGTACGACTGCATGGGATATATCACTCAATACTTGGTAGGGTAGAATGTACCCTGGGGCTCGACCATGATATAGAATCGGCTACATATAACCCTGGAGTATGCTGCCATGTGTACCTCCCAGTATTGGGTGGGGGGTTTCTTGAGATAAGCTGAATATAAGGCTAACATGACACCCCTCGATATAACATAAGGTAAACAAGGATTGTTAGCCTTGAATTTGAAATTACTCTCAAACCGCAGGTCATACGCGAGGCCATAAATCGTCCTGCAAACCTTGACCTTTTGGGGTCAGCGAAGTGATTATACGTTGGCGATCAAATGTAACTAACACTAGCCCTAACCCTAGTCCTACCGCGGTGGAAGTACTTGTATCTCGCCCAATTCTGATTAAATAAGAAAGATCAATGTACTCTCATAGTATTGGAAAAATTGAATTTAGATAAAGCAGTTTTCATAAGCGGATTCACGCTTCGCTGATCCAAAAGTCAAAGTTTGCAGGACGACTTTAGGCCTCACGTTTACCAGCAGTCTCGAGGAAGGTACTTGATGTAGATGCTATATTACATAAGCATACAACAGGACGTCACAGCTTCTGAAGCTCTCTAACTTTGACGCGAAGCTCAGTAAAAAAAGTCGCCCCACCGTGCAACTCTCACCGAATCCGCAAGGTAGTCTCTCCGGCGACATTGGGTTTATCTTCATCTATCACCTCGAAAAACCGAAGAATTCCAACCTCAATCGACAAACCAACCACGAAAAGAACACAGTCAACACCAGAGGTTTCGCCTGCTGGACCGACCAACCGAGCAAACGACAAGAAACCAAAACCAAAAAAAAATGGCATCCGCAAGCGTGGCCAAAGTCGCCGACGCGATGCTCGCACACACGGCGCCCAAGTACAGCTTCTCCTTCACGCCGTTCCTGCAGCAGACGTACCAGCACAGCCTGCCGTCGGACCGACCGATATGCAAGGTCTACGCGTCGGGCGGCAACTGCCCCAACGGCACGCGGTGCCTGGAGCGACACGTGGCGGACCCGTCTCAGCCGGCGAACACGCAAGGCGGCTACGGCGGCGGCAAGCGCGACGGGCCGGCGTTCAACAGCCTCGTGTGCAAGCACTGGCTGCGCGGCCTGTGCAAGAAGGGCGACGGCTGCGAGTTCCTGCACGAGTACAACCTGCGCCGCATGCCCGAGTGCAACTTTTACATACGCAACGGCTACTGTCAGAACGGCGAGGAGTGCCTCTACCTGCACATCGACCCGCAGAGCAAGCTGCCTCCGTGCCCGCACTACGACCAGGGCTTCTGCCCGCTGGGCCCCAGGTGCAGCAAGAAGCACGTCAGGCGGAACCTGTGTCCCTACTACCTGTGCGGCTTCTGCCCTGACGGGAGGCTGTGCAAGCAGGGTGCCCACCCTGGCTGGAATCCGAAGATGGATCCGCCGACGGTCAAGATCGAGAAGCCGGCTGGCGAGGATGATGCGATGGGTTTCGCCGCGAGGGGAGGGGGCTACGATGATCACGAGGACGGGGACAGGGGTGGACAGCAGAGAGGTGATAGGAGGGGAGGTTTCGGGCAGCGTGATGGGAAGTTTGGTGGCGGTGGTGGCGGTGGGAGGGGTGGCTGGAGAGGGCGTGGCGGAGGTCACAGGGGAAGGGGACGGTACTGATCTATTCAATCACGCATACATCACCGAGTTCTCATCTGGCTCGGTTCTTCTCTGCATGTTTGGCGTTGGTGGTGTGGCTTGCTTTATTAAGTTTTAGAGAGTGGCGTTTGATACCATAGCAATCACCTTGATCCACAAGGTGCTGCGCTTTTGCTCACGTTTTTCAGATTCTACCTAGATTCCTGTCTTGCTTGTCCATGCCTTGACTGCAGACCTGACCTTGTATTCAGATCATCCCCTCACCAGCTATACCGGTGCTCTCCAAGGGTTCGCATCTGCTGCGTCTCCACTGCCGAGGGTGCTCCCAGACACGGCGATAAAGTCACCATTTTCACTTCCCGACCTTGGCGAGTTCTCCGCAGAGGCGGGCTGCCACGCCGCCAGGTCGTCGACTCTCCTCACGCCCATCATCCACGCTACCAGCCCGCGCGGCACCCAGCGACCGACAAAGCCATACAGGTCGGCGCCGAGACCGATGCGCACCAGCGCGGGCGGCTGCGCACCTCCCTCCGTGTGGATGATTTCGAATACGGTGTTGTGCAGCTCCCTCAACGACGTGCCGCGCAGGCCGCGGAAGACGGTGCCGGAGCCGACGGTGGCGGAACCGGCTTGGGCGTTGAAGTTGCGGCCGTAGGCGTGGCGCGCCGACTCGGGCCACGATGCCTCGGACGAGCTATCCGACGTCGGGCCGGGCATCAGCGCGGCACGCGCCGTGGCCGCAGCTCCTGCCTGCGCCGACGGCGTAAAACTGGCAAAGTCAAAAGTCCCCAGCTGCACGTGCGTGACTGGGATTGAGAGTGGGCGGAGCTCTGCAGTCAGAACCTCGGTGAAGGCAGACAGAGCGGAGCAGACTGTCGCCTCCGGGGCGTGGAAGGGCGGGTTGATGGAGGATATGATGGAAGGAGTGAAGACGAGGACTTTTGGTGGGGTTTGGCTGCTGGTCTTTAATACCTTTCCATCCGGGCCGGTCTCCGGTTCGGGTGGTTGTGTTGATAGCCGCGCTGTCAGAAGGGGGAGGAAGGCCTGTATGGTGAGAATGGGATGAAGAAGGTGGGTGTTAAAGAGGTCGGCAAAACTTGATGGCGGGATGGTAGCGATTGGGGAGGTCTGATAGCTGAGAGATGGTACGAGGATGACGGCTTTGAGTGTGAGGTAGTTGGCTTTTGCTTTAGATACAGGTGCATGGGGCGTTTGAAGGTATTGAGCAAAATGGTCGATCGACGCTCCTGCGCTTGGAGGCTGATGTGATATGTTGTCAGCATATTTACCATATATAATTCAAGCTTGAGTTCGCCCGGAAACTTACATCTGTAATGTCGATGGACAAAGGCTTAATGTCCATCCTCGACAAGTTGCGTACCAAGGCCTCATCTTCAACCGAGTTGCAAACGACATAGACGATGTGGCCTCTCCTCTCCAAATCCAGAGCGATCGCCTTGGTCAGCGGCAAGCTGGGTTTCCCCGCGACTACGACAACCTCCAAGCGGCCACCATTACGGGCACGCTTCGCCCGTCGTGTCTTGCGGCAAAAGTGGCTGCGTCGGTAGCACTGGTACATGACGGTACCCGTCGCAAGCACAATGAAGCCCGTCAGTAGCTTGTGCCTTGAAACCCAATCCTCGACCTTCTCATATGTAGACTGTGGCAGGAGCTTTGCGGAAAAGCGCGACGGCGGCGGTCGAGGACGGACAGACTCGGGTATCCATTGCGCTGATGAGAGCTGT
The DNA here is from genome assembly GCA_003709005.1 of Magnaporthales sp. P1609. NCBI lineage: Eukaryota > Fungi > Ascomycota > Sordariomycetes > Magnaporthales > Magnaporthales sp. P1609. The sequence continues at coordinate 2,198,700 of PELF01000007.1, read as the reverse complement.
GTGCGTAGCTGCCCAGCCAGGCTTTCGACGTGTCTGTCGATGTAATCGGCGACGTCACCCGAGTATCGACGGACTTCGTTGGGAATAGACGACAGCTGGGGAGATAGCAGTTAGAAGAGTCTCAACAGCAGTCGCATATATGCGAAATGGGATGCGCAGAGACGCGACTCACAACGTCGAGAAAAACTTGGTCGTCGGAAGACATTTTGTTCTTTGTGTTGTTGACAAAGAATCACAGTATTAAGATACTATGAAAATCATGGACGTTCATCGGCTTAGTTTCCCAAGCAGTCGCTCGACTTCAAAATTAAAAAGTACTAGAATTATTCGAGTCGTTTGTTGTAAAAAGCTTTGCCCCTTTCATCTGATATGCGGAATGACATTCCATACAAATCTGGTCATCTGCCTGTGTCGAGAACTTGTGGACTTGATATCGTAATCGCGTCCCCGCCTGGGCATTAAAGTGGAGAATAACTGCCAACACGTCATTTCGGTACGTGGTTCCGGAATGCGCCGGGCGGGGCCGGAAAGGGTAAGCCGGGCTGCCGCATAAAGTCGGAGTCAGGTACTGATGTTACGGTCGCACACCTGTACCTGTATACAAAGTTTACAAATTACAACTAGGCTTTCCTGTAAATCCCAAAATTGCAACTGTTTTACTACAGCTTCCTTGCCAGCACTCTCAGTCGCACGTAGCTAAACATGTAACCACCGTCAGGCTTGGCGCACACCGTCGCGAGCAACTCAACGACCTCGCGAATGCATTCTTCCCTCTGATCCTCTGGCACCGCATCGAAGAACTGCTTTGCCATCAGCCGGATCCAGCCATCCACGCCACCCGCATCGGCCGTCGTTGGTCGCCAGACGCGCTCCATCTTTTCAATCTTCCATCCTCCCACAGTGTCCTCCATCATTTTTCTCGTCCAGTCCTCGTCCGGGAAGAACCAAGGGCTCGCCTCGGCGGCGCGGACGAGGCCGATGCGACGGCCCACTGCGCTCAGTATTCCTGCCTTGAGCTCCGCCACGTTCCCTAGTCCGCCCATCTCAAAGGCAAATGTTCCTCCCGGAACCAGGGCGTTTTTCACTCCGACAAAGAACTGCTCACGTTTGTTCTCTGGTCGCAGGATCCAGTGCATTGCCGCGTTGGAAAAGACCTTGGTGAAGGTACCTCGTTGAAGTTCTGGCTTGTTGACCAAATCAGTGGCGTCGCAAACTTTTGCACGTAAAAATCAGCCTTTCGCTAGAGGATATTGGTCGGTCACTGCAATATCAATTCATGGTTGTGCCTACCTTCGAATGTGCAGTTTTTGATACCGCCATCTGTGGCAGCTCCCCTGGCTGTTCCAATCATGGAAGTAGAGCTGTCGATCCCATGAAGAGATCCGCTGCCCTTTGACAATGCCTGAGCCATTGGCAAGTCCAGGACACCGTCTTGCATATTGACTGTAAGTCAGTTTTTGACCACAAGAACCAAAAGGTACCTGGTATCGTGGACAACTAACCGCCGCATCCAATGTCGAGTATCAAGTCATCTTTCTGAGGATCAAGCCATTTCATTATCTCGATGGCCAGTTTCGGCACGAAAGAGGCTGCGTTTTGGTATTCCTGGCGAAGCCATCAACGATCAATATAGGTAAGGAGGCTAGTAGGTTTCAAAATCCGAGACCAAAGTGAAATTGCATACGTTAGATGACCAATTGTCTTTTTGCGTTGGCTCTGCCATTTTGGTTATTGTTAGCGGAAGGTATATTTGAAGCTCAAATAATCAAAAGTAAAACAACCAAAATAATATTCAGGAATGGAATAACACTTGTGCAATATTGAAATTGATTAGCCATGGGCAGCAGGTGAAGGGCGAATAAGTCAGATAGCTGACTATATACTACCTTAATGGCAGTTCCGATCTCGGAGCATCGTTACCAAGTGTTTACTACAGCGCCCTATGGCGTACAAGAAATTGATAAACTTCGTCTCTTTCCACCAGCGAGTCCGGAGAATGACAGACTCTGTAGAGCTTTACACAGTGTAAGTCTAATCGAACCGTTTCCTGCTTATAGCATGCGTTGTGTGTTCATTCTTTCCACAAATGAGTTTACTGTCAATAAACCAGTTTCCTACTTAAATGCATACAATACGCTATCATAATCGAAGCACAAGTGCCTGCCTCATTCGCGATGCTAAACTGACAATTCAGGCCCCGAACAAACTGAGGCTGAATTTAAATAGTTCAGAAAATACTCTGACAGAGAATATGTCAGGAGGAAATGTGGAATGTAAGTTATTTCGTCTTTCCGTACCCGAGCACGACCTTTTCTTATATCTGCACACAACCATACTACTGCCTCGCCGCCGCTTCTCACTGTACGTTGGCTCCAAATGAGTTGACCTGGAAGGTGGTCTGCCCGCCCGTGAAAGGCTCAGTACCAAATTGGAAGGCTTTAAAGGGGTACAAAGTTAGCACAAAGCAATAGCATACGCATCGAAAAGGCGACGAGGGATACGTACTGGTAAGATACTGCTGACTGGCTGGGAATCCTTGGCTCTGCTGCAGGTAGGTAAAGAACTGCTTGATGTCGGCGTTGAAGCTGGTGATGGCGCCCGAAGTGGTGACGAAGCTGTAGACGCGCATGCCGTTGTTGAGACCGCTCCAGAGCTGCCAGTTGCGGCCGCCCACGTTGGCGTTGCCGATGGCGCTACCGATGGGCTGGACGTCACCGTACTTGCCAAGCCAGACCATGAGCTCGTAGTCGCCGTGCGTGTTGTCCCGGTTCGGGTCCGTGCTGGTGAAGAGGTCGTAGGCGACGTTGGCGCGGATGTTGGCATTGTTGTAGTTCCACTGGACCACGCTGGGCAGGCTGTTGATGCTGGCGATGGTGCGTCCCCTTGCGATGGTGCGGCCGGAGTAAGGGTAGCTCTTGACGTTGTTTTGTCCGCCCTGCCACTGCCACGTGCTGCGCCAGCTGACGTGGTTTGCCGAGCTGCTGTCGATGTAGGTGCACTGCGATCCCGAGCCGGAGTCCTTTCCCCACATGTTGTTGTTGACGTAGTACCCGTTGCCTGACCAGTAGCCGTACTGTTCGCACAGGGTCTGGATCTGCCTGCCCTCGAGCGCCGCGGCAGCAGCGGCGGCTGGGGAGGGCGTTGTAGGGGCCGCCGAGGCGAGCGAGGCCAGGAAGAGGAGTGCGGTAGTTGTCTTCATGTTGAGATGCTATGGTACAGGATTCCGGAAAAGAATGGTTTTCGACGTCGTCTTGGTCGTGGCAAGCACACAAGAGGGCCATGGTCCAAGTGACTGCACTAAGGGCAGAATTGATGTCCTTATATAAAGAACTTACCCAGTTCTTGACACAAACTTGAAAGCTTGCCTCCGTTCCGCAACAGGACGATGATACTACTCAAGGGCAAGGTATCCCGTATAGACGGCCCGATGATGCTGCCATGATGGGTCTCCTAATAATGGGCCCAAGGCCCAAGAGAACTTTCTTCGCCCGGCATTTTAGCCTTCATATATCCTACCTACCATACAAGCTGTCGGTGTAACTGCGGCGAGATCTCGGGCTCAAATATTTCTCGAATTCTATTCACGACTGTGGGTGGCGTCAATGGACCTGCATCTCCTTCGGAAGTGTCACGGTACCTGGAAGGAATCTCGGGACCAGACCGCTCCGCTCCATGTTACCCACACCATTTTCTCCGGAGGAATCCCACCAATCCGCGTCCTGCCCACACGTCGTCCTCCGTTCCCTTTTCTCCTCGCTGTACACCACCAGCTGTCATCCAGTTCCATTTTCCCATCTTGACCATCTATGTGCACCGGGGTCTTAGTGGGAAGCTTATTGGCGAGACGGGGTTGCTATGCCGAAACCAGATTAAACGGGGATAGAGTTCCGGAACAACGGACATCTTGGAGAAGATCGCGCAACCGACGTTACTACGACTATGTTCCAATGAATGAAAAACCTGGACTTTGGGACATCTAATACTGCCTGACCCGAGGTATCCAAGGTAATGTAAACCTTGGTCTGACCGTGATGCGGGTGAACGCTGGTATCTTTGTGGCACTCCATGTTCATCATGCCGTAATGTCATTGTTTGACATCGTTAGCACCTGCTTCGTTTTATAAGATCAAAACACATCGATATAAACAAATAGTCGACGTGTTAACGACAAAAATTTGGCGGCTAGGCTTGCAGCAGTTGCGGTCCTGACAATTGTAGCAATTTCGGGAAAAACTTGTCGGGATTTTTGGTGGTCCCCGCTGGTGTCTGCAGCCCCAATCTTCAGTGGCTTTTTTTTTTTTTTCTACGGCCTCGACACCTTGCGCAGGGCAGCTTCCAGCTTGCGTAAACCCCCGCGGACAAGCTATATATGGATAATGGAGGGTATGCACAATATTACCCATTCACCCTTGCTAGTACGGGATTATTAGCCATGCCGAATATAATCTCCGCAAGTATTAAATTCACCAAAACAAAATACGAGAATAGGAAAATAAGACAAGAAAAAGGAGGGAATGCACGCGGAGGTGGTGTAGTTTAAAACAAGGCGCCCAAGTCCCTCCGTTATCTATAATGAGTGCCCAGACAAACTTGACAGTTGAAGATGCATCGTCAGTATCGGTTTGAACCACAAATTGAATGCGCCTAACAACTTTGAGTAGCCCCGCGCATCAGGAAAGGAAGGCAACTTGGAGAATTTGCACCTGCTTTCTTCGGCTCAGAGTTATTTAACTGCCTCAGGCAGGACATAACGACCCGGGCACCTACCTGAGGTGATCAATCCACTTTACTGACTGACTGTTCCTCTGTTGTTTACCCCAAGGTCAGCGACCCGTCCACCTTAACTTCACATCTCAAGATCTGAGCCCATCCTTTGGATCGAGGCAGCACCCTAGTCCTTTATCGAGACAACATCTTGGCGACAGGGGATCCGTGCTAGAACAGGCAAGCGGCTATTCCCACTCAGAGCCTCTTTCTCTTCCCATCTTCCTCAGTTGAATTATGAAGTATTTGTTGCTCGTTTCTTCTCCCAACACCATTCACTCTCCAAAGTGATGATGGCGATCGAGCAATCGCTCGAAACAATTCCATGTTCGCTGAAACTGACAGTATGTAACCGATCCATCAAGTTCGCATCGGTGCATCAACCCAGATCTGGCCAAGGAAAAGGCATTTTTAGCACGCTTTGATGACATCGCTGATGAGGGGTCTTGGCAGGGTCAAGGAAAAAGCATAGGCCCAGGGACCGACAGACCGAAAAAATGCCGGTGCCAGCAGGAAAAGTAAGCTGGTACACGTGTGGACGTAATCCCACAGATTGCTGTAGGTATGCATGCCAGCAACCAACTACAGTAGCTAATGTTATCTCAATAAAGATTGCATACATTCAATTTCCACAGCACCCTCTTATTTCGCTTCGAGGCTGGGTTGCACAACAGAAAACGGCTCTTCTATGACATGTTTTGTTACTCATCTACTCCCTCTTGGCCGATATCACTTGTTCGATCAATCACCGCACGTTTGACCGCTACCAACAGCCTTGAATAAGTCTTGGCCAAGGCCTCGGCGTTGAAGTTGGGTGAGGGGAAAGCCCGAACCGGTCAATGTCAATCTCCTGTTGCTCTGCTAGAGAGGGGGGGGGGGGGGGGGGGGGGGGGGGGGGGGCCTACCGTGATGCATCTCTTGATGTTGGTCACGCTCAAGCGAATCACAAAACGGTAGCTTGGCCACTCAGAACCTTAGAATGATACCGACAGACCGGTACTGGAGGGTAGCCATAGTGGGTCGCATCCCTTGGCAAACTTCATGTCGTCGCCTGCCCACCAATTTCAACACAAATCTCTGCAGTTCTGTTTTTCTCTCACTTCTCGCTACCCAAGATACCCATTTTTGCCCTACCGACACGGCGGCTCAGCGCTTATTTCTTGTCCTGCGGTTGGTTACTTGTCGCCTGGAAACCCCTCGAAACTGCCGCAAGCCGTTCACCCGTTGTTCATGTACCAGCCGGTTCACTCACCTCCCCTCCCTAGTTCTCTGCCCTCAGCCTGACCGTCCTCACCACCAGCAGTCATTTGTTGATCAAGTCCACCCACACCAGATATTGCTTCCCATTCGCAACCTTTGGCTTGTGTCTGCTCCTGTGTTATGTCCAAAAGGGATCCAATTCCACCTCGTACGAGTGTGAAATTCACAAAAGTGTCACGGAGATCGAGAGTGGTGTGCCATGGTCAGGAGGGAGGGATGCACAAAGGTTTCTTTTCTAGAGCCGCCTGCCTAGCCCTGTTGGGCTTTAACACTAGAAATTAGCATGGCTGCAGCAACCATGAACACACTGCACGTTGCACACCTGTCCTCTGCAGACTATCATCTCTGCGCTTTTAATCTTTCCCCAACCGTCAGCCTGCATAGAATAACAGAAATTCCTCGCCCTTGGGCGGTAAGATTAAGTGGCCTTCTATATTGAGCAATCTCCAGCTCACTTCACATGATCGGAACTCGAAGCGTCTCACTCGGCTGTGGAGGCCACTCCACCCTTGTACATTTGATGTTGGTAGCTCGGGATGTACCTTCAAGAGACTTCCCTGTCATGCCCCTCCCTCCCTTTGCAGGGCCGTTAAAGTGGAGGAGATTTACATGACAGGGCTGTGGCATCATTCTGTTGGTTGCAGTGCAGAAGCGGCTTTGTGTTGACCAGTGACTTTCTGTGGCTCATCTGCCTTGCGACATTTTCCACACACCACCAATGGATATTTTACTCAGTCCGAAGACTCTCAATATCTTTACCTGTCTACCAGTCTCGCCCTCCCTGTATTCTCTATAGAATCTACCTTGAGGTTGTGTCTTTGTCTATTTGTCATTGAGTATCCAGAGAAACGGCGCTCTGCAAACATATTTCTCTATCAAGTCTACATTGGTTACGAGTAATCTCTCAGGGCTTAGGGAGTGCACCACCAAATCTGTTGTGGATGCAGAATTTCCTCAGAGCAAAACAAACATTTCAAGTCTATATGAAGTATAAGCTGCTGTATCTTGGAGACAGTGTCGAGTCAACACTCTGCTTGTCGCTACGGTCATCCACTGCCGCGTCGCCCAATGATATAGATCGAAGCATATGCAGCAGCACCCAAAAGACGCACACACGTCGCATCTTCAGCCCACATCAGTCTACGAAGAGCCTAAAAGGGCGGCTCGCAGCGGCAACGGACGAGTCACAGTTGCCAGCTCAGGAGACTAGCCGACAGAGTGACTGCGCCCAGGAGCCAGCAATTCTCCAGCGGCTGGTCGTGGCGGATCCTGAACCATAATCCCTGCCGGCCTGTTTTTGCAAATACTTCTGGTAACACATAATTACCGATTTAAATCCCCCAGGAGAGCCCATCGTATCGATCCAGGGCCCCGAAACCATCAACCCCGTTCTTTAGTACCAAGACAAAGACGGCCACTTCTCAGCTTTCTCTACTTTTAAGAAGCAACAAATGACCTGTCTGTCAGTTATATCTCCACTTGACTTTCCATCCTGTGGAAGCAACATGGAACAAGGGCACCCAAATATGTCCTACCATTATCAGAGGCCATCCTCAACAACACCTTCGAATCGCTCCTCCCCTTCGTCATATGCAGTCAGTGATTCTGGAGATGACCGAAGCTATGGCACCATGGCCATCAGGACAGAGCCTTCGAACCATCGTTTCTCTCCATATTCACCGCCTTCTCTGCAAGTTCCAGCGCCATCCATCTATAGCCCCTCCAATGGATACAACATGGGATACACAATCTCAAACCGAAGACCATACCAAAAATCGCGCCGGGAATCATACTGTCTTTCTTCAAGGTCAAACTCGAGATCACTTTCACCCTCCCAGCTCTTTCGCCACCTACAAGACCAAGGGTGCCAGCTGCCGTCAAAAGTGATGGTTATTTCACTATAGTGACTGACTCGCATCACTTTCCTCATGCTCCATCACAACTAGCACATGTGACGACGGCATCCCCATCGGCTCCCACCCTGGCTCCTATGGTCTCGTTTCCTTCCTTGTCCCTCCCATTGCACCCCGCACTAGCCATGTTTCAGCGAGTACCGCAGCTCCAACGGCAGGTGGCACGACTACCTCAGCGGACCGTAGAGAGGCTCATTCAGCCATACTACAACGAGAACGAGAATGAAAGACCGTTTGGGATGCTCCCAAGAGAAGCCCTCGACCGGGTGCTCCAACATGTGGACTACCTTACCCTCCTTCGTGCCAGAGAGGTCTCTAGGACTTGCCGAAGAGTGATCAACCCGCAACTCGCAGATCGAGAGGACAGGATAGATCTAGTGAGAGAAATGGAAAACCGGCCCCGAAACTGCAAAACTCGCACTGGCGGTACTGGAAAGGCGGCAGGCGGCAACGGAATCCCGTACAAGGTCGGGTGTTACTTTTGTTTCACCGTCAAGGACGCAACCCTATTCGAGGCGCCCGGCAACCAAAAGCATTACGCCGTGGTGTGGATCGATAATCACAAGAAAGCGCACTACGAGGGGCTCGCCGATGATGACCCACGCGTCCCAAAGCCCAACGACGAGGATTTCAGAGGCGGGATCAAATTCATCTCTAGTCGTCGACCAAGCCATTCCACAGAAACGATGAGTTTTGGAGGGGCTTACGGATCCCCAGGCCATGAGTTGACTCAATCTCAATTTTGGCAGTCTCCGGATACGCAGCATGCTCAACAAAGTCTATACAACACCCACGACACAGTTCATCAAACCCAGCAGTATCATCATCATCACCTGCAGCCACACCAACTGCAACAGCAAAGCCAGCAGCGGGGTCAACAGAAGACTGAAGATCAGGCTGTTGTGATTAGCTTGCGGAGATACTGCATCGAGTGTGGCGTTCAAAACGAGCTTTACGAGCCACGATCTGTGTTCAAGGACTGGACTGAGAAGAGAAAACTCTGGGTTTGTGACTGCGCCAAACTTCCGCCTCTCGAACGCATACACGACCAAGAAAGAGAGGACTTTTGCTCTAGATGTAATGTGAGGGCGTCTTATCGTTAGAATTCAGGGGTCAGCGTCCATCTGGGCTTACAGAAGAACCTAACCTGTGAGTCTGTCTGGCTTGTCTTGCATGAATACATACCCAAATCACTCAGGGGCACTGCTAATGGCCACCTCGACCATTCTTAACTAGACTGTAAGGCCGACATTGATCATCCCACCAATGTCCGTCGGAAACGCCAGGTCAATGAGATTAAGGTTTATAACCCTCGTATACCTGGTTCAAGCAATACGTATATACTGGATGCGTAATCTTCATGTAGTTTCTATTTTCTGTCACTCTACGGACTATTTTGTGGACCAAGAACCATCTTTAGTTCTAGTCCTAAATTCTCATACAAATGAGTAAAGCCCATGTGTTTGGGATGAATTGGGTACAAATGGGAGTACTTTTGTTTTTATGTAGATCGACGCTCTTGTGAGGGCAATCGAGCAAACCTCAGGGATATGACAAAGAAGATTCAATTTTATGCTGAGTAGGCTAGCTATGCCATTTAGCTACCTCTAGAGACATGTACTGTACTGGTACTGGGAAGCAGTCAACAAAGAATTTGTTATCACCAGACTCTGATCTCACCGTACGCATCTATCTGGCTAGAGTGACCAAAAATTTCACCGACAGGGTTACAGGCCGTTGGCCGGCGCAAACAGCAAAATTACCATCTGGGGGTGGCACAAGCCAGCAGGCAGACTGACATAGCCTGAGATGAGCGGGGTAAGAGAAACCAATTTATCAAGTGGCGACCTTCCCATGGCGTCTGCCTCATCCAAGAGCTCATTTCGATATGTCAACCAAGCCATGGGACGCATAATTATGTGGCCGAACCTGCAAGCCCCATAGGCAGTCAGTAAGCGCCAGCATGAACCAGACCTCCTTTCGATCGCCGGTTTGGTGTCACGAGACTGTGGGAGGCAGCTGGGGCGGAGAAGGGGGGCCCTCGCTCTGACCAGGGGTAAAGCTGTACTAGGCCCCTAGCCCTTGGTTGCAAATCCACCTTAAAATGGGCGCATTCTCCTTTCTGCACTGGTGCGTGGATGCTGTTGGGGGCGAGAGAAACGATGCCTGGGAGCAGTTGTACCACCAACAATCACATACATGGGTTGTTTGAGTCCACTCTTGTGAGAGGAGAGATCCCTGCAAAGAAAAGGAAATATTGGTTGGGATTGTTTCTTGTGGTCATTCTTTTGGTGCTACATGCTTGTGACCAACAGCACCGTCACTAGGTCGCACACAAGTTGAAGCCACATCCATGCCTGGATCGATACCTAAACAACAGCTTGGGCTCCAGTGGTTGCTGCCTGATAACGAGTTGATGGATCCAAAGAACCGGCAGGTTTCTCGGAGATCCGAATTAGCAATCAAAATCTCCATCCATTGAACCATGCAACCCTGCGCGGCCAGGACTCTTCTTCGGTAATGTGTGCCGCAACGTGGCATTCGACTGAGAGATCAAAGTGGTGCTCAAACGCTGTCTGCCAACAGAAGTGAGTAGTCTGTGTCTATCTGACAGGTGGTTGGGAGCGACTGCATGTGACTACTTGTCTGGTAGACACTACTTTTTACTTGCTGCAAGATACTGGCCAGCATAATGTCCAGGATGGCTAGTGAAAAGACAGCAGTAGAAATTCCACATTTCTTGAATCTCAAACTACCAGGCCTTGGAACCAAGCGTTTTGGGAAAGGGAAACTAGGTGGTCGACCCAATTTGCCTACTCCAGAGAGTCGCCTCCCAAGCTCAGAGGAACAATATATGTGGACTCGTTATGCCCAATATTGCTTGGAACTATGTCCACCGTTTTTATCACTGAAAATGCAGCTGTCAGCCAATAACTTGGTGGATTGACCTTGGCAGTCAGATATCGCTGCCCTACCATGATCACTTGCATGTATTGGTTGGCTGACCGCACCTTTAGTTGCGCTTGATGTTCCCTACCTTCGAAAGATGAATACTATTAGCAAAAGATTAAGTTCGATGTAAGTATGTTATAAGGTCTCTCTGTAGTTCAGAGGGGCCCTTGACCTCACCAAGCCTTCTTGTCGGCAACGTCTTGCTCAGGGAGTTGAACTTCTGCTGTATGTGCAGGATGTCTTGCTGTTGGTGGGCTTTGATCCTCGTCGCGATGTGAGGGTCCCTCCTCAGCTCCAGCACTTTATCTCTCATGGTCTTGCTGGACCTAGAATATACCGTCACATTCCAAACTGGCCCCAGATTTAAAGCCTTTGGCTGCTCCAATTTATGGGATATTAGTATCAGTGGGATTGGATTGTACGAGCTGTAAACGTCTTTTTCGCAGACCATAAAAGCTAATCCGACTCTGCAGCTACTACCAACGGCGGGTGTAATGGCCAAGGCGCTAAGAGGACTGCATCGAGGCGGTCGAAGACAGCACGACCAGCAATAGCTAACTCTTAGGTAAGTACCTGTAATGATACTATAAGATGCTCCTAGACTGTTAGCGAACGATGCAGAGTCTATGCCCACTGTTATACGCATATTTAACCACGCCGGAGCTATTTGACGGGCTCAATAATACTATGAGAAAAGTGAGATATCTATCTGCGGCGGGAAAAGAATAAACCCATGCCCCAGTAATTCCAGCCGATGTTTCAAATTCTACAAGCCTTACATTTACATATCCATTTCTTGGTCCCATTCAGACTTGAAAGCAGCCAGATCAGTGAGGAAGAACAGAGAAAAAGAAGGATGTAGTCTAATGTCTAAGAATTGCCAAGACTACGAACGATGACGAGATGTCAGGGAGCAACAAAATACCGGCTGGTCTGCTTTGAGAAGATCGAATAAGCAGGTCCCACTGACTTTAGACGCAAGCGAGGGGCCAGCCGCCAGGCACCTTGGAACCAAATAATTATCTGAGGGTACCTAGTCAGCATTTCTTTCAAGGGGCAAGCTTAGAGGAGAGGCTGCAATACCTATACTTGGCTGCTAGTTGTTGATTCTAACCCCTAGTATCTACTCTCAACTGATATAACTATATTATTAGGTTGATAAATAATTACAAAAGTAGATAAATAACTAATAGGAGGGTAGGAGATAGGAGGATAAGAAGGTCCGGAACGAAGATGGCGAATCATTTCGCCTCCTTGTTGATATAATTTACATACTACCGAATAACTGAAGAACAGGGCCTCCTAATATGATATAGACGGTCTAAGATAGGCTACAGAATTGGGCGACCGACTTCATTCGGATACTGCTGGCTGACTGGGCGCGTAATCATTGGTGAGGACCTGGATCCTCGAAGGCGTCAAATCGTCTACTTGGTGTTTCATCACGACGCTGGCAATCTAATATATTTGTGGGAGATGCTTGCTTAGCATCGATAGTATCAGGCGTTTTTCCTCCGGGCTCAGCTTCAGGTCAATATTTTCTAGGCACAGCTTCAGGCGTGTCGACTAATAATCGACCAGCTCACCGCCGATGGTATTTGTAATACCATTTTGGACATCGGATTAGGGGAAAGTCGACATCGGATTAGGGGATAGTCAAGCTTTGATTCGAAACTTGATTCTTATTTTTTTTAAAAAAAATCCGGTTATAAATAGGTACATAGGCAGGCAAGAGCGTAGACTTGTATATATACCCCGTGCGCATTCAATGTATCACGGAAACACTGGTTTGACCACAACCGAACAGGAGGAGCCTCAACATACATTCCATGCTATGCACCTATATATGTAAATGGACAAACTGACAGGACTTGTTGATAAGCTGGCCGCCTACAATGAACCCAGACTCGATGAAGAGGAGCTAGACATCGGAAGATCCTCACGGCAATGAACCCTTGCTCCCTGCTTCCATACTTGATCAACCATGAGCTGAGGGCCATCAGACTGGCTGCTTTCCGAGAATATGACCAAGTCAGCATCCGCTCCTGGATCTAGACTGCCTTTAACACCTTGCAAACCCAAGAGGGCTGCTGGAGTAGCTGTTACAGCATTGAGTGCTTGGGGTATGGTGCAGCCGCTCCAGTTCAGAAAGTTGTTTACGCATTCAATGAGCGTGATTGAGCTTTCATGAGGGCAAATGTCAGCATTTATCATGGTTGAGATCCTTCTGCCATCATTCAAAGCTGGGGGACTAACCTTCCGGCAATGGTTCCAGAGCCTTCCAGCATGAGCATTGATCCCGTTTTCACAATTTTGCTGCACTGGTCTCCGTTTGTCCAATCATAAGTCCCGTCTGGCAAGCCAACCAGATGCATCGCATCCGTGACCAAGATGAATCCCTCTGGGTGCGCGCTGTACGCTATCTTGATGGTGGTCGGGTGGAGATGTATGCCGTCAGCTATGATGCCAAAGTACGGCCGGGGAAGTCTCTCGGCGATGCCCAAGACGCCGAAAATGCCCGGGTTCCGATGATGCAGTGGGCGCATTGCGTTGAATAGATGGGTGATCATAGTTGCCCCTGCAGCGACAGCCGAAGATGCCTCTTCATAAGTGGCCTCTGAGTGGCCGATCGAGTATATAATGTTCCTGTCCTGCAGCTCTGGGATGAGCTCCATCATGCGGCCTAACTCAGGTGCCGCTGTTATCATTCGGATGGGCAAACCCTGGCTGCCTGTGGCTGACGAAGGTTTGATGTTATCCACTCCATACATGGATTCGAGATCTTCCATAGTCATGGCCTCTCTTAGAACGTCCACGTTGTGAATGCCATTCTTGGTTTGGCTGATGAATGGGCCTTCAACATGTGCACCCAGAGATTCAGCTCCATCCTCGGCTGTTTGATGTTCTCCAGAAGGACCAAGGAAGGGGAGGACCTAGTATTAAAGGTCAGTTACAAGTTCAGACTGGCTCATAATCTCGACTCAACGGTATCATGACGAACCTTGTGGTAAAGTTCGCTTGTCTGGCTCGTAACAGTGGGCACGTAGGAAGTAACACCAGTGGCGATCAGCTTCCGGTTAAGCTCCTTGACCTTTTTGCCGTATGAAGACATATCAGGGAAGGTCGAAGAAAAGTTGAAGCCAAAGGCACCATTGAGCTGCACGTCTATGAGACCGGGGGAGACTATCTTGCCGCCCAGGTCGATAATCTCATCTGGCAGAACATTATGGTCGTAGAAGACGGCTTGGCTGCGAACGATTTTGCCAGTGAAGGAGCTGACCCATAGATCCTCGTTGACTAGAGAAGCGCCGCGCACGAGGCGACAGTTGGTGAGCTTGGTGATGCCATTTCTCGACTGGCCATGGAGGGTAACGGCAGCTGGCATAGCTGTTGGTTGATGGCTGACAGTAGAGGTTATCTCTATTGGTGCTCTAGTCTAGGTGGAGAACGAGACGACATGAACTGGGCACGCCTCAAATCAGCCAGGCGAAAACAAAGTTATGTCGACTATGGCTATGTTCGTCGAGATTGAGAACGAACGTCCTCTCCTGTCTTTTTGGACCTCCATGGGAACGATTATGAGGAGGGCGAGTGAATGCAGAAGTCTTTCGGGCATAGACATAGGTTTGCCCACGTGCGTCTGTTTGCAAAGCCAACTGGGAGGCCCCAGCTGACGTCAAACCTTGGTGGAAGGGGGGATAGCAGAATTCTGTCCGATCTCTACATGATCGTTTTGGGTGGAATGGTGAATCAGAGGTGTGGGTTCCGAATGTGCCGAAACCGATTACACTGGGAGCCTTGTTTGTCCGCGCGAAGCGCAAACGTTGCGACATGCAGTGGAGAGCAAACCGCTAAGAACAGTAGACCCGACCACTGCAACCTGGGACTCCCCACTGTTGTCCTGTGTTCCAGGCTACCGCGGATTACCTAAACTCCTATACTCATACTGTGAGGGGTAGGTACAGGTAACCTCGTTTCCACTGAGCGCGTCCGCCGCCGCAATCGACCGTCGTACCTTCTGCAAGGTGACATGGATTGTCGGCTGCGAGAATATTCGAGATCATCTCACCTGCCATTCATTACTACGCTATAGCATTTCAAGATGTTCCTTCCATGTCTCTGATAAGCTTGCAACACCCACCAGGCACCACGTCGAAATGCAACTGACACTAGACACCATTGGCGTGGATGGACGCGATGCCAATGGCCATGTAACGTTAACGTAAAGCATCTGGATGTCGCCGCCATTCATGGTTGACAGCAACGCAAGGCACTATCACACCTCCGTCCTCTCAAAGTTTCTGCAAGGCTATTACGTATCTGGATACCTTCGGTACCTGTCCTACCCCAGCTAAGTTAGTAGTACGCACATTTCCAGCTTGAAAACGGGCCAAGGAGCTAAACACCACAACGTTGTTGCCCCCCCCCCCCCCCCCCCCCCCCCCCCAATAAAAAAAAAAAAAAAAAAAAAAAAAAAAAAAAAAAAAAAGAAGAAAAAGAAAATCATCGCCAATAACCGAGCCGCAAACCGCCCAGCGCTGATGTAAGGGCAGCGGCTCTTCCCTGTGCCCCTTGTCTTCCCCATGTCCCCCACGACCAGGCAATGGCCTCCAAGTTTGGGGGAAACGCCGAGTACCTACGATGCCATGCGGGCCACGGATTAAGACATTCAAGCACCCACAGTCAGCCCAGAGATAAACCCCGCAATTTGCGCGCCGGAAGAGTCTCCGCCTGGGTCCTGTGCTCCATGTGTCCAACCAGTGCCCAAGCGACGCTGACTACAGGCTGAGTTGGTCAACATGTACACTTGTGTCAATGCCAATCACGAATAACCAACCGTGTGCAGGACCGTCCGTGGCGTCTACGTACCTCTGATCGAATCCTTCCGTGCGCAAGACGTTTTTGTGTCAGCCGCACGTCGAGCAAAACGAAGGTCTGATCTGCATACCGCCCAGTCTGCTCAAGGCACTCTACGACGCCCCGTAGCGACCGGTACATGGCATTCAACGCTCAGATAATTGGAAACAAAGTACCTTCTGGAACTAGGACAAGCTTGCTTGCACGTAGCCATGGCCAGCAACGACGATGACCTGGATGCATTGTGGCAGGATCTCGACTGGTGCGTGCCATTAAACTGAAAATCAACATATTTTCTTGTCTTTCAACAATGAACCTAGCTAACCAGTGGCGGGTTCTTACGATCAGGGCCATAGGGCAGATGTTGATTATGGGCTGGGATGGCACTGAAGTGACTCCCCAGATACGCAACTTGATAGAGACTCATCATCTGGGCTCCATCCTGCTCACCGCAAAGAACCTCAAATGTCCGTAAAATTATCCGGTCCAGTCTTACTAAGCTGTTGCCCTTGATCCTTTTCTTTGGGATGAGTATTTGCATTCTAGAAATCAGTCTTCTGATTTCCACGCCTTTGTCGCCGAGGAAACAGTCGCCCCTGTGTATCAGCCTTGTTTGGCCTTGTGCAGCTACAAATATTACTCAACCTTCATCGTCCCTTTTTACTAACATCCAAATCACTGGAATCTCTAGCGGCGCATGACACCGCAAAACTCGTACAGGAATTGCAGACCATCGCCCGCCAGGCTGGACACCCTTACCCGCTTCTCATTGCGCTAGACCAAGAAAATGGCGGAGTCAATAGCCTTTTTGACGAAGACTATATCTGCCAGTTCCCAAGCGCAATGGGAGTTGCCGCGGCAGGCAACCCGGAGTTGGCATACAACGTGGCGAAAGCTACCGCCACCGAGGTTTCTGCCGTGGGTGTGAACCTGATCCTGGGCCCTGTCCTCGACGTTCTCACCAATGCTAGATACCAGCCATTGGGTGTTAGAGCCACAAGTGATGACCCTCAGGAAGTTTCCCAGTACGGCATCGCTGCCATGAACGGATACAAGGCGGCAGGTGTGGCCACGTGCGGCAAGCACTTTCCTTCCTATGGCAATCTAGACTTTCTTGGGTCCAGCCTTGACATACCCATCATTACGCAGACATTGGAAGAGCTAAGTCTCAGCGCTCTGGTCCCTTTCCGAAATGCAATTGCCACCGGAAGTCTTGACGGCATGTTCGTCGGTGGATGCGGAATCGCCAACCCGTCCATGAACGTCATGCATGCCTGTCTTTCAGATCAAGTGGTCGACGACTTGCTGAGAAACGACCTTGGCTTCACAGGAGTTGCAATCTCGGAATGCCTTGAAATGGAGGCTCTGAGCCACGAAATTGGTGTCAAAGGAGGAACTGTCATGGCTGTTGAGGCCGGCTGCGACCTGGTTCTCCTATGTCGTGCATATGACGTGCAACTGGAGGCTATTGCGGGTATGAAGCTCGGCATCGAAAACGGCATCATCACGCGTGAGAGAGTCTTTACCTCGCTTCAAAGGGTGTTACGCATGAAAAGAGGATGCACGTCATGGTCCAAGGCATTGAATCCACCGGGAATATCTCTCCTGTCCAAGATCCATCCTTCCCACTTGGCTCTCTCAAAACAGGCATATGATAGTTCGATAACCGTTATGAGGGACAAAGATAACCTTCTCCCTCTGAACAGGTCAATGCATCAGGATGATGAGCTACTACTGCTCACTCCGTTGGTCAAGCCTCTCCCAGCGTCAGCGGCTACAAAGACACTTCTCAGGTCCAAGGACGCATATGAGCAGGTCTCAGGTGTTCATGAGAAATGGGCGCACCGTGATAGGGGGGCCATAATGAGTGGCGAGGGCGTTTTCCGGGAGTTTGGCAGATCTTTAGCTAGGGCGCGGCATGGAAAGCTGCTGCATACTTCCTACACCGCAAACGGGGTCCGGCCCGGTAAGTTTGGTCTTGTCGTCTATCTGGTTTCCAGGCGACAGTTACTTGTTCCTCTCCGCTTCTTAGTCAGGCGTAATTCTTACCTTGTCCCCTACTTAGTTCACGAAAACCTCATCGACAGGGCATCTTGCATAATAATTGTCACGGCCGACGCGAATCGTAACTTGTACCAGGCCGGCTTCACAAAGCACGTTGCGACAATATGCGCAATGTTGCGAGCTGGTGGTCAGAAAAAGTCGCTGATTGTCGTGGCGGTCAGCTCGCCGTACGATTTTGCCATGGATAAGACGGTGGGAACATATATTTGCACCTTTGACTTTACGGAGACGGCAATGCATGCGCTGGTTAGAGTCTTGATAGGTGAATTTACGCCACATGGGACGCTTCCAGGAACCCTGAGGAAAAGCAAGAAAGTCCTGCAGTCGCGACAGCAGTGGCTGGTAGAAAGCTACGAGAGACAACGCGATGCAAAGGGATTGGACGATCTCATCCAATCTGTTGCGCGAGCAATGCCCAGCGGGTTCCTTCCGGGTAGCGCATCGAACCATCTAGCGGCGGCGACTACAGCTACTTTTGAGCTAACAAACCCCCGTATCGACGAGGCTCATTTTGTGGTACGCAATAGCAGCACCAAGGCCCTCTACGGCTTCTGCGCTACGTACTGTGTCCAAGGGGTTGGCATCATAGGCGCCATTTTTGTCGACCCTGCGAAACGAAACGTATCAGTCGGCCGGTCGCTACACCGGAGAGCGTTGCGCAGTTTGATACAGCGAGGAAGCAGTTGCAGAAAGCTCCAGTTAGGGACTTCATTTCCAGGCGTTTTTCTGGGCGTGCCAATCACCGACTCCCCTCCGTCAGCTTCAGTTGCAGAGCAGGGCGCCACCAGTGCCAAAGCTTGGTTTACAAGCAGTGGTTGGGACGTTCAGTTTCCCAGATTGCTGACCAGTCTGGCAATCCCTGACCTTCCATCCTGGGGTGCACCTGAGGGTCTGTTACAAAGTATCCAGCGTGCCAACATCAGCTTCGACTTGATCCATGGCCTTTCAGACACCGGCGAAACTGTACTGTCCCACGTCAAAACGCATGCGAACCCTGAAGTTCTAGAGCTGTACCGAGCTGCGTTGGAGGAAACCAAAACGTGTGGCGTGGTGCGCGCCAAAGGCAGCAACGATACTTTACTTGGTACGGTGGTCATATCCAGCCCTGGGAGCAACCTTTCTGTACATCTCCCAGCCCTTGGCAACATTCATGGCGAGGAAACGACAATCGGTGGGATCATCGCGCCAGTGTTGGCATCCTCGGGCTTGCACTCGGCCGTGCTTGTACTTCAGGGGCTTGCCCTCATGGGGGTACGGCAGAACAAGGCACACAAGTCATCTCGCAGTGTGTTGAGTTGGGTTTATGATGAGGCATATGAGCCACTCGTGGCGATGGGATTTGAAGTCGCACAGCAGTTTGAGGAGATCACAAACTCACTCGAGAACGTAAGTATTTAACCCAGATCTGGTCATCTTCCACGTTTAGTACCGATGCTAATTACTTGCTCTGATGGACCCAGTGGCCTGACTTGGCCTAAACAAAATACTAAAGTTTATGATGTTTCCCTTTGCTGGCGTTTGTCAAGGCGTTAAGTCGGAAAACGTGGTCATTGTCCCCTCACAGCCTTTGAGGTCTCAAGTACCCAAAATACAATTTCTGAGAATCGTCATGACCCCAGATTAACGTGTGATTCTTTAAACTCCTTGCTCATTCATCTCATAATCTCTGATATCTGGTTAGCCACCAAATTTCTTCTTGTCATCTAACGGTGACTTTACTTTTTTTCTCAAACAACTACCCATCGATCGTGTGTAGAGTGATTCCTTTAGTTCGTGGGTGGAAGACTCTCGACAAGCATCAATTGCAACTCTGGATAATCTCGGTGACCTGCCATGTTAGGTAAGGTCGCAGGCAGCACAATTCTCGAAATATTCTTAGTGTGACTTGTGTAACAGCCAAGACTGCAATCTATTCACGCGGGCAACTGGGTGGCCCGACATTGCACAAGTTGTTTTCACTTGGAGTATTCGAGTCTCCCACAAACTTTGTCCGGATCTTAATGGTCAAAGTCTACAAATAGATCTTGGCATCCTTGTCCTTTAAACCTTTAAAGGTCCTTTCAAAAAAAGTCATGATCACAAAACCCACAAGACCTAGCGGCCAAGACAAGTCACCAAGCCACAGGGAGTCTAGACAGGCGGTGGGCTTCGGGCCTTTGACTGACCGACCCCTCGTCAATCCCCCCTGACACGACGCGACCTTTCATTGGGCCCAGCCTGCCCCTGCTGGCCGTTCTCGACAGCGAATCGTGCGGAGGCGCCCAGACAAGTTGAGATAGGAAAGCTGGGGTAAGCTCCGCCTCTCTTAATGATTTTCCTCTGCGTCGCTCCGCATCAAAACTGTGGTGGTATTGGCCCACAGGCAATCAATCCATTCCACTTTGGCACCTGCACTTCCGGACTGACAATGAGCTGCACGATCGATACAGCAGTAATAGACAGTTTTTGCCGGCGACGAAGTCTGATCAGGAGAGAACATAGAAGCGCTTATCCCATTTCAATCCCGCCCAAATCGCCAAACCGACGCTTTCCGTAGGGCCAATCCACCGGCCCAGAGTCCTATCTAGCCCGACAGGGCAGACAAATTTAGAACCAGACATGTTCGGCGCTATCTTGCGACACAGCGGGCGTCCATAGGTCAACTCACAGCAGAGGACCTGGAGAGCAACCTTCCTATCCATATCTCTCGCTGAAATAAATCCCAAAGCATCGTCTGGACCAGAGTTTGAAAGAGTTGCTCCCGGTGATAGAGCGGCTCACGCCCGCCGCAAGAAGTCGCCGGCGGGATTTTGCAGGTGTAGACGACATCTGCCGCACCAGTGGTTGACCATGAGATGGCAACCTTCAACTCGATGGCTCCGCCGGCCAGCGGCGAATCGCTCAGGCTAAATATGAGCACCTCGGGTCCCCAGTCGCTGGGGATTGAGGTATTCGATTCGGATATGACATTCGACGAGTCGCTGCTGTAAGCTATGTCGAAGTCATGGAACAGGATACGCTTGGGGCCGAATACGTGACCTCCCGGAAGGAGAAGCTATATCGGGCACAAGTACTAGATCGGGCGCTGACCATGAAATAATATTGTAGGAATAATGTCCACGGAATGTCTGGCCTCCCATTCACACAGCAATACGACTTTGATTCCTTCCCCGGCACATTCGAAGACCCTTTCGCATACCCATCCAGACCAAATTTCCCCACGGCTTCGGAAGTAATATTAGGCATGAACCAGCCTATCGGGGAGCCGGTGCAAAGGCGCGCAACCGAGGCAGATGCAGAGGCGGGTTTTGCGGATCTGGAAAGCTCACCACAAGAGGAGGAACTCGACAACAAGCTGCTGAGCTTCTCGGCGCCCGTCTCCAAGGAGACTCTGGTGGACGACTCGGGAAAGTTCGTGGAGCCCGGCATGTCGGCCGAGCTCTACGGCATGTTCTTCGTGGCCGAGGACGTCTTCGGCGGGGAGCAGAACGCGGGAAGGCCGGCTGAGCTGACCTGCTACCGCCGCAACCTGTGGCAGTGCTCCGGGCAGGTGACGCTGCCGCGCGCACACAATCTACACGTGATTACGGACCAGGGCCTGAGGGCAAAGGTGTTGGAGCTCGCTGTGGCCATCACGGCGGCAGAGTCTATCGAGGGCAAGGCCACAGAGATCATCTCGATACCGTGGAAGAGCGCCAACGCCGGGGTCGCGGCCGGCGACGATCACCAAAAGGGCGCCTCGGCGCCCCCCAACATCCCGCTCGACCTGCTTGGCAGCGGCCAGGAGCTCGATGGGAATCGCGTCTCCATTCCGGTGTCTTGGAAGCGGCTCCAGTTCAAACATGCGACGGCCAACAACGGCCGGCGGAAGGGTCTTCAACAGCACTACCTTGTCCAGATCTCCCTGCTCGGCAAGCTTGGCCCCGCCCAGCATCAGCAGCAGCACGGCAGCTGTGGGGAGCAGGAAATTGGCGCTATACCTGCATCCTCGCTGATAGCGTCCGGCGATGGGTTCGTCAAGATCACCGAGATCCGATCCGGCCCCGTCATTGTTCGTGGGCGCAGCCCTCGCAACTTTGACAACAGGAAAGACGTGGCGCTCAGCGGCGAGAAGAAAACCGGCTCGAGGAGCATGTCCACCGACCTAGGGACCGAGGTCGCCACCCCCGTGAGCGCGACTATGAAGGTCGAGCAGGGCACGCCGGAACTTTCGCAGTCTTTGCTCAGGATAAACTCGGCTGGTAGCATCCAGGTAGGCATACATTTGTCATGGCTGTGGTGGCCCGTGGAGTTTTTTTTTTGTTTTTCTATCAACGCTAACATAGCCATGGTATACTCAGCAGCCGAGTGACTGGGCTTACGCCGGCCAAGGCTCCAGCCACCAACGCAAGCAGCCCCCGGCTAAGAAATTGGCCCTGTCTCCGGTGCCGGGGCGCCCCCCAGTGCCGTCGTGGGGCTCCAACGAATCCACAAAACAGCAACCTCCAACGCCTACCAGGGCGACCATGGCACCGTCCCTGCGTCGCCCCTCGGCCGCCTCCATTATGCCCATAAACCTGTCCTTGTCGGAGGACGAGCGGAGCCCACCCAACAGGTCCAACTCCGAGGTCCTCTCCAGCCCTCAGTTTGGCAAAGCGAGACCCGCAACCAGGGCAGACTCGGGAGGGAGTCCGCTGGAGAGTGAGGACATGCTATATGAGTATTTCCCACTGAGTGTTGATGATTGGTGAGTCTTTTTTTCTCCTCTTGTGCTATTAACGTCGCTGGATCCAGCACCACTGCCCCCCTTCTGTACTTGACTGACTCTTTCATATCGCTATGATAGGGCGCCGCCGGTCGATGCGATATACCGGCCTCATGTTGTACACCATACGAGTGCGCCGGCAGAGGTCAAGGCCCAACAGGGCCGCATGCGGGCGAAGCGGTATTTTGCGGCTGATTGAATAAAGTTACTATACCATTATAATTGGCTATATATATTTTTTTTTATCTTATTTGTTTTCGACAGTGCTCGCCCCGCTGGATTTCAGCTTACTGCTTTCTGTCGCTTAGTTCAACGGCTTATGATACCACTGTTATTTTGGCTTTTGTCTTGCATCAAACTTCATCTAGCTTTTTGAACTCTTGCATATGACACTGGCATTATTATGACCTGATAACGTCTCTAAGAACCATTTTGTGATTTGTCTTATTATATTAAAAGAAAAACATGCTTGGGCAGAAAAATTCACTTGCTAATTAACACGCTGGTAATAGTCGTATTATCCTCTGATACGAGTTCAGTTGGCCTTGCCTCTTTCGAGACACGCCAGAGCCACAGCAGCCCCGAGAAGCGAGCTCTCCTTTGCGGGGACGAGCTCAATCAACCCGTCGGCATTCGAAACATCTCCCAGGGGCGTCTGCTCTTGTGATGACTTGAAGAGCGCATCAATATAGTTCTGGCAGTTTGTTCGATACCCAGGATACTGCTCGATCACAGATCCGTTGAAGCCAACGACGACGCGCCCGAGGTCCAGCTCGGCTCTAGTCTCTTCTGTGAATTGCACACCTGTAGATTCTTGACTTTGCCTTGGTTCGAGATACTCGCTCTCAGTCTCTCTCTTGAGCTCCCACAGTCCATACAGCGCGGCTGCGACCATCGCGGCAGAGCGACGGGTGACTAGCTTGGATATGGTGCGCAGGGCCAGGATGTCCGAGATGAGGGGCTTTTGTGGTGAAGGGTGTCTGGAGAAGAACGCAGCTTGGGCGCTTTCCAATAAGGAACTATCGTCGCTGTTGTGCCGTTGGATGCATCTTGTTAGCAAAGGGACGAGAGCCGGTAGTAAGGGGTCGAAAACTCACCTCTCCAGAATGGACAACGTCTCGGTTTCCAGGCTATAAGGTTTTACCAAACTGGAAGGTACTACTCCCCCAAACAGACCAGTTGTCTCTATAGCCTCTATCATGATGAGTCTGGCCATCTCGCCAATGTAAAGGCCAGCGACATAGTGCTCAAGCGGCTGGAAGTCGGGCTTTGGATGCGCTGCTTTCAGTTGCTCATCCCAGCGGGTCGAGGGCAGAGATCCTTGACCGAACATGCCCATCTCCGTGTTGACGATGACGTGGCTTGCCTTGTCGAACCAGCTGGCAGGGCGAGCCCCGAACTTGGGCCTATCGATTGTGGTCACTGGCATGTACGCCGCGATGTTGAATCCGGTCCCAAGAATGAGCCCGAAGCGAGTGGACGGGTGGCGGTAAGACTCGGAAAGAAGCGCGGCAGAGGAGTCATTGATTATGGCTGCGACTTCCACATGGAGGTCGCGGCCACTGCATGCCTGCTTTACTATTTCGCCGAGGTCTTGGCCAAGCAACCCGTCCGCGGCTAGAAACCCCTTGCCCATGTTTTGCAGCAAGCCCCCTTTCAACGAGGTTTGTCTGGTACGTAGTTGTCAGCCACGGAATGCATATATTTAAGGCTCCGATGGCAGGCAAAAAGCCCTTGTGAGTAGAGTAAAAATAAATCCAAGCACTTGGGTATGTTGGCCAAAACTTACTCGATTGGAAAGCTCCATGCTAGGCCCATGAGAATCGGGGTTTGCAGGCTGTTGCTGAAATCTTCCACTTTTCCATCAACACCCGCTGACGCCGAGTTCATCGTTTCGATGATCCTGGCTGCCATCCAGTCGAAGAAGGCCCTCCCCACCAGGGCCTTGACGGCAGCGTCTATGCGGAAGTTGTCGATTCTCACAATTCGACTGCAGCCCTCATACCCACCCTCTTGCAGCCCTTTCAACTCAACCAAGGCCACACGGAGGGTGGAGCCTCCCACATCGACGGCCAGATAACGGCCTTGCTCCGATCCATTGGGCAGCTGATGGTTGTAAGAAGGCAGCATGCAAGCCCGATTCGACCATAACCGCTGACGAAACTGCGACTTGAGGCTCCTGGAGAAGTTGAGCAGCGCCGCGGGCTCTATCGGCTGCGAGAGCAGGTGTTCGACCTCCCGGAGAAAGTATTGGATGTGCCTGAGCGAATTCGGGCCATCACTTGGCTCCGGGCCGCCTTTGAGGACTTTGGGGCTGATCCAAAAGGCCAGCAGGGCCTGGATGAAGGACTTGCCTCTGGTGAGGGACTTGAACGCCGCGATGAGCATGTCGCGCAAGGTTGTCATGGCAGAAATGAGCGGCTGCATGACACCAAAAGACTGTGAAGGCGAGAGGGCTCTGGCGTATTTATTGTAGAATGGTTGAAGTCTGTATGTACCGTATCATATCCACCCACACCAACGGTTCAACCTCAGATCGATCGATCCGCCAACGATGAAGGTGGATGAAAGCCTTTTTCTTGTCACTCAAATACGAGGTGCATAAAACCTATAGTTGCAAACCCCGGCAATGTGACCGTCAACAACTAAGACAGAGAGCAGTGTATCCAGGGGACCTTGATACCTTTTAAAGTATGAGCTACAGATTAGGAGGCACAGCTGCCCAGGCCTAGGCGAAAGGGGGAAGGAGTTACTGGCCCTCGATGATTGACTTTGTAGCCGTAAATCCCAATGCGTGAGCAAAAACAACGAATGGCAACGTGTGTGCTACGAAAGTGACCTGGCGGCTGCAAGGCGCGCGGGAGGGATGGAACGAACCTAACCATACCTA
Source organism: Magnaporthales sp. P1609 (assembly GCA_003709005.1). Classification (NCBI taxonomy): domain Eukaryota; kingdom Fungi; phylum Ascomycota; class Sordariomycetes; order Magnaporthales; species Magnaporthales sp. P1609. The sequence continues at coordinate 2,173,277 of PELF01000007.1, read as the reverse complement.
CAAATCCAAAGGTACTTACTTTTGGTATATTGCGACAACAAGCGGTGAGATGGCGAGTGGATTAAACCCGAAAGGGTTGCTATTGATATTGGACTGTTGCTCCGTTGGCTCGAGTTGGCTTGGACCGTGGAATTCTAGAAAATTTGGTAAGCAAACCCAATCAGATGAACCAGTATTTGGCGAGTGAATGCTGCCTTGAGTTGGATAACGGGGAACATCGATATAGTCAGACAAATTTCATGGACGATCGGTTGCTGGTTGTACCAGGCACACGGGATGCGATTCAAGCATCCACAGGTAATCTCCAGTCATTATTTTGGCCTCAGCTGGCCTCAAGCACGTAGAATATGGTGAACATTTGCACGTGAGCATTTTAATCCTGTTACATTCTTACACGTACAGGAATTTTTTTGTAGGGTTGGGAAATGGATCCTTCGCAACCGTCGGTCCGCGCCGTCGGGGGCCAGACGAACCTCAGCTGGGTCCTGCGGGGGACTCGGTTCGCCGAGGCCAAAGGCGTCAAACGCGGATCCAACAACAATTTGGGCTGACGTGTTGAAACACTACAGCAGCCAAATTGAAGACCAGCGGGCGATGACTGGTTCAGTTGCAAGCTGTGCTGGATAGCGCGGACCAAGTGGGGAAGTGATCAACTTTGCTGCCAAGGTTTTCGGGGCTTGACACGATAACAAGCAAACCCGAAAGTGTTTGTTTGGCAGGTAGCAGTCGAGCAAAAGGTCAGGCAGGTAGGTAATGTGACAGTTGCTACTGCGAAATAGTAACGTTGCCTGGCACCATATTCCCAACTGCAAGACATCGTTGGACCCTGCAACTGAGCTTATCGGCCTGTGGTTTGCTAGCACCCCACATTTAGGCTTTGATGGATGTTTAGCGGGGCTGTTGAGTAAAACCCCACCACGCAGGTGGGGTCGAGGCGAACCAATTGCTATAGATCAGGGAGTGACTGTACGTTACTTCTTAGGTACAGTAGCAGCCACGCGCAATGGAGTCCATTTGCATCATGGACGACAACTCGGATTTAACGCGACAGGATCTACCCGGCTGACTACAGCGTCAAAACTCGCCATGGATACCTGCGGCAACCCGGACATGATCAAAATCACCATGACGGACACCGGTCTTTGATGGGTCAAAGTGTTGGCAATTAAATGCAGTATCGCGTTCATCCCAGGTATCTGACATCCACCTGCATTCTTCTTGCCTGGATATCTCCAACAGCATCCTCCGCTGCTGCTATCTGGCCAATGCTTTGTAGGCGCGGGAGTAATTCCAACTTACAGTTACTTGATATCAGACGAGATCCAGACCCAGTTGGAACTTGTACCATGTACGCCCAAGTTACCGTTGGAACCCTCCTTGGTCAACCTTTGCACTGTGATTGTTGTGGATTGCTTGCCACTTTACCAACTACCGTTCTGCACACCTTCATCCCAAGTGGACACCCGCCATACCACGATAGAACGTTTCATCACCTCGCACAAATTGGCCCCATCTCTCACTAGCCTTGGGCTCATGTCACCAACCCTTCCGAATACAACTGGCTGCCCTAACGTCACTCCCGCCTCAGAGTCATACACTACTAGTGCCATGGACTCGGATTTGCATCAAGCCTGTCATTGATTCAGATGTCAATGGGAACAGACGCAGGCTACATGTTAGAGACAAGTAACAACGGCCGTTCTCGCTAAGACGCTTGAGTGTTATAGGCCGGGAATGCAAAGGATTCCGGGGTAAGCGCTGATCATCTCGTCCAACTATGTGAGCGCGTGAACCTCAGTCGTGTCCCTACTGGTCATATTGCACGGGGCTTCGAAATGCTCCGGGGATAAGCAGATTCGTTGGAACCCGGAGGTGATCGTACGTCAGGGCCATAATCGCTGGCAGCATCCGAGCTAGTTTCCTTAAGCCGACGTTTCCGGTAACAGCCTTTGAGTTTATGGCCAGCAGTCCGTACCCGGAAATATTCCCTGCAGTGAAGTTCATCTAGAAAGTTCTGGCCTGGGCCACCTGTATTATACTCCTTGTTTATTCACATGAGCGCCTGCCAAAAAAAAAAAAAAAAAAAAAAAGACCCAGCATCTCAACCTCACACGAAGCACCTATCTAGAATATATACAATAACCCAAGTCACAGTGACCTCTTTGGGAACGGCGACCTTCTCGTCCCACTAACTCATCTCTATTTACAACTTTCACCTGTCATTTTTCTTCATTCCTTAATTCCACATCAACAAAATGAGGCTCATCATCAGAGATGACGACGAGCAAGCCAGCCGTTATGTGGCGAATTACATCGTTGAGCGGATCAACCACTTCCATCCCACCGCAGCACATCCTTTTGTGCTCGGCCTACCGACAGGGTCCAGCCCGTTGGGTATCTACAGAATACTAGTGGAGAAGTACAAAGCTGGTGAAGTGAGTAACGCGCAGTAGTGGTTTTCTCCAGTGGTCCAGAAGCTACACCCATCCTAACCATGAAACCAGATCTCGTTCGAACATGTCGTAACTTTCAACATGGATGAGTACATCGGCATCCCTAGGGACCATCCAGAAAGCTACCACTCCTTCATGTGGAAACATTTCTTTGCACATGTAAACGTCAACCCAGCCAACGTCCACATACTGGATGGGAACGCGCCCAACCTCGAGGCCGAGTGCGTCGCCTATGAGGAGTCCATCCGCCGAGCTGGCGGCATCGACCTCTTCTTGGCAGGCATCGGTGAGGATGGCCATATCGCCTTTAACGAGCCGGGCTCGTCACTAGCGTCGCGCACAAGGGTGAAGACGCTGGCGTATGATACCATCCTGGCCAACTCGCGTTTCTTCGGCAACGACATGGAAAAGGTCCCAAAGATGGCCTTGACTGTCGGCGTTCAGACCGTGCTCGAGGCTCGTGAGGTCGTCGTCATAATCCTAGGCGCGCGTAAGGCCTTGGCGCTGCAGAGGTGTCTCGAGCAGGGGGTCAACCACATGTGGACACTTTCGAGCCTACAGCTGCACCCACACCCAATGATAGTGTGTGACGAGGATGCCACCCTGGAGCTGCAGGTCAAAACAGTCAAAGTATGGGCTTTCTCTTGCCTCCCCGCTCATGTCGGCTGCTATTCTTTGAATTACAATCCGCTCACACAATGACCCTTGCTGACCTTTCCCTCCAACAAACAGTATTTCAAGAGCATCGAGCAGGTGGCAAAAACTCAGGGATTCGAACAGATACTTCCCTCCAAGATGCGCACAGGCACAGTCAGCATCCCGCCACGTGTCGTTTTGGACGAGGAGATGCGGGCGCCAACCGTGCACGCGCCCAAGCCCGTCACCTCGTCTCTGCTGCACGCCCTGACGCCTGCTGCCGAGTACCCCGTGCGGTCCGTCTCGCCAGATCTGGTCCCGGATCGCATGGGCTCCCGCATCCCGGGCGACTCGGAAGCCGCTTTCCACAGGCGCTTGACCCCTAATCCGGAACATCAGGCCCTTCACAAGCAGAAGATGAGCCCTGCGTTTGTCTCGGCCTAGCTTGTGATTTGATCGGTCAAGCCCATCAAGGGGGCATAGAATTTGCTGGCGCGGTTGAGTATGCGGTAACAGGTATGAGAAAAGATTGTCATAATCGTTAGGGTGAAAGTGGGACGTTTTTCAATATGTCTGTACACCAGTCCATCTTAATCATTTGTGTCTCTGAGAGGTTTGTACCGAGATCAACATAGTAAGTCCAAGCAAGTAGTTACAACCAGGCAGCAATGTCATTTACAAAGCAAGACTATATACATGTAATTACTAGCTTCATGCAAGCGTATCCATGGACCGCATACATGGCCAGACTGGGTAGACGGTGATATGTATTTCATTTTAGCAAGAACCCAGCAAGCATGTTAAGTACATCTATAAAGAGCCCTCTCTACCCACCCGAGTTCAATATTCTATGTAGTGCGAAGCTAAATCTCAGTCAGACGGACAAAAACAAAAGGCAACATTGCGCATATCACAAGCACAATACAAAAATGACAAGAGTGGGATTCGAACCCACGCCTCTTACGAGACTAGCAAGAATCATTTCACAACCGGGATTGCAACCTGAAGCTAGCGCCTTAGACCAACTCGGCCATCTTGCCTTGATGTTTCCGAAATTTTTGTGACATTATATTAGTCCGATGGGGAGGGGCGTGATTAGGGTTAAGGAAGTTCGAACAATTTTTCGATATAGGACCCGCCTCTGTGGTCCAGGTATCATTGCCTCTGTGCTGGGTCGTTCCAAGGGCTTTAAATGGATTTCTCAAAGCGGGGTTGCGGCCTGGACGGGACCCCTGTGCGTGGGTCTTGCAAGCCTTATGATCCGCCTCAACGACAGCCACTACCGCAAGACAAGTACAGTACGACCCTTTACTAGGTACTAGCCAGCAACCCTTCCGGTATGACTTTACTTTCTCCAAGAGGGCAGACTATTTTTGGTCGCGATGCCGTCAACGCAATGACCACACATCACACTACGAGGCATTGAGCTCCGGTATCTTCCAGTGACACCCCATGGCGAGAGCAGCCTAACGGCATCTGGACGCTGTTTTCTGCCCACTTGTATCTTCACTAGGTCACCGCTTCGTACGTCGAAGCCTGCTATAAAGCAATTAAATCTCGCTACGTTTTGTATATGTCTTCCGGTCGGAGACCTGACTCTGCTTCGCCTTCGTTTTGCTCGGAGGCACAAGAGTCAGGATGGTGGATGGGTTCACAGCGCACAGAGATGATTCTCAGACCCTCAGAACTCGGGCGACGCTGGTACTGAGTCCACGTGCTTTTATGCTCATAATCGCTTTCACCCCCCGGCCAGAAAGCTTGGTGGTGTCTCATACACCCAATCCAGTGCTGCATTTATATTTTGGCCAGGCCACATCAACGACAACAAAGCCCCTGACCCAGAGAGTGGGGTGTCGACCTGGGATCGTTGTAGCTGACATCTCATGGATTCAGCGGCTAACCAAACCTTTGCTCTACCGTCTCAACCATGTTTCTATGCTCCACACCACCTTTGTAAGTAAGATTCAAGGGTGCACTGATAACAGCACCAAAATGTTTTTTTTTTTTTTTTTTTTTGGCAGCGGTAACGGAGCCAATCAACCCATGTATTATACTATTATTTTAAACTTACGATGTTTTGCTGAGAGCGTAGCTTAGATAGCGGCCCGTATATTTCTCAGGTTGCTCACTCGGTTTTAGAAAACACAGATAAAGATCTCATCGATTGGTCAGCATTGGGCACAGGCCACCACGTTCATGCTCTCAAGAATGACACTTTTTCGTGAAATAAAATTTCGTCAATCATGAAATCTTCAACATTTTTTTGCAACGATGAACTCAAGCGGCTACCAGGCGCCGCACTGCGAAATCCCTGAAACTAAAGTAAAGACTGCCAAAATACCATTACCATGGGTGCATTTGGTAGCGGGTGCGTAAGTTTACTCCGTTACGCTCCACATTTGGGCAATTGCCCCGACACACTGGAACAAGTCTAAAGTAAAGCGGACCGAGCAGTACCGGAGGAATTGTTACGTCTATTGTCCTTGCACCCCTGGACATGCTCCGTACGCGACTACAGTCCGACCTCTACCGAATATCGCCTCGAACCCCAGACGCTCACTCTCCTACCCTTCGAAAACTCACTTCTCCAATCCACCAACAACTTAATATCTTCGGTATTTTGCGGTCTATTAAAGCTCAAGAGGGTTGGCGGGGTCTTTTTCGGGGCCTCGGTCCTAGCGTAGCCGGCGTCGCCCCTGCGACAGCAGTCAAGTTCTACGTATACGGCAATTGCAAAACCCTTGGGGCGTCACTCCTCGGACGCAACGAACATGAAGACCCGCTTGTTCAAACCCAGGCTGCGATTTGCGCCGGTCTTGCCACCGCGACTGCTACAAACCCCATATGGCTGATTAAAACGAGGCTTCAACTCGACAAGTCTCTTGCTGAGTCGGGTGGCAAAACCGCCAGACGTCAGTATCAAGGTAGCTTCGACTATCTCCGGCAGGTGATTCGGCAGGAGGGCATCCCGGGTTTATACCGGGGTTTAACGGCCAGTTATTTGGGCACGCTAGAGACAGCCCTCCATCTTGTGCTTTATGAACAACTTAAAGTGCTTCTTCGCGGGCCTCTTGAAGCGCGTCCGGGCAATAAAAGTAGGGCTCTAGACGAGATAGCAGCCTGGTTAAGCACCGGTGGTGCAGCCGGAGCGGCCAAGTTGGCTGCGAGTTTGCTGACGTATCCGCACGAGGTATGTTTCACAGTCTTGCTTCCCCTCCTTCCTGCTGGGCGCTCTCATGCGGTTGGCAGTTCGCCTTTAATGCGGTATTGACTATTCGAAAGGTGGTAAGGACGCGACTCCGACAGGCACCGCCCTTGGTTGGAGCACCACCAAGATATACTGGATTGGTGCAGTGCTTTTGCTCGGTGTGGATCCACGAGGGTTGGCGAGGTCTCTATGGCGGTCTAACACCTCATCTTGTGCGCTCCATACCATCAGCGGCCATCACCTTGGGGGTGTACGAATTTGTCTTACGAATGTTTCAATAGCCCATACCACGGAAAGGAGGAATTTACTCTACTAACGACCCAGACCTTGTATTGTATTTTCTTGTATTATAGCTTTGTTTACTTGAGTTTTGGCTTGTAGCAGATTCCGATATTCCTATGTTCCAGGATTTTTGTGTTATTAATGGGTATGTTAGAACCCCCCCTCCCCGTGTATAATATACGTCTTTTAAACAATACGAAGTCCTTGCTATCCCAAACCCCTGGCTTGTAGCTGTCAATAACCAGTTCATGGCCAAAGCTGGTATTCAGTAGCCCGGCTTCATGGTCATTTGTCTTCCCAGCCCTCACCAGGGTGGACAGATTCCCAAGCATTTTCCGCCACCAACTGGCCGACAACGTCTTCCTGTCCTTGCCGTCAACTTTGGGTTTCTCGCAACCTGATCCAGTTATTTGCCCTGTGGACCTGCAACATCGTAAATCGATAAAACTCCCCCTCGACATTGGACTTATATCTAAAGTTCGAGGAAGTTCGCAGGCTTGGCAAATTGCCTCAGTTCTGTCGGGCGCTTGATTGGGGCTGTTGCCCGTCTGCTACGTTGGGAGCATGCTGAAGCACACAAAGCCAGCATTGCGTCGCATCTGCGCGAAGCACAGCCTGTTGTCAAGTACAAAGTCTTTAGCTGGTGCAGAGGTGGCGGGGCACGGAGGCGGTTGCGGGATGTCAATTCGTCTTCGACCCTCGTCATTTGGTAGACGGTCTAAGGGCAGCACTCGAACAAGAAGGGCAGATGGGGGTCGGCGTATCGCCAGCGCTATTGTGCTTGTGGCTGTTGCCTAAAGACTTGTTGGGAAGCTCGTAAGATGATCAAAAACACAAAGAAAGGCTCTCGGCCGATGTCATCGTCGCTTTCAGTGCCTGTTCACGTTCCCAGGCCGCCTAGACTGGCCTTGCTGGCATTCCTCCCTGTGAAAACTTCGCCGGCAACTCAGAAATGATTATGCAAGAGGCCATGAAGCCGGTCTAAAGATATTCCTGATGTCATCAACCCGCTTGATGAACGCCCCTGCCCTTTGGGGTCCAGACCTAGCCTATGAGAAACCATCGAGTCTTAATTTTTGACCTTGACTTTATCTGATACCAATGCCTTGATCCTGCGCCTAATGACGGCCATTCCATTGACTGGATTCGCATCCCCCGTGTCTGCCTCTTGAATTTTGGCAAGCCATTTCCAGCGACAATCAGAAAAGGTACTGTGAATCAACCCCCCTCCCCACACACACGAACACACAACAGGGGCCGCCTCACCTATCTTTTATCGTGCGTATCACCTTACCACATTCGGACGAGGCTTCCACAATGTTGGACTGTTCGGATGCGTTGGAAGGTAGCCTGTATCCTTGTCTAGGGAAACCAGCGCTAAAGCTTTCGCAAATCCTTTCTAAAGAGATGGGCGGGACTCACGGAGGATGGGGTGCAAACGAGGTTTAGAAACCTTGCTACTGCGTACTACGTTGTGGTGCAAGGCTCAAGGCCAAATTGGTTTGGTGTCACTGCAGCTAAGTAAGCCCGGGTCGACCATTTTCTTTTCTTTTCTTTTTTTTTCTGCACTTGGTCACTTTGATAATATTAAAAGAGCTTTGATTTTGACCATCCAGGACAGCGCTAATGACAACATCTGCATTTTCCTCCCACTACAAGGCTACCAGTGTGGCCTTCTCCCACAAGGTATAAGTCACAAACCGCAGCTGGCAGAAGAGTCTATGTACGCAGAACTTTCTTCGGCTTTCATTTCGGATTAGGATTACAAGGTTGGTGCATATACTGCCAGCTCATCTAGGAAGCAGGGGTAGAGATGCAGTGTAGGGGCGTGTATACAACGAATTTTGAAGATTATCTAGGATGCCCGTAACGATAGGGAACATGGGGAGAAAGAAGACATGCAAGATGAGCAGAATTCTTCCAGCTGTAATATGTGATGGTACATCTTGCTAGTGACACTCGGCAGGTCTACCCTCGCTTTGGTCACATTGGTCTCAATAAACCAAACCCGATGGCCAATCGCTTAAGAAGGTAGTGATATTTTGGGCAGTCCGGGGAAAATATTCTTGTTCAAGCCCCCCCCCTTTATCCTAATCACCAGGATGCCTGGGCCCTATCACATCAGGGGGATATTTTATCTTCGTTGCAAACGTTTTTTTTTTTTTTACTGGCAGAACCGCGGTATCTTTTCAGCGTAACATCACCCTTTCTGCCTTGCTTCCATAATGTATAGTTACAAGCACATATGGTCTAATGGGGGGATGCAATGGCCTGCTGAAAAATTATATAAACTCGACTGTTTCCTTCTCCTCGAACCTTCTTCTGTCTTCCAGGATCACTCAGAGTTGTCCATTTTGAAAGTCAGAGACCCTCAAGTTATTTTACATTGTAACTATACCTCGAACACACGTCGACACAAAGGATACGCAAAGTACACCAGCCTCATAGCGGGTTTTGCCACAAGCAACGAAAGCAAAACTTCTCTCCGCAGTTTATCGTCCTCAGAGTTGGGCACCTGAAGCTCTACAATATTAAGATCTTCAAGTAAAGCTATCTTCCCCCACAATCTTGATTGAACTATTCTAAGAAGATATATCCCGTTCTAGCCTCTAAATCATGGGAAATAAGAAGACTAAGTGCTCTTCGTGCAGTGGCACAGGCAAGGTGAAGTGCGGAAACTGCTTTGGGACCGGCAGCACCTCTAGCGAGACTGGAACCTGCTACAGCTGCGGTGCCACAGGCGAGTCAACCTGCGGAACGTGCAGTGGCAGCGGAGAAGTGGAGAAGTAAACTGACAGGAGAAGGGGCAAATTTTGTATTTTCAGTTGTCTTATCTATGTATCCGCACTATCTTTTCATGTCTTAGGAAGAGCCACACCCGTAACGCCAACTATCACGGGTGTGGCTGGTACAGTTTTTCACCCGAAGCTACCCCGAGTGAGCAACATGCCGGGGATAGCCACGGTTTTCTGTACATTTTGATAGTTCTATTTACGCTTTATGCTGGTTTTAGCCTCGTGGTTATACCTTAGCCTCTACGTGCAATTCTGATGAGCAATACCCTTAGGTTGGTGTGGTCGTACTTCCAGCGGGAGAAACTTAAGACAGCAGCGATAGTTAAGCTCGAGTAGAATCGCAACGCCTTGCTTGCCAAGTTGGGAGGACTGCCAAGCCTGTGCGCAGCTTTTATGCGACAAGTGATTCATTACGTCCGGCGCTGCAACTCAACCTGCGTCTCCCGATACGTCTGAAAGGCCATTTTCCTGACATGACTGGGTGTCAGCCGGCAAAACATCACTTCTCGCGTGGTGCTATTCGATGCGACTATGCTGTTTCCGGACATCTGTATCTGTCCCAAGTGGGTGATTTGATCGGCTTGTCAGGTAAGCTACAAGGCCCAAAATCTGGGCTAGAATCCACCCCCTTGTCCTGAATTCCTCGCTGTGGCACCCCTCCTCCGACACGGAACAGATGATGTGCGGAATAAATGAGCCTTACAAACATCCTGCCATCTCTCACTCCCCTACTAGGGCTTGGCGTGTCGCTGCACGATGGTGACCTGCTATTGATGATGTAGCTTGTGGTGAGAAAAGTTGGAAGATGGTTTCCATTTCCTGCAACCACACTGGCCCTCTGCGCCGCTTTATCCCAGGCAAATATGAACGGGAATAATTTCCCTGCTCGAACTGCATGCTACACCCTGCAAGCTTGACATCCATGTGCACCTGAGGGGCCTTGCAGGGGCAGGGGCACATAGGCACCAGAAAGAATCAATGATAGGCAATGCGGTTGCCTCAGAGCACCGCTACTTCTCATGAGATAATGGGACTTTGTGGTGCCAAGAGACCGTTCCTCTCGCATTGACTAAAGGCTGCATCTGCACTCAATATTGACGACCGTGATGAAAGGAAAGAGGAACGAGGCGTCTAGACAAAGGTCTACCAAATATAATGGAATTTTTATATTCAGAATAATGCGCCATTGCCTCTTCAACAAAGATTAGTTATTACGCTCCTCGCAAAACCGTATCATGTTTTCAAACCGAGCTTGTGTTACCTCTCAACTTAATTGTCGTGGTCACCAACTTCAAAAACCCCAGGGTTTTGCAGTTGGAACTCGCCTTATGCTCATTTTTTTCATTCCGTCATCAGCCGAGATCAAACCACTATTTCCTCAAAGCTCCCCCCATCACTTCGGAGACCAAGCGTTTTCAATCCACTTACTTCCAGCACGATGCGTGATAAGGAATATGTCAGTGGGAAATACGCGAATATAGTGCGGAGCTCCATGAATGTTGGCAACTGCTGAGGGCTTGTTTACGGAACTGTGTAAATGCGTTGCCAAACAGCCAAAGACCGCACTACAGTGCAAGCCATCTAAATGTAGTGGTAGCTTGGAAGAGATTGTAGGGACTGATATTGTTTGCAACCATCTAGCACATTGTATCAGGATGCGGTGACGTTGGATTAGTCATCAACGGGGCCAGTTGTGAAGCGAATATTCCAACTCTAAATTGGCGGTTGCGCCATATTAGCGCTTACTTTCTCTAGGTACTCTCAGAAGCACAATATCGGTGTTTAGCGCGGTACTTGGCAGAGAACTTGGCTATATGCTGACTGGCTGGGGGCGTTTGTTGTCCCAAACCACCTGGCAAGGGTAGCCAAAAAGCTCAATCTACTTCATCTGTACTTCGCACCAAAGGCGGATAGGTGAGCCATTAGTCTGGGAGGACTGTGACCGTGATTTTGCACACGGCAATCAAGGAAATACTTGCAGGTATGGGGAGTTTCGCTGTGATAGGCTGTCTGTCAACCCACGAATGACTGCAGCAGTTTGTTTTTCGACGGATGCTTTGGGTGTCATCTGCCTTTGCTCGATTCCTTCTCGAGTCCTGCCCTTCTGTCACGCATGTATTGCTTGGAACAGAGTAAAAGGTGTGGAGGGGACCGAACGATAAATCGCATAGCGGCTCATGGATGGCCGAGGGGACGAGTGAGCCTGTGTCGATGTGGTACAGGCAATCGGCCCCCAGAAGTCACGTCATGAGTGGCATGCCATTGCACCAAGCAAAATGCTTCCCAACTTCAACTGTGTGTTCGGCAAAATCGTTTCAACGATAACAACAAAACCAGAACTTGCGGCTTAGTTGAACTTGCTCGGGGGTATAATCCATCCACCCCGGATCAGAGTTGTGGGGTGGCGGTAGCGTATCCCTAAAATACCTGAACCAGGTTCTGGCGACCCCGCTGTTAGCGTCGTCACCCGAACACCCGACATGCCTCGCCTATGTACAGCCTGGCTGGCGTGGACGGTGGATATTGGTGTATGGTTCCCCTTTGCTTCCCCTGGGACATGCCGTCGGAAGAATTGGCAAAAGTAACAACATCCTGCGGTGTACTTTTTTGGCCCTAGCTTGGGCGCACGTCCCAGCGGCAATAGAGTTGTTCCTTCCACCGACCCTGCCGGCCTGTCGTTCCCTCCATCGACCCTGCCTACCTGTCATTCCCTCCATCGACCCTACCCCTGTCTGGTCCTTCCCCCAGCTCCTTCCCAGACCGAACCTAATGTGCAGCAATTTAGCATCGTCAGCTCCAATTGCCTTCCCCCATTCGTTGAATAGTAGCGGCAGCATCTTATTAGCGGGGATAAACTTGGTTTGGGAGTACATAACCCATGCAAAAGTGTAGGCTGGATGTGTTACAAAAGACCAAGGGATGGACACATGAACAAGTAGCATTGTAGGAAGGGCTAGCGGCAGGCCGACAACTATGAGGGTTTGAGCAAAGAGAATAGACCTTCCATCAACATCCCGTACCTGGGAGACTCGGGCAACGCATGTCCGCTCATACACTGCTATGCAACGCGTTGGCTGCCACCTCCAACGCCAAGCTGTCATCAAGGCGGTTTCTCTGCCAACGGTGGCAAGTCTTACCTCCAGATTACCTTCAACCAGCTCAATATTACATGTCCAGAGATTGAGGTTACGGACGGCGAGGATCCGCACGAGAAGCACGATAAATTTCCCTACCAGGACAATCTCGCAACAAGAGATAACTCTGTTTAAAGCCAGTCTGCCTTTCTTAATAATTTGTTTAATTTCTTTGTGACATTGGTTTTGAACAATATATAGGTAAAAAAGAGAGTAACCTAATCAATGCGGGAACATTACAGTATGACAAATTTCCAGCTCCTGCAGGAAATGTGAAAACCTCCAACTATTGGAAATGTCCCAAATAGGTTGCTTGCAAAAAGCCAAAAGTTCAAAGTGATTTTACCCACTTTAGGATTGCTGCAATGCCGAAGCATGGCCAAGTCGTTATTCGCTGTTCTTAGGTGGAAGGCTTCAACAGCACATGCATATAAGGTGGTGTGGCAGGATTGCTCAGGAAATTTATGGTAGCACTCAAATTAATATATGCCCAAGATAGATATGTGGCAGGGGTATAGGTAGGCCCGCAGAGGTTTGACCTTGCCAGCCACCCTGTCGTTCCGCCTCCCGACCCTGCGCCCTGTCGTTCGCATCCTCGACCCTGTCGCTTTTCCGTTCCTTCCTCCCCTCGACCCTGTCGCCATCACCTTCTTCACCTCGACCCTGTCGCCATCGCCTTCTTCACCTCGACCCTATCTCCCTTCTCCCTTCTGTTCCTCCTCCCAAACAACGTCTTTGGACGAACCCGTCGTTTGTCTCGGGTTTGAAGTTGCGTAAACTTTGAAGCTGGTGCCTCAAAATCATACACATGGGTCACACACAAAAACGGGAAGCGCTGAATGCAGCCATATTGGAAAGAAACAGACACCATGAGCAACTCTTGAGTCACGTAAAGCCTGGGAAAAAGAAGTCGAAGTCGAGGTACTACGGTGGCTTCGTCTACAGCATTGCAAGCTCTCGGAGTCAGATTTCTGCTCTACAGCAGCTCAAGATCGGGCCCACTGTCATCCTTTCCCATTTCCTCAATCAATCGGAATGGAAGTCTATATTGGACGACAGCCCGAAGATCCTTTGCCAAAAGATACCTGAACTCAATCAGCAGCTTGAATTTCAGGCAAAAGATTGGCTGGACTTTTTCATGCATCTGAAAGAGGAGGAGGAACTGATGGGGCTTAATGCCAAAGACAATGTAGACCATGTACAGCATCCACTCTCCACACAGGTATTCCTTGGTATGTACAATGCTTCTTTATTGTATCGATTCACCTACTGATCATTGATCAATAGAAGGTATCATCGAACTATTCCGAGCGGAAGATCTGGCATCTCTTTGGAATGGGTTGGGCGAGTACCTTGGTTTGAGTAAGGGCGTCCAAAGAGTGGATTTAATAACAAGTCCTCAGCGTAATCACGGGCCGCCTCAAAGCACACATTGCCATTTTTTTTCTATATCTGTGCCACAGCTAAATGGAATATTTTGCTAACTAAGACTTTGAGACAGGTTTTAAACGACTGCGTGCACTGGGCGAAGACTTGTCCCATGACGATCGGTCTTCCAAGCGGCCATGCCCTGAAAGGTCTGACACCACCTACTTGGAACGAGCACAGTCTTTCCAACCTTCGCCCGCACCTCCGGGCAAGGAAGTTCTATACGAGGCTCTGTCAGGTAAGAATCTCCCTCTCCTTACCAGTGCAAGGCCCTGACTTGAAGTTGATTTGCCAGCAACAAATCCGCCAAACCCTTCGCCTTTTACCGCCACATCAACATCTACAAGAACCGATGATATGTCGCGTACATCCTGCGCTTTCAAGAGTGTCTTGCAACATAATGCTTCACCTCTGTGGATAGCACCAGAACCAATACACGCACCACCACAAACTGTCGAAATACCTGCGCAAGCCTCCGTCCCAAATGTTAGGAGAAACCACCGAGGTGTTGTTCCAATTTCAACGCTACTATCCGACGTCAATCAGATACCTGTGTATTCTGCTGCCAATCAGCAGTTTGAAGCATTACAAAATCTATCTTACCTTGATACCGACAGACCGGACGGTCATGACCGGCTGTGTGAAGCGACTGATGATGAGGCTGGCATAGACGATGTGCTGTTCAACCAAGAAGTTGACGGACCTGATAGCGACCAAAATTTTCACCAGCAGGCGGCGGAAAGAGATTCCGCTTGCCCACGACTGGCGGAATTCTACAAGGTTCAGCCAGAGGCAGTCCGGAATCTGATATTGCCAGATGAGTTTTACATTTCACTTGTAGTTCCACAGAACAAGGCGCATATTCCATTCGTTCAATATTTTCAAAGGGGACGAGAATTAGAGAAATTAGTCCACGACAAAACCACAGAACCTTATCTGATAGAGCGTGAGGACACCAATAACGTTACCTAAGTTTCCGGGTTGGTTTTCTGTTGATAGCACTCTTTTTCTCCTTTGTCATTGACAATATGAATAGTGGCTGGCCCTATTTCGATGTGTCCATCACACTTTACACCCACCCACCCAGTCGTCCGACCGCGTGTATATCCATGGCCTCTAGCCATAGATTCTGACACCATCAAGCTCTCTTCCTTAGAGAAAATCTCCCAAGCCAGTGAGGTGATCGATGTGCCGGCCTTCTTATTCTTGTCCAAGTGAAGGGCGACGACGTGCTGCAGTTGATGCTTCTTCAGATAGTCGATGAAATCTTGCAAGAAACCCTCCATGTTGTAAGCAGAAAGGTCCGGGGTGTTGCCCATTTGTAATTCGTACGCCTGAAGGCATTCGTGGGAGTCTATGGCGAACAAGTAGCCATGGCATGGCTGGTTGCGTAGTTCTTCGATCGGCGTGGGTTTGGATCGACGGTAGACAGAACCATCGCCGTCGTTACCAGCTATAACTTGGCCCTCCCCGAGATGCAAATGGGTATGAGCAGAATGAATGAGAAAGTAGTCTAGTAGATCATATCGCCCGATGATTTCGAACAGGGCGACTAAATGGTTGGCAATTTGCCTGTCTTCGTGTTCGCTCAAGCTGCCATCGTTTGGAAGGCTTGAATACCTAGGGTCACTTAGTGGGAAGTTTCGGCGTTTATGATAACTAAACTTACAGTTTCTGAGTATCTTCCATGTGTATATCAAAGTTCCGGCCATGAAGGGGTGCGTTGAGCCCGGGTACCACTATCTTGGTCGCCATTGTCGACGCATTCCGACAATCAGTTGTCGACGAGAGGAAGGAGGAACGATTGTCGGAGGGGTTGATGAAGTGGACTGGGAAGACGGAATATACTGGTAAAATAAAGCGGGGTACTGCTGGCAAGTAGGCCACATCAAAATGCCTCCACCACAAATTCTCAATATACGATTGCTGACTGCGCGTGCTATCAAGGTAGCGTATATTATGGCTAACACCGAGCAAGGTTTGAGGAATGAAGCTGCGGGTTTTGACTGGCTGGTTCACGTTTATCCCATGATCGAATTTTCGACTTTCCTATTGGTGATGCTCGACGCAGTGGCAGGCTGACTGGAATGGGTTGACGCCACCGAGCACCCAGCAGGCAGATGTAATTCGAAAACTGTGAGTCCCGTGGAAGATAGCTTTGAACACAGAGGTCCATGGGGGGGATAGAAATGCACGCCAAAATGGCCAAATTTTAAAGTATGGAGAATTTTGACCGTTACCATCGAGGACGTCGTCGATCCTGCCATTAACAAACCCGCTCACAACCCTCCTTTCAATTCTGCTAAGAAATTTGCATTGCAGCACCTCCACCAGCCCCAGTTGCTTATATTATTGGACACACAGACAGGCCGGTAGATTCCAGAAAGTGCCGGATTCTCGGGCCGAATGTAATAAGGGGATCAGGGAGCTGGGACACACCAATTGAAGTTTTATTAAATAGGTGTTGTGTAGCGGACGACCCATATAGGTGCGGAAGGGGTTGCGAGCCTTTCTAACGGGGTGTTGGGCGGGGAAAAATGACAGGTGGGTTTGTTCCCCGGCTCCTCGGGTGGGCGGGGCCGTCCTCTCCCCACTTTACCCGAGTGGCCGGAGCGGGGAATTGCCTAAGAAGGTATTTACCAGACGCCCATCAGGTGCTTTCATTACTCGGACGCGCGGACGGCGCGTCAGTCGGAGCGCGTTATTAACCCAACCAAACAATTTTTGCCGCTAACGACGCCGCTTGCTCATGGACTTTGCCTCGTTCGTCGAGACAAACCAGCAGACAGACCCGGCCCCCGGCCCCCAGAAACGCGACGGTCGCCGTGGAGTTGCCACGGTGAACCAACGCGGCTACCGACTGATCGACTCTTTTGCACCCGCCTGTTTTAACAATGCCAGCGACCTTGCCGCTCCTGGGTCGTACCCCCATAACTTACTCGTCGGCAATCAACCAGGAGGAAAACTTCATCCACATTTCCCGGTATGTACAGCTGTGCGATGAGTTCTACGGGCAGCTTTCGATACAGCACGATTCCATGGTGGCAGCCACCAGGCACCACCTAAACCTGAGCTCGGAGCAGGTTGTTCGGATAGGGCCGCAGGCCACATGGCTGCGAGGCAGCTTCAATGTCTGCATCCCAGTCGAGGTCGCGGCGCCGACCAGCACCAGCGCAGGAGCAGTCGCCGCCCGAATGCAAAAGCTCTTGTTACGTTGTCCACTGCCTTTTAAGTTTGCCGAAATACAATACCCCGGCGCGATTGACGAAAAGATGAGCTGTGAGGTCGGGGCGTACTCCTGGATGCAGAAGCACTGCCCTGATGTCCGTATCCCCAACCTTTACGGGTTCGGGTTTTCTGGACTGCAGCAGGTATTTGTTGCCTACCTAAAGCTAAAAAAAAATCCTGCTCCTCACTTATACACTTGCTAACCATGGTGGTGTGCAGAATGCCAAGTTTTCCCATGTGTCTTGCCGCCCTTTCCACGTCCGCGTTGTCCACTGGCTTCGCCAGATTATCTACCGGTTTCTTGGTCGGTCGCTCTCCGACTACGTCCCTCACGCTACCGGTCCCAGAGTCGGACTTTCGACGCCCTACCTACTCCTGGAATACATAGATCCCGATCAAGGTCAAATGCTTTCTAAGACTTGGAATCAACGGCGCCACGAATCTCCCGAGCTCCGTCAGCGATTATTCCGGGGGTTATCGCGCATCATACTCTCCCTGGCACGCGTGCCGCAGCCCCGTATCGGCTCATTCCAATTCCACAACGACGGGTCCCTGTCGCTGACAAACCGGCCGCTAACGACTCCCCTAGTTATACTGGAAAACGACGGTTCGCCTCGGACCATTGACCGGGACGAAACGTTTGCCGACGCCGATACCTTCGCATCCAGGATGCTTTCCTTCCACGACGAACGTTTCCGTACTTTTCCAAACGCCATATACGATAGTGAAGACTGTCATTTAAACATGGCTGCTCGCGTGGTCCTCCGTGCCCTATTGCATCGGTTCATCACACCCGACCGGGCCGGACCATTTTTGCTCCAGCTGACCGACCTTCACGCAAGTAATATATTGGTCGATTCGGAATGGA
This sequence comes from Magnaporthales sp. P1609, assembly GCA_003709005.1. Lineage (NCBI taxonomy): Eukaryota > Fungi > Ascomycota > Sordariomycetes > Magnaporthales > Magnaporthales sp. P1609. The sequence continues at coordinate 2,155,245 of PELF01000007.1, read as the reverse complement.
ATATTACCTGCCTTATCGATTTGGAGTGGATTTGTGCTCTCCCAGCCACCATGCTTAACGTACCATACTGGTTGACCGGACGTGGCCTCGAGGAGCTTTCTGGCGATGCCCTGGTTGAGTTTAACGAAATGCGGCGCGAATTTATAGCGGCCTTCGAACAAGAAGAAAAGTGCCAAGCAGCGCTAACTATAACCCATAACCATGGTGTTAGGCTTTCAAAGGTTATGCACTATACCTGGGATAAGGGTATTTTTTGGTTTTGGCAATGCCTGATGTCCATCAACGCCTTGAGTATTATAGTTGCTGGACAATTTTGCGCAAACGCCTCGCTTTACAACTCCGAGCGAGCACGAGCGCTATCGCACTTTTGGTGCGATGATGTTGGCACAATGGTTGAACGGAAGGTCCAACAATACCAGGAATATTCAGAACAACTTAAGGCACTGTACGAACAGAAAGACCAACCGCAATGAAACCATGTTTTGTTCACCCTCAGCTTTAAGTCTGACTCATACTGCTCATGCCTGGGCTTTGTCTTTATATATATTTACTCTGTCTCCTTCTGCTTGTTCTCTTTCATGATCTGCCTTTTGAGTTTAGCGTTCTGGCCAGACGAAAGCGTCAACTGTAGATCCTCTTCCTTCCTTTGCTCCTTTTCCTGCCGCTCCTTTTCCTGCCGCTCCTTTTCCTGCCGCTCCTTTTCCTGCCGCTCCTTTTCCTGCCGCTCCTTTTCCTGCCGCTCCTTTTCCTGCCGCTCATCCTCCTTCCGCCTGTTCTCTTGCCTAAGCTCCCTGGCCCTTTTGGCGTTACTTCCAGACGAAAGCGCCAGCTGGAGGTCTGTGGTGTTGCCGCCGACGGCAAATGTTGCCTGGCCGACCACAGGCTCATTTGCTCGGGCGCGGCGCTCCTCGGCCTCCCTCAGCTCGTCCGACGAAACGCTCCATCGCGTAGGGTCATGGTTGTCGGCCATGGCGGTGCCGGGGGGCGGGGGTTTGTGGTAGCGAATGTGAATTTGGTGGTTCAGGTGTTTCTTTTTAAATTGTTGACTATTCTGTTGTTTGCGCGGTTGGGTGAAGATGGCGCTTAATTGTGCAATGGAGACTCCTGGATAGTGTGCGGCAGCCCTCACATTGCATAATAGAGCCCGAGAGGTGGCGATTGCGTTTATATAGTACGCCACCAAAATCTCTATGACCGGGTGACATCGCTCACAGTGCTCGGCATGGACCTGCGAGCTTTAGCCGGGGCGCAAAATGCTGAAATCTAAAGAGGGGATTTGCCCATGATGTAGCTAGGAGGGGGATAGGTCCCATTGTTGGTTCTCGTCGGTTGTTGCCACAAGAGGCCGCTATTTGCAGCCTCGCCAGCATGCGAGGTTACGTGGCCACCCAGTCACAGTAGCAACGAAGACGGGTGAAAAGTGGGAGGAAACCGGTTCTCTACAGGTGTTTTTCTAGTAACCAGGATGATTGAAGCGACGTTTTTTTTTTCCCCAGTAAGAACCTCGCACCAGAGTAAACTAGTCTAGACCGATTTCCAACGGCAACACCCAGGGCTTCAGAGCAATCCGAGCAGCACCACTGTCCCCGCGGCGCTGAAGTTCCCTGGCTGCGACACAAGCGAGGTCAATCTCTCACCTGTATGTACGGTGGCCCCTCTTTACCTCTTTACAAAACATCAACAACAACAACCGGCGGAACGGCGCCACGCGCAACGGCCCCCCCCCCCCCCCCCCCCCCATGGCGAATCTGCCGCCGCCGGCTCCAAAACCGCCAGCTCATCTGGACCAGATGAAATTAAGTCATCCGTAGCAATTACCGGATTTTTGATCAAATCCAGCAGTTCCTCGTACATTTGGGCAGGACTATGAAAATCGGGCTATACAAGAACAACATAGCCGTAAACGCGCAATGTCTGAAAATACCTTAATCGCACTTACATGGAACAGGGCGGCTATTTCATACATAACGGGCAGCAGGGGTCCTGTTATTCTTCACCTTTGTAGGAGTAACTTAAACACGTCCACACGCCCTCTTCTCCACCCGTTTCTACAGACTACCAACTCATCACAACTGGTCATGAGGAGAAACAGCAATGTATTTGGCCGCATGTATGTGACCGCCCAAAGACCACTCGAGAACATGCAGAGGAGGTTATCCCAGCGCTTTGCTTCCCGGAACGCGATATACCCTGTACCGACGGCCACCTTCTTCATACAACATGGTCGACCAACGAGTAATAACGATAATCCTCGAGGTCTGAAAGGGTCTGCGATTGCTGACTTTAGCGCCGGTATGCACTTGCAATATGCTCAGCGCCGGTATCGTCAAGCGAATGTGTTTTAGTACACCTTGCGTCAAGTTGAGCAGGGTAAGTGCTGTAAGAATCGCCAAGATTTGTTTCTTGGCTGTACCATAACTAAAGCATCTCGAAATCAGCACTCTCGCTCACTCTGCATCCTTGTTTAGTTTTAGGCATACAGACTATCTACAGCCATTTCTAGCCAAGATACACTTTGTTTTCCACCCAGTATCGACACTGAATGTTGACTTGTGATTGCCATCATCTACCTGCCCCGCCACCTACGTCGTCACCATGGTGGTCGTTGATCTAGTTAAGCGACTTGAGACTTGGACCATCAACCAACAAACCGATTCCCCGCTCTTCACCAAGCTTCCACCAGAGGTGCGCATCGCCATCTTCACCTTGGCACTAACTCCGGGCTGGAAAGAGCTTGGGAACGGTGAATGTTCATACAACGCTTACGATTTTCGACTACGGCGCGACCACGGAGGCGATCATGACGATGATATCCGAGATGAGCTGGAAATGGGACCAGTTGACCACAACTCTAGTGGCGGTTTGCGCACTGCCCGTGCCAGGCATTGCTATCCAGAGGCCACCGGGGGCAACAAATGGATGAGACCGTACCTTTCTGTCAGGCTACTGGCTACCTGCCGTCGCGCATTCGCCGAAAGTCATTTTCTTATTTACGAAGCAGAGCGCTGGTTCGAAAAAGATTATAATTTCCCTCCGACTCTGCCGCGGAAACTAACTCCGGCTTGGGACAGCTATAATAATTCAACCCTGAATGGGTACGGATTTTATTACAAAAGTCCCGTAAGCTATTGGAGCCGACAAAGGGCAGAATGGAAGCACCGCTTTAAAAGGGTCCGTATATCCCATCAAATCGAGGATTATTATCAAGTTTTCCGCAAAACCTCACCTCCACAATATTGGCATTTGTTTATTTTCCCCAAAAAGCATTTCCAATTAAGCGGAGTAAAGCATTTACGCATCTCGCCGGAGACACAACACGCCTGGGAAAGTTCTATGACAGAGATGTGGACCGCTTTTACGAGACATGGTGTCCGCTGCTCAAGCGTACCCATTCAAAACCTATCGATGACTTTCCTCTCGTTAACGTTATTAAAACTGGGGAAAGGGTTTTGGAATCCAAAAAGCGACAACAACAACAACATCAAAAAGACGAAGAAGGACGAGCAGGGGAAAGAGGTCAAGCAAACGGTCAACAGCAAATTGACTCCTCCCTGGAAGACCGCCCGGAATGGATCACGCCGCATCCAGAAGGATTAACCTGCAGTTACCCTGTGGGCTCATGGGCACGAGAATTCGTGAATATGCCGCATATTCGTACTTTTGTTATGGATTTTCATTGTAACGAAACCCAACGCGTTCCTTTTGGTGCTTGGGTTGAGGAAGTGGTGATTAAAACATGGCGTTTTCCTCTAAATCCAAAACACCACCAAGGCTATCACTATTTATCCGCCGAAAACAACCCCGTTCGAAAACTATCGTGGCGAGGAGCCGAAGGCCATATAGAACACCGTTGTTCCGAGTGCGGAGCAGAGCGTTTACTGGCCCACAAAGACGCCGATTGGTGCCAATCATACAAACTTATACAAAAAAGAGCACGGTTGGGTTTTGGCCTTCGTATGTATACTTGGACTGTTACTTGGACGCGCAGAACCTATAACGGACCTGAGGCTTATCCATACAATGGTTGTGTGGAGGTTGCCGACGGGGACTATCAAGATGAAGGGGACTCGGATATGGATAGTGAAAACGAGGCGAGCTGGGAATATTATACCGATTTTACGGGACGTGAGTGGAAGCCTCCACCTGAAGAGGACGAATAATATTTAATTCTTCACTTTCATATTTTTTTTCCCCTACGTTTTTAACCTTTTGGGCGTCGTTTCTTGCTCTTTTTGAACTCTTATGTCCCTCACTGCTTTAGCACTATTCGGGGCTTTCGCACACATATTTCATACAGCTCGGAATGATAATTTATGTGTTATCATCTGAGTTACAAGGAGACTTTGGCATCAAACGCAGGGTCTAAGTCCAGGAACTTGAACATTTCAATTTAAAAAAAGAAAACTCTATCATACCGGATGGTATATTGGAGCCCTGCGGCCTTAGGGGGTTGAGCACTATGAGGTCAGGGAGACATGCCTAACTCGGCATCTTAAGCACTATACCTGGAGTGGCTCCTTCGACACTTGCCTCGCTCTTCATCCTGACCGGCATCAACCGCCAGGAGCGGCTTACACTCCCTCATCTGAACTAGAGTCTCTGCCTGCAGCTGTGCAAACTTTTCGACCAAATTCGCCTGGACCATCCGTCCCAAGATGCTCAGCAAGTTGACTGGACTCAGCTCCTGCAGCACTTTAAAACTGCTAGCCGCAATCTTGGTGGCCCTCACCTGCCGGAACAAAACCACAGAGTCCGGGGTAAGCTGAGCCTCGATCTGGGACCAGATGCCGTACCGAAATGAAAAGGGCTCCGTCAGATGCACGCACGCATTCCCCTTTGCGCCGACCCGGTTGAAGTCTTTGTTGTCGCGCAGGACCGGCGCGTCGTCGCTCTCGCCGTCGGCCACGCAGAACAGCCTGCCGTTGACCCCGTTGGTCGGGCCGGGGTTCGCGATGCGGCGGTCCATGACGTCCATGTACTCGGGGATCTCGCGGCTCGACTTGCGCGACAGCCCGGCGCCGTTGCAGGTGTAGATGGGCAGAGCCACGAAGGACGCCTCGTTGCACTCGACAACGACGAACTTGCGGTACTTGGAGTAGACGTGCCCGTAGCGCGTCGCCGTCGTGTGCTGGGGGTCCTCGGGCCCGCCCGCGGAGGTGTGGTGCGCCGTGCTGAAGACGGTGCCGAAGCTGAAGGCGCTCTTGTGGTATTTGCGGTCGCCCCTGCGCTGGCATAGCAATGGGTTGGTCTGGAGGTTCTCGAGGGAGGTGCCGAACCTCCTGCTGGGTTGATACGGGATGGGGTGCTGTCTGGCTTGGGGTTGGGAGTTGGGCCTGTGGATGCGGCTGTACTTGCTGTCAATGTTGGAAAACCGGCTGGACGGCTTGTCAACTGGCTGTTTCCTGTCATCAATGTCAGGTGAGGGAGCTGTGGGCTTACCGTTGCTGTCACTGATGTTATAAACAGTGTTTTTGGCATGGGCGGCGCCATTGTACCCCAACCTTTCAGCCAAACCCTTGGAGGGTGCCGCATTGAACTGCTTGCGAGGTCCATGGTAGCTACCATGCTCGACCCTGCGATGGTCATGGTTTTTGTCAGTCCCTCCAAAACCTCTAAGTCCTTGGGTACGCTTACTCACCCTGTGTTTGTCGAGGCTGAGGCCACTCCTAGATCCAAGTCCACCAATGGCTGCTCGAATGCGCGTGCTATGTGCGGGAGACATTTTGTCTTGTTGTCAAATGTCTTGTCGAGAAAGCCGTGGGGGGGTATTGCCTGGAAATCTGTAGTAAAATCAGAGGGCTGAGAATACCGGAAATGATCAGAAAGTTGTCTTTTACGCCTAAAGCTCTGCTTCAGAGGAGGAAATGCTATGACCTGGGGTATTTGACTTGTCTGAGTTTCATTGTCAGGTAATTGATATTTTTTGACAATGACATTTGTTCGTATTGAACAAAGCATTTGTAACCACCCAGCCACTCTATTTGGGGTCAATTTCAACAAAGGAACCACAAACCACTAACGAAAGGGAGCCTGGGATGTTTTCCTTCGCCAAGAGTAGGCAGGCTTTGTCCTCAGATGCGATGAGGAGGAATCGTTTTCGATAGGGGGTTTCTTTGTTCACCACATCCAATGTCGCGTGACTGCCACGCGATGTATAAAATCTTGGAAGCATTGGGAATTCTTTGGCAAACTGTTGCTGATTGCGTCAGAAGGGACTTGAGATTACAAAGATGTTGGCACAAAGACAATTCTGAAGGCTTCATAAAACTCGAGGACGCCTGAGTCTGTGTGAGCTTGGAAGCACGACGGATAATTACTCTTTTTTTGGTTTTCTTTAAAATCGCATCGTATCATTAGTATCAGGGTCGAGTAACCACTTTCAGCAAATACCATGGAGATGAAATTCGCCCAACAGCTGCCGCTCTACATGAGCCCTCGGAGTACGGCTCTTTCCCTCTCTTGAGCCACCTTCACAAGTGACAAAATTACTGACAAATACCCAAAAGAATAGCACTGCACATGATTCTCGTCTGGCTTAGCGACGTCGAGGCGGGGCATCCCCCTATCGGACCCGAGCACGACGGCATGGAAGACGACTGCGACTTTTCCAGCTGCAGTTGCTCCTCGACCTCGAGGAATTTTGCGAGACCCCAAGATATCGGCCCTGTGCCGAACCGACTCCCGCCGCCGCCGCTTAGAGCCCCGCGACGCTTCGAGCTCTCTCCGTCTCGGAAGCCTGTGATCCCGTCAAAGAATCCAGCGCGATTTCAGACTGATTCTGCTCATCGATGGACTTGACCAGACTATATGTTCTTACCTTGTGGAGTTGATTTGTAGTCTGTGCAGTCTCTCGGGCTACTGCGAGGGGCAATTCGGAGAGCAAGACTATTGGAGACAGAGTTTTGGGGAGCGGTAGCAACTATTTTATACAAATAGTTTCTTTTTTTGGCCATATACTGGTTTCCTTCTCAAATGTCGTCTGATGCTCTCCTTCTGTAACTAGCCGCACTCGAATGTCTTTGAAACCCTTTTCTCATTTATTTCTTATTGAGTAGAATGAGTTACGTTAGCCCGGATTGTACATATGTTCACTCTGTGACTTCGACTGAACAAGGCAGCATACTGTCATGTCAGTCTAAGGCTTATGCCGGATCGAGGAAAGTATAACAAAATATTCTATTGTTGATCATATGCAAGATCACTACTTTGTAGCATATACAGATAGAATAATCGGAGCCGCAGTGCTGTCGTTCGAGCTATTGGTACAACCCAGCTTCGGCTGGTGGCTGAGTTCGAATTTCCACCACAGCCTTTTGCTGGGAGTTGCTTTGGTCAACATAAACTTATATCCGGAGCAGCAACTTTAAATCCTCCCTCTTTGCTGGATCGTTATTTCAGAGTTGTCAGTTTTTTTGAAGGTCGATCACCAAAGAAAATTTTGTGCAAAAAGAAGCATCATGTAGCTCCGGTTGTGGCAGCCCCGGGAGACTCGCCTTTGTCTTCAACAACGGCCCAGCCACTTTTTCGTCTGCTTGCCGTTGTCATTGAGCTCTCTGGCATTTCAGGTGACGTTTGCAAGCTGACACCAAGACTCAGGGTCAATGTCAAGGTTGCATGGTTAAGAATTTGACCGGGGGGGAGGGAGCAAGATGATCAGTCCACTTCAAAGACACCAACCCAGGCTGAGCATTAGACTAATTGGCATGCCCTAGTCGGAGGCTCTGCACCGAGCCGAGCGAGCTTTGAAAGCACGTTACTTTTTTGCTTTTTGGTTTAAAAACAAAAAGTATGATGTCAGGAATTTCTTAGTAGAAAATCATCAGCCTCAGTATGGTGTCGACACTACGGTCTTGTGAAAAATCTCTGCCAGAATAATATATGACTTCTAATCATGTACTTGATATTAATGCAATCTTTCAATTTAGATTCTGATAGCATACATCACAAGGGGTCAGTAATGGAGTGTGAATGTTGATACAACTTGCGCACAAGATATAAGTGTACTGGGACCAATGATATTTGTCCCCCTTACATGAGGTGGGACGGGGAAAAAAAGTAACTAAAGAAATGCAGGCACCGCAACACATGGATTCACGGACAAGCTTAGTAACGCGATATAGCACGAGGTTCATTATACGGGTCAAGTACGCTTTCTCTTTGTTGCCATTATCACGAGGAAAACACGGCAGCGCCGATATGACACACGAGCAAACCTTTTCCTGGTCACTGCCCAGCATAAGACGCCGTCACTGGTTTACGCGCTCCGATAATAAGACATGGCCGGTGTCTTGGATTTGAATACTTGCTGCCATCTCGGGATACTCGCCGGTTCATTCGGGCTACAATGCCGCCCGAATTGTTACCGAATCACCGCTAGGAAAGTTGCCTGAGCTAAGAGTCACAGTAGTATGTATTAGGTTTCAATCCGAAAGCTGCGAAGTGGACCTTTGTTTGGCGTCATTTGCGTTGATAATAAACGAATGCTTTCTGGTATTGGGATCAATTAGGCCTAGAGGTTCATTTGATATGCCAACAAGCTCCTTGACGATGAGCTTCTAATTTCGTCCCACATGGTCACATCTTTGACCCTTTCCAAACGACCATGTATCTAGCCCAAGTCAGCTCCCGCTTCGTATTTCCAGATCCAAGTAGAAACAACCCGAACCTTTGAGAAAAAAGAAGAAACGTGATGGAGGCTAAACGAATGATTTGCCAAACTAAGAGGGCCGCTAAGAGGGCCAGCTATGATCTAGCGAGACCTAATGGCAGAAAATTGGATTCAGGTGGCTGCATGCATTTCCGTCGTGGCTGGCGGCCCCTTTCTGCTCTTGGCGTGGGAAGAGACTGCAAAAACTTAAAGGGGAAAAAAAAAAGCAACCCAAGATCGCGGTCTTGTTTTCACCTCTCTGAACTCTCTGACGGCGGACTTCAACCTGACTTTGAGCAACCAAGAAATCATCAGATCAGCATCCCAGAGTGCTCCGCAAGACTCAGAACATACCCGGCATGGGTCCTCCTACGAACCTGGAGCTCAACGCCAAGCGGGAGGAGCATTGCATACAGGTGACGCCCGAGCGGAAATATGTCAGTTGCAGAACGGGGCAGAAGAAGCAATAGATGGGAAAAGAAAAAAAAAGAAGAAAAAAAAAACACTGACAAAAAAAAACTCTCGTTTTTTTGTGCTTAGTACCGATATGGAGACACATGGGTTAAACGGAGCCTCAAACCCTCCGAATGGCAAAAGCACGGCGGCTACATGTTTGTACCCAAGTTCAGCACCGAAAGAGTGCTGAACGAAGGAGCATGTCTCGCCTTTCTCCAAGAGCACACCGATATCCCGGTCCCGCGCATATACGCCTGTTTTGAAGATGACGGGGCAGCATACCTCATCACCGAGTTCGTCGAAGGAACCCCCATGAGCCAACTGCCACCGGAGCAGCAGAAACACGTCGTGGTCGAGCTGGAACAGCATCTAGCCACTCTCAAGGAGATTACGTCTCCGAACTGGGGAGGACCTACAGGACATGTAAGATAGCCAATGGCGATAAAAGGAAGACAGCAACAGAAAGGTCAGTTCACTAGCTAACATCAAAATTTCCCCCCCAAACAGGTGCTCCCCCCATACCGCGTCATGAGGAGATCCAAAGGCCACCCGTGGCACATGCGACCCCGAGACGAGGAGAGCCTCGTGTTTTGCCACAACGACCTGTCGGCCAGCAACGTGCTGGTGGACCCCTACACGCTCAAGATCAACGCCATCGTCGACTGGGAGTACGCCGGCTTCTACCCTCCCGAGTTCGACAGCCCGTTTTACCTCCGGGCCGGACCCCCCGTGGCCCTGCAGGGCGAGTACGACGATGTGGACGAGCTCTGCCGCATGATCGACTCGGAGCGCGTCTACCTCGATAACCAGCAGCACACCGCCCCGCAGACCCCTGTGACCCCGTACGGTCCACCAGGCGCCAGAGGTTCGGGTCAGTCCGCCGCCGGGTCGACGGGGCAGCCCGGGCCGAACGGGCCGCTGAGGGGGCCGGGACCACCCCCTCAGGCGCAGTTTGCGCACCAGGGCAATCAGAACGGGCATGGTTGGCAGCAGCAGCAGCAGCAGCAAGGGATGGGGCGGCCGTTCCTGGGGCCGGGGGCTGCTTCCACCACTCAGCGCTCCGTAAGCCCTGGGCTCTCTGCTCAACGTTCTGTAAGTCCTGGGATCCCGCACGGATACAGCGGACAGAATGGTCATCCTGGGCATAACGGACAGAACGGCAATGGTCCTTATGCGCAGTAGGGGGATGGATGTATTGGGGATGGTTTATACGAGGTTTTTTTTATCGTGGGCTCAGGTTGGCGTACAAAGGGGTTTCATAGCTCAAACAAGATTGCGTTTAATGGCGGCCTTTCTTTTAGCCAAAAAAAACCAAATAATGTCAGCTTTAGGATTGTTTATTATGGCTTTCAAATACCTATTGAGATGTTGTTGTTGTTGTTGTTTATCTGCTACTTAATCAAGCAGTTCAATCCCTGAATCCTCAACACTCCCATCTCCAAACCCGGGACCTCGTATAACCGTTTCTCCTTTAAGCAGATGCAACCCGCTCAACGATTCACCATCCTCTCCCACCTCCAGCCTACCGACAACACCGCCATCCGCCCCAACAACATCCGCCCCGTCCTTCTCTCGCACCTCATACAGCCGCACCTCTACCCTATCAGCAAAGTCATACACGGCTCCATCCTTTACGCTTTCCTCGAAACCAACCTCCTGCCGCATCACAAGCACCGTCCCCGGCCGGACGTACAGCGGCAGCGTGCCGAAGCGGTGCCTCTCCCTGAACCATCCCGGCCCCTGCCTTTTCCTCCCCGTGAAGAAGCACGTCCACGCCCCCTTGGGGAGGTAGAACTGCACGTCTCCCGACTCCTCAAAAACCGGCGCCACCAGCAGCGACTCGCCCAACATGAACTGCCTGTCCAGGTACCACGCCGTAGGGTCATCGGGGAACTCGACCAGCGTGGCCCGGAGCGAGAGCGGCAGTCCCGCCTCGACGGCCTTGGCGCCCTGCGCGAGCAGGTACGGCATGAGGCGGTTCTTGAGGGCGGTGAAGGTGCTCAGGGTGGCGGAGCACCCGTCGTCGGTCTGGTCGTCGTCGTCGATCAGCCACGGGACCCGGTAGGATCCGGAGCCGTGCAGGCGGCTGTGGCTGCACAGCAGGCCAAAGGCCACCCAGCGCTTGTAGATCCAGGGCCGAGGCCGGCCTTCGAACCCGCCAATGTCGACGGACCAGAACGGGTAGGCGGCCAGGCCGAGGGAGAGGCCGCCGCGCACCGACTCGGCCATGCCCTCGGGCGTGCTCTCGCAGTCGCCGCCCCAGACCAGAGGGAAGCGCTGCGTGCCGGCCGTGGCCGACCGCGCGAACAGCACCGCCTGGCCTTTGCCGTGGTGCCGCTCCACCGCCTCGTAGACGCAGCGGTTGTACAGAAAGGCGTAGTAGTTGTGCATGCGCCGGGGGTCCACCGACTTGTCGTGCCACTGAACGTCCTGCCAGGGGATGCGCTCGCCAAAGTCGGTCTTGATGGCGTCGACGCCAGTGTCTAGGAGTTTGTCCAGGCAGCTGGCGTACCACTTGCAGGCTTCGGGGTTTGTAAAGTCGACGAGACCCATGCCTGTGGTTGTGTTAGTGTTTGTTTTGTCACGAGTGTAGACAAACTTGACCAGACAAAAAGAAAAAAAAAAGAAAAAAAAAGAAAGAAAGAAAGAAAGAAAGAAAGAAAGAAAGAACAAACAAACAACCTACCAGCCTGCCACAAATCCCACTGCCAAACATCCAACCCATTCTTCCTCTTGAGCAGGTATCCCTTTTCCACCGCCTCCTGAAAGATGGCCCCGTGCTCAGCAATGTACGGGTTGATCCAACAACAAACCTTCTTGAGCAAGCCACCGTCCTTAAACCTCGCAATCATGGCCTTTGGGTCGGGGAACTTTTCCGCATCAAAGACGAAATCAGTCCAGGTAAACTCCTTCATCCAGAAGCAGTCGTAGTGAAACACGTCCACGGCAATCCTCCGCCCCCTCATCCCCTCTAGGAACCCTTGCACTGTCTTCTCGTCGTAGTCGGTCGTGAAGCTGGTGCTCAGCCAGAGTCCGTAGCTCCACGCGGGGACCGCCGCCCCCTTGCCCGTCAGCACCGCATACCTCCGCAGCACGTCCTTGGGGGTGGGACCGTGTATCAAGAACCACCTCAGCCGCTGGGCCTCGACGCTCGCCTGCACCCTGCAGCTCCTCTCGCTGCCGACCTCGAACTCGATCCTGTCGGGCGAGTCGACAAAGACGCCGTAGCCGCGGGAGCTGATCCAGAACGGGACGTTCTTGTACGCCAGCTCGCTGCTGGTGCCGCCGTCGGCGTTCCACATGACCACCTGCTGCCCGACCTTGTTGAAGGCCCCGAACCGCTCCCCGAGCCCGTGCACCGACTCGCCCACCGACAGCGTCGTCTGCGAGAAGACGTGGTGCCGAAACCCCCGCATGTCCTCCAGCCGCGTCTGCGGCACCGCCGGCGGGTTGTACGCGATCCCCACGCTGCGGTCCAGGAGCGAGGTCAGGAGCGCCCCGCCGCCCGGACCGCCGTGGAACTGCACGTCGAACGAGTGCGGGTCCGACGATACCGTCACCGACAGCGAGCCAGACCTCAGCGTCGTGCCTGCGTCGCTCTTGCTCACCTCGGGAGTCACGGCCGGTGGGCTGCCGTCCGGGTACAGCTCAAAGTGTGGGCCGAGCCTGGCCGCCCCGGACCAATGTGTTGTCTCTATGGACAAGACGCCGTCGAACTCGGCTTCTATGTCCTGTGATTATCGGGTTAGGATGCCGGCCGTGTTGATGACTTTTCTATTTTCTTTTTTCTTTTTCTTCTTTTTTTTTTTTCTTTTTTTTTAAAAAAAAAAAAAATTACGGGGAAAACAAACTCACAATGGTCAGAACACTACGGTTCAGTGTATCTCCTCTACCCATGATCTTGCGGGTTGGGCAGAGCAGTCGCAACCCCTTTCCCGTCTGCTTAATTTGGTGTACCTCCTCTGCATACTCCAACGCCATGTCGTGGCCCGACTGCCACATTCCATCGCGGAACTTCATCTTGCGCGGGCTATGTATCTGGTAGAGCAACGGCTTTAATTCCCCCCCAAAAAAAAAAAAAATTACTTTTCTTTTCCAAATATAGTGCAACTCAGATATACCTTGACCTTAAAGGCAGGTTCGACTTGGAGCCCAAAGGTAGACTGATTTCACCACTTTCCAACCCCCTAAAATATATACTGGGTATAGTTAGTACAAGACCCTGCACGTGTTGTTCTTATCCGTTGCCAATCATCAATATTTTGTCAGTATGCATCTACAAATCTTCTCCTCACCCGAAGCACCCCCCTGCTCATCGGGAGCCAGATTCCACCAGTGATCTCATATCCTCACGGACCTTCTCCAACACCCCGCACCTTTTGCAGGCCGCCTCGCTACAGAGTATCCCGAGTTTAGCCTAAGTTTGACAGCCCGAACACCGACGACGAGTATTTCATGGTTGGAGATCAAAATAGTTTCTTTGTACTGTTGCAACAAGGAGTCGCAAAATTAAGGACAATGTACTAGCTTGTTGTTGCTTGTAACAAGAAATTAATATTACGGCCATGGGAACCTTCAAAACCCGCTCCCTCGCCTTTGAAAGCACGCCCTTAACCGATCTGGAACTTATCACTCGTCCCAGTGAATGCACTGATACCCCCGCCAATCAATGCCTTGGAGTCGCCGTTGTACCTGAACCGGTACGTCCCCGGCTCCGCATCCGCCTCGGTCTCCCAGGCCACATCCACCTCCGAGTATCCCAACAGCCAGTTGGTCCTCCTCCACGTGTAAACAAGAGACCAGTCCGAATCGTCGCGGACAGTCGTCCAAGTGCTGCCGTCGCTTGCAAGCTTCTCGACCGCCACGAATGTACCCTCAAGGCGCAGGTTGTTGCGTGGGTTTGCGCCTTGGAAGGTAGCCTTCACAACACTACCCCGACTGAAAGACCCGGCCGGCTGCGTGATGCATTGTCCATATGACTTTCCAAGGGGAGGGCTGTCATTGACGACACCAGAAATGAAGCTGAGCGAGCTCCGGCTATAGTCAGGCGCCGCAGGGCCTGGGGCGGGCTTGCCGGTCGCCCCAGGTGCCAGGTAGCCCATGTTGCTGACTGTCAGATTCACAAAGGCCTCCAGGGTGTGGGGACCATACAAAGTGCTGGCACCTTCGTATCGTTGCCGGCTAAACTCCTCATTGGTTGTGATGTAGTGCGAATATGTGTTGGCGGGGCCACCCAGCACAACAATGGGCTGGGCGGTAGTCAGGCCCTTCTCTGTTGCCGCCTTTTGAACCGCATCACGCCAGCGGCGACCAGCCATCGTTGTAGCCTCACTTGGGGAGACGATGATGACGAATTGACCAACTCGGAGCATCTGAATATCCACAATGTTGGGGGACCACGCGTATGGGACGTCCATCTCGCCAACGTCGAGGAGGACAGGCTTAGGCTGCTGACAGGCAACCTGCTCCTTGGTCGGAGTTTTCAGCAACCCAGACACGACACGCCAAATAGGGTTGGCGCTCGGCTCTCCCGAATCGCCTTGTGTAAAATCGAATGCACCAGGTCCATCGGTGGTACCTGCTGCGAAGGAGTAGCCGAGTGCCGCCGGGCACGTCAGACCTTCAGTGCCGTCCGACTTGGTGAACTTGAAAAAGGCCATGTTGTTGAAGAAATGGAATGACTTGACGCTGGTCCCGACGATAGCGGTGGAAGATGAGTCAAGGTTGTCCTATTTCCCATGTTAGCACCTAGAAGCCCCCCATCGACATCTCTCAATGCTGCTCAACTCACATATAAAGACCTGGCACCAGCGTACTGACGCCTTCCAATCTCGTAACAGCTCGAAACTCCCAAGTCGAGCTTGTAAAAGAAAGGTCCACGACCACGGCAGGATTGTGACTTTCCATCGGCGCAGGTGCTGTCTTCTAATTTGCATGGATCACCAGACCCGTCGTCGCAAAACGCGCCCAATGTGTTGGGGGTGGTGTCGCCGACGTTGGCCTGGCTGAATCCGGCGACGAAGCCCGGAGCTGCACTGCTCTGGTCCCGCATGGCCTTCTCGAACATGACGGCAGACACTCCCTTGTTGTCACCCGAGACATGTGTGTTGTTCTGCAGCATAGCAGTTCCATGGACAGGGTACCAGGTGAGGATGCCAATGTTCTTGAGGTCCGACTCCCGCTGGAATCGAAGCAGGGTCAGGGTCTTGTCGGTAGTTTCATCACCGTACCGCCGCCTCTCCTCTTCGGGGTTGGCCAAGTAGGCCCACAGACTGCGCTGTGTGTTACCATCTAGGATCTTGGTGGTTCCGACATTCAGGTAGCCCTGATGTGATTGAAAGAAATCGCCCAGGTTAGCCTTGCCCTCATATCACTGTTGCCCTGTCTGTATCTTACCGTAGTCATTGATTCATGCGCTCTCTTGATCGAAAGAACCGTCCCGTCCACGATGGCCTGGTAGCTCTCCTTGCTAAATCCGAGACTGGTGATCTGGGGCAAAAGATAGTTGTACCAGGCCCCCGGTCCACTGTGGCTGTGCGTACCAGTGAGTGCCACGTTCGAAGTGCTGTACACGTCATACTCTGATCCCAAGGCCTTGAGGCCATTGAGAACGCCATATCGCAAGGCAGTGTCACCAGCAGCGGTGTCAATCACAATGTAGACGAAGCGGTCCTTTGGATTGGCGACATCGGCAACGATGAATGACCTGGCGTAGATGCGTTGGCGCAGTCCAGTGCCGACTTGCGAACTGTCGGCATATCCAGCAAAGTTGATCTCCACGACAGGACCCGTAATGTCAGCCTTGCCAACGCCGATCAGGTACTTGTCGCCGGTAGGGACGTTGCGCGTCTTGGCGGCAAACAGCGGGCTGTCCACTTTTTCGTCCTCGAGTGGCTCCGGGTTGGTGTCGGCCTGTTGGAAGCCAGAAGTGGCCCACCGAGAGTCACCCAATGCAAGGATGGAAACGAAAGCAAGGAGGAAGAAGGAAGCAGCTCCAAGCAGCACGAGCCGGAGCCTTCGGCCTCTGGAGGGCGTAGGGCCCTTCTCCAGATGGGAGTCCATTGTATGCTGGTTTCTATATCCAACGAAGCTCCGAAAGATGACTATCGTATCGTCCGTGAACCAAATCAGGACGATGGGGGAATCTCAGCACGTTGACGCGTGTAGGTCGGATGTTGGCGGACGCGACGCACGACCAAGACGCTGACGCAAGCTTCTAGGACAAGCTCCCAGGGACGATCATCGGCGGCTACAACAAGCCTTCTTAAGGAGGAAGGGGGAAAAAAAAAAAAAAAAGGAAACACAAGACTGTCAGGGGACCAAAGATATCTGCGTTACATTCATATCCACCCCCGCGTTCGGCTACAGAATTATGACTCTTGATCTGGTGGCCCGAATTTTTGACACCAAGAAGTAATATACCACCTCGGCGGTGGCTGGGGTTTTTGGTGCTCAGATGGACGCATGGGGCCGAGAGCAGGCGGACAAGCTTCATGATATTGGAAGGTGGTTTCGACAACCCCTCTGGGGCGTAGCATCGCTTTGGGACATGGTTGGTTGGTGCCCTTGTCTCGGGCAAAAGTCTTCATTGGATTGTGGATGGACCGTAATTTGAAAGGTCAACAACATACAGAGCGATCAGCCGCCCCCCTCACGGCTCGCGCATGATGGGGACCTAGCGGGCCAATCTCGGGTCACATGGGTGCCCTGTGTGCCGAATGGAAAGTTGGATCCAGATTTTCGATATACTATATCATACCATAAGAGTTGTAATGCTAATTCGCCCTGTTTAGCTGTACCAAACGTGCAAGTAGGATGGATCCATGGTTGACGCCAAATTTCGAACGTGTTTGGCCATGTATAATGAATGGTTCGTCAAGGTTCGTCAATCCAACGAGCTGCAGCGTACTACCCTGAATTTCGGATTAGTCTAGGTACGAAGTGCGGGGGAAGTGCAGCTGCCGAGCTCTGGTGCAGTTGGGATTCGATTGTTGAGTTCCTGCAGCAACCTAATACAGCCTAGCGCCGTTTGCACATGTACATACTGAAGAGCGTCGCGGTCACATTGCTGAACTGGACAATACTCAATAACATCTATGCGCACCCACACAAAGACGTAATGCGTATTAATGCGTATTAATGTTTGGTAACTGCTGCACTTCCATATCATTGGCCTTGTGGATTTCTGTTCAGAACCGTCATCAATATATTTCTTGTATTGCATAGGCCAGTATTACATAGTAGGTACCTACTGTCCCCGTATTAATTTGAACCAGCGCTCGGAATTGTCGCCAGTTGCAACCCCGATAGCTATGGTCGGACATTGAACCCAGCAAGGAAAATGTGCTGCTCACTAGCATGGGCCTGTGCTGGAGTTCCCTTGCGCTGCCCCTTGAGCTTTCAATAGCAAGAGCACAGCTTCCCAAAATTAGTAGTTGGATCCATCAAGGAAGAGAGATAGTGAGGTCATCTGGAGACTACATATGGAAAACGTTGCTCCAGGCATCGGGACGGGCAATTTGCGTGGTCTAAATTGGGATAGGGTTGGTGGAGTATTCAGGCACATGAAATTACTATGCAATGCATAGGTAGGTAGCTACGTACCTAGGTATCCTCAAGTCGTTTGGTGTTCCTAATGAACGGGCTGAAGTATTTCTCCAGCCCGCCGCCATAGCTTGAGAGCTGGAGGATACGACCGCTGTGCTCCTTCCAGGCTTTGAACGTCGTCGCAAACTCTGTGGGCCTCTACTATATACTCCCTGACTCGAGCGACTCAGTCCAGACTTCCACAGCCAGATTAAACCCTGAACCCCGCCAAACCCTTTCCCCGCAAGGCACTAACCTGGTCGACAAGGTTAGGTATTCGAACCACGCGCCGACAAACTCAGGGCACAGCGGATGCAGCATCGTACTTCGTATACCCACTGCGAACTACCAGCCGAGTCAAACCCTCTGTACATCGAGGTCAGGTAGGAAGGAGATGGGTTGTTATCTGACTTATCAACGCTAAATGCAACAACACGCTTTTGTCACCAGAGTTGCCTAGTATGGACTATCATGTTCAAAATGGCCGACTCGTGATGGATGACGCCGAAGACAAATGTTCACAAATCGACAGGCACGCGAGTCGGTGGGGCTTTTAGACAAACTTTGCGTGATCAGAATCATTTTTTTCGAGGGGAAGAGGGTGGCATTCAATGTATATTCGAAAGTAGGGTGATTTAATTTTTGATTATCACGTCGGAACTATGTTAGGGTTACGTCTAGAATGCTTGTTTCTCTAGCTTTTGGGTTGCCTAGTAAATCATCTGGACTAAATCACTAGCTGCAGTTGCAATTAAAGATAATCACTAATCACCACAGTATCAAAATGCGAACAGTACAGCTATGGAATTCAATTGTCCTTACCAAACACCAACGCAGCTGCAAAGGCAAAATCTATGGGATGTCATTCGTGGAGCACTCTTGTAAACTCTTGGCCAAGGTATTGCCCGACTAGTTTCCCATCGAGCGGTTGATAGTAAGCGGTTTGAATGGCTTCCTCAATCTGTCCATGGGAGCTATACCCTCTCTGGTCAACGCAGCTGGCCTCTTGAACCCTCCTTGGCCTTGTGGCATCGTACAAGTCGTGGCGTGAAACGTCGAAACAGGTCGCGTCGGTGCGGGAGGCGATGATGTCTGTTCGTCAGCTTCCTCTTGTGGCCGGGCCTTTGTTGGAGAGCTGGAAAGATGTGCATATTGATTTCTAGTCGCAATGTCTTCGTGTTCCCGCTTCGCTAGAGGACCCGGGCGGGGCGCTATTGTTGGCCTCGCGGCCCCCAGGCGATGGTTTGCCAGTTCTGGCGCTATCGCCGGTTTGTTTGCCATCTGATCGTTACTCCAAGCCTGCCGACGTCCTAATTGTGGAGGTTTTGGACGTTGGGTAGCATCCCGGCTTTTTGCCGCTTGCGCTAGCTGCTTCTGTGCCCCTATCTCAGCCCTCGGTTGCCCAGAATTGGTCACGAAACCTAGCAGATTACCTTGACCGGCACCGCGACTTGGCTGACCCGATTTGAAGTCCCTGCTATGCTTTTGATCTTGCACCGGGAACGCGGAGTGATGCGCCCCGGCACTGACAAACCCAGGAAGTGATGACACAGTGAATCCGGATGCCTGTTGCATTGTTGTCGAGTATTCCTGATGCCATGACTGGTCTTGTTGCTCGAGCCCTCCACTCGCGGAATGAATTCTTGGCCTTTTTGCCGGTGGTTGCCCTTTTGATACCCCCGATCCTGAACTTGACCGGCCAAGACCATTCCTGTTCTCGGACTTCCCTAAATCTTGTTCGGGATCGCAGGGGAAAATATCGTCCTCCATAGATACTTCAAAGGGCTTTAATCGGCCAAACACGTCCTTTTGCGATGGGGCTTCCCTTCGCAAAATGCGAGCCAGCTCTCCCAGAACGGCAGAATTGAAAGTTGGCCCTTGTACTGCAAAATAGCTTTCCACTCCAGAAAGGAACGAGGATAGAGTGACCTTCTCGCCGTTACCATAGCCACCAACAACAGGATAGCTCAGGTACAGCAGCGCCTTTGCCCGTGTCATCGCCACGTATAGCAGCCGGCGTTCCTCATCACTATCCTCGGATCTTATATGCGGTATGCTGCCATTATATGCTGCCGGTATGAACACGACGGGCCATTCCAGGCCTTTGGCGGCATGGATCGTTGATACCGTAACCATCGGCCGATTTTGGTCGGGGTCATTGTTTTGCACATCCGTTGCAAGTGACACATTGGCGAGGAATCTGGCTAGAGTGTCGCGCTCAGGAGTCTGCTGCAGACCTTCAATCTCCGGAAGCTCCTCTTCAGCCTCATTTCCCGTCATAAAGTCAGTGGCAAGGTTGATGAACTCCTGCACATTCGCCCACCTACCCTCCCACTCGTCGTCATATGTGTCTTTTAGATGCTGCTCAAAGTCAAGTCGGGAGAGCACTTGGCTAATGACATCAAGCATGCTGTATGGATGCTCGGGTGTGGATTCTTCCATTCTCTTGCGGATATCCAGTATCAGCCTAATGAGGCCGCCTGAGATCTTTTGCTCTACTTGCTTCCTGAGAGTTGTCTTTGCCTGCTTGCCTCCTGTGCAATGCTTTCGAAGGAGAGACCACAGACTTTGTTGGGACTTCTCGGCTTCTTCGAGAAGGGCTTTGATGGTTGCGTCGCCGGCTCCGCGTTTTGGAACATTAATGATCCTGGCCAGCGCATCATTGTTATCTGGCTGATAGATGACCCGTAAGTAGTCGAGAATAAGTTTGATTTCTGCGCGTTCGTAAAATTTGAAGCCGCCTATGCACTCCTGTTAGTTCTCGCCGATTTTGTCCGCATCATAGGTGGTACCTGAACACATACCAACCATTCGGTAAGGAATCCCCGCCTTGCCCAGAGCGCTCTCAATGTGCCTAGAAAGTGCTGCAGATCGGAGAAGTATGGCAACGTCATCATGGTTCATCATATTACCAGAGAGAAGGAGAGTCCTGCGAAGCTCAGCAACGATCCATTCAGCCTCTTGTGCCGAATTTCTCAGCTTCCGCAGAACCGGTTTGGTTCCTCGAGTGTGCACAGCTTTTAGCACCTTGTCGAAGCGCTTTTCTTCCTGTTGAATGATCTTCAGAGAGGTCGCGAGAATCATCTCTGAAGAGCGATAATTTTCTTCCAATGCAACTTTGTCTGTCGTCGGAAAGTCGGTAAACATACGACTAAGATTTCTAGTGTCGGCCGAGCGCCACCCATAAATACTTTGATCTGGGTCTCCGACAACAGTGATGCGGCCATGACGCTGGGCTAAAAGCTTCATCAAATCATATTGGACTCCGTTCGTGTCTTGGTATTCGTCGATCAAAACAGCCTGCACATTCGAGACACACTCTGGTGCCACGCGCAAGAGTTCGACACCCTTGACAAGCAGATCATCGTAGTCTAGCAAGTTTGATCGTGTAAGCTGTGCTTGATACTCTTCATAGCATGTTTCCAACTCTCGTGAATGGAGTGGTTGTTGTTTGCCAGGCCCGACTGCCTTTTCCTTCTGGGACAATACAGCACGATCATCCGCCCTGGCCTTCTTCTTGCTTATCCAGCCTCTGGCCATGGCAGGGTCAATTCCGAGCTGGTGTCTTTTGCAGATGCGGGAGATTATGGCTCGCGAATCGGAATCATCTGCAATGCCGAACTTTTGATCCAGGCCGATCTTTTTGCCGTACGACGCAAGATATCGTCTTGCTATGCTGTGGAAGGTTCCAAGTACCACTTTTCGCCCCCTTTCCGGGCCCAAAACCTTGCAGATGCGCTCGCCCATCTCGCGTGCCGCCTTGACGGTGAATGTGGCCACCACAACATCCTGTGGTCGATAGCCAACCACATCGACCTGCCAGACGACTCGTGAAGCCAAGGTGTGCGTCTTCCCGCTCCCTGGACCAGCAAGAATTGCAACCGTAGATGCATCGGAGCTTACGGCGCGGCGTTGAGCATCATTGAGTTTATGGACGATAGATTGCTTTGTTGACGCGTCTGCCATGGCGTTCGGGCCTGCGAATGGAGCCGCCCCCAAGGCTCAAGGTTTGGTTTTTGAGCAACAAATATGCGTGATCAGAGGAGCGAGGGGGAAAAAGAAAAAAAAAACGATAATGCAAATTGACGAATTTCTGCCAGTCGATCAAACAATCAGCGGCCCGGTGTCAGATTGTAGCTGACTGGACGACCTGGGCGCGCGGTCGCGTTTGACTACCAGCGAGAACCTACGATCTACGAACAAGTCAATGTTCTGGCACGCGAAGTCACGTGATGTCTTCCTGGGCATCGTCTGGGAATCAGTCCCCGCATTTTATTGAGCACTCAAGTCTTTCGCCCAGACTGCATGTCTATAATGCCCTGCGGGTGTTTCTTCATGAACAGAACTTACTTCGCCCTGTATACAACGATCGCTCTACGAGCGTATTACTCGCGGACGATGTCTCAATCCATGTCAAACTCGTCTCCAGCAATTATACGTCACGCACTAGACTAGTCTACCATGCAGGAGTAGGCAGGTTATCACGCTGAATTCTTACCGTTGTCACCAATCGCATATGTCATCACATTCTCCATGTGATGACGGGATGAGTGGAAGGGATATCCCATCCCGCTGCCGTCGGTTCACCGAATATCAAGAAAACCAAACTTCGTTCCTACAAAGTAAATCTCTCAGTTGTCGCAGCCATAAAAACATCAGGTGATTGACTCGAATCTAGCCAAGTTCTCGACCGACTTTTCCAGAATTCTACATACTTTCAGGTTTTCTTCGCAGGATCCACCCAGGTCGACTTGGCGGATGAAGTATGCACCGATGCGTGGTACAGCATGCGTACAATACTGCGAGGGCTGGTAGCGGGCCATGCCGGGGACGTGCCTCTCGAGATCTGACATGATCTGGCCGCATGCTCCGCTTCGCGACAGGAACTTAACCATTAGCAGCCCTTGAACGCCATGAAATTTGACTCGAAAAGTCGAAACCATTTCAGTCAGCAGAACATCTTCTTTACGAGTCCTCTCTTTTGAATAAGTTTGGATTGGTTTGGATCGGTTTGGATCAAATCACCCACAAAGCCCACAATGCTTTTGTGATTACCACTACACGATGTGATTGTGATGCGAAAGCTGACTTGGGCAGAAATCGGCACATCGCATCAGCCCATCCAGGTTTGCCTTGCATCTGTATGGTGTTCCGACGGCATCTAACCTGCCCCGCGCGGAAAGATAAATTTGGAATACATAGTCCACTCTTCAGCGACTACATCGATCCCGAAATCATGAGCTTCCTGCCGGCACTCGCTCAATGCGAGGGAAATTGGATGAAGTATCTCATCATGCCTGCAAGGGCCGTAAGCTCGGTACTGATCATCGTGTGCAACCTAATGGAGTCGGGCTCCTCCTTGGGAGGCTTGTCGCAAAATGGGTCCTAGAAACCCTTCATCCATTGAGAGTATGCATCCAAGGTCTTTGATTGAGTTCCATTCAGGCAACGCTATTGGTATGACAAGGGTGCGGGCGACTATTGTGAACGACCTGCAGCAAGCTATCTCAACCTTGGAGGGTTGGATGATTATTTGACTGGTTGACAGTTGAAGAGGGGAATCCCAGGTACCCACAAAGCTTTTTGCCTGCAGGGGATCAAGAGGGTGATGACCCTGGAAACCCATGTTTATCTCCACTGCAGACGAGCCAATAGTGGTATGGCAACAAAACGTCGGCGCTTACACGACCCTGGCACTCGATGAGGGCAGCCAATCACAGGAGGCAAATGCCGTTATTCCCTCCATGATCTCCCGCCATCTTCCAGTCGGATATCAAAGAGAAAAAAAACCGAAAAAATGAGCGGTCCGATGCCCTCGGCGCCTGTAATTTTGTGTCCAAGCCCAATAGCGGGCTGTGGCAAGGAAGGTTCGTCATGCAGCCGCTGGCCGCACTTCTCGACTCCAAAATGGTAGCCACCAAGTCACATTCTATTTGTGTTCCTTACTTTTTCTGCTCCTCCGGGCCATCGCTTCTAACCAATGCAGGGCTAGTGGTACTGACGACGGTGGTCCACTCGACACATTACTGGTACGGTGACCTGCGAGTCCGTGCTGCATCACTGTATCACCAGCCGCTATATACCCAGTCGTGACCTCCTTTCCGGGTCCCATCGAACCTGGCTGATCTTCTATCTGGGCTGTCTTTGGTTTCCCCCTCCTTCCAGTTGTCGCTCTCCGCCATTGTTCGACGCAACCCGTGTTTCGCCTGTCTCCTCTATGGCTATTTGGTTGTCGAATAGGGGCTGAGAGTCCTGCTGTGGTGAGCAAGCTTGTCAGCAAACACCCCACTGATCCGCCTGCACAACACCACAATCATGCAGGAGTCTTTCGCCTTTAGTATATATCATAACTATCCTCGTCGTCTTGGTTTGCTTCCTGCTTTTCAGGCCACCTCTTTGCTTCTGTCCATTGTCACTATTGCCGTTGACGCCTCCCCTGTCTTGACGACACGGCTGTCAACTGCACAAACGCCACCAGCTATCAGCTCGACGCTCAGCCCCCGCAGGCCACAGGACGAGAGCTCTCCAAAACCTCTTTTCCCTGGATACGCTGGCCCGAACCCAAAACCTTCGCCATATCTCCCGGCTCAGATTGGTGGCATTGTCGGAGCGTACGCAGTCACTCTGGTTATAGTTGCTATCCTTCTCTTGTCGCTTTCCAGTGTCCGCAAAAGGAGATTAAAAGCCGCTGAGGAGCTCAACGACCTCGAGGACGAAGAGCCCCAGTATCCAACATTTCAAGAAGTAATTCCTCAGCATCAAGGAGGCTTCCCGCCACATCCGTCTGCATCTTATCCTTTAACGATAGACACCTCAAATCAGTACTATCCTCCCTCACAGCCGCAAAGTCCGCGCAACTTCTCTTATCCAGCCAACAATAGTCCCTCTCGGACTGAACACTCGATAAACTACATTCCATCACCTGTATCAACTATCCTCGCACCTGGCGTTGATCTATCCGTAGACCAGAGTGTGGTCGCAACAGACCGGCAAATGGCGCAACAACAGCTTGAGGATATGTACAAGCTCGTCATGGAGCAGGAGGCGGCTAAAGAAGCCGGCGTTGTGCTTGACTCGCCCGTCATCCCTGGGGCACGGCAGTCTCAGCAGCAACAATCAGGGCCGACGAATGCATCAACGTCGACCCTGACCAAGAAGGACAAAAGGATGAAGCCTGCGAACTTAGATCTTGGGTTTACACATGAGAAGAAGGAGTCCAAGGCTTCGTCCTTCTTCTCCTCTCTTAAGTCGCCCCGCAAGAAGAAGGTTCAGGGCGTCAGCATCTCTTCGCCCATAATGACACCAATGTCAGGGACCTTTCCCCGAGGACCCGAGGGACAGGAGATGAGCGCAATCCCACCGCGGCAATATGCGCCAGCA
This sequence comes from Magnaporthales sp. P1609, assembly GCA_003709005.1. NCBI lineage: Eukaryota > Fungi > Ascomycota > Sordariomycetes > Magnaporthales > Magnaporthales sp. P1609. The sequence continues at coordinate 2,130,176 of PELF01000007.1, read as the reverse complement.
GCGCCGCCTCCCATTCCTCACCATCATCAGCATCATTCAAACGGCAGTACCAGCTCGATCGGCAACCCACCACGCCGCGCGGCCACCATGCCGCTGACACCTGAGATGTCGCCACAGAGCACGCAAAGCATCGATGGTAGAATCGGGGCACAGCTGATGAGCAACCCAACCCCATACAGGCAGCAACAGGAGCAGATGGAGCATCATCTACAGCATCAATACCGACAGCAGAGCTTCTCTTCGCAGAGGCAGCTTGATCCCTACTCCCAGCGGCATCCAGGCGACCACTCTCGCAACATCTCAAGCTCTACGAGCGAGGCTGACCCCGTGTCAGCAGCATCTGATAAATCAACTACACCTCTCGTGGGCCTAGGTCTCCCACTCTCGCCCAAACCGAATGTGTCACGCTTCCCCGCGGACTCTCTCCGCTCCCTCCCCTCATCCCCGAGGCCTGGCGCAAGCTTTTCCATCCCACTATCCCCCAAGCCTGGGTCGAGCTTCTCACGCTCCAATGCGCCGTCGGCCGTCCGTACCGGAGGCGCTTTGCCGCTACGTGCATACGAACCAGCTCTCCAGTCGCCCAATGCCATCGCTCGCACGACCAGGGAAACAACTTTCGAAAGGGCGGGACCGATGTCGCCCGGTGGTGGGCCACAGACCCCATTCACCGGTGTGGCCGTGCCCTACTCTCCATACCAGCCATTCTCGCCGGTGGTTCCCATGACGCCAAGCTTGGTGACGAGAGAAGACCGGAAGCGGATGAGGAGAATGGAGCCGAAGACCCCGACACTTGAGATGGTCAAGAAGACGGAGGATCTGTGGTGAACGTTCTACAGGGGAGGAAAACGAAATGAAAATGAAAATGAACAAAGAAAAAAGGACAAAAAAAAAAACTCATCACTAATAACCTAGATATGGGGAAGGCCGCTGGTCTTACATATTCCCACATGGGGCTTCTCTTTCTGATTATGTATGGCCCTTGTTAAGGGTTTTCGAAGACATGCCCGAGAATTGCGGTTCGGGCAACTAGACGAATGATATCCAGCTGAGCGCAGGTGTGCTGCAGCATGACCAATTTTTTAAATTTGTGGCTTTTGTTTGTACATACTTGAATCCAAGCATTTCTTTTATCATTCAAGTTTCCTGTGCCTTCGTGATCCGATTGTATCAATCGCCTCCACATTGGTCCGATCAATACAGCGTGAAAATATCTTGTTTATGTCAGGTAATTACCCGGCTGAGATCTATTTTAAAAATAAAATAAAACTGCGAGGGAAAAGGAAAGGGGAAAAAAAAGAACGAAGATCTTCCTTAATATATTATATACTAGACTAGTCACGAGCGCAAGTTCAAGAATCCGGAGAAACCAAATCAAAGCCAAAATAGGCGTGCCTATACGTGTTTCTCTCAAGAGTTTGTCTGTTTTAAGCTCAAAGGCTGCGCCAGGCACACATCAAGGCATTTTCTACCCAAGACAAAGCCGATTGCAGAGCCCCATGCCCGGGATGGATGGTACCGCCGGCGGCTTGCCTATGTGTAAAGGTGTGCAAAGGAGGCCCCAGCAAATGGTGAACTCAATCAGACACCTATTCCAGACATCTCCGTGCTTGCGCTGCAGATTATGCAGTGAGCTCTTTGAACAAACTGCCAATCTGTGTGTAAACTTCTCACCCGCTACCTACCTTGGGCGGTAACGATGACAAGATCTTGAGAAGCAAGCAGCATGAAATGTATCCAAACCCAACGCGGTGCTCTTAGTGTCACATCCGTCCGGTGGTCAATGGCACTAAGAGCGGCTGAAGGCCAGATCAAGCCACGTTATAGCTGGTCGGTTGTGGCGCGTTGGGATTTTCAGGATTTCAAAAAAGTCGAAGGGTGATGTGATGTAGCCGATTTGGCCGATCGCAACGGCAATGGCAATCGATGCCCGTTTGGTCTCTTGTCTTTGAGGGGACGGATGTACGTGGTAATAAATGATCTCTGAATTATCCTTTTGTCTCCGCACAGTACCCATGTAGGCGCTTTGTATCCTTGAGGCTGTTACATTTTCTCTTTTGCTTTCCCTCCTGAGGCCTCGCCTCTTTTGTGCTGGCGTCGCGCGGTGACTTAACGGTGGGAGTCTGGAACATGCCTTACGTGCAGTAGGTATGATGTCGAAAATAATCACCTCCCCTCTAGCCCCACCCTTTGACGGCATTCATACATACTACCACCGGGTATCCCTCCGGGTCTTTTCTGTTTTTGGTATTAGTTCCTAATTCCTAATTCACCGTCCAGGTGAACTATTTTCTACAACCACAGTACTCTAAGCGAAGCGCCAAAGGCCTTCCAGGTTGACGCCTCCAGGCAGAACCAGACTAGCCCCAGGGGGGTGGGGAAGACTGAAACCTTAATTCTCCAGCGTGGCGAGTAATTAAACACCAAGCAGCCGTTTTTTTTTTTGGAAAGTACCGTATCGATTTGCGCCTTCGCAACCACAAGCACGACGTTGGACTAATAAATTGAATGGGACCTTTTTTTATCATTACGTTAGATTTATTAAGCCATCGGCCGAAATTTTCCAATAGTCCAGGTGCGTCATAAGCTGGTGGATGGTTGGGGCTGGGTTTGCTTCATTTTGTATCGTTGGGTGCCAGCCCGGGCCTGCGCCAAAAAAAAAACCCCTGGCAAAGGTTAAGGTGTCTCGGGTTTGTGACAAAACTCCCGCACCGAGAAACCACGGCCTCGATGATGGCCAAAATGACCCAAAATGGCTCCACACTGGCAGAGAGGTGCACCTAAGGTTATGTACTCTTTGGCCTCACCCTTGGAGGAAGTCCGTATTCGGCCGATCATCGAATTGGGTGTGACTGCGCCGTAACGAAGCGTATAGGGAGGTAGGTGGTTTATACTTCTAGGCAAGCTACAAGAGTATCACCAAGGCAATTTCTTCTGCAGAAATCTTCATTGATTTAGGAGGAGGGAGTCTTGTATGTTTCTTCTTCTGCTCGATTCTCTTAGAATCTGGTCCGTGCGAGAATATAAGCGGGTCGTGGCTTCCAACTTTTATGCCAAGGGTTTAGCCTGCTCGGATTTGCACGTGGGGTCTCGGAATCAGGCGAAGGGAGCTGAGACGGATGGTCTGATCGCTTGGGAAATGGGCTGATTGAGGGCCAGAGTCTGTACATTCGCTTCCTTCCTCCTTAATACCACAACCAGACAGGGTCAATACTCAATATTCTGGATGGCTCTCTGACGATACCGTACGATATCTCTTTGTGTATTGTAACATTTCCAATTGCCTGCCCTCCACTCCTGGTCGGTTGACCAATTCTGGTATTCAATCGCATACGGCACCGACAGCCGTTTGAGCGGCTGGTTCGCTTTGCTCGCCTGACTCCCCCCTCTCGGCCATCGAGTCCACCACTCCCGGGCAGCCGAGCTGGATGTGGTGGTGATATCGAACCACGTCTGCAGGTCCCCGTGCCTCACTACCGTCCACTTCCTAGTCCAGTCGACATGGCCGGTCACGAAGACTCGGCTTCGGCCGTCATCTTTGGCGGCCTCGAGGATCCGTCCCTCTCTAACTTCTTCGGTGCGGATGATCCTGTCGACTCTACCAACAACAACACCAATCCAAATAGTACTCACAACAGCCCTACCGGCCCGAACTCCGTATTCACAGCGGACTCTAATTGGCCTGCTTTTGACGAAACTCCGCCATACGACGCTTACGAAAGTACGAATCCTTTCGACACCGTCTATTCGGGCCCCCAGTTCGCCCAGCAGTGGCAACCGCCTCCAGGCGCTCACTTCAACGGCCAATCACTCCCGCAGAGGACACTGGCTCAGCAACAGCCCTCGAGCGGTCCTACCGTTGCAACTCTCTCGCCTTCAGATCTAAGTCCTGTCACCCTTCAAGCCGAATCGGTCAACCTTTTGCCGAGCGGCCGCTTCCAGCCGAACCCGGCGGTCCAACCTCTTACCGCCGCCCAGCAAGAACGGCTGAAGAATATCGCGATGCCTGCTCACCTTCAGTATCACTCGCCCAAGAGCGAGCCGAGTCCAAACTCTAGCCCGAGCGACAAGGAACATGGCGATACCGCCTCCTCGCCCGAGGCAACTGGAGTTTCCAAGACCAGCAGCAGAAAGCGAAAATCATCGGCCGACGACGAAGAAGACGACGATGACGACGGTGACGGAAGCCAACCCGTCAAGAAGACAGCGCACAACATGATTGAGAAGAGGTACAGGACAAATCTCAACGACAAAATTGCTGCTTTGAGAGATAGCGTTCCGAGCCTGCGTATTATGTCGAAAAGTGCACGGGGCGAGGACACAACCGAGGATCGGGAAGAGTTGCACGGCTTAACACCAGCACACAAATTGAACAAGGCGACAGTACGTTTAAAGACAACGCGGCAAGTATATCTTTTGGGAATACGGCTAATTTGCCTTGATGAAATCTAGGTTCTTAGCAAAGCCACCGAGTACATTCGTCACCTCGAGAAGCGGAACAACCGGCTGATGAGCGAGAACGAGTCTATGCAGCAACGCATCAGCGCGTTTGAGAAGCTGTTCATGGCAGGTGCTATGAACGGCGGCATGAGCCCGATTCAGCAACCTCCTACTCCAATCCAATTCCCCACGGATGCTCAGGTATTCATGGGGGCGCCAATGACACCCGGCCCTGATCCTCAAGGTATGATCCAGGTACCTGAGGACATGAAGCGCATCATTCAGGCTCAAGCAGCCGCTGGCCGGCCCTACCAAATCGGCAACAATCAAGGCAACTTCCAGCAAAACGCGGCCATCCTGCGACAGCAGCAGATTCAACAGCAACAGCAACAACAGATTCAGCAGAACAGGTGGGGCCAGACGGCGCCTTACTTTGGCAAGATGATGGTCGGTTCGTTGGCCGGTCTTATGATCCTCGAGGCCGTTCGGGAAAACGAGCAGAGCGCCGAGTCATCGGAGGGTCGTGGCCTCTTCGCCGTTCCACTTCACATCCTCGGCTCGTTCGTCTCTCAATCGCATGTCAGCATCGCAGGCTATTATGTATCGGCTGGAAAGATCATCTCGTCACTCAAGTTCATGTTGCTGTTCGCTGCTATACTCTACGCCTTCGTCCCAGCAATGTTTTCGGCTGTGGCATCAAAGCCACATAAGGCAAAGCAGCAGGTCAGGGCATCGCTGGCCGCTGTACCTTCTCTTGCTTCTCCCATTCATGTCAGACGCGCCGCGTGGCTTACGGCTATACAAACCGTTTGGGTCCCTCGTCACAATTTTATCCTCGAAGCTGCTGCCCTTGTTATCAAGACTATGAAGCTTAGCCTGCGGAACGCCATTGGCATTCATGGTTATCAGGTTTTGACCGGCCTGACCGAAGATCAGGAGACCGCCCGTGTCAAGGCATGGGCAATTGCCCTCGACGCTCAGCTTGCCGGGGGTGATGTTGAGATCAACAAAAGCAGACTTACACTCACTCTGTTGGCGTCTGGGACTCTACCCGATACGCCACTGCGGCTTATGCTGAAGGCGCTACACATTCGCGTGCTCCTTTGGCAGTTTAGCAAGAACGGTCTGTTGAATCTTGTTGCGGCAAAGCTTGCCAGGTCACAGTGGAACAAGGCCAAGCAACTGTTCCGCCTGAGCAATGCAACCGGTGCGACCCAGTCAGTCGATGACACACTTCCAGACCACCTCGCGGTCCTCCTTGACCAAGACTGTGACGATGTTTTGAACGATGACGTCGTCCAACGCGCGCATAACCTTGCCTGGAATCGCCCCACGACTCACAATGTTCTTGCGGATGTGGATGGGATGAACGCAGTAGTTGAGGACCCAGCCATCAAATCGCCCCTGGATGCTGTGGCGGCATGGTGGTCGAGCCTTATTATCCACCAGGTACTGATCTCAAGTCTCGCTGAAGGTGTGGAGGCAGATGACGACGAAGACAAAGCATCAGCTAGCTGTGCACTTAGCGATGACGATATCATCCTGGCAGCCAAGGTTGCCCCCATTGGGTCCAATGCACAGGTTAGGGCCATTGTTGCTCGCTCATTCCTTTGCACCAAGAGCCGCGGCGCCAATATCGCGGCCGCTCTGGAAGCCATTACGCCGTCCAATGCTCCGAACAAGTTCATCACAGACAGCCGACTAGACCAGCCCGCTGGCAGCAGACCTATAGACGTTGATCCCGACGCAAGGATGGCTCTCCACTGCGCCATGGTAGCGGCACATCTCACACTGGCAAATCCCAAGCCCACCGCTTTGGATTTGGTTAGCAAGATCTTGAGGGGTCCTACCGATGGCCTTACCTTGCTAGGATTCACAGCTGCGTTTGGGCTTATCGTCCGGCTGCATCAGCATCCCGTCGCCTCGGAATCCTGTTCCGCCTCGATCGAGCGGATGTCTGGCGCTTTGAGGATATGGATCGGAGGACCAAGCAGCGATAGATGTGCGCTGGGCCAGGAGATTAGACATGACGTTGTCCAACGATGTCTCGCAATCACTAGGGCCGCGGTGGGAATGGAAACAGACCCTGGCTATGGGAGCATGAGCGAAGAGGATCAGCAGGAAGTCGGGAGAACTTCAGACGCAAGTTCAAGTCAGCTGGATGACGAAGATAACGGGTCCTCCTGCTTCTCATCCTCTGAAGAATCCTCCTGATGGACGACTAATCAAACACAAGGTTGTCACTACTGATTTTCGATATCGTTCTAATATCCCTCGAGAATATACCCCCCTGTTTAACTTATATTGTGTCCGCGACGACAAAATTTGTTCAACACTTAACTTTCTTTGATGCGTTACGGACTTTCAAATATCTGGCTTCCATTTATCTTCGTCGCCGGTATTACTTAGGATTACTATACCCGAGCTCTTGTCATCTTATTGTTTCTTGTATGGAATGGCGTTCATGGTCAAAAGGTTGATTTATCACTATGGCCGATTTATCACTGGCACAAATGGCGACGGAGGAAAAGTCCATAATAATGGTATGATCTACAGCGACAATGTCACTTGTTGCTCTACCAATTCAGTGTTTGTTTTCATGTTGCTACTGTCATGTTTTGCCAATGAGCAAAGGATTTTGAATGCACACTTGCTGAAGTCATGCTGATATTTCGAGAAAGTATAGCCCTGGTGTCTATGGTCGGGTTAGAATGGTTTGCATCTCGCGGCTCATGGCTTTTGTGGAAGATGTTCTTCGCCACGAATTCTGGATCGATAAATATATTGCTTCAAGTGAGGACTGCGCAAAAGTGACCTGCATGGGCTGGATGTTACCGGTGGTAGTTATGTCATTGACCGGCCAGGGCGGCCTGCTGTCTTAGTTGTAGGCCTCCCGCCTGCATAACCAGTTCGAGACTTGTCGCGCTGCATGAGGCGATGAGAGAGGGAAGGGAAGAAAGGCTGTGGTCGGTTGTGTATAAAGGGTTGTCTCCTTATCTCAAGGCGGGCTTTTCCCCGGTGGCCTGGTCCGCTTTGTGATGAGAGGATCATACCCAGCCGTGACGCGAGGGGTTTTTGACGTCCAGCTCTCAGAAGAGGCCGAGAATCAAGTATTTCTCGCTGGAAAGGGGTGCTTTCCCGTCAATTGAGCGTTTCCACTAGCACGACCTGACTTGAACCAGCTTGTTCATGACATGTAAGGTTACTCCTCTGGCTTGGTGGTCGACCGATATATGGGCTATCACTTGACGAAAGTTTGTGCCATCGGAGGATATCGGGTGTTGCACATGATCCGATCCAGCTAGAGACAAGTTTACGGTGGCGATGACGCGGGTGAGAATATTTATGGTCACCATAGCACACGAATCCGGAGGCGAATAGTTTTGCGTAAGCTTTCATGGTAATTTCCGGACAAGTCGTCGTGGTGAGTAATAAACGAGGGATTGGTTTTCCTTCGTACTAGAACCACTCGTCCCAAGGTGCAGATCAAGTAGATACTCGTTCCCCGGCCTGCAAGTTGTATGGCTGACATCGCCTTCTTATGGTGTCACATGTTTGCAACAATCAATCATTTTACGCCACCATAAATGTACTGATGCTTTACAGATTACCGCCAAGTTTCGATGGCAAGTTGCAGCCAGTTCACCTGGTCAAGACCCGAAACAGCATTCATACAACCCACAAAAGAAATCCATAAAACCAGCAACAGCTATGTCCAGGTGCTCATCGGACCCGGCAGGCAAAAGAGATGCCCAGAAGCAAGGGCAAAATCACAAGCCGTTGCTGAATAACGCAGTAATCTGGATATGGAAATTTGTGTCTTGCTTGTTCTGTGATACTCCGTTGAAGAAGTGTCATGCAGGGGTTCACATTTGTTTCTATTTCCAAGCCACCCAAATCTAATTACGGGAGGCCTTGCTCATCACAGAATGTGATTTAATCTTCCATGCCCTCAAAGCCCTTGACTTAATTTTGGACGTGTCTGGCGCCATTGCTTTCATGAATATCTTTTCTTCTGCCGTTGACCTCAGTCACCGACTACCTATGCAGATGATGCTACGTAGTGAAGGGTTGACCTGTCAACAATGTTGGCCAAGTCAAAAGTCTGGGCATTAGTAGTGGGCAAGCCTTCTGGTTCCTTCCAGAGCGGGTGCCCGTGCCTATGTGGCTGTATTCGCCCTCCGGTTGGTCATAAACGAGCTTCGAATGACCAAAGGGAATGAATTAGTCGGTATATACCCTCTATGCCTTGCCGACCTAAGGTGAGGTATTTGTACCAAGGATCCATGCTAGGCAATTATTGACAAGGTGGCGCGCCTGGATCTAGATACGGGCTTGTGTCGGGAGCGGCTAGTGACGCCCCGCATTGCGGATTTTGGTACTCGAAGCCCAGAGGTATCGGGTCAACTTCGGAAAAATCCGAGGGCGCGCCGCCTTACGAAGAACCCAAGTCAAGTCAAACTAACTCTGCACAACGACCGAATAGCTGTACAGACAACAATCAGATCAAACCAGGCATCCAAGATTACTCCCTCACGCTTGCCGCCAACGAAACGCGACAGGAACTCAGCCAAACTGCTAAAGCATTTATTTCCCCATCACTACAACCGACACGAAGCGTCGACCGTGTTCTACCGCTTTTGACGGCCGCCAAGTCGATCTGCACATTTGACCATTGCCAAGGTCCGGTCCGAGGCCAGGTCGAGTATATACAACATTGCCATACACCTACTGGCCTCTCCATCCAAGTTGAAACCAGCCACAAATTTTAACCGACGACGTGACGACAGCTCTCGCACTTTAGCCCTTCTCAGAACACGCTGGGATATCAAAGCTGTTCCGCCTCATTACCTGAACACTGTCGACCCCGACCACCTTGCTCAGCGCGACACCAACATCGCGACCCGGAAACAGAAACACGACAATATACGGCGACGGCGATTTACTTGCTTCGAGATTGCTCTGATACGCACAGCCCTATCGTACCTATAAGCGGACTGGTAGTTGACCAGGCTGCAAACTCACCACACCGCACCCCGCGCCTGGCGTTCTCTCTCATTGTCGCCATTCATAATGATGCAAAACCCGTATCTCTATGCTCACCACCAGCAGCATACCCCCCAGGGTGATTCTGCGTGGATGCACCAGCAGAGTACGCATCATCAGCATGCCCAGCAGGCCGCCGCCGCCGCCGCCGCATCTGTCGCCCAACAACACCATTACAGCCGCATCGCCTCAGCACACTCGGCAGCAAATGCGGCCGGCCTGGTCTCAGCCTCTCACGCCGTTGGCCAGGAGGGTGGTATGGATGCTGGGGTATCCGAGGACAACCGTAGGACACTGGCATACATCGCGGACCTGCTAAACGAAAACACCCGCGAGGCCGCGCTGCTCGAGCTCAGTAAGAAGCGCGAGCAGGTTCCCGAGCTAGCGCTGATCCTGTGGCACTCGTTTGGTATGATATCCCCGTCACAACAGCGCTGGGCGGCCACCGAAAGTACCGGGTAGGATGACCAGCTCTCTGGCACGTTGAGCTAACTCTTGTCAAACAGGCGTCATGACCTCGTTGTTACAAGAGATCATCTCAGTCTATACTCTTCTGAACCCATCCCAACTTACCGCAGCGGCCTCCAACAGAGTCTGCAATGCCCTGGCCCTACTGCAATGCGTCGCCTCCCACAACGAGACTAGGACTCTCTTCCTGAACGGTACGGATCCCAAACATTCCTATGGCGGGTGCCTGTGTAGCAAAGCAGCTAACGTGGACATTGATACGACACAGCGCACATCCCTCTTTACCTATATCCGTTTCTAAACACAACATCAAAGTCGAGACCGTTCGAGTATCTCCGTCTTACGTCACTTGGTGTTATCGGAGCGCTCGTGAAGAATGATTCTTCCGAAGTGATCAACTTCCTTCTTACAACAGAGATTATCCCTCTCTGTCTGCGGATCATGGAGACTGGCTCAGAGCTTAGCAAGACTGTAGCCATCTTTATTGTTCAGAAGATCCTTCTGGACGACAATGGACTCAACTACATCTGCGCAACTTACGAACGCTTCTACGCTGTCGGCACTGTACTCAGCAACATGGTGGCTCAGCTCGTCGAGCAGCAAACGGCGCGCCTTCTCAAGCATGTTGTCAGGTGCTTCCTGAGGTAAGCTTTCTTCAATATGGTTTGGTTGATTTGTTAGATTGTCTTTTGGATATTTGGCTTGGTTCGGTGTATTTTTGACTAACTTGTTGGGGTTTCGAAAATAGATTGAGCGATAACGCCAGAGCCCGAGAAGCTCTCCGACAATGCTTGCCAGACCCCCTCCGCGATGCAACGTTTTCCTCGGTGCTGCGTGACGACGCTGCTACGAAGCGATGTCTCACCCAGCTTTTGATCAACCTTGCCGACAACGGGGGCGAGCCAGGAACTGGACATCACGGTCTCTGAAGAGCATGAGCTCTTAGTAAACGCCGGGTCCTCGAAAACGGCAAAGTTCATTGCTCGAAAGCAAAGCCCTCGGGCGTTGACTCTACGGCATATAAAAACTTGAATCCCCCAGATTCTTCAAGGCCTCGGCCTCACAACACGATACCGTATAATGGCTATATCGACTTCACTAAGATTGAGGTCAAGCGGCAAGTGGCGCGCTTTCCGAGGCATCACGCACATAAGCACAATTACGAGAAAGAGAAAAAAAGGGCATACTCGGACGTTTTAGGCGTACTAGCATTCTTTTCTGGGTTGCATTGAGCTTTTCTTTTTCCCATACCCTTCCCTCTCGACACAACTTGTTTCTCCTCTCTTTACAGGCACGACTACAAACGATGAACGGGCCTTGTTTTATTCGTCTCAATGTTGTTGTGTTCGGTGTGGCGTCATATCACTCATGTATCCTGCGGGGCCCAGGCATTTTAATGTGTTGTGCTTTTGGAGGCTACTTCACCACTGATCTGACATATTTATACTTGTACGTCTCCACGGGGTATACTGGGCCTTCACTTCTGAGTGGTGTGCTGGCAAGTGGCTGTGACCTTGGGTTAAGTAATCCTGGCGAAGACCACGCGGTTGGCTCTGTGGTGCAATGCCACTATCTCTTCATGTCTTTCTTGTATTGCACTACCTTCACTTTTCTCTGCATATCCCTAGTCGAAGAGGGGGAAAAGGTTTCTAGAGGTTATACCCTTGGTTGCGGTGGCTTTTTCTGTCATTCACTTTATCATCGGCGTTGGACAAGAGCAAAAAAGAAAAGTAATGTCTGCTGTGCTTTGTGGGTGGGCGACAATTGTTCCTCACTCGGCCAGAAAGACGACTAGGGAGGGGTAGGGGCCTTTAGTCTAGTTCTTACCCGGTCCCAAGTTCTGTTCTGGCACTTCTGTATAACAAAAAAAAAATCCCCCCGAAGTATGACTTTTGTTTCTTCGACTTGTAGATAAATACACTATAGCAACATCAATCATGACGACTTTCTATGTATATCAACTGCAGGGAGCAGGGCTCGTTGAATATGCTTGGATATAATGCAGTCGCTAAGGATGGGACCGCTTTGGCATCAACCAGAAAACCAGATGAACAGGTTTACAGTCGGCCGGGGTAATAAAGATCACCTACAAGGGCCTCTAACAGGCCTATGTGAATCAAATATGGGCATATTATTATGCGAATTGAAATGCGGTATCTTGCCCTATAAAATCCGAGCGAAACGTACGGACAGGGGCCAATTCATATCTGGATGAACTCCATTCCACCTCAATACCCACTACATCCCCCTGTAGGTATTCTTATTACCCCGACCGACCTTACATAGTGAAACGGCACCTGAATCTGGGGCACTCCGCCTCATCCCACGCTGGAGAATCCACCGGCGAGGTTGCTAAAAGTGGCAGCAAGATTTAGCAGTAGGCGAGACATACAAAGGCAAGGCGATGGATTGGGCTTGCATAAGACCAGGACTTGGCATCTGTGAGAAGATACAGAGGCAGGTGACCACTAGATTAGTGCGAAATCAAGATGCGATGCAAAGTAACAATGGCTTTGTTGTTGGGGCTGTGTGGATGCATCGACAGCTCAGTATTGACTTGCTACTGCGGATTACTACCGTGGTATTTACGAGACTATGCTCTGGGCGTTTTGTCGCGGATTGGTTGGTGCAGGATAGATTCGCACGTCAATGCTGTACTTGTGGGTTGTACAGGGGGTCCACAACGTCCAACCCACAAGTACTCTCTTTCCTTGAACACGTGTACTAAAATCTGCTCATGCCATGCAGTGTCACCTAAGTTGATTGCAAACTACTGCTTACTTTTCTTTTCCTTTTTCTTCTATTATGATATTCCATATATCTACTATGCGATTGCTAAAGAATGGAAACGACGTATGCCCAGCGCCTTGGATCTCGTCAAGTGACCTCCGACGGCAGTTTCTGATGGGTCCCTTGTCCCTGTTGAAGGGGCCGTATCTCTCCCACAAGGCCTTGGTAGGGAAAACCTTCACCGTCCTCGTGCTGCAGAGCACCAGACATTCTGGGCCTTGGCAACGCCGTCCAAGATTGTTGCTATGATTCTTGGCGGGTTGTGACGGTAACATACGTACGTCGTAGTGCTTTCGGTTCGAGGGAGGCTCATTTGGCAAATGGCTGGCACGACTCGCCACGCAACTTTATACTTTATTCACCTGTTTACATGGTGTCTCGAATCCATCGGGATATCACCACCCCTGGCACGTATTTTCGTCCGCGTCCCCTTCACACCATTCCCTTGAATGATTTTCTCTCGTGAGCCTAAAAAAAGAATTCTATGCTTCGACCTCATATCTATCCAAGTAGATCAAATGGGAGCTACATCCCCATTGGATTTACATTGATTATTTGGAGTGCCAGGACATATCTCAAACAATGGAAGCTTTTTGAGGGTTCTCTGCCTTGGTATTCTGTGTTTTGTGATTTAGAGTTCTATTGATCCCCCCCCCCTACCTCTTTCTGTTCCAAGCAAAAAGGGAAAGAAGAAGAAAAAAAGCCAGCTCACGCCTGCGATGAATGGTAGCAGGGAAGGACAAGAAGGGAGGAGATTAACGGTGCCCATCTGACATAATCTGGAGCTCGTTATATGAAATGGGGGTGTGTGAATCGCGACCAGTGACACGAAGCCTGTGATGCACATGCCAATCGGACCCAACCAGGATCATGTCGAAAATCACGTTGTACGCTACTGCGAGGAAGACGTCTTGTTCGTCGGCTGACGCGATAACGATGAATAATGAATCTACCGTTGAGGAATTACTTTTCTTTTTATCTGCAAGGTCGTAAAATGTGCTCAACAGCAATGGCACGAAAGTTGAAATCCCTGGGCATGAGCTTAAAAGGGCCATGTGGCTGATTGGCTCGCGCCGTTTGGAATAGTTGCTTTCTTGGGACATAAACAACGTTGGACTGCGGATAAGCTTGGGATGGATTGCGACGTTGAGAGATGGAATGGGCCAACCCCACCACGTTTGTGGGTTGCGCTGAATTCGTGCTGTTTCTGGAGAAATGACTTGGGGCACACAGTGGTCCAGACCGCAAGGGGTCTTCCACGCCTTACACCCCACACACTCCCTCCATCCTCAAACATCACGACCCTACCTTGTCGGGTGTGGAGAGTGCAACTTGGCCATTGAGGTGCAGGTACTCGGGTAGAATCGAATTAATGTAGCAACTCGAATACCTTGTACTGCTAAAGTCTTTGGAGGCTTGATTTGCCTTTCATCTTTTCCTTCTGTCATTCCTTTTTCCTCGTAGCCTCATACGGATTCTTGTCAACGGTTATTTTGTTTTAGTCCCACCTCTGGCAGTCATCAAACTTACGATTTGACAGGTGACACCTTCAAAAATCCAGACAAGGCAAAAAAAGGGCCAGAAACAGCAAAAGGATCGCCAAGCGCAGCACAGACCCGGTGGCCTGCTTGGCTCTCCCTAGCAGTGGCGGGAGTGGGTAGCAGCAAATCGATTAGCTTGGGTAGCAGTGAGCAACAGCAGCCGGCCTTTTTGCTCCTTCCCACTTTCTGGTGTGCTATGGTCACCTACGCGGTTTCCAAGCCTTGCAAACCGGCCGGGTTCCGACTTGAACCTGGTTACAGCTTTCTATATATTGGAACCTGCTGCTTCGATTACACCTTGCTCCGGTGGTCATATTGACTGGCCTGTTTATCTCTATTTTATTTTCTCTCTACTTTGCTTTTCTTGTTTTTTGTTTCTTGTTGCCTTTTCTTTTTCTTTTAGATTCCTAGAATTTATGTACCGCAGTGACTGGACGGAACCGGCATAATGGCTACCGCCACGGTGACCCAGACGGTCATTTCGACCGTGCTTGCGGCCTCGACCTCCACGGCTTCAGCCGCGCCGTCCGCGCCTGCCCAGGCCGGCGTTCTCGAGGGCGCAAATCCCTCGGTCTACCACCCAAAAGATCCAATCGTCACCTTTATTATTCAGGTAAGACGCTGTTCTGTGTTGGTTTCTTCTGCCATTACTTGGGGGTTTGCATTGGAGGAGGGCCTGTTTCGGCCCGTCTCCCTGTCATCTCTTCTTCAGTTCGCGTTTGTTTGGATGATGTGCAGCAAAGGTCTGATCTCTGCTCGATTTCAATTGTGACCTTGACGAACGTTGCTGTTGTTCATCATGCAAGTCACCCGCGTCGCATAGGTCTAGATCAAAGAAACCGTTTCACTTGATGGAGCGCAAACTGCGGACTCTTGACGGAAGAAAATGGGAGGAAACAAGAACAAAAACATAATCATAATTGCTTTTGTAAATGAACCCCAGGCTGACATGATCTCTAGGCAGGCATCATCATCATATTCTGCAGATTACTCTACTATCCCCTGAGGTATCTGGGCCAGCCCCGTGTCATATCCGAGGTCATAGGCGGCATCGTCTTGGGCCCTTCGGTTATGTCACGAATTCCTGGTTTCCAAAATGCTATCTTTCCCGAGGCTTCCATACCCAACCTGAACAATGTCGCAAACTTGGGCTTGATCTTCTTCATGTTCATCACGGCGTTGGAAGTTGGTAAGTGACAACCTTTGGTTTCAAACTCGATCCAAGATTTCATTTTGCTGACTTCATCCATTAGATCTCCGTCTCTTTATGGAAAACTGGAAGATCGCGTTGAGCGTCAGTTTTGCCGGCTTGGTCCTCCCTTTTGCAATGGGCTGCGGTATCGCGTGGGGTATCTACCATCAGTTTGCCCAGGACATGGTCAAGGAGATCAACTTTGGCGTCTTTGCGCTCTTTGTCGGCACGGCGCTCGCCATCACCGCATTCCCCGTCCTCTGCCGCATTCTCACCGAGTTGAAGCTCCTCCAAACATCCGTCGGCGTAACAACATTGGCCGCCGGTGTTGGAAATGACGTCGTTGGTTGGATCCTCCTAGCCCTCTGTGTCTCACTCGTCAACAATGCCAGCGGTCTCGCTGCCTTGTATGCACTGCTTTGTTGTCTTGCTTGGATCCTGTTCTTGCAATACGGAGTCCGGCCCGTCTTCATGTGGATCCTTAGGCGAAACGGCAGCTTGCAGGACGGACCCTCACCTGGCATGGTCACCCTTACGCTTTTGCTCGTTATGGCGTCTTCATTCTTCACAGGTACGGGGCCCAAAGTATTGATTATTTCGTCTCGTGACCCTCAGCCGCATCAAGCGTACGCTGACATAGACTCTCCAAAAAAAAGCCATCATCGGTGTCCACCCGATTTTTGGCGCTTTCCTCATTGGTCTCATATGTCCCCATGAGGGCGGCTTTGCCATTAAACTGACGCAAAAGATCGAGGACTTTGTCGGCGTCTTCTTTTTGCCCTTGTACTTTGCCCTCTCCGGCCTGAACACCAATATCGGGTTGCTGAACGACGGTATGGTCTGGGCTTACGTTGTGGCCATCATTGTGCTTGCCTTTTCTGGCAAGATTATCGGCAGCACGGTGGCTGCGCGCTGTTGTGGGCTGTTCTGGCGTGAAAGCGCTGCCATTGGCGTCTTGATGAGTTGCAAGGGTCTCGTTGAGCTTATCGTCTTGGTAAGTACAAGTTCACCACGAACCAGTGTGAAGAGCTCTATATCAACTATGCCACAAAACCAATGCTAACTTGAAGCACCCTCCAGAACATTGGTCTCCAAGCGGGTATCCTGTCCCCGCGTACCTTTACCATGTTTGTTATTATGGCCTTGGTGACTACCGTCACTACAACACCTCTCACCAGGTGGCTGTACCCTTACTGGTACCAACAGAGGCTGCTGCGCTACAGAAGGGGAGAGATCGACATGGATGGAAATCCATTGATCCCAGACAGCGGCCCAGTCCCGATAGATAATCTGAACCCCACTCAGATACGGCGTGTGATGCTGTACCTGCGCCTCGATAGTCTGCCAGGTCTTTTCACTTTTACGGCGCTGTTGGGCGGAACCACAGAAAAGATTGCTTCTGTAGAAAACAAAACAGCAACCGAAGGCGGCTCAGAAGCCGAGGAACCTGTACTGCCGCAGCCCCGCCGCAAGCACCTTGAGGTTCATGGCTTGCGCATCTTGGAGCTCACGGATCGTACATCGTCGGTCATGCAGGTCACCGAGGGTTCTGATCTCTCCGAGAGCGATCCCATTGTCAACACCTTCCGAACATTCTCTCACCTCAACGGCGTGGCCGTGTCTGGGCAGGTGGCCATAGTTCCGACAAACTCTTATGCTGAAACTCTTACCGACCAGGCCTCTACCATTTCTTCCGACCTTGTGCTCATTCCTTGGAGCAACACAGGATCCCTCGCTGAGGATCAGTTCGCGACGCACCCCGTTACAACGCAGCAGCGCTTCACAGACAGGTCCCACTTGGACTTTGTGAACGACGCACTGTTTAGGGCGACCAAGAACACGGCGGTGTTCATCGACAATGGCTTTGGATCCAACAAACCCCCCACCGAACCAACCCGCCCGTCTTATCTTTCGAGGAACATGAGTGTCGTCTCCATGCGCAGTATCAAGGATTCCGCCCTCCCCTTGGCCAACCGCACTCATCACCTTCTATTCCCATTCTTTGGCGGGCCGGATGACAGGGTAGCTCTGGGCTTCGTCCTTCAGCTCGCCAAGAACCCACTGCTCACTGTAACTATCGCGCATTTTATAAGTGAAGTTAACGACGATACTGTCACCCCGGCCACCGAGGGTGGCAGCGAGACCGCGGGACAAGACAACACAAAGTCGGTGGCAGTCACGGCGACGCCCAAAGGTAGTAGCATCGATGAGGTGGACGCCGAAGACATGGAAGTACTCTCGAAGCTGCGCACAGCACCACCCGAGGAGCTCGCCGGACGGGTGGAGTTGCAGGAGGTCAGATGCACGTCGGATGCGGCCCTCATCAAGGAGGTGGCAGAACTCGCCGGCAAGACGGTCGCTCTCAAGAAGCGTAAAAACGCGGGAGACATAGTCGTCGTAGGCAGGCGGCACACGCGCCTGGGAGACGGCGTCAACGAGGGCGCCAGCGGCAGCTACGACCTGAAGAGGACGCTGGGAGTGATGGGCGAGGCGCTCGCCATGGGCGGCACCAGGGCCAGCCTGTTGGTCATACAAGCTGCGTCTACTCAGAGTTCCTGATTTTTGTTTTCTGTTTTTAATTTCCTGCTTTTTAAACCCGAGTAGCGAGCTTAGCGGGGTATTTCCGCATGTTTTGTTTATTGGCTTTGGTTCTTTTGTGCATAAATAGCCACTTTTGGGTAGGCATGGGTTGCATTCACATATTTTATTGGAGCGTGGTCTCATTGGGGTCGGTTTCTAGGTCTCACGTACACAGCCATAATATTGCATCTTCTTAACCGGTTCATCATGCATAGCCGTACGAAGTTTTGAAGGGATCTCTGAATTGTGGTATTTACGACGTATTATCTGTTCGTGTTGGCAGTATTGTGCCAGTTTTGGAAGATTTTGGATACTGCGGCTGCATCTTGTGGAGTATTCACTGTTGCTTTGTGGTAGGCGTTGGGGCATGCCACGGCGCTATGATTCATCAGATGGTGCAAGAATGATGCGCCAAACCGCGAGCTGTTCTCCGAATATACAGTCAGCCGATTCAAGGGTTTTACCATCTATCGGCCTTCGGACACCAACAAACAATGAGGTAACAAGGATCAGCCAACATCAGATCATGAAAATAAATGCCGCGAGG
Organism: Magnaporthales sp. P1609; assembly: GCA_003709005.1. NCBI lineage: Eukaryota > Fungi > Ascomycota > Sordariomycetes > Magnaporthales > Magnaporthales sp. P1609. The sequence continues at coordinate 2,111,575 of PELF01000007.1, read as the reverse complement.
CCACCGGAAAGGCACAACTACCGAAAGATCAGCCAACAATTTTGTACAGTGCAGTAGTTCGCCAGCGATACGAAAACCACCCGACAAGCACGGTGGCAGGAGGAGCATCTCCGGCTACCAGAGTCTAGATTCCCTTATCTCCCCCAATGCCGTTTGAGCTACGGGCGCGGGGGCCCCACTTCACTGACATGTAAGAAAGGTTCGTCCCGCAGGTTAGCCAATCTCGAAAACAAATTGAGGCATCCTGATTGGTCAATAGGCTCCTCGTTTACCCATCGTCGCCCCTTATCCTTTCAGGCCCCTTATCATCCCGGATGGATAATCGCTCGCAAATACCCAATGATAACCCCCTGTTTATGGAATGGGGCCGACTTCGCAACATCCGACTTTAATCCAGCACAGTGTTCTTCTTCCCTTATCAGGACCATCTGAACCAAGGCCACTCATTTGCTTTACAGTATGCATGCACCGTTCACGTCACAAAACATGCCACTTATCGCTCCTCAGACTGGTTTCGCCGTGGAAATGCTCGAGTCGAGTCCCATACGCGACAAAGCTGGCTTGGCTTATCAGCAACTATCGGCGTCCACCACGACAATGTAGGTTGGTGCCTGGGCAATGCAATTCGAGATGGCGTTTTGTTCAGGTCGACTCTTGAATCTTCTGGTGACTTTTTGATTCCGGACTGCCGATAACAGCCGATTGACACTATGTCCAGGTGTGACTTTACAATGCAATGCCGTCACGTATCACAGGCCCCCAAGGATGCCTACATCTGAGGGCGCGGAGATGCTCTTTTAAACAGGTTTCCTTGTTTGCTTATCCAGGAATCATCCAAAGCGATGGTCCCATGTTCATGACCCTCGTCCCCGGATCTTGTTGAAAGACCTCTGTCGTATTCCCTGCTCGACGCAGAACTCCTAGCTATTGCTTCCCTGAGTAATTCGTTTGGATGTTTCAGTTTTAGCTTTCCTGCTACGGTGCAGTTTCTCACCTCTTCTCTTGCGTATTATTTTTGATGCTATCTTTGATGAGGTATCTTAACCATTGATCAGGAATTTGCCTAAAGAATAATCGCGTCCTAGCGGACAACATCTTTCTCTCCCATCTTGTTGCCAAATCCTCCACCACTGAGTTCCCAAAATCCAAAACCCCGTGCCCGCGGCAATATGGCCGTCGGCAACCGCAAGAAGATTGTGGTGGTTGGGCTGGGTATGGTGGGCATCAGCTTCATAGAGAAGCTCATAAAGTTGGATGCCCGCGCGCGAGAGTATGATATTGTAGTACTCGGCGAGGAGCCACACCTGGCATATAACCGAGTCGGCCTGACCAGTTTCTTTGACCATCGCAAAGTGGACAACCTTTACCTTAACCCGGAAGAATGGGTAAGATTTTTCCTGTCTTTCAATCATGATTTGTTGTCATTTATATTGACATCCCAACCTGACAGTATACTGGCATCACGGATGGGTCGTTCAGCTACCACATCAACACAACCGTTACCGTAATTCATCCCGATACGAAGACAGTGTCCTGCTCCAACGGCGATGAAGTCTCATACGACATCCTCGTCCTCGCCACCGGCTCAGATGCCGTACTCCCAAAGCACACGCCAGGCCACGACGCCACCGGAGTGTTCGTCTACCGAACCATTCAAGATCTCCAGAGACTGATCGAATTCGCCGAGACGAAAAAGAGCACTACTGGCATTGTTGTCGGTGGAGGCTTACTCGGACTTGAGGCGGCCAAGGCCATGATGGACCTGGAGTGTTACAACAAGGTGGCTGTGATAGAGCGTAACAGCTGGGTCCTCAGCCGCCAGCTAGACGCAGACGCAGGTGGAATGGTCGTGGAGCAGGTCCGCGACCTTGGCGTGGATGTTCAGCTGAGCAGGCGGGTGGGCAAGGTCGAGGTTGATGCGAATAACAACGTCACCGGTGTCTTGTTCGAGGATGGGGAGACCATGGCGTGTTCCACAATATGTTTTGCCATTGGCGTGCGCCCCCGTGACACAATAGCCAGGCAGGCCGGCATACGCTGTGCAGACCGCGGCGGCGGCATTGTCGTGGGCGATGATATGCAGACGAGCATCCCGGACATCTACGCTATCGGCGAGTGTGCGAGCTGGCAGGGCCAGTCGTATGGTCTCATCGCGCCAGGCGTCGAGATGGCGGATGTTCTCTCTTTCAACCTCACCCAGGCCAAGGAGCATCAGACGAGGGCTTTCAAGCGGCCGGACCTCAGCACAAAGCTAAAGCTTCTCGGGGTGGAGGTTGCGAGCTTTGGTGATTTCTTTGCCGACCGCGATGGTCCACAGTTCCTGCCGCCAAAGGCTGCGAGGAAGGCAAAGAGCGCCGAGAAGGCCGAGACAAACGGCAACGGTGAGGTGAAGAGGCTTACCAACGGACTGCCACCGGCACCAGTCAAGTCATTGACATACAAGGACCCTTTCACCAACGTGTACAAGAAATACATATTCACGGTTGACGGCAAGTACCTTCTCGGAGGCATGATGATTGGAGACACGCGAGATTATGTCAAGCTTGTCCCGCTGGTAAAGAATCAGAAGGAGCTGGAGATACCTCCAAGCGAGCTCATCCTCGGCGCCAAGAAGGAAGGTGGTGACGATGGCGACGACCTGGACGACGACACGCAGATCTGTTCATGCCACAACGTCACCAAGGGCGACGTTGTCGAAAAGGTCAAGGACGGTAGCTGCAAGTCGATCGGAGATATCAAGTCGTGCACCAAGGCAGGCACCGGATGCGGCGGTTGTGTACCGCTCGTCACCAGCATCTTCAACAAGACGATGAAGGATATGGGCAACGAGGTCAAGAACCACCTCTGCCCTCACTTCCCGTACTCGAGAGCAGAGCTGTACCACATCATATCAGCGAAGCAGCTGAGGGCCTTCAGCGACGTCATGCGCGAAGCGGGGACGAACCCGGACAGCTTTGGTTGCGAGGTGTGCAAGCCCTGCGTGGGTTCGATATTCGCCAGCCTGTACAACAAGCATGTCATGTCGGCAAAGGAGCACGGCCTACAAGACACCAACGACCGCTTCCTGGGCAACATCCAGAGGAACGGTACCTTTAGTGTGGTGCCGCGCGTCTCCGGTGGCGAGATCACTCCCGAGAAGCTGATCGCCATGGGCCAGGTCGCCAAGGAGTACGGACTGTACACCAAGATCACGGGTGGGCAGCGCATCGACCTATTTGGTGCCAAGAAGCAGGATCTGCTCGACATTTGGGGGAAGCTGGTCGGGGCAGGCATGGAGAGCGGCCATGCCTACGCCAAGTCGCTGCGTACCGTCAAGTCCTGCGTCGGCACTACCTGGTGTCGCTTCGGTATTGGTGACAGTGTTGGAATGGCTGTTAGGCTCGAGGAGCGTTACAAGAGTATCCGAGCTCCGCACAAGATCAAGGGTGGCGTCAGTGGTTGTGTGAGGGAGTGTGCCGAGGCGCAAAGCAAAGAGTAAGTTCATCCGCTAGCTGGTCATTGGCTGGTTCTCACAGCTGGTTGTCAATACTTTCACACCTTGAAAAAAAAAAAAAAAAAAAAAAAAAAGGCTAACGCTTCGCATACAGCTTTGGACTCATTGCCACTGATAAGGGCTTCAACATCTACGTCGCAGGAAACGGCGGTGCCAAGCCAAGGCATGCAGAGCTGTTGGCCAAAGACGTACCACCGTCGGAAGTTGTCCCCATCTTGGATCGCTATCTGATGTTCTACATCCGCACGGCAGACAAGTTGCAAAGGACGGCACGATGGCTCGAGGCTCTCCCTGGAGGTATCGACTACCTCCGTGAGGTTGTACTCAAAGACAAGCTCGGCATCAACGCTGCGCTTGAGGCACAGATGGAAGAGCTCGTGGACGGCTTCTTTGACGAATGGGCTGAGGCCATCCAGGATCCCACCATCGCCGCCAAGTTCCGCCAGTTTGCAAACACCGATGACAAGCTCGACAACATGGAAGTCGAGCTGGAGCGTGACCAGCTCAGGCCGGTGCACTGGCCGAAGGAGGCGGTCAAGGAGGACTTCAAGGGCCTAAGAAGCAGGTGGACAGAGACGGCCTGGCAGCCGGTCATGGAGGCCAACTACTTCTCCGGGGCTGACCAGCTACCCAACGGCATCAGCGCCGCGGTCAGGAGGGGAGACACCCAGCTCGCTCTCTGGAGGATAAGAGGCAGATACTTCCTGACGCAGCAAATGTGCCCGCACAAGAGGGCCTTTATCTTGTCCGACGGTCTGATCGGAGAGGAAACGAGCTGCAGCAGCAAGGAAGACGGCGACACGGGCAGCGCCATGAACGGCTCGCTGGGCGTGACCAACGGCGGCACGAACGGCGTCGGATCCGCCGACGCGAGCAGGGCTGCCGCCGCGGCCAACGGCAGCTGCGACAAGAACAACAATGCGCCGTGGGTGTCGTGCCCGCACCACAAGCGCAACTTTGACCTCTCCAGCGGCGCGTGCAAGAACGACGAGGACCTCTCCATCGCCACCTTTGAGGTGGAGGAGAGGCCCGACGGCTTCGTGTACGCCAAGCTGCCGCCGGTCGACGAGCTCGACGCCGCCCTGGGAACGTCCAAGTGGAAGGTCAAGCAGGGCGACGCCGGCGACGGCGAGCACCCCTTTGCGGAGCTGGACAAGAAGATCGCCTTCAAGGGCCTCAGGGCGAAGAAGGTCGGCTTGCGGCCCACGCTGGCCGAGCTTCCCCTCAAGAGCAAGAGCCTCGCCGTCGCGGTCGGGGTGGATGTGGGTCGGCGCCGGATTGGTGAGGGCGGGACGGGGGGTGGGTTCGTTAGGTGTTTGGAAAACATTTGCTTGAGAATGGGTTTGGGTCATTGTCTACAAGCTTCAGATCTTTTGTTTGTTTGGGTAGCAATTGGGTATGTTACGGGCAGCTTGTTTTTAAAATGGATACATCATGATGGAAGTGATAGAGAAATGTTACAAACATCCTTTTGCGATACTTCTTGTGCATGTGTGGTTATACCATCATAATGCGTATTCTCAATGATGAATCGAGCGAGGTAGGCTAGCACAGGGAAGATCCAGGTGTAGTGGGAGTAACAAGCAATCTAGAGCTGGAAGGTTGGACGGCAGACGACGAAGAGCTCAGGTCAATAAACAACCGCATGCGTGCCTCAGTCTGACAGCCTATACGAGCAGGTTACATGTCTTGTTATACCAAACAAGATCAATTTCGACCAGGCATTCTTCAGGCAATTGTTAAAGCAGATATCTGGTAAGAATGCTTGTTTGCTCTATTGAGTAATTACTTCGCTAGATACGCAAAAAGAAACCCTGCCTAGGGGGTGGTATATACAAAATGTTGACAACCTGGTATCGTATAGACAAAATAATGAAAAAGTTGTACCCAGATACCCAAAAAAAAAAAAAAAAAAAAAAAAAAAAAAAAAAAAAAAAACACTGTCTCGTGCTCTCGTAGCCAAACTTGTAGCACGGTTCTATAATAATAAACGTTTTAATGGGCTGACCCCCAAAGGAAAGCATCGACACACGGCAACACTATCGCCCAAGCCGTCGGATCCACTGCCCAAACTTCTTCCACCTTTTTGTTGGAGCGTACTGTTCTCCCGCTTCCGCAGCCACCTCGGGCTTGGTGGTCTGCAACGCCAGACCGGCAAGGTCAGCGTCGTAGTGGTCATCTTCCAGTTCCGGGATGTTTATAGGCGTAGTGGCATAGTGCGCAGACTGCACCCTCCTACCCTGAGGGTTCTGTGGCGCGGTAGGCATGACCTCTCCAGAGGCTGATCTTTTGTGTTTGGTAGGCTTGACCGCTGCGGGATCCGTGGGTTTCCCGTCCTTGGAAGATGGGCGCGTCGACGCGACTCCATCACTTCCAGAAGACGTTCTCGGTTGACTAGAGCTGGTCTGCCGCCACGGGAAATCTCGCCCCAAGACCCGGCATGCTTTGCTGTTGGTCCGGCCGCCCGAGCGCTCCGAGTCGCTGGCGTCGGACATCTGGATGCGCCGCTGCATGTAAGCCGCACCGGTGCTGGTGGCCCTCTGGGGTATGGTGCCTGGCTGGCAAGATTCGTTGGTTTTGGTAGGCGCGCAGGAGATGGTCTGGCGGCGGTTTGGCGATGCAAGCGGGCTGATGAGCTGGGAATTCACCGAGCCGCTGCGGGAGCGGGACTGTCCGTTGGCGCGTGTGGTGTCGGCCGATGATGGCATGACTCCGTCCATGCGTAGCGTGACCCAGAGGCCGGTGATGGATATGAGATTGCGCAGACTGTCGTCCACTGGAAGCGTGTGGCGCTCGGATTTAGTTGCGGGCTCCTCGGTTTCGGTTTCGTCCCCAAACTCGTCATCCTTCTCAGTTGATAGCGGATGTGCGGCAATCACGGTATAAGTCTGGTTGATATTAAGGGCATCTCTAGTCAATGATGCCATGATGGGATGCCGACGCGTCGTAGGGTCTATAACACTAAATGTGTACTTGTACTCAGTAGGCCCAAAGGCTCCGGAGCCGGAGAGACTGACAGGGCTGCTGAGGTCCGCAGGGCAGTGCCCGCCAAACTCCCGAACCGACACTGAGCTTGGGCTCATCGAGTTGCTTGTGCTCCTCATGACCCAGCGCGCCGTTTTGGTAGAGCCATCTTCCTCTACGTGCTGAAACTCAAACGAGCCGTTAGGAAGCCGCCTGGCAGTCCAGACCTTGCCGTCACTCAGGACGATCTCGGTTCGGTCCTCACGTCGCAGGGGGCTGAGTACGGCCACCACATCCCTGCGGCTCAAGCTACTGTCATCCGTTGGGACTTCGGCGGTGCTCTCGCAAGTCGACGTGCCGCAGTACTCCTCGCTCCGAAAAACTATCACATCTTGCGACCCCAGCGTCGAACCCTTGCTCCCAACGCCAAAGACCCGGGGAAACCTGACGGCTAGTCTCCCGCCAACGACAGGGCTGGCGATGGTGGCAGCGGGGAAGACATCTAGTACCGGGGTGGGTCTTCGACCTGCCGAGATTTGATGTAGTTGCAATAGCAGTTTGGGTCTGATTTGTTGCATCAACCGCTTCTTGACAAGCCGGGGTGGTGGCCTGGCTATACAGAAAGTGTTGGTCCGGCGTGCTTGTTTTTGGCGTCTCTTTCCCACGGCCTTGGGCACGGGAGTATTCCTCCCCAATTCACTACCCTCAGCCTCGGAGCATGACCCATCCTCTTCGGTGACAGACGATGCAACAGTAATGGTAGCATCCGTCGAGTCCAGCTTGATCTCCTCAACCACCAAAGGCTCCTGAAAACGAACGACAGGCTCTTCTATTGTAGGGGACCGCTTCCGAAGCTCTGGTTTTTGCTGCGGCAGACAAGATCGTAGTTGCGGGGCGTTGTTCGAGTTGATTGGAGCCGTCGAGGCCCGTGACGGTGAAGGGCGGAAGGGTGAAAAGAGCAGCGGCGACCGACGAGCGCCTACTTGAGCAGCTGGAGACGGAGGCTTTAAAGAAAACTCGTGCCCGTGAAGGCTGGCTCCCGAGTGGAGGAACATTTCGAAGATGTATGGCTATGCGGCGTATATCATTGTTTCTGAAGCAAAAGAGGCTCCTCGACGGTGCGATTTGTGTAGTTGCCGGGTTCGGAGGCGGGGGCTTAAGAAACTGAGGTTGTGGTATATATAAAAATAATTATTATGAATAGATGTTATGTAATTTGGATTTGGAAAACAAAGATCGATTAACAGCAAATGACAGTGACCTTCTCCCAGTTTATGAGGAATCGATCAGAATTTCGAGCAGGCCGTAAATGTTCTGCTCCTTCCACGGCAACCCAAGGGGCTCGTTTATCTTCCCCCGTGGCTGAGCTCAGACGAAGGCTTCGAGAGCTTGACCTTGTAAGCCTGGTGGGTTTGTTCCTGAAGGTAAAGCAAGCCGAGATTCCACCCAATCGCTTAATGGCCGAGGATGACGGCGGGTCGCTATGGAGAAACCTCGTGGCAGCTGGTCGCAGTGGATCTACCACTCAATGCAACGTGAAGCTGTTGGGATGATGTGAGTTTACTGCGTATAAGATTGTAAAACGTTCCAACGGCTGACTTTTTATGTTACAAACGAAAAAGAAGACGAGTGGGAGGGTAGGTAGTCTAAAAGAATTAAAAATGAGTCGGGTGGGGGCGAATAGTGTGTAGAGATAAATAAAGATGGCGGTCGACAACCTAGTCGTACACTAGTAGATCAATTTACGTAGCTGGACTGCGTATGATGCGTTGGGCTGACCAGGCCAGGTTCACTGGTGGGGGGGTTTGTTGACGTTGTTAGCGCGCCTGCTTGGTTTCTTCTACTTGGTAAAATGCTGGGCGGATTTCAGGGTAACGGGAAGGTTATGACAAGACCTCAGAAACATTGATGACCATTTGCAAAAAAAAAAAAACCAAAAAAAAAAAAACCATGGAATACTGCGGGCGTCTTAGCCTCCCGACACACCAGGGGGCATATGTGCGAACACAGGTCGCCAGCTGCAGGTGTGGGAGATTCCACCATTCCTGTTGGTCGCCCGGTTGCAGACCCGGTAGATCTCGTCGAAAAGGAGGTGACGGGATCTGGAAGAGAGAGGTGTGGAGATTTGAGGCGGTGGGGTGGTTTCCTTACCGATTTGATTCAATGTCCACTTTCCTCCTTTTTCTTTATTTGTTCGTTTTGCTAGCCAGTCAGACCAGTCTCCTCGAATCAATTCAATTGGATCCCAACAACATAACAAACGTGGAATGGTTGGAATAGATCTAGACTAGAACAGTCCTTTGTGTGCCAGGGTTATGAAGATGTCTGGATCGTGATGGCGATGGCGACGGTGACCAGATAAAGAAGAAAGCACAACAACACAAACGCACTGGCATGCACGACAATCTATCCACCCCAAGACCTACTGTCAGTCGACGGGCGTTTACCAGATACATATGCAATCGCATCGTCCGATCAAGCCGGGTGGCTAGTGGCGGGGGCGACCACCTCAACTCTGTGCAAATGTCTCAACTGGCTGTCGCACGGTGCATAACTCGTCTGCCTGGTGGGTTGACGCAAGGCCAGCCAGGACATCCAAGTTTACATTAGCTGCGTTGGCCAATGATAGCTACCAAGGTACCTATTCAGTAGTAGAAACGGTGACTACATGGTATTTTGTACTTTTGGATAGTCGTCGTAAGCACTATGTAAATGTTCAACAGGCCCACGATGCATTAAACCCCTCACTTTCCGAGGCGGTCACCTTTTTTTTTGTTCTGCTGGTGCTGGTGCTGAAGAGTTTAAGGGTTCTTTTTTTCGTCCGAACATTCGGACACCCCGGGTGTACGGAAGTGGGTTAAAAGTGTTTCGAGGTCGCCGAAACGTATTCGTAGCTGAGTGTGCTCGGGATAAATAGCAGTGATTTACTAAATTAATTGTACATTCCCCGGACAAATAGCTTACTCAAGGAAGACGACGGTGATAATCCAATAGATTACTATTTATTTCATAGCCTAATGATTTAAAATGTACATCCAGCCTTGCAGTCCCTGATGTTTTACCATTGCACTTATTCTCCAATCTACCTGAACGGTTTATCAGCAGTCACGGACCTGATGTCCACCAGGGCAAGAGCTTATAACTTTAATTCCGCCTTGAATCCCAAGGAGACATCACTTGTATGGTATACTGCGTACTACTATACTCACTTGTTGTACTCTTGGGTAAGTGCCGTATGAGAAGATAACAGAGCAAGAAAAGAAAACATTCTAGTTTCCATCAGTTACTCCGTAAGGATCCGATGAAGTCTTAACAACCCGTTGCTTCTTTTATTAGATCAAAATTGCACAAGGCTTCCTGGTTGATTGCTCCGGAATGGCGGCGGCACTCACAAAAAACCCCGATGCCTCGGCTCAAAAATACAACTTCACGTGGTATACGACATAAACAATGTGAACCTTGGCAAACCTAGATACAATTGGTAGTCTGGGATTTTATCCGACTATGTAAAGCTCCACAGCCGGCCAGAGAAAATCCTACAGTACATGCCATCAGTAAGCCATTAGAGTAATGGCCAGGCCGTTGCAATTGCGGTGACGGTCAACTGGCGGTAAAAGCCTTGTTTAGTTCGACTTTCACTGTAGTAGTTCTAGGTTTGTGTCAGACTACGGGATGGTTCCGGTAGATAGCTGGAAAATACATTGGATATGTTTGGACAGGTAAAAACAAATCGGCTTTATCGCTAAGCACAAGATAGCAACAAATAAAGTAAACTTGCTTTGTAGAAGCCCACCATTTGCCCCACCAAGGCTTAATAGTAGCTACCTAAGGTATGAACGGATGACTGGATTCAATCGGACAGTGACGCCATTGCAATCGCGGTCGCCGGGATGCAACATGTGATGTCGTGTTTCTCTAGATGTACCTGCATCAAATGACACCGCAAAGTCAACTAACCCGGCCTCTTCCGTCTGTCATCACGTATATCTTTACAATATGTTTAGCTTTTGATCAATATATCCGCTGGGTCCGATTTTTGATCTGGCAGCCGTTTATGTGTCAGTCGCATTTTCATGTACGATACTCAGCACCACTTTTTTTTCCATCGATACGCTGCATTGCATTGCCGCCCCCTGATCTCATTAAACATTTGCATTTTTCTCCCCTGGTCCATCCTGACCTTGATCATGAGCCGCATGTTGAGGCCCAGCGCTTACGAAGCGCCAGCGGGCGTTAAAGAAAAAACCTAAAAGCGGAGGATTTGGATATCAAGATGAGGACTACTGCATAGTACATCATCATACCACTAAAAGTTCCATATTCACTTGCTTACATTGAATTTTGACGTTGTCTTTGGTAGAATCTGTTTTATGCATCGTTATCGGCCAATCTGATCAATCTAAGGTGTTTCTCCATTGACATTATGGCATAGCATAGCCTTGTCAAGCTGTATAGTGGGGCGCTGTCCAGACTTCTAGAAGCGCTGGGCAAGCAGGTAAGCTACCCCTGGTAAGTCGCTGGTAAAACGGGGAAGGAGGGTTTGGTAGCAGCCCGAAAGCTATGATGCGAGCCGAGGCGGCAGCCAAGGGTTTCTACACCAAAAACTTGGCCGAAACCTTTCAAAGAGTCCCCGAGGTCTACTACGTAATTATTTGATACTCGTCCAAAGGCTCGCTACCGATTTTTACCGACTCGGATTGATGGTCAGTTGGCCAGTTAGACGGAAGTGTTATTGACACTAGCGAAGAACACTTTCGAAAACCTGCTGCCGAAAAAAAAAAAAAGTTTCATGGGTTGACAAACCATCTGAGACCTTGAAGGAGCCACATTAGGGAGTGACCCGATTCTCGCCGCTAACCACCATCAGACCAGACGAATCCGAGCGAGCCGCTCTTCTTTTGGATTCGCAGATGCCAAGCTGTTTAACAGCTGATTGACGTGGCTGTTGTAACTGAAAGAAATAAAAAAAAAAGTTCGCGCACGAGCAAATGATTGCGACAATCGCCGGGCCATCGCCGCTGTGGACCATTGTGCGTCTGTTCGCGCTATGGAAAGGCGCACTCCTGCTTGTCGCGGCTGGCAGCTCCTTGATCGGACCCGCATATGACACGTCGGCAAGTCTACTGCTGGCGCCCAACTCTAACTCGCCATCATCCATGCTCCTGTCTAGGCTGTCCAGCTGGGATGCCATTTATTTTGTGCAGCAGGCGCAGCGCGGCTATGTTTTCGAGCAGGAGTGGGCCTTTGGCGAGGGCCTGCCACGCATAATTACACGAGCCCTTCGAGGTATGTTGTTTGTCGTTTATGGCACTACTACCCACGTAGCTTAAGCTAGTCGTTCAAGCCTCCCCCTGGCGGCAAAACATGATAATCTTCTGACCAAGAATGGATTCTGTCAGGTCTCAACGCTCTTGGCTTGCTCCTCGATGGCGGCGTACAAGCTATGGCGATTGTGGGCGTCATAATCGCCCACGTGTCCCACCTCCTGTCCTCGCTAGCGCTGTTTTGGCTCAGCGCCCTGGTATTAGGTGATCAGCACCTGGCTCTCGTGGCCGCATGTCTTCACGTGCTCTCCCCCGCCGGCTTGTTCCTTTCGGCACCGTACTCCGAGGCTGGCTTCTCCTACATGTCCTTCTTTGGGCTCTACCTCTTCGCCGTCAGCCAGAGCCCGGATGCCGCGTTTGGTGGAAGGTTGAAGAAGGACGGCGCCGTTCTCGTTTCCGGGTTCCTGCTAGGCCGAGCGACCACGTTCCGCACAAACGGGCTGCTGAACGGCGTGCCGTTTGCTTATGCATTCTGCCGTGACTGCATGCGCTTCCTGTCCAATCCGTCGCTGGTCACCTTGAGACGCGTCTTTGTGCTCGGCGTAGCGGGGCTCTGTATAGGCGCTGGATCTTTATGGCCTCAGGCGGTTGCATACACACGGTACTGCACCGAGCCGTTGGGGGAGGGACTCAGTCGGCCAGAATGGTGCAGCCAGACCATTCCTAGCATATACTCGTTTGTGCAACGCAGATACTGGTGAGTGTTTTTTTTTTCTTATGTGTTGATACGATAAATACGACTGACCAACATCAGGGGCACCGGCCTTTTCCAATACTGGACCGTTTCCAACGCTCCTTTGTTCTTACTCGCAGCCCCAATGCTGTATATTCTAGCCAGGTCAGGATGGGATATGATCAAGACAAGGCCTGGAGCATCTACCGAGGCCGCCCAAGGCGATATGGCAGATCTAGTCAAGGCTCTGGCGGCAGCGCAGGTCATTCTCGCCGTGACGGCTTTGACGAGCTATCATGTTCAGATCATCACCCGCCTCTCTTCAGGCTACGCTGTTTGGTATTGGTGGTTGGCACAGCGTCTTGCTGGCGACAAAAATACCGGTGGCCTAGGGAAGGGGGTTGTGACCTTTATGATTATGTACGCTGCCATCCAAGCAGTTTTGTTTTCTTCTTTTCTTCCGCCAGCCTAGGGCAATAGAGTGAGCTGAAGTTAAGCGGTATGATAGGAATAAAGACTGTTTTAAGAAATATTGAGTAGTGACTGAATGGTTGATGCCTTTGGGTTTGATCACTTATTATGGATACCCATGAAGGTCCTGAACAATCATCATAATATTGATAACCAAAGTAAAAGGGCCAGACTGTTTGTTGATCAAGAGAATACTCTTGTCGAGGCCGAATCTCAGCAGCCAGACACTGCGCCGTCTTGTGAAGATACAGACTGGAATTCGCCCAAGCTCAGTGACAGCTGGCAAAACGAAACGGGTTTTCTTGCCCTATACCGGAGGTATATTTTGTGCGCTCCGTCACGAGTGCTTCCGTGAAGGAATTCCTCCGTAGAGTAAACCCCAAAGACTCATCCATCACATCCGGATGGGAAAGGTACCGCATTTGCATCAGCATGTTTCCCGTTAACCACGTTCAAGAATGGTAAATGCCCCTCTTCCTTCACCCATCTAGGCTGACTTCTCCAAGTACAGCTGGAAATTCATCCTTTGGCTCGCAAGCTCAAGGATAAAGTGAAGGAAGCCAGAGACCTCAAGCTGCGCAAGCAAAGCGTGGTTGAGCCCGAACTGTCAACCTAATCTAATGCAATAGATCAAGAGGTTCATGGAATGATACTTAACCTTCTCAACCCCCACGATCAAGATCACTCACCCAAAGATACAACCGAGTCGACCGGATTCCAAGAGAAGAAGCCTAGAACTGAAAACCCAGCTGCGACATTCTCCCCTTCTGCGAAGACAAACAAGCCATCCCCTTTGTTGATCAAGGCTAAATCCTCGACGTATCTAACCCCCTTTCACCGTCCATGCTTGTACAAGGATTCTACAAAGCTCCCAAAGCTCCACGGCACTCTAGGATACTACACAGCCACCAAGCGTCCTGCGCCAAAGGTGGTGTCGAGCAGGAAGTTGGCATAGACATGGCCAACGCCAATACTGCTGTAAATGACAAGGTTCGAGAGAATACAGACGCTATAAACATCAGAATTCCATCGACGATCTCGCACGCAGGCCTCGAGAAGCATGTCATCCTCTGTCTCCAACAAACCGGGTTCTAAGACACTACAAAGCGTGCTACTGCTTTGATTCAATGATGGCAGCTGGTCAAGATGAGAAGAGAGTTTGCGAGGTTCAAGTAAAAGGACAATGAAAGCGGGGTTTGCCTTTTCCAATCGTTCCAAAGGTTTCAAGCAGTCCAATGCGGAGACAATGTTTGTCCTGTTCCGACAACAAACGCCCCTGCTAATTGCAAGCCAGAGCAAGAGAGTAGAGGCGACAGCAAAGCAACTTGGTCACCCGAGAACAAACCGTCTACGGATGGCCAGGGAGTAACATCGGCAGGCACCAATAGTGCCCAGTTCCAAGATCGAGAGCAAAGAAAGCAACGCTCAAAGGATAAGGACCGCGGCCGCGGGGAGCAGCTCGCCACCATTGCTCATCAAACCCCTGGGGTCGATCCCCAAGCCGCAAGCCTAGACGAGCTACCAACGGACTTTCTCATTAGCGGTTCAAAACCCCACGCAAGCCATCTTGAGCTCGCCAGCCGGTCACAGGGGCTATAGAGATTAGAGATTACAGAAAGTTTAGAGATGAAAGAGCACAATGACAAATACTGACCGCAACAGGAGGCTCGCATGTCCAGCACGCCATCCCGAAATATTGGAATGTGAGTACCCTCCCCCGGCATCAAGGCTACTCATTGCCAGTCAGACTCACAGCTTGTCTTGCTAACGTGGGCTTTTATACAGGTCCGAGTGAAAGAGTCGCCCCCTTTGGACGCCGCTCGAATGCCTTTCGCATCAAGTGGTTGTATAAGACGCTGTTGCCGTTCTGTGACACTAAGAACTTCGGAGACTCTTAAAATTAGACGACGCAGGCCTTTATCGCCCGGAAGGGACAGAAGTTTGACCACCACTGTGGCCGAGCACTCCTGAAGCTGATAGACGATGACAAGCGTGACCAGAAGCATAGCCACTCAGGTTCCTTGTGGCGTTTTCTACTTGCCCCACCGCTCTTTTGTCTCGTGCAAGCTTGGACCATCAACACTTTCGAGTCATATGGTGACAAGAAGAGGTGGCAAGACTAGGGATATCTTGGTTGATGAGGGGTGGTACGCGGTTTTGGGGCTTCAATAAAGACTCGGAGTCTGCTGGAGGGTTCCTGTTCAGCCTGTACTCATGGGAGCTGAGTGCTCTTCAACGCCCGGGTAACAGGGAGGGGGGGATCTTTTGGTCGGTTAAAATAACAGACAGAGCGGTGTCAGATTCAACCTATACACAGATGAGGTCTAGTATGCACATAGTCAAAGGCACGCTGCCGTTCTAGGTCTGTAGCCAGAGGGAATAGTCACTCCGCAAAGGAAATAAAGATACCATGGGAATGTTCGCAGAATAATAAGAATGATTTTACATACAACTCTTTCTAGACGGCATCTATCCCAGGTGCCAGTCTAAGGGGGCCTACACAAGATACAGAAGATACAAAGTGGTACGACCCAATCCATTACCAAGCAGCGCCAACCACAAGTCCTCCCCAAACTCTCATCAATTACACATGTAAATCAAGTTTACACAACCAAATCGAATCCCATAGCAAACCCCCCCTCCACGGTATGCATGGGCCAAAGGCATTGGCCAGGGCCTGAGCAAGGCATGGCCAGTTTGTCGGAATCCTCCGGGGGTGACCCGGGATCTAGGCGATGGGCGGCCGAGCCGCCGGCGAAAGCAGAGGCGAGGCGAGCTTCGCCAGGCCGATGGCCTCCTCGGCAAGGTCTCGCAGTTCTTGAGCGGCTGTAGAGGAGGCAGGAGGAAGGAGTATTAGTTAACGAGTCTGTATCCTGCGCACGAGGTGACGATGGAACAGGGAAGTATATTGCTCTCGTGCACGGGGACTAACAGAGGTACAAATCGAGGTGGTTTTGAAATCAAGCCACAACAATAGGACTGATTTAGTAAACATAGGGTCACGGACCATGGTTCCAGTCGCTTGCTGGAGCAGGCAGGGCATGTAATGGGAGCGGATGGATAACTGCCATCAGACCAAAAGATAACTACTAAAGCCTTAGGGTAGGGCACACAAGTGGCACACAATGCTGGAAAGACACGAAGCACAAATGAGGAACCTAGGCGGCCTTGCCACCTAAAAAGGATAGCCAAAGGATGGACCCTGCGGTACTGATGCAGTGGGACTCAAGAGGGATTGGCGATGTGGTAGAATAAAAACACATCACTTTCAAGGAACGGGTCTAGGAATCAATGAATAGCCGCCAACGTGGCGTTGATGTTTTCCATGTAGTGGACTAGGCAGGTGCTTGTCCCCCTTTGGGGGTGCGGGTATCAGAGCGTACTGAGGGTTGTTTGTGGGGGTTTTCTATGTACAGGGGATCATATTTGTCTTTTTTTTTTCTCTGAGCAGATTTACTCACAGCAAGACGACGTCCTCCTGATAGTCCTCACCACATCGATAGGGACGTCTCCGTCCGACCTTCAGTTCTCCTCGTCCTTCTTGTTCTGCTGGCCATTGTTATCCTTGTCAGTGGCAGCGTCGTCGAGGTGGCCCGTGTAGGGCTGGTGGTCAGTTGTGTTGACGAAGCCCTCTTGGGCCTCGTCGACGGTCACGTTGCCGTCCATGATGTTGCGCATGAGGGTAAGGAAGTTCGATTGCTGGTAGCGCGGGGAGTCTCTGAGGCGGTCGACGATCTCTCCAGCCGTGCGGCGCAGGTCTTCGTTGACGTGGGTCTTGGTCGTGTCTTGGGCAAGGGCGTCCTCATCCTCGTCCGAGTGGTCCATGCCCTGCATGGCCTCGTTCATCTCGTACTCGACCATGTCCTGCTCGTCGGCCAGGGCCGTCATGCCCTCCATGAGGTGCTGTTCCAGGGCAGCCTCTTGCTCCTGGACGGTTGGGCCGTGCTCTTGGAACCACTGGGCCATCTCTCCCTCGAATGAGCCCTCGTGGCGTTGGAGGTGCTCCACTGCGGCTTCGACGTCGTTGACGTCGTTGAGGCGGTGCTTTGTGCCCTGGGCCTCGAGCTGCGCAAACCGGGCCGTGAATGCTTCGGTGACCAGGGGATGCTCTGTCTCGTTGGCGGGGGCGGTGGTGGGGACGGTGGCCTGGGCCTGGGCGGGGACGGTGGCCATGTGTTGCTGGAACATTGGGTTGAACTGTGGAGCCATGTGAAATCCCATGGCAGGGGAGGGGGCAGAGATAAGGCCATGGCTAGGGGCAGACATGACACCAGGGACAGGGACAGGACCGTGGCCAACGTTGGCGACGGCAAGGGGGGCCTCATTGTTGGCCTGGAGCTGGCGGAACTCCTCGGCCCAGTTGGGGTTGACGGCCGCGACGTTGGCGGCGGCGGCGGGCTGCGGGCGCTGGGCAAGGGCGCCGAATGTAGACGAGTGTCCCTGGACGGGACCGTTATAATGAGCCGGCATGGCGGGGAGGTTGGGGAGGTTGGCCATGCGGGCCTGGAAGTTGGCGAACTCTTGGTCGCCGTTGGTAGTGGTCTGGGGAAAGCCGGACCGGAAAGTCTGGGAACCAAACAGGGCTTGGTTAGAGGCTTGGGAGTGGACAAAGAAGAAAGCAAAAGACAAAGAAGACGGTATCAGACTTACAGTAGATGGGGTGCCGTTGTTGACGGCACGATCCTGGTGCAGAGAGCGATCTCTGCCAACTTGGTCCTGGAAGGACTTCAGGGGGTTTGCACCCCCGCACATGTTATCCTGGCCGGACATATTTGTTGTTTTGTTCAAGGTCGTGGAACGGTCCTTGAATTGTACTTCGACTTTTGGCGACTACAACCAATATGTGGTGAACTGACGTTTAGTAGCTTGCATAGTGTTTAGGGGATATATAAACAACAATGAGGCTTGATATAAATCAAGGCAAGATCAAGGCAAGAAGGGGATTAAAGAAACGCGTATCGAAACTTACAGATGATAGCCGTGAGCGACAGGTAGTGGCCACGGGCGTAGTGTGATCCTTAATCCGGGACGGTGGTCTGAGGCACGTTGCTTCGAATGTGACTGTCGTCTAGGCAGTAGATGGGGATATGCTCTGTTTCAACCTGTTGCTAGGAGAAGGCAAGAGATATGGCCAAGTAGTCTGTGGCAAACGAGGAGTGATTGCTGAAGCTTTGCTTGTTTTGCAAGAGGACGTGTTGGAACGAGAAAGGTACGGTGACGAAAGGTGAGCAGGTGAGAGGTGATAGTCCGGATGACGGGGGGAAGGGGGAGTCTTTATAGTTTTTTTTTTTGGGAATGACTCCTCGAAAAGAAGTTTGCAGCTGGTGGATACCGTCCCAAAGTCCAGTAACAAAACAAAAGACAGATCTCGTCAACTGCTAGACCAGAGAGGTTCTCAGTTGAACGGTGCAACGGCCGTATCAACGAGGATCCAGCCAGTCAGAGAGCCAGATGCCAGGACCCAGACGGCACGAATCTCCTCCTGTTCCAAAGAGGTGACGTCTTATCAGGAATGGCTAGCTGCTTTTACTTCCCGAGTAGGAAGGCACGGAATTCACCCAGGTTGGTTGTCCGATTTGCGGTTGACGGTCTCACTCGGATTCCATCCCCTAGAGTTGACCAACCCAGGCTTCCCCCTAAACCCTGGCCAACCTTGGGCCAGGCCTTGAGCAACAATGAGCCCTATTCCCAGATCCCAGAACTGATGGTGAGATTGTCAAGTTGGAATATCTCAACTGGGTCGTCTTGTACGTTTTGGTCGTCTCCGTCCAAGTCGCACCTTGTATCCCTTGTTACCCCTGAAAGTCGTTGTTGATATCGTTTGGACTCTGTCTGCACGTGCTTCCCACGTGAGCTCCTGCAGGGGTTCTTGCGCCCCTTAGAAAGTAGAATGCGTACGTACACTGCTAGTTGCAGTGCTTGTCTCTTGTGGTCAGTTCTAAGTCCGTCATTCCCCAAGGCTCGTTTACGGAGACTATGGTTGTTATGGTTGTTTCTTGGGAGATTGAAACATTAATACCGACAAACGCGTTACGTTGAAAGCCGGCGCCACGCGGGCGGGCTCGGCGTGGCGCCGACTCAACTGACACGCTGACCTTTGCCGAGGCACTTTGCCCACACAGACTCCTCTTAGTCAGCTAAGCTGGATGGTTGTGATCTTGTTGGTGTGGCACGGTATCCATCGCAATATAGTGTAAACCTAAGGCGGCACAAGTCCCACATTAGTAGTAGCCACATTCATTGCCCCCTAGTCGTACCTTCCCTGTAAGTCCTTTATTACCCTTGTGCTATTACCACGAACAGTCCAGTAAGTGGGGGCTCAAGGTACCTACTTGTTTCTCCAACTCCCCTAGGTAATCTGTCAGCCATTAGGTAGTCTCAATAAAGCAACGTAGCTATTGTGCTTATTGACTCACCGCCTTCCTGATTGTAGTAAAGTGACTGCTTGGCTTCTTCTTGACTTGGGTGCAGCTGCAGCGTCGCGATGATGAATGTATCTTAGTCTCGAATTAGACATCTGGCTTTTGTTAGCGACATTCCACTGCACGAACTTCCTTTACGCGCATCGCCATCCCCACTGAACGACTTCACGATTTCGATAACCCGCGCCTAACGAACCGCCGACCGAAGACGAATCCGACGATATAAAACGGAACCCACAATGGTGCGTCTTGACCGATTGAAGCTTGTTCCATGTTGGATGCGGAAAGTCCATTGCTTAAAGAGGTGGGACTACAATACACAATGTCGTTCGGGGATATCTGGGCAAGAATGAGCTGGGAAAGCCTACCGTCGAGTGGCGTTTGCTTGTTGAAGACCGGACAGGCTCGGGTGTACAGGTACTCCTGGCGCAAGAAATACTGCCCGTAAGGTCCGAGTTGGATGCATACAAGTATGTCTGGCTGCAAGCTGTAGACGCCGTCCTCAAGTGCTATGCCGAAGCCCCTGTTAGAGTTGCGTACCTTGCTGCGAGGAAACATATTGGATACATCCCTCAGTATCTACCTGCAAAGTTGTTGGCTTCCCCTGAAGAGCAACTCGGAGAGGCTGTACTGAGCTGCACTGAGTTGTAAAGTTGCAAGCTCTTTTGACTCCCTACCTGGATTTTCTTGCACGGATGTTTCAGGGGTGTCGGCTCAAAGTTGTTTGCTTCCCCTGGGGGCCTATGCTCAGGAGTCTACCCCTGAGAGATCAGTCATACAAACGGCCCCAGCTTGACTTTTGGGGAGAGGCTTGTTGAGGTGAAAAGGGGTAAGCCCCTAGCATAGAGGCAGTTCTAGCAGTAAGAAGCTGCGCATTATACTCGTTGGAGGCTTATATCTTGGTGTATCGAGCTGCAAAGCTGTTGAGCTTTCCACGGTGGGCTATGGAGATCTCTTCGGAAGCACCTGGTCGATCGAGCGAGGCTACGATGATCACCCCTATTTTCGCTTGTGCATTTATTAGTTCGCGACTGGGGATGTCTAGAGAAGTTGTCGTTGCGCTCCTGGCAAGTGTCGGGTTTCGCATTGCAATTTACAGGGCGTGAAAAGGTGTGAAGCTTTTACCTTGGTTCTCGATCTAGCGATGCATAGGAGTTTGGAGTCGCGATAGGTTTGCGAAAAAGGTTCAACAGAAGCTGCGCGACGGGGAAAACTGGATGGGCCTGTTCGAGCTGCGATATCGCGGGTCAAAGATGGATGAAATGACCGAGGGTTAAGCATCACCAGTCTGTTAGCGGCGGAGATGGGGCGTGGTATCTTACCAAGATGCAGATATTCGCCATGATGGAGTGCAAGAAGCGATCGACTTGACCTATTCGCCGTCAGTTTCAGGAACACGAAATCTATATGAGAGAATGACTCCTAGGCCCTGAAGCTGGAAGAGTCTGAGGCTGCAAGAGGAGAACTGAAGTGATTCAACGACGAGTACTGGGCTCGCGGGAAGTGTCCATCCGCTAGTCAGGCTCAGACTAGTCATCTCTTGCTAGAGAGACGTCAGCAAAGAAAAGTATCGGGCTTACCATCTCAGAACACTCAGCGAGAGGTTCGTTTACTCGTTATGATGCATGAAAAGTTGTTGCCTGGGTTGCAAACTGACCTCAAACTCTAGGTGAAGGTTGTTGCGATAGTATCTACCCGAAAGAACAGATGAAGCAGGTGCGACCCGGAAGTTACTGCCCAAACGAGAAGGATACAGGCCTGCGATACCGAAGAGAATGGAGATATCCTCGTTAGAAAGTGCTTCAAGCGGTGTACTATGCGACCGAGATAGCTTCACAGCCATATTTTGATGAAAATCGGGCGATCAAGTAGGAAAGCAGACCCAGAAGCGAGTACAAACGACGCCTTTCAACTACTCAGTACACCAAAGAAGGTCGCGAAAGGGCGCGAGGAGGGAGAACGGGAGGATTGTCGCAAGATGGACGAGATAGACCGAGCAGATACAACTCCGAGATCCAAAGCAAGTGCTAAGAACGGTTACTGGAAGAAGAGAGGCACGAATCCCCGATAGCCTATACTACAAGAAGGCATGGGAGCAAGCTTGAAGGAGGCCCATGAGCTTCCACCACTATCACAAGATACGTTACACGAAGAGGCGGACCCAAAACAACAAACCTCGTGACACAGGACAGCGAGGACCACAGAAACAATGGGCGAGATACCTATAAGCATTCCACTTATGGAAACTACTGCGAAAAGGGGATCAGCTAGGACCCAGGCTACATCACATACCCGGTTGCTGTCTACGTGGCTAGCAAGGCGGGAGGACAGGGGAGGAAGTGCAGAGCAAGCGGGCGCTGACTGACTATCCATATAGGGGCTTAGGCGGGAGGTGCTGCGTGGCCCTTGAGTCTATCCAAGGCATCTACATGTCGGAATCCAGACTGGCGGCGGAGTTTGTCTCAAAAACTCCAAACACGGGAACAAAGAGGATGAGCAGGACCACATGCCTAGGGAAGCAAGTGCTTGACAAACTGGCTGCAATGTGGCTGGCGTGGGACCAGAGTGTCCTGATACTAAGCCGACAAGTGGTTTCCAGCGAATACCTCTGGTTTAGATTCGACACCTGCGATACACCAACGAGGGCTTCAAGTGAGGCCCATTCACCACGAGTACACACACCATTAAACCATCAATCAGCACAAGAGAGACTTGCAAGCGCTCCTATCTTGAACTGGAACAACATTCGGAAAGGCAAACTTAGCAGCAATGGACAAGCGCAAGCACCGAGTGAGAACTCGCAAGCAGGCATGCTACAGCAGAGAACAACAAGCCTTTGCCTCTGGAGAACACTAACTAACTATCATTACTGCTACAGGCGACGCAAGTCATAGCAAACTCTGGTCACGATGACATGATTGTGAGATCTCCAATCCCCGAAACGCAGCTAGCCGCGACCTGATATCGATGATCTCGTCACTAACAATGAGCGACGACAGCACGACGCAGTTCTCGACTACTATGGCAGGCGGTTAGCAACATGCTCATCCGACAGGACCATCAAGATCTTTGAGGTGGAGGGCGAGTCACACAGATTAACGGAGACATTGAAGGGGTGAGTTTACGTTCAGATCTCGAGTTGAAAGGCTTCAAATGACCTGGCCTGTCATCTTTGGATATTCTGTTCTACATATTTACACCGACATCTCGCTGACCTCACTTCTTTCCTCAATCTACACAGACACGAAGGAGCCGTATGGTGCGTTGCCTGGGCCCATCCCAAGTATGGCAACATTCTCGCCTCTTCCGGGTACGACGGCAAGGTCTTCATCTGGCGCGAGCAGGGAGGCGCGTGGCAAAAGATCTTCGACTTTGCTCTCCACAAGGCTTCGGTCAACATCGTCTCTTGGTCTCCGCACGAGTCTGGCTGCCTCTTGGCCTGCGCCTCCTCGGACGGCCACGTCTCGGTCCTCGAGTTCAAGGACAACTCGTTCGACAACCAAAACTTCCTCGCCCACGGCCAGGGCGTCAACTCGGTCTCGTGGGCCCCCTCGACCGCACCCGGCAGCATCATCAGCACCAACGCCACCCCGGCTGCCCAGCGTCGCTTCGTCACGGGCGGCAGTGACAACACCCTCAAGATCTGGTCGTGGGACGCCGCGTCGGCCCAGTACCGCTGCGAGGAGGGCGGAGTGCTCTCGGGCCACACCGACTGGGTCCTCGACGTCGACTGGAGCCCCACGGTCCTGCAGAAGAGCTACATTGCCAGCGCGAGCCAGGACCGCACCGTGCGCATCTGGACCAGCGACTCGTCCAACCCGGGCGTCTGGCAGTCGCGCGTCCTCAAGGAGTTCGACACCACCGTCTGGCGCGTGAGCTGGTCGCTGAGCGGCAACGTCCTCGCCGTCAGCTCGGGAGACAACAAGGTCACGCTGTGGAAGGAGAACCTCAAGGGCGAGTGGGCTTGCGTCAACAGCCTCGAGGACTAGGGGGTTTACACCAGCTTGGGTGTTTTTTTTTTTTTTTTTGCGCTGCATAGATAAATGGTTGGAGGAGAGAGGATGGTATGGATGGCTAGAAGAGACAAGCAGGAGTAAAAGCGGGAGGAGTACTACACCGTACCAAGATGAGTTAGTTCCATTACTGCTAGTCTAGTCACTGGTAAAACACAGAACGATTGGCGTTAGGGGTCTTCTTTCAATGTACGGAAACACACCGACACCACCAACTAGATGCTGCTCTTGTGAATGTCGCTCGCTGTTCTTTGGACTCGGTTTGCAGTACAGTCGCAGCTTTGTCGGTGACAATATGGTGTTACATGTGAACGTGCACCGAGAACATTGATGCGCACGGTGGCTGGGAGGTATGTTAGCTCGCTACCGTCTCGGACACTAGGCAGGTAAGCAACCACTGCCCAGCTAGCTCTACAGGTCGACGATTGCAAGCGTTGTGACCATTCATGATTGGCAGTCGTTGCAGAGAGTCCTTTCAGCTTGTCGGGCCGCACTTCAATACTCATCGGGCCCACGCTGTCGCAAGCCTTTGTCCCATCCAACACCCCACGCTACATCTCGTCCATCACCCATCGCCCAAGCTTGTATGGTGCTGTAAGCCACAACGTGAGCCATTTCCATCTCAAACAAAGAAAAGAGTTGGCTATGAAGTCAGGGCACAATCGAATACATAAGCCAGCTGGTCGACAAACTTGGTCAGTGTTACGGCAGCAAAGTTTGAGGACCTGGCCAGATGTGCATCGTCTTGACGCGGCCTACGAGACCTGTTTGTGGTCTGCTTGACGCGCACAGTGTCATCATACAACTGGGATATGGTATACCTGTGAGTTTGTCAACCACCTGAAGTGTGTAGTCGACTGTTCCCATGGCTACAGTGCGACGCTTGCTTTGGTTGACTGGCTTGATAGTCAAGCTGCCTCAGACTCAGTATCACGAGTATGGAAACGTGCCATCAAAGCTCAAGGGTTGAGAGGGACAATTAAATGTGACATGTTCTACTGGAGGTAAGGGATCTCACGAGACAAGAACGGGCCAAACCGAAAGAGTAAGGACAGCCACCATGGAGAGCCACTGACAATCTTACTGAATACCTGTTTCTACGAATATAGGTACCTAACTAAACTTCTCCATACCACATGTTCCCTAGCTATCACTTACGGATCCCCTAGATCTCTTCCTCATAGCCTTCCACAAGCAGTGGCTTTTCGTCAAAGGCCACCGTGTGGCCTTCGTAGAGCGTCTAGGTGCACAAACTCCAAGTTCCGGGTGGCGGTTGAAGCGTAGCCTATTCGGTTTGGGCACCCCAGGCGGCACGGGCCCCAGCATAATGTTCATGACATCGGCGGGTAACATGACGACCGAGGAAGAGACGACAAGAGCCACTCGTTGCGTCGACACGTGGTAGACCTACCTCTTGGTGGTTCGTGACTGTGGCGCTCGCTGTGGATGTTACCTGGAATGAGGGTGTCGATGACCAGGCTTCCCGTCATTGCTACGGTGTGTGTTTGCCCCCGCGAGCAGATAGGTGATGATCAGCTGGACAAGCCGGGCACTTGGCCTTTCGCTAAGGACCTTTGTAGCTGCTTTGCAATCCTTTTAGAGCTGGAGCCCTGATATGTTAGGGTTGAACCGGACTAATTTGTTTGCCATATAGCCATTCCAAGTGTCGGAGATATCACCCTAAGCTACAAAAGTCATCCACAGATGGCGAGCTGCTCCCCGAAAATGTTGCCAATAATGCCTGATATAGAAGGCTGCGAGATTTGGACGGGGGTATGTGACAGTTTCTAAGGCCTTTGAGCAACAACAGTGCGTCCAGAACGTGCAGACTCAGGACCAGGTGCCGCTTCTGGCATGTGAGCATAGGGCGCGCGACCGCGTGTATCTCTGGTGGACGTGGAAGTAAGCAGCAAGGTACCTCAACCCAATCCACCTTCAGTTACCCTCGATGAGGCAAACAGCTCAACCAGTTCTAAGTTGTCTTGGGATGGCCTCGAGGCTGCGTTTATTGGCGGAGAAAGCGAGAATTATGACCTCGTACCCTTGACTTGTCTCGTTGAGGAAACCGCTCGAGAAAGGCATGTAGTTTTGTAGTGCTCGGCTCCTTCGTCTTGTGTCGAAGCTCAAAGCAGCTCGAATCCATCTCAAAAGCACTATAACTGAGGAATGTCTGTGTTTTTTAAGCAGAAGCCCAGTCAGAGTAGAGTACTGGAGGTCTGTTCCTAGTGGTGGACTGTGCCCTGACAATCGATGGGAGCACTGCTGCTGCTCCTGGGTAATGCGCAGGCACTTTTAGCTTTCCCCAAAGATCTAACGGACTGGCCTTGGCTGAGTCTGATGGCAAGAAACAAGCCCCGTATACATATGGATGTAGCTATAATGGACGGCCCACCCACCGGCTTATTCTGTGGTGTAGAATTCAGCCTGTCATCTAATATGGGATCTGTCTGGTATCGAAGTTTGTGACGGTAGTATTGGTCTTGACTGTTTGCAACTTTGTCCCCGGCATCAGCAGCATAGACTGGGCGCCCAGGGGAGACAGCTCCCCGAGGGCCAAGAGAGTGACATGAAGACAACTAACCAGCAAGGTGAACAGGGAAGGTACGGCGCCGCCAATCGTTTGGGTTGCCAAAAGCTACTGCAGACACCCGAGCCGAGCCCCTTATTCAAGTATCCAGTGAGAGATGTGTGTGCCAGCAGAGGCATTGCGGTTGCTGATATGCAAGTCGACGCCCACTCGACTGCAGCTTGTGTGCCCATATCGCCATCCCATAGCGAGTCTGGTCTGTCCTAGGCAAGCTGCGTAGCTGGGTGCAGCTCGTTGATCCGGAGCAAGCTCTTGTGGGAAACTTCAGGTGTTATGAGAGTGTCTTGTTTGTCGGCTGAGGACATGACTGATAAAAGATATTGTAGGGTAGTTAGCTTTGGAAAATGGCTATGAGGTGATGATGATGAGGTACTTGAGCCTCGTTTGCTCTGTGTTCTTGCGGCTCTGGTCTGCTATATGGTTCAGCCAGTTAGCATAGAGCTTTAATGAAAGTCGAAACAAAAAGGCCTGGCTGGCAAGGTGGCAGCAGAAGACGCACAAGAGATGCATGTTAGTTACTACAGTCAGCCCATGCCTCCACTCACTCCATCGACACAGAGGTGTCGTATAAGGCGTCTGTTGTCTAGATGCAAATCCGGTCATCTTTGGAAGTTATGAATCTTGGAACATCAAAGCCAGCTGACTAGAGTCTTCCCAGCTTGTGTGCTTTATCCTTCTTTCTTCATTTTAGTTTTTAGCCCTTTCCCGCTCCAAACGGTAAGGCACCACACACATTTTGGGCAGTTCTTTCTTGTCCTTTATTGACGGGCCGGCATGAACTTTGCTGGATTAAATCGATTGTTCTAGTACAATCCTTACTCTCATTGAAGGCTGGCCAGGCTAGAGCAAGATGATTTGTCCGGATAAATCCTCATCTCATTGTGCAAATATTTCTGTATTTTAACATGCATACCTATCTCACCTACCTCAAACAGCTATTTTAACAATTTTTGCCGTTCCAGCTTACCTACCACCATATACAGCACGTTCTGGCACACTGCACAAGGATATTACGCAGGTGCTTCCTCTATCCAGCTGCGACTCCTTACTGCAACCTCTCACTCACCTACCGCCAATCGCCAAGCACATTACCAACACACACAAGAACAGCACCATGGACCCCTCCTCACCGACAGAAAAAGAGCTATGAGCCACGCTACCGTGCTTCAGCGTGCGTGTCGCGGCACACAACCGTGAGGCCCTGACCAGGCTCGTCCGCCACGCCGAGGAAGCCGAACCATACCACGCCAACTTCATTGGCCCCAGAACCCTGAGAGCGCATCTGCCATCCCGCCTGCGCTAAGTGTGCAAACTTCTCAGCGCCTCAAGTGGCAACGATTGCCAGCCGGGAGGATGAGGGAGGCCAGATACTCATCGACAGTCCCGCCGACGTGGGCCTTTGGCATTGAGGGGTGCGCAACCGTCGGCGCGGGTGGTGAGAGTGAGAGGAACCGCAACAAGTACACAAGTAAAATGAGTGCGGGATTTGGGTAGGCAGACTATTTGGAATTGGCCGAGGACCTGTGGTAGGGAGGCCCGCACGGCATGGGAGTGCGCGCGCCCTGGGCGGCACCAAGTATGGAAAGGGCTCGGGGGGTTGGAGGCTGGGGTACTTTATCTACATGGGTCAGTACGGGGTCGAGGTGCTTGACAACCTCGTGCAGTTGCTGGAGTGGTGCAGGGAGCCCAGAGTGCCGGATCTCGAGCGTTTGGATTGGTACACTGACGACGTGCTTGGGGGTTGAGAGAAGGTAGAACGGTACAAAGGGCAAGTCAAGTTTCTTTATTGATTGCTATATATAGTTGGTACATTAATATCGCCATAATCAATCCATCTTTCCCAGTTCGAGTACAATCTCCAAGATTCCAATCACAGACATTCCTGCCACCAACACCCTCTCTTGTCCGCCGCCTAGGCTTCTCACCATGGCATGGACCCAGACGGGCACTGATGTCTTGCCGAGTGGAGAAACAAGAAGTGTTTCACGACTGCTGTGTTGTTGGAGATTCCCAAATTCGACATGTCACCTGGCGGTACTGCTGCTCGAAGTACAAGGAGCTTTTGTTCAGGTAACTCCAGCCCATAGCGATACCTAGTGCTCCACCTGTACAGATTTGATGATGGCTTCACGAGGATCAGGCCCCCGTCGGATGAGTAAAGGGACTCACCGCCGCCCGCACCCACACGGAATCATGGCCTTCCTGACATACAAAAGCAGAGGGCGCATGCGTTGGTAGATGATGACCCAGACCCTATACAAGCACAATACAGAGATAAAGCCGCCCGCAAGGAAGGGACCAGGATCCCTTAGACAAGAGAAAGGGGAGGTGATCATGTTGCTCAGCCGACCTTCCACAACACCAAGCACCGACACATCAAATCCCGACCCCACACGTGCAGACTGCCTCGGACACCCGCAAAATATCTCGAGCTAAAGTACAGTTGCCAGTCCACAAACGGTCATAGTCGCCCTGGATATGGGATGGCAGAGGCGGAAGGTGTCGCTGTCGCCGTCTGACCCGTCTGCACCTTCGAAGATCTATTTGCTTGGTATAGAAGCGACTCGGATACGTGATTTATTGTGGAAGCAATGAACAGAATTGTCTGCCGTCAACTTTAACTCTTGGTGCTTCAAGTCAAAGGAACGAATCATCCTCCTGCGTCAACCTCCCCAACTCTTAGTCGTCAACCTGAGGCTTCCCGTCAACCTGAGGCTTCCCACCAACCATGACAAATAGGTACCGGCCCGTCAACCAACTGGGAAGGTGGACCGGCTCGCCATCGCCCAGAGGATACGTTCCATCTCCATCCTGATCTGAACGAGCAGCAGCCTCCAACAAAGAAGGACGTCGGCGGGTGGTGGGGTCAAAAAAGTGAACCCTTTGCAGCCCATGCAGGCAGGCTTTCCCACGTCCGAGAGAAGATACGAGGCTACCAGATCGACCAGGACGGCCCCCTAGCGCGCTAGCCACCACAATAAGTGATTTAGAGAGTTGCCGCATGCCCGAGGTAACGCTGGGGATATGCATGAGGTACACGAGCCTGATTCAAGCAGCCTCAATAGCGCAGAGATGCGACGGGTTAGCATGGTAGCCTCGACTCTGTTCCTGTCAAAGGAAGCAAGGCTGCACAAAGCACCATGATCCACTCGGCTAAGCTCTGCCCGAGGGGCTGCTGCTCTGGGATGCCGGAGAACACTACCTATACAACGGTTGGGACCTTCAGGCTAGCAGGCCAGTATTGAAGGGCTCCTCTGTCCACTTGCATGCCCGCCCAACGAGGGGTGGGGCAGTTAGGCAGCTGTGAGAAAAGACAGAGGATGGAACATTCCAAGTGACAGCTACCTTGACTAAAGAGGGTGGCTAGTTCTTGAGCTCAACTTTATTACGAAAATAATGTCGTAAAAGCAGTAAGAGCAGAGCCAGGTGACTTGTAGCTGTGAGGCTCAAGGTGGATACTATTATGAACATAGGAGAAGGCCAGGATGCCCATAAGTAGAGATAGAGGAGGAAGCGTTGTTCAGTCATAGTCTGATCTCCCAGTTGCCTCATTGGCAAACTAAACCTTGTACTGCATGCAGATGATGGCCAGGAGGTGCCTGGGCCTGGATCTTGCCCCCGTGGCTTCAGCGTACATTCTGAAGAGGGTTCGGCCTCGGTCCTGTTCTCGTCTTCCGGGATCAAGAATAGCACTGATTGTTCATCCCACTGACGGTTGTTGCGGTGGCGATTCATGTTTCCATAGTCGTCAACCTGGCAGTCTATCAAGCCCCACTACTTAGAGCTATCAGGCCTGTCAATGGCACTGGGCTTTTCCGAGCTGCTGCCAGACTTCCACTTCCGCTGGTACCACAGCCCCGCCGAGTGCAGGTCTGCTATTGAGCCTGCGCAGGTCGACATGTCTGTCTTTCCCACCCCCAGGATAGCCGAGCACGCGAACTCTCCTCCAGCGAGGAGAAGCGGCCGAGCATCTGAAGGACAGCTCTACGCTTTCCTTTGGCTGATTCCAGACCTTGTTGCAGATCTGATTGGCAGGCAACCCGCCTGATAAGTTGCCATTCTCTTCCATCACCGTCAACTCTCTCAAGTGTCAACAGAAGTTAAATATTGCTGGAGCCGGGAAAGTAACGACAGGCAACCAACCACCTGCACACCTGCCAAGGAACCAATTTCGATCAAGGTATGGGAAGTTTATTGTAATCCACCTCAGAAACCCAAAGGAGCGTGACCAAGTCGAACAAATAGGTATCCAAGAAAAAATGAGAGAGATGATAATGCGTGTAAACAGCAAACATAGGAGTAAACGACTGAACTGCGAGACTGGCTGGGTTGTTGTAGGCCAGGTAGCTGCGTTTGGCAGTAACTCATGCTATAACTGTACGCAGCTGCTAAACTTTTGCCATGATAGAAGTTATTAATAGCTAGCGGTGACGTAACTAAAGACCGAAGCCAGATGAAGCCATCTGATAATTAAGAACCCAAGTTTGCTCAATAGATCTACCAATGATTTAGTCCCCACCTTAATAATTCAGACCAGCACGAGCACCTAGGGGCCACAAAGGCACGATATTGGTTTAAGTATACCACCAATACACACACAAAATTCTTCTTCTTCTTCTTCTTCAAAAAAAAAAAGCAACACATGGGCATATATATCGACAGACTTGTAGGGCAATCATCTCGATAATTACGTGCGATAAACGTAACAGAAACGCATGCTTGACATCAAGACAGCAGCTGTTGATGATGCCGATAACACTGAATGCATGTATCGCAAAAGTCAAAGCATCATCATGAACAAGGGGGAATAGTAAGGGATGCAACCAGAACAAAAGAAAAGAAAACGCAAAGCAGTCGCACATGCGATCGAATGATCCTCGAGGAGTCGAGGGACAAAGTTGAACAAGTCCGTGGGACGGAAATGCCAAGTAGCAACCTCAACTTTTGACTTGGCCAAGACGTGTCAGCTGCAACAGAATTTCTAGAAAACACTCTGAGAATGTAACGTCAAATACGCTGTAAAGAGGTGTGACGTTCTTCATCTTTATGATGATATTGCTGTGACGCCTTGCCCACTATCGTACCATGTAGGTGGGGATTTCAGTGAGGTCCCCCAGTGGCACTCAATCAGGGGCTTTCGGGTTTACCACCAACCGACTTTTTGGTGTGGATGCTCCCCAGCAAAAAAAAAGTAAGAAAAGAAAGCCCCTTGGCGCCTGCAACCCGTTCCAGGCCGAATCTATGATCAGTGCCCGAATTATCGACGTTAGGTCGCGACACTACGCAGACCGACTCTCGAGAATTTATAGCACTTTAGCCACCAATCTGGCCAAGGAAGATAGCAGCAACAATAATGATAGCTGCCGAAATATTAAAGCATTACACATCTTGTGCCAGCAAAAGCCTTCGCGCCGCTAGCACCACACCAATCGAAAACACTATTTAGCCACTTTTTGCGCACGCGCCGCGCCGTCAAACCTTGAGACGACGCCCTCGTTCTCTCACTCTTTCCTATTTATCAGAGAGATCCTTGAAAACAGCAATGGAACAGGCCACCGCTGCCGCCGCGGACGAACCTCCGCCCTCAGGCAATGCCACGACACCGCACCTTGCCCTGCCCAACGTGTCCAGTAGCTCCATATCCGAGATGCCCAACCCTCGCTACTCAAAGCTGCACCTTTTGGTGGTGGCCAACGGCTCCCGTGAGACTGCTTCCTGCGCCGCCATTGCGATGAGGCTTTCCAAAGACCCCAAGATCGCCATCAGGGTCGTTGCCGACGATGTCGCCCCGCAACTCAACCAAACCTTTGCCGTGGAGCGGAACTATCCGATCAAGATACCAGACCAGTCCGACGATCGCATACGAAACATATCACGGCATCAACACAGAGCCGCCGAGCTGGTCGAGTGGGCGGACCTCATGGTGCTTTGTCCCATAGATGCTGATCACTTGGCTAAGATGATGAGCGGACACTGCGACACCATGATTCTTGAGGTTTTGCGAAGCTGGGACGCTTCCAAGAGGATATTGCTTGTTCCGGGAATGTCGACAACAATGTGGGAGAACCCCGTCACCAAGCGCCAGATAAGCAAGCTGCACCGCAAGTGGCACTGGGTCCGTGTTCTGCCGCCCATACTATGGCGGTACGAGCACCTGGATGCGCCTCCATACTTTAAGCGCATCGTGGAATGGACCGGTCTCAACGAGGTCCTGGGCATAATTAAGAACCAGGCAGACCTCCTTACCATGGGCCACGACGTAGACGTGCCCGCCCGCGAGTTGGTGGCGACATCACCATCCTTCTCCAGCCCGGAGGGGCACAGGAAACGGCCGGTGCTGCCGCCCGAGATCTGGAGTCTTATCCTCGAACACACTAGAGATTGGGAGCTGGCGCATTCGCTCGGCGTCTTCACAACCCTCGACATGCCGGAGCCATGGCGGACCGAGCCCAAGGATACGTCGGACCCGTTGCAGGTCTTTATGCACCGCCTCGAGTGGCGGCTGCTGACCGCGGACACGGCGGCGATATGCAGCGTGCTGGAGACGGCGCCGGCAAACCTCACGGACCTGTCGGCGCTGGCCATCAAGCTCATCTTCAAGTTCGCCCTCACCGGCGTGCTCTCCTACATCGAGGGCCACTGCCCGATCGTGTTCCGCAACTTTGATGGTAAGACCATCCCCACCAAGGCGTCGGCGTACTACGGCCGCACCGACATCCTCGACTGGTGGGCCAGGTCCCCCTCGTTCCTGGAGAAGCAGTACGACCAGGAGGCGATGGACAACGCCTCGCTCTACGGGTACATACACGTCCTCGAGTGGTGGCGGCGGTCGGGCCTACCGCTCAAGTACAGCGAGGCGGCCATGGAGCAGGCCAGCGCAAAGGGCCACATCCGCGTGTTGGACTGGTGGCGCGAGGCGGCCATGTCTACAGGCGGGCCGGTGGACAACAGGGACCCCGAGGCCAGGCCCGTGGAGCTCAAGCCGGGCAAGTCGCTGCTGTACGCGGCGCAGGCGGGCCACACGGACGTGCTGCGCTGGTGGATGAGCAGCGGCATCGCAGTCGAGCACCAGGACGAGGTATGCATGAAGGCGTCGCGGGGTGGTAGGGCCGACGTCCTCGAGACGTGGAGGCTGCTTCGCGGGGACAACAACCTCATCTTCACCTCGCAGGTACTCGTCGACCCTACGATATACTCGTACATTGGCGTGCTGGAGTGGTGGAGGAAGTACGCGAGGGGAGAACTGACCGGCATGGACGGGCAGCCGGCCAAAAAGGTCGAGTACCGTACCATGGATATCGAAGAGGCTCTGGAGGATTCTTTCGGCGACCAAACAGCCGTGAGGCGGTGGTGGGCCGAGAATGGGCTTAATTTGGGCTTGGGCACGAGCGAGTGGCTCAAGGTACGCTATCTTTGAGCGTCAAGTTGCTTTAGCTCTGGATTTTTCGACACTCTGCACATGTGAAAGGCTTTAGACACAGAGGCCGCAGATGAGGTGGCCTTTGTCACTAGGTGAAGTAATAGTTATAATCTAAACCTAATAAGACAAACGTTTTCAGGGGTATATTATAAGCCAAACTCCAAACGCCTGCCAGTGTTTTAGGTGGTTTTGCAGTAACTCGTTGTCCGTCGACCATTATCCGTTATTGGAATTTTGCCGGTGTGCTAGGTATGAGTCTTCTCAATGCCTCGATCTGGCGAACTTGTGCCTCCTTACGTAGGTCAACAATTCCACGTTTATCTGGCCGCCTCATGCCGTTTGAAAAGACAACAGTGCCATCCGGAATCCGTTCTTTAGAAGCAATGACAGACCGTGGCGTGATCGTGCAGTACTACGGGATCAGACGATGGCTGTCAGTATTCAAGCCGCTGGGCAAACTCTCGTGCACCCTATCGCATCTCACCTTTCCAATATACGCGCCTGACCCTATCTTGCAACCGACCCCAACCGTAGTGCCCTCGCCGATCATAGTACCACCACACTCGATGCTCGCGGCGGCCTCGACCGTGACGTAGTCCCCGATGGTGACCGAACCCTCGGCCCTGTTTCCGCCGGCGCCGAGGAGCACCCGCTCGTGCACGATGCAGCGCCGACCAATGTTGACAGGACCGCCCTCGCTCTCCAGCCGGGCCCGCGGGTGAATAACGGACTCGGACGAGATGGTAATGGGGTACATGCCAGACAGGATTGCCGAGTCGTGAATCGTGATGCTGGACGAGAAGTGCACCGGAGCTTTGGGCCCGGCCTGGGATGCGGCCGGCATGATCGAGTTGCGCTTGTTGGACGACATGCTGGGCTATACTCTGGGGGTTTTGTGTCGTTACCCAAAATCCATTCCTATAAATTTTTTTAGCAATTTTGAGCGGATGCCGTTGACTCTCGCTGATAGGATTTAGCGGGCGTGGAAGCATCAAGACATCATGAGGAGCTCAGCAACCTAACAAGCTACGAGCTACGATTCGGGTGGATCCAAACCGAACAGACCCACAATATCAATAAGCAACCAATAATGAGCCCTGAAATTCCGATCTCCAAGCAGACTGCTTCCAATTCATAGAAACCTCATCGCTTCGGCAATTCAACCCGCATTTGACATTTCGCCCCTTCAATCGACGACGACGACTACGCCCTCCCAGCAGGCCATTGACCCTCATAAATCTGCTCAGCGGAGCAGCATCAACCACCGCCTATCACACACAAAACAAAACCACGATGCTGTCAAGAACAACGGCCGCCCCGTTGGCTCGGGTGGCTGCTCGGCCGGCCTGCAGCATCGCCGCCACACAGCCGCAGCAGCCGGCGAGGTCTTTTGCAACCGTCCAGGATGGCACGCCGGCCCCAAAGCGCACGTACGGTGGACTCAGGGACCAGGACCGCATCTTCCAGAACCTCTACGGCAGGTATCCGCCGGACCTGAAGCACGCGAAGAAGATGGGCGACTGGCACAAGACCAAGGAGATAATACTCAAGGGCCACGACTGGATCATTGGAGAGATCAAGGCTTCCGGCCTGCGAGGACGAGGAGGTGCCGGCTTCCCGTCGGGTTTGAAATGGGTGCGTCAAGCCTCCATGCGTTTTTACTCTGCTTTGTTCCGATCAGGTCTGATATTAACATTTTACGCCAGTCATTCATGAACTTCAAGGACTGGGACAAGGACACGAAGCCTCGGTACCTGGTCGTCAACGCAGACGAGGGCGAGCCCGGAACATGCAAGGATCGTGAGATTATGCGCAAGGACCCCCACAAGCTTATCGAGGGCTGTCTCGTCGCAGGACGTGCGATGAACGCGACGGCTGCCTACATCTACATCCGTGGAGAGTTTTACCACGAGGCTGCGGTGCTTCAGGGTGCCATCAATGAGGCTTACGCCGACGGCCTGATCGGCAAGAACGCATGCGGTTCCGGCTACGACTTTGACGTCTTCGTGCACCGTGGAGGTGGTGCTTACGTCTGTGGCGAGGAGACGTCTCTGATCGAGTCCCTGGAGGGCAAGGCCGGCAAGCCGCGTCTCAAGCCCCCTTTCCCTGCTGCCGTCGGTCTTTTCGGTTGCCCGTCGACCGTTGCCAATGTCGAGACGATCGCCGTCGCTCCTACAATCTGCCGTCGTGGTGGTTCGTGGTTCGCCGGCTTTGGCCGTGAGCGCAACCAGGGCACCAAGCTGTTTTGCATCAGTGGCCAGGTTAACAACCCTTGCACGGTCGAGGAGGAGATGTCCATCCCGATGCGTGAGCTGATCGACAAGCACTGCGGCGGCGTACGTGGCGGCTGGGACAACCTCCTCGCCGTCATTCCCGGTGGCTCGTCCACTCCAATCCTGCCAAAGAACGTTTGCGACGACCAGTTGATGGACTTTGACGCCCTCAAGGACAGCCAGTCTGGCCTGGGAACTGCCGCCGTCATCGTCATGGACAAGAGCGCCGACGTTGTGCGCGCCATTGCTCGTCTCTCACATTTCTACCGTCACGAGTCTTGCGGCCAGTGCACTCCCTGCCGTGAGGGTAGCAAGTGGACCGAGCAGATCATGCACAGGTTCGAGCATGGACAGGGCCGCGTTCGTGAGATTGACATGCTTCAGGAGCTGACGAAGCAGGTTGAGGGACACACTATCTGTGGTAAGTGAAACATTATAATCTTGAAAGGCGCTGGAGCATCTGCTGACAATCCGTTCTTAGCTCTGGGAGAGGCTTTCGCCTGGCCCATTCAGGGACTTATCCGTCACTTCCGCCCTGAGCTTGAGAAGCGGATGGCGGACTTTGCCGAGAAGACTGGAGGTGAGGCTTTGGCTGGAGGTTGGACCCATGACACGAGGCAGCAGGGCAAACTTGTCGCTCCGGGTCAGTAAATAAGTGTTTTTTTTTTTTTTTTTTTTTTTGGAGGTGAGCAGAGTTGGGGCCGATTGGAAGTTTATCCGAGCTATTTACAAAAGATGGGTCAGGTTAAGGTGATCGGAGCAGGTAGAAGAATCCTGCACGTCGTGCATACGCAGGCTCCTCTTGCCTAAGCGTAAGGGCGAGATGTACTGTATTTACTATGTTGGTGTTTCTGCGAATCTAGTGTTTTCGCTTTTTGAACTACAGTCGACATCAAACTTTAGACAATCTTGTTTGCAACAACTCAGGAACAGACGCGGCTTTGGCAGATTTGGCTCTTGTGCCATTGCGGCTACTGACGGCGTCTCATGGCATTGGAGATGCGGCTATGTACTGGGCCTGTTTTCGGAACTGAGCCTGCATCCGCGCAATCGTCCCAACCAACATTGACCAGGTAAGATAGTCGTCTTGGCATCTGCATGGGATTATCTCGGCTCCCTATCAACGGTGCGGGGAGCAGAGATATACTACCAGTCATTGGTCGGTAAACATCAAAATCGATGCATGGGAATATCTAGCCCTATTCAAAGAAATTGAAGCCAAAATCATCAGCAATCACCACTCCAGAGTTCCTGGACGTTGACATATAGATTGTCGGTATATTTGTCTTTCAAAGTCCTTTGAGTTTTTCTCTCGCTTATTCATCGATATCTAACAAAGATACTTTAGGCAGAAGCTACGATCTTTATTCACAATGTCCCAACCAGCTGCCAGGACCAACCCGGCGGTAGCCGATGAGAAGCCCGTAGCCATGATGCGCGACGGATCCGTCGACGCCGAAGTGGCTCACAACTACATCATTGACCCAGCAGCCGAGGCTCGTCTCAGACGTGTTCAGGACCTCCGCGTCCTACCTATGGTGTTCCTCATGTACTTCTTCACCTTCCTCGACCGGACCAACCTCGGTAACGCCAAGGTGGCCGGCATGGAGGCGGACCTCGGCCTGGGCACGTATGGCTTCAACATCGGTGCGTGCCTGTACTACGGCGTCTACTTTTTCGCCGACATACCGGCTTCGCTGAGCGTCAAGCGGTTCGGCAACGTGGTGCTGCCGCTGAGCTGCATCTCGTTTGGGGTCGTGACGCTGGCCACGGCCTTCATCACCAACCAGGCCGGCTTCTACGCCATGAGGATCCTGCTGGGCCTGACGGAGAGCTTCCAGTTCCCAGGGTTGAGCTACGTCGTGTCGAGGTACTATCGCCGCAGCGAGGTCACCACGAGGGTGGCCTTTTTTATGCTCGTTGCCGCTGGGCTTGCTGGTGGGTTTGGAGGGCTGCTTGCTTCCGCTTTGCTATCTGTTGGGAGTATCGGAAGCGTGTCGTCATGGCGGAATATATTTCTTGTCGAGGGGTATGTACACTAGTTTTATACTTTTATCACCTTTCGAACTCCGCACCTTTTGATAGAAAAAACTCAATATTTACTAACCAAACAACAGCATAATCACCATCTGCGTCGGCATCATCTCTCTCCACTTCTTCCCGGCCGACCCTTCCAAGACGCGCATCTTCAACCCGGAACAGCGCGCACTAGCCATGGCTCGCCTCTTCCACGACCAGCCTGCGATCCGAGACCACAAAGAAAAGATGACGTGGGCGCTGATCAAGCGCGGCGTGCTCACCCCGAACGTGCTGGCGGGCGCCTGGATCTACACCTGCAACCAGGTCAGCGTGCAGGGCCTGTCCATCTTCACCGTCACCATCCTGCGCCTCAACTACCCGGGCCTCAGCACCGTGCAGATCCAGCTGCTGTCGGCGCCTCCGCCGATAGCGGGCGCGGCGTTTGCGCTGTGCGTGGCCTACGTCGCCATGAAGACGCGCAGGCATGCGGCCCTCATCGCGGCGTGCGCGGGCCTCAACGTCGTCGGGTACGGGATCTGGCTGGGGTCTTCCAGTCCGCAGGCTAGGTACGCGGCGATATTCCTCAACACGGGAGGCGGGTTTGCGTTTGGTGTACTGGTGCTCAGCTGGACGCTGGCCAACGCCGCGCCGGATACGGTCCGTAACGTGGCCAACGCTGCCGTGTCGGGACTGGCCAACATTGGTGAGTTTTTTGTTTGCCTTGGGCTTGCTCGCTCTACTTTGTTTGAGGTGCCATGTCAGCACCAATATGGTCCTCGACCCTCTGACTAATCTCTACATACGCCCGCAGGTTCTATTGCTGCAACTTGGAGCTACATCAACACGGACGCCTCGACGGGGTACCGGATAGGAAACAGCCTGAACACGGCCACGGCCTCGTCCGTCATCTTCGCCGCGTTGGGATTGATGTTTTACCAGATTCGGGAGAACAAGAAGCGGGACCAGGGAGGGCGCGACTACCGGCTTCAGCGTGATCAGATGCGCGTGGCGACGCTAGGGCATCTTCATCCTGAGTTTAGGTATATTCACTAGGGGGATTGTGCCTAAATGTATATAGATGGGGTTGGGAGAGAGAGAAGTAGACACAGGTGAAGTTTTCATCCAGCAGCTGTGGAAGTTGGTATAACTTTAAATAATTGATGACCATACCTATATTTCTCACAAATATTCTAAGAAATGGGCTTTAGCTGGTGCAGAATTGCAATGTAGGCATGGTTTTTTTTTTTTTTTTTTGGTTTTGGTTTTTTTTTTGCGTATACTCCCGCTTCTTACATCTAGTATAGACCCCATATATAACTCGTAGTTTTCTTTTGTTTTCTGTGTAATGTATTCTTGTCAAGTGTGATGCATAAGGCAATATGCGAACACAAGCGAACCTTTACAAAGATACAGCGTGTCGGCGGGTCTTGGCATCCCACAGAACACCTGCAGGGGTTATATGTTTTCTGTTGATTACAAATTGCCCTGAATCATCGCTTGAAGCAGCATCGAACATCCTCTGTTTTCATTCTTTTTCTTTCACAATATCCACAGTCTTTTACTTGGTATTCGCCTATTGGGTCTCATTTTCAGTCTACAAAATGCAACAATTTATTAGGTTCAGCTCTGACCAACGTAAGTTTAACCACGGGTGAATGACATTACCACCTGCCTGAAGCATCAATTTACTGACTTTTTTCTCCTTTGCGCCATGCCCAGTTGGTCTTGAGCGTATTTTACGTCTGTTCCAATCAATCGCCCAAATCATCCTCGGCGTGCCCTTCCTGGCTTTCACCGCCACGGCCTGGATCAACAGTCTGCCATCTACGGTAGCGGCCTTCTCATCCTTGACTACTGGTGAGAAGCCCATCGCCCCGGCA
Source organism: Magnaporthales sp. P1609 (assembly GCA_003709005.1). Lineage (NCBI taxonomy): Eukaryota > Fungi > Ascomycota > Sordariomycetes > Magnaporthales > Magnaporthales sp. P1609. The sequence goes on along the minus strand of PELF01000007.1, from coordinate 2,072,036 downwards.
CCACCCCTCAAGGTAGCCGACACGCTCCACCTGCTTGGCGACCTCAAGAGCAAGTTGGCCTTGGCCCGGCGCACCGTCCGCCTCTTCTGGTTTCTCGGCTCCTTCCAGGCCGCCCAGCAGCTCTACTCGTCCGCATCGGCCGGCAGCCCGGAGATCTGGCTCGACGTCGCCTCCCGCTCCTTCAACGGCATGTACCTGATCCTCGAGACGGTCACGATGCCGGACGTGGTCGGCACGCCGCACCTGCGGCTATTCGGCCCGGCCCTGTCGGCGACGCTCAACGTCGAGGCCCAGCGCTTCTGGCTTCTGGCTCTCATTTGCGCCGCCGCCTCCAGCTGTTTGAAGCTGCTGGCTACGTATGGACAGTCGGCAGTTCCCGAGAGCGGGGACGGGTTTGGTGCCAAGGTGGGAGAGAAGAAGGCCGCCGAGGACAAGGCCAAGGCGGCTGCGGCTGCTGCGGCTGTGGCTCGGGAAAGGGGTGCGAAGCGGCGGGCACTGGTGAGGAAGCTGGTGGCGGACGTGCTGGACATGGCTGCGCCGGGAGTTGTGGTTGGATGGATGGATGTAGACGCGGGGACGGTGGGGATGACCATGTTTGTGACTACGCTGTTGACCGGATACGATGTTTGGAAGAAGTTTGCTTGAGGGGGTGACTTGAGGTGTATATGCGAACGGGTCGTCATTCTGCCTGATTTACTTTGAACATGGACCTTGTTCGACCTGTACAAAGGCTTAAAGAGGTTATATATCCAGATTCAAGTGAGATATTGCCAAGTCTATACTGATAGGATGAAAGTATGGGAGTAAAGACTAATTGAGACATAAAAGAGTGACATGTTTGGTTATAATGCAACAAAGAGAACCGGCCATATGATTGCCAAGAAAGACTTGAAGAATGTGGAAAGAGATACAAGCACAACCAAACTCCAGATGAGCGTTCGCCCAAAATTCCCCAGAACCAGCCAGATGGTATAGAACCCTCAGGCCAGAACAAGACCTTGACTATCTGGCTGGGGTTTATATGATTCGAGAATCAGGAGACTTCGAAAGCCGACAGCCTCAAGCAACGATCGAGATATGCTCGCCACCCCGGTCAGACATGACAGGAGGAGAAACAGGGAGTTGAATCTGGCGTTGAACGTGTGCCTCGACGTCCTCGTCGGCGCATATGAGCACCGTCGCTCCCCTACAAAAGCGGAGCTTTTCGAGGAGGACAACGAGAAGTTCGAATGCACTTTTGTTTTTTCGAGGTAAAAACAAAAGTCAGATATTTTCTTTTGTATGATTGCATATTCGAAAAAAAGAGAAAAAAAAAGAGTTGTCGTATGAAATGGGAAACTTACACAACAAGCCAGCCAAAAACATAACTAGCCACGCAAGTCGCATACTCATTCTTCCCATACCAATTATGCGGTCCGAAATACCCACGATTCACCATGTGAATGGAAAGCACAATGATTATTATTACCGCCATGACAAGCTCGAAAAGCCACGTCATGTTCACATGTCGAACCTTGGAGTCGCTGCCGTCTAGTATGTCGTAGCCCATCAAGAGTGATCTGGACTCGTCGTTGTCATCATAGTCGCCGCAGTTAACACTGAAACAGAGTATCTGGAAGGATAATATTGGCATCTTGGACCCTAACACGCGCGTCTTGATATGTCGGGCCAAAATGTGAAGGTTGATGAGGAAAGTGATTATAAGGGATACGATCATGGGCGCGGTGGTCGACAAGTGGCGGGTAAAGCCGAATAGGAACAAGTCGACAAAGGCAAACAAGCAGATGGCGTGACGCAGAATATTGACGACGTGGATGTGAATCTTGACTGGGTTCCTGCACGGCAGCCGTGGGTATTCGTCCTCTGAGCTTATGCTGGCTTGACGGTGGCTGGGCGAGTTCACCAACCTGGGGTTGAGGATTGGGGAAGCTGCATGGCCGAAACCTGAGGATGAAGCCATGGTGACGTTCTTTTCGTCGAATTCGTATTGTGGAGGGACGATTAGGACTTTGTGAGGAGGTTCTTGGTCTGCCAGACAGAATGGACAAGACACTGTGGCTTAGGATAGTTAGATACAATCCTCTTTAAAACAAAAGGAAGACTGCAATGCGTTTGTGTTAAAAGGAAGAATAAGAAGTCGACATTTTCTCACTTTTGGGTCGGCACAGCAAGGCTTTAATATTCAAGCTTAAGCTCCGTGTAGTCTCGGAGCTTGGATGCCTGCAAATATCGAATGAACAGAAATACAATGCTGCCTACTAAATGTTTCCCCTCTTGAAAAGACACATACACTCTAACCTTTACAACACCATGCGTTTGAATTATGAGGGGTGAAAGATAACCTCAGTTCGTAGGCCAGATTCCAAAAGGGGGGGGATCATGACCAGAACAATAAAGGCGTCGTAATGTGGAAGGCATTGTATGTTGGGGGTGGATACCGACAGTTGTGGTACAACCAACCGATAAGTACCAAATATCGCTGCCTGCTCTTGGCGTCAGATCATTATTGTACTTTTGCAATCCATCAAGCTACGCCCTTGTACGCCTAAATGGTGAGTACTGAGTAGTCTGGGCCAAAACATGTCCAGCAAAGGATGGTGGGGCAATGAATGCCTGCCAACCTTGTACCTGTATTGTAAACCCGGCCTGCCTTGTCAGTTGATGATGGCGACAGAACGGCGAGGTAAAACAACTTTATCAAGATAGAACAAAGATCTACAGGTGACCAGACCAGCCTCACGCTGTCCCATATCCCGGGGCTGTCATTCAGCTGGAATGGAGTTCAGTCGCCACAAGGCCACTGCAACTCGTTTATATTGGTTCCTGTGTGACGATCATCATCCTCCACTGGCCCAACCATAGCCATCCTACAGAAGATCTGTCTGTCCGTTTTGAAGCATTGCAGTAGGAGAACACAAAAGGGGAATTTTTGAGCAACATGACAAAAAAACAAAAAAAATTGAATGCTCACTACCAGGGTCGAACTGGCGACCTTCGCATTACTTGATATGTTTGTTAGACATATTAGTACGACGCTCTAACCAACTGAGCTAAGCGAGCTGAGCTGTTGTTGAAATCGGATGCTCGGGTTGATACTGAGTACGTAGTTAGGTTGCACATGCCGCGACTCACTTTGCTTTCCATAAACAGCAGGCATTGTTGTCTGATCAGGAAAGTCGAAAGCGGAGTGGTTCGATTCAATTCGATCCACTAGACTAGCTCGTGATTCTCCGCGTAGGAGCGTCATTATAAGATTAACGGACCTTAGTTATTCGTTGACGTAAGGCTAGTTAAATGCAATCCAGCTAGTATCGAACTCGAAAAAAGACTTGCATCTGTTCATTGATTAAAAGAAGGGTCGGATTGATATTTCTGGTGTTTCCGTATCACATTCATCACAACACATTCACTCTGGTCACTGCCTGTCTGAAGCATCACCAGCCCATCATGTCATCCCCACTGCCGTCAACTTCAACCATCAAGGCCGTGCAGGTCGCGTCGCTGTTCACCGTAGCGGTATCCAGCGGCGCCAAGCTCGGTCTGTCCATCTTCATGGTTCCCCGTCTGCTCGAGTCGCCCGGCCCGCTTATGCTTCGCCAATGGGACAAGATGTTCGTCTCGGGCCGCGCCATCCTTCCCGCAGCCGACGTGCTCTCGGCCTTGGGATTCTCGTACCTGGCCTACTCGCGCGTCTTTGGCGAGAGGACTGCCAAGCTGTACACCCTCGCCGCCGCGCTCTCGGTCGGCATCGTCCCTTACACCTTTTTAATCATGTCGACCACCAACAACAAGCTGCGCCGCCGCGCCGAGCTGACAAAAACCTTGTCTATCACGGACGAAAGGGCCGAATCGGCAGAAGTGCGTGAGGGAGACAGGTTCCTCGTCGACCACTGGGGGGTGTTGAACCTCGGCCGCACCGCTATGCTGGCCGCCGCGGGTCTGATTGGTTTGTATGCCTCGCTCTGATTGTCCTTGGGCCTTTCGGGATTAGCTGTGGGTATCATCAGAGACAGTTGACGGCTGTGCGGGCCGGTGTTGGGTCAAGGTCAATACGATTGATACGCACCCACAGCCGCCACGAGGTTGTCTCGGGTTTCGGGTTACTGATTGTAGAAAAGCCACAGTTTTGGTGTTTGTGTGCGTGTATGTTTTGAATTGCATTACCTGAGATCCGCAAAGGCTATTTTTGTCCATGTGCTAATCAAAGCACCAAAGGATCGGTTGTACAAACCACGCGTGGATCTTTGTACCATCTGGATGGCAAAGAGCTTGTTCCTCCTGGCGTTATTAGCATCAAGGGTTTCATTTGTTGTTAAGATTTGTTCGTCTAACTCTGCTTGAAGTCAAATTAGTACTACTGAGTCTGGTCATCGTATCTATTGCAGTGGGCTGAAACGACTTTACCGAGAATATGCTTTGTCTTGCTAGGACACATGCGAAGCTTTATTGACTCCAATACTGCAGTACTACAGTACTGCACGCTAGACGCATTGTATATGGCCTCAATTAGATGAGCAAGACCCATCCCATTTGGCAAGTACAAAAATACTACCGACCATAACCAAGCTCGCTAACACGAGAGAAATCCACCAGCACCAAAAAGCCACCCACAGCAAAACACGCTTTAGCCCTGATAATGAAACAAAGTAACACCAGCCTGCAAAGGCACGTAGTACGAAAAAGAGTACAGAAACAAGGCTGATCCAGCCTCATCCACTCACTCCACCCGACTCTCCCCAGCCGTATGCCACAGCCGATCCCGCGTCTGCGCAGACAGTTCGTAGCTCTCCGCCATCCCCCGCGGGACCAGCCTCATCTTGAGCGGCTTCTTCTCGTACAGCATCCACACGCGCTGGTCCGCCCACCCCTCGCTCTCGGGCATCAGCTCCATGTCAAAGTTCCACACCAGCCTGGCCAGCGTCAGCCGTGTCTCCATGTACGCCAGCCCCCGGCCCAGGCAGCCGCGCGACCCGACCCCGAACGGCTGGAACACGGCCTTGTTGTCGCCGGCGAACAGAGCCACGTCCTCCCCTTCCCAGGCCTCCCGCCCCGACAGCCACCGCTCCGGCCGGAACGACCACGGCGCGGCAAAGTTGCGCGACGAGTGATACGCCGCCCAGTGCGTCACCTGCAGCGACGTGCCCGGGGCCAGGAACTTGCCGTCGACCACGGCGCCGCCCGCGCCGACCTTTCGGTCGATGCCAGAGGGGAGCGGCGGGCGCATGCGCAGCGACTCGTTGATGACGGCGCCAAGGTACGGAAACTTGCTCACGACGGCGTGGCAAATCTCCGACTCGTCCGCGAACGCACCCCTGATTTCGCCCACCAGCCTGCCCATGGCCTTGGGGTTGCGCAGCAGGAAGTAGACGGCGGCCGTGATCAGACCGGCAGAGGTCTCGGACCCGGCTATCACCATGATCTGCGAGTCGGCGTAGAGTTCCGGCAGCGACAGGCGGTTCTTGTGGCTGCTCTTGCCCGCGGCCTCGGTGTCGATGGTGGTGTGGGCCAGGATCTGCGTCATGAAGTCCGGCCGGTCCGTGGATCGCGCGATGCGGCGGTCGACCTTGTCCTTGGCCAGGGACACATGCCTCTTGGCCTCTTCCATGATGTATCGAGGGACCAACATCTCGACGAGAACGCCCAGCGATCCCATGGTGGTCATGATCTGACTGTACATCATCATGTGCAAGCGGGATATGAGGTAGTCGACCCAGGGGTGTAGTCTGGAAAGTGGTCAGCGAAGGCTCATATGTAAAAGATTGTCGACGTAAGAAGCATAACCAAAAATAAAAAAAAGAAGAGAAACTCACCTCGACTCCAACAGACAATCAAAGGACTCGCCAAAGGTCAAGTCTCCAATCACATCAAACGTCGTAAAGTTCATCCACAGCCATAGGTCTACAACCTCGCCCGACTTCTCCTTCATCCGTGACACCAGAAGGTCCACGTACTTTACCACGACGGGCTCCTGCTCCCTGAGCGACCTGTCTGAAAACGCCGGCGACAGCACCCTGCGGTGTCGGGCGTGCTCGTCATTGCCGAGCCACAGGAAGCCGCTAGCTCCAAAGAGCTCCTTCTCGGCCTGGCCGTAGGCCGGGTTCGTCGGGATCTGCCCCTTGTGCCCGCCCGTGATGTCGGTCCAGGCCGTGGCGGTCGTGTACGACAGCTGCCAAGGGGAGATTCGGACCACGTCGCCGTACCTCTCGTGCGCCTCGTGCAGCTTGTGGGTGATGTTGCCGGTGAGCTGCTGGTAGACCTTGAAAGAGTCAAAGGCCCTGTACATGATCGGGCCGGGGAAGCCCGCCAGCGGGTGGAACCAGATGTTGTAGATGAATATGTACGCCGGGATTGCGAGAAGCTGGATAAGGAATGTGGTTGGTTGTTTGTTAGATGACTTTTGTCTTGATATGAACGAGTGATGGGTAACTAGAACTTGAGTGTCTCACCATTGCCCCTGTAATTAGAAGCCATTCCCAAAATCCAAAATTGAGCATTATACTCTTTGCCAAAGCCTTGATGTCACCTATAGCAACAATGTGCAACATTGCATCTCTCAGAGATGCCCAAAGGGAAAGCGATTTTGGCAGAGCAAGTATAGACCCCATGTTAGAGTTGTAATCGCGAGAACCGGAGCTGAAGAGCTTCAGTAGAACAAGCTGCGGGGAGAGCAAAGACAGGATAAATAAAACGTCAGAGACTTTATACGTCTTGCCAGCAAGACTCTTGGCGAATATGTTCCATAGCTGCAAGCTGCTTGTCGACACTGGGTTCATCGTGGTCGTCATTCTTAGGAAGGGAAGGGTGTGATGGACGATAGAAGTTGGCCAAGTCAACCCTCGTCACAGTTCCCAGATGAGATATAATGCACTCGCCAAGGGTATCTTGGGTGAACTCGAAGCTCTGATTCATCGGTCTGTCCGGGGGCCATCCCCGGAGAGGATGCAACCCACATTATGTATGGCACTTTACGGTCCTGCATATCTTCAGCACAATAGATGGTGTGGACCGGTCTGGGAGATCATTCAAGCCTGAAGCGGAACCATGGTTGCTATCATTCCAGCTGCAATATATCAGAATTGTCTCAGAAAAGTCTAGCTTCAACGGTTCTGTGGTGTGACCTATGCAAGCTTTTGCATGAGGGAGAACGTGTGCACCCGAAATAAGTTGAATCAACAGTCGAGATGACCTCTGAAGGGGGCCAAGGAATTCACTCAAAGCATGTAATTTGGTGCAGTGCTGAGCTGGCTTCTGCAGGTTGTAGGAAAGCCGAGCACGACCGTACGACAATTTCCCATTCGAGGGAGACGAGTGGCATGGACGGAGAGCGGATGCAAGGGAGGATGTCTTGGAGCATGGGATCAAGTCTTTATGCGGGCTGCGTGCTTCGCTTAGTTATTACCAGGGAAGATTCGGTTTACAAAAGAGAGGAGAGGGACTGTATCTGAACGGGCATGTTTTTCATCCTGACTCAATTTTTCTTTAAGCCCAACGCACTTGAAGGAAGATCTTATCTTAGTAATCAGTAGAGTGAACTTTTCGTTGAGATAAGGTTGAAGGTGAGTAAAACAATTACAAGGCGGGAAATTTGGCCCAGAATTCAAGTTATTTGATCAAATACTTCACTGCTCACTGACACTCATCTCCAGTTCCGTCAAACCACCAACAAGTCCACCCGTCAGCTCACGGAAATCCGCATATGAGATCTGTGTGTCTCAACCTTCTGGTCCAGGTTCTGTTGCGGGATGCCCTGTACCGCTTGTCGAAAATTTCTATTTGCCAAGTGGCTCGCTCAGGCAACCTTCCGAGATCCAGGAAAGTGGCGATACGAAAAAGAAAGAAGAGAAGAAAACAAAAAGTGTTGAGTGTCCGTGTTACCGGAATACTTCCGAGCTCGCCGACCGGGTAACAGACCACCGCCTGAATACTTGGGGAGGTCAACTCACGTCGGTGCGGCTAGCCGCCATCGTGTAGCCAGGTAACTAAGCATACAAGTCAAAAGAAAGCGAGAAAAAAATAATAATCAAGAGTGCACAACAACTAACGGCAAGCTTATATCAATGGAACGTAGTACTGCATTAAGTAGCCGGCCCCAGCAGCGACCTATCAGGAACAATTGTTTCGTCTTCGATGCGAATCCACAGATCGACACTTGAGCATGATATCAACCTCCCAAAGTCAGCAGCGTGGCATCAGCATGCAGTGTGACCTCATCTATCGTGTTACTGAGACTCTTCCCTGCCTGGGATTTCATTGATGAATTTGTGTAACTTGAGCTAATTCGGGCCATGTGCCGCATCTCTCTTCCCCGCCGCGGCACGAAGTTGAAGCTTCCCCGGCGACGGCTGGCTGCCGCGTCGCACGAATACCCACGACTGGCTTCACACCCGATAGGTGATGTTCTTGGTCCGTACCCACTCGGCCAAACCGTCGGCGGCATTGAAGCGCCCGAACCCGCTGGCCTTGGCACCGCCGTGGGGAAGGCCGGCCTCGTCGTGAACGCTCATGCTGTTGATGTGAACGGCGCCCGTCTCTATGCCGTGGGCCAGCCTCAACCCCCTCCCGAGATCCGCAGTGAAGACGGCCGAGGTCAGGCCGTACTCTGTGTCGTTGGCGATACGCAGCGCCTCCTCTTCGCTGCCGACCTCGATGAGCGAAACGGTCGGCCCGAAGCTCTCGGTCATGTAGATGTCCATGTCTGCAGTCACGCCGCGGATGGCCACGGGCCGCATGCGGTGGGCGTTGGAGTCCTTTGCCTGGGCGTCGCCGACGACGACCTCAGCACCCTTGGAGAGCGCATCCTTGAGCAGCTCGTGGTTCCTCGTAACACCTTGGGCCTGGACAAGGACGGGGGCGTCGGCGCTGGACGGGAAGAACTTGTCGACGCAGGCGGCGAACTTGGTCCGGAACTGCTCTGCCACGGCCTTGTGCACGATAATGCGCTCCGTGCTCATGCAGATCTGGCCCGATGCCAGGTACGCCCCGAGGGCACACTGGGCCGCCGCGTTGTCGAGGTCCGCGTCCTCCCAGACAATAGCCGGCGCCTTGCCACCGAGCTCGAGCAGGACCGGCTTGAGGTGCTGCCCAGCCAGGCGGCCGATGATGCGGCCGACCGACGTGCTCCCTGTAAAGTTGATCTTCTTCATATGCTTGTGGGCGATGAGGGCCTCTGTCACCGAGGCTGCCGTCTCCCGGCTGCAGAAGAGCAGACCCAACGCACCCTCGGGGAGTCCGGCCTCGGCGAGGATAGAGCAGATTCCCCACATTGTCCGGGGGCTCAGCTCGGATCCCTTGAAGACGACGGTGTTGCCGGCAGCGAGGGGGAACAGGACCGCCCGCATGCCTAGGATGTAGGGGGCGTTCCAGGGGGCCATGGCCAGGACGACACCGAAAGGCTCCTTGACCACCAGAGCATTGACGTTGGCGTCCCTGGTGGCCGGGATGGCGCCAGTGAGCGCATCCGAGGTGCGCCCGGCGACGTCGACGAGCATCTCGCGAGTGTTGTCGAGATTAAAGTTTGCCCAGTCCGGAGATGCCCCTGTCTCGGCTTGCATGTAGCCCGAGAGCTCGTCCTTTCGCTTGGCGAGGACGTCGGCAGCCTTGAGGAAGATGTCACGCCTCTCGCCAGGGGTCTTGCGTCTCCAGTCATTCAAAGCGGCAGCCGCGGACTCGACGGCCTCCTCGGCGTCGGCCACAGTCGCGTTGCTGCATTGGTGAACAGCCTCGCCGGTTGCTGGAGAAACGACTGGGAACGTATCGCTGGTCGTCTTTTCCTTGCCGCCGATCAAGAGCGGTACCGTATAGTCCTTTTCTCCTCCCATGATGGTTATTATGAGTTTCTGTTTTGAAAGTCTTTTGAAACTTCTTTATTAATGATATGCTCTGGCCCCGGTATCAATCAGGTTGACGATGAGGATATAAACAATGCAGTGAAAGAAAAAGACTTGCCCCTCAGCCCTAGGACTATTCTAGATAAATGGAGGTATGGACATTCTTAGCATCTCCACTCATCTCTGGCTTCCCCAAAGCAACCCCGCATCCAAGGCTGTCGTTTCTTTGGATGCTCAATTTTGTTGAATTGTAATTGTAATAATTATTGAGTCAGCAGTATACCGTGTCTTGAGTCCACGGGCGAATAGAAGATGAAGAGAAATTCCAAAGGGTTGCAGCTCGTCGAATAAAAGTGCCATGTCACACGGTTCGCAATGTCGGAGGTACATTAGTGACATTGAATCCCTGCCGCGCCTAAATGCCGCCGCACACCTTTGATGGTGGGGTTGGGGTCAAAGAGCAAAAGAACAGTCCAAGCAACTTCCTACATGTGCGTCTGTGTTTATTGTAGTTTATTTCAAAATGACAAATACTACAGACGAAAAAAAAGACAAGAGTATTCTGTTCTAGAGTCTAGTCTAGTCAGTCCTTACTTTCAAAGACGGCACCATGTTCCATGCAATTAATTACCATGCATGCACCCAACCCCACTCACTCACTCCCTGTACCTCTCTCTATCTGCTCTCACCAACACACCCAAACACCCAAACACCCAAGAAAAATCTCCCCTCACTATTCCAACTCTTCCCCACCCGAAATGCATCGTACCCACTGTGACCACTCCTCCGGCACCAGGTATTTCGTCTCTGGGTGCTCCACCACCTCGAGCTGCCTCCACGCCAGGTACTCCAAAGCCCGGCTGAAATCCGCCAGCGTCATGTCCTCCATCTTGTGCGCCTCCATCACCCGGAGCTCAGGCCCGCCAAGCGGCGATTTCTTCGCCGCCGGCTTCATCTGCAGGAAAGTCTCCATCCGCCTGAACAGCACGATCGGCCCCCTCCAGAACAGCTTGTCGTCCTGCATGTGCCTCGCCGGGTCCAAGAATCCCCTCATCGACGCAAACGCCAGGGGGCCCAGCTTCCGCAGCAAGAACGCCACGCACTCGTTGGCCGGCTGGAGTAGTGAGCTCTGCCGGCGTGTCACGTAGAGACACGTGCTCCAAGAGGGGCCGCGCGTTTTGATGTACTGAGGCATACCCCCCAGCGTCTCGCCTAGGCTGTAGAAGCCATCCTGGTGGATGACGAACGTCGTCCGGATCGCCCCGCCAAAGAGGATCTCTCGGGGTCGGTTGCTGTACCCCTGGCTGTACTTGAGCCAGACCAACCTTGGTTCCGTGCCGTCTACGGGGAGCTCAATGCCGATGACCTTGTTATCGCTAGGCTCCTGGTCCTCCGGCCCCGTCTGCTGGAAGACCCGGTACTGGGTGCATAACAGGGTGTGGACCATCCAGTCTTCCTGGCGGCACTCTTCGGAGCAGTACCACGCCGCTCCGCACAGCTGACATGGGGTCAGGCCGTTGTACATATCGTCTGGCTTCTCCTCACCTTCTTCCTTGTCCTTTCCTTTGCTGTCTTTCTTGTCCTCTTGTTTGCTACCTTCACCGACCCCTTGGTTGCCTACATTCTTATCACAGACGTGACAGGCCCATAACTTATCACGACGCTCGAATGCCAAATTCATGCCACGTCTGTGATTTCTCGTCAGCAAAGCTTTGACAGCAGTAAGCAAAGGATCCCAATCTTTCTGTCGAAAGAGCCCACCCAAGTGTAACGAGGCAATCATTCTGGTTCGCCGCCAAAAGCTCGTCCTTGTTTACAGTGTCATTGAATACAAAACGTCCAACCGGCCAGGGTCTTGTCTCCTGAGGCTGAGGGCCCGAAGTGTCGTTCTCTGTGTCGGACATCTTGGCATAAGTATGGTATTACTGCTGTGCCGATGTGATCCAGTTCATCATCCAAAATAACAAAAATAAAAGCAAAAACAATAAGGCATGATTGGATTTTTTGTATAGGTAGGCTTGAGGGGTTTCTGGAAATTCGAAATGTACTTTGCGAGAAACAAAAGTGCGCAGTTGCGACCTGTCGTCGTCTAAGCTGTGGAAGTTGCCAGAGAGTATTTATACCTAAGTTGAGTAGGTAAGTGGGTGAAGGAGGTTCCTGCGTCACCTGTTCTTGTCTAAAGAGTACTTGATCGCAAATTTCCCCAGTTTCTTCTTCCCAGCACCTGATTATCAAGAGAATCGTACTTGAACAAGCAGCAGATAAACAATTAGCTGGATTCATGCAAGTTTCCTGCTGTGTAAAAAAACTTTCCGTATCATTCATTGTCCGCTGCAATGCCAAATGGACGGCCAAGAGCTTCTAACCTTACAAAATCGTAGTTCTACAAATTCTCTGGTGTACTTCAGCCACCGCATATCTAAAAGTAACGTCTAACGAAAATCAACGACGCTTCATCCAAGTCGTCAAAGGACAATGAAGGCACCATCACGCGCAGATTCGGACCTCGCTGTTCCTAGCTGTATGGGATGCATACGTCGATCCAGCTGCCCAGGTAGTCAAGCCTGCTCGATTGTCTCTCTTCCCGTCGGTAAATCTGTTCAAACTCTTCGTAGTTGAGTTTTCCCCACCCGCCGCGCTTTCGCTGCTCCGCCTCGGCCAGGTCCAGACGCTTCCATTCTCTCAGCACATACTGAGTGAACGGAGGTGCGTCGTCGTTTTCCTCGGCATCGTTCTCGCGCTGCGCAATGGACTCGGCGTCCTCTGCCGAAGTGGATTCGCCGCTGTCGTCGGCCTCGGGCTCGTCTGTTGCGGCATGCCGATGGCTTTGACGGAGGGCCTCAATTCGTCTAACGTCGAAACTTGCCACCTCTGCATCGCTGTTGGGTCGGAACTGCGGCATAGTGGGGTCGAAGTTCGGCGAATCTGCAATGCGATTTGGCGTATCGCTTCGTTCGACACCACTATCATCTTCCATAGGTAGGGTCTCCGGCTGCAGCTGTTCCGCATCCTTATTGGAATGTGCAATTTCGGCCGACTCAGGGGTTGTCTCGTCGGCGGCTACCGGCGCATCGATAGGCACCTCCCGCTCCTGCTGGTGGCTTGCCGTCTCCGTCCGAGAGACAGCTTCGGATGACGCCTTGGTGGGCTGGCTGTCCTCCGGGTCCAAGCTAACATTTTCAAAGTATTTTCTGTACCTATCCCGATCGGCCCGTGTTGCGGCCGCCCTGACGGCCAAGTCTTCCTTTCTCTTGAATAAAACATCCAAGAGCTCGTTGAAGGCTTGCTGCGTAACCTGATACAATATCTCCTTCCCCGCATCTTTCTCGGCATCTGGAATTTCCATGCCACCCCAGCGCTCGGGTACGCTCCTGGAGGAAGTCGACGGGTTTGAACGGATCTCATGGTCGTCTGTGTCTTCGGCAAATCTAACCTTGGAAGATGACCTTGACTGTGGGGATAATGTCCGACGGCTGGGCTCTTTTTGGTTCTTCCCTCGAGCACTTGTTTCATCCGAGGGCCCAGCCGTGGCGAGAACATCATCTGACGGGTTCCAACCATCAGGGGCGCTCGCGCCCTCTTCTTCGTCTAAATAGAACTGACGCCGCTTCCATCTCTCAATCAGCTTTTTACGGGCGACAATTCTGGTCCGTCTCGTGTTCCGCGCGCGCAAAAGCTCATCCTGTTCATCTGGGTCATGTGAATAATGTAGACGCTGGTCATCATCATCCCCAAGGAGTCTTCGCAGTGGCCCGATTCTCGTTGGTTCAGCAGTCGGAGATAACAAGGGTTGGGCGCTGTTTCCATTCCCAAAGACTTGCCCACTGCTGCTTGATTCCCCATTGGCGACGGGTTGATCTTCTGGAGCTTGGTCGTCACGATCACGTTCCTCAAAGGCATGCAGGAAGCTGTCGAGTGTGTTGCGGGGCTCATCTGTAATGACGGATTGGAGCTCCTGGATACTTCTCGGGGGGTTAAGCAGTGCGTCAGGATACCTCTCGGCAAGGCTGCCAAGGCGCGGTGATTGAGGCCCTGTAGGTTCGTCCGGAGAAAACATGGGCTCCACGAAAAAAGGCTGCGGTTGGTTGCCGCGACTGAAAAGATTTACCAAGATGGCCTCACGAGAGGAGGTGTCTGGGATATTTTCGTTGACGGCTCCGGTCTTGTCACCGGCCAAAGCGACATCACCATTATGATGAAACACTTTGCCCTCCATAACCCTGTCCTGGTCGGCGTCAGGAACAGGACCTTCACGGCCAAAAAAGCTGCTCAAAGGTTGTCTACTAGTAACAAGCTGATGTCCCTCTGTGCTGCCCAGGACCTGATCCTCTAGGCCCTCCAGTATGTACTTGTGCATTTGTTTGAATAAGACGTAGTATGCTCTGAACAATCGCAGAAAGTCTCGCCTGTCAACATAGCCATCGCCATCGACGTCGTAGCCTTCGAAGATGCGTCTTAGCTTATCGGGCCGTTTCCTGTAGGCGAGACCATGGAGGAACTCGGCAAAGCCAATCAGATCATCTTTGTTGGTGTCGTAGAATGCAAACATGCGGTCATGTATCAGGTTTGGCGACGCATTCCTGTAGCCTCCAGAAGGTACCAAGCAGCGTTCAAACGTCTTGCGGTCCATGGCGAGGTATAGGTCATCCGGATCGTCCCTCCATTCCGTGTTTGCAATGAACGTCCACTGCTCCCAGAAAGTCTCAAGCTCGGGCCGCTCGAACCCCGTCTCTCGAGAGAGCTTTATCATCAGGTCACGAGGTAGAATCCGCTGGCAGTTGTCCGGATCACCAGGATAGACGACAGGTTGCATTTGACGAGGGCCAAAAGGTGGTGCAGGTACCTTGACCTTGTAGAAGATATGTGTCTTGATGTGCAGGCCCTGGGACTCGCACGTCTCGCAGAGGTCAAAGTCGGCGCAGTTGGCACACCGATACCGCACTCCACGAATGGGCACTATCCCACAAGCGTTGCATGCGCAGCCTCTGTGGACGTAGGAATTCCGCCGTGCGTTGTCCTCCGACACCCTAAACAGCAGACTGACCATGTTCTGGCCGGCGCGTTCAAGAGGTGGCTGTGCATCGTCCCACCAGTCAGGCCCGAGCTCGTCCGCGATGGTCTCTGCGTCTGCTGGTGGCCGGATCGAACCGTCGCGGGATTCGCCGCCATCGATTTCTAGGCGATTCTCGCGGTCTTGGTCGGCGTCGTCGTGTGATTCGGCAGATGTACTCGAAGCTGTCGATGCTGCACGCCGTCGTGGCGGCCGCCGTCTGCGGACAGCATTACTGCGATGCAGTCCAGTCGGATTGGTCGAATCTACAGCAGATTCTCGATAGAGGTATACTCCTAGGCTCAAGGCAGCGACGGCGGAGACAAGGGCTACGGCGAATCGCGGTCGCGTCAATGTCGTGGCCATGGAGCTTGATGAATCCATACTGCTCCTCTAATGAAAGTTGACACTACATCGAGCCGACGGCTAGACAGGAGACTGCTGCTAAAAAGAGTGGTCGCTATGGTTGTTGAGATGAGGTTTGTTGGAAAAAGATGTAGTTGTTCGTTAATCCCTATGGTACGACAGTCAGCTTTGAAAAACGCTGCAATTCTCAAGCTAGCGACTTGGCGTCAACTCCAACTCGTACAGGGGTTGCGTCACTGGGGATCGCTGATCCCGCCGTTGTACCACTGGTCCGTGCTGAGACCCCCCAAAATTCAGCTCCGCTCCAACAAATTAAGCCTCGACCCTGGTAACTGCCGTTAAACTTCCTGCCTCGGCTCGGTTGTTAATGGGGTAGACGTTGAACGTCAAGCCCACAATCAACATAATCAAACACGATTATCATCGGTCTCGCATGTGCGAACTCTGCCATTCTTTTATCTGGATATGGCACTGAGTTCCGTTGCTCTTTTCAAAGCACTAAATAGATGATTCTAACCCACCATCGGACCCTCTCCCAGACCACAGCCAGCATCTCCCCAACCGACAAAATCCAATGACGACCCCGAACCCAACATTCGCCCAGGCGCAAGCCCGCCTCGCCGCCCGCCGACAAGAACGTGAGACCGAAGCCAGGGCCCGGGCCGCAGCGGCACAGTCAGAATCTCGCCTGCGCACACAGTTAGCCGCATCCTCATCACCTCTGCTTCAAGGGTTCGGCAGCTCGGCGCTTGCGTTCTGGGACGCCGCAACATCTCGCGAAGGAACCAGGCCCGCTTTCCGCGTGGGCCAGGTCGATGCCGAACTGTTGGATCAAGAGCTTGTGGGTCAACTGCGTTCGCAGGTCAGCGAGGGGCTGCGATACCTGGGCGGCGGCGGCGGTGGCAGCAGGTTGGGGGACGACTGGGCGCCCGAGATCCTGCTGGCTCTGCGCGCGGTGCTGTTCAAGCTTACGATATGGGACCACGACGCCACTTATGGAGCAGCACTACAGAACTTGACATACACCGACGCAAGGAATCGAGGCTCGGTTCCGGTGCCACCATCCCGCCTGCAAAAGGCCCTTTATGGCACCGTGACTGTCTGCGGCAAATACGTGTGGACTAAGTGGGAAGACTGGCTCATCGATCAGGATAACGGTGCCTACGACGGCCAACAAGCAAGACCGGGTGTACAGCGGTTGTCCCGGCTTACAGAACTGGCTTCCAATATACATGCCGCTGGTGCACTCGTATCATTCATGGCATTTCTCATCAATGGAAGATATCGAACGTTGTTGGATAGGATACTACGAATGCGGCTTACGCCACCTACAAGTCAGGTCAGCCGTGAGGTTTCGTTCGAATACCTCAACAGACAACTAGTATGGCATGCCTTTACCGAGTTTCTGCTCTTCGTCCTTCCGCTCGTCGGTATAAATCGATGGCGTAAGTGGATCACGCGAACATGGAGGCGCACCAAGGATGCCATCACCGCAGGCACAGGTGTTGAGGGCGAAGAGGATGCTGAGAAGAAGGGCGAGTTCGCGTTCCTGCCCGAGCGAACGTGCGCGATTTGCTACCAGGACCAGAACTCGAATGCCAATACCGAGGAAGAGATGCTTGCAGCTGCAGCAGCATCAAGCGGGGTGATCGGCTCGGCACAGACAGACATCACAAATCCGTACGAGACAATACCATGCGGTTGCATATACTGCTTCGTATGCCTGGCCACACGTCTGGAACGAGAGGAGGGCGAGGGATGGGTCTGTCTGCGCTGTGGGGAGATTGTCAAGGAGTGCAAGCCCTGGAGTGGGGATGTGTTGGAACCGAGATCGACAAATAAAAGATCACCAGGTGCAAAGGCAGTTACCTTTGTAGAGGATGTGGTCGTGGTTGACGATGTGCCCAGGGATACGATGTCTGTATCTGACGAGGTTGACGTGTCTGAAGGAACTGAAAAAAATGTTGCGGAGGATGTGCGAGATGGCGATAGTACTAGCAGCTCGGACGACGGCGGCTCAGAAGCCTATGAAGAGGAAGAAGACGAGCTGGGCCAAGATTTGCGCGACTAGACCAGAGCATGGTTGGGTTGTGGCCCTTTGATCTTGAAACAAGGCGTCACGATGGAGGCTACAGGTCTAAGTTGCAATGGTAGACTACCATAGACAGAAGACCAATCGCCACGTAATGTATTATTAGATGTAACAAAACACTGTCGATTCCACCAGGCGGGGTTCTAGAGCAGGATATTCGAGTTTCAGGATTGACAATATCCCTCACACCTAGTGTCAAGAAGTCGGGAAATGAGGCAAGGTCTAACAAAAGCATTATCGCTGGTTTTTGCTCTGCCAAGACTACCTTGGCTAAATAGTTCATCCCTTGGAAAGTTCAGTTCAAAATACCGTTGAGAATGGTTCAGTTGAAAGAGGTCGGTCATCTGATTTGTGGGGCGCGGCCCGTTGCGCACGAGCCGGGAATTGGGCCGTCCTCAGAGAACCCAGCAAGAATCATGGGACCAAATTATTCGAGAATCTCGCATGCTCCTGCTTAATGGGCAGAGAGTGCACAGTGTTGGCTGTTGCCGGGCTGTTCTTCAACGCCTAGCTTGTGTCTGTTGCTGAAAAATTAACTCCCCAGTCTACCTAGCTAGCTAGCTAGCTACCTACCTGGTCTTATTTTGTTTTACGTTATTGTGTTTTTGACGCTGCCAACAATGCCCAAGTGCAGCTAGGTAACCAAGCTGCCTCTACCTCCTAATTACCTTGCTACCTTTTCCCGACTGCAGGGAAGCCTTGGCTGTTGATCCAGCTGGCTTACCCAATCCATGTGCAGCGATATATTACCATATATTCCTCTGACAGCCACAAAAGGCGGTCGCAACCATGCCGTCATTCTTCGCCTTCCAACAGGGCAGAGAAGACGCGTCTCGCTTCAGCTCAGACGCGTCGCCGCTATTAGGTCGCTTTCGCGCTGTACCGCAGGACAGACGGGAGAGCCATCGGCACCCCTATCAAGCGCTCGGTACCAGCTTCCTCTCACCAGCGCATGCACGCCACAGTGTTCACATCGGCTACGGTACTCTCTTGGCTGCGAGACTTGACGCCGAAGCCGCTGCGAGGGACAGTGATGACGACGAATCATCGAGTGACGGCGACTCTGGGCTGTTTGTGACAGGGTCGGGCAGCTCTGGATTTGCCAAGGTCGCGAAAAGGGCTTGGCGCCGGATCGATGAGCTCTTCGTTACGCCCCTTCAGCAGCCTGTTCGGAAAGCCGTCGACAAGTGGTGGACACGCTGGTCGCTCCTCGTCTTGCTGCCAGCTTTTCTTGCTGTTGCCTGGTGCGCGGTACCCTTCCCACAGTATCCTCTACCCGACGAAGAAGGCGACCCCCAGTACCCAGGCTCGCCAGGCATCCCAGAACGGCCCAGGGGCAAGTCTCCAGGTCACGGAACGGCGAGAGTACGGGTTGATTTCTGGTTCTTTTTGTTCATCTTTTACGGCTTCTACAACCTAACCGCGCTGGTTTGGATTACGAAAGTGTTTAATCTTTACAACTTCAACTGGTGGCCCACGGCCCTTGGGTTCCCCGTCACTATCACCATAATAGGACTAATATCAATCCTAGCCCCTATCCCGATCTACCTTGCTCCTGAAACCCACTGGCTCACCTCTCACAACACAGCATGGGTCTCATGGACATTTTGTCTGATGGCAATGCCAGTTACTATTGCATTTCTCATACTCATGACCAACAGGCGTCACCTCGGCCTGCGGAAGTCACTCTCAGAGACGCAGCGTATTTTTACTTCGTCTTGGTGGACCGGCGACCCCGACACAATCCCATCAAGGAATCAAGTGTCTCGGCGTAGACCTGGAATTACTGAAGACTCGTTCTTTGATCCAGATGGCCATCTGCAGGTGGCCGACGGCAGACAGAACCGACCAAGTCTCGCCCGACTTCGACAGATTAACCGCCGCTGGCTGCCCGCAAGTTTTGTGCGCTTCATCTGGTTTTGTCTCGCTCTGTTTATTGGGCTGCTGGCATACGTTATTGGAGAGGCTTACGCGGAGATTTATCTACGTACACTACCACACAACAACTTGGAGACCATCGTGTATGTGTATGGTTGGATAACCACCGTATACCTGCTGGACGGCCTTACGGGTTGGATTCTGGGAGGTAGTGAAGGCGAGAGAGTGGGTTCGTATCCGTTGAGCTGGATCTTCAAGCTGTAAGCATCCCCGCATACTTTGAGAGGTTCCCTTACCTTACATCTGACTAATTGTTTCGCGACCTTATAGATACTTCATGCTTACGTATCAGACCTACGTGCGCGCATTATACGCACGCCTTCGCTCGCCATCCCAGTTCATTCTCCTCCAGATTCTCTCATCGACTACCCTTATAATCATCACACCCATCACACTCTCCGCGACTTTCCACTGGCTCCTCACTATACTCCACCTCAACGGCCAGAGCTATGGAGCGTACCAGAAGCTGGGTGTCCGTAACGTCTTCATCCGCTTCGTGGCCGAGAACGCATCTATGCTCACATTTCTCGGCTCGATCTTGGTTTTGCACTTTGGCCCAAACAAGGACGTGTATCCTTACTTTGCCTTTGACGAGTCTGAGGATGTCGCAAACAGTGAGCATTACACCTTTGCCTTGACACTGACCGCCTCCAGCGTCACCTGGGCCTGCGAGCTGGTGGCCTCATTCATCGTTGCCGGCTTGATCAAGTGGATCTATGGCGTGAGCGTCGTCACTGAGGGGAAACTGGACCTTGCGGTCTGGCCCGAGCTCCTTCCGACCAGCGTGGCGGTCGTGCTCCACGTGCTGCAAAACATGCTCTTCTCCATCATTCGACTGCAGTTTCACTAGCTGTCTATGTGACGTCTACTCCAACTGACTGTACTCGATAATGGGGCATGGTTACTGTTCTTATCTTGAATAGCTTTTTCTAATAAATAATGAGTTGATACCCCTACTACATTGGACTCGGCTTGTGACCCGAGTCGCTCACTAGGACAGGCTGCAGACCTTTGATATATCAAGTTAAATTCTTACTGCTTATTTGTATGTGGTTCTGACCGTTTCTTTCGACAAGAGCACGCGCCATAGGGAACCAAGAGCATTGACATTCTCCCAAGCCACTAGAATCGACCTGTTTAACAAGAATGAAGAAGCGAGCTGAGAACGAGCAGAGTGAACCAGCACGATTCTTTTCCTGGAGGGGTATGGCAACTTGAGCCCACAGAGCCCTGATGGGAATCATGCAATTATCTGAAGCCGTGTCTGTAGGCCGTGCAATTTACTGTCATTACTGGCAGCGAATCTGATTTGCAACCTTGCCGGCGTCAATGAATCTAGAATATTCTACTTGTCCTGGATTACACCCGCGCTTCCGGTCGATCGACCTGCGTCGTCATGTTGGAGACGTGTGCCAAGTAGCAGGAAGCACATTAAGGATATCGGGAATAGAACCTAACTTCTAAACTAAGTACCGAGGTTGCCATAACGGTACGCTACTATCACGGAAACTTACTTAAAAGCTGGGGCCTCGGATGCGAGAAAGACATGTATACTGATGTGAGAGCTTGAGGCAACGCGATGATGAGGGACAAGGTAAGAGCCAGTATTCTCAGCCGATGCCCCTAACCTGGAAAGGGTTATATGAGAGAAACAATGAGAAAAAAAGAGAAGAAGAAAAAAAAAACGAATCATTGCTCGGCCAAATTGCAATATAACCCAGCAAACTATCAAGGTTGCAACTGCCTCGAACCGAGCGACCGCAAAAGACGACCCGGCCGGGCCCAAACGAAGCAGCCGGGGCCAAACAAGCGGCCGGAAGCGGCCCCAGTTTACCTGGACATTGTGTCAAAGCTAGTGGCATATACGGATAACTACGGTTTCCATATGCACGTAGGACCACCCCATGCGTTCGAAGGAGAAAAACAAAACCGTCAGATGAGAAGTAAGATGGCGGTGAGGAATCCCGGACTGGTATCCCGCGGTTGCGAGTCGACAGTAAACGTGATTGGGGAGGTAAAAGGTTCGACGTTTGTCTGGCTGCAGCTTGCTGCGTGCATAAAAGTCAGTTAAGGCAGACAGGTACCTGGTTGTATGCCAAGGGATCGACAGTGCGGAAAGGCGGCACTTATGACACCAAAAAGTCTAGAACGAGACCCAGAATCGGACTATGACCAATTTTCTGATTTCAATATCGACTTACTTTGTGCACGCTGCACGTCAAGTACCTCGTACGGGAGTAAGGACAAGCTAGTAAATTAACAGGAACCACGAGTGTGTACTGCATGTGGAGAATACGCGAGAATGATTTGCAGTCCAGTACCAGTGGGTTCAACAAGCGAAATGCTGGGGGAAAGCTAGGAGAACCATCGTAGAGTCAGGCAGCGGAAGACGTTCCCGAAAAGGCATTGGTGAGAGTAATTACTGCGCTCGTTTCTAATGCGGTTCGGTTGCCCACCTCTACGGTCTTGTATTACCTGAGGTGACTAGTGGACATCCGACGGTGCAGCATTGGAGGGGTTCACAATCCATGCATGCACTGACTGACGCGTGGGGAGGGGATAGCCACAAAACGCCAACATGGGTCCCTTGTACGACGCGTAAAGTGCTTGACTAGCCCCACCACATCCCACCATCACCATCCCACCTTCCTTCCCCATGGTGTATCAACGATATGCCATTTGCCATTGAAGCCGGCGAGAGATAGCCTATCGAAAGTGTCCCTCTGCTCAGCAGGGGACTGGCAAGTCGATACGCAGCACAAAGTTCAACCGCGCTCTCTTATCATGTTTTCGATTTCTAGTCCACCCACCAAGAACGAGAAGATCGGGGGCAACCTATATGGAAAAATCAGAGTCACAAACTGACAACCTTTCGTATCCTACAGACCTAACATGGAGACTTCCCAAGGTCTGTGATAATTCCCATTGCTTTCTCGATGCCAGCAGAGGTTGTATCGGCAGCCTACCGGGTACCTTCAAGGAAGCACGACATACGTATCAATAGTATGATGCAAGGCGCCTTGCAACCAGGGGTGTGTGGACATGGTGAACGAATCTGCGGATATGTTGTTTTACCCCACCAAAGAAATTTTCTTTCTTTTTTTTTTTCTTTTTTTTGTTTTTCGTCCTGAATAATTTTCCTCGTTTGATCTCAAGTCTCCATCTGCAACTCCGGCCCTGAGCTTCCCGCTTTTGCACCGGGGTGTGAATTCAACAAAGAGGTTATGACTGGTACCTGGTCAGAAACTCCCTCCCTCCCATACAACAGTAGAACACAAGCACGAGCCCGGCCGTTGATTTCCGAGCCCACCGTTTTTTTCTGTGATAACGAAAGGTGCATTCGGTTCACATCCAGCCTCGTCGGTCCGTTTGGCTGAGCCCCTGCTTGTGCCCGCATCCAGATCATTCTGCCAGCCCATAGGTTCTGGTCTGACCACCCCAGATCAAATTGCTTTTTTTTTATTTTGATCTTCCCCTCCTATCTTTAAAACTTGCATCCCCCAAGCCTTTCCTTCCCTCCTGCTTTTCACCATGTCCTCCACCGATCCCACCACAACCGGCCAAACTGCCCAAGATGCCTCGCGAGAGCAGTCCGCCGCCGCCTCCTCCTCCTCCTCCGAACTCGCCAGTGCCAAGATAAGCTTGTACAAGGTGCTGAGGCGCTTTGCCGACTTCCCCATCGAGGGCATCGTCTTCATCGATATCATGCCCATCTTTATCGACCCAAAGGCCCACATCGCCCTGCTCCGCGCCCTCGAGCTTCAGGTCCTCTCATCCTTTGCCCCTACAGCCGCCAAGCCCGACGTGGTCGTCGGCCTCGATGCGCGTGGCTTCCTGTTTGGCCCCTCGCTGGCCCTGAAGCTCGATGCTTCCTTTGTGCCCGTCCGCAAAAAGGGCAAGCTGCCGGGCCCGTGCGTCACGGCCACATACGAGAAGGAGTACGGGCAGGACTTTTTCCAGATGCAGGAGGGTGCCATCAAGCCGGGCCAGAAGGTGCTGGTCGTGGACGACATTATTGCCACGGGTGAGTTTGCGGGTGTCGGCTGAGATTAAACATCGGGTTTCTGGAATTGGAACTAACGTTGAATTTTCATCGACTTAGGTGGCTCGGCTGCTGCTGCCGGTGAGCTGGTGAAGAAGCTTGGCGGTGAGCTCATTGGGTACTTGTTCCTCCTCGAGATTGCCCCTCTCAAGGGAAGGGAAAAGCTCGGCAACGTCCCCGTGGTCACTCTGCTCGAGGAGGCCGACTATCCCCATTAAACAGCGCGCGCTGGGCCGCGTACAAGAGGGAGCCAAACAGAACAGCTCGCATGTTCTATAAAATTTGCGTCAAAAGCGCAAGCTTTGTTGCCTTGTGAGGCAGGTCGCGGCGGCAACAGAATCTCCCCCATCCCTAGTCTAGTCTCAACACTGCTAGCCTGTGCAGGCAGGTGTATCTGCGACGTACATCGTATTCATCTCGGCGTTGGGGAGTTTGTTAGATTATAGAGGAAGACTTAGATTCAAGATGTTTGACAGTCACATAGGTTTAAGAGGTGTTAAATTTGACTTGAACAAAGATACTGTCTCTCTGAATTCCTGGTCCGTTTTGATGTCTGGCGAAATGATATACGGCTTTTACAGTTGCTACAACGTAGTGAACAGCGTGATTGGGTACGATTACTGGGCAACTCCTAGGTAAAGAATCATGACGACATGAACAATTTGCTGATGAGCTTACCTGAAAATCAACAGAAAAATGTAGTAGTTGAACACTCAACTCCAAGACGGTAAATATGACTGTGGAGCCCCGCCTCGAACTGATTAAAAGATCTAAAGCGGCAGGTGGGGGTTTCCCGCGAAGAAGAAAAATGCAAAAGAAGGTTAGCCAAAAAGAGGCTTGCTTGGACAGTCAATAACAGTGAATTGTTCAAGCCTCACTTACACGTTTGTTTGGGGTCTGTTAATACCAAATTTGGTAATGTGATCTAGCTCCAAATTTCTATTCATCAGCAGCACACGTTCTCCCGTCCATCGCATTAAAAAAGCTCGGAAAATTTCCAAGGCTGCAAACCGAAGCTGCTATATAATCCCCATACGTATGCTTTGAAAAGAAATTGTTCCTGTCATTTCTTTCTCTAAAGGATATCACGGTTCAAATTTTACATCAGCCAGGCCCCCAAGCATCCTATTACTAAACACCATCTGGCATAAACTCCAGAGTCTCGACATACTGCAGCAAAAGACAAACAATGGCAGACCAAAACCAACAACAACCGCCACCACCACACCAAGATGACGAGGAGGACCTCTCCACCGGGGACATGTTCGCCGACCCGGAGGGCTTCTACCCGCCACCTCCCCCGCCCCGCACGGAGACGCACACCCTCTCCAACGGCAGCGTGCTGACGCTCCACCTGGTCGGACACAGCATCATGGACGCCCACCACGTGTGGAACGGCGGGCGCGTGCTGGCGGACCACTTCCTCGCGGACCCGAGCCTGGTGGCCGGCAAGACTGTCCTCGAGGTGGGCGCGGGCGCGGGCATCCCCAGCCTCGTGGCCGCGCACCTCGGCGCCGCCGGCGTCGTGGCCACCGACTACCCGGACCCGGACGTGCTGGTCGCGCTGCGGCGCAACGTCGACGAGTGTGCGCTGGTGCCAGAGCCGAGAGGGGAGAGGGTCGTCGTGGATGGGTACGTGTGGGGGAAGGAGGTCGATGCCGTCCTGGCCAAGATGCCGGGCCAGAGTGGGGTTGCGAGAGAGGGCGTCGACGTTCTAATCATGGCAGACCTGCTGTTCCGGCACACGGAGCACGAGAACATCGCGACGACGCTCGAAAGGTCGCTCAAGCGGTCTAGGGACAGCAGGGCTTACGTCTTTTTCACCAGCTACAGGCCGTGGCTGCGGGAGAGGGACCTCAAGTTCTTTGACGTGGTGAGGGATCGCGGGTTGGTGGTCGAGAAAGTGCTGGAGAAGAAAATGGATCAGGTCATGTTCAAGGGGGATGCGGGGGATGAGGAGGTGCGCAAGACATGCGACGGTTATGTTGTGAGGTGGCCAGAGGAGAAGTGTATCAGCTAGCACCGAGCTTTCTTTGGCATTGGTTTATTCCTGTGCTGCTAGCCCGTGGGTATTTACAGGTAGCTAGAAGATTCGAAAGTTCTTCAGCAGTATCATGAAGATGCTAACCACAAAAATAAGAAGAAAAGAAATCCAACACGGCAATCAAGAGTGTTGATGACCATCTAACCAATTTCCTTTCAGCTTAGTTGGCTCTGAACATAGCAATCGTCTGGGGAAAGACGTTGATATTATCAGACCACCTTGCCAGCGACGTCCCATCCCTATCAATCATGCTCAGAGAGCCGATGGTGTTGAGGTTGTAGATATTGACATTGGATAGCGCGCCTTGCAAGTCCACAATCCTCGATTGGCAGTTCTCGCCAGCTTCGACAGTGGAACATGTCGTGCTGTAGTTGTTGAAGAACGAGTACTGCCCGGACCCGTAAACGGTTATGTCCTGAGAGCCGATGACACGAACACCCCATGCATTGGCACAGTTCCCGGCAATCCCCCGACAAGAGACGGCAAAGTCGGGATCACTGAGCGCAGACACGGGCGAGAAGGGGACCGTAGCCTGGGGTACCGGCTGGTAGTATGGAGTCTCGGTCTGGAACTGCGCACCTACAATATTGCGGGTGTTCAAGAACTGGTACTGATAAAGCACAAAGTGCTCAGATGCTGTACCAATCAACCAGATGTTTCCTGCCGTGCTCTCGACGAGCAAACCACGGCCAGCATAGATGGTGGTTTGGGTGAGAGCTTGATCATCGATGTCGTGGCTATTTGTGTTCAGGGGTCAGCAGCTTCAATATTAACGTCAGAACGATAAACAAGTCAAATAATACGTACTCTGCTGTCCAAATCCAGACATTCTCCATGTACAACCCACTGGCGCCTTTGGTTACATGCATGCCCATGTAAGCCGCAATACAGTTCGGGTTGACGGCCGGCGAGCTTGGGGTCTTTAGACATTGAGCCACCTGAAGGTTGCTACCAGTGAAGCCACCAACACGTGTGTGTACATCCCACATGCCGCTAGGCTCTCCATTCGAAGCCAGGTTCCACTCGATGAGGGTAGCTCCAGCCTGGGCACCCTGCGTGGACACCATAAAGTCGGAAAGCTCAACGCGCCCGACAGTTCCGCTCGTCGCACCAACGCGTATCACAGGTCGTGGGTTGTTGATGTCGGCAAAGAACGACCCCGAGCTCATAATCACAGGGAAACTCTCGCCCACGATCCTTGAGCCAGCCGGTATTGTGATGGTGCCAGTCACACGGTAAATTCCATGGTCGATCCAAAGAACACGGTTCTGCTGCTGAGCCGTGTTGATGGCGTTCTGGAGGGCGTTGGTGTCGTCGGTGCTTCCATCACCCCGTGCACCAACCGAGCGAGCGGTGATGAAGGACGATACAGGTAGAGACTCATACTGGGGCTTCGCCCGAGTGTACCACCGAGAGCCTGAAAGCATTGAAGCCGGGCGAGACACGGGGGTGATTGCACCTTGCCATCTGTCAGGTCCATTGGGAACATAGCGGTGGCCTTGGCCCCATCCGGTGATTGTAGTCGATCCGGTTGAGCCAGTGAGAACGGTACCCTGCGCGGCAGTGACGGCGACCGGCACGTTGTTAAGCTGTACATTCTCAAGGATTACACTGCCAGCTGTCCGCGGCTGGGAATTTGCGGAGAAGGCGGTCTTAATGCCAGTTGCAACTATAAAGCGGTGTCAGTCATGAACAATTTTAAAGCTAACAAGTATAGAAACCAACCGTTTGTCATGGTGCTGTCAATCAAAGTCAACGACCCAACATTTTGAGAGCCGGTATTTGTCAACGCTGACATGTCGATGCCAATTCTTGCGTTTTCCTGAACACCTGGTTAGCCAAGCAAATTCATTGCTACATAAATGGCATTGTGTAGGGGTCTCACAATTTGTAACCCAAAGTAAGTCCAGCCCCTGTGAGCTGAATATTAGCAAGCGAAGTGGAGGCAATATTCTCAGGTAGTCACTAATGATCTCACCAGTTCCATAAATGTATGATTGCTATTTAAGGTAAGTAGACGTTAGTATCAGTATAGAACTTGGATATTGACTCTTGCGACCAGCTGATGGCGACTTACCAACATCACAGTTCCTGAAGATGAGGTTTCTCATTGTGTATTGCTGGTTGCCCATACTGGCACCTGTAGCACCGCCAATGAAGGTCAAGTCACTCAAGAAACCGCCGGACCCAGACTCGATGAACCTTGGCAATGTTAGCAAGGTCAAGCAAAATTATGTACCACCCGAATTAAAGCAGATAGATAGACTTACAGTCCTACATGGACAACACCAGGGGTAGTTGGCATGCGAAAGACGATGTTCTGCATGCTAGTTGCCTGTGAGGTAGGCCAGTGAATTCCTGTAGCTGCTGTCTGGGGAGCAATGTTGGTTGTGTCGATCACAAAGTTACGGACTGCGAGGACGAGTTGTAAGGTTAGCCAGTCTTTCCCAGTATACTGCCAGATTCTCTCCCCGAATATCAATTCCAGGACCGCGTTATGCCAAAATCGCATATAAGCATCGAAATCCATGATATAAATAGTTTAAGATGGGCCGTAAAGCTGAAAATGATGTAGGTGACTGAGACACGCCAAAATAGCATTTGTTTTTATTCCCACTGCTTTACGGTGTTGAGAGATTATATAACTTACTTTGCTTGTAAAAGTTGTTGACTGAGATCCAGTTAAGCTGCTCGGTGTAGTATGGGTTTGCATCAATGAGTCCAAATCCCTGGAAGTTTGAAGTTGCCTATTTGTTTGTGAGATATTGATGAGTAAAGTAGTTCAAGTCTCAAGGGCTTCTATTGCACCCGCCAAGTCCTCTCAGAAACAACTGACCTTGAGAGTAGGTGGGTTGGCGGCATCACCAATCATCATGGTGAAATAAGGAGGCAGAAGGGACGACGAGATCAAGTAGGTGCCTGCCGGGAAATAGACGAGTGCCGGTGTGGTCGTTGTGGAAGCACATCCTCGACCGCACCTTGTATCTCATAATTCAGCTACATAATACTCTGCTGGATATGCATATTCAAGGTCTGGCGTACCTGTTTCCAGATTCGAGAGCTGCGTTAATTGCAGCCGTATCATCCGTAACTCCATCACCTTCACCATGTATGTCAGCTCCTGTTCTTGCGAGAGAATTGCGGTGTTATGAGATTGTATACCTCGAGCTCCAAAATCGCGAACATTCCTTCGGACAGTGTAACCTGCTCCCGCAAACGGGGCAATACCCTGGTCTGAAGAGTCTTGTTAGCAGTAATACCACTACAGTCTTTACTTTAGTGTATGGTCATAGACATACTGGGAAGATCACCAAGCCAGTATGCGCTCACTCCCACCCACATAAGGACTGCCAACAGCAGCGACGATGCATTGAGTAGACGCATTTTGACTGAGGGAATATAAATACTTCTTGTGGCAAAGGCTTGACAAGTGATGCTAGGCTTCCCAGCAGAAGAGCTAGGCGAAAGGATGAGAGCGTGAGAGAGAATAGAACCAGCTTCTCGACCGCGTGGCTCAGCCTCTTTGTAGTATCGAGTTTATGGGGATCAGAGTACAGTTACAATTTCATTTTGATCGGTACCATACGAGTCAGCAAATCACAAAGTAACGTTTCTAAGCGGTCGGGTCGTGTGACGGTTAAGCCCTGCGAGGAGGAGCAAGTGGAACTCTGGTTGGGTAGACGGACTATACCGCCTGACAGAATCTGGAAATTAAGGAGGAGAAAGACAGAACACACACTAGCGAGAGCATGGAGGTAATGCAAGATGCTGAACTGGCAATAGACATGTGGGGAGATCTAGGTTAGTAATGACCGGCGGTGACGGATATCTCATTGGACTAGTATCCATCTTTGAGACAAACCGTCACCTGGATATACCAAGGCGAACTAGTTTGCGTTGGAACCTCTCAAGGTGCTTGTAATAGTGCTTCATAGGGAGCACGGGACGTTACGGCTCACATACAACCAAACTCGGGGATAGACCTAGTTTACTTGGCCTTGAGCATGTTTTGCTGAAAGACAAGGGGTCCGAGACCCGTCTGTCCATGCCAAGACAGATTTTGCAGACAAAAAGAAAAGTATCAAAACAAGCTGCGTCGATATGAACTCTCAGTATCGAATTTTGCAACAAGGGTCTGTTTTGTGCGTGCCGCCCATGGAAATTCATCTCGCCCAAAGTGGACGGCTGATGAATAGACCACCAATGAATGAGCCGGCAGATAAAAAATTAAGAGGCAAGAGGCAAGAGGCAAGGGCTGAAAGAGGCTATAAGGTGACCCAAAATGGTCCAGGAACGAGACGACAGCATCGAAATATCAATGGGTCAAAGTGCAGAAAGCGATATTAGACCGACTCGACCGGCGGGGCCTGGTTTCTTGGACGTCCAGTGGTCGTCACCATGGCCGAGTAGCAAGTCCGGGGAGGCGCCGCGTTGTAACGTCAATGGACGTGCGAGCCGGGTACGCGATCTGCTTTAGGCAGGAGATGGAGTGGGTTGCAAAGCAGTAATACCGAATGCTACCCCTTCCATTACAGGTGACATAGAGCGCGCGCCCAGCCAAAGCCTCAAATGCTGGCGATCAGCGTGCGTCTCGTGGGCCTGTCGCCAGGTCGCACCTCATGATCTCAACCAGCCTAGTAGAGTATGGCTGCATAGGCTTGTGCTTGAACGTTGCATCAAACATGACCAATTGAATATTTACTCCAATAAGGATGAGGTGGAGTAGAAAGCAAGCGTGTCTTTAAACACGTACGACCGGTAGATTGAATAAAGGCTCCAGGTAGGCAGAGCACATGTTAGATGATTAATACAGGGTAATAAAAAAGGAGAAGAAAAAACGGATCCACAGCCCTGGTCAACGATTGGAGCGGGAGGACCGTCGTCGCTACAAGACATTGATGGCTCGATGGCGAAGATTTTCATATGCTTGTAATTGCAAAGCACTCCATTAGTGGCGGCTACAAGCGGGGCACATGGCGGGGCGTTCATCTCACAATGTCGCAACCCCGCAAAATGAAGAGACATAACACAACTCAGCTTTACCAGCCAATAGGTTACAGTATGTCACACTCGTCCAGATGTTGTCTAAGCTGGATGAATGCGAGCGAATCGATGGGTGGGTGCTAGTCTCAAACAAGTGGTCACGGATGGCCAGGCATGATTCGTAGTGGCAATGCGCACTGTGAAATGTGTAAAGGACAGAGTTACATGATAAACGCGCGATATAGATAAATAAGGATCCGACGCAGTATACCATCGATCTTTGCAAGGCAAAAAGTCTTGAGGGGGTCGGATCAAATTCGGATTGTCTCAACGTTAGGGTAAAGCGAAAGCCCCGATTTTTGCTTTGTTTGTGATTGACACCTAGTCTAGGTGTAGAGTGGGTAGCAAGTACAGTCCGACATCTGTCGAGTTTAAAAAGGTACCGCAGTTACCTAGGTGTCACTGTCTAAGCTAGGTCTCTTCCCAGCCAATCCCTTCATCGGAAAGGCAGCAATAGAAGACACAATAGGGGTCGAAATTTGCCCCAGAAGTAGTCAAGAGTTTTTTATATGTTTCTTTTTTTGACATGGCTTACGGGAGATGGACATAGATTCCCCCATTCCTATTCATAAGGTGGTGTTCCGACTGGTCGTTGATCATTATTAGTTCGGCAACTTACAGGCGTGGTGAGAGCGGCACCACATGCTCCGGACTCCGCAGTCGGGGGCGTTTGTTTGTTTGCTTCTCCGCTTCGTCCTGTTTCTCCAGCTTTTGTTACTCCGCATCCACGCTCCCCGCTCAAGCTCTCCACTCTTGGACCGAGGGATAAGAAGCCAGCTTGGCCAGCAAACGTGCATGAGGTGACGAAAGAGAGGTTCCGGAGAATGCAGATATACACGGAGGCAAATTTTGGAGTAAAAACACCCACCCCGACGTAGGATTTATTTTATCATCCAAAACTTACCACTATACCTGACCTTTCTTACCGCCGCCCTAATCTTAGAGGCCTATATTTAATGATGCCGGCGACTTGAAAAACAAAACGAGGAATCAGAGCACGTGCCTGCCGATGCAGCGCACAATAACGGATGATGTGCTTCATGCACAATTAATTATTCCCGGCCTTTCAAACATGGCTCGCACCGTTACACTTTGCAATCCTCTCGCCCGAATTGAGCTCCGCCCCCACAAACAAGTGCACGTAAAACAAAGCCGTTGTGGGGATTAAGGCGGGGGTTATGGCACATTTTAGGCTGGGGCTGGGGTTTGGACGTGGCATGGCGGCAATAGAGCATGGCGCTGTTTACTGCTTACAATCAGTCTGCGCATTAGAGGAACGAAACATATTGGTAAGCCAAAGGAGAATCCATATGAATTTGTGACGTATGTCTCAAATAAATCTTTGTTTCAAGCACGGCATCGCACCCAACTCCTCACTAGAATCTCAATTTTGGTGCCCAAGTAGTAGCCCCTCTTTTCTCTCCAAGTTGGAGCAGCCATCTAATCCAGTGTGTCGATTAGCGGTAATGTTCCTTGCCAAAAAAAAAAAAAAAAAAAAAAAAAAAAGAAGAAGGAGGGGATGCAAGGAAAATAAAACAAAGTCAATGGACAAAACGACGGCTAAATTTAGCCAACAATTGCATGCTCAATTTTATACGTCTCAACCGGCTTGTTCTTTGATGCTGGCAAGGTGTGGAAGCATTGAAAGTCGGCAGATCCTAGACTGCGCAGGGGCTGGAGCACACTGGCGCAACAGGGCCCTCCCTTTCCACGGGAGCTAAAACTTGCTACCGCACACAACAGTCAAATGGCATAACATCCATGCATAGAACCTCCAAATATCCAATACTGGTCTATCCCATCCTTATCGGGGGCCTGTGTGGCATCAAACTGGATCTAATCCGGTACTGACTGCGACATTTCGATCCCTCAATCGTCTGGTTTTCCCCCTTCCAACTGGGTCGATGCCTTGACTGGACGCTGATGGGCCCTGGCAAATTTCATGTTTCCCGCCATCCCTGTCATCTCAACCCAGTACCGAGCCAGCAAGCAGCCTTCTCCTCTTTTCCCCGCCCACAAACTTGGGGATTCTGGCCCTCCTTCTCCTCTCGCAACCGTCCTGCATCCATCACATCTATCGTCTTCCTAGCTCGTGCCAGCTGTCTCCGCGTCCGCGTTCCATCATTGGCGACTATCACGTCGAAAAAAAAAAAAAATCTGCATCATCCCCGACTTTTGTGTCGTCTCCCTACTTGGCCTCCACACCGCTGCTGTGTCCCAACCCTAAAACGCTCGGCTTTCAGATTGCCCGCTGCCTGGCCATCCCGCAGGTGGGCGTGGTTGGTCTTTTTGCGCTCGTTTGGAGTCTTTCTTTTTCTCCCATATTTGTTTTCCGCAAGAGATCCGATCAGGGCACGGCAGATCACAAGATACAGCACAGCAGAGTACAGCATTCGAGTCACACCACATCTGCAATATTGTAAAATTGTTACCAAAAGTCGCACACATACACACAGCTGCGGGCTGCATTCGAGTCACACAAGGAGTCAGCCAAATTTGAATATCGCTGCACCCGTCGCCAACCATCGCAGCTCAAAACAGCTTATCTGGCACCGTCTTTGCTTATGGTCACGCGTTTGGTGCTTGATCAAAACAAAGAAAGCTAGAGGGACCCATTTTGTGACTTGGGTACCTATCAGCTCAAACAGGCCGGCCGGCC
Source organism: Magnaporthales sp. P1609 (assembly GCA_003709005.1). Classification (NCBI taxonomy): domain Eukaryota; kingdom Fungi; phylum Ascomycota; class Sordariomycetes; order Magnaporthales; species Magnaporthales sp. P1609. The sequence goes on along the minus strand of PELF01000007.1, from coordinate 2,038,975 downwards.
TGTCACAAATTGGTGCGCATACAGGTACATATACAAACCTGTCCTTGATCTCCGCACCAGCCACCTCATCGTCTCTGAGCCGAAAACCCAAGAAATCTCCGTCGCCAGCCCTTGTCTGAGGCACTGACAAAGTCTCATCAGTCCGGTATAGGCCTCCGCGTATCAGCGCGCACTGTCTTGATAGGCGTTTGTCTGTTTATCTACCGGATCTGCCTGAGCCGTACTTCCCCGCTCTAAGCAGCCAGGTGGATTACCCCAGATAACTCAACACTGGGAGACAAAGTCCGTGCCGCGCCCAGATTCTGGGACAAAGACAGTCGGCGCCGGTATCGTCAAAGTTTTCGCGGAAGGTCGTATTCCAATCCGCCTGTACTGACAATGCTTTGAGCTGGTCCATCTGTCTCATCCGTGTTTTCTTTTTCCAACTTCACCGAGAACACGAACATATCACTCCAACACGCCTCCTCCAGTCTATCTACCCCCCTATATACATGACCAACTGCCATATTTTTCACTTGGTTCGACTCGGCCTCCCCTCTACGACCGACCCTGTTGCACTCTGCAGGGCGTTGCATTTTAACTAATCAATATCTTGTGCGTCTCTGTCTGGGCGCCGCGACTCGCGACTGCACCACCGAACCCTTTGAGAAAAATACTCTGAACAGGCATCATTCCCAAGAACGGCATCATGTTGCCCATACAGTCTATTGAGGCACCAACGCCCTCAAACACTGCCGATGAAAATGGAGAGGGTCGGCAGCAGAAACCCAAGACACTTCCTTGCAAATACTGCAGCAAGCGGTTCAGGTAAGTTCAAGTACAAAGCATGCTTATGGTTTTTTGTTCACTTCGCCAGCGCTCCAAGTTATTGCAAATTAGCTCACGCGTTTGATTTGTTCCACTTACAGGCGTGTGGAGCACGTTCAGAGACACGAGAGAACACACACCAAAGAGAAGCCGTTCTCGTGTACTTGGGACCGATGTGGGAAAACTTTTGGACGACGGTAAGTTGTGCAATGAGGACAAACCCCTCTTCCCCTCGTTTGATTTTTGGGGTTTCATCTGTGGCATCCGCTCTGATTTGCCTATGCATTTCTGTCGGCACTCTGTCCTGTCAACCTGGCCATGGATACCAGTACTATTTCTTCTCTCTTGGCTCGCATGCATATGCTCTCCTGTTACTTCACATTGTCCTCTGGGCAGGTGGTCTCACCGCCCCAAATTTTTCATTTCATTCTGAAGAAGCCTCGCAACTCTCAAAAAGAGAGCGCACATAGCCAAGTGCATAGTCTTGCAACTTTGAATCCTTTCTTCTCAGCTTCAGGCTTCAGCTTGATCGCGCTCCACCGCAAGCACTAAGAAATAATGCTGACCAAATGGATATCAGCGACCTTCTCGTCCGCCATGAGAAGCTTGTGCATCTCAACGAGGGCAGCAAAGACAACAATCGCTCTAGGAAACAGTCCTCTGGAAACCTGCAACCGATGGCAGCGGACATACGTGGCAACAACGAGGCTATGAGCGTGCAGCATCAAGGACAGCACTCTCAACAACAACAACAACAACAACAACAACCACAGAGGCCCCCGCCACCACAATTCACACCTGAAAGCATGACCTCTTCAGTAGTCTCCTCTCTCCAGACTGACCCACGAATGACATCCAGGCCTGGTTGCAATCTCGATCTCTTGTCTGACGCAGCCACACATCTTGCTTCGACCAGTGAAGTGAACCAGATCCAGCAACAGTCCATGATGACTGAAATGGGGCCGCAGCCTGGCAATCTTCCTCGCGTGAAGCCTTATGACGATGGCTTGTCATACCAAGAGCGTAGCCGAGAGCAAGACCAGAGCATGATGCATCCCGGCTTTGCAACACACCAGCAACCCCCTGCTACATCTTTCGATGACTACAACCTCTTTCTCGACGACATGGGTACCTCGTCCCATTTCCTGCCACCAGCTCTTGAGTCGGAACAGTCTTTCGGTCTTTGGAACAGACATGGCAGCGATGTACATGTTCGAGGCGCACTGAAGCCCCCAGGGTCATTTCCATCAACACGGTTTCCATCGCTTCAACCGGATGCACACGAAGGCTCCAGACTCCATGAGGATGGGCTGAAGGCACCATTTTGGAAAATTTCTGGCGTTGACTACAATGTCATCAAGAACCGACTGGACGAATTTTCATCGGTGATTCCCAATGACTTTATTTTCCCTTCGCGGCATACCCTGATGCGGTTCCTTGAGGGCTACAACGGCGGTTTTCACGAGCACCTACCCATACTTCACACTCCGACATTGGCACCGGCTGAACTATCTCCCGAGCTTTTACTTGCGATCTTGGCGGTGGGTGCACAATATCGCTTTGAAAGTCATAGAGGAAATGCCTTGTGGTATGCTTCCAAGGCTGTCGCTATGGAGCAGATAAGACGAAGGCATAGCCACGAGGTTCATGGCTTGCTACCCACGCCTGCTGCATACAGCCCGCACTCCACACGACCCTCGCCAAGCTCGGGTTATCGACACTCGTTCAACTCAGTAAATCACGACAGACCTATGACCCAGGAAACTCACCGGGAGCCTTAGTAAGTTTGCTAACACATGGTTCTAATGCCCAGATGCCAGCCTGACGAGACCAGCCTACTAACCCTAAAACCCGTAGCTCACCAAATACACCACAGTCTCGGCTTGAAACAATCCAAGCGCTTATACTCCTTTTTGCCGTAGGTCTATGGGGGGCCAAGGCTATTTTACATGATGCCTTGTCGCTGCAGAGCCAGATCGCGCTTTTGGTCCGCGAGGAGAGACTGGTCTCGGAGCCAGCACAGGCCGTCGACTGGGAGACTTGGATTCGAATTGAAGGTGCCGCGCGCACCAAACTAATCGCCTACTGCTTCTTTAACCTTTGCAGCATCGCTTACAACACGCCGCCTCTACTCTTTACATCGGAAGTCAACCTAACACTCCCCAACTCTTCTCGGCTCTGGCGGGCTGACACTGCCTGGCAGTGGCAAGAAGCAAGACAGTCTTACCCCAGCCTCGAGGTCTCGCTGCAGGATGGATTCTCGAGACTTCTGAACCGGCCATCGCAGGGCGCTTTGAACCATGTGTCTTCTTTAGGAAACTATGTCTTGATGCATGCTTTGATCCAGCATATTTACCTCCTAAAGCAGACATCGTTTGCGATTGCATCACCATTCGAGGTTCATCGTGGCTTGAAGGTCGAAGACGTAGAAGATGTGGCGCAAGCACTTCGAGTCTGGCAGATGGGTTTTGAGCAGCAGATGCAATCGAGAACGGCTGCCGACTCCGCAGCAGCCGGCGGAACGAGCCATCCAGCTCAGCATCAACAACAAATGGACGGCGGCTTTGGTGGCGGGGGGCCAGTGGCATTCAACTCGACAGCCTTACTTAGGCTGGCTTATATTAGACTCTACTCGGATCTCAGCCCTTGTCGGACCTTGGAAACAAGAGACCACATGTTGGTAGCCAACGATCTTGCCGAGGCACCTCTACCGTCCAGGAATCCAAGACTTCACAGAGCCATATATCAAGCCATCCATTCCCTTGCAGTTCTGGTCAAGGTCGGAGTCAACTACGTAGCTAGAACCAAGTCATTAGAGTGGAGTATGCAACATTCTAGTAAGTGCAAGATCTCGATGCGTTCCATCTTCCTCAACCAAATCTTGTTATTAACCATATTGTCTCTAGTATGCAACCTCGAATGCGCGGTTCTTCTCTCCAAGTGGCTGCTGACGCTAGCCTCAATCGGACCCAACGAGCCGGCACCTTCGCAAGAAGAACGCACCATCCTCGACACAGTGCGAACCATGGTCAACGAGACCGAGTTTGCGGTTCCGATCGACCCTTCGCTCGCAGCCTCGGGCTCGTCTCAGCACACACATCCGTCAACGACAGATCCTGCGAGACTTCGGCAGCTTGCTGCCGCCGTAATCAGACTTTGGGCTGAGACATTCAAAGGCAGCCACATATTTGACGTCATCAGGGTCATGGCCCAAGGATTGGAAGGGTATGCTGATCTGATCGAGAAGCCAAGGGATCGGACGCCACTGGGTAGGATGGCTGCCGGACAGTCTATAGGTTAAGATGTGTCGCCTTGGGTGCTCAAGTGACGAAAGCCTCTTCGCAGACCTCCCTTGACAAGGATGTTGGATTTGTCACGGTTTTGTTGCCGATGCACAAAGCAAGCTAGAGCGGGGGCATAGGCTTCTAGAAGGGCACGGCTCCCGGACAATATGCCGGATGCACAGGGGGGTGAACTAGTCACTAGGTCATGACCACTCAGCAACAAGATCTCTGCTCCGTGTATGATATGAAGCTGCCTGGCCTGGAGCTGCCAGAGACAGGAGAAACCTCTCAGGCCAGGGCCACACAGTCGAAGCGAACTATAACGGATGAGTCATCGGACCGTGTTCGAGGACATGATTGTTTGCCACTATTTGGGGGACTTCGGAAAGTTGAAGTTTTTGCGGAGGGTGCGATTGATTTCTGTGAAGGGTGCGAATGATACCCGGATTTCAACATCCAATGTAGTTTTCTGTCTTGTCTTCGTTTTGTTTTTCCATGTTTGCATACGATGGCCAGAGCCGACTGTTTCATGATGATCTTTGCGTTTCCACACCTGCAATCTGAGTAGACCCCCAGGATGTAGGATGAAGCTGTGTGAATATTCCCAAGTGCAAGTAAAAAGCAACCTCTAAATAAGAACTATGGGTCCGCCCCAGGTTTGATTTGATTAAGGGGCAAAATGAAAAGATGGAAAGAGAAAAGATGAAAACCCTTTTTATCCTAGACTGCAAAAATCCGTAATGATGCTCTCCAAAGATCCGTCCGCCCAGCATGAACGCCTGTTTTCCATATTGGTATCGTGCAAAAGAATTCTTGAAGAAAAAGCGCGCCACTCGTTTCTGTAAACATTTCCAAATGCGAACATTGGATAGAAAAGGAAGAAAAAAGAAAAAGAAGAAAAATAACAGATTCGTTTGTTTCAGTGATTTTCTGGTCATAGCTTCCAATAAAGACCCTGTCACGAGAGCCCATCTTTCATGTTCTGAGCCCTCGTCTCCCCCTTGACATAGCCACTCAGTCGCATCTCATTGCTCTCATTGCCGTGCCCGTTCATCGGATTTAACCTCCCCGGAGTGTAGGGAGGCAGGCCCGAGCTGCTGCCGTACCCGGACTCAAGGTCTGGGCGTCCTGAAGATCCGTCGGTGATCAATGCTGCGGCGGCAGCCTCATCTTCGGGCGACTCAAAGTCGTTAAAGGTCGTCGTGCTCGATTGATTGGCGGCCGGGCTCGCTAATGGGGACGAGGGGCCTGGTCGGTCCGAGAAGAACGAGTGGCTCGTCGGGCTGATCGGTGAGAGCAGCGGTTGTTGCTGATGGTGGTGATGATTGTGATGCTGACATTGATGGTGGTGGTGGTGAGGATGATGTGTCTGGGAATTCACTGCCGAGGTTCTTGATCTCACCGCCCCTTCGTTCGACATTGGCTGAATCGAGGCGATAACAAATCGGTTATGATCTTGGTGGTGCTGCGCCACCCCGTTATCTCCACTCCCTGAGACGGGACTGTTCTGCGAGTATGACTTGGATCTGAGCTTCTCCTCCTCACGGAGAACATGTAAGATTTGCTCGCTCGTTTGCGAGCTTGCCTCGGTCTTTTTGATATATGCGCCCTGGCAGATGCGGAGTATGGAGAGGATGATGGTGATGAACTGAAGGTTAATCAAGAGAAGTGTAGCGCCGTAGAAGATGCGCTCGAGAGCACAGTAGCGATCCAACTCGCCCTTGGCCCCGTTCCATTGGTTAGTGAAGCGGATGCTGGTGTACCCTGGCAAGGGTTGTCGCTGGGTGTCGTCATCTGCGTCTAATGTTTGAAGATGCCGTTGTTAGCAGCTTTCCCACGGCACGCTTCCGACTATCGATAGCGGCCAACGAGATGGACGACATATCTCAGCCATGTATGTAAAACTCACAGGTAGACTTGGTAAGTCCTGCACAGTTAGCTGGTACACCAGCGTGGGAAAGAAGAGTAATGATTGCTAGTCCCATCCATATGAAGCAAACGTCTCCGGCGATCGTGGCAACAAGCCATGTGGTCTTTTTTGACCTGCCCTTTGTGTGAACGATGCTGAAGGCAATGACGACAAAAGCAAACCACGCGGTCATCTAAAGCGTTGTGTCAGTTTTTTTCTTTTTTTCTTTCTTATTCTCTTGTCTTCCCGTCTATGTCTCCTTGTGTATATGCAAGGAGGCACGAAAAGCAGACGACGCGGTTGAGTGTCGTTCATGTGAGAGGCCAAGGGCATCAAGATGCCCCAAGCGTCAAAGTTTGACCAACGACGGACAGAGGGATGGTGATCCTCGGAAGCTTTTGCATACCATGAATTGAAGCACAATGATATTGTTTGCCATGCCCAGCTTGTTAATTGCGAGGTGCCCGAATAAGAATCCGTGCAGGCCGCTGGCAATGAGCGAAGCAACGATCTGGAAACATCGGGCCAGGCCAAGCCAGCTCGACAGGCCCCATGCCATGACGTCTTGATACAGATAGGATTGAGACGAGAGAGATTCAGAATGGCAGTCGAGAGGAGAAGATATATGAATGTTGATAAAACACCACTTCGCCCCTTGGGGCAATCGATAGCAGGCAAGGGAAAGAAAGGCAGAACCGAGTGGGCTTGACTGGCTCAAGGTGTTTCGGTCGACTCTGTGAGGGTGTCGTGCTTTGATTCTAATGTGTACAGTACTGAGAGATGATATTTGACCTCTAAAGCACGCAGTGTGGTGCAGTGTGTTCCAATGTGATTTTCCTTCGGCCAAGTCAACGAAGACAGTATCGGAACCAGCCCAAGAGTAGTTTAGAGGGTAAATAGGTAGGTAAACAAACCCTTTCTGAATGCTGTCACTGTTTGTGTGAAAACGAGTGAAAGAAAATTAAAACGATCATGAGTGGAGGTGTTATCCGGAAAAGTCGGGATGGGGCGATGGTTCAATCGAAGAAAAGTAAGCGGGCGGGGGAAAGCTTGCCGCAGGAGAGGCTGTGTTTGTGAAGCTACACCACTTTAAGCTGTCCCACCCCATCCAGCTCCAGCAAACTATCCCAGGGCTGGGCAAACACCAAGAACTTTGAGCCCTTTCGGATTGGATCTATACAGTCTAGGCGGTGGCTTCGCGGCTGCAAGCCAAGCCTCGGGGAGAAAGACGCTGTAACACTACTTATGCCTGTTTGGGCAATCTATTGTCAGATCTTTCGATCTGTTTTTGCTGACGTCGTTATGTCGTCTATGGACTGGTCTTGGTCAAAGGCATGTTTCAACTTTGAGCATCGCTGCTGCTGGCAGACAGACCATTGAATGGCAAAGAGATGTGTATTCATCCGAGTCTAATCCATCGCATGCGACGAGAAGTTGGAAGTATCGTTTTGTTTAACTCTAGGGCAATTAATCATGAAATGCTACGATGTAAACGACTATACGAGTACGACCTCGCCAGGGAAGGCGGAAATGTCTTTTTAGTACGAGGATCAACGTCTATAAATGCCGTGTAAACAATATCTTTCGGGCATGTCTTACCGTTTGTTCGGGATGCATATCGGACGTACGTGATGTACCGCGAGATGAAGATCAAATGTAGCCTACCAAAGACCGCAATTGTTTCGTTTCCTAGCAGCGGAGTAATAAGGAAAGAGGGCAAACGCTGGTTCTACTAATTAAATTCGCGATCACGTGCGTTCAGCGTGGATACGAAAAGGTTGCCTGCCCCATATTTGACGCGCGGCAGGCACGGATGACATCAATCTCATTGTTGCGCCTTCCCATTCCAATCCCGACTTAGTGGCCGTAGTGGCCTCGAGGGAAGGAGGCAGGCGCCAGACTGGCAAAATGCAACAAGTACCAGGAGCCCCTCCGGGATTTTACCTGAAAAAAGACTTTGTGACATCGGAGCAAGAGGCGCAGCTGCTCGACATTTTCCGCAATGAGCTTCTCTGGCCCATTAGGTCCGCCTCGTCCCCAAAGGCTCAAAGCGACGACGTCGTCAAGGGCGAACAAAACGCACTAGAAAGACATGGACGTCTTGGTCTGTCACCAAATCTCCCACCCTCCAGGCTGTCTCTTCACTACGGACATCATTTTTGCTACAAGTTCTTTGGTATCGACACCACGATCCCTTATGTTCCGTTCCCGCCATGGCTGAAGGAAGTCCTTCCTTCGTTTTGCCCCTCTTCTGCAAATTTTGATGCCGCCTCGGCTAAAGACTACCGTTTCGAAATGCCCAGCAGAGACCCAGAACAGGTCTGTTTGCAGTACTACCCACCGGGAGCCGGCATCCCACCGCATGCTGATACGCACAGTGCATTTGAGTCGCTAATGGGCTTGAGCCTGGGGAGCGGAGTGGCTATGGAATTTCGAAGACGACAGGTCAAGACAGGGGGTCTTAACCCGCCGGGTGTGGGCACAGATGGCAGCGACAATGACTGGGTATGGGAAAGATGCGAGATATTCGTTCCACCGCGCTCCTTGTATAACATGTCGGGCGACAGCCAATATCATTACCAGCATGGCATCAAGAAGCGCAAGAACGACCGTCTCATGGTCCCCACCCCTGAGGACTCTAATGATGAAGCGGCACAAAAGGTTATCCGCCGGGGTGAACGTTTTTCCATCACTTTTCGCTGGGTTCGCGACCCAGCCGTGTGCGAGTGTGGGGATGAATGGCTATGTGACACGGCAATGAGGAGAAATGGCGTTGAAAGGGTACTGAGGTGGAAAGGGGACACGAGCAATCAGTCATGAGTTGAGCAGCCATTTTAGTCAGGCAGCCGTCTCAAGTTTTGGAACATGTTTGTGCCTGTCTGTCAACCACTCAGCGAATATCCAACATCAACATTTTCTCTTCCTAGACGGATCAGACGTTCACGCATAGCGTCTGCTCTGGCTAGGGCGCGCTGGTCAGATCCAAGTGCGTCGTTGAAGTTGCAGCGGTCGATCCATGTGACACCGTGCTGGAGCACATTCCTCGCCCTGAGCCGGCCTCCACAGATGTGTCCTACCGAGCCGTGGATTGTCAGGCGCTCCTTGTTGGGATCATAGGCACCGCGGTGAAAGATGTTGTTATTGTAGAATGCAACGTCGCCAGCCCTCAGTTTCACACGCATCTCGCCTTCCAGCCCTGTCTCGTACGGCCCTGCGGACCGCTCCTTGGTGGTTCGTGCGCGGGCGTGCGATCCAGGCACAAGTATCAGACTGTCGTCGTCCCACAGCGCCAGGTTCCATTGTGCATGCCACGCCGGTTCCGACAACCTCCTGAGCTCCTCCTCGTCCGTCGCATCGGGACCAATGTCATCACGATGCCAGCGCAGCTCAAATGCCTTGCCCGGACGCACCAGCATGTTCAGCAGCTCCATTACCAATTCATCGTCGCTGCAGCTTCGATTCCCTGAGTCGCCCATCAGTTCGCGCGCGGGACTTAGTATCGTCTCTGAAAAGTACAGCCGCGCAAACTCGTCCCGGCCGGGCATGTCTGGGTGCAGGAGACTTTGCACCCCCCAGATGCCGCCCTGTTCGTCGTCAGGTTTGGAGGGCCACGGCGGAAATTGCTTCCCGACGGTGCGGATATGAGGCCACCCGCCCGACCGAGCGAGCCTTTCGACCTCGGCGGCTGCTTCACGGAGCTTGGTTAGTTGCGCCGAGCCGAGGGCCTGGGGTATCACGACGAAGCCGTCCCTCTCGAGGGATTCGCGCAGCCCTGTGGTGACGGCCATTGCTTGTCCCGGGTATTTTTGGTCGGGGGTGTACAGAATTTTTGTGGTTCGGCGACGGAAAGAACTGCTTTGCCCGTCGTAGCTTCTCTCCACTCCCCTGGACGCTTAACACACCTCAAACAAAGTCCTGCAAGCACCCGGTTGGTGACCCCAAAAGATATTCAAACTTGCGGATGGTACGTTACAGTCCAGCGAGCCAGCCAGCTGGAAATAGAATTGCTGTCTGAGCTGAGGCGAGATGAGATTGGAATTTGTATTGTTGGAAGTCGACAAACGCCTGGAGGAAAAGGAGTGAGGGACGGAGATGGGAATGCCTGGTCTGGTTATTTCCACTGTTTCCACCCCCTTGTATCGATGCCAAATGCGGGGTGCTTGGAAACAGCCTTAATCGTTGTGGACGTACGCGCACGTCATGTTGGATGCCCTTCAAGACGTTTACGAGTGAAGATGAATCTCCTCAGCCAAGAGTATTTGATGGGTTGATTTGATAAAATTCCCACACATGAACAAAGAAAGTTAGGCAAATCATTTTGCAGTGGAAATTCGAGCTGTTTTGAGGTCCATCCAGTACAATTAAACCACACCAACATTGACTAGCCTAGTTTTAGTGCACGTGATTAACTGTTTGTGACTCCAAATCAACTGTAATGTCTTGACAGCTTCATGTGACCTTGTCGTGTGGAAAGATTAAAATATTGGTGCACTGGCGACATGAGAGTCCGTCCCAGCCTGAAATTCGTTGAGCAAAGGCGCCCGCCCATAATAAATTCCGGTATAATTTGAGTACGGATTCCGATCAGATTCCGCCCACCAGAGTTTACTGGGCATTACACACATCGGATTTCACGAGCCAAGAGATAATCGATCTCGGCCACTGTAGGCATGGCAAACACAATCATTTGAGGGCAACGAGGCAAAAGTGTCGGTGCCGCTCGTTGGGAGAGTTCATCAAGTCGATTGTTTTCATTTTCTCCCTTGAGTGGACCAAGTTAAGCACTCAACGACAATCATGATACAAGGAATCTTTTACGCGCGGTTTCTGCCGCAAGAAGGCAAGTACATCCATTTACCGACCAGATACAACACCCAAGAGCGAAATGTGCCGCATATCAACGTTAGGTTTCATTTAATTGAACAAACACAATGCAATTGACTAACAACCTTCCACAGGCACCAAGATCGTCGCCCAAAGTCCTCCAGGCTGCATCGTTCCGTCCGAGGGCGCCACCAAGGCACCGCTCCTCGACTTTGATGTGCTGCAGGAGTACATCATACCGCGCAAGGCCTTCTTCAACAGGTACGTGACGGTGACGGACCCGGACGGCAAGTACAGCGTGCTGGGATTTCCCGTCTCCATCGTTCACCAAAAGTACCACCGCAACGAGTTCATCTTCAACTTTGGCCTCGTCGTCGACGCCGGACTGTCGGCCGCCGATCAGCTGCCTTATGAGCGCGTCGTTCGCCGCCTAGCAGTCACCTTTGCCGAGCTCGAGAAGCAGAACGAATATCTGAGCGCCCTGGGCGGCGGGCTCGTCGCCGCCGGTCCCGTCTGCCACAGCTCCGCAGCCGGCTACGACGACCTCAGCGCCCGCCGCCCCATCGAGGGTCTGCTGGAGATTGTCAGGGAGGACCTCAACAACTACGGCGAGTGCATGATCCCCGTCGACGACGCCAACGCCATCAACATGAAGCTCTTCCCCCATCACCCCGTCCCGCCCCAGGTCAAGGGCTGGCACGTCCCCGTCGCCAAGCTGCGCCTCGCCGACGTCGTCGATGACACCTGGGACCTGACCATGCAGAAAGTCGTCGCCCACATCGACGGCGTCAACGACGTCCGCCGCATCGCCTTCCTCGCCGACGTCTCCATCGACCTGACCCAGCTGGCCCTCCGTCACCTGCTCTACTACGACACAGTCCTCCTCCTCGACATGTTCTTCTTTGGCTCCTGCTACGCGCCCCGACCCGCCATCCACGAGTTCGTCGCGAACCTGGACGGCGTCGTTGAGGAGTGTGCCGCCTACGTATGCGTCATGCCCCCCGGGCCCTCGGCCAGCGGCGGTGTTGGCGGTGGCGGCAACGCCTCTCCAGCCTCGACAAACACCCACCACTTTGACGACCGCTCGTCGACCGCCACGTCGCCGACGGCCCACCACCATCACCCACACTACCGCGCCTCTCACCCGGGGACCCCTCCGCGCGTGAGCAACTTTCTCCTCGTCAAGCTCATGACGAGCTTCTGCGCGGGGCGGACCGTCATGGAGTGGCTCAAGGTGCACATGGACACGGGATTCGACGTGCTGCGGTTCGTCGACGTGCGGCGCCTGGTGCAATTCGGCGTCATCAAGGGGTTCCTCTACCGCGTCCACAAGCACGTCGTCTCCAAGCAGTACATCGCCGCCCTGGCCACGGGTCAGGCCAGGCCCGGAAGGGACGCAAACGCCGACCCGCTGCAGCGCTACACCGACGGCCGCCACTGCTTCGACCAAATCATCACGGAGCAGAACCTCGCCGACCCCGAGATCCTGGACAGGTTGAGGAACCTACCCCTGCCGTCGGGCGACCTGACGGTGTTTTATAGATAGCCTTTTTTTTTGGTTGGGGATTCAAGAGTCTTGGCTTTATGTTGTTGATACCCCAGAGTGCACGCCGACTCTTGCCCCGTCGATTGTCACAAAATTCAGGTCTAATATGTTGGGATATTGAACAAAATGGTCTATGGTATGCTATCTCATGTCCTGGGATTGGCTTGCCTACATCTACATTTATATATATATATTATACATTTTATACAAGGCGCAAATCGCCCTTGACCTTTTCACTGTTTAAAATCTCCCGCCGTGATCTAGACATCAGCTCCTTTTGGCCATTTACCCTATTGATCAAACAGCTTCTGCTGCTGCTCGAGTCGTTCTATCTTTGCCTTAATCTTGTCGGGGTGTGATTTTGGGTTATGAACCTTTGGGTTGAAGTTCTCCTCAAAGAATGCAAGCTGCTTCTTCAAAGCTTGCAACTTCGAGTCCGACGGTGCGGATACGAAATCCGCGCCATCGGAACCTTCGGCGAGGGCTGATCGAAGGTCCGCCACCGCCCGCATGTTTCGCACCCTACCAGTGCCAGGCTGCCCTGGGTACGTCTCGCCCAGAGCCTCGTATTCCTCGTCGCTGATGAACTCGACGATCCGAATGTCGTGTTTGCCCTTGCGGAGGATCAACATCCTGTCGTTGATCAGGTAGTTCTTGGTGTCCTCGGGGAACCAGAGCTTTACGGGGACGAAGGAGAGGCTAGCGCCCATTTCCCTTTCCTTGCCCTCTCGACCCCCGATATATACTGCCTGCTGCGTCGCGAGACGATGGCCATCGCTGACGCTCTTTGCCAGCCCCGCGGCGTACAGGATTCGCGCGATGTTGCCCTGCATCATCAACTTCATTGGTAACTTCTTGTTGGCCTCTGGCGCCGAGTTGAGCAGTACCTGTTCCTGGGTTTCGTGGGTGAACAGGGTCGATACCGTGCCCTTGCCGTGCATGGCCTTGTGCTCCACCTGGGTGCTCTCAGCAACTTCGATACCGTGGACCAGAGCAAGCACCTCAAAGGCTAGCCTGTGCTGAGCCACCCTCTGGGGTTTATCCGTGGCATGCTGTGCGATGATCTCGCTGATTTCGTTGGTTGGAATGAAGGTGAACAGTTTAAGCATGCGCTCCATATCCTCATCCGGCTGTCGGACAAAGTAGCCGTACAAGTCGTACGGGCTGGTCTTGATGTTGCTGAGCCAGAGGTTGCCTCCGCCACTCGACTTTCCAATCTTTTCACCAGATGAGCTTGTGAGCAGCGGGGTTGTGAAGCCAACAATATCCTCGAGAGGCGACGATATATCGGTTCCATGCAAAGGCTGCTGTGGTCGTACCGTCTTGACCACATCGATACCCTGGACGATGTTTCCGAACTGGTCAGAGCCTCCAATTTGCATCTGGACTCCTAGTTGCTTGTATAGAGTCCACCAATCCCATCCCTGCATCAGCGTATAAGTGAGCTCGGCGAAGGAAAGCCCATCTCCCTCAGTCAGCTTCCGCTTTACCGTGTCTCTACTGAGCATTGGCCCGACTCTCACGTGGGAGCCCAGTAGCTGGAGGAACTCGAGCATGGGCTGTTTGTTCCACCATTCGTTGTTGTTTCTTTGAGCGCGCTTCCATGCCCAATCTTCCTTGTAGCCGTACCTTCTGGCCATCGCATCGACATTAGTCCAGAGCTTCTTGAGCTGGTAATGCATCGAGACCATGTTCTTATTCAAAATCTCGCGGTCTTGCTTTTCCCTATCGGTCAAACGCCCTGAAGGATCGCCCACCTTGGCGGTAGCACTGCCGAGCAGGGTGACGCTCTGGTAGCCATTCATATACATCCAGAAGAGCGGCATAAGCGGCACCAAGTGGCCGAGATGAAGGGAGGCGGCGGTCGGGTCGATGCCAACGTAGGCCCCTATTCTTTTCAACCGCATCAATTCACGTATGGCTTTGCGGGATCTATTTACTCCTACAGGGTCAGCTACTAGACCAATGAACGTTCGCCATAATGCGGCGCATTAGACCGGAGAGTTGCGCCCGGAGCTGGAGCAGACCAGATACAAACATACCCAGCAACATCCTTTACGAGCCCGCGCTCCTCAAAAACGTCCCACAGACACGGTTCTTTGCCATCTTGTATCCTGTCCGCCCGTTCAGCCCAAGCAGTAGCGGCAGCCTTCTTCTTGACATAAATCTTTTTTGACTCGGTCCTCTCGATAGGTTTCAATACTACTGGTGAGCGGGGCAGGGCTCTCGCAGCATCCTCTGTCGATGTGCTTTCGCTGATTTCAGAGTTGGATGTTTCTCGGAGTACGCGACTGCTTGTGAAGCTGGCTATTCTTTGCGGAGCTAAGCATGTTCTGCAGATCCGATGTCGCGCCGACCCGCGGACTTTGAGCAGAGATGATGGGAGCATGCTTGACAGCTTTGCGAGCCGAGTTGGACGGCTCCGAAAGCAGCAGCAGGCCTTTGCCGGGCTGGATCTGGACCTAAGAACTAGGGTAAGTCCACAAGCCTATTCGAGTTCGATCGTGATATGATTAGTATCCTAACATCTCCGCATTGAATTGATGCACGCTGAATCTCCAAGTACGCAAAGAACTTTTTTTGTGGATACATGCATATGATTGGTTTAAGCTCCACCGATGGAGACAGGGATCACCCCATTGATCTCAAGACCTGCTTGGCCCAGGGCAGCTTCCAGGTAGCGCGCTCTCATGTGATTGCAACTCTGGATGGACGAGCGGCTCCTTAATGAGTGCCTCATATATTGGGCATAAAATACCACCCAATCAGAAAGCTTGCGATACTCATCCTCGGCACGTCGACGCCTGACGACCGGCTGTGATTTCATCGCCCAGGGGAGAATAGTAGTTACAACCTCTCTAGACAGTGCATCCGCCTTTGTGCACAAAGAGCTACAAAACCTCGTCGATTAACATTTCGATAGATTCCTAGCTGCAGAAGCAACTCAAACCCATTGTTTCGTTGAATCACCAACCCTCCAACGAGGGCAATTCTTGGGCCCCCCCAAAAACCAGCCAGCAATTCTGCAAGCCTTAGATACCATCGAAGATGGCCTCAATTGCACGTCCGCTTAGGCAGGTCGCTTGCCGGGCCGGCCCGACGTCGCTGGCGCAGCGCACCCTCGCCAATAATGTCCAAAGGATAGCTGCGTTCCACGCCTCAAGCAGGAGAAACCTGCTGCCGCCACTGCCTCGTAAGTACGCTCGGCGCAGCCAATGCGCCCGTTGATCAGAGACGAAGAGCATCAGGATGCTGACTACTCCGACGACAGAAAAAATCCAGGGAACCGGTACGAACGAAGCCTCCCTCACGCGATGCCTTCAAGACTTCAACTGCCAACAGCGAGGACCCGGTTTCATCGCTACGACGTTTTTCAATGCTCTCTCAGGCTGACATTCAATACCATAGTCAACGACCCTGCCCCCGTGCCGTCCCCGTCCCCGAGCCACGGCCACTACCACTGGACATTTGAGCGCATCTTGGCCGCCGGCCTTGTGCCTCTGACGGTCGCCCCGTTCGCCGCTGGCTCTTTTAACCCGGTTATGGACGCTGTGCTGTGCAGCACACTGCTGCTGCACTCTCACCTCGGCCTCCAGAACATCATCACCGACTACCTGCCCCAGCGCCGCGTGCCGAAGTCCCGCAGGGCCGCCATGTGGCTGCTCAACATTGCCACCGCCGTCGTCGGCGTCGGCTTGTACGAGTTTGAGACCAACGATGTTGGTTTGACCGAGGGTGTCAGACGAATCTGGACGGCATAAGGCCGGTCCTTGTCATTGGAGGTTATCGAACCTGATATAGGATTGTATTAGAGAGGACTGGGAAAAGGAAGCCCAGGGATGTAGCAGTCTTTGGTAAAATTGCAATCTTTGATGGTTTTTATTGATTCCAGGGCTGGCTTTTTGGCGCCCATTGTGTTCACTAGGCGCAAAAATAGGCCTCATGGCTGGTTTCCTCACTCCTGTTTTCACCATGGTGAGGACTATTCTTTTAACTCTAGGTTGTTAGGGGGTGGCAGCACCTTATACAGAGGTCCATACACCCCACGACCGGCGATAAAATTGCTTCTTATCTGCATACGCAATTGGAATCATAACTCAATCGGATATCCAATCGTCTATCACTGCCACTTCTTACTTTTCCTGCTTAGCTAGATTTTTACCCACCCAACGTCCAGCTAGATCCAAAGGTGTGCACGCATAGAACCATGCTAACCGAGGTTAGCTAAGCTACTCCATAATTCCAAGGTAAATCGCACAAACATCCGCTGCTGAGATCGCGGCTTTACTTGGACCGGGGACTTGAAAGGTGTGCGTGGTGGCCCTCGTAAAAGGGCTGTAGAATCGTGAAGCCATGTTTGGGGCCTGGCCCCTGCGGCTGGTGCCGGGACATACCGACACCACGTCTAAAATGCTCTCGAAATGATCATGTCGCCAAAAACACCATGCCGACGACCCAACATGATACCAATATATATGTACACAATCGATTCATTATCCATCGCCCCCGTGGTTTCGTCGAATCATCAAAAAAAGACCATGCTCTCTCATGCTTTCATCGTGAGCTCGCCGCTATCTCCGTCGTCTATCAAAATATTCCTAACCCTGACGCCGTGGCTTTCAATGTAATACCTCCTCGTCAGCCCCAGCCGTTCCGCCTGCGAGATCTGGTGGTAGGCCGCGTCGCCACCGCCGACGAGCAGCATCGAGATGGGGTGGTGCCTCGCCATTCCCGACGGCGTCGTCTGCATGACGTCGAGCAGCGGACGCACGATTCTATCGTAGTCACGTCCGGCCATGCCGCCGCCTTCGCGGCCGTCACGGAAGAAGCCGTCGTCGTCGTCGTCGTCCGACACCACCACCACAAGCTGAAGGCTCGCTGACGACCGCTTGTGCGCCGGTATGTTGGCCAGCTTGGCCGAGAAGGAGCAACCGCCCCGCCGGATTACAATCACCTGGTGGTCCCGCGGCGCCATCTCGGGCAGCGGCCCGCCGCATGCGTCCCCGGCAGCGAACACGGTCGACCAGGGGAGGTAGCTGGCCGGGAAGGGGCCCACATGTGGGATGTACGCACCGGGCGGCATATCCACCGAAGGGAGGGGTGCCGCCCCAAGGCCCGTGGGGGTCACGCCCGTGACGTTTATCAGCACGTTGTACGGGGGCGCCGCCGCCCCTGGTGTTGCGGAAGCTCCGTTGCCTGACCGGGGCGTGTACGTCGGCTCCGAGCCAGCCTCTTCCAGCGAGCTCATGATCTGCTGGAAGAAGCTTTTTACCCTGTGTCCAATGTCGGGTGCACGTGCGGCAGCGGAAGCCGTGGGAGCCCCAGCTTCAGTTTGTGCTTGCTGCAGCGTGATTCGTTCCTTGATCTCACCATCCCCGTCGGCCTCTGCAGCCTCCGCAGCCGCGGTAACGTTGTAAACCAGGTCGACCTGGTGGAGATGGTGCAGCTTGACGACGACCGGATCCCGCACCATGTTGAAGCGGGGGTCCGAGACCTCGCCAAGTGTAGCCCTGTTCAACACGAGTGACTCGTCTCGGCCCAGAGGCATGCCGTTGACCTTGGTGATGCGCCAATAGGACGCAGGCGCACTGCTTCCAGCAACGCGATCCTCCAGTCTCAGCGTCAGCTTAAGACCCGAGATGCTGAGCACGCGAATTTTATCCACGGTGAGACGCTCCAGGTTTTGTGAGCCGACCATGTAGTTGAACGAGCTTCCACCGACAGCTTGCTGCGCATTGGAGGCAAACTCGAGCGTTATCTCCGTAGGCTCATGCACCTTTGAGCAGATGCCATCCTCCGGGATCAGGCGCCCTGGCAAGGTCCAGGGGAATACGCTGTGGTTCAAGTCCTTTGTCACACGTTTCCGACCTGGCCTGTCGTTCTCGGCGACCGTTCTTCCTGCTTGGACAGGGGTCTGGTGAAGATTGACCATCTTGGCAGCGTGGAAAATATCCTTTCTCGCGGCGGTCAACGATCCCGTCAGTGGTATCGGCGCTTTTGGTACGGGGCATGAGTTGGTGTATCCCGGATCGTAATACGATGCAGCAGCCTTGTGCTTGCGCGTGGTGGAGGACGCTGTCTCATGGGACTGCCCAGGTTGTTCGGCCACCTTGGGAATTATAAGTGGGTGACCTTCTGTAGTGAAGACAAATGGCGCGTCCAGTTTGTTCAGGGGGTGGTTCTCGTCGTACATCAGATACATGTACTTGGCAGTCTCTCCTAGAAAGAAACTCTCCATACGATCGCTCATCTCACCGTCCACCACGTTTTGCAACCCTGCCCAGCCGCAAGGGGTTCTGCAACGACGTGTGACGTCGCGAAGGACCATGTCGCCAACATGCAGATACCAAGGGTCCTTGGTTGCCAGGTAGAGGAAATAGGTTGACTCGACAAACTCGGGACGCAGCGGCCACCAGCCTAGGCCTCCCTCGACCATCTTGTCCCTGACATTCCAGCGTTCAGGCAGCGCCGCGTATTTGGTCCATACGGCGGCGTAGAGTAGATTTGTCTCTATGGCTTCGTCCATCTCGCCGGCAAGCGTCAAGAGGCCAGAATAGTATGCACCCAGGCTATCAATCCATTGTGATGCGAGTGAGCCGGTCCAGAGGTTCACACTAACATAGTGTGGGTGACCCCGGTCACTGTAAAGGTGTCGTTTGGTGGCAGCGTGCGCATGATGCCATGCCTGGAGAAAACTATCAGGGGAGTTCTCCTCGTCCGTCAAAGGGGGGAACAGTATGTTTGGGTCGAGGCTTCTCTTGGAGTTGCTCGTTTTCCCCTTGCTTGGCGTTGAATCGGCAGTCGATGCCTTCCTGGGCGGCGCATGGCCCGAAAGGAGGATGTGCGTTTTAAGCGCATATTCAAAGAAGCTATCGGCGCCGGCGCCGATCACGGAATAGGCTCCTATCCACTTGCCATGCTCGGCATCCACTCCTGCGCCTATCAAGCCAATGTCGCTCCTCCGGTACCAAACAGCCCAGAAAGCTCGCTTTGCAAGCTGTTCATACTTGGGATCGCCGGTAAGTCGGCTCAGAACAGTGAACTCCAGCACAAGGCTTCCGGCGCCGGCACTACACGTCTCGGTGATCTCCGGGCTGCCTCTTCCAGATGGCTCGTCGTTGACACTGGAGGTATCGTGCAGAGGCGAATTGCGATAGAACGGAATGCCATGTCTCAGGTTCACTCTAGGATATGGCATACCAGTCTGCGTGTAAAATGCCGGGAGTAAGCGATCGGCCAGATCGTTCGCAAGTCGCAGAAGCTGGCCGTTGTAGGTCAGACCATTGGGCCATGGTTTCGGCACCTGGCCTTCAAATACTGGGAGCGGTTCGTAGCCCCGGATGGGTAGTTCTCCAACAGCAAACAAGTGGGCACTCAGCAGGCCCCCTACGCCCCTAATGACGGTCTCAAAAACTTGAACTTTACTGTCGACATCAAATCCCCTGGCTCGTAGACCTTGACCTGAGGGGCCGTCTGTGCCGTCTCCATACTGCTCTACTAGCGCCTTGATACCGTCCTGAAAGTCACGTAGGGCTTTCGGGCCAGCATCGCCGTCTTCGCTGGGGGCAGATGCAAGTATTGCAAGTGTTGACAGGCTGTCAACGAGCGTCAAGGAGTAGTTTCCAAGGACGTCGTTGAGCGAGATGTTGCTGGGGTCCTTTGGATCGCGCGTGAGGGGTGCACATGTTACTGGCCGCAGCTTGAATATAAAACGTCCCATGTCAGTCAGTTGAACAGTTCCGTAATACGGCCAATGGTTTGGGGGGGTCGGCTTACCTCGTCTTCGGGAAAGGCAATCTCCATATAGTTGTTGAAGCCATGATAAAAGAGCTCAACGGTCTGCTGGCGCAGCTCCGCAATCTGGGCTGGCCGCATACCCTCACAGACATTGACACATGATATAAGTAGCAGCAGCGGCAGTAGCAACAAGCGCATGATCGGGGCCGGTGCGGCGCGGGGACCGAGAATCACGCATCCGGACATGGCGCTGCTGCGACTTTGGTCCATGTCCGGCGTTGGCGTTACCTGCAGGGGTGAGTTCGGAGATGCATCAGAGGGTCCGGAACGTTCCGTTCGACGATGGGTTTTCAGTCCATCAAGCGGCCCAGGTTGTTCCGTCGATGATTGCTGCCTATTTTAATCTGCCCTGCTGCCTGGTTGCGTTGGAGTGCAGTCGTTATCGGGCGTGAAATAATGAAAAACACTAGTCTAGATAATAGCTAGCAACCCGCTACGAAAATGCAATTCTGTCATCTCCATGTCCCGCTACAGGGTTGGAGCTGGTGGCTTGTTGCGGGTCCTTGCCGTTTAAGGCTTAGACGACTAGGAAAATGTCTTGGGTTTCGAGGCTTACAATTGAGCAGAAGTGGAGCTCATCCTTCAGCGCTCTACTCAGGTGGGCTTAGGGCGTTTGTATCGTCCACGGCAGTCTCTTTAAGCTTCTTCTACAGAAGCACCCGCGTGTGTCAAGGCTTTCATCCGATCTACTTCGGGGAGCTTCATTATTTTTAGCGGACGAAATGCAAACCGGGTGATAAAACCATGAGCGATTGACGACAGGTTTCCAGGGTAGTAAGTTGCTGCGCCGACACGTAGGGAGGTCCGAATCTTCAATTGCCTTAATGAGAAAAAAAGACAGAAGTTAGAGGTCGATCAAAGACAAACAAAGCACCAAGCCATGACCAGACTCGATTTAATCTGTCGATAGCAGTGTCAACAAAGCGCCTTTACCATCACATTCATCACTACAAATATGTATTTGCAAACCATTCTTCCGGTAGCTTATATACATACACCTAATAACTAAATCCCATTTCCACATCCAATTCGCCTTTTTGAGAAATCCAAGCACACGCCCTTGACATTTGCGGATCTCATGGTCCGGACCTGCTTGACCGAGCGACACCGAGATGAGAAGGTGATATGTCTTCTTGGCCGTACCATCTTGTCACACCGGCCCTTCTCACCATCATTGGTGGGTGTTATTTTATTGGTCCAAATCAACCGAGGTGACGCTCACCGGAGTTGTAGCCGCCTGCAAAAAAAATAAATCGCCGCCTACTCCTCCTGTCTTGACCGAACCAAGCTATGGATTGATCGAGGTCATTACGGAAGGGCAAGCCGGTTGTTAAGCGGTCACAATTTTCGCCTACTGGCTTCAACACAGTATCCACAGCGTTCCCATCAAGGAACCTTGCCAGGTGAAAACTGTAAGGACAGGTCTGACTCCGTTGACAAGGGTCAACTTTGAGGTTGACCGTCTCTCCCACTGTCCAGGTCATGGTTCAAGGACCTTTTAAACCCCGGAGCTGGTTCGGATTCGATGATGTTTTGGAATGGGCATCCTGTTGTGATCATGTGATTTTGGTTGAATTCATTCACCCTTGCGGTTATGTTAACTTTCGAAAGAGATGGCTTACAGCCATCACTTACTGTGCGACCATGTCATCTCCCTGGTGACAAAGGCAAGGTACCTTAACAGTTTATCCCTTCATTTCCCGGTTGAGTGCTTCAGGCAACTTCTTAACCGCAAATTCCAGGCTCGAAAGGCGAGAGAGTGAACATCCTCGAATGTGCTGAACAGCACGTCTGTAAGAGAAAGCCTGGTCTGGAACTTTGATCATCTTAGATCTTTGTTGGCAGTCGTGCCAACTACCAGTTGCGGTGCACAACTTCAATTTGATCCCTTTGACAAGGGTGATCTACTGAATGGTCAGGGCGTCCTGGGGATAGGGCTGTCGTCCAAGCAGTTACCATGGCTCGCAAGTCATCAATATGAGCCATCAGATTGTTCTCCCCACTTCCCCCCGTCCCTCAAAACTCCAATCAACACTCTACAACACAGAAGTGTGCCATCTTCTCCAATGCTGACTAGGCTCTTTAGCCGCGCCTTATTTGCGGCCTGGCGTTTCTCTGGCCAATAAAACTGCATACTAACTGGTTCAGGTATCAGATGTGTCAACGGGAACTTTGTACTCATTGGACCGCACGCTAGGGGATATACTAGTAAGCATATTAGAATGATTGTCCCACCCAAGCTCTGCGTGTGTGCCTGTATATTTAGAGGGTCGGCAAGGTACAAAGAGGGAGATGCAAGTCTATATCCCGTCCGACGTGAGCGTGGTAGGTAAGGTACCTGGGTCATCTGGTATTTTGGACAGGTGGTCTACAGTTCGGCTAACCAAGAATAACACCCAACAGAATCCACTTTTCCAATCAAACCTGCCGCCCCATCGGAGACCTCCGACCTCCGTTACTCCGCAGACTCCCCCTCCATCATCCAGACGCGTTGATTGCCTTGCATATGCCACAGGGGGGTCTGTTTCCTTGACGTGCGCGTACGCCGCACTTGAGTGTGCAAACACTGAGTCACAAACGGCTCATCCGTAGAAGAGACTAGCCCCTAAACTGCCAGATTACAGGCAGCCAAGCCTGGTTTGTGGTCCTGGGCGTGCTGAACTAATTCTTGGCTGCCTAATGATTCCGGGGAAATGTTCACTCATCAGCCAAACCCACAGCTGCAAGCTCGAGACATTCCAAACGCGGGACAAAGAGACATCAAGAGGAAACAAGAAAGGGCCTCAACTAACATCTCCTGTCACATATTCCCCTACATACGTTTGCCTGCGAAGTGATCGATCCCCTGCGGCAGCGGGACGATGCGTTGCCGTCAGATCAACTCGAGGAACTAACTTGGTAAGCTCTTATTTGCCATCGGAGTGATCTCCCTCTCCAATTCGGTGTTTACGGATGTCAAGCTCTTCAAAGAGTTCTTCGCAGCCCTGAGCGAGTAATCGTTTCTTGTATGGAGAAATAATGAGTGTCCGCAAAACCTCAAATACTATTGTACGCAAAATAGACAAAAGCCACACCAAATGAGATCATATCCAGTGTACAAAATTACCGCAAAAGGAGAGAAATCCAAAACCAGCCGCCCAACCTAACTGTGTTCCTAGTCTAATCGTTGGCAAACAACCATGAGCGAGAAAGAGGTAAAAGAAAAAAAGAGAGTATTGAGTAGCTTCAAGACAGAATTGGAAGCCAGGAAAATGATGTTCACATCAGTCGAAACAAACAAGAAAATAGAAAAAATTAAGCGCGGGCAAGTGAGCTCGAAACTTGTTCAAAACTCCATCTTCAGCGTCAGGACGGTGCAGTGGTGCTGACCGCTCCTCATCGCAACGCGTTAGGCTGGAAAGTCAGGCACTGCCGGGTTTCCTCTGGGCTATCTGCCTCGATTTTGATACTGTTGAGGAATTCGGCAGATTCAGGATAGTATTTCTGTTCGACTTGGTCGAGCACCTTGTCGCGAGTCTCGTCGCTGAAGAAATGGTGCTCGATTACTTGTTGTTCAACGCCTGTATCCAGCGGGTACGGCAACAGCTTCTTTGGGCCCGCAAATCCGCTGTTTCGCTGCTGGTTTGGCGTTGCCGCGGCGGATTGTTGGTGTGGATTGCTGTTGAAGTCCATCTGGCCCTGTGATGGGATCACCCTAACCCAGGTGGTAACGTCTCCGTTACCAGCCGGGTGGCGGTTGATGACGGCCACGGTCTGCGCGGTGTTTTTCTTGCGCGCGCTTGATGCCTTTCTGCGTGACCTTTCTTGGTTTTGAAGCTCTGGCTCCTCGAGGCCGAGCTTTACCAGCTGGGCCTCGATATGCTTTGGCCTCCACGGCCAGACCTTGCAACCTCCTTTTTCTGCCATATACTGGATCATGCGTTGATATCGCTGCTGGTCATCGACGCGCCACGCCTCAGTGAGAAGGTCGAGCTAGAGAGAAACGGAAGGCCGGAGTTAGTCGACTGCAAGGGCTTAAGCTCGAATACAAATAGTTGGCTACTTACCTCCGACTGCGGCCAGATGCAATGAGCATTGATTGCCCGGGTGAGCTTCATCTGAAGAGCTGACCTCTCGATATGGCCATACCTGCTTGCGTACCTCCTAGTGATTTCCTCCCACATCCCTTTGCCCTTGTCATCTGATATTTCTCGGCGAAGTTCTATGAGGAACAATTCTTCTGCCTTGGCATCTGTTCCAAGTTGAAGAGTTGGTCTCAGGGAAGACTTCACACCTGAGGAAGCCTCACCGCTCTTTTTTTTGTTTTTGAGTACGATTGCGGAGGAATCTTTTACACGAGCAGACAAGCTACGGCGTCTGGAAGCTGCCGGCCGCGCTCGTGACGGCCGTGCTGCTGTGGCGCGCCTTTTTGTTACCTTGTGGTCCTCCTGCGGAGACTGAATGCTGGTGCCAGCCACCGGGGAGTAGGGAGTGTGAGAGTCGCTCATATGGCTCCTTGGTGTCCGGTATTGCGGCTGACTGATAGTAGTTGTACTGAACATTTCCTGGTCCCCCGTCTGCATACCGTCCATGGCTGTGGAATGGAA
Source organism: Magnaporthales sp. P1609 (assembly GCA_003709005.1). Classification (NCBI taxonomy): domain Eukaryota; kingdom Fungi; phylum Ascomycota; class Sordariomycetes; order Magnaporthales; species Magnaporthales sp. P1609. The sequence continues at coordinate 2,014,222 of PELF01000007.1, read as the reverse complement.
TGCATATCTGTCTCTGAGGTGTGGGGTGTGATCTACAGCTGAGTTAACCTCGGAGACGCAAAATTGACCAAAATATGGCACTGTGGGCGAAGCACTCATGTAATCGGCCATTTGGGTATCAAAGCTGCTCTCAGTGACTGGAGGAGCACTGATGGATAGAAGCGTTTGTGCTTGTGTTGCGACCGTTCCGACAAACGGAAAATAGGGATGTGCGACAGACTGCTGCAGAGAGCGGTAATGACCGGGGCTTTTTTCTTCGAAAGCAGGTGAAGGGGCACTCGAGGCTGGAGTATGCTCTCTGGAAGTTGTTGTGTAGCTAAATGGAGAGTTCTTCACTGGTTGTTAGAGGTTTGTACCAGTGAAATATAGGGTATGTGTGCGCATACACTGTAGGGAGACAAGTCTTGAGCGTATGTTGATGATGTTGGCGCGGCTGACTGCACAATATCATCAAAGTTTGCGCCAACCCTGGACTCGGGGTATGGCGACGTCTTCATAGTGATATTAATCTGTATGTCGCAGAGCGCTATGTATTGACGCCTTGGGTGGATCTAAGCCTTTGCAGGTAGACTGCTCGCAAAATGAGGTTTGAACTGGAGACTTTTGATGATGTATACGTCCACTTGCTGGGCAGCAGTGTAAACGCAAACCAATCCTGTATGCTCTACAGTTCAGGTAGTTGAAACTTTATCTGAGGAGAGGGGAAAACGCGTAAGGGTATCAAGTAGTGTGTGATAGAATTGTAGTTGGATAGGAAGAAGCAAGCAGCTTGCTGGATAGACTGTTATTGATGAGGCAAGGTCTGAGACTGAAGGAAGCCGTATAGAAGAGATTGTGGGAGGAGGATGTGGTGTGAATATATATAAGAAGAGAACGCACACAATCATAATATCGAGAGCCGATTCATTTATTCTGGGGATGCTCATAGAAAGACCAAGCAGGGGGGTGCCCCATCTCCGCTTGGAGGGTGGATTCTCTTCTTCTGGCCTTGTCAAAAAGCCCCATGTACCTTACTACTTGGGTTCTGTACATAGCCCAGTGGACCCTTGACAAGCAAGGCTTTCCACCCCCTCTGAGCGTATCTGCAGATCATGGTATTGGCGGCATGCGTTCGGCAGGCGCAGTAGCCTCAAAGTGACCGGTACTTAGCACAGTCAAGAGGTGTGCGCAATGTTACTGTTACTGGTGGGGAAACAACCCTCTGCGTGGCAGACAACTCCTTAAATCAGGGTCAATAGAGATATGACATCTTCCCGGCTAGATAATATGTCGTCTGCAAATTACCGAAGGTTTTAGTAAAGCTTTGCAATACTGGCCATTTAGCATCACTTACCATAGGTCTCAAATCCTGCTCTAGATGCAAAGGAAGCTGCCAAAGATCAGCGTGGTTGAAATTTGATGAGCGGATTATCCGTAACAATGTTCGTCTCCCGGAAGAGGGAAAGGTGACCATACCCGTGCCCGTGCAAAGAGGAGGGGGTATGCTAAGTTCAGGCCGCACTGAAGCGGGCGATGGGGTCACCGAGTGTGAAAGAAACTACCACGGAAAGCTACAAAGCGGGAAGACGGGAGGATTACGATAATGCCAAGAAGGGTGATATATGGTGGAGACACGAGCTCGTACCAGGTACAGACTAGGGTTCAATGGCTTCTGCCCAGGTCCCCCCTACCCCAATCGAAACAGGGCTCGTTCGTCTGGTTCGGGGTACCGCGAAAAACACGGGCGACCATTGACATGAAAACGGCGGCACGGCTCCGTTTTGGGGAGTAGTGTGAATAAACAAGAGAAGATACAACAAATAAAAAAAGAAGTCAGCGAGTGGAAATACTAACGTATTCGCGGAGTAGCTCTCTAAGGCTGAATTGGGGGTTTTTTCTTTCTTTTCTTTTTCTTCTTGTACAGTCGGAGCGATCAAAGAATGCAAACAAAACGAGAGTTGTGGAAAATGAGAAGATTTTTGGTCCTCCAAGCCCAAGTGTCTGCTATCTCGTCGCGCGATAAGCGTGTGACGACTTGCTAGGTCAAACGCCTACATAGACCGATAATCCCTTGCGTAACCTGACAGCTCCAGAATTATGCCATCTCCGCCTAGCGGCGCGCGGGGAAAGGCCCAGAAAGGGGATTGAGTAGGGGGAATTGTGAGACTTTGGGCCCAGACCAGCAAGACCAGGCAGAGAAACTCAGTTTCATTGGAGGCTCTGTAGGGTTGAGGGCCCCAGCTCATCACTCAAACGGGCAACCATGGTCAAGCTCAGTTGACTGAAGTGCCGTTACCCATCAGGGAGGAGTACTTCCTTAGTAGTAAAAGCACTCAGATACATCTTGCTATCTGGCCTGTCCTCTAGGTAACACGACGTACCTGGATGAGTGGCGTCTCAAGGGATATTTGGGGCATCGCAAAATTGAGCAGTCATCGAACGACGAAACAAATTGCCCTTCATCAATAGATGTATGGGGGCCAGGAACAAGCATCATATGGTCATGGGGTCCATGCACAAGCAGTTATCGTACTGGAAGATGATAGTGTAAAACCTTCATCACACGCAAACCCAAAAAAAAAAAAAGAAAAAGAAAAAAAAAAAAAAAAACAGAAAGCAAAAGAGAGATTGATCTGGAGAAGTGGCGCGTAGAAAGTGAGAAAGGCAGGTAAGTGCGAGTCCGCTCGGCTCCGAAAGATTTGGTGGAGGAATTAAAATGGATTGGGGGTTTTTAGTGGGGCCATGTTTGCTGTCACCTGGTTGAGCCACTTAAAGAAGACAATTGCGATAACTGGGGACACCGAGGTTCACGGCAAAACGGTAAACCAAGAATTCTGTAGTCCGTCTGGCCTGTGTTTTGGCTTTTTACATCGGACAAAAAATCAGTATAAGCTGTCATCATTTGCAATACGTGCCAAAGCCGTAGCCAAGAAATCGAGACATGAACGTATACATCCACCAACGCTATGATTGTACAGAATAGAATCGAGAGAGAACATGTCTTTCTTGCCGGGGAGGGTGATGGCTCGCCTGCATATTCCGTTTAGGTGAGGGGTTTGTTCGAATTTTCTCCACCTGAGTCTGTCGTCAACGGCTTCGAGCAAGCATGCAGTCGGGGTTTCCAGTAAAATCACCTCATCTGCATAATTTTTCCATTCGCTACTATTTATCTGCCTTGTGCCTGCCTGGAAAGTCTTAAAACCACCCACTCTAGCTGCAACCTGCTATTAGGCGGCAACCGTGGGGTCAAACTTAGAGGAGCAACTATGGCAACATCGTCTTTCGGCGGCGTCCGACAAAGTTGCAACGTACGCTACAACAAATTCTTGGAATATAGTGTACTTGGGGGCCGAAGAACCCACAAGAGCGTAGATGATATACTCTCATTTGGCCGATCGACAGCTTCCCATCTCGATTCGTCAGACGTGTACATATTGCCTTGGGGCGGGTGTCACATCATCACATAAAAATCCACATTTTGCTTATTGTGCCTCTCGGGACAGACCGTCCGGGATCCAAGTGGCGGGCCGTTATTTCTGTTGGGCTGTCTATTGTATTTGGATAGACTGCAATTTTACCAGTCACACTTATAGTTTCTGCTTTACTTTCTTCTATCTCTATCTCGGAGTAACAAAAACAAAATCATTGAATAAGCTGAAAAATGTACTGCAGGAGTCACACAGGCATGACCACTCCAATTTAGCTGATTTTAAAACTATGGAGACAAGTTAGAAACGCTAATAAACAAGGACAACGGTCTTTGACACGTCTTCCGTATTGAATCAATAATAATGACAACATCATATAATCTTTGAGCTGCTCCGGGACCGAACATTGCTGTCGGCCAGTAAATTGTTGCACGACGACAAAAACGTACATACTGTAGGACAAACGTGCCAAACAAAACGGTTCGTACAGGGCTCACCCCAGAAGGGTTGCAAGAGCATGGGAGAGCGACCAATTACAACAGCTACTTATATTCATTGACCTATTATCCACTCCACCTTACCAGACTGTCGGGACGCCCCCTTGTCCGCACTTTCAAGCTCAAAAGTATTCGGTACCTCAACCGGCTTCTTTCAGCCAACCCTCATCTCCACTCTCTGTCTCTCGCTCTCTCGACTCTTTCCTAGCTATGGTTGCTTTTCAAGTGGAGCTGTACAGTTGTGTTTTGCGCTGCTAGTTTCGCTTAAAGCAGTTTTGTCCAAGGAAGCGGTCACCATAGTAAGCATTCTAACGAGAACTTCATGTGGTCCCCACAATTCTACGAAGGCGTAGAGCACCGAGGGTGCCCTAAACTCCCCTGGTTTCCCCAGGTCGACCGCTGCGACTTTGTTCTGCGAGCCCCCTTTCGCAACCAGGCAGTTAATAACCGCGCGCCTTTTCTAGCTCGGTAAGCGACCAACCATTGTGCAAAAGGCCACAGCCTAGGTCAAGACTAGTCTAGCTTGTACCTAGACAAAATGTACAAGCAAAAAAGTGAATAGGTTAATGTCGACGGGACTGAGGAAAAGCTTTGACAGACGGCACGACAAACAGCCCTCCTGCGAGCCCTAATCCAGACAAAGAGCCGCTGGTCTGGCAGCCGCAGCTATAGCCCCGCCTTATGTCCTTGCTTTACGGAAATAAACAACCCGGTGGACACAAAGCAAACGGTCGCCCGCCAATTTCAAGGACAAGATTCTTCTCCTTGCAATTCAATTCAGTTCATGCCATCCATCTTTTGCAACTCGCATTCCAAACAATCAAAGGAGTGTGATGGGAGCCCCTTGGTCGCACAAACCGGCCTCTCTGCGCTGGGTCTCTGCCTCAGGAGTGGGTAAAGTGTTTGGGATGGCTCTTGTTTTCCAGTCTGCCGAGTCGCCCACAGCGGTTATTGCAGGTTGTCTACCAGAGAAAGAGACAAAAAGAGAAAAAAAAAATCGCAGTTTGGCTTCCGCCACAACGGTCTGAGCCCCAGCTACGTAGTAGTAAGGCTGGCTTAATATCGCAAATGTACAGTACCTCCGAATGCACATACCTACACACGTCTAATCATCGGCAGCAGTAAGCTTCGAGAAGGTGTTAACAACGAATGAAAACTAAAGACGCACATAATGGTCGGCTCGTACGTTGTAGAATTCCTAAAATAGATATCTGCCTTGATTCTTTGTGACATACACCATGTATATGCACACGAGTCTGAGAACAGTCTCGCATATTGCAAATTATCCCAGCGGATGAACAAACAATCAAAACTCGGCCCTGTGTATTAATTAGCTCTGCTAGTCGAAAGCAAAATTTGTTCGTTATTTGTCACATTTAACGAGCGAAAGACAAACCCCACAAGTACTGCCACAAGACCAGGGCATACCATGGATACCATTTCCAAGCAAAACCCATTCCAGTTTACTAGGTACGGACAGGACAGGCTGGGGAGTGACCGTTTCAACACGGAATTCAAGCCGGTTTATCCTGCCCCGCCTGCCCAGGCTTGCCATTTCCTTCTCCCTTACCATGAACTTTCCCCTGATTGGTTCGCCTGTGTACAAGCGCCCACGCCCCTACCCCACCGGTTCCGATCTGTCGGGACGATCCGTTAGTTCACATTGGCTCGAGCGATCCTGGGCAGACCCACCATTGCTACTCAATTTGGTCGATTTGGGCTGCACAACCGAAGCAAAGCCCCCCTCCCCCCTCCATGCCAAACCAAAGACAACACTTTCTTGCCAGATAAACCCAGACGATGAGGCAATTCGGTCACTGATTCATGCGGCCCGCTATCCAGCCTGCCCAAGTGTCAACTTGTCAGCCTAGGAGGGTGGGATATGACAAAGACAGGCCGCATCGAATGCGACCGGGTGGATCTCGTCTTTCACCTGATGATCGGTATATTGCCATGACCATCTATCGAGAGGGAGGCAACATCGGGCGGGCGGGCGGCTCCGGGAGAAGAAGAAAAACAAAAAAAGTCAAGGTAGAAAGAAACTGTCAAAGTTTGGGGGGGTTGGAATGGACTCTGGCTGGGATTGTCAAGTTGACACACGAGACTACAATACATGTTATTTTGCCCAAATACAACAGCTACTAATCTCATTCTATTTAGATGAACAGAGAAACGCACCCTCTCTAGCATTTTTCCAAATTGTACACCACTGGATAGCTGGTTTAACAGTCGTAGGTCGAGAAGGGCTGTGATTGTAAGCGATAGCCTGGCCATCTATGCCCGCCTATGCCTTTTTACATTATTTACCGACAGTCTGGATGCCCTGTGCAACTCACCGGCATGGGGCCGACTAGGTTAAACGGCGGCAAAATTACGGGTGGGACTCTGGAGAAAAAGAAAGGGAACAAAAAAACCGTTCCCCTTGCCTTGCCACGTCAAGCACTGTATACGCCGAAGCAAAGCCACTTTCCGGGTCAACATCGCTAGGGTATTGCTGATATGGCGGCCCATACAGAGAGGTTCTCTTCGGTATTTCCTCCCTCGCCCCGTGCAGAATGTGCGGGTGGTGTGGCCGAAATCCCTGGCTTGTTTTTTTTTTCGCGACAGAATTTGACGGCGGCTATTTACTGCAGTATCTCGATTTTGTGTGCACATTCACATCCTCTCTCCACCACCCTCCCCATGCTGCGCCTGTCTCTCACCGCTGCACTCTTTTTTAGCTGTCGTTCTGATACGCGCGTCAAATAAGCGGGACAGAAAGCAGCAGGGCAGCAGGAGGACCACCAACATTTAAGCGCGAGCGCGACTCTCCAAGAATACCACCATCTCTTGGTGGGGATAGAGCCAAAGAAGTTGCACAACTATACTCCATCTTTGATGCTCCTTGACTGTACTCAAGGGATGGGCTCAAAAGCCCAGCCTGGGTCATTGGCTACCAATGAGGCTAGCTATGGTTTGTGATGAGGCCGCTTTCAGATGGTCTTCGTGAGGGTTATCAAGCGGTGTTCTCGACAAATTTTCGGACTTTTCATCGTGCTACTCTCATTGCCTCCCCGAGTTGCCGGCTAGCTCCGAAGAAAAGTACCTTTATCGTGTAGCCAGGTACCGTAAAAGTCCCTTGCTGTCTCCCCTGTACCTGACAAATACCGTCGAGTTCGAGATTTGGCTCTGGCCAGTTTGTTTGTTTTATCCAATTTTGTGGCAAGTCTTTCGTCGTAATCCCTCACCGAATGGTGGTTTGGATCGAATGGTAAAAGAGACAAGCGAGATATGCCTTCCAGCTTGTCGGGAAATGGCTTGGTTTTCGATTAGTGTACCTTTCAACATTTTGTTCACTTTTGCGGGAATCCGGTTTCTGTTCGGCAGGCGTTTAAAGATACATCATTTGCACGCCCTCCCCTGGACTAAATGATGATCATTGATTATATGTTGTCTGGGGTTGCTATGTCAAAATTTTCATCCGTAGAACTTCTGTAATTTTGGTGAGGGAAAGCCCACGAGCTGTTCGAAACACCAAAAAACACATAAGTGTTGTATGAACGCAACCACCTTGCCGTTCTATCATGCAAGAATAAATGCTCTTTTTTGTCCCTGCATGCCTGGATCATTTTAGAGCCACTCGCCACCTCTTGCTGTCCCTCATCTTCGAAGAGCACTTTTTAATCAGGGGTAATGGAATTTACCGCGGTGAGACTGCTGCTCAAGTACCGGGTAGAGTGAGCCGAGAAGTCCTAGAATTGGTCAAGCAATTCTCCTCCCTTCTCCTCGGCGACTTGACTCCGCTCGTACAGTTGCGAAGCCCTCCCCCTGGCATGTCCAAGATGTATTACTGCTCAGGCCCCCGTGTGTGCGCCTTGCCTAATACTGTTAATTCTTTTGTCCAGAAGTGTGACGGCATTGAGAGTAGCAGAAAGCTGTAATACCTTGCTCATCTCGTGCCGATCGGAAAAACGATGACCACATCCTTCTGGTCCATGTCTCGATCGAAGATCACCGACTCCGTTACCAGCCCTTGAGCGACGAAAATGTTCTTGTCGTCAAGGCCTGACTGGTCTAGTCAATTTGTGTTGTACAAAAGCTGTATCAATGCGCTAAAGCTCCGAGCAAAGCGCGCAAATACAAGCCCATTCTAGGCCAGGTCCGGGAGGTCAAGAAATGTGTGATACACGACATCTAACTGGCGTCTACTTGAGCGGCAACTGGAGCTAGGCTAGTCTAGAAAAGGCCGAGTGGCAAAGCTGCCGCATGATATAACCTTGACTTCACCATCTATTTGTTGATACGGTACCATGAGTTACACGAATTAGACTAGTGTGTTTTGAGTGGAGAGTGCTTCCAATCTCAATTTTGATTATGGCTTGTGCTTAAATCCTCTCCTATCTTCTCGCGATTTACGACCCAACCTAATCTCGGAAGCCCAAAAGTCCCTCTGAACGGCCCAGATCAAGCAGAAGGTAACAAAAACATGAAAAACAACGGGGGCAAAAGCTACGTTTGGCACGGCGTGTGACACCACCACTGGCCCGGGAATTATTCTCGGCATGTTTTGGGATTTAAGGAGCAGAGGTAAAAAGTATGGGTGTAACCGTAATGTGATGACGTTTAGTCAGAGAAAAGAAAAGGGGGGCTCGGGCAAGAAAGGATCCCAAGCCTACCCAAAGCAGCTACTAGCCTGACACTCCTGGTGATCTTGCCCCTTTGTTTCTTATCGGTGGTGAATTACTGATGGTCTACCTACCGAAAGGGCGGTAAAAAATTCCAACTGGCCGCATGAGGAGGCCTGTCTGTAGGAAATCAAAGGCCGCTTGGTTTCGGGACAGGGAATTCCAATATTTGAAAGCCGAATAATTGTTATCTTTTGGTTGGCTCATATGGGAATCAGTCGACGCAAGGACAACGAGCCTATCAGACTCTTCATGAACTTTAGATAGACTGGAGATCAAAGGAATAGCAGGGCGGCCCATGGAAATAGAGGTTAACGAGCGACTTGGATGTCGGGCCAAGACACTTGTATTATTCTTGGGCAGCAATGGCTAAACTGCAGTATAGCTCCAGAATTCGCTCACTGACCACATGCATTTATGATTCCTAGTAAAGCTGTTACTTGGGCCTTTTATGCTTATCATTCTTACATTGAAAATAAGATGTGATACGGAGAAAGAAACAAAAAGGGCACCAGACTTGCTCCTCAACTGACTCAGTAGATATACAGACCTACCCTCCTTCCCGTTCCACCAAATTTGTTGATGTGCACGTTGTTTGGTATGTTGTGACAGAATAGCCCTGCTGGGCCTTGACCATGGCCTCAACCCAAAGCCACCACCGCGCAGATAGGACTATTTCTTCCCCTCAGGCGCCCTTTATCACACTCTTCCCTCTATCATCCAACCCCAACTTGTGTATCTTTGGGGTTATATCTTGTGATGTTAAGCCCGCAAATTAGCCGCCCTCGCTTATTTCCCTCCATCCAACCCAACAATTTCACCGGAAGCAGTCAATACTTGAGCTGTTAGCAAAATGAGGCCCGATTCAACGAGACTGGCGTGATTAGATTTTGTTGGTCAGCACCAAATTTTGACCATAGGATGAGACATATATGGGGCCGAACAAGAAGGCGTGTGCAACATGACCAGGAGTAACGGCGCCGCCGTAAATGCCGATAGCAATTTCACCATAACTGCTGGGTAAACAAGGAAAGATTCCATCAGGGGTCGGGTATGCCGATGACAGGTGGTCGTTTAGCAAGTACATAAAAAAGGCCGTATGTGCACAGGGACAACATTGCATGACGGAGTTGTCAAAACTAATTCATCATAGGTTTCAGTAACTGGCGAGTGGCATCGAATTGCGGGTTGTAGGAGTGTGTACGTGTCCCATAATCAACTCCACCTATTTACAACACTTTGTTTTCCTTTTCATCGCATTGCGGATCTCTTTGGTATCGTTCACAGATGAAGATTTAACTATGGGGTGCAGAGGATGTCTTCCTACATGCATCTCGCCGAACGATCCACAACATCAATCTACATAGTAGGTCCATGGTTTGTCCCAAATATTCTGACACCAATTGAGTATAATAAAAAAGCTTACAAGGTTGTGGGTATATGGTGCGCAAGCCATCGAATTTTTTGTTGTCTCTTCATGGTTGCCTTCCATTCAAGAAAGAAAAAGAAAAGCAACGCACGCAAAGCCCTCTTATATAACAGCGTACAAGGTAAAAAAGCAAAGCAACAGACATACGATTTTTGACTGAGAAATCGAGTTAGTATTTGCAGTTGAATGTTTGCCGAGCTGTCTCGGTGGTCGTGGGGGTAAACTAGGCGGGCTATAGCAGTTAGGTCCGCTTCCGTTATTGGAATTGTTAATTATGTTTCGAGCGCCTGAACGCCGCCGAATGAGTAGCCAAAGTCGACCAGATTATCAAGCATCCAGTGTTGGGGGTCGAAAAAGTCATAGGCTGTTGCGTTCGCATCGTAACCTCCCAAAGTAGTCAGAAGGGATATGCTGCTCTGCGCCCCTCCGTTGTTGCTGGTTCCTGAGAGCCCAGATGCGCCCAATGGCGTCAGACCACCATTGTTGGCTGTGACTGGCGCTGGCTCGATCAAGCTAGCCGTAAGTCCATGGGAGGGCGGCATCAAAGTAGTGTCCAAATGGGTCGAAGATGCCGAAGATTCGTTCGCCGAGTCCGGGTTCGTGGGATTCTTGAGGGCTAGGGAACACTGTCAGCCTTCATATCAATCATTTTGCACGTGCAAATAAGAAGGCAGAGGGTCAGTCCGTTCATGGGCACAAGGTCGACTATACTCACCATCCAAAGAACCACGTCCCCTAGCTTCGTAATCCTCCCTCCATGCCCAGATCGAATCGAAAACAAGGCTCATGCTGTGCCTACACCGAACCTTCAGCTGCAGGCTATCGTCGATCATGCCACTCTCCATATAAGCAGGGTCGACCCGAGCACCATTCCACATCTGCACCATCAGCTCTGCCAGTCGCCAGCTAAGATCGTTCCTGTTGACACTTGTAGCCCGGATGGCCTGTGATGTGCGATGGAAAAGGAGGCGGCCGCGCTCAAAGTCTATGATCTTTGCAAAAAAGGACCGCATCAGCTTGAGTAGTACGAATCCGGTGGCAACAAGCATTTGCTGGATGTAATTTGTAGCGTATTTCAAAGTATCGTTTCCACCTTGCTCCTGTGGGTTTGTATCGTAATCGCCCTCAAGAACTGCATCCAAGAAACTGGTGGTCGCGCGGAACAGCTCTTTCAGGTCATCGACGTAGGTCGGGGTTTTGCTAGAATCGAAAAATGCCGCGAGACGTAGGTGGAGGCCGGCCGCCTTTAGATGCAAGTTGACGACCGGGCTCAGGTCGCGCGACAATATATTTGCATTGAGTTCGCTGTACTCGCGACGAAAAACACGCATGAGGATTGCACGGTGCTCATCTCCGGCCACTCCTCGAGGGTCACTGGCATTGCTGTACATCTCCTTGGACACCTTGTCGCAGAACCTCTCGATTTGCAGTCGTGCCTCTAACTCGACAGATAATTGAAAAGGCTTATTGTCGCCAGGGCGAACGGCAAGCGTCCAGTCATATAGTGAAGAGGCAGGCTGTCCATAGCCAGTACCTATTGTTTGTGCCACAATATTGCAAACAGCCCATGTAGTGACCCGATCGTGCAGTTGCTCTTTATTCAGCTCAACGTGTACTCTGGAGAAGTCGTTGATATGCGTTGGTCGATGCAATCCTATTCCTGTTGCAATCTTCATCATGACACCGCAGAGGATATGTGTTGGGTCGGTAGAGCTGGTGATTGTTGGCAACGGCCATGTGCAAAGAAGACATAGCGCCTTCACAATGCAGTAGTTACCCGGCACCTCCCCTATGGTCGACCAAAGTAATTGGGTCAACGGTCTTGAGATGTTTCCTAGCAACGTAGGATCTGCTGGATATCGTCTAGAGGCGATGGCTACAATAACCCAGTAGAGAAGTTGATGTTGTTGGTAGTAAGCCTCGGGCGTCATTTGTGGGTTGAGAAAGGGGAGCGTGGGGTGGTAGTGGCGGAAAAAGATATCGAAAAGCTGGGCTTCGGCATCCTCGGTGAGCTGAACCTCGTCGAGACTGCGGACGATTCTAGGTATCGTGTATCCCCTTTTCAGGTGCAACAGTGACGATACAGCCTCCTCGGAGCCCATCAGGGACGGGTTGCGGGTGTGAGAGTAGACGTTGTTGACTATAGGCGACTGGAGTTGCGAGTGCATGCTGTCGTCCTCGTCGATGAAGCCGGCGGTTCGCGCTCGTTGGACGGCGCGCCGAAGCATGTCGATCTCCTTCTCCATCTCGGCATGCTTGCTACGCTTCCCGACGCGCTTGAAGTTGGATTCAATCTTGCACTCGAGCTTGAGCCTAGCACAGCGTGTGCATCCTTGAAACGGGTCTTGTACGACATCGCAACGTAACTACAATTGAGACATTGAAACAGTCAGCTCAGACAGTCACTAACAAGAATCCAAGGATTTGTCCTTCTGCACACTAACAGCCATTGCTGACCTTTTGTTGCCGACATTCATTGCATGCCCGTTTCACGCCCGGTTGGCGTTTCTTCTCGCCGTGGTGATCGCCATGATCGTCATCAAGCCCAGGGCTGCCCGGGCTGCTGTCGATCGTGCTGGCCAGGCCGCCAACGCTGCGCTTTCTCTTGGGGCCGCCGTTGGCACCGACGTGACTCCGTGCACTGACGGGGCTTGTCGGGCTCAGCGACGCTGCGGCGCCGTGATCCATGCGTGCGGCTGCTGCGGCGGATGCTCACGGACGCGCGTTGGGCAGAATTAAGGGTCTGCCGGTCCAATGTTGAGTTGTGGATGAGGGGTGTCGCCGGGTCGGCCGCCAACCGTTTTTAAACTTTTTTTTAAAATAAAAATTTCCCCCTGTCCTTGTTTATTGATCTCCAGCGCCCTCTTGAGCGCCTGCGCAGCGCTGAACGTGCTGGCGAGTCACAAGAATCGTCAATCGACAGGGCTGTCGTCGCAAGTACGTATGCGGCTGTCAATGATCGCTGTCTGGGCGTTCCGGTGTCGCGCCTCGTGCGGTTTGGAAGTTGTTTGTCACACAATGAAAGGTGAATCAATTCGAAGTCTAGCAATTCCGACTGCGGAGGGGCGGGGAAGTTTACACCCCCCAAACTGGAGAGGCAATGGTGCCAACCGCAATTGATGACTCTAAACTAGCATTTGCTCCTCACACCCACTTTGACTCGACTCATGAGCGGGGTATTCCCCCTTGTCATTGGCAGCCGAGGAGCTTTGATTGGTTTGTAATGCACGTCTCTGGACGGTTCTGGGTTAGCCTCGTCCACTCGGTGGACATCTCACGTGAGTTGCTTTTCATTCCTGCTTACATAAATCCATTCGTTCACTTCGGTACGTGATTCGGGAATACCTACGGCTTGCTGTCATGGGGTGAGTGGTTCGTTCTTCAACATCTAGGATATATTGTCTTGTATGATTGTATCATTGTCGCCACAGGGAAGGCTTGTGGCAAAGATGGCTTCCTCCAGTGCAGCCGCAACCAAGGCCCAGATCACCCAGAAAGAACAGCAAACGCGCTATCAGAAGAAGCCACTGAAGCCGCCAAGCATAAATCCAATGGCTCTCAATTCTGCAGTCCTGATACGCAGAAAAGACGAGGTGTCGTTTGCACCGTCCACAGCAGAACCCAAGTCCCCAAGCCCTTACCATAGCGAATTTACGTCAACTACAGTTTCCCAACCATTCATCAACCCTGCCACCAGCTTGTCCGTCAATCGCAGCGCCGGCAGTGAAGAGGATTGAGCAGATTGATGACTCATTTGCGAAACCTCAAGTTGCTGGCCAGCTTGTGGTGGGAAGACCCGTGATATTTGGAGGGTACTGGTCTAGTGCCGGGGTCGAAGTCCTCTTTACCCGGTTGAAGCCCTTTTTGCCTTCTGTCTAGTGTATTTGGAACATGAACAATGCACATTGCTAGACGTTCTTCTCGTCCTCTTTTGACCTGACCGGCGTGTCCACCATCAGCCCGAGAAGACTCATGCCCACCTCCGCAGCGGCCAGCACTGTAGTCTCGCCTACATTGTCATAGACCGGGGCAACCTCGACGACATCGGCTCCAACAACAGACAGCCCAGTGAGGCCATCCAGTATGCTTAGGAGCTCCCGTGTGGACCAACCTCCAGGCTCGGCAGTACCTGTGGCGGGCGCAAAAGCAGGATCAAGGACGTCGATATCTGCCAGACGAGCGTGGAGTTTTACTCAGCTGGCGTGTTCATCAAGACTCTTCTCTAGCGAGATAGGCTCGAGGGGGGGATCTCATGACAAAGACTGCCACTTACCAATACTTATGTAAACCTTGGAGTCGCCTACCCTTTCCTTGATTTGGGAAATGACGCCTGAAACGTCCATTTTGTCTAGATCCCGAGCCGTGATGATTGTGAAGCCGCATCTGAGATCGTTTCTTAGATCCCCCTTCCGCCGAATCAGAGGGGCTCGAATTCCAGCATGGATGGAAGTGTTCTTGATCAGCCCTTCCTCGTGGGCTATGTGCAAGAAGGTCCCGTGGTTCAAGCCGCTGTGTGTTGCGTGTCAGAGATATCATGATGCCCATGTTCATATGCCACGAGCCATCGCAACATGCCATTGGCCTCCTAGAAGCAGACTGCCAGAGTAGGGCGCACACTCACGCATAATCAGATATCCCGCCGCCTGTTGCCAGTGATCATATATCAGCAATTTGTAAATCTGCGCGGTTCAGGCTACATCTAGTACTTACCAAGAACGGCAGGGTCCCATGTGTCTGGATATTGATCGTCAGCGGCGCTCGGCTATTGTTGAGGATCAGCTTGGGGTTTATCGTCCATCCTCTTACCGATGTGGGAATCCATGTGAATAACAGAGACTTCTCCAAACCGCTGATATGTTGACCGCAAGGCAGAGAGCGTGGTGGTGTGGTCGCCACCCAGTGTTAGAATCCTTGGTGTCTTGGATACGGAAGTGTTGGCCGCAATTCTTCCCGAAACGACCTAGTTGAGAGGCTCATAGATCAGGCAGACACCGTCAGCTAGGTGTCAGAATCATTATGGGTGATCAAACGCGTTTTCATTACCCGGTGAGCCTTGTCGAGTTGCTTCAAGGCATAGTTGTTATCAAGCCACGTGAGAGTGACATCTCCACAATCGACAATAGACGCCCCAGATGCGTAAAGATTCTTGCCTGTAGACAGCGTTAGTAATGTTCAGGCTACTTCCAGGAATAGGTAGCTGTAGCCTGTACCTGTATATATGTTCCACGCGTACCCCGCAGGGATCCTTTGACTACCAGTACGGATCCCCTGAGGACCATAACGCGCCCCAGGCCTCCCCGTCGTAGTCTTTGCAAGTTGTGTCAGCCAGCATCAACGCCGTGAGCTGAGCCACACTAAGGAACGCCTCGTTTCAATGAAGAAAACGCACCGTATCAAAAGGGGCTCCCATGACGGCAATGTCATAGCCGTTGCCTTGGATCGATGCCTGCTCGTCGGAAAAGCAGTTCACGTAGGGCAGATTTGCAAAAGTTCTGAGTCCGTTGAACTGGCTGCCCGAAATTATATCGACATCGTCACCGTGCCACAAGTGGGTTCTATCATGATCCTCGCCGCCATTGCCGCCAAGGGTCACCTGAGGTCCGCGTGGAAATTCCCATGCTGCTCGGGCTGGGCTCAGCCACAATAAAGTCCAAGCAGCAAACCTCATAGTGGCCTCGGAGTAAGTGTGGGTGTATGTTGACTAAATTTTGGCTTCTAAGATATGGTATGAGATTATATGGTCGCTTTATTCTTCAAAACAAAAAGTTATGTCGCATGGTAACAGATCTGAGATTGAGTTTTACCAATCATGCCGCAGCAGTTTGTATGATCCCGCAATACCCCATACCTACCCCATACCTCCCCGCCTCTGCTGTCCAAGACCAGGCCACAGGCAGGGACCAGCATTCGTCTGAATTTCCTGTAGTTGAGCCGGTCCAACCACGCCCAGAAAATGCCAGCGACAAATTGTTCCAAGGTACATGGTAAGAACATGTTCTTCCGCAAAAGATGTCTATTTTTTGTTCTATTTCAAGTAAGCTCAAGATCTTTATTCTTAATCCATCGTCATTATTGGTGTTTTCCCCCATGCTTGTTATCCATCCGCCATCCAAATGTCCTCCGCCCACAGCATCCCAAATGCAGGTAGGTATTCCAGGCCCGACCCCTTTGCCTCAACACCCAAAACCGTATTGCCAAACAATAAGCCAACGATCAAAATACCAGCCGCGACTTGCTTCTCAATGACTGACATTGGCGGACAGATTAGATAACACTGAGATAAAATGCGTATCGAAGTATTTTTGTGAAAAGCAAATCAGAGCTAGCATGAGCGCATTCTCCACTTCCGTTTGTGTACTGCAGAAAGCAACGCATACAGTGCGTGCTGAGAAAAGCGACAATGTGATTAAAGAGTCAGAAAAAGGCAAGGCAATTCATTTCAGAAAAAAAAAAAAAGTATCCATCGGCAGGCTGCATTCATCCGTTATTTCAGCAGCCCCAATTCAGCTTCTGCAGCTCGTCGGCCTGCTCCTGGGTCCATCCTTCGCAGCCGCCGCACTGGCAAAAGAACCCATAGCGCTCGTGTAGGGACCTTGGATGGCCGCCGTACGATAATGTCAGCTCCTCACCAGCGACAATCTCTTCCGCCTTGACGGTGAACACCATGAGGCCGGCGCGGGGGTCGTAGTCAAAGTCGATATTGCTCATAGACGAGCACTTGTGGTTGAACCTAGCCGCTATGGGAAAGACTGCAGTGCCCCCTCCAATGTGAAATCTAGGCGAGCAATATCCGATTGAGCGGATAAGGCAAGTCAACATTTGAGATGCCGATCAGACCGAAATTACGAGGGGGATTGGAAAAAAAAAAAAAAAAAAAAAAAAAAGAAGAAAGAAAAACAGCTTACGCGTTGGTGTGGCAGATGGCATTCATGACATCCATGTTCTCCTGGTTCTGCGGCCAGTGAGGATGAAGACAGAGGTGAGCCCGACGACCAACAAGATCGAGGCTCTCAAACTGCGCATCCATAGTGTAACTGTTTGTTCGGATGATGAAATGCTCGCGCAGGATGACATCGCCGCGCTTGAGGTTCTTCCGCGAGAAAGAACCAGAGCCACCCAACGAGGTATTCCGGATCTCGAAAAACTCATTGACTTGAACTACGCAACCCAAGCTTGATGTTGGGACAGATTCTGGTTCCGGATGCTCCTGACTCTCTCTCCTGTCATCATCAAGCTGCTCATGCTCTGAGGGCTCGAATGGCATTCGCTCAGCCTTATCGCGACTTGTGCCGGACGCAGCAGATGCATCCGTCGTGTCAGAGGTTTGTGCGACGGCAACATCTGTCTCTACATGCGTTCTATGCTCGTCACCCTGACTATGGTTTGTGTGTCCGAGACTGCCCTGGGAACGATATGGTTGGTCGAGCTGATCTTCATGGGACACTGTTCTGGAAGCGACCAAGTCAGCATTCTCGGTGCCTGGCGGCGTCTTCACATTCTTCAAGAGCTCGTCTTGGATTATCAGATCTTTGTTCTCAGAACTTCCCAACAAGAGTTCCCGGCGGGAGTCGTTCAAGGGCAGCCGCGACGCCGCCAACTCGATGCTGGTGAGATAAGTGCCTTCCAGTATGGAATAGTGTACTACCTCCAGCTGATTGACTTTGCGCTGGCGATGGTTGAAATCGGCGCTGTCGAAGGTATCTGAAGTGCACGAAGATTCAGCGTCATGATCATCAACATCATCCTCAAATAAAGACCATTCACTGTTGAAAGACGTTGTCGGCGAAGAGTCGTCGAGGTAATAGAAGTCGTCAGAATTAGACAGGCTGACGGAAGAGGAGAGATTTTCGGAAGACGAAAAGAACTAATCAGGTTGATGTAAGCTCAAGTGATTGGTCTGAAGCCTTTCGGGAGAGCGTTGTTGACAAGGACATACCGTATGGTTTGCGAGGGCGGTGTCGATGAGATAACTGAGCAGCTCACCGTCCTCGTAGATTTGAGGCTCCATTTTGTCTCTTGGCAAGATTCTATGAGTTGCCTGATGGGTACCTTGGTAAGGTAGATGATCACTTTACTGTCAGCTGGTATCACTAAAGATTGATTGCGTAAAACAGAAATCTTTCAGAGCTTGGTAGTGGTTTGAATCAACATGGAAGGCGGCAACAAGCTGAAAGAAGGTGAGTTGAGATCTGAGTAAGGTAGGTAGGTAAGGTGTATAGTGAGACTTCTACGCACCAGGAAGTAGCGCAATTACTTGACTATCAGAAGTCTGCGACAGCGTTGTACCGAGTATCGTGTCGAAGCTCTCGGTCTCCTGTGCGTTATTTGCGGAAGTGGCGATTGATGCAAATGAGAAGTCAATACTTGGTCGCTTGAACGCATAGGACTTGACTGGAAGTAAAAACGAGAGGTATCTGGAGAGTTAGATGCAGATATTTGGGGCAAGTCTGCTAGGTAGTTATCTAGACTGTAAAGAAGTCGGAATAATGGATCTTGATAAACGACTGCCCAGACTATTGGGAAGCCTAGTTTTCAAGGAAAGATGCAGAGTACCGTACCTCAGTGATCTTCAGTGATCTTAATGGAAATGTAATTTGAATCAATACAAAGCGTGGATCAGCCAAACGTTATGGATTTCACTTGCTCACACATGTGGAATATGGATGCCCAACGACTATAAAGGTACGACAACAGCCACAAGGAGCTAACTTGAGTGCATTCGACTACCCAAACATCAAAGAGCAAACAAGCTTGCGTACCTCGCCGCAACCTACCGGCCGTGCCACTCCAGGATAAAGACACGATTATGAAGGATTTCGCTCGATACCAGCGCAAGAAAACATTTTCCATATGTAAGCATTTCAATCTTCACCTGTGAACAGCTGGTAGTAGTCTTCTGGCAGCGTCTTAGGCACCTGTCGGGACTCTGCCCAATGCCGAACCTTGTGAAAGTCATAGCAGAGATGACGACTGCGGTAAAGATCGGGAGCAATTAGACTGCTTGCAGGGTCCACCCAGACAAAGCCATGGGCGCTGCTGTCAACGAGGCACATGAGCTGCTGTCTCAAAGTGTTGAGACAAACATCTTTGCAATATGTTAGTCACGTGCTATCAAGCAGCAGTCAAGCAGCAAACACTTGCCTATTTCCTCCCGCAGCTCCTTTTCCGATATTTGGGATCGAGCAGTAACTTCGGAGTATTTCCTTGCGTTGAAGTAAAGCGACTTGCGAAGGACATTCTTTGTAGCTACAAATCAGTCACCCATCTTCTTTGACAGGGGATGAAGTTGAACCGGAGTCTCACCAGACAGTGTATACTGCGAAAACCCTCTACTTCCATTACGTAGCCACCGCCATAGTGCTTGGCCACCCGCACGTGGCTTTTGTTCAGATCCAATCCTTGGGTCAGCTCGCTGTCTTGGACCACAATGTTTCTCACTGAGTATCACTGTCAGTATGTCTTGGGTTAATATCTGTATGTGAGACAAGAAGTATATATGTCATGCACTTACTATTGGCGCCTATAGACCGCCATGCTTGATCGACCACATCATTTGCAGACTGAATGAAGACAGACGTATCTTGAGCCCCATAGCTAAAAATAGTCGGTACTGTCGGTCGTACAGGGAAAGGGGCGTTCGCTTTGATTGCAGTGACAGTTAGTGTCGCAAACTCTAGAAAGCCACTTGCACGAATTGCTGAAAAGGCTTCTGTTACTTGCGTTGTAAGATTTTTATGTCCGAGTGTTTGCAGAGAATTACGCCAACAAAGATGCCTATGACAATACCGGCAGGAAAGTTCCAAAGTGTTATCTTTAGCACAGCGGCAAGCCACCAAAATGCTACCAGAAGCCACGAAGCAACATTGCGCCCAAAGTTGATGATCGGGTTGCCATCGACGTATGGTGGAAATGTACTGTATCGACGTGGGTCTCCACGAAGCGGCCATGTCATTTTTCCTCTCCAAGCATAGCGAAGCGGGACACCACTAGATGGGAGTTGTGTAATTGTCTGAGGAAGTAGAGGGCGTCTAGGATCCGGGGTTGTAGGCGAGGGAGGCGACGAAGACCTGGATCGGCTGCTGTCTCTGCTCGAGGGCATATCTTTCTCGCGTCGCCCGATTGCGCGCCAGCATGTAATATGAGACAGCTTGTGGAGGAAAAGAAAATGGATTAGAGTCAGAATTTAGGAGCATGTGTATGATACATGAAAATGATGATATTGGTTTGGGCGACAAAACGGTTGGACGAACTTCGGAGTAGTAAGGTTGGATTGAGCGCAATCAAAATCACACGCCAGCTTGATTGAACTTAGACAACTATATGCGGCTCAATTTACCGCACCTGGAAGGTGCAGCAAAAAGTGTCCTTCTTCTTGCCAAGATTTGCGAACCATGGTGCCCTACAAAAAGGGGGAACCAATGCTATCATTTCTGTACCAGCGTATGCACTTGCTAAGGGACCCTATGAGATACTGTGCAAAAAGCTGCTGTAAGGGAAGACCTGAATCCAGCCTCTTGTGGCCCAGAGATCTTTCGTTGACGAGTTGTTGGGCGGTACCGCAGACTATGGACAGCTACAGGTTTAGAATCTGTAATGGAAGTTTGTCGCGCACAAAATTCCCGTAATAATGGACGGCAAATTTTTGGGTTGCAACTGAATCTGCCCAGCAATCGGTACGATGCTTCAAGCCTTCCAACCAGACCAAATATGGTCCCAAAATTGAGGTCCTTGACACTTGACTTGACGCTTCGGTGTACCCCAGAACTAGTCACAACTTCAATATGGATGCTTCTCCTACTTAAGGTAGGATACAAGTGTTTGACGGCGCTAGGTAGCAACCAGAGCCTCAACTGCCGACTTGATGTGCTGCAACGCAGCTTCCAAATTCGGCGGTTCAAGCGTTTGTTTTCAATCTCGATCTCAATTGTGCTGTCCAAACCATGCAGCTGTGTTTTACCTGGGCACCTCCCAGGTACCTTAATTACTTGGGACCCATGGGGAAGGCACGGTAATGGAGGTAGAGACGGAATTACCAGAGTCTAGACCTGGAACTGGAAGATGCTCCTTCTTCTGCTCGTTCGTTGGGGTCTGTTGTTGAGCAAATTCTTGGGCAGTTCCTCAACCTTTCTGGTCCAGGAAGTCGCATCAGAGCCCACGAAAAAGTATTTGCCGTGGCTACTTGACAGCATTCAGTGGTAGAACGATTCTCTATAAACCATCATGAGCATTCCCCCTCCCGTTATCCCGCTGTCACCATCCACAACCTTGTCCATGACAACGCAAACACAAGATAGCTAGACAGCGTCGAACAAGACTGCTTTTGTGTATCAACATCACACACCGACATCTAATCTAGGACCCCAAAGGCACTGCTGACAAGATCAAAGACTTCGTCCGTGCCTCACATGTGAGTGAGACACCGTCCAACCAAAAGATTTTCCTCTTTCATACCTTGCTGTCAAATCTTGCGGGTTCTCAGTCGGCAAGGTACCTACCCGAGATGCCCAAAGGAAACCTGAAATCAGTCATGATGACAGAAAGCTTGTCGTTAAGTAACGTCCTGGCAGTAGCTCGCCGAAACTTCTTCCAAGTAACGTGGCACATAATATTTCATCGCATATCATATTCCCGGTACTGCGAATGTTAGCTGACTTTAGAGCGCCTGCAGACAAGCTCTGAGAAACACAAGACAACCAATCACTGTGAAACTCTGTGTGCTTGAAATTATCAGATACGATGCGTTTCTCCTCGGTCATCTTGACGTTCGCCGGACTCGCACAGGCACTGCCTTACGATCACATTGGTTCTTCAAGTGGTGACGCTGAGCTCGAGGCTCGGGAGCCACAAGTCATCGACCCCGGCAATTATGGCGACTATGGTACATATGGTTCTTATGGAGAGTATCGCTCCCTCAGCGTCTCGTCTCCCGTGCCACCATACACTGTTATCGTACCTGTGCCTCTCGAAATCACACGCGTGATTACCAGCACCGTGGGCAATTCAAGCCTGATTCCTGGTTTCACGACCACGGCCACCACGACTATGACTGTTGCAAACCTCACGCTCACAGTGTTTCCGACTTTGACAATCAATTCTACAGCCAACTCGACAATTTCCGCCTTTTTGACCTCGTCGCGCAACTCGTCTGTCACAGCGCTTCCAACTACGACTGCCAACGCAACAACGACAGGCAATGCCACTATCACAGCGGTCCCGATGTCATCAGAGAACTCGACCTTTTCGATTCTCCCAGCCATAACGGAGAAAACCACAGCCTCCGCTCTCTCTGCCTTTTCGGGCAACTCCACGACAGGTGCATCCACGACGTCTTCGAGCAACTTTACGACTGTTACATTTGCGACCTCGTCGAGTAACTTCACACTCAAATTGTTGCCGACTTCTGCCGGCAACACCACATTTGGTAGCCTTACCAACAGCACTGCCAACTTCACTATCGATGTCATGCCAACTGTTGCACCATTTACAACTGGCCCTTCCTCGTTTGTCACTGCCATGATGAACTCGACCACTGTGCGTTTCGGCAACACAACAGCAACAGCAATGTCTTCGGGGTCGACCGGTACCATTTTCGTTGGGTTTCGCCGTACCCTGTGAAATGATAGATGCGTAGTGGCTTCGTCTCTACGACAGGAAACAGCACGTCATCCTTGGGATTTAGAAGTGAGAGTCTATGCGTGAACTTGTCATTCTGGCACACACTAATAATTATCAGAGACTGAGAAAATGCTTGAGTTTGCTGGTGAATTATCTATAGATTATCTGCGTTGTTTCTTTTGGGGACTCGGTATCTTAGGAAAGGTGTGAGAAGTTTCGCTGGGAGCCATTTGTTTTTTATTGCTTGTCACTTACTTCGTTGTTACAAAAGATTACTGAGCCAGTCTGCATGGCGGCACTTGCGAGATTTTCTTCTTTTTACCTCTCTTTTTGGGGGCTGCTATGCCATACACGCAATTTAGTTGCCAGAGCTGTTCATGTCCTACTCAAGGCAGACTTTAGACAAAACGGACTTCGGAATAGCACGAATCTTGATAGTATGCCAGTTGAACATCGATGTCGGCAATTTCTTCCTGTTATGTGATTCGATGATAGTCGACATACGATTCAGCCTCACAGGAAGGATTTCGGCGACTGACGGCGGGTTTTGTGGATAGCGCCGAGAAAGGGATTTTCTGGTCGATGACATTTGAAATGCACAGGCATGGAAGATGCTGCACTTTTTTGTTTTTCTTTTTTTGGGCTGAGCGACACAGCCTCAGCCCTATAACAAACAAATTGATCCTACGGAAAATAAAGTTACCCAAACAACTGAGCACCGGGTTGCTACCCATCTATTTTGGCGACAACGCGTCAGTTCGTCGGCTTTCGGCATGGACCAAACGACAACTTTGGATAGCAGTGCTGTCCAACGCAATAAGTTGAAAATACAATTGAGTGGATTGGAAGCTGGGTTGTGGCTGTACCTTGGACAGTCTTTCAAGACAGTATAAAATTGCGACTTTTTGCTCTTCTTTTTCCCTCATCTCTTTAAGCAACAGGTGATGATAGCTGCAGAATGCTGAAGTGCTCGAGAATTATTCGGTAGCACTATTCTGTAGATTCAGTAGCCTGTGTCCAAGCCACCCCCTTTCGCCAAGGCCTGGCTGGGGCTTGCACCGTAAACGTGAGCACCATCAACCCCACCAAGTCTGACATAAGCAGCTAGCTGAGCTTTGAGCAAGTGACGACTCAATCGATACTCCTTCCCATCCTCTACAATTTCTTGGCCAGACAACTGAAGCAGCATTATTCAACCTGTGACGGGAGTCTTTATCGTTGTGCCTCTAACCTTCAACGTCCAAAAATAGACCGGCAATGCTTGACCAAGCGCTATTATTGCTCCTGTTGATCCTACGGACCACTATCCGAATTGGGCTGCTGTTCAGTCCAGTCCAGCCCGGTTCGCCGAGCATTTTTGCTCCCTGGTTCCGGAACCAATCGTGAATGAGTCTACCGACTCTGGGTCTTTTTCAATACTCAATATCCAGCACCGGGGCGCTGTATGCTCCTCGTATGTCATTTTTTTGTCATTTTCTGACGTTCTTCTTTCCTGCGAAACTGGCCAGCTATTTGCGCGACCTGGCTTAATTTCCATTACTCAATCAATTCAAAAGATCTGGCTCGTCCAGTGCATTCAGATCTCATATAACGCTTTCTTTTCATGGGTTTAGGACTCTAGGACTCGGTCCGGTCGTCGTGTTTTATCCAATGCCACGAGACATCCTTACTAGCATGCTTGGCAACAGGCACATTTCGATAATGGCACGGCAGACTGGATCCCACGCAACAGCGGTTGATCCCTGTGTTCCTGATTTTTGGTTTTGGCCCCCAAAGCTCAACGGCGAAGCAGCATCACCTCAATCTGTCTTTCCTGATGCATAGCCACACCAAAACCCAGCTCTAAACAGCCTTTAACAGGATTTGCCACCAAGCTTTTTTTCTTTCTTTGGAAAGAAAGAAGAAAATTACTAGATCATTTTCACTCTTTCTAGTCAGCGTGGCAGGGCTGACTTCACGCGTATTCCGTACAGAGACAGCCTACTGCCTTGTCAAGTCTTGATTTGTGCACCTGTTCCTTTCAGTCTGCAAATATATACCGAATTGGGCAGCATCTGACAACGAAGGATGCCGGATACGGTAAGAGTCAGAACTCTAATCAGACTTGGGATTTCGATATTCGAGATGGTTCCACTCTTCGGGGCGTCTGCGATTCCCTTGTCAATCCCCAATCAGCGAGATAGGACTAAGATTGAAGCATAGCAGAGCCGAATTCTTGCCCCCACGCTCAATCTTTGCCGGAGTATAGTGTCATGAACTGCCCTGTTTAACATGTTTACATAGCCACGATACGACATGTTTATTTTATTTTGCAGGATCGGGATACAGCCACTTATTATATGGTTGCCTACTCTATTCGTCTTCTCTTAGCTCCGATATTTCACGTCATCTGGTATATTTGCTACTAATAAATCTTCAATCTTGTTTTGTTTGCTGTTTGCTGCAAACAGCTGGAGTAATGATACGAACGCATGGTTGCGGGATCCCACCATAAGCAGTTGCGGCTCTTACCGAGTGGCTTGTGCCGACATGGGTCGGGAAGACTAGGACTTAGACCTGTCTCCAGCCCTCGAAGCTTACCAGTTGATACTGACACCTTCTATCATAGGCTAGTTTCTTGCCTTGAGCCGTCGAGTGGATGCATACCCCTTGATTCCAGACCCAGGTTTACTTCTTTCACAGCCCAGCATCCTCTTGACCAACTGGCAACACAGGATGCAATACGACAATGGCTTTGCCTCTCAACGGGGCCACTTGATCCTGAATATCTGCTGCCGATTGGCTTAGGGTTTTGCATGATTGGAAGCTGGGTAGGGCAGAATTTGCGGCACGCATCCCGAAGTTGTGCTTCGCATGACTACCGAGTCCTTCCTCTCCACGGCAACGCAAGGCGGCACCGCTCTTAGCTCGCCCTACGATGGGGTTCCACTCTAAGCGGAGGAGAAACGATAGTAAGATTGAAGTCGTTTTCACAAGAAGCTATATCTGTCCGCTTCAATGAGAAGCTGTGAGAACCTCTGATATAAGAGAAAGCTGGTATCCAGTCCATACGAGGTGAAGTTTGCTGCATACCACCACAGCCTACTACTACTACCAACGCTCAAGACTCAAACTCCAGTCCTTGTTTCCGTCGTTCTCGCGTAAAATCTGACTGCCAGTCTTGAGTTCTGTTTTGTTATTCACATCTTGCCTTTTCGATATCCCTGAGATAAATACGCGTTGTCACCCAACTCCACATACCTCTTAAATTATCACCACCAGAACCGGAAAAAAAAAAGAAAATGAGCCGTTACCACAGCAACCAGCCTCTTATGGCTTCTGAACAGGGAGGGTATGACTACTCCGGGTACGACGAATACTCGTATGGCCACGACGAGAGCCAGGGTAGCGGCGGTCAGGGCCAGTCAAGCGGGAGCGCGCCAGCCAAGCCCAAGAGGAGCAAGAGCAAGAAGAAGAGCAAGAAGGAAGCCAAGCCGCCGCCAGGAAAGAGCCGAAGCGGCTACAACTAAACGTGATCGGCGGCCTGGAGGCTCTCCTGGAGATGCCTGCGTTTTTTATTTTTGCTACCGAGCGTTCAGCCATGCCGGCTTTGGTTACAGAGCTCGAGCGCTTACAGACTTTCTGGTGGCGACACCATTTAGAGCGACGGATTATTACTTATTTGGGTTTCCTTTGTTTTCTTTCTCACGATGAAACACTGGATACACTTAGCTTCGGATTTGGCATGTGCCGTTTTTGTTTTGTTACTTTCTTCACCCGGCCTCAGTACGGGAGCTCAGCTTCTGAGTTTTTTGTGTTACTTGCTTTGTTGTTGTCCTTTCTCATGCCTGCAGTCGTGCTTTTGTTCTCCTACTTGTTCAGTTGTTGTCCGTGCCCGGGTGGTATGATAGATGACAAGCAAATATAGACTAAACTTATCATTATAAACTATCGTTATAAATCATTTGCCGACTTATTCTGTGTTGCAGTGATGGTCAAAGTTCTGGAAATTTGTTTAGCTGAATATCCGAGGGATTTCGATACTGTCTGTTATCTGGCTACATAGTGTAGTGTCTGCAGGCATATGCTCTTTAACTGACAGGTAAAACTCATTTGTTGCACACACAGTTGCGGAAATACGATCACACCGCCATCAATGACGGGTTTGGGTAGACTCTGAAATTGCATGGATAAGAGCCTTGAGCAGTTCAGAAATATGACTATTTAGGAAAAAGGCGGGCCCAAGAGATGTAGCCATTCGGCTAGCCAGGGACAAACAGAGAAACAAAACAGATAATATCTGCACGTGCCATGTCTCTCTCTGGCACGAATGATGCAAATTGGGACTCGGACTACCCATATCACTATTTCGGACGACTCGAGCATATTCACCGGTTCCTCCGTCCACAGTTGTAGCCAAAGCCGGGGTTAGTGCGACGTCCTCGCGTGTATTGGCGGAAACTACGAGACATGCGTTCCCGGGCCATTGCATATGAATATCTATATCTAATCTAGCTATGTATTAGACTAGTTGGCTAGCATCTGCACATCAAAATGCCCCTGGAGAGGAGATGCCGCTCGACCGAAGTAGCAAACACTTTGCCGGAAATGATTTCTGCAAAACAAAAAGGAAAAAAAAAAAAGGAAAAGGGACAAAACAGTCAAGAAGCGGCAATTTGTGCAACGCCAGAATGTGAAGGGAGCCATATGGGCGGGAAAACTAACAGTGAATCTGAAGGAGGGGGGGGGGGGGGGGAGGGAACAAAAGCACCCCCGCAACAATTTAGATAGCTCACAGGGCCTGAGACGTATCCCTAGCTAGAATGCCGCTTGCCGGCTTTTTATTCCACCAACAAGAAATAAGACCTGGGGAAAATGCCTTTACAACATTGGTGCGTAGACCAACCTCCACCACTAGTCTCCTTTTTTCTCTCTTCTTCTTCTTCGCATCTACTGTATACCTCGTCAATCAACAAGAGTCAGGCACCGATCGCTTTCAACAATGACAATGGAAAATTGGTTCAAGTGGGCAGGCTCTCTCCTCGGTAGCGACTAGGCTAAAGTCGGCCCATTCATTACTGCGATAATGTACCGAATCTTGGCATTCAACCCCCATGATGCCATGTATCGACCAAAATATATTAAAGGCGAGGCGCCACCTCGAGGATGGGATGTGTTCTTGGAGACTCACCCTCATCCTCAGCGCCTTGGTCTTCCTCCCACCTAAACAGGTACTCACGACTCCCCGCTAGGCAACCTTAAAATGGTCTCCCTCACTCTGGCCATCCTGTCCCTTGCGGCAGGAGCCCTAGGCGCGTCCAGGACCTCGGCTCCATCCGGCTGCATCACGGTCAAGTCGGGCGCCAGCATCCAGCAGGCCGTCAACTCGCTGTCCACAACGGCCTCCGGCACGCAGTGCATCTTCCTCGAGCGCGGCACGTACCGGGAGCAGGTGCTCGTGCCGGCGCGCAAGGCCCAGCTGACCATCTACGGCTACTCGACCGACACGCTGACCCACAACGCCAACGGGGCGCTCATCACCCAGAACAAGTCGCAAAAGGACGGCCTCTCCAACGACGAGACCGCCACCCTGCGCGTCAAGGCCGCCAACTTCAAGCTCTACAACGTCAACGTCGACAACGGCTTCGGCGAGGGCAGCCAGGCCGTCGCCCTCAGCGCCTACGCCGACAGCGGCTACTACGGCTGCCGCTTCACCGGCTTCCAGGATACCGTGCTGGCAAACCAGGGCAAGCAGCTGTACGCAAGGTGCCTGGTCCAAGGCGCCACCGACTTTGTCTTTGGCCAGTACGCCGCCGCCTGGTTCGAGAAGAACGACGTGAGGGTTCTGGCGAGGCCTCTTGGTTACATCACCGGTAAGCTCCCCTCAGCACTACGTTCCATCTCCACCCCGTCTCTCTCTCTCTCTCTCTCTCTCTCTCTCTCTCTCTCTCTCTCTCTCTCTTTTCTTCTTCTTTTTCTTGACCTGACCACGGATCGCAAAACCCACCAGCAAACGGCCGTCTCGACGCCAACAACCCATCCTACTACGTCTTCAACAACTGCAACGTCGCCGCCGCCTCTGGCCAGAGCGTGCCCAAGGGGGCCTACTACCTCGGCCGGCCGTGGCGCGAGTTTGCGCGCGTCGTGTTCCAAAACACGGCCATGACCGAGGTCGTCAACTCGGCCGGGTGGAAGATCTGGAACATGGGCGACGAGCGCACCAGCAGCGTCCTGTTTGGCGAGTACGGCAACTCGGGCGCTGGGTCGCAGGGCCAGCGCGCCTCCTTCTCGAGGAAGCTGGGGTCGCCCGTGGGCATCGACACCATACTGGGCAGCGGTCACCGCAGCGCGGCTTTCTACGACGGGTCTTATATGTAGATTGATTTATTTCGCGCATCGAAGAAGGGCGGGTTGCCGGTGCATGCTGCTATCTTGGGTTTGGAGGGGAGTTGGGACGAACAAGGGCAGCATCAAGACGGCAGCACAAAACCAGATGCATGGCGGTGATATTCCCAGGGGCCTTTGTCTAAACACTGGACGTTGGCCCTTCTATGGCAAATCCTTCAAATCTTGAGACAGGAAGAACCAAATCCAACATTCATACTCGCACAGACCAGAAACAGAACATGTTGAAAAATGTTCGAGTTGAGGGTTTTGTTGACAAGGGAACGAACTATGTATAAGAAAGAAAATTTTAAGAAAAAGAGACGTGTACAGGAATTGTCCGACAAGTGACAAAAAAAAAGGGGGTATTTTGCAGAACATCGATGACGACAAGCCCATGACCTCCTCCCCATATGTGTGCTAGATGCCTTTAAAAATGTATACCAGAAATAAAAGCCTCAGATCGAACAAGAGCAATTCAGTTTCCCCCAAGGTATTCAACCTTTTAGGATCACTACTAAACTCTACATTCGATGGGAGCCGGTGAAGCGAAGGGACACAACAAATAGACAAAGCAAAAACCATCCTTTCCCCAAAACTCCACAGATCCACGAGTAAATGCGCTTCAATATCTTCCCACGCCGAGTGAGATATTTCCCGCTCGGCGCAGAGTGACATGCCAGACTAAATAGTTTTATAATTTCGAAGTGGTGTCCAAGAATCGAATCCGGGCTTTATGCTCAGCCAACAAAGCCGGCTTCCTCTCAGGAGCCAGGCTCGTTCACCATGCCGTGTCGATAGCCCGGCTGTCCAAGATGCGGGCTCGGGGCCGACGTGCCCACCAATTGACCCGGGCCCGGCATCCCTACAACCCCCGCCGATGTATAAGTGTCGAGTCCAAGCGACACAGGCGGCTGCTGCGAGTGGTGCGAGCTATAGTGATAATTCGGTGCAGTCCCCGGTGACTGGCGAGGAGAGGGCGATGGGTAGGCTTGCCCGCCACCTGGGTGTGCCGTATGTGGATGCGGCTGATGGTGCGCGCTGGGAGATTGATACCCCTGGCTTACCGAGGCGATGGCCGAGTGAGGCTGGGGAGCCAGATGCGACCCACCAACCTGTGTGTTGATGCGATGAGGCGCAAAACCAGGATGCGCGGACCCCGTGTACCCATGGTGGCTACTCATCGGGTTGATCCCCGCCAGGGAGGGTGCCGCCGTCGTCACAGGGGGCATTGACATGGACGCGACCGAATCGGTAAACGAAGGTTGCCTCGGGGCGTACGATTGCTGAGGTATGTCAGGCAGAGCATACTGCCCCGGGCTGACGTCGTGTCTTGGACGTTTGGTTGCCCGCCCCGCGCCGTAGTAACTGTCGTGAGTATACGTCTCGCCGTAGTGCGAGCGATGCTGGTCATAGTACCCGCTACCAGCACCAGCAAAAGATCCCGGCCCGCGTACATCCGTTGGCGTCGTATCGTTTTCGTTGATGCTGCTGTGCCGGGAGACGGCCGATGTCTGCTTTCTATCCCACTCTGAGTGCTTCTTGGCAACCTCGGCATGCTGATGGTTCCTCTTGCGCGTGGTCATTGCTCTCGAGTCCTTTCTAACTCGTAACCTCACGCCCTGGTCGCTAAAGGATCTTGTGAGGAAAGTCGACTCGGCCATACCCTCAAAGTTCTTTTGTGGATAAACTGTGAACGGCTGTGACGTAGCCGAGTCCAGAAATACACACGTCGAGTCTTTCATTTGGAATAGAGTAAACTGTAGACGAAACACTCCTTCGATCTTGATCGAGAGGTCGCCAAAGATGAAGAACCCGCCATCTTCGTTGTTCAGGTCTCGAAGCTTGTGCAGGGAGGAAACTAATGTGCCTAGCATCGAGTTCGGGTTTGGGTCGGGATCATCATCGCTGCCTTTGATTAATGTACAGGCCATGAAGTAATAGGGGCCTTGAAAACCGTTAGCGCAAGCCTATGATAAACCTTCAGAGGTACGCCTAATGCATCTCTGACTTACTTTGAAGATATATTTGAGCAGGATCACTCCGAGCTGTCCTAATCAGCTGGACAATAGGCGGGGGATCAATCGGCTTTCGGTCTGTTCCTTATACTTGGTTTAGCTCCAACGTCCGATCGGTGGTTTTTTCTTCTTTTTCTCACTCTGGATCTACTGTTACGGGGCCAAAACTCACCCTTTTCTTTCCCTTGAGCAACTCGAGCTCTAACAGGCTCCTGGCGTATTACGAGCTTGTAGTCTGATTCACTGGATTCATCACCTATGTCAGCTTATCCAGATGGCAACCAGCCATGATGGCTGTTTGGGCCACCACAATGTTACTCACGGTTCCTGCGTCACTGTCTGCCCTGATGCTTGGGCCGATATTTGCGTTTCTGACTGCGGCGGTGTCAGGTTTGGATCGCCAAATTGGCCCGTATAAACTTGTTGCCCGTGCATGTAAGCAGCCATCCTGTCCGATCCTACGGACCCAATGCTCGGAAGCGACATCGGAGCGAGTGGTCACACAGCTGCCGCGATAGATGTTGTTTTTGCTTGTTTTGTTGTCTTCTTTCCCGGGAAAGAAATGCCAAGCAGCTCTTGAAGTGTTATTGCATGCCCAGTCCACAATTGGGCGTGATATTCGCGTGGTTTTCTAGGCGCCCCTCTATCGAACAGTTGCGAGAGTCGGCGGTACAACTAAATCTTCGTTTGGTAATCTCGTCGGTTGTGTTGGTGACTGTTCGAAAGTCAGCTGAGGGACATGTAACAAGCACTGAAGGAGCTGGCGCGAGTGAGACAAAAGTCGGTCTGGTCCTGGGCAGGACAGGTCACTCACAAAGGCTGTAATAATACAAACAATAACAGTAGCGAGATACACGCCCAAGAAGCAAAAAGCAGCTTGGAAAGTATTGAAAGTTCCAGGGTCAACGAACAACTTATGCGCCTCGAGTTGTTGATCTTCGCGGGGAGTTACGTCGGAGCGGGAACCCACAAGGGTTGCTGATCTGGCGCAGCGTTAATCGCAAGAATGTTCAGACGAAGAGCCAGAAGGCATGAAAGAACGGTACTCAATCAGGCAAGTCATTCATCGTTGGGTCTCGGACACTTGTCTCGGAAATCAAGCGACTGTGGACGAGTCTTGGTCGATTCGACCTGGGTAAGGGAAGGGAAGCGTCGGACGGGATGGTCTTTGTCAGTCCAGGGTGACTGGAGAGGCATGGAGAGCGGAAGCTGCGACCCCGGAGCCATGGCAAACCCTGGTATATGCTGACGTAGAGCATAGCATGCAAAAGCCACCAACTGCCCGCCAAGACCTGTCACACACCCTCGGACGGGAAAGGCATTGTGATATTAAAGCTCCTATATCCACCACAGCTTGACGCTGACCGACTTGGGACAGTAAAGGAGGCAGATCCCGGCTGGTCTCGGTTCCGTCGTGGATCACCAAGCTCTTTTGGCTATAAGGTGTGGCAGTTTGACTTTGAGGGTGGGGGAAGGGAAAGCAAGGAAAGCCAAGAGGATAGGCGGGATGTGCGAGAAGAAGAAAAAAGAGAAAGAAAAAAAAGCTGCTCACCTGATGCTGAAGCGAATGGTTACAATTACAAGAGAGGGACGGAGAAGTGCCAACAGTATTACACTTCGCGACAGTATCTGCTCCCTCTGCTAATTAGCTTCGAGTTGGTTGCACAAGGCAAAACGCGTGCAGTAGTCCTCCCAACGCTAATGATGCAGCATGCGCAGTGGTGATTATGTCTCTGCAGGTACGGATGATATCTTTAGCCAGTCGACGCGACAGAATATCGCGCGGGCTTCCAGGGTGTCTCTGTGACGGGTGCAGTAATAGTATCGCTGTGCCGACTTGAAGCTGAGTCGAGCTAGGTATCGGCAAGACACTCGATGGGCGATTATGCGCGTGTGGTGTAACTGGGCTGGGATTGCGGCAAGTTTACCACGTGCCCAATATATCGCGGGCAGCGTCGAGAAGGTTTTGGGACTTCCTGAAAATCCGGGTGGTGGCGATCTCGTAGGTGGGGTCTCACTTTTTTTAAGCGGCAAGACGTGAATGCAGCTTCGCGTTTAGGCGCTGGTCAAAGTTGGATGCGCCCCAGGTCCTGGCAAGCTCTTTTTTGGGCCTCCACACTTCCTGCCTTATCCGTAATATTTCTTGCGTGACGGCGACAAGCTAAACCACTGAGCGCAACACCTAAGCTTCAAAGTTTGTCGTCGTTCGGATCGAGCTCGAGGCGGAAATCGCACCACACCGATGCTATAGATGAACAACAGCTTCTAATCCCTAAAGCACGGTTTCTCTACCTAGTCGAGAGTGTATGCAGCTACTTCGGGAGCCCACGCCCAGGCTGGACTCGGCTCGGGAGCGAGACCAAACGGCGACAGTGGTTGCGGGAGCACGATGCGGGTTCTGCAAATATGGCCGGAAGCGAGACCTTGTTCCGCGGCTGTAGTCGAGACGCGTCTTTTTTTTGCCGAGTTTGTCAACCAGGTTTCAGAGAAGCGGTCGATTATGGTCGCAGGAGAGAATGAGAACAAAAGTGAGGTGTCGATTACCCGGCGATCAGAACAATGCCGCTCGTATGATGAGCAAAGTAAAAGAAACGCGGTCCAAGGAGGGATTGCTGGAACCGGTCACAGGATTGGAGATGAGATGGGAATGGTCAATGGATATGGGCTTGAAAGTTTGGTCTGGTTGGGGCGGGGAGCAGAATGCAGGACAGGGTAGATAGGTTATATCGCCAGTGTTGTAATAGCATATGGAGAGCCGTCGTATTAAGACTGGAGCCGCCTCTGCTATGATTAACAGCCAGCACCCACAACCCAGTCGGGAGCCGGCCTGGTGTGGGCGGGTGATGAGGTCTTGCCGGCTAGGGGGAGGGGGGTGTGTATGTGGTTGTCTCAAGGCCCCGGATTGGAGATATGGCTTATTAAACAAGGCCTAGTGCTAGTGATATGAACTTGAGGCTTTTTTCCTCTGGATGTGCAGCCTCCTGTTTTTATGCCATGTGGTAGTATGAAGTGAAAAGGTATATTGGTGCAGAAAAGTGCCGGTGATTGTATAGGTTGTGTCGATGTTTTTTTTTTTTTTTTTTTTTTTTTTTGTTCTTTTGCTTGTTCTTTTCTTTTTTTGGAAAGCCGACAGATATTTCAAGGAATAAATCACTAGGTCTAGAGTACCCCCCCAGCTAAAGGATGAGGATGACGAGAAGATGGAAAACCAAAGTTGTCAAACAGGGGCGGAGTCAGTCGGGCGCATAAATCCGATACCAGCATGCTGCTGTTTCTTGTGTGGTGTTCTTTGTTCCTTGATGATGAACGTGTGCGCGTTTGGCAGGAGGGATAAAGCATGTCCCATCCGACAAGGGCGGCCATACCCCTGACGCCTTGATGGGGAAGACAAGCATGCTCGACAAGGTTGCGGTGCAGAGGATGAACAGCGGGGAGGTGGTGTTGTGTGGTGTGGATTGGGCACATTTGTCCATCTCGAGTCCTTCAGTACTGGCCCTTTGGAGCTAGCTCGGTAAGTCGGTACGAAATATTATGCAAGGACAGGGGCCTTGGAGTGGTGGGTGTGAAGACATAAAAGAAATAAAACAAATAAAGAAAAAGTCCCGTCGCGGGATAACCGGGCAGGCCCTTGGTCCACCACTAGGTCAGGTACCTTAGGTACCGATTACTCTCCCTGATCCCCTGATTTCGGTGCAGCAACACCCGGGGACAGGGGTCCTGTTCTGTACTAGTACTGACGACTCGAACCATGACAGCTGTCAGACTAGGACCCCAGCACAAGTTTGTGCAAAATGGGATGTCGACTTTTCCCCTGCCATTGTGCCCACTTATGGACACGGCATCCAGAATGAGCGAGAGTAACTGGCAACCCAACCAAGGCATTGTGGATGGAAAGCTCTTTTTTGTCACTGGCCTCGAGTCGGGCGAGGGACCAGAACAGCCGTAGAAAGTTCCACAGAAGCAGGGCCGCAACCCTCTTTGGCACCGTTTTCTGTGCGGCTGCAGGAGGGATTGATGCGTACAGCGCGCGTGTCGCATTCATTATACGTTTGGTGAGGCTTTCATAATTTTTGTTCTCTGCCTTTGACCTCTTTGACCTGTAACGTGAGCCTCAGTTTTAGTCGTCTTGTCTTCCCCGTTCTTTTTTTCACCATTGTAAAGCAAAATTTCCGGGAGGATTAAAGTGCTGGCGTGTTTATTTTCGCTTTATTGTCTATCCCTCTCATTCACGAGCATGGTCTCGACACAGGAGCATGGGTCCTCTAGATGAAGTAGGGGTGTGGCTGTTCAGTCTGCAAATGCATCCACAAAGCACGCTCGGACGGCGGCTGCTCCGACGAGCTAAGCTACTATGGGAGGTTTGTTCCTAAAGCTCCGATGTCATGTCGTTGAACAAACCTCCGAGTGATGTCAATCGCGTCGCGTCAGGCGCGGTGTGGCACCGGCCGCTAGCAGGGGAGCCCGTCCCTACGAAAGCTCCAGGAAAGCTAAGAGGGCAAGAAAGAAAAATCCAACGGTGCTGCAGCGCTTACTACGGCTGCAACCAACAGCTTCAATTAGCGGCACCCGTGCTGAATTGTGGCAACGATCATGTCGATGATGAAGGATTGATGCACTCATGATTGTGGGCCTTCACAGAGATTCAGAGGACCCAGAACGGGACGTCAGGACCATGGAGCACCTGATAGCCTTGCAGCAATGCCGTTACTTCCCTGGCTTGATTCGGCATGTTTGTTGGACCGAGAGAGAGAAAAATAAGTGGGAAGAAAAGAAGGAGAAAAAAAAAAAGAAAAAAATACAAAAATACAAAAATGTCCCGGCACCCGGCAGCAAAAGCACACTACGACAAGGTAAGGTAGCTGGAGGTGGAAGCTGGTGTGGGGACCAAATGCAAAATGAGCATAACCCCCTCCATGTCGATAACTGACGGCTTGGCTTCACTAGCCGACTCTTGGGGTCCACCCGCACTGTGCCCGCCTTTGACCACGACGGCCTTGTCAGACTGTGCCATTTCTCGACTCAGTGTGCAGCCTACAGCGTAAGAAACCTGCCTTGCTTGTCAAAGTTTGTGCCCTCACAACACGCGCGTTCCTTGCGCGCGTGTGGGGAGTTCAAGAAAAATTTCCGACGAATGCTGGCAATGATCAGGGTCTGTTACCACTCTATTGCTACGACGTTGAAGCTATTCATGCCCTCACCGCCACGTCTCAATCAGGGTTCGACCGCACATAGGGGAAACCAGGCGTATAGCGGACCGGGTGGCCAGGTAGCGTGTGAAAAAGTCCCTTATCAATTTAAATTGATACCGCTCATGTCTCGTTGCCTGCGAGAGGAGTGCAGTAACTCTCTTTGGAAACAGGATTGGATTCGGCAAAGGGGTGTGTGGCTGATGCGACCCGAAAACGGCCGATGGGGTCCAATGTAACTCTCTCAGTGCCCTGGTTGTTCTTTGTTCTCCACCCAGGCACCTACCTCACCCGGGTCTAAAGCACCTAACGTCAACTTGCAATGTCGCCTCAAAGACCGCTACGACTCTACAAGAGATTAAGGCTGGGGAATTTGTGTCTCATTCAAATCTTCACCTGATAATATAGAGGTGGATGCGCGTGAACAATTTATGTTACCATTCTCTATGCACTACGTAAATGTCAAGCATAGGAAGGCGAGTCGAAATATTTACCATGTACTTTGTTTGATGTAGTGATTGAAATGAGCAAGGGCCCCACTGGGCTGTCAGTTTTTCGCGCTTCCGTCTGGATGCTTCTGTGGTTGAGATCGCCTGTGTGAAAGGCTTCCAATCCAAGTAATTCCCCTGATGGTCAGAGCTGAATAAAGGAACACCTGGCCTGCCAGTTCAATGATAAACAGACCCTAGACTAGAACTTCAAGCCTTGTGCAGATCTAAAAATGATAAATGATTTTCGTCTAGAATGTCTCAGGAATCTTTCGTCGAACTCCTTGGGGGAGGATGAGATGATGCGTCAGAATACCATCCCGGTTACCCCCTCGGACCTTCGTCATTCCCAACCCTACCGATAACATGGATATTAACAACCCCTCCTGTTTTGCCTAGCTGGGCCAAAGGTCCAAGCACAAGCAAACACCATTACGACGCAAATGTGCTGCTACTTTGCTTTGTGACGAAACAGTTTATTATTATAACACTTTATCATAATTTGTTTTCTCGGTCAACAGAAACGTAATAGTTTAAAGTGCAACTTAATTCGGGTTTGATCTTTATTTTTGGACTTCTTGGGGACTTGAACCATCAGCTGTCAAGTACCTAGAGATTGCTTGTCTTCAGTTGTTGACAAGCATCACCAGCTGTATATTTGATCTGTCGCAACATCTGTTTCTGCATGCATTTCCTTTATGCGTTTCTCAACCTCTCGTCAGTGTGGCAATTCACCAAATCAGTTAGGATCGGCTTCTAGACAGTCCAGACGAGGAATCAAACTCGTTGCTAGGGAGATACTCGAGAAAGCAATATTTGTGCATTGTATTATAGCTTTGCTTAGCAACATTTTATATGCGCTCCTTGTATATTATAGATATGTGAGGTATGTCTGTGATGCATGGCTTATAGTATCATGGTTGATAATCACAGGAAATGCGTCTCATCGGTTGAGCCGGTACTTCAGAATACCCAAGTAAGTCCGTAGTTTAGGCGTCGTGGCGAACAGTCACAGATACATGAGATAGGTAGGGCAGGCGCACAAGTATGTTAAAGGACGCCTTGCGTTCCTACACTGCGTAGTGATCCACTGTACCTTTCTGCTTACCCTGTTATTGTGTCATAGTTTTATATGTGCGTTGAGATGAACGGCTGTTCGGATCACCAGGCACAGCCTCGGTCGTCGAATTGTTCCCGATCTGATATTGATGGCCCGTCATCGGTCGTTCCGTGTGTCTGCGCTTGTGGTTCGTTCGTCCGAACTGTTTGCTCTGGATAAAGAAAGGGTCTTCCGTATGCATAACCGTTTCCAGGCAGCGTCAGCCACCATTACAAATTATCAAGGAGATAGGGGGCGGGGTGTTTGCATTCCCATATATACACAGCTTGCTAATTTTATTGTTTCAATTATCGTGACATTGCTTTCCGTACCTTTCAAAGTGGCTGTGTGGGATTTCCTTGGCGTGATAGTTTTCTATTGACCGCTTTATAACACTCCCTTACATACCAAACGATCCCCTGCTGGCGTGTTCCGACCAGGTGGGGTTGGCGACATTCTCGGCCGATATAGATCCGCCTAAGTTGCAAGGTGTTTATTTCCCCTTGATTGCGATTGGCATCACGTGGTAAAACTCCTCGTCACGACTGTTATCTTCAATGCGCACCGCACCTTCCCGCGCATGTGCCGTAGGGTGGTGGTGTACCGCAGCCGAATTGGGCATTGAATTGTGCAGCGCCAAGAAGTCAAGTTCATGACTGTGCCGCTGGGATCTGCGTTTTTTTTCTTTTTTGTCAGCATGGGAGCTAATGTGTGAATTTGACAGAATTTCCTCCAGATGATTTGTATGCATGGATCAGCTCAAGAAGCTCATTTTGTTCTCGAATCCCCTCCTTCTTCCTCGTGGCGCAGCACACTCTTCTCTTTTGTCGGGTAGACCGAGATCGTAGCTAGGATCTCTAGCGCCCTAGCGCCGCTTCTGGCAGATCATACAGCGAAGTCTTGTCCGGAACTGACCTCAGGCCATTTGATCGACAAGGTCGTACGCAGTCTTCATGCTTGCGGGGGCGGGGTCTCCTCTAGCCTCTGCCGTGCGGGTTTACAGGGAGGCAGGCAATCAAACGGCCGGCCCTAGCGCCCTAGCTCCCCGTGCCATGTACCTCAGCACCAGGGTGGGTGACTTTCTGCTCTTGGCTAAGATGCAGGCTTCGATTTGCTTCTTCTCACTTTCTTCACAGAGAAATGCTGCAGACCAAAGCAGCCTATTGAATTATTTCCAACAAAGTCAAAATCTTGGCGTCCAATTCTAGCCGGGAGTGTTGAGTGTTTTGCATCGTCGTCGCTGTTGCTTCAATGCCCAAGCTAGTTACTGTTAAGATTTTTGCTGCATTCCGACCAGCGCAAACTCGATTGCTACTACTACTACTTGGGATCACGACAGTGTTCAACAATAGTGCAACCTGGTCGCTTTTGATAGCCCCACTCACATTCTCTTTCGGCTGGCTGCCAATGTGAATGTTCCCGCGACCCGATTCGGATTTTGAATGTGCCAACCAGTCTCGAAAACAGTATGAAAATCATTATTTTGTCTTTTTAGCTTCTTTCCCCTTCTCCCATCCAAAGCTGACATCTATCTGGTTGATTACGGCAACGAGCCGAGATTGGCGATGCAACATGCTCAACCACAGACTAAAGTTGCTTCTTTGAATCGCAACCAGTCATTAACATTGTATAAACTAATCAAATTAGACAAGACAACCTGGCAATCAAATATCGTTCCCCGCAACCAAATATTTGCTCACACGGGATCTTTTCCATGGTTCACGGTTACATTTGACGATCTCTTCCACACCCAAACTGGTTTACACTGCTAAATGGAGTTGTGCCGTTGGTAATACTCGGCACCCTTTTTACACTTGAATAATCCTGTTCTCAGCTGCTCAACTTCACTGTCAGGGGAAAAAGATACATCTGCGGCGAGGCGAGAACCAGATTTCAGAGGTAAGAGGGTTCGGATCAACTTGCGCTGAGTACTTTGCCATGCTCTACCATTAATTATCTGCCGTCCCGCACTTCCGCATCTGGCCCTTAGATCACTCTTCCGTGGTAACACTCAATGTACTACTGGCTTGTCATGATCACAAACCTTGTGCTAACCAAAAAAAAGAAAAAAAAAAGAATAGAAAACTCGAACATGAATGGAGTTATAGCAGCACAACTAAGAGGTACCTCCTTGTTATCAGCTATGCATTACAAAACGGTCCTTCTCTAGCAAGTTCGTCTTTTTACCATCCAAATTGCATTACACCGTTCCTACTCGGACATTGGCAATGCATATGTTAGCGCTCGCCATCTTTGCCGTGAAACCTAGGATTTTTTTCGGCATGAACGGAGTCTTGAGGTTCCTGAAGTCAATGAGGACGTAACCCCAAGCAGGGGCCCCTTACTTCCAAGCAATGCCATCTCATCTCACCCCAAGATGAAACCCGATTTGTGAACCTCTATCGATCTTTGTTTCTGGCACGAATGACCTGTTTGATAGGCTTCCATACTTTCGAATTGAGAAAGTTCCCATCGTCGCTTTGTGTGCATGTGCATGTGCGTGTAAGTACATCAAGACTCAAAGTGAACTACCAAGCATTGTATGATAAGAAGTGTGAAGGGACGGATGAAAGAGACGTCTTTTACCCAAGATGGTCACTCCGTAAAACATACTATGTTGCTTAGAAACCATTGCTTGCTTCTATGGCAAATTGTTAGAGTGCAACATGTCAGGCATGACAAAGAGTGGCCAGTGAATAAATACTATAGCAGGTTATGTTATTATTTAGCTTGACCCACAAAAGACTGTTGAACCAACCGCCCCGTCCATGCCGATGCATTTGGACTTCCGGCAAAGTCTTAAGACATGGAAAAGACTATCATCCAGCAGAAGACTTTTGCCCTTTATTCCAATGAAACATGGTGTCTCCTCACTGCCTTGGTATGATATCGCAATAATTCCTGGCCGGAGTCAGGTGAGGTGACGTTTCGAAGCGCTTAGGGGATGGTGCTCCCGCAGCCAATCCGTTGTAAAGGCTTTGCTATACCTATAACACCAGAAA
This sequence comes from Magnaporthales sp. P1609, assembly GCA_003709005.1. Lineage (NCBI taxonomy): Eukaryota > Fungi > Ascomycota > Sordariomycetes > Magnaporthales > Magnaporthales sp. P1609. The sequence goes on along the minus strand of PELF01000007.1, from coordinate 1,973,454 downwards.
TTAACACGATTGACTCACATTCCGTGGTTTATGAAATTGAAATTTGCGGCTTTACACCTTGTCATTGAGCTTGGGCCGTCGAGAGAACTGGCACCGGCTTCGTATCCACTACAGCCAGCCGTCCTTGGCAGTAGACATCCTTCTCTTAGCCAATGGACTTTTTTATTTATTGTTTATTTGATTAAGCCTCAAATGCATCGGGCCAGTTTGACTTTGAATAAGCAAGGAAATATGTAATTACGAGTGGTTTGATTAGCATCCCTGACTGACGCAGTTGCTTTGATGTATTGGTAACAGGCGTACAATCTGTTCAGGTTTTAGACTAGGCTAGTTTGCAGAAACACTCACTTGCCTCCATAATTACTCAGTGCTTGCTGTTCTTTGTTTGTTTGCTTGCCCAAAGGCAGGGCTCACATTTGACAGAGCCCTGATATACTATAGTATAGTATAGCGCAAGTCCTACTGTTGTCAGACCATCTATTATTGTCATGACTATATCCCTACCCATTATTCTGTATTGTTTTTCTTCACTGACTCTGCCACCCTGCCAGTATTGCTTGTGTCCAGATGCAGAAGTTATGTTCCTCTTTGGTTCGCTTGTGGCCTGGTACCAGTTATAACCCTTGGCAATATGTGTTAAACACTAATCCCAGGACTGTCAGTTAGGAAGCTTGGGTAAGTGCCCACCCTGACCCAAAGACTTCGCGACCATGGTTGCCTCTCTTCGCTCAGCGAGTGCACACACCACACCACCTCCCAAGCGAGTACCTTTCGTCCTGTCAACAGCTATGGCTAACTGATCTGCCGGATGCACAAAAGGGAATCCAGCCTGAAAAATTCCTGGCTCGATCGGGTTGAGGGGAGGGGGAGGGCATCAAACCTGCCCACCACAACTAGTGACAGCTGCCATTCTGTCAAAGAAGCCCTGTAATGCTCCCGTTTATTTTTCGCCGAAGCTTATGTCCCGTCATTTCCCCCCAGCGGTAGCCGTTTGGTTGACCAGGCGCCGAGAATGCACAAAAACCGGGAGTCTAGGACAAGGGCTCTATTCGGGCACCCTTGCGCCCCCCCTTATCGCCCTTTGTGAACCAACTTTTTTTCTGGATTTGACGCTGATGACCGCCGCAGTGGTCCAGTGAAATAGCAGCGTCGAGCGGGGAAGTCTCTTCCCCATTCTTTGATGCCGTGAATAGATGTCCAGGTCTGCATTGTCCTTTTTTTTTTTTTTTTTTTTTTTTCTCGTGTCGCCCCCAACCATCCTGCACCCAGACTGCAAAATCTTTCGCAGCGAACCGCCCCGAGGTTTTCTAGACGTACTCCTCCCCCCTTTTCTCTTTTGCTTCTTCGTCCCTTTTGCGTCTTGGGCTGCATATTCCTCCAACTTTGTCGTCGCGAACCCCGGTGACATTCAAGGTTGCTATGCAGCCCTTGACAAATCAGGACCACTTCGAAGGCCATGGCAGTTGTGCCTCCGCGCGTGGCCAGTAGTTCCCGCATTCAGCCGTTGGTCTTTTTGAGCGGAAACCACCTTCTCCTCTCTTGCCCCCCCTTTTTGTTCCCCTGCCTTATCGGCAGGTCTTCTACCAGTCGCTCATAATTTGCTGCGGCCCGCTCAAGCGGAGGGTGGTGCGGGCTTGTGCTGCCGCCTGGTGCAGACCAGTCTAAATATTGCGCCCGAATGGAAAGTCCTGTAGCCCTTTGGAAGTAGCCAGCCAGTGTGAAGCTCCAGAACATAATGCCCCAGCCCAACTGTAAGCAGTTTCTTGGCCGAACAAGCGGTGCCGCAGTGCGGGACGGAAGGTGTTCCCTCCACCAAGCTCTTTTCTTTCTTTCTTTATTTCGTTGACGTCGGTCCTAATCCCATGTCATCTTTGATGATGGATCTTATGGTAGCCAGGCATGTCACTGCATGGATTGTCTCTTCACCATTGGCAACAGGTCCTCAACCTAGCACTGTGGACAGTCCAGACATGACCTTATTCCAAACGGCATCCATGGCGGCCAAAGTAAGTGTTGCGTTTTTCTATGACTTGCTTGTGTGAGGATTTCGTAGCCCCCGAGACGTGAAGCGGTGGCACAAGTCCTTTAGCTGGTACGATAGAGAATTCTCAACGAGCTGCTGTGCGTTCACTCTCAGACAAGGACAATATAGATAACAAACTTGCTATAGCTGCAAGGGGGAAAAAAGAAGAAAAGAACTCAAATTAGCCTTTGAGTTTGTTCTGGCGTAATTTGTTGGAGCGATGATGCGGTCGTCGCTTGGAAAACAATATCAAAAGACAGCAGCCCCCTTTTTTTCCTACACCAATACGCCTCGTTCAGCCACCTGCGGCTTGAAGAGTGTAACGCTCTGCCTGAAACAGATGTTGACGAGTGCCATAAGTGACAGTTTAGAGCGATAATCAACCCCCCCGTGTATCATCTGCATCTGAGTGTCTCTGTTGCCGCTCCATAACGTGACATTGGCCCCCTTGAAGATATGGGTTGGGTGTATAAAAATCAAGAACTGCGAGGGCACCAGGGTTGGGCGGTGTCTCGGCCCGATACCTGTTTTCGGGTGCAGCGCTTGCCTATAGGTAATGACAAGTTAGTTTCCTGGAGACGCAAATTGCATTTTCGCCTAAGCTATCCACCACCTGTCTCGCCTGCGCTATCCTCGATATGCCATTCGGTATTGAGTCTAGACTTTGGAATTTGTAGACTGGACGAGTCCTGGCCAGCTGTGCTATTGGACTAGACTAGGCAGGCAAGCTCATCCGTGCCTAGGCACGGCCACGGGTACCTGGGTTCCGTTATTGAGTCCAGGGGTTCGAGGAACGCTCAGACGTTTTGTATGCTCTCCACTAGATTCGGACATTTTCCAACCTCGATCCACAGGGAATAATTTTACTGTCACCCACCCACACATACCAAGTCACTTTCTCCCCGCTTTCCCCTTTGTAAGAGCACTGTAAGGCCCCTCCTTGGGCTCTTCGGCCTAGGACTGGTTGAATCATGTCAATACACAAGAATTAAATAGAAGAGGGAAAACACTATCACGACAAAGGGTAAAAGCCAAATAAAAGTATGAAAAGAATAGGCACGATTCCACGGGGCATGTACTTCAAGCCTTCTTGGCGTGCATAACATGCATATGGATTCCAGGCGCGCATCTGGACTTAAGAGTATATATCCTTGTCTAACCCGCACATATCTTTTTTATGCACGTCGGCTCACTCGTCCAACCAGCAACAAAGGATGTGTGTTAACATCGCATCGTCATCTACCCGGACCAGACAACAAAGTCAGGCCAGGCGGCCCCTCATGGCTTCCGACGGCAGACAGCTAATCTGCAAAGGAACCACACTCGAGGCTACACAAATCCACCGACTTTTAATCAAAGAAGCATCCCGGCCCATGCGATCGAGGGAACGGAAGATGGAGAGAGGGGTGTGAGGAGAACAGTAGACCACTGGTATATTTCTCTCTTTCGTGCCGTGTCTTGGCGTCACCAAAAGAGCTCAGGTACTGAGCTGTAGAAATTTGCCGCTAACGCCGGCCGGTGGCGGCCGTCACTATCGGGCCCTCCATCGACCCTTTGCAGAGTTGCTCTGCCGACAGTACCGTAGAGCCTGGCCTATATCAATACGGCAGTACCTATATGTCGCGACGCGTCCTTTGGTTCCTGAGTGGGGCCGGTGAAGAGGACATTTGGTGCCACGCCTGGGAAGGGCGCGTTCGGGGCAAGGGGCCAGCAGTTCCTGGAGGCAATACGCGTGCGCTGACTGGCTGTCTGCAGTTGATTCTCCTGAAATAGAGCCTTATGTTTCGCACCAAATTCTGGAGGGCGTAAGATTGATTGCCAGTCCAGTCTGATGCTAGGCTACCACTATCACTGGACCTTGACACGTCAAGGCCAAGGTATCATACATAGCTGACGGCGGATGGCGAGATCTCCACGGAGACACGCACAAAGCCATCGCGACGCGTCCTTGTCTTGGAGCGTGACAAGGGCTCGATTTGGGAGGGAAATCGAGTGGCACTATCCAGTAAAGGACTGGGTCTTGATCTCGGCAAGCAGAAAGCACGGATGCACGCACGTAATAGCAAACCATGTCATGTCCGTCCCCACACCAGTGAAAAGCTGGTCAGTCCAGAGTTGCAGTGTTGCACCAATATCCGAGAAAGTGACGGCGGCGGTGGAGGAGGGGGAGGGTATCGCTAAGTACTGCAGAGGCCTGAGGTACGTACCTCAGGTACAAGTCCAACAGTTTTATGCTTTCCTGCCGCAATGTCGGAATTGACTGACAGCTGCCACGCCATATAAAAGTTATGAAATATAGAAGAAATTGAAAATAAAATAAAGGAAGACTAGCCAAGACCATTGTCTTTACGAAATTGGTTACCTAGTGACAGGCAAACGAGTTTATTTTTGTCAAATTGGTGCAAGAGTGTAATGGGGAAGTAGCGACTCAATGTTCAGGGTAGGTAGCATGGAAGGCACGCACCTGACAGTAAAAGGGCTGCTGCGCTCTGGGATAAGGCACCAAGAATGGGGCGATGTAACAACGGCAGAGAGAGTGGGGCGAGACGGTTTTTTCTTTTTCCTACTTTTTTTTTTTTCTATCTTTTTTTTTTGTCACCTCCCCCTCCCAGACGGAGCACATCCACCTTGTTACTCTTTCCCTCCGTGGCCTGACTCTGTTACGTGGGCTTTTTGACTTTTTCGTAATCTCAACTACAGTGCCACCAACACATTTGGTCTCCAGGGCTCCTAGACAAGCTTGACAAGCTAGTCCAACCTCCGGGAGCTACCCCCATGCAGTATGTAAACTACCTGGTCGGTAGGGTAGCATTGGGAGTGATGAACACACCAAGCGCACAACTTCTCAACAACCCATCACTCAAGTACCTACCTTACACAAGGTATAGTACAATAAATTATATTTCCTACCTAGGTACTTATGTACCTTACCAATATGGAAGGTACCACCAACCCAACTTCCATTCGCTATCTTCGCAGCTTGTCCGCAACAAGCAAGTATCTAGCCACCGTCTCGCTCCCTCTCTTTTCGGATCTCCATAACCGGTAGGTGGTGTTCCATTGCATGCTCGTAGCAGCACACAATGTCCGAGAACAAAAAAGGTCTATTGTCGTCTGCCGAGGTAGCATTTGAAACCCAGCCCGGAGTTGATTACCGTCCCATCGCTTCTGATCTACCCTGCTTTTCGCTCAGTTAGGTAAGGAGGCGATGGATTGAAGCGAACAGACAAAACCTCTTCTGGACGAAGAGAAAAAATAGCAGGAGCTGCTGGTCAGGTACTATGCCAGGTGACCTTCTCCGAAAGATCTTGTACGCAATATACAACGTAGTCTTGTTTGGGGTCCCGGGTTATACACCCTTGACACTGCATCATCCCTCGGAGAAATCTCGACACAGCTCGGCAGGAATTTCCACCCAAAAACCTCAACTGTGGGAGAAAGGGTCATCATTCACGCGTCATGCCCATTCACTCGAGACGTGATAGAAAGACGAGACCGGTGGCCGTCCGCACGGCTAGAACATCTTATGCCTGCTGCATGCGTTGATGCGTGATGTGATGTGATGACGACGGTCAGAGTCAAAGAAAAAGAAAGAATAAAAGCAATGGCAACAGGCGACGTTGCAATTGCATGATATGCATGTACTGGGAATGAAAAGACCTTGATCGGGTAACCCAATCGGATGAACTGTCGTCAATTGGATGACCACCCATAGCAACGGCGAATACTACTACGCGGTAGGCGGCTATCGAATCTTGGGTAGCGTCCAAAGAAACTGGTCTGATATGACATGACCTCCAAGCCTCGGCGTCAAGGTGGGTTAGCACAAATACCTACCTACCTAGGGAAGCTTCATTCATACCTGATTATTCATAAAAGTATGGCGTGTTGTACAAAGTACAAAGCATGTACGTTCGTATAATAGCGGGGCCTTGTCAATGCCTGGTCCGAACACGCACGACATTATCGGGAAGCCACTGGCAACACGCCTCAGGTTCGCTACAAACCGAAAATGCCAGGAGACAAGGCCCCGTCCAGCCCAAGTTAACAAGACCGTGGTTTACTGTTTAGCTGTTGCCCCACAAAAGCTGCCATTTTCAGGGTTCCAAACACTTCAAAACGAACCATTTCTGTTGCTGGAATTAAACATCTTGAAACCCAGATCAGTATACCTTCCTTGCCTTACCTGCTAGTGGCTACGTACAATAGTAGCAGACAATAGAAAAATCCACCAAGACCATACTCTCTACTACGTAGTAGCTTCTCGGCCCCTGTATCGGCTCAAGTCTGATACAGCAGAGATGTATTTTTGGTGGCAGTGACTCTGAGGTTACATGCGTGGCGTGGTGCTGTCAATGGCAAGCGTAACGGCCGTCCTGCAGTGACAGTGCTGAAGAGGGGTGGGCAGATACTCTTCCGTCGTCCCAGCTGGGTCGCAGAACAGGTCGCATCATGGCTCTTGCACAACTCTTAAAAGTAATGCCGTCCACATCTATCGCACATCTGGCACAACGCCCAGAAACAAGCATTCCGGGGCAGGATCTGTATTTTATCCATAATCTAATGCACACACACCCCCATTCTGCATTGTTTTTCGTGCCGGGGCGGGCATTGTGCATCCTGTCACCCTGCCGCAGAAGCAACTTTCAGAATGTTTGAACTGCCAGCCATGCACGCCGAAGCCGGAGCCACGACTACATCACCAAGTAAGGTAGCTAGCTGGTAGCCAAAATAGCCGAATGGAACAAACCAGCAAGCCGGCCAGCTACTGCCCAGAATCTCACTCTTTTTGGAGCACAGGGGAGAGAGATCGAGGCCAAGTTGCTAAGGGACGGCATTTCCCTCGCCTCACCGAAGCACCCCCTCTCCGGATGAAGGAGAGCTCCTCCGCTGGCCCGTACAGCAAGATCCGGTGGTTGGGCTTTCTCAAAATAAATAAAAAATACACGGACAGGCTCCGAAGTCAAAATGGTCCAAAATCAAGCAAACATGATCAGCCTTTTTGTTTTTCCCCTTCAGATCAGGTCCTTTCCCCACTCTCTCACTCCCACTTTCGGAAGGCCTGACTTGTTGTGTTGGCTAGCATGCACAATGATGTTGGGGGTTGGGGCGGCTTCCTGGTTTTACCTCGTATCCCCCACAATTCTTGTTGCTTGTTGTTCTTTTCTATCCCTGAGACCTTGTTGCCTCTTTCCGATCGCGCGAGGAGATCCTAAATCATTGTGGACCGTCTCAGCTCTTTGCGTTGGTCCCCTCTCTGCTCCTTTAGGATTTATACAGGTCTCACTCTTTTACTCTTTTTTTTTATTTGGTGACATGCTACATCCCCTTTGGGTCCTTTCTTTCCTCCGCAAACCGGGACGTCTGCCCACTTGGTCTATCTCACCACCTATTGCACATATACTGTAGTACAGCAGCCCCATCGGATCCCTGCAGTAAGCTTCAACCTTGAAAGGACAATACGAAGCTCAAAAAGGAGGTGCTTGCTCCGCCATTTGGAGCAACCTTGAAATTATCGTTTTTCCCCTGTTGCTCGTAGTCGGAAACCGGCCCAGTGGTTCGTTCATGAGGACACTACCTCTTTTTTCATTCTTCTGGTCTCAGACAGGCTCCCCGGTCTCTAAAGATTCGGCATTTGTATGATAGACTTGCCTCCGCCTGAAATTTCCCGATGTAAACAATGTGAGATTTTTATGGGAACCTCCGCCTTTGTTGTTTGTGGTAGTTGGCTACAAGCTTCAGGAGGCTGGTAAAGGTTCAGGCCAGATCGCCAGTCTCCTTCGTAACGGCAATCCTTACCTCTTTGGGGGTGATCTTCTCGAAGGTCACCACCTAGTCAAACATCGCCCTCTACATTCCCAAGGCAGCTTCTCTCAAACAAGGACAAGTCACGACATAGCTACTATGCGAAGACTAGAATGGCAGGCCTGAATAAGATGATGATGAGCAACAAGTAACATTGTGGATATACAGTCCGCGTATCTATCTAGAGCATATCAAAAACCAAGTCGCCAGCCGATGTAAACAGTATATTTACTTTTCCCCAAATAACCCCCAACCCCTGATTCCAGACTCCAATGGGGTTAAATCCATCAACCAACCCACTTTCTCGCGTTCAAGAACATCCTGAACCACGGCCCATACTGGCCCCACTGGTCCAGCTGGTCTCTTGGAGCCCAGCTGCACGCGTCGGCCATGATGGTCCTCTCCGGGTGCGGCATCATGGCGACGAACCGACCATCAGAACTGCTTACGCCCGCAATTCCAATGGGGCTGCCATTGGGCGAAAAGGGGTACTTCTCTGTGACCTCACCATAGTTGTCCGTATACTTGAGCGGGATGAGACCTGCATTGGCGAGCGAGTCTATCGACGATGCTTCTGTGAACACAGCTCTACCCTCGCCGTGCGAGACCACAATAGGAAGTCGAGATCCCGACATGCCGTCAAAGAATACCGACGACTTTGGAAAGTCGACCTTTACCATAGAGTAGCGGGCCTCGAACTGTTCCGAGGCGTTGTCAACAAATCTCGGCCAGTTTTGAGTGCCGGGGATGAGCTCGTTGATCGTCGAAAGCATCTGGCAGCCATTGCAGACACCAAGAGCAAATGTATCTAATAGTATCGTCAGCGGAAAGAACTATACCGTGGAACATAAGTCTATATCCTTACCAGGTCGCTTGAAAAAGTCCTGGAATGTTTTCCTGGCAGATTCGTTCGTCAAAATGGATTGGGCCCATCCTTGACCAGCTCCAAGCGTGTCGCCACTAGGTTGAGAATTAGTATCATTGTTTCTAGGCGTCGACCCTGACGTCTGGGTCTCCTTGAACTCACAAGCTGAATCCTCCACAAGCAGCCAAGCCTACATATTCTTGTAGTGAATGACCACCGATGATGTCTGACATGTGCACCTAGAAGGAAGTATAGATTAGCATCGTGGGACACCTGGAACGGGGAAGACAGAGCATGCTGGGCAAAAGCTTACATCGACGGCATCGAAGCCAGCAGCCGAGAATGCAAAGGCCATTTCGGCATGGCCATTCACACCCTGTTCCCTCAGTACTGCTACCTTGGGGCGGGCAGTAATCATGCCTCTCAGGCTGGCCATCATTGGCAAGATGTTAACCTCGGCGGGATCATAGGTGAGCTTGTATGATAATCCAGGGTCCTCCGAGTCGGCAATAGCAGCGAACTCAGCTTCAGCGCTGGCGGGGTTGTCTCTGAGCTTTTGCATCTCATAGGATGTGTTTGACCACCACTGTTGTATCTCAGCCCTATCGAGGCTGACGATTTCTGAACCACTGTACTTGATAGTCAGAGACTGGTTCGGAGCCGAGCGAGCATAGCCAATCTTCTTTATTAAGCCCTTGGGCGGCCCGCATGTCGCAAAGCACTCCTTGAACCTCTTCTCGTGGGACTTGCGGATCTGGAACACAGCGCCAAGCTCTTCATTGAACAGGGCATCAAGAATATCTCTAGTGGATCCAGACTTCACGAGGTCGTCAATCTCAATGTCAACACCGCACCTTCCGGCAAACATCATCTCAGCTACCGTGGTAAGAAGGCCTCCGTCGGATCGGTCGTGATAGGATAGCACGCAGCCATCTTCGTGAAGCTGGTTCATGGCGTCGAAGAAGTCAAGGAGCATCTTGGTAGAGCGAGCATCAGGAGCTTCGTCTCCCAGTTTACCCAATGTGTGAGCCAGGGCGGAGCCACCCATAGCCTGGTGACCCTCGGAGAGATCGACAAACAACAGCACTGATTCTCCAACCTCCTCGACGCGACGAAGCTGTGGCGTCCAGGTTCTGCGTACGTCTTCCACAGGCGCAAAGGCGGAGATGACGAGCGATACAGGCGCAGTCACACTCTTGGAATCGCCAGTCTGCTTGTCGGTCCATGATGCCTTCATCGAAGTTGAGTCCTTGCCGACGGGGATTGAAACGCGGAGTTTCGAGCAAAAGTCCATGGTTATACCCCTGACTGCCTCATAAAGCGCCGCGCCCTCACCTTCGGTATTGACAGCTGCCATCCAGTTTGCCGAGAGCTTCACCCGCCTGAGATCACCCCTTGTATTGGAATCCACTTGAATATCGGCCGCGCAGAGGTTCATCAAACTCTCAGCTACAGCCATGCGTGCCGATGCAGCTGGAGAGATTAGCGCCAGCGGCGTTCTCTCGCCCATTGCCTCCGCGTTGCCATACCTTTCCTTGTCGCTGGTGGAGAACGAGGTGAGAACTACACCGACATCAGCAAGTGGTGTCTGCCATGGCCCAACAAGTTGGTCCCGAGTAGTCAAGCCACCAACAGTTCGGTCACCGATAGTAATGAGGAACATCTTTGATCCAACGGCCGCCAACTTGAAAACGAGCTCAGTGGCCTTGGCGATTGCCTCGCCTGTCTTCAAGGACCCATGCTTTTCTTCAAGACTCGCCGCAGAGTCGAATTTGGCAAGCTTTCTCTTGACAATATTGTCTTTGCGGATCTGTTTGCGTCCTGGTGGGAAGAGCGTATCCATGGGAAGGTCAATAGGGAGGGGGTTCTCGGCGGATTCGCGATCAGTCAAGATCAGTTTAGCCTGACCGTTGGAGTCCTTCGGCAACACGGTACCAACTGTGGCAAAGGGGCACCTCTCTCGTTGACAAATCCTGGTAAATCTATTCAGATTCTCAGGGTTGACCAGCAAGACGTAGCGCTCTTGCGACTCATTGGCCCAGATCTCCAGCGGTGACATCTTGTTGTCGACACAATCGATTTGACGCAGCTCAAATTTGCCTCCAAAGCCTGCGTCCCGCACAAGCTCCGGCAGCGCATTGGACAAACCGCCAGCACCAACATCGTGAATGAATGCAATCGGACTGTCATTGCCGAACGAGTTGCAGGCGTCGATTACCATCTGAGCGCGGCGCTCCATCTCTGGGTTGCCGCGTTGCACGCTGTTGAAGTCCAATTCGGCGCTAGCCTCGCCGGATGCGCTGCTGGACGCGGCACCACCTCCAAGACCAATCAACATAGCGGGTCCACCCAAGACTATCGCACATGCGTTTTCCTTGACAACTGTAGGCTCCTTGAGAGCAAGTTGGGGCCTGCAGGTTCCCAGGCCACCCGCAAGCATGATGGGCTTGTGATAACCTCTCCACTCAGGGGTCTCACCTTCACCGGCAGTGTTGAGGAGCATGGTCCTGAAGCAGCCAGTGAGACAGGCCCTTCCAAACTCATTAGAGAATCGAGCACTGCCGATCGGGCCTTCAAGCATTATGTCCAAACTGCTTGCGTAATGGTGAGGCTTCCCTATATCAACTTCCCACGGCCTGACTGCACCCGGTATGTTCAGATCCGAGACGAAGAAGCCACACAAGCCCATCTTAGGTGCAGATCCCCGACCAACGGCGCCTTCGTCTCTGATCTCACCTCCTGCGCCAGTAGCGGCACCTGGGAAGGGAGAGATGGCCGTGGGATGGTTATGTGTTTCGGCCTTGATGACAAAGTGCTGAAGCTCCTTGGCGGCCTTCCAGATTCCGGTCTCGTAGTCCGGGGCCCAGTAGTTGGCCATGTTACCCTCAAGAACGGCGGCGTTGTCGGAATAAGCCGATACGGTAAAGTCAGGAGTCTGCTGATGGGTATACTTGATCATCTGGAACAGACTGGTATCCTCGTTCTTGCCATCGATAACCCAGCTGGCGTTGAAGACCTTGTGTCGGCAATGCTCCGAGTTGACCTGGGCGAACATAAAAAGCTCAACATCCGTGGGAGGACGTTCGAGTTTGGTGTACTGCGCTACTAGATGCTCCATTTCCGACTGGTCAAGGGCCAGACCCATCTTTTGGTTGCATGCCTTAAGGACCTCGAGAGGGTCGCCGCCCTCGGTGAAAATGTTGATAGTAACCAATGGGGACCGTTCTCCCTCCCCAAACATTTCTTCCAGTGACGGCGGCTCCTGAGCCAGTGATTCGGTCATTCGGTCGTGAATAACATCGCGGAACTCGAGATCGTCTTTGTCGTTAGTAGGGTCGGCAAGGCCAACTCTAACAATACGCCCGCGCTCGATGCGTTCAACCTCGTCCTTCAAACCACAAACGTGCGATATTACTGTGGCTTGTGACGACCAAGGACTGATGCCACGAGGTGTGATGTATAGTTGGATGTTTTCTCCATCGTGGCCGGCCGGGGGAGGGAGCGACGGATCGGCGATTTTCAGCAGACGAGCAACTTTGGCGAGGACATTGCGGTCGCCCTGTGATTTCTTCAAGTTGACGTAGTAGACCCTTTGGCCATGGATGAGCTTGACAACTGCACCGCTCTTTTTGTTACACTATAACGTGGGCCATATAAATGACCGTCAGTGTCGTGTTGAATATTCACAACCTTCTTGTTGGATAATGCCGGAAAGTCAAAAAAGAAATGGTAACATGCGTACCAGGTCCACAAGCTTGTCTGCCTCTGGGGCAGTGAAGCAATCGCTCCCAATCAGAACCTCGTGTGGCATTGTATATCTTTAGTTTGAAAACGAGGACATAGGACAGAGGACGAATGTCCTAAACAGCCGTGTAAGTCGCCAGGACAATGTCCAGTCTGACTTACATCGCGTCGGCGGGGCTGATGGTCTGACAAGGAAAAATTTGGAGGGGCAAAGGTTGAATGTTTTTCTGCCGCTCCGATAACGGGTTCCAAGGTTGTCTAGGGGAAGAGACACTTCCTGAGCGGGCGGTGAATCCACTGTATGCAAGTGCCTGATTTACATGCAGGGTTGGCATTTGCGTCCGCATTCGCAAAACATAATCAATTTACCGTATGCCTGCCTTGGTGATCAGTGTGTGGTAAAACATCACCAACAAAACGTCAATTAACCAGAACCCGCGTATAGACAACCTTGAAAATCGAGTATAGTCGCACACAGCTCCCGTCTACAATTTGAAACTGCTGGTCTCCCTCAACCCCAAACCTGACTTTTCGTACATCATGTCCAACATACGTGCCTGGATCACGCTGTCGTCATGTTCAATCCACAAACCAGAGCCCGTCTCTCCTCTTACCCGATTGACAAACTGATCCAGCATGTGCCGATACGTCATCCATTGAGGTGCATCCCCCATCCCCTCAACACCCAGATCGGCCCAGGTGTAGCCCGTGACGCTCTTCTTCTCGCTCCAGCTCTTGACGGTCCTTCTGCCCTCGTCGTGCGGGCCCTCAATGCCGCCGGGGGCCTTTTCCCGTATCAGGTAGTCGTCCTCAACGTCGATGCGGTGCCAAACGGACGGACCCATGAAGTTTGACATGTGGACCTTCCGCGTCCTGATCTTCTCGTGGCTCTCGGGCAGAGTCGCATCTGGCACCTCGACGGGTCGGTGGGTTGCCCAGACCCGCGGCGAGATCTCTACCAGCTCCGTCAGCGTCCCACGCAGCGTGGCCTCGATGTCGGCCGTCCCGCCGTTGGCGAAACGGAAGCTGGCCTTGACGCCTTCGTCGCACTTTTCGCGCGGCGGCGGGCACGGCTTCATTTGCGAGGCGGTGCACTCCTCCGGCAGCGCGCCGCCAAAGATGAGACGCACCGCCGACGCGCCGTAGGTTCCCAGGTCGAGCGTCGTCCCGCCCCCGAGCGAGTACGTGAATCGTATGTCGTCGTCGGGGAACAGGAACCGGGGAAATTTGGTTATGGCCTGTGCGTGCACGACGTTGGGCGGGTCGACGAACGACATAAATAGCGACCATGCGGGATGCAGCCTGTAGTGGAAGGCCTCCATGAGCACAGGGGCCTTGGGCTTCTGCTGAAGCAAAGGGTGGTTAAAGAGGATCTCGGCCTCCTTCGCAGTGGCCGTTGATGGCTTCTCTAGCAGGACATGCTTGCCTGCCGCGAGCGCACGAAGCGTCCACTCGTAGTGAAGACCGTTCGGCAGTGGGTTATAGACACAGTCGATAGAAGGGTCATCGAGGATTGCTTCAATTATTCTGGCGTTAGTCTCGTTAACTCGGACTATAAATTGTGTCCAGGACATCCAAAGCAGATTTCTCGGATTTATGCATGCCTTGGTAGTTATCCATTACTTGCGGAATTCCGTGCTTCTTGGCATAAGCTACAGCCCTCTTCTTGTCTCTGGCTGCGACGGCCACGATCTCGACTCCAGGGTGTGTTTGAGCTGGCCCGATGAGAGCCATAGGCCTTTTTAAACTCCGTCGTCAACTCGCCTGCTATCTCCTGAGCCCATTCCAAAAAATTCGAGTCCGTAGCTCACGCAATATTTGCAGCCCCGAGGATGCCAAACTTGAGAACATTTTCGTTCTTGGGAACAGGCGTGGGTCCGGCCACGAGAGCCCAGTTCCGATTGAAAAATCCGAGCAAGCCCGACATTTTTGAGCAGTGTTGGGCTGTGTTTTATTTGCAGCGGCGATGAAGCAAAACGTCAGGAGAACCCCTCTCCACTAAACACGCGGGAGTTGGGTGATCTTATACATCTCAAGTACGAATTGTCCTGGTGGGATGCACTGGTACACACCAATACCTCGCTTGTGACACCCCTTGCATCGTCTCATGTCCACCACGGGAGGCGCAATGTCGCAGCTAAGCTAGGTATCGTAGAAAATGGAGCGACCGTGCCGACTACAAATGATTGTTTTCAACCGCCATCATACCTGTGTATCTGTGATTGTTGTCTGGTGAAGCAACCAGCAACTACAATTCATCAGCAAATTCTTCTGAAAAGCATGGCATGCTCCAGGCTAAGGCCCTTGGTGTATCAGTCAATCATACCTGATAAATTGAGCCAACTGAATTCATCAATCGCATTTTTTCAGAAGAAATCTAGATTAACATGCTAAACTAACTTAATCGAAGCCACTCCAACGCCCAGTCTCCGTGGCCTAATGTGTGTAGTCGACCATTTATTTCTATTAGCACCAGTCTTATCTTAAGCTGTAACCCATTTCAAGTCAAAAACTAGTCGTCGAACTTGATGCCGTTCCGGGCGGTCGTATCGATGCGTCCACCACGGTAACTCCCCTTCTTCTTCTTATTCTTCTCCTTGGTGAACCCCTTTCCCCTGGTGACAATCAGATCCTCATTCGCCTGTCGTCCCCAGTCGTCTGCTGGGTTGAACGCATTCGACCTCAGGCGCGGATCGACCTGAATGTCCTTCCTGATTCGAGAGAAGGGCTCGTTTTGTTTCTTGGGCTCCGTAGGGCCGTTCTTTTTCCCTCGGTTGTTGGTCTTGGTAGGGTCCGGGGGCAGCGGCGCAAACTCGCTGACGGGGAAGACCTGAGGGGAGGTTTTGACCGTGTTGGACGAGTCTGAACCGCTCTTGTCTTCAGCTTCGGCCTGCTTCTCCTTCCTGGTCTTTTTGTCGGAATCGGACAAGTCGGAATCGCTCGAATCGCTTGAAGAATCGTCGGACGACGAGGAACTGGAGTCGGATTCGGGCAGAGGAACATTGGCGGCTTTGGCTACCTTTTCGTCTTCTGATGAGGAATCCGAGTCTGAGTCCGAGTCGGAGGAAGACGACGAGGACGAGCTCGACGAAGAAGATGATGAAGAGCTGTCGTCTTCGGCTGCTACCTCATCATCGCTATCGTCTTCGGAAGAGGATGAAGAGCTCGAGGATGACGATGAGGATGAGGAAGATGAGGAGGAAGACGAAGAATCAGGGGCAGGTACGCTGGCAACCTTTCGTTTCTTGGCTTTGGGAGCCTCATCCTCGGAACTGGAGTCGGAACTGGAGTCGGAGCTAGAGGAGCTAGCGGACGAAGAGCTGCTAGAGGGTGCCTTCCTCTTCAATGGCCTCTTCTGCTTGACAGCAACCTTTTTGGCATCACTCTCGCTCTCGGCATCAGAAGACTCCGAGTCAGCGTCCACATCCATCATATCTTGGTCGCCATCCTCAGCCTTCACTGGCCCGACGGCCTTGGAAGTAGACTCCCAAGCCTGAAAAACGGCGACAAGAGACTCTGCTGGCTTCCCAGAGCTCTTAGGAAGCCCCTTCTTTGTCCTGTGGTTCTTGAATTCTTCTAGGGCTTTCTTGCTTGAGAAATCGGAGAGGAACGACTCGACAAGGTCGAGGAGCTGTGCAGGAGGCTGGCTTGCGCTGAGGCCGCTCTTCTCGCCTGAGTGCTCAGTCTTCGTCTTTGACTTGCTCTTCGGATCCTTGGCCGACTTGGACACCTTTTTGGGAGCCATTGCGGCGATGTCTTTTGACGATGTGTCGGGTTCTTCGATCGCCGCGTGGGAAGGGGTATCTCCAAAGAGCCAAGCTGGAGGTGCAGAACTTGTCATCGGCAATTTCAAGCTACAGAAAGCGTTGTGCTTGAAGATTGCAAGCAAGAAGCGTTTTCAAAAACGGACGCTAAGACGGGAATGAATGCCGCGTCGTAGGAGTTATCATGCGGTCTGTATCTTGCAACTTTTCGGCAGAAAAAAAAAAAAAAAAAAAAAGCGAGCTCGGACCAATCTAAAGCTCCCCGCATCACCCCTGTTAGTGGATGTATTATATATCCCTGCTACAGGGTTAGGGTCACGACTCAATGTCTCGTGAGGTGACGTAAAGTGCTTACTTGCGCGCGTACTGCTGTAGTTCAAGCGGTTTATGGACAATCCGATCTGTGGTTCTGGTTCGTGGTGGCGGTGGGGTTGATGGGATGGAGAAGCGTCTATTAATTGCTCGGGATTTCCTTGATCAACCAGACTGCATCATTGATTCGAATCCTCTTCCTGACCCCGCCAATGAACTCATCTCGTATCGCACAACGACTCCGACTCCAAGCCTCCCATCTTCAGCCCTCACGAGGTATGATATGTCTATATTTCCTTTTCTGCTACTGACTTCGTCGTTAATTATTGATTAACACTCGTTCGCGCAGCGATAGGAGCAAGGCTATCACCACCATCAACGAGCCCAAATTTCACTAGACGATTAGCAACTATGGCGCCCACTACAGACCCGAAGAAGTACAAGTTCAACCACTCCATGATCCGTGTTAAGGATCCCAGGGAGTCGGTCAAGTTCTACGAGTTGCTGGGCATGAGCGTCATACAGAAGTTCGAGTTCCCCGAGGCCAAGTTCGATCTGTACTTTATGGCGTACGACTCGCCCAAAGCAAAGTCGGGTGGCAACAACTTCACTGACCGCGAGGGCATCATCGAGCTCACGCACAACTACGGCACTGAGACTGATGCCTCGTATGCGGTCAACAACGGCAACAAGGAGCCCCACCGTGGCTTCGGTCACACCTGCATCAGCGTCGACAACATCCAGGCGGCATGCAAGAGGATCGAGGATGCGGGATACAGGTTTCAGAAGAAGCTTACAGACGGGCGCATGCGTCACATTGCATTTGTTCTGGATCCGGATGGCTACTGGGTAGAGGTCATTTCGCAAAAGTCGGTTGAGGAGACGGAGAATGTGACGACGACGGATGTTGAAACCTACCGCATGGTTTGTTCTTCCCTTGATCTGTTGACACATTGGCGTTTGCAGACTTGCTGACCTACTTGTTTGTGTCAGAACCATACCATGATCAGAGTTAAGGATGCGGAAAAGTCTCTCAAGTTCTACCAAGAGGTCCTCGGCATGAAGCTCCTCCGCGAGAATGCCAACCCAGACAATGGTTTCACACTGTATTTCCTGGGATATGAGCAGTCCGGACCGCACGGCGCAGACCGTGAAGGCCTTCTTGAGTTGACGTGGAACCACGGCACAGAGAAGGACGAGAACTTCAGCTACCACAATGGCAACGACCAGCCTCAGGGCTTTGGCCACATTTGTGTATCTGTCGATAACCTGGACGCCGCTTGCCAGCGGCTCGAGGACCTCAAGGTCAACTGGAAGAAGCGTCTTACGGATGGACGCATGAAGAATGTTGCCTTTGTTCTGGATCCCGACAACTATTGGGTTGAGATCGTTCAAAATGAGCGACTGTCGGGCAAGTCGAACTTTTAAGTGGTAAAGTGAAAAGAGTGAGTATTGAGGATGGCGAGGAGTTAAGATGTGGGTAGATTGAAGTGCTGGTCGGTTTAGCATTGGACTTGATCCTAGGGAGAATTCCTGTACAGTATAAGCATTCGCAATGTCGGTCAAACATAGTCTAAAGACAAACCAAAATGAGAAGGAGTTTTGAAGACTATCCCGTGAAACAATATACTTCTAATTGTTTGGAATACAGTACTGGTTATAATACCCAATGATTACCTACGAAGTAGAAAAGGGCACTACACCTTGGCTCAGTTAGATATGAAGCTGGAGCACAGACAGTAGAAACCAAACCCTGGGCCGCAGCAGGGGTGCGCCTCAGACAGCTACTGTGACAGCAATGACTAGCTCTGTCCTAAGGTGCTGGGCTAGAGCTTTGTGGATAACTGCAACACCAAACAAAAGGACACATCATTTGCATCGGTATTAATCGCTTTGCGACGCTTTGCGAGGCTTTGCGAGGCTTTTGTGGATTTTTCCTTTCGACATTATCTGGCAGGCCAAAATTTCTTTCTATTTTTGCACTCTCCGTTTGTTCTCTAGAGGGGCAAAAATCTGCGCTGGTAGCATTTTGATTGGTAGATTGGTTATAGGTTGCTGCCAAAAGAAATCATTACGCCTGCTCTCAAAGTGCATCATGGATGCGTACCAAATCAACTTTGCCGCCTTGATTGGCCTCTGCGGCGCTCTTTTCCTCGCCCAGCCCAAGGGAAAGGAGGCTGCTTCCGACGCAAAGGGCAGCAAGTCGAGCGAGAAGAAAATAAAGAAGAGCTCTGACGCAACAGATGCGTCGCAATGGCCGTTTCTGGTGGTTTTCTGTCTGGTAATGGGCTCTGACTGGCTGCAGGTGAGTTTTTTTTTTTATGTCGATATACTGCCATGAAAACAAATGCTCAGCATCACAAACCAACCACCACCCGCACAAGGGCCCTTTTCTTTACTCCCTCTACAGGGAAGAGCACGGTATCTCGGCGTCGATCGTGTCGACGCTCTTTACCACAGGCTTCCTCTCGGGTGCCGTTAGCGGCTACTTTGTCGGGGCTCTGGCAGACAAGCACGGCCGCAAGTCTGCTTGTCTGCTGTTCTGCGTCGCCTATGCCGCTTCTTGCCTGCTCACCACCATTCCTTCCGTCCCGCTGCTCTTCGCTGGCCGCGTTCTAGGAGGCATTAGCACGAGCATGCTCTTTAGCGTTTTCGACAGCTGGATGGTGACAGACTTTCAGAATCGCAAGCTCGCCGACAAGGGTGGTGACTTGTCGCGAACGTTTGGGCTCATGAGTACGCTCAATAGCGTCACTGCTATCGTCAGCGGTGTCTTTAGCGAGTGGATCGTGGCCATGACCGGGACTCGCAAGGCGCCGTTCTTGACAAGCATGCTGCTGCTTGCATCTGCTGCATATGTTATATCCTCGAAATGGGTAAGCTTCCGCCGAATATCAAGGCTGGGTAGTCTTGTCAAAACCACGGCGATCTCATGACACAGCTAACCATGTGAATCAAAATCAAGGCTGAGAACTATGGAGGATCTGCCAAGCAAGAAAAGAAAAAGGACGAAAAGTCACCCGAGGTCATTGTTGATAACACCAACAAACTCTCGCACATTCTGACCGACCCAAAGATCCTAGCCCTGGGCCTCGCCTCGACCATGTTCGAAGGTTCCATGTACCTGTTCGTCTTCTTCTGGTCGCCCGCCCTCAACGCCGCCAAGGCGAACGAGGCCGGCCTGCCGTACGGCATCATCTTCGCCTCCTTCATGGCCTCTGGCCTGGCGGCCTCTCTCTTCTTCAACGTCTTCATGGAGCGTGGCCTGCTGCGGTACATCACGCTCATGATACTCATCCTCGGCGCCGCCGATGTCTGCTTCGTGTCTCTCTCGGGCGCGCCAAGGGCGGAACAGCCGACGTTTTGGATCTTTTGCGCGTTCGAGGCCTGCGTCGGCATGTACTGGCCGTGCATGGGCCTCCTCAAGGGGAAGCTGATCAGCGACGGCGCCAGGGCCCAGGTCTACTCGGTCCTGCGCATCCCGCTCAACCTGTTTGTCGTCATCTCGCTCATGCTGACCGAGGGAGATGCGGGATATGCGCAGGTATTTGGGGCATGCTCCAAGCTGTTGATGTTTTCATGCCTGGGGCTAGGGGCCATGGTGATGAATGAGGAGCACCTGCCTTGATGGGTTGAACAGCACCGGGCAGGATAGATGCTACCGTGTCGCGGAAACGGTTTCCTAGTCGATTATACTACCTACCTAAATAACTTGGATCACATCAGACTTGTCGTCGGCAAAAGATACTGGTAGCAGGATTTGTAATACATATTAGCAGGGCTCATTTGCATTGCATATATCGAACAACCCGGGAAATTCTTGTTTCTTCTTTTCCATCCTTCACAATCAGGCCTTTACAAAAACCAAGATACCTCATGGCATGGAACACACAGGCCTAACCAACCATTCCTAAACCTCCCTATACTCTTACGCACAACAGCTCCTTGGCCTCCGTTCGGCCCCTAAATCTTGGCGGCCATTGCATAAGTCTCATCCAGCCTCCTCAGCAGGTGCTCGCTGGCCGTCTCGGCGCCGACGTCCTCGGGCTTCCCGAACGGCGTCAGAGGGCAGTCGGCGTTGCCGTCAAAGAAGAATGGGATCGAGTAGCGGTGCGACCCGCCGAGGTTGAGCACGCGGTGCACCGAGCTCTTGTACAGGCCCTCGGTCCACGCGTGCAGCATGTCGCCGATGTTGACGACGAAGGCGTCGCGGTTTGGCGGCACTGGGATCCAACCGTCTGTGCCGCCGCCCGGGCTCTTTACCTGCAGACCGGGCGCGGTCTGGTAAAGCAGGGTGATGGCGCCTGGTTGTTGCAGATGTGAGTTGGATGTTTGGTTGTGGATACGTCTGAAGCTTGGATCAATAGAGAAGGAAGGGGGGAGGAACAAAAAAGACAGCCGGAGCTTACCAAAGTCGGTGTGAGCACCTGCACCCAGCTGCCTTGGATCTCTAGATGTTTGTGGTGGGTAGTGCAGCAGTCTCAGGATGCAGACCGGATCGTCAGACACGAAGCGGTCGAATATGTCGTCGCCGTAGGGCAGGCCTTTGGCTAAGATTCTAAACACCGTCAGGGACAATGCCAGAACCGCATCATAGTACATCTCCAGTGGCCTTTTGAATTCGTCGTCTTTCAACCCGCTACTCGGGAAAATGTTGGGTCCCATGAGGCGTGGGTGTCGTCGTACCCTCGGGTCATCCTTATCGAGCTGCTTGCCTATATAGAAGCCCTATCGACACGGGGGGTATTAGCCGTGCAAGCGTCTCCGAAGTTGATGGGGAAAATGTGCGTATTCAAAAGGGACATTATTCGAATGAGAGAAAAGAACAAGGACAAGTCAAAGACATGGACGGACCTCTTTCAAATCCGGCTTGGTTCCTCTCTGCAACGTCTGACCACCGAGTACCTCGTAGCCACGGTTCTTCTGGGTAGGGTGCACCAGCTTGAGCTTTTCTTCCAGCGGCATATCGAACAACTTTTCGGCCCCGTCCAGAACCCTCTGCTGGAGGTCCCGCGGGATGCCATGACCCGTCAGGCAGAAGAAGCCGGTTGTGAGGCAAGCGCTGCGGACCCTATCGACGACATTTTGCGTTGCTATTCGTTCCTGGGGAGTTTCCGGGGAGGTGCGGAACCCGCTGATGTCGATGGTTGGTATCTCATACGAAGCTTCCCTTCCGCAGTCAACTTGGGCATGCATGGCTTGGTATATGTCTGGGGCGCTGATGACAGTCGGATGCAGTGGGAGGGTGGACTCCTGCGTTGTACGAGAGGGATCTCTTTAAAATTGGCCGATATGGTTTCTCAAGAGGCTTGGAAACGCCCATGTCAAATATATATATATAGCTTTCTGTATCTGCCAAGTAACTGACAAGACAAGTCAGGTAGGAATGTGGCGCATCCACTCCTGGATGCATGAATATATCGCTTCGGGTTGTTCATAAGCGCACCACGCCCAGAGGTACATTGACATCGTCATGAACTATAATAAGTAATTTAAACCGGTCAGTCAAATATTGTGCACTGTCCTTGTTCCCTTTGACCCCATCTTATCTCTTCAGTTGGTTCCAACACAACAGCAGACGAATCACGATGGGTTTGCCGGCTCCTCTTCCTGTCGAACCGAAAGCGGGAAATAATATAAAAAAAATAAAAAAAAAAGCGCTTCTTGGGTTCTCGCTTACCCGCCACCGATCACCTGCCCATTCAGCAATGTACCAAAGGGTCGACCCCACAGATTCCCGCCATGTACGTGGTCATCACGATAGACAAAGAATGCGTTACGAGTGTGGGTGTGGTGACGGACCTGCACCATAATATTCCATCCTGCATATACTAAGGGGGTTTTATCCAATCAAAGAATCCCCTCGAGCCGATACCATGCCAGATGGGTACCTAATCTGGCAACGGGACTTGACTGACTGTTAGTTTACGTAGCCGTCATTGGTGGGCCACGACTCTCATCATCAACCAAGAATGCTGGGCCTCTTCGGAGCTCGCCGATTCCCGATGGTTTGGTCCCCCCCGCCTCCAATGGGCAGGACGCAAAACCTGCTAGTTACGCCCGTCAGACAACCCCCCCCCCCAGGATTTGCCTGCCGGTGCCACTGCAGGGCAATATTGACCACGTGCAATTCCCAAAGCGTAACTTGGGTTTCTGAGACTCAATATACTGCGTGCCTAAAAACTGCTATGGTTTTCGGTTGGCTGTACAGACTATACTATCAAGCGCGTTCATGAGAAGACATATTTCTTGGGGGTATTTTGTAAATCACGAAAATCAGGAGCCTTTCTTCCGCTGCATCACCAGGGACACATGCACTTTGTAACAAAAAAGAAATGTCCAGGAAAGTCAAGTATGTGCGGAGCATTGCCGGAAATGCCTCGGAAATCTCCGAATGGCTCTTTTGAACTTTCCTCTCCTTTCTTGTTTTTCTTTTTTTTTTTTCCTTTGTTTCTTTTTTTGCTTCTCATGTTCTGCGCAGATCCTCAAGAAACATGGAAAAAAAACCAAGCAGCCTTGACCGACTATTTACTGGACTAATAAAAGGGCGACATTCTGCCGATCCCGATGTTGCGGTTAGCAGCACCAACGGAGCCCTGATTTGCTTCCGGGATGCAGATATTCCCTCCCCTCCAAGGTCATGGCACATTGAACGGCGATGTTGGCCATGATCGCAGACGGAAGCCATAGCCGAGCGCCACCTGGAGTGTTTCTCAAAATGCTGCTGAACTGTTGGACCGCTTTGCCAAAGGTTACCTACCTATCGTGACACAACTTCGCCTCTGGTCAGATTGCACAGCAGAGTGTTATGCCCCTTTTCCCTTGAACAACGGCTCTTTGCGTGAACACAGTATGGATAGATGGCCATGTTTCCGTGCGTCTAGGTACATATGCTACAAGCGTCAAAATTTTCCCTCATCGAACCAAGTCAGTCAGCTTGTCCCATGTATTCATGCATCCATGGCGTGTTTTCCCACTCGGCAACTCTACTAGCCTGTCATTGTATCTCGTCATGGGGATTGCTGATTCACATACTGCATTGCGATGACAGCGGGTTGATTCCGCGCGCAGGAAGGCACGGCTACATGATCCGTGAAGTATAATATTGTATATGAACAAGGGTTTTACTAGCATGATTCCGTGTACAACCAACCCTCACATGTCTCTCTAAGTTATTCTTGTACCCGCAAACGATCCAGCCGAGCCAGCACGGCTCTTCGAGACGGCAGATCCTCCGGGGGCTTGTTGTCTAAAATATAGGTGTGTGCCAACGATTGACGTTGTTCCCCAAAGTTCTTCTAGCCACGCGTCAAACCACGCCGACACCGCAATATTCTGAGGTTTGTGTCCTATTATAGCTTCTGGGTCGTTCTGTTGATCTCCAAAATTCATGACCGGCATTTCCTGCTACTCTTCGTTCTTTGAATCGTCAGTTCCTGAAGGCGTTGGCGTCTTTTTGTAAGGCTTAAGCGGCCCCTCAATAGCTATGAGCAACTACCATGCTGCCATACACAACAGTCTTTTCGAGGACAAATATCCTTACGCTCCAACACAAAAGTCTCTGATCGATCGTTCTGTATCCAGGATACGAGAGAGGATTTGCAGACGTGTGGCCCCCGGTATCAAGGACGGGTTCACCCCGGAAATGGTCCTGGGCCCCTTGATGTGCTCCTGAATATCATACGCACGTGGCGCTTCCTCTTCCCGTTGGGCTGGTGCAGATCCAATGACATTATCATAAAGTCCAAGACCCAAAATACTCTAGGATGAGATCACCTGCCATTGGGGGAGGGCTGAACTGTCGCGTAGGCTGCCGCTTCATTCGAGTAGCCCTTTTCTGCCTTCAGCAAGTGTCCACTGAATAATAATGAAGTTCTTCTTCGTCCAAATACGTTTAGTACAGCGAGTAAAAAATCTCTACAACATATATCTTTGGCTGATCGCCCAGCCGACATGCCACGGCTAGTGCACGGTGAATGTCTCTGACGGCCATCTCCTCTGCTATCTAGAGTTCCTCGGGATCTTTGTGGCTGCTGTATTCTGGCTGGCTGAACTCAGGATGGGATGGATCATGTCTGCAGGTATATATATATATATATATATATATGGTGAATCTATTGCCCCGGCGATCGGGGTTTTGAGGCCGCAGTGGCTTCCATTAGAGTTGCGTCGGTCATGCCAGCAAACTGATCATAGTCAAACTGAAGATAATATACATCACATGCCCACAGAGGGTATTTGACCAGTCTGAACGTTGCTATGTGGTGAAAAACAAAATAATGGCTTGAAGCTCCAATCGCCATGGATCAGCAATAGCCGCGCGGCTCTATTAGCGCCAAACACATGGGGGCAGTCTTGAGTTGCCATATTGAACCGAATAATAGTATAAAATCTACCACAGGTGAATTGAATGGGCAGGCAGGTACGTGTGTTATCAGTATAGGTCTAATGCATAGCTGCAGTTTGAGAACATGCCCAGGTTCCTAGGTGGCCAGTAAAGCAATACGCAAAGGGGGTTTTCAAACGTATGTAGGTAGTGAAAGCTCCTTGAGGTGTATTTGATGGGCAATCATGAAACCCGTTGCATCTGGTTATTGCGAAGGCTCCGTTCCTGCCACGACTGCTTTGTACAGTACTTACTCAGGTCGACCAGACTAGCAGACCGCCAGATTGTGTCTCCTGAATTAGTTGTAAGAAGAATAGAGTGTTGAAGCTTCTACTTGCTTCATCCAAGTCGCTACCAAAAACAGGCTCCCATTGTCACCCGGTATCGCATCATCGTCGCATGAACTCAAGGTCCCCACTTGACTGAGCCATCGCGAGAGAGGTCTGTACTGTAAATCTACCTTGTTTTTTTCTGGGGTTTTTCTTCTTCTTTCAAACACCAATAGCTGGACACTGAGAACAATGAACAAACTCCGAATCCAGATGCCGCAATGGTAGAGCTGTTCAGAAACATTATGCTTACCACCATTGTGAATCGGAATCGAACTAGCAGTGTTTTGTGACCAAACAGGAGAATGTCATAACAACTAGATGGGCCGTCATAATTCATGCCATCGCTTGAGGCTTTGGCCAAATGTCGCGAGGCAGCCCAAAACATTCATTCCGTTCAAAAGCTGAAAATAGGACGGAGGTTCATATCAATTCGGGCAGATCGTTAAAGCGCCAATTGGCTGTCTCTGCGACTGAGGCTCTTCCGAAACTTCGCATCACGGAAAAAGGCCGTAATGATCAGCATAAAAGACATGGGGAAGGCATCTGTTTCCGCAGTGAAATGGGAAAAAAGGGGAGAAGGTAAGGTGTTTAGTTCGATCGACGAACGCATTAACTCTGCACCCAGGCGAGGTGAACATCACACCGAAAAGTGACCCCACTGTGCTGCCCTGGATAATTCCTGCATGGGCAAGTAGCCGAAGGATGGATTTGAAGGAAACAAGGAAAGGTAGATGACAGACCTGAGTGAGGAAGAGGGAGAGGGGAAAAAAATATTACAGAAAAAATAAAACAAAAGCAATTGAGGCATGGACGAGAACGCAATCGCATTACAAAGCTTACAAACAACAACCAAAGAAGAAAATAGAAGGGTTCTTCCCCGTTTCCATGTCCGGTTTTTGTTGAATTTTCCCGTCGCGAGATGAGCTTCTTTGGGCTAGAGGTCCGTGAGAACCAGATATTTCAAAGATCTGGTTACAGAAGAAGAGGGCAAAAAACTAAAAAGACTTGGGAATTGAAGGAAAAACAATTCAGTAGCGAAGGGCTTGGATTCTGCCGCGATTCGATTGGGCCCGCACCGGAACCATGGACTCACCATGTAGCTCGTCTCCATTCTGCACGAGATTTTTCCAACAAAGGGAACCAAGCTCACCGAATGAATGGCTATCCCAGGTGGGATTGGCCCAAAAAGACCCTCTGCCGCCCAGTCGGATGCCCTACGATAAGTGGTAACCACCTCGCTGTACCTGGACACATACTGGGAAGGAATGGCAGTAAGCGACTGCAAGTTGACGAGGTGTGGAACGGGCCGCGAAGCCGAAGCGAGAAAGAGCAAAGCAAATCGCGTCGTTGTGCCCTGGCGTCACTCATCGCTGACTGTACTGTAAAGTGAGGCAAGTGCCATCCCTACCTAAAATTCGTGAGCCTTCCTTGGTAGGGTGTCGGCCCAGCTGCCCCCAGAGCTAAAGTCAATAGGTTGGATGGAGTTGATGTTTGCGCAATAGTAGCGAAGCATGCCACGTTTCCCAGTCCCAGATAATATTGACAAAGTGATTCAATAACCCACCCTATCCGTTCCTTTGGCCAGGCCATCAACAGGGGGGACGGCACGATACGGTACCCAGGCACTTGGCCAAGAGAGGTTGTCTCAGACTGAGGAAGCCCCTCAAGATCCAATCAGCAGTGGGGCTGAAAACCCCTGCACCGTATTGACCCTGGCGCCACGCCTCCAGCTGTCAAATGTGATAAATACTGTATTAATGCAGTTTATTAACACATTATCGATCGCATGACATAACCGGGAGCAATACCGTAGACAGGGTCCCCGAACGTGTGTGACAGTGATGAGCAATTGGCGAGAACTCCACACGAAAGTTGGAAAGGATCTGATTAGGGACTGTCATGGAGCAGAAGGTGTATCAAGAAGCGGTCCTGGATTCCACTTGTCCGGGTGCAATTGCTACCTACCTTACCCTACCTAGACTGGCAAAGTCGCCAAGAGACAGGAAGACAGGTACCGACCACGTGAAGTGAACTAATTACTATATTCGAGAATATCAAACCATGGTATTAGGTGATAATCAGTTCGGAATATACCCAAAAGTCCGTCTCCGCTCAGGATTTCACTCCGCAAACCGGAGCTACAACGTCGAAACTAAACCAAACGGGACCCGATTGAAAGATCGCGGCAGATGTTATTTATACCTTTAATGATCTTCTTTCTTTCATCTGCTATAAGATATATCATATCGTAGCGGTATTATGGAGGGGCGACTGCCGTGTTTGCGAGACGCAGGTACTCACACTTCGCAGACCGGTGAGCAAGGGGAAGAAGGGAGGCTGGGGAAGTAAGGGACGTATCGAGAACAATCAGATGAACCCAGGCCGTGCATTGGTGATCGCTTAAAAAAAGAGGGTAACTAGATTATCGATGGCATCCCCTGCTGTTGCGGAAGCGAAGCTAGTAAAAACCGCCCTTGAATCATTCCACCAAGTTTAGGTAGCCCAAAATTAGGTTCATACTGTTGGAAAATGGTAGACCGTTGGCTGAGCTGCTCGGTTAGCGAATCTTGTTAGCAAATCGCTTGTCGGATCCGAAATACCCCAACACAAAACAGCCGCTCTAAATTTGAACAAAGTCTCCGAAGCTGGGCTCGTTTGTAAATGGTTTCTGCATGGCTGAGTGTAGGCTGTGTGGCCCCCCAGATCGTTTTACAAAATCCTGAGGGTGCAGTATTTTGGGTCGCTAAAGTCGGAACCAGTAAACGAGCTGGGCGGTCTGGAGGCTGAGATCCGACGGGCTTACTCCTTCCAATTGTAGTTTCCAGTTGCCGTGATTTCCCTTGGTAGCTTCGGAGGTTTCGTATCTGGGTCTACTGTAGTCTAGAGTCAAGCGTAGAATATTCCTGTCAAAGGTGAAAATAATATGTAGATACTGTAGATGTCTCCCATTTTCATGGTCCCAAGCTAAGATGGCTATCCTTCCCCATGCACGGCACCGGCACGGTCAAATAGTAGTCCTTTGGCGATCACTTGCAACGGATCCCTTTTCTCGGGCAGTGGTGGCCGAGCTTTGGCAAGGGTGCTATGATCAACCTGACACGTTGACTGGCACAATCGCCCGAATTAGAATGTTTCCATGGACGACAGCAAGCCAGCCGCTTACCTACCAATTGGTGGCTTGACTGCGGAGTTGGATCATTCTGGGTAAACATCGATTTTGATTGAGAGAGTTGCATCCAGAAATTTGATGCAGCGCCAGAATTGGTATATAGTTTTGATGCAAATATCCTTTTTCCCTTTCTTAGATTGTTCATGTGTCAAATATCATCAGAACTATTGAATTGAGATTTGAATAAAACGTCACGGATCATCTGGGCATTTTTTGCCCAGTGCAGAAAAAAAAAAAAACAGCAATACCAACAACAATCCGATGCGGAAAGCACATCGCACTCAAGTTTTTTAAGATTTTGCAATGATGGAAAAGTCCACTAAAGATGCGACGTTGGGGGGGGGCCTGGCTTCAAATCGTTCAAGGCTCGCCGGTCCCGGAGCTAGTCACGAAAATGGCCTGGCAGCACGTGTGAGACTTGGATGTGGTTTTATTTTTCTGCGGGTTCGTTATGAGGTTGCACTGGACGCCCTTCTGGGAAGTTGGCTCGCGGTGGTTGTCGATTTGACGTGCCTATTACGCTTTCGTTTTTCGCTTTCACTGTCTGGCGGGGGGGGGGCGGGGGGGGGGTTGGGGGGGGTTGGAGTGCCTATCCCGGTCCAGTGGTATTTTAAGCCCCTGTGTGCCTCCACTGCCTCGTGGTAAAAATGTCAATGGGGGGCCTTGGTGGGTTCCAGCTCAGACGGGAAGTGGGGGTCACATCGCAGAGTTGAGTTTTAGGTAAGTTGGGAGGCATAGGTTTGGTGCCTCCACCGGTTTTAGCCAATCAAACTACTGGGAGCGGGGCGGAAGCGGGTCCTATTACAATATATAAAAAAGTATCTCGTTCGATAGAAAACAAAAAAATTAATTTTTTTTTTAACCTACCATATCCCAACCAACCAATAAAACTACGTTATTTATTATACCCCGCAAAATTTGTTATTTCTTATTTAATCTTGATAACGCACTACGTAATATCGGTGGATTGTTTATCCGAAATTTACATTACGTAATTGCTGTTAACGTTATCTAAAAAAACAAAAACCAACGTTTAACCTGCAATTAAAAAGTTTAATTAACCAAATAAATCCGCATTTAAAGCGGGTTAGGGTTAGGCCCCGCTCAGTTCCAAATTGGGTAATTAGCCCAATTGGACTCATTTGGAGCAAGCTTTCCATTCCTATTGGTTGGACTCGAGGATTGCTGCCTAAAATAACAAATATAGTTTTGTACCGTACTAGGCCGAAATAGGCAGTTAGACCCCATTTTATAATGGAGGCACCAAACCTATGCCCCCTCCAAACCTATGCCTCCTAACTTATAGGGAAAGGACAGTAGAGTGGTTCAACAAAGCCGGAAAATGTGTTTGTTACCGGCATCGACCACGTTGAATTTGCCTATAACTTGATCAATTAATGTTATATCGGCAAATCTGCTCGTCGTAGTGGCGTACCTATTACATGAAGCTAAAAATCCATCCTGGACAGTGCTTACATATGCTAATTAATCTAGACTAGGTACCAAAGTCTTTGCACTGCAAATTTCCCTTGGGTGTCCGCATCCAACGCTGAAACTTCGACAGCGCCTCCACCTGCATCTAGTGACATGCCCGACCCCGACCCTAACCAAGCAGGCGGCAACTGGCCGCTTCATCCACGTCTGTATTTAGGTAGTAGACGAGCACACGAAGGTAAGGCAAGAAACGGTTAGTGGATCGGCCCCCTACCATAACACACAAGAGTCAGCCTCACAGTTGCAAGCGACAATCATTTCCCTGCTGCTGTCTGAGGTTTGCTGCCTCAAGCTGAACAAGCGTGCCTGCATTGCGTACTGTACATCCCATCCTCTTCGCTTGGATCTCCACCTCTCATCAAGCCCACCCTCTCCCACGGTACGTAGTAAAGGTTGTCAATGACCCGTAGCCAAGATGACCATGCAAGTCCCACATTCACAGATTGCATATGGGCCCTTGTCGTCTCCATGAGATCGACATGGCAAGGGATCAGATATAGCCCTGGCTTGGCTTAATGCTTTTGCTGTACTGTACCGTAGCCGTCTACTTCCCTACCCCGGGTGGAGAGCATATCATACCATTATCATCACTGCCTAGCTTCATCCCAGAGGACGGGGACATGTGGTACTGGTCTTTATTGGCTAGTGACGAAACACCATCTGGTCGTTTACTTTTTCCTTTCTTTTTTTCCTTTTTCCTTTTGCTTTGCTGGCTCCCGAACCACAGCAGCCCATCGTCGTATATTTCCCATCTTTCCCCTCTACTTACGATACGACCGTCACTCGGCCCCTCGCCAACTCTATCCGCCTCCCACTTGACACAAGCGCCTCTCTGTTAAATAACCCCCTCCAAAGTTTCCTTGCATTCACCTCTCTTCCACATGTCGCCTCAACACTTCTACCACTTGGAGCCTCATCACGAGCGCGGCTCCTGCATCCCAAGGTCACCCTCTTGTTCAAGCTCCGAGGCCTCCATATTTAGCCGTCCCAGCTCGCCGGAGTCCGACTCCAACGATGACGACACACCAACTGAGCTGCTCGAGTTTCTCCGTGCGTCGAAATCCGCCAGGCCAAGCCTAAGTCTGGACGTGTCATCCGAGACCCTCAACAGCGCCCTAGGAGACCTGAACATCGATGCATTAGACTGCAGCGGCCCACA
This sequence comes from Magnaporthales sp. P1609, assembly GCA_003709005.1. Classification (NCBI taxonomy): domain Eukaryota; kingdom Fungi; phylum Ascomycota; class Sordariomycetes; order Magnaporthales; species Magnaporthales sp. P1609. The sequence continues at coordinate 1,942,401 of PELF01000007.1, read as the reverse complement.
CTCACAATCCCAGACAGGCAGCCAACAAGACGCGGCAAGGCATTACCCCACGAGAGAACCTGCAAACCCGCGAACCGCCTTGCCGCTGGCCATGACTGGCTCCCCGGGGCCGCGGAACGAGGCCTTTGAGAACTACCTCTCCGGACTCCAGCAGCTGGGGTCCAGGGAGTCTGAGGTGTACCTTCTCGACCAGTCCACCATCATCAAGATGGGGGACGAGATGCTGCTTCACGAGGCCAGCTTGCTCCAGTTCGTGGCCGAGAACACATCTGTCCCTGTCCCGCGCGTCCTGGGCTTCGGCAGGGTTCCCGGCACGTGCGACCAGGCCTACATGTTCATGGACCGCATCACCGGCGACGCGCTCTCGGACGTCTGGGACGGGCTCGACGCACCCGCCCGCTCCGACATTGCCTGGCAGCTCCGCGACATGTACCGGGACCTGCGCGCCCACAAGCACAACTCCGTCTGCGGCGTCCTCGTCCGCGAGGAGGAACAAGACGATACTGCCACCGTCGGCGACAACTGCGCAGCCAACATCAGGACCGTCTACGACCAGGCCGGCTGCACCGACAACTTCTTCGGGTACCCCGTCGGGCCCTTCGACTCGGAGCCGGATTTTGTCAACGAGCTGGCCCGAGTAATGCTCTGCAGGGGAGGGCCCGAGTGCCTCGAGGTGGTGCCCATGCTCGAGGACCTGGCCGCGTCGAGGCGGCCGCACCCGAAAAACACATACCTGACCCACGGGCAGCTGAACCCGAAAAACATCCTGATAAGGGACGGCAGGGTCGTGGGCATCCTGGACTGGAGCGAGTCGGGCTTCTACCCGAAGTGGTGGGAGTACGTCAAGGCTCACTTTGACGGCGCCGAGTCATTTGTGGCCAGCGGCGCCGTCTCTTACATCCTCGGCGAGGACTTTCCCGTCGAGCTGGAGACGATGCTGCATGCAAGAGATCTTATATGGTAATTTAATAATGCGTTACGATAGCCAAGCGTGTCTACTTAATTGTAATATTACTTTTTATTCTGGCGCCGCTATTACTTTGGCGTCAAACAAAACATATCTTGATTTGCTTGATTTGCTGGAACTTGTCTGTGTCAATACTCGTTTTTTTTCTCCTTTTTTTCATCATCACAAAGAGCGCACGCAAACTTTCAATGCTTAGTTACGCTTGAGAGTTCTGACTTTCTGCTTCAACCCTTTCCAACCGCTCCAGCTCCTCCCTCTCATGGTTCTTGAACAAAGCCAACAGCCCCAGGTCGTACGTTGCTTTGAGCGACCCCGCAACCACAAACACCACCCAAAAGTGCCCACTGCTCGCCAGCAAGCCCGTACACAAGGGTCCCAGGCTCTGGGCAATCGTCTTAACGGTGGTGATGAGCCCCATGACAGTGGTGCGCTCCGAGGGACGTATCACGGCGGCGAGGAACGCCGAGCGGGGCCCTACGTCCATTGAGGCCGTGCAATGTCTGAGGAACAGGATGATGAGGGACAGCTGCAGTGAGGGGACCGGGATTAGGGCGAGGAAAATGGAGGATGGCAGGTGTGTGAACACCATTGTCTATCGGAACATCAAAAAGTCAGCAGCCATTGTGAACAACTTACATATCATGGCGGGTAGGGTTTGGGAGCTATAACACCTACATATATATTACCAAACCGCTTCGCCAAAGAGGAAGCACCAAGCATTGAGATTGCGGCGATGATATTGGTGGCGAAGAACACCGACCCGAGTGCGCCAAGCTCCATGTTGTATGTGGACTTGAAGAAGTAGCTGATCCAGCTGAGAGACACTAAGCCCGACGCAAAGGAGTCCAGCAAGAAAAGCAGACACAAGTTCAAAATGACCAGGCGACCCTCCCTGCTGATCTGGGGAAGCAGAGACCACGTCCCCTTTACCTTTGTAGCCGAAGTGTCCGGGGATTGGCCGTTCGTGCCACCTTCGTTACCGGCAAGCAAAGGCCGACGCTCACCCTCAGAAGTCGCCGTGTCTCGAGTCGATGTCTTTTCCTCCTCAGCCTCGACGTGGGGGCTCAGGCAGAGCGTCATCACCAGCTTGCTGACTCCAAACGCAGCGTACGCTAGGAAGATGACTTGGAACGACTTGGTCTCGCTCCAGCCCCTGTTCTGATGCAGCGACTGCACCGTCCAACCGCACGAGATGATTCCCGCCGCCGCACCCGCGGTTCCCATGAGGGAGTACCAGGCGTAGACGTCGGACCGGTCGGTGGGGTCGGTGAGCTGCGCAACCATGCTCTGCTCGACCGCGCGGAACGGTCCAATCTCATTGCCGCTCGGCGAGATGACACCAAAGACCGCCGCGGTTAGGAGAACCCAGTAGTTGCTGGACGTCGCGAACACAAGGCCGGAGGCGGCCATCATGACCGAGCCGATACCCAAGACGGCGCGGCGTCCCAGGCCATCGGCCACCACGGCCAGAAGCAGGCTGAGCAGCACGTCGCCAACCAACGTCAGGCTGAGGAAGAGGCCAACCGATCGTTCCGAGTTGCCCAGTGCGCGCAGGTGTGGGATCAGCGCCAGCGTCGATGCGCCATATGCCACGAGGCGGACGGCTCGCTGAAGGATGAGAAGTTTAACGTCAGAGGATGCGCGGTAAATTGTTGTTATTCCCAGCTCGTCTGCCACCGCACCAACACAGCCTCGGTGCGGTTCTTCTCCCATCTCATGTGTCATTGTCGAAAGCTGCATTGATTTGTTGAATCTGCGTGGTAATAAAAATAGATAAGATTGCTCCTGATGCGGTAACTTATATTGAGGCACCTCGGCGTCGTTGATGCTTCTAAGCCAAGACTAGACAATAGATTATTAACACGAAGAGAAGATCTATTATAATATAAGCATGACGGGAAAAAGGAAAGAGAGATTAGAAGGGCAATGCCCAACTTGAAAGAATGAGGGATCGCAGTCTGAGGGCGTCGAGGTGAAGCCCCTGACATTCAAAGTGGATATAGTGATGGTAGTTCAGGTTCTGAGTAGTAAACTCCGATTCGCCGAGCCGACGTCTGGGAAACGTCAGAACAACAAAGTGCTGGAGCAGTATTTAAAATGATTGTCGGATTGTCGGGTTTCTGAAAAGGCTTGCGTAGGCAACAGCGAAACAAAAGAACAAAACCCTGTGCCGCATGCAATTGGGTACAATTTATACCAGGGTGTGTCGAACGCCAGAAGCCAACGACTTAAAATGTTCACCAAGTTGTTAATGCCGGCAAGAGCCTACGTAAAGCTACGTAACTTTTCAAGCCAGATGGATATCATATACACAATGGAGGGAAATTCATCGATTACCCCTTTCAAGCTATAGCCAGCTTAATGCGTTCCTCTCGAAAGGGGCATATCTCCCTGCAGAGAATCTAATGCCGCTGAAGCACGGGCGACTGAGGCGGGGATCCGGTCCATATGGTCGGTCGGCCATAGTCGGATTTTGACACCCAGGATCCACGCAATTTTGCCGTTCTGCCGTTAATGAAGAAGTGAATCAAGTGGTGGCAGGGGTTCCTTGAATCGGCATGGTTGTCTTTTGAGTTGCAGTCAATCGCGATAGATTTAATGGAGCTTTTCGCTGAATAGAAATTAAACGCTGCATACCGTACCTCCCCAGGCAGCTAGGCGAACTTGGGAGACGACCCACTATCGGCAAACTGACCCACTGCCTCAACCGCTCGCCAAACAACATGATGGTTCGCCGGGCTTCTTTGCTACTGACCACTAACTTCGTACGCAATAACCAGGCACGACCAACGACACCTACAAAATAGCCACTGATTGATTGATGGCTCAAATTTCTAGACTAGACTAGATGCTGCCCCGCTGCACATTCTTTCTTCACTTCTCCCACGTATTTCAAACTCTCGATCGATACGATTGTCATTCACAATCGCTGACACTCGCGCGAGTGTTTTGAAGATGCTCGTCGTCAATAGGGTCAACAATCGCCGCCAATTAAATTTGGGACCATGCTCATGTTCACACATCAACCAGCGATTTCAACCTCTTCATATGCCGAGATCTGTAGCAGGGATTCCTCGCGAGCGTCCAAGAGACAGTCCATTCTTCCATGTCCCGACCTTTCCCCCTATTATGTTCTTGCACAGGCTTTTCAGTGGTATGTTGACGTCAACAAAGCGGCATGTTCGCACAAGTCTTGGACTCTACGATGACCCAATCCCTCAGCTCAGTCAGCCTCAAGAGTCAGTCAGCTCTGGAGTTCATTTTCAGCCTTTCACTAGCAAAGCGCCAATGACTCCTCGTGAGGGAGGGGGTCTTGATATATGGACAACGTCGAGGCGCCCGGTAAGACCCGATACATCTGTATTCGCTGGCCTGCAAACGCTGTGATCTAGTGAGCGACTTTCAAAAAGCATGGCAGCCTCGCTTCACTTATGTTTTTGAAGCCACGCCCAGAGGTTGGCGAGGCAACCACTCGGCTCTGTTCGTTGCCGCAGGAAAGTTAAAGCGAGGACTTTTTGTTAAAAAATACCCGGCTTACACCGGTATATACCTGTCTGGCCCGCTGGCCGAACTGGAAATAGTGTTTTGGTAAGCACGTTTATCAGCTGGTCTTCCAATCCTGAGTCTAGACTCCTTCCTTTTTTTCTCTCTCCAGGATTAGAGTATCCAAAAATGCAGTCGAAATACTCGACGTCGACGCAATCTACGCCATGCCATATAACGTCAATGCCTCATTGATGTTTAACATCATTCATTTTCGGGTGTGCCCGTTTCTGTCTCCGTTATGTGACACAAGTGTGTCAATAAAAACCCAGCCTTTCTTCGTATGCGTACTCCATCCATCCTCTGTTCATACCGACAAGCGTCTTTCGTTGCACACATGGACCAAAGTTGCCCAACATAGCTAATATATTCATGTACGTGGATGTGGCCCGCCCTTTCAGGTTGTACACCCGTGGACCCCCCATATGCGCTGTGCTCGTTTTTATTGACTTTTGTGCGTCCCCAAGACCTGCTCCCTCGGACCAGGTATTTCACCGCCTTGTTTTCCTATTTCATAGTGCATCCAGTGAGTTTTCTGCGTTGCTCGTCACTCAACCCAGGAGACATTTCGTGATTGCAAGGTGAGGGTACCACCCATTCACGATAACAACCCTGGAACTTGTTGTCACATTCGCCGGTCAATATCGGCCTCTTTTCCTGTTCTTGAACCTCCAAAAACTTGATATCACATTTCTTTGGTTATGATGCAAACCTGAACAAAAAAGATCCTTGGTCCCACCCCCTCTACACAGTCACAACACCGGCTCTCCCGAGTTCGAGCGACTGTTCTCCAAGCTATCCGTTTAACCGCTCAGTTGGACAAACACTACACCGCCCTCAAGCTTTCTATGCTTGCCGATTGCCGGCATCACAGAAACAATCGCGCTTGTCTGCGGCAACAGCTTTGCCATGTAAGTGCCAAACCGGCTCGTATGGAGACTTGTTGATCACCTACAAAGAATAAAGGAGCCTTGATCGAGGTAACGGATTATGCCTCACCTCCTCTATTACCTATGTCTGTACGCTCGACGAGACTTGTTTGATCAATATGCATAGCCCCAGTTTCCGATGCGAAATTATTTCAAAATGTCGCCGATTCGGGCTTGCTCAACCCCCTCATACAAATAGGGCGTGGAATTAAGGCCAAGAAAGGCAGGTAGTGATGGCAAGCAACACGGACGTCACGGCTAACCGCAGAAAAACGTGGTCGAGAGTGGACTAACCAGGCTAGATAGCCTCTGCTCCTTCCGAACCTACGCTATGTAGTTTTGGAGGCATCTACCAGCCTCCTCGTCTAATTCGTTGACGCTGCCATGTAACTAACCGAGCACCCCTATTATTGGCAAAAGCCTCGCAGCCGCATGCCGAAGATATTTCCCGCAGCCTGCATGTATTGTTCTTCCTGACCCAATCGCTCAGAAGTCACTGCTTAACATGGGCTTGGGCTGTTTGTGCTACTGTGAATTCTTTATTACGTACATCTGCTGCTCTGATATCGCGGCAATGAACAGGATTTCTCGTTCTCAATTTTTCGAAGCCAAGTGGGGCTGTTCAAAGGGGCAGGCTTACATTGCCTGATATATACACATCTTTAACTATGAACCAACGATGCTTATGGCGATTTCCTGATCCGTTGATATGATTAGTGCACCCACAACGCTTGGGGACACAGAACCTGCTCGGACATGGTTGACCAGAGGAGCTGAGGCAATATTATTATCGTTGTCCTAGGCCACTAGGCCGCAATCTGCATCATCTTCTTTTCAAGTCAGCCGAGGCTCCCTTTCAGCAGCTCACAGCTCGGCCGCCCTCCACCGATGATGACAAAAACTTATACGAGGTCACAAGTACTTGAGTTTGTCTACAGAGGCCATAATCGATAGCCTGGTTTACACTCCTCATGCTGTCGTCCCACCTCTTGCCATACATCCCCCCCCCCCCTGTTGGCCTCCCTAGGAAACAATACACGCCGGCTTAACGATGGCACACGCCGCAAACGGCCTGTTTCTCGGGGACTTTGTCGACATCTGTCATTGTACGCCTTGGTTCAAGCGGTGCCGACGCGTCTCCTGCATGAACTGAACCCAAGCCAGGCAGGGGCGCGGGACGGTGGTGGTAATTTGCACCTAATGTACCGGTTACTTTTGGCGGTAGCTTAGTTGCTTTTTTCGTACCCTCCTCCTACATGCCTCCCTCCTACTCAAAAGCTGAGAGCATGTAGCTCGTGTTCACTTTCACGTCAACATGGACATGCACAAAGTTTTCTTTGATTCAATGTCAACGTTGCGCCCACCAAATCACCTCCCAAGATAAAATTTCCAATCCCCGGAGTCGGCACGGCACGGTACCTAGGCCCTCGGGGTGTCATGAGGGATTCGTGCAATCACGAGGACCCTGTGAACACATGTCGCAACCATATAAGACGGGGTGTCTCTCTCACGTTGCTCACACCATCGGTTACCTAGTCCATCTTAAGTGATTGCTTGCAAACCCTTGCTTCTAATTTCACAATACACATCTTTTCAACATTTTACTCGACCGCAAAGCTCCAGTAAAGATAGTTGCCCATCATGATTTGTCAAAGAATCCTAGCTATCGCCTTGCTACCGCTCGCTTGTTTAGCCCAGCAAATACCCATTGTTGGTATTCCTACAAGCAATGGGCAGGCTCCACCACCAAGAAAGAATATCAACGACTTTCACAGCCAGGGAGGTCCTGAATGGTGAGTGGGATGCTGTAGGACCTTGGAATTATCACAGTACCGAAGCTGACAAGATTTCTCAGGGACCTCTTTATCTTGGCATTAGCATCATTACAAGAGCAGTCCGAGACGAACCCCCTTTCTTACTTCCAGCTGATGGGTAGGCGAACTCACCTGGCAGATTTGACGGCGTCCTAAGTGATGGCCTTGCTGACCTTCAGCATTTTCCAGGAATTCATGGGGCGCCCTACAGGTCCTGGAACGGGGTGGAAGGGGTTAGGGGTGGTGGCTATGGAGGTTATTGCTGCCACGGTGTAAGACTGACGCGGACCATGCCTATCGATTCCCTCGATGCTCTGAAGCAGGCTTTCTGACTGCCATAAACTCGGTAGGACGTTTGCTTTGGGCTTTGGCATCGCCCATTTCTATCCCTATACGAGGTGAGCTGGCTTTGCGTTTCTTGGTTGATAGGACTTGAAGCCCCAGGTTGCTGACAACCGCACCCCCTTCGGACACCAGCAAACACTCAACACGCACGTGCAGAGGATAGCAGGGAACTATCGAGGACAGAACGCAGCCTCGTACCAGGCGGCCGCACAAAGAGTGAGATTTCCTTACTGGGACTGGGCGGTCGACGCCAGGCTCCCACCATCCATTACAACAAAAACCATCTCGGTCAACACGCCCCAAGGCCGACAGAGCATCCGCAATCCACTGTACAGCTACAGGTTCAGGCGGTCGTTCCCAGAACTGGGTATGCCAAGCGACAGCATTGCGGCTCGGTTCACTGAGACCAAAAGGGGTCCCCAAGACAACGGCTCGGAGAATATCGCTGGCATCAACGCCGAGCTTGAGCGATATGGAGGCACCCTGAGGAGTCAGGTCGTAAGTGCACTTCTATTTTGAGTCAAAAACATTAGCAAATCTAGACTGAGAGGAGCAATTCGAATGTCTTACATGATGCCGGTCGGGGCTTTTCTTTCTCTCTTTTCTTTTTCTTCCCCTACCGGAGAGACAATAGATGTACCCTGAATTACTGTGTGAATCTGACACCATATTTCCCCCGTCTTTTGGTCTCAAACTAATATAATAAGCACATCCCTGCCATGTAGTACAATGTCTTCAGTCAGACTACAACATTTGAGCAAATGTCAACAGACTCCTTCCCTGCGAGCAGTTTTGAGTCGCCGCACAACACTGTCCACAACATCGCCGGTGCCGGTGGCCATCTCATGTGGCTAGACTGGTCGGCCTTTGATCCAGCCTTGTGAGTACGACGTTGGGGATTTTTTTAATTGCAACTCACTTGCAACTTTGCATAAATCATCAACAAAGGTCAGTACTAATACATGCCCTCCCAAAAAGTGCCCTTCATCACAGCAACGTCGATCGACTCGTCGCCCTCTGGCAGGCCATTAACCACGAGACGGCCGTCTTCAACGGCTCGGCCCGCACAAACGGCCAATTTGCCACAGCCCCGGGCCCCTTCACCGCCGACTCGCCCTTGAAGCCCTTCTACGCCAGCACTAGGCCGGGGGACTTCCACACCACCCGGACCGTCGCCGATATTACCAAGCTCGGCTACACATATCCCGAGCTACTTGCACCAGAGGGCCAGGTCATCGCGACCAGGGAGGACCTCGGCCGTCTAGTGAAGAGCAGGGTCAACACGCTCTATGGTAACGGCGTAGTCGTCGCGCAGTCCGAGGATGCGCCGCCGGGAAGCAGCAGGTCTGTCCGCCGGAGGAGCGGCGATGAAGGCGGCGGCAGCAGTAGCATCCCGAAGCCCAAGATATGGAACGGCAGGGCTCGCAACAAGGACAGGAGCGGGGCTCGGAGGGACTACCAACTGCAGGTGCAGGCGACGCGGGAGCTCCTGGAGCTCCCTTGCCGCATCGACGTCTTTTTCGGCGACCGGCCGGTCGGGCAGGTTTCGCTCATGGCGTCACCCACCAGCGGCCGCAGCTTCACCGTCCTGCCGCTGGCCGAGACGCTCGCAGAGCTCGGCATCGACGATTGGAGCGAGCATTCTGTGCTACCCATGCTCGAGAGGGAGCTCAAGCTCGAAGTGCGCAAGGTGCGTCATTTTCTTTGTTTGCGTCCCTCTTTGTACTTCATTCGACGAACGCCGGTCATTTTCCCCCTCCTCCACTATTCAACTTTTTTTGCATGAATCCATCGCGCTAACACCCGCTGTGGTCACCGTCTTACAGTACGACGGTACCAAGATCTCGGCCAGATCTGTGCCGGGCCTGGATCTTGAGGTTCAGAGTAGGATTTATACGCCCAAGAAGAGCAACTTTGAGTTTCCCAACTTCCAAAGAGCGAACAGGGTTGCGATGCCCGTCGAGACGCTCTGACATGTGTTATTGCGACCCGAGGCAAGATACGATGCTGGCACATATGTTTTTTTTTTTTTTTTTTTTTTTTTCAGTCTTCCTTGTTTCTATCCCTATTCCCCTAGAATAGCCGTAGTCTATTTGTAATCAACTTGCACACCTTCTGCGAATGACCGATCCCTGTATAGATTTGCAACAAGGAGGTGTCAATAAATAACAGTAGATGCGTGCATCATCCCAAACTCGCACCTGATTTTAGCGATGGCAACACCGAATTTGATCTTCCTTTGTCTTTTCTTTGTCATTCTCGACAGCGTACTTAAAGTCACGTTTTACTCATCCTACATCGTCACCTTGGCCCTCTCACAGCTCTTGTCTACAAGACATGATTGCGTCCGCCTTCTTGTACGGTACAGCTAGTCCCTCCGTAAAAACATGCCAGCTTTTATGATTCCACAAATCTGAATGTGATTCTTGCTTGTCCCTCCACACATGAGCCAACCGATGAAGCTTGGGTGTCGCAAACTCCCAGAGTCCGGGAACAGGACAATCGGCTATTTTTCTTCTATACCGCGCGAGGTGAGATGCGATATCTTTGCATAAAAGAGTACTGTCATAGGGTGATGGGAAACGGAGCAACCCCTGTTCGTGATACTCTGCCCCCCCATGTATCGCACGTACGCATAGAAGAAATCGACACGACAAGGGGATTGTGCAACAAGACTTAGGTTCGCTTGTTTGTCAACAGGCGTTCGCAGGAGTGACCATGACATATTAAACCGGCAAGTCAAAATTAACTGTGCCTAATATACCCTGACTGAATAGAATGTCTGATTCATTTGTGTAATTAAAACATAGGTTGTGAAAACGGCTCGCCGCATCAGCTAAAGGCAAGGGCATTCAAGTCCAATGAACATTGTTTCTTTTTGCTCCATGGTTTTTGATGAGGTATCAAATTACGACAACAGTCTCCAACACGTCAGCACAATCAAAACAGCGTCTCGTCAGTCCTCCAGCTCGAGCACGGACAGCTAGCCCGCGAGCGATGTTATCCTGGAGCAAGCAGACAAAGGTGCCGACTTCTGATCGTGAGCAACCAAGAGGGAAGCAACCGGGGTAAGAGTGCTTTGGTCCTACTCCTCGCCCTCGAGGGGAGCCTCCTCCTCGTACTCCTCCTCCTCCTCGTCAACACCAGCATCCTGGTACTGCTGGTACTCCGAGACAAGATCGTTCATGTTGGACTCGGCCTCAGTGAACTCCATCTCGTCCATACCCTCACCAGTGTACCAATGCAAGAAAGCCTTGCGCCTGAACATGGCAGTGAACTGCTCACCGACACGCTTGAACAGCTCCTGGATGGCGGTCGAGTTTCCAATGAAAGTCGACGACATCTTGAGGCCGCGCGGCGGGATAGAGCAGAGGGCGGTTTGGATGTTGTTGGGGATCCACTCAACAAAGTATGATGAGTTCTTGTTCTGGACATTGCGCATCTGGTCCTCGACCTCCTTCATGGAAACCTTTCCACGGCTAGTAAGGGGTGTGTTTTGTTAGCTGGCGTTCAAGTTCTTGTTGGCTTTCCCCAGGGGAAGCCAGGGGAAGTGGTGCTACAGTAGCCACTTACAAGATGGCGGAGCAGGTCAGGTAGCGACCGTTCCTGAAGTCTGAAGCAGCCATCATGTTCTTGGGGTCGAACATCTGCTGGGTCAACTCGGGGACGGTGACAGCGCGGAAAGAGTGGGCGCCGCGGCTGGTCAACGGAGCAAAGCCAACCATAAAGAAGTGGAGACGAGGGAACGGAACCATGTTGACGGCAAGCTTGCGGAGATCAGAGTTGAGCTGGCCGGGGAAACGCAGACAGGTGGTGACACCAGACATGACGGCCGAAACCAGGTAGTTCAGGTCGCCGTATGAGGGGTTTGACAGCTTCAGGGTGCGCATGCAGATGTCGTACAGAGCCTCGTTGTCAATGCAGAAGGTCTCGTCTGAGTTCTCGACCAGCTGGTGAACCGAGAGCGTAGCGTTGTAGGGCTCAACGACGGTGTCGGAGACCTTGGGCGAGGGCACGACCGAGAAGGTGGCCATCATACGGTCAGGGAACTCCTCGCGAATCTTGGAGATCAGCAGAGTACCCATACCGGCACCGGTACCACCACCCAAAGAGTGGGTGATCTGGAAGCCCTGGAGGCAGTCGCAGCCCTCAGCCTCGCGACGGACGACATCGAGAACCTGGTCAACCAGCTCAGCACCCTCGGTGTAGTGACCCTTGGCCCAGTTGTTTCCAGCACCAGACTGGCCGAAGACGAAGTTGTCGGGGCGGAAAAGCTGGCCGAAAGGACCGGCACGGACGGCGTCCATGGTACCGGGCTCGAGATCGACGAGGACGGCGCGGGGAACATGCTTGTTGCCGGAGGCCTAGAGTGAAATGGGTATCAGACTCGGGTGTTCGTTTCGAAAGGTTTCGTTGGACAGCAAATCGCTGCCGCTTCAAAAGCAATATCGGCGTCGACATACCTCGTTAAAGTACACGCTCATGCGCTCCAGCTGGAGCTCAGAGGTGCCATTGTAACTGTATTATCGACCAGTGTCAGCAATGTACAGGTAGTTGGAAGTAGACCTGGCCGGTGGTAGGCCGGATGGAAAGAAAGTAGATGCACATACACGCCATTGCTGTCGAGACCGTGCTCGCTAGAAATAGTCTGCCTGTAGAATTATTTAGCAACGGACGACTTGAGGCGAAAGTCATCGGCGGATCGAGGTTGGGCATACCAGAAAGCAGCACCAATTTGGTTGCCCTGTTGTTTTGAAGCGACGAGATTTGGTAAGCCCCACTACCCTGAACAGAATATCAAACAAACTTGGGATGTAGGAATTAGACTTACGCATTGGCCGGTCTGAAGGTGAACCTGTATGCAAGAAAATGAAGTTCCAGGTCAGTCACGGTGGTCACTACAGGCGAACGACGCGTTGTAGTTCGGCAGTATTGAGGTCAAAACAAGACCCAAGCTGAACATTGATGATGGTGGGGGTACACTTTTTTTTTTTCTAGCTTGATACACTCTGTTGCGCTTTCGAGAGCTTTGGGATAAGGGGTTTGGACTTACAATCTCACGCATTTTGGCGGTTTTGCAAGTTTGTTTCTGATGTTTATGGGAGCGAGGCGGTCGAGAGAGTGCGAAAGTGAGTTGAGAGATGCTTGCAAAGGTGGTGTGTTTGTGAAGGAGAGGTTGCTTCCTAGCGGTGGTGGGTTTTCTTTTAGTGGGGAGGGAGGGAAGAAAGGGGACGAAAACGGGGTCGGGATTGATTTGTTGATTTTCGGCTGTGGGAAATTGTTCACCGCCGCCTGCCCCCCAGAGCAGAGAGAGCCAACGAGCCAACGAACCGCCGCCGGTAGGCTCCATCCAAAGAAGCGTACTGTACCTTCCCACGCCTAGACCCTTGTTGACATGGGAATGCATGGTCTGTGCTAGCTGCAACGGGCCAATCATCCGGCAGTTAGTGGGGCAAGCGCGCAGGGACAACAAGCTATCATCTCTCAAGACGTCTTGTTTGATTGGACACGACGCTATTAGCTAATACACTCGACCCTTGCCAATATCAACGGTGAGCCGCAAATCCGCCTTTTCACGGTTGTATCGCAAACATCAAACTGATAATGAAAAGGCAGCCCGTTGCATTTTGCCACCAAAATCAAACGTCGAGACACTAGATTATGGTCTGCGACTCAAATGTCGTACCCTGGGCTTGTGCGAGGTGGTATATGTTAAAGAAAAGCATCATTCATTCGGCTCATGTTAACTGCAGATCCCCCCCCGGGTTGGCGCGAGCCTGACGCTACCTGTCACTCTCCGTTAGCGGGTCGCTAACAAGGTACCTACAGTAGACTAGCTGCATATTTTGTGCATTATGTTAAGCACCTCACTCGCCTAACACTTGTAGAGATCACTTGTAGAGAGATGAAAGTATGGTCCTCACACCGATTATACGATACCCTGGGTAGTCTAGTGTACTTTAAGTGACCCTGCACTAATCCCCGACTCGACCTACTAGGGGCGTTTGCCTAATTCTGCATAATGGGTTGCATGAACGCCACCTCTGCAGTTGTATATACATACGTCTTTCTTGTGGATGGGTATCTGTATATCTACGCTTGACCAATGAGGCCAATGTTGACATTCGAGATCTCCCTTGTGCGACGAGCAGAGTTTTCGACCTGACATAACTTCACTGTGCTTTTTAGCGCTGAGTGTTGCCAACATATACGCAAGAAAAACTAGAATAATGCCTCGGGTCGAGCATATAATTAGGGATGCACGAGTAACGTATAAGCTGCAGCAAGCACTGGAGGGAAGACTGCAACAGGGGAACAACGTTCGCTCATCCGCAGTATTACCAATATTAAATCCCCAAGGTTGCCGTGAACTTTCACGTCCGCCAGATACACGAAGCATTTGGATCGTTCGATAATCTGGGCGGTACCTCCAAACCTCCCGGCTGGGAATTATCCTTGCCTGATGTTTAAATGGTTACTGTTTATGGAATATCAAGTCGGACAACTTTCGCAGTGATCCAGCACTGATTCCACGCAGGGTGTTCCTCATAAATCCAATGTGTGGTCTGCCGGGGTTACAGTATGTTACGTTGAATTTATTCCTTTTCCTGCAGAAATGATGGCATTTTACCCGACGCTCATGTCTAGCTGGCCCATTGGTTTCTAAGGTGAGCAATTTTCGGGGCAAACGACAAAATTAATCGAAGGACATATAAAGGCGTAATGCATCGGAAACCTCCAACATATCATCGGGCAATTTGATCTCTTCACGGGTCCCGAGGAGATAGAGGGGGAGTTCGGCATGTCGGCCAATCCTTTGGACATGGAACTAGATGAGACCTACAAAGTAGATTCTCTGCGCCGAGAACTGCAGCGGATCGAGAACCCACCCATCGCACCGGATATTACAGATCTTATATAGTCGCTTCTCGTTTTGGACGAGACGAAGTGGCCGACGGCAGAAGAGACGCTGCGATACTCGTTTCTAGTGTAAATCTGTACCAGGCAAGTTTGAGGTTATTCGTGTGGTATACCTTGCCAATTCCCGCTATACGACGGCGTCAAAACGATGATTTATCCTCCGCTTTCCATTACCTTTTCGGTTATCCTTTTGCGGCGAGTTTAAAGAATGTTAGGTTTACTGCTTTCGTTCCCACTCAACAAAAGAAGGCCATAAATCCTAGACACACAATCAGGGCATTGATGCCTAGATGACCGGAGATATGTTAGCAATACCTTGTCTAGATTCTTGGTCATACTCACATGCACTGACACGGGTTCCCTGCCTAGCACAGACTTGGCCGCGCCAGAATGCATCGGTCCGGCAGTGGCTTGTATAATACACTTGATATCTTGTCCATCCACTTAATGATAATTTCACATGGACTACTCCAGCATTTGCAGTTGAACGTGCAGCCAATATTCACTACACTAGAACATACAGGGGAGGAACCCCCCCCCCCCCCCCCCCCCCCCCCCCCCAAACGTCATAAATCACCCCATCCTCTAGAATGAGTCCCGATATTGGGCATCCGGTGGATGTCCTACGTGAACCTGTCCAGACGCATCACGAACAGCGCTGCTAAACAAAGACAGCAAATGAATGAAAGCCTAGAACCCAGATCCTCCAGAGAACGTTGATCCCGCTTGTCTCCCCTCGTTAGTTTGCTAATTCGTAAAGAGACGACGGAGAGAAAGCGACATGTCATCTGCAAAGGTGCCCAATCCTGCCCGCATTTCGACTTGTACCAACCTTATGAAAACGAACCAATACAAACGATCAAAAGCATTCTCCAGTGGGACAAAGAGCAACAGAGCGTGGAGAACCAAGAAACCCGTGACGCGGCGTCTTACCGCTGCACTGATAGATCAAATACAGCGGCGTTTCTCCATCCTTTGCCAGAGACAACCGCATCGCCTGGTCACGATGGCAGACATGGTCGTTAACCTAGGTATCAAAGCAAGCAGGGATTCAAACAGCCCATAGAAGCACGGGGCACGGTGGTTGCAGAAGACGTTTTGCGCCATGGAAAAGACGTTATAATTGATGTCTTCCTCTCTCTTCTCTGTTTATTTCTTTCTTGCGGCGGCCTTGGATCGAGTCTTCCTTCCGACCGCCATTCCGACGCGCCGGGTGACAAGTCCACATGTAGTGGCATCACCGCCAACCAATCCATCAACAAATGGTAGTTTATTCCTCTGCATCTCTCGGCCTTTGGACTCATGTCGTCCTTTCAATCTTACCACGACTTCTTCATACGTATCTCCGCCCCACCAACATGTTTATCATGCTATCCCAGCAAACTGTTTACCCATTTCCCTCCATAATTTTTTGTATACCCTTGAGCGGAAACAATAAGCCACGATAAGGGAAAGCCGAACAAATACAGCTATTGAACCCAGACAAGCCATGCGGACGAGAAACAACACCAGCACCCAAAAGAAAAACAAAACAAATGCGAGCGAGAACGAACCGCCAGGGCTAAAAGAAGTATTATAAGTGAGGCATGCCCAAAAAACAAACGAGAAAAGTACCACTCTTTATGCAACCCGGCTAACACAAGAAAACAAACATGATAGGCAATAGGAAAGAATAAGAAACTAACCCCCATAATCTTTAATCTTTGTCTCGAATGATATTCGTACATATACAGTATGGCGTTATCAGTGAGTAAAGAGGGCCCCATGAAGGGGTCGTCTCCCGTGACCTGCGGTCTCGGCGGCATCCATCTTAGGAGTCATCCCATTCGGCGCGACTTCAGCCCTTGAATCGAAATGGTAACGACCATGATCGAGCAATAAGCGCCCGGGCCACTGGATTTGGGATAAAGTGTGCGTCGATACACACAGTGGTGTGTTGGGGGTGGTCGACAGATAGTTTAAAATCAAAGATGGATCAACACCTCCTCGCTGCCTCATTAAACGTGGATGATCCATCTCAACTATTCGGCTCAGCTCACAGTCATCATCTGCATCCGCTGGCTTATCCCGTTGGCAGGGGATCCTCTAGATTCAATCGACGGGCGCCCGCCGTTCACCGAGTTGTTGCTGTGGCTCTTCAGCAGCCTGTGGGACTTTGGAGGGCTGGGAGGTACTGCGGATGGGTCCGTAAACACTCGCGTGAAGGCTGGACTGCCATCACGCCTCAGGTGCTTTTCACGCTTCGGCGTGCTCACCGGACTCTGTGTGAGAAGTTCTGCTCGGCGAACAATGTCGGAAAGGTTGTGGAATAAAATGTTTGCCTGTTTGACAAGCTCCTGGAGGCTATTCGTGTCGAAGAAAAGCTCCGAGTTGCTCCCTGCAGCAGTTCTCTTAGGGGTGCCTTTGACAGGGGCGGACGAAGACCGGCGCTGCTGTTGCATGGCCTCCATGACTGATGAAATCATGGCACTATCCGGTGTATCCGTCTCGCGATCGTGGTTGGGGGTTGCCGGCCGCGATACTTTGCTCTCGTCAGGCAAAGGCCAAGATCCGCCAAATATGTCATCCTCAGGAGCAAAGACGGATCGCCTGCGGACAACCTCGCGCTCGCGCACTACCGCTGTCTTTGACATATCTGGCATTGGTAGCATGGCTACGTCCCCTGGATAGCCCACAGCGTCAGAGTCGAAGCCTTCGTCTACAAACTGGTCGTTGGTCGACGCCATGTCAGATCTGTTAGAGCCTTCGACCTCTTCGACCAAATTGATATCTTCGTCCTCATCGGGAGATGCCAACTTGATGATGTTCTCAGCCTCTCGCCACATGTCAGTAGATTCGTCCATCAGCTTCAATTCCCGACCAAGCCGACATAGACGCTTGAGGCCATTGACCAAAAGGGACAGCTCCCGAATCTGGCCGGAGTGAGCTTTGACGGTGGGCTGCGTCGCCTGGATGGATGCAGGAACGATCATGGCAAATGAAGACATCGACATGTCTCCTTCTTGAGGACTGGCCGGACCCTCATCAAAGTCAAAGTCGTCCTCCCAGTCTTCGCTGACATTCATTGAACCTGATGCCCAAGTGCGGAACTTGTTATTAGTTTTGACAGTCTCGGGAAAGTCAGGAACGACAGGAACGCTCTGACTCCGGACGTGTGCCACAGCAGGACCTTTGCGGTTGGATGCCCGACCACCCCTGGAATCCATCTCCTGCTTTCCATGCACCGTTTTTGGTCGCGGAGAATGCCCATCCATGTCGAGTCTCTCGTAGCTGGGCGGTTCACTCCAGTCAAAGACATTACTTCGTGGCCTTTCCGGCCGCTCGCTTCCGGCGTCGCTGCGAGCAAAGTCGTAGTTGCTGTTGCCGCTGATATCGGACAGAGCGACCCGGAGATTTGGGCTAGCTCCCCGCAAATTCATCGAGGTCAGCGGGGGTGACAGCTGGTTTGAGAGACCGTTCTCATCGTCTCGTGCCCAGTCGAAGTCATCGTCGTCGTCTAGAGACATGCGGCCAATATCGCGGTTGGCGAGCGAGATATCGATAGTCCGTCCATTAAGCTTTCTGGAAATATCGTCGCAGCCCCTGAGGTCGATATCATCCTTGGGAGAATCGTTGACTCGCATTGGGGTAGATGCTCCCTCGTCCTCCTCCATGATCTTTGTGTCGCCATCCCACGACCGACCAAGAATTTCTTGGATGGAAAGACGCTTAGTCTTGGAGTTACTTGCTGTGCTAGGCGGTGACTCGTCAAACATGGACTCCAGTGGAGTGTTGACATCCCTCATGCGAGCCGAGCCTGTTGTGCGAAACGAGTCATACAGAGTATCACTCTTGAGGTCTGTGTCGTCATCATCCCCAGATAAAAAAATCCGCATTTCAGAGTCGGACCCCGCTAGAGTAGACGCCCTCTCGTTGGAAACATCACGACTGTGGGGTGTCAAAGCAAATCGCGATGGCGACGACAGAATGGGGCTGGGCTGCAACGAGTGCGAGTACTGCATATGCGTCTCGGGTCTCCGGGGCGACGTAGTAGCAGTCGGGACCCCAAATGGATACGGGTCAAAGTTGAAGCTCGACAGCGGTGAGGGTGTTGGGAGAGGAGAGGACGAATTTCGTTGGCGAGTGGTTGCGCGAGAGGTGTGCAATGATGTAGGCGTGTCTAAGATCATGGGTGTGCCTGCATGGTCCTTAACAGGAAATGCGGGCGGAGAATGCGTGTGCACAAAATCCTGCTTGACGCAAATCTGAGGCTGAATTGGGGAAGTGGTGCGAATTGGCGCTGACACAATCCGTCCGCCTCCACTTTTCTGGTTGGAGCCCCTCTTCTGGCGTCGTATGCTACCTGTCTTGGAAATCCAGCTAGTTGGAGAGCTAAAGTGCATCGAAATCGACCGTCGCGGCCGTTTCGAAGGCGTTTCTTCGGGGCTGCCCGATGGGCCATTTGATTGGGTTAATGGAGAGTCGGCCAAAGCGCTTGCACTAGCTTGATCTACGGCAAGGGGTTTTGTGAGCGGGGAGGGTGTGGCGGTGGCTGGTACAAGGTTCAGCGGATCCGGAGAGTTTGGTGCGTTCGTGCTCGTCATCGTGGCTGTGTTGATCAGATATGCACGTGGCATGCTCCCCTTGCGTACATGTAAACTCTTTCTGGGCAGCAGACTCTGCCCTGAACTGGCCTCGGTGAATGTCTCGGAGCTCCCTTTACTACCCGAAGCGACCATGACTCTCGAGTGGAAAAAGGAGTCCCAGCTCCACATCAATGGCTCCTCCTCCGGGATATCGAGCGGTGTCCTCGTCGACAGACTCGGTCTCCTACTCTGTTCGAGGGAACATATGGGCGACGCAGACGGCATATCCGGGACAATCTCCTCGAACTGCATTTGTGCTAACGTTGCTGACCTCTGATGGCTCGTGGCTGGCCGGCGTAATGTAGGAATTTGGGACCGGGATCCTCTCCTTGATAATGTCCCGCTTTCTTTGGCATCGGTCTGCGTCGATGAAGGGGAGCGCTTCACCAGCTTGTTTGGAGCTATTTGAGACGGCGGAGCGGAAATCGGTGAGAGTGTAGGGCCGCCGTATCCGTGCACCCAGCTCTTGAATGAAGACGAGTCGGGACCTAGGCTGGATCTTGGGCTGCCCTGCTGTGATATGGGCCGCAACGAAAGGCGACGCATCCACGACCCATTGGAGGATATAGAGTCCCGTAAGCTCTCTGCTATCGGCGGGGGAACACCTTCTCTTTGCCTTGCAAACGACGGTCTCCTGCTCCTGGTTTTAGGGGGTGTGGTCTGTGACGGAGCTTGGTTCGAATCCTGTGATGAACGGGTTACATTTGCGGCAGTTGACGCCAAAGGCAGGGGTGGTGGTCTCGAGGCCGACGTAAAGATCCGGTCATTCGTAGCTCCAGTCGCCGTTGCGCTTGTGCTGGGTCTTGTGCTGGGTCTTGAGAAGCCTCGTAGGCTGCCATACTCGAGAGTCAACTTTCTCTTGTGGGAGGGCGGTCTTGGAGGTGTCGGCTCGGAGGGCTGAGCAAAGACCAAACCAACGGCGGCCGCGGCAACGACCGATCCGGTGCCAACGATCTGTAGGTAAACACAAAAGCTGGTAAGAATCGACTCAAAAATGAAAGATAGCAAATAGCCTTGAGCGCAACATTATGGATCTGCGTAGTCTTGGGCTGAAAGTCGCGTCGATGGGTACGGCAACTAATGCCCTGACAAGCTGCTGCAGACAGATATTACACCAATCACTGAACTTTCTATGCTGGGCCGAGCCAGAAGTGAGGGTATTCGGTAATTCAAGGGATTCGGTGGTCAAGAGCCGGAAGCGGACGTCAGGGAGCGAATCTTTTAGTTTGGACTTGGTAGAGTCACGGATAACGGTCTCAATGATGCTGGGACTCCATGCCCGGGTGTTCTTTTTTCATGTAGATAATGACTAGACGTCCTCAAACTTACACTGGGCACCGCGTGCATCTTGACGGTGCAATATCAGATCGATGGATGACGGCCGCGGAGGTCAGGGAGTGGGAAGCGTAGCTGGCGCTGGCGCTGCTGCTCAGTGGTCATTGGATCATAAATGGCATTGTAGATTCGTGACGTGACGCATTAAGAACGGACGGGTCGATCGTGGGTTCTCGTTGTTGTCGTCGTTTCTTCGTTTTGTTGGTCAGGTCCTGCCCTGTAATAGGGAGGTTCTTTTCCGTCGTTTTTGTTGTACTCGGTGAGCTTAAGGGTCAAGGAAACATACAACAACACAAAAAAAAACCCGTCTACAGGAAAAAGAATTGACGGAAAGACAACCATGGACAGACCTGACTGGTGGTTGACTGCTGCAGCTGAGAGCCAGGAATGCGGAGTGCAGCTCAGCAGGAAATTGTTTCCATTGCAGCCCGCTCAAGTTCGGCGCTTTGGCACAGTGCAGTAGCGTCCGTTGAATGAGAGTCAGTCAGTGCTTGCTGCTGCGGGACTGGGAGTGTTGCGTCGGGTCTGTAGGTATGGATGGATAGATATTGCCTGGTGGATTTTACTGGTCACTGATAATTGGAACAACAAACAAGTGCACGCATTCTGGTTGGACATTCAGGGCGAGGTGGAGTCCCAAGTCACGGTTCCCGACAGGCACGGCACGGAGCAGGGATAGGTCGGGCTGGCCGTGGCCTTCTTTTCCCCTCTGCTGCGTTGTGAATGTCAACAAGGACAAGAGACGAGTTTGTTTTGGTTGTTTCCCAATCCGTAAAGTCGACCTTTGAGGGCGGCCGGGCTGGTGACCCAGGCTGTCAGAATTTGACCACGTTCGCTCGACCATACAGTCCGAACCGATTGCATGAATATCAAATGCATGTACATGCCATCTTAGTTTTTTTTTTTTGTCTTTTTTCTCGCTGGTACAAAACATTGGCCCTCTCTTTTCTTGCCAATGTCTGCTCCTTGGGTCTGCCAAGGCTTTTGGTTGGGTCTTGATTCTTGAACAAATTTTCTTCCAGAAGGCTTCTGGCATGTGTTGTAATTTACTTCCAAAACAAGCTTGGGGTGTCCCTACCATATCCACTGGCAAGCTAGGTACAATGGGGCCAGGAAGACCAGCGCCAATCTTGTCCCAGGATCCAATCCCATTTGCTGGCTCCAAATTTCGGAGTTGGGTTGCGTCAAAAAGCCCCAGCGCTGGGCTCGCTAATACCACACCAGCGAAATCTCACACGTCGGTCTCAATTGGCATTGCTTTTGATCCCAATTTTAGGAGTGTTACCGTGCAAGGTCACGAACCAACGGGCGTGCCTTCTAAGTTTATCGATGAGTCTATTTTACCTTTTTTTCTGCTGCTGTTCGATTCCTTCAACCAGCAGAAACCCCTAATTCTTAGGTTGAGAGGTACAATCCGCAATTCATTGAACGGCCAGCCTGGCAGCTTTTACTTTTTAATCATGTCTCTCCCGTTTTCTCGTGTCTCGTCTCGTCCCAATCCATGGCTCGCAGTGATCGATCTGAGACCCTGGAACTAGCACCGGAATGAACTGTGAGACCATAATTACATTTTGTACCGTATCCGCCAAGGTAAGTCACGGTCTGCAGAGGTCATATCAGCAGCAAGGGCTGAGCCACGGTTAACGCCGCCCTGTAATATCGCCAAATCGGGGATCGCCACCCTTTTTTGGAAACCGATGCTGCCCTCTAGATCGAGCGCAACAGGCGGTGACGAGGGGGCAAGGCAAGTGACTGTGGTAGCTCCAGAGAAAAGGGCCCGACCGTCAGCGTGCCAACTAGGCTGCCTGCACGACCAAACAAGATAAACAAAACAAAATATCCACGACCGCTCGGGCTGATGCACCCTGCGATGCGAATGCCATGCAGGATTAGGCCGCTGAGCTGCACTGAGGCGACGTGACTACGGAAGCGAGGGGTGACAACGGCGATGTGCTCGCACGGTCTAGCTACTTACTTGGCAGAACAAAAGAGCTTGCCTTCCATTACACGACCTATTGTTTGGCGGGAATTTTATTTTTTGCCTTTCTCTCGTGCTTTGCTCCTTTTGACGTGACCCAAATTACCATGCATTTATGCATGCTACCAAATAACAGTACAGTACGCGCGAGCTTGAGCTGACAGGCTATTATCACGTCGCCTTACTGTACGGAGCACGTATTAACTCTCGCTTGCGCATATTGATGCATGATCCTAGTTCGACAAGCTTGGTGCTCTTGCATTTTGACCAACGAAATGGTTGGCATAAACAAGTCCAATCTGACGCTGCATCCATTCTAATTCCGTGCAGGGCGGGCTGATTTCCAGGGCGAGTCACAACAAATTCCCCTGACGTGGCTGCACGGTCTACATTGATATGTATATTGAATCAGCTACCAGGCTGGTTGCGGAGCTATCTTTCGACTTCATTTTACTTTGTAGGCTCTTCTTCTACTTATTATTCCTACATTCGGTCTAATACCCATCTGAATACTTCTTCACCGTCTTTTCATCATTTCTTTTTCAATTGTATCCCCATTTCCTTTTGGGTGTTTTTCTCTCCGACGGTACTCGCTAGGAACTTTTGTACGTATACGCTTTCTTCAAAGGAGCAGGTTGCTGAATTCTTGATTTTGAGCGAGGGACAAACCCTGCCTATACAAAATGAACAGCCAAAATAAAACCGGCGAACGGGCGTCCACTCCTTATATCACGGTCCACTTATGCATAATACACCAACTTCCTGGCAGCCACAGTGAGTCCACCACAGCGGCCTCGAGAGACAACAGAAACCGCACACGGAATAAGAACCCGCGCGGGAGTAACGCCTGAATCCGGGTCTTTATCCCGCACACATGGATGTCATCACATCACGCCTCTCTCCCTTTTTCTATATTTTTATTTTTATTTTTTTTTATCCCTCTCTTTTTCGCCTGTTCCTCCACTCATGTGCCCACCCGAGACGCGACGTCAGCAAGAGAGACAACTGGACGTCAATAGTGTGACTGGCGTCGTCCTGATCACCCGAGCCGAACCCAGTGAATCATACTCAATAGTCGACTTTTCGGGTGGCCCCTTGCCCTAAACTATTTGTTGCGTCTTTTGATTTTGTGCCGTGTTTTTGACGCTCTCTTGCATTCCCCACAATTTACCAAAGGACAATGGGCAAGCGCCTGGCGCCTAAGTGCATCGAATCAATCCCAATCGATTGTTTTTGACGTTGACAACCCAGGGTTGACATCATCTGCAGACCAATGCTTGTACAAATAAAAAAATAAAATAAAATAAAAATCCCTATCTATAATTCAACGAGGAGCCAAATAAGGCGTCCCGCAGCAGCCTTGTAGCTTTTTTTATTTTGTGTCATTTAGCTTTGTAAACTGGCAGCGGGTTCTTGCATCCCATAGCTTTCCGCTACACAATACATATCTGCTACAGCCTCCTGCATGCATGTCTAGTTTGCGCTGTACACACAAGGATACAGAGCAAGGCGCAGGATGCGTATGTCAGTCAGCCATATGCTGCACCCCTGGCGAAAGCCGAGTATCATCCGTTCCCCTTTGTCCCTTGATGTGTTCGACGAGGCACAGAACAAAGCTACAGGAAGCCTCTTTGTTGGTCGACCTACCCTTTACCGAACCGACGGGAAAACCGTCCGAGTGCAGCGGCTGAATTGGTCCCCTAAAAGCGAATGGCCTGGTCTCACACAATCATCATTATTATTCCCAAGTACTACTGCATGTGACATGCAGCCACTTAACCTCAGCGAATCTTGCCCCCCGCGCAGTTTGTCTTGGATCTGTGCCGCTAAGTGCCCTATCTGAATTCAGCTTTCAGCCTCTTTTGGTAGTATGTTCTGCGTTTATCATATCGTTTCTTGTCTTGTATGACGGAAGAGATCTTCGTTGTCTTGTCGTACAGGACAGGGCGTCAAGACGGCCGAAGTCTTTCCCCCTTTATTGTTTCTTACAATCGGCGACCTTGAGGAGTATTGGTCCATCCACTACAACTCTATCATAGGCGAGGTAACTGTATATAACTACCATGCTGAACAATCCCAGGGCAGTTTAGTCTCAAAAGATGCGGATGGCCGTTTTCGAAGTTTCTCTTGATCGTCCTGATACAAGAAGAAAAAGCCAGAAAGAAAATCGCCGGGTAGTATTCCGTTGGCCTTGAAAACAGAACACCGCCGCGGAAAGGATTTGGTAACCAGTAACCTGTCGCTTGAGTGGGTCTGGTACGTCTTCACCATCCGACCGACTGCTACAACCCGGGCACGGAAGTAAGGAAAAGGCTATATCAGTTTCGAAAGGCTTGTCGTAAGACCGGGGAAGAATAAATGGTACGTTATCACATTTTCTTTGGCTCTCTCTTTGTATTCAAGGGTCACATAGGCTCGGGTACGCACGCGACTACAATTGCCGGTGTACTGCTTCTATTATTGCTCAGGCGGCAAGGCGCCAGGGACGGTTATATTTTATCCCTTTGCCCCCCATCCAAGCGGGCTGAGCTAAATACCCGATTGGGACGCCCAGCGTCTGCACCACCGTGTAAGGAGCCGGCATCTGCAAAGCACGGCATCAATCACAAATGCGGAATAAGAAGCGAGGCCACACGCAGGGTTGTACTGAGTGGCGATGAAGGAAAAGAGTAACGAAAAAAATAAAAATAAAATAGAATAGCCCTGACCTGAAACCTGTGGGAGCGAAGTGTGCACCATCATCCCACTGTTTTTTGTTTACTTTCCCGTGTAGCATTGGGGTTTTCTCCAAAACAAAAGGAGGGGGGTTCGGTCTTTTTGTCAGGACTCTGCCATTTTCGCTGTCTTTGTAAACAAACAAAGGCGACCAGGGCTGGAGGGCCACCGCCCCCGAAAGGATGCAACCCGTGACAAAAAAAATCCTTGCTTGATCGGTACAGGCTGGAAGAACTAAACCGTAGTGAGTTAACTATCTCGGATGTTGCAGGTTTGTTTGCGTACCATCGCGCCATTCGAGATGCGTCGCTAGCCCCTTGACCAAGGCGAGCAAAACCAAGGCACACGCACAAAAGACGCGTCCTCGCCCCCCTCCCAAGACCCAAGAGCCGATAACATCGGATCCGCGATCGGAGGGTGGGGTCTGATTGTCGTAAAGAAAAGCCGGGCTAAGGTCGCCGCCGTTCAAAACCCGGGGCATCCCCGCAAAGTGAGTAAAATTTACCATGGATCAATTTTACTTTGTACATGATAATTGTTACTTTTGTTAAGTTGTATTGGTCAAAGTAGTGACTGGGTTTAATTCTTTTTTTAATATTTATTTTCTTACTATTACGTAGTAGTTGACACGTCTAGCGGCCCGGGCTCTCGTGTTTGTGTATTTGCAGGGATTGGTCGAGTAGGGGGACAAAAAAATAGGGAAGGTAAAAAAAGCCTTCCTCCATCTCCGCCCTCGGGTTTAGTAAAGGTAGTTTGGGTTGCCACTGTTACTCCTCTATAAAATGTGACACCAGCGGCACATACGAGTCTTGGCGTGAAAACACCTCCCTCCACCGGTTAGTCTGTATGAAGAAACTTCCTTGTTCTGGTTGTCAATTTTCCGTTGCCACGTCCGGGGTGCCTGATGCAGGCGACAAAATAACACGCAACCAGGCGCGGGTAAGCTTGCATCGAAATCGTACCAGACTGCCAAGTGACGAGTAAGTAAGCAAAGCAATGCACACAATTGTGGGTTAAAGGAGGAGACATGGGATTCGGTCAAAGTTAGCTAGTTGGGTATGTTATTATGACTTGCATGGAACGAGACGATCAACGTGGGTAAACACCGTATACGGACAAGCCATGTTATCAAATTGAGACTCGGGGTTTTCGTGTTATCCATAGTACAAACTATTCTATCACTGACCAGGTACATACTTGACCAATTTCTCTGACCGAGTCCCCTAATTACTTGATCGTACCTTTCGCTTCGAAATCTTTATCAGAGATGGCGGGCAGTAGATTGATTGGCAATCAAGCATAGTTGAGCTGGGTTGCCGGTAGTCCGGGTCTGTGGGGCGTTGTTGAGGTTCTGGATTTTCGTCCAGTGTTTGGTGGGGCTGCTGAAAACACTGTTTAAATGTAACCAAGTGTACACGCAACACAAGCCACAATATGAAGGGCATGGATGATGCCCCCAATATCCAATCGTTTCAAAGTAAAGCTTTACCTAGGTAGAGCTGCAAGTCAACAAACATTCTGCACCAATCCCGAATAGAGTAAACACAACAATGACGGCGGTTCGATGGTTTCGGGTTGATAATGGAACTTTGGGGATAATGCCATAGGGTTTCAAGCAAGCGGAAACAGAACACAGGGGGAAATAACAACGTCGATATGACGACGGGATCATGCATTCTCTCTTTTACTTTTCTTATCCTTGTGCTCGAGCCCAGAAAACCATTGCCATCCCAGCCGCTCCCAACGGTTTACCCCGGATCACAAAACATTGGTGTCATGATATTAACTCTTTGACCGGATTTTAATATTATATCATAGGTGGTTTATATTACTCAATAGACAAGCAACGGTAGTGCGGCTCTCTTATCCGCGAGTCAAATATCGCAGGCTGGCGAAAATGAAAGGACTGGCGATCCTACAGTACATGTCCCGCAACAATAGAATGACGGAACCCTGCGTTCCTGTTCCCGGGTACGCAGACAGTCATCCCTGCCCGGGATAAGGATCTCGTAGTGTAGCACGCAGGAAGGTCCATAATTGACATGGGCATGGCGGTTTGAAATTCTCCCTTGTCCGCCGGACAGGAACCGGCTTGTCGGCAGAACTCGTAAGTCAGGGCAAAGGCGCGCTCGTGTGTGTGTGTGTGGTGGGCCAGCAGCCATCGCCGATGTCTCCTTTTGATCCTTGGAAGGCCAATTTTCGCTGTAAGAGGTCCATTGTTAGCTCAAAGTTGGTTTGGTGTTTACCACACAGTCTGGGAATAATACCTCGGTAGGATATTAATAATAGGAACAATGATCATAAAACAGGCAAAACTTTCCATCAGCAACAGCAACAACACCCCCGCCCGTGCCGCTGTGGGGTGCGTATGCCTCCCATACCACACAAGGTATTCGTGACCAGGGGAGAAATTGCCGCGTGCCTTTGTGCAGCCAGTGAAAGAGAGCGCCGAGGTGGCGCCTCATTCTTGTTCTTGGCTCGCGTTCCGGCTGGCATTGGATCGGCTGTCGAGCTCTGGTGGTATTATCTGACCGTCCTTTTGTCTGCAAATCTGCATGCTCTCTTGCTCGTCACTGTCACTGGCATTCGTTTCAGGGCCTCGGGATACACTTGAGATATTCAGTGAGATAATGGTTTGGTTGAGAAATATCGGCTTATTGTCTAGCTACCTACCGTAGGTAGATAAGTACCTCCCTTTGGTCAATGATTGCTTGAGAAAAGAGAATGTCTAGGAAGCAATCAGCCTTGGTGAGCTGAACTTCCCCAGATGCCACCGGCCTTATTCCGCCCATGAGACTTTCAGTGCAGTACAGGGCTCATAAAAAGTGGCCGTCAGATGGTGTGTGGTTGCGCGTAACCATTGGCTGGTATGAACTGGGTTGGGTTTGACGTGAGAATCTCGCGTCATTGGGGAAACCTTCCTTGTTGGACCGGAATCTTTCTCTGCTGCATAGCCAAGAGTTTTGTCAATAGTTTGAGCAGGCGAGATTGATTCGAGACAATTAGACGTCGTTCAGCAATGATAGGACGCCATATTATAGCATATTATCGCAATCGCCAGTTGCACTGTACGGCGCCTAATAGGGAGGAAAATAAGCGTTGAGCTGTGTCGAAGCTGGGATTATCGATTGGTTGGCTCCGTCCACCTAAACGCTGGGAAACCGCCATGATCGCTGGGACACAGAGAGAGAGATTTGGCCACTGATCACTTAACATGGTATGTTCATCAAGCTGTCTGGGTATCATCCTATGCTTGATTGTGTAAAACCCTGTCGGTGAGCAATCAGTCTGTTTACGAGCCTGATGCAACTGTCATTCTTAGGATGAACAAGGGTGCGGTTGTGAGTTGTGGCTTAATTTGGATGTTTCGTGATCCAGCCAATCGAAAACCCCAGTCTTTCGATGAGCTCCAAGGGCTGGTTTCTACCCCTCTACACCACCGAGGAGCCCCACTAAAATCTTGAGCAGTCGAGATCTTGCGACAAGCTGTCAAACATCGTCAATGTTGGGGAGATAATATTGCCGCAGAAGGGTCTTATGTCAGAAGAAAACTGGTTGTTTCTTTCTCTTATAGTTTAGCCTCAGATCCTGCTATTACAGCGAGATCCACCATCACCTATCAGAAGCCTGGCTGAGACTGGGTGCAATCTCACCAGCGTTTTCAGCTCCCGCCCAATTCTTGCCAACCGAAAAAAAAAGCCCCTGCCGCGCACAGCGACGGTAATTACACCTCTGCAGCTGTTAGAATTGCGGTGCTTATCTAATCACACATCGGAACAAGCTTGATCTCCCTTGTCCCGGGTAAGCCCCGTCTTGGAACAGGAACGCTTCCGGAACTCCCGTGATTGAACCCACCGTCCTCCGGCACCGGAACTTACCTAGGACGAGGTGACACTAGGTCAGCCCCCGGCGATATGGAGACTGATATCAAGGCCATCCTCCCGAATGTGGACCCCGTCATCTCAGAGTATTCGGTAGGCTATTTGACCCACGCGTCGACGGCATGGACCGACGAAGAGGACACCGCCGGGCCGCCACCGCTGGCCGAGGCCGCATCCGTCGTTATGGAGCTCCTCCTCTCCGCTTCGGGCAACCCTGACGCTCGGCTGCAGGAGAAGATCCGCGCTCTGGTCGACAAGTGGGTGGACAAGTACTCTGAGACTAACGGATCGGCCGAGCGGCGTGGCCCCTCGGTCAAGCGTCTCGACCAGACCATCCAGGTCAGCGCCCAGCGTAACATGTCGTCCACGCTGGCTGTGTCCACCGGAGGCGTCGACCTCGAGTCTGCCAATGCTCGCAAGGTCGAGTCAAAGGTCGACCGGAAGAAGCTCGAGAAGGCAGAGCGCAAGATCGCCGCCAAGCAGAGCAAGAAGACGTTCAAGACGGTTGAGTATGAGTCCTCCCGCCTGCTCAACCAGCCCGACCCTGCCCAGTCGTACGAGGACTTTTACATGGCTGTCAACCCGCTCCAACTGGGCTCTGGGGCTGCTGGCAAGAGCAAGGATATCAAGATTGAGAACACGGATGTTTCCATCGGTGGCACCAGAATCCTCACCGACACTACCCTCACACTCTCCTATGGTCACCGGTATGGTCTCGTGGGTAACAACGGTGTTGGTAAATCTACGTTGCTACGCGCTCTATCACGAAGAGAGGTCCACATTCCTACACATATTTCTATTCTTCACGTTGAACAAGAGGTGAGTTTTAGGCAACACTCTCTTCCCAGCCGCGATTGTTTTTACCATAGTGCTGACGCTGGCGTAACTCCCCACTTGAGATTACGGGTGATGATACTTCGGCCCTGCAAGCAGTCTTGGATGCAGATGTTTGGCGCAAAGTTCTCCTTAAAGATCAAGCTCGGATCACAGAACAGCTGGCTGCTATTGAAGCCCAAAGGTCATCTATGGCCGACACCTCTGAAGAAGCAGCCAAGCTCGATCGCCAGAGAGAGGCACTCGACCAAACCCTTGGCGACGTGCAAGGTAAGCTCGCCGAGATGGAGTCTGATAAGGCCGAGTCCCGAGCTGCAAGCATCCTCGCCGGTCTGGGTTTCTCTCCGGAACGCCAGCAGTTTGCCACCAAGACCTTCTCCGGAGGTTGGCGTATGCGTCTCGCTCTTGCACGAGCACTCTTCTGCGAGCCGGACCTTCTCCTTCTTGACGAGCCGTCGAACATGTTGGACGTCCCCTCGATCACATTCCTTTCCACATATTTGCAATCATACCCGAGCACGGTGTTGGTGGTGTCCCACGACAGAGCCTTCCTCAACGAGGTCGCAACAGACATCATTCATCAACATTCGCAAAGACTCGACTACTACCGCGGAGCCAACTTTGACACCTTCTATGCCACGCGCGAGGAGCGCAAGAAGACTGCCAAGAGGGAGTACGAGAACCAGATGGCCCAGAGGGCCCACCTCCAGGCTTTCATCGACAAGTTCCGTTACAATGCCGCCAAGTCTTCCGAGGCCCAGTCCCGTATCAAGAAGCTGGAGCGCATGCCCATACTGGAGGCACCAGAGGCAGAGTACAGCGTGCACTTCCGCTTCCCCGACGTCGAGAAGCTATCGCCACCCATTGTCCAAATGTCAGAGGTGACATTTGGTTACAGTCCCGACAAGATTCTGCTGCGCAACGTCGATCTGGACGTGCAACTCGACTCGCGTATCGGCATCGTCGGCCCCAACGGTGCCGGTAAAACTACGGTGCTGAAGCTCCTGATCAGCAAACTGACACCGTCCACAGGCATCATCTCGCAGCACCCCCGCCTACGAATCGGTTTCTT
This sequence comes from Magnaporthales sp. P1609, assembly GCA_003709005.1. Classification (NCBI taxonomy): domain Eukaryota; kingdom Fungi; phylum Ascomycota; class Sordariomycetes; order Magnaporthales; species Magnaporthales sp. P1609. The sequence goes on along the minus strand of PELF01000007.1, from coordinate 1,911,442 downwards.
TGCCCAGCACCACGTCGACGCGCTCGATCTGACCGTTTCAGCCGTATCATTTATGGCAAAGACGTACCCTGGTCGTACCGACGAGGAGTATCGGCGGCAGCTGGGCGCCTTTGGCATCACGGGCACGACGGGTCTGCAGAAGATGGAGGTCCTCTCAGGAGGTCAAAAATCGCGTGTTGCATTTGCCTGTCTGGCCCTGACGAACCCGCACATCCTTGTGCTGGACGAGCCGTCCAATCACCTTGATATCGAGGCTATGGATGCCCTGTCCGAGGCGCTCAATCAGTTCCAGGGTGGTGTGCTGATGGTGTCCCATGACGTGACCATGCTCCAGACTGTGTGCACGAGCCTGTGGGTCTGTGACGGCGGGACGGTCGAGAAGTTTAACGGCGATGTCCAGGCGTACAAGAAGAGGATCGCGGCCCAAGCCGATGCCGCCGGCGTCGTGAAGGCGCATTGATCCAGGGGCTAGATTTATGGCCTCGCAGCTTAGTAAATTAGATAAAAAACCAAAAAAAAGAATCCGAAATAGCGCATGCCTTCTCGATTTTTAGTAATGTGGCTTGAAATACCGACATGACCGCCATGACTTTGCTTTTCCCGTGTAACTAGCGACGACACGTTACTGTCTCTAACTCATACGTTGCCAGCACCTTTTTAAATCACGCGTACCGGGCAAACACTGGCCGCTTGGTTGGTTTCATGTCAACAAAACTAAGTCGTCCCGTCCCGTCAGAGGCTTGACGCGTGTTGAACTACCCGATTCTGGCAATTCACATCCAGCAAACCAGGATGGATAGCGACTTTCCCAGCGTCATCTGACTATTACCTCATCGCCGGCTGGTCAGTGACTTGTCTCTTTTGAAGAAAAAAAAGGGGGGGGGAGCCGCGTCCATGCGAAAAAGCTCCTTCATCGCAATGACGAGGATCTCTTATGACCATTGCCCCTGTGATTTTAATTTGTAGCTCTAATCCGGAAGCAATATATGTTGTTCTGACTTGGCCAATATGCCATCATAACGGTCATGTGTTGTTTTATCATGCTTAAAAAAAAAAAAGACTCTTGACTACTTTCCTGCTGATAGTCAGTATGACTAGCCGGGCCCTGCGGCCGGATAGCAGTAGGTTCCCCCCATGTTGAGCAGTCACCAGTCAGTGGCCATTCTCCAGGTAACTCCCCAGGGCGTCTATTGTCGGACGGTTAAATGATCGATCTCACCAGAGTCGCAGGCGCAGCGGTTCGATGGAAGAAACAAGTCACCGACTTGGTTGAAGCGGCCAGGTGCAATGCTGCCTGGCCTACGAGTTCTCCAAACGAAAATTAGGGAGACTGGCCTAAGGCATATTGGATATACCTGAGACAAGGCCCGGAGAGTGCACTGTAGGAGATGCGAACATCCATCGAGCAAAGGTACCCAAGGTAGGTAGGTATAGGAGAGCCTTGGGGGCTAAGGGACCCAAGGAAGCAAAACAAAACTGCCTGTCCAGGTTCCTTCCTACAACAAACTCAGCATCTTAGCACCAGACTTGGTATGGACCTTGGGATTTACTTTCGGCTTCTGCAGCAAGCTCAAATAAACATTCGTCTTGCGCTGGCGTACGAGATGTTTCTACTGAGACCTTACTAGTCAGTGGTGCGTGGGGGCTCAACAGCGGGTTGCCCTGTGTTGTGGACAACCAAGACGAGGAAAGTAAAAGCGTTATCTCAGAAGCTTCAGCAAGGTTGAAAATCCTGCGTAGGCGACCAGCCAACGCGTGAGGCTGTGTGATCTATGGGCGAGTGACCTTTCAAATATTCTCTCTACTGTATTACGACACTATGGCGACGGTATGTAGGTCTCGTGCATGAGGGCAATCGTAGTACTTGGAAAACGAACAGATGATTGCATTATTTAGAATGTTGTCAGGACGGAAAGATAGTACTATAAAAACTGAGCCACGGCTGGAAAATCCGACATTCGATTATTATCCTCACACCCGAACAAAGGTGTGAAGTAAGCCTAGGAAACAAGGAGAGAGTTCCGGTAAATGTGACAGAAATCATAGAAACAAGGAAACCAAGAGCGCTGACTATGGATCTCATAATTGTTCAACACAGTCGTTACGCTCGCTCACCCATACTTTTGTTGTAGGAAAGCAGAAACATGAAAACGGAGGAAACGAAGTCTGAAGAGTCTCCCCTCCAGTTCACCCGAGCGTGGTGATGTGTAAAGCACAATAATAAAAGCAGTTCAAACAGGGGCACCGTATTGCTTAGCAAGGTTCTTGAAGTGGTCACGCTCAGCCGTAAGCTTCTCAAGTTTGTCCTCAAGCTCCTCGAAGCGCATGGCCTTGCGCTCGCGAGACTTGCGTGCAGCGAGCGTGTTGCGGGCGCGCTTCATTGCTATCGTGTCGCTTGGATCCTCAACAACGATAGGGGGCAGAGGCTTATCGCGACGGCGAGCGTTGACTCCACTGACTGAAGAATGACGACCAGACGATGTGGGCGAGTTGCCAGACTTGCGCCGGGGAGCAGGAGACGGGACAGCCTCGAGGTCCTCGGATCCCGTCGCAGGAGACTGTTGCTGCTGCGTAGGAGCAGCAAGCTCCTGCGGCAACTGAGGCGCAGCAACATTGGTATTGTTCTCCTGTGGGAAGAGCGGGAACCAAGCAGACTCGCCTGCCGATTCCAGGTCATTCCCAACAAAGTTTGGAGAAACATCGTAGCTGTCGCCAAACTCGGGAGACCCATTATATAGGGACGGCGAAGTGAGGGTCGTCAAAGCGGTCGAGTTGGGCGCCGACATGAAGTGGTCCGACAAGAATAAATCTTGCGGAGAGACGGTGCCCATCGTGCTTGCAGTCGTGGAGGCGATGTCAAAGACGCCCGTTATGGCGGGCGAGGGAAACGCCGAGGCTCCACCGCCAAAGGCAGTGAAATCCTCCAAACCAAGATCTGAAGACGATGATTGTGAGTCTTGGGAAGCTGAAGGTGGCGGAGATGGGCTCGCGGTTGAGGGAGAATATTTACCTGATGTGTTGTTCATCTTGCCTTGGATCTGGGTTACGTTTCCGGTACTTTGAGAGAACAAAGGCACAGGCGGTCGTGCGGGTCGTGCGCGATCTGCCGTTAAGGCCACAGTTGAGTTTGGTGCTGATGATGCGTAGAACTGTTTTGGGAACTGCGTGCTAAGCCGATTGGTGAAAGCCGTTGAGGTGGTCGAATGTCCTGTAGCCTGTATGATCTGTGCGACTCTTTGGTTCTGCGTTGAGGGCGAGGCAGAAGGGTGGTTACGAGAGGCACTTCCGATGGCGGAAGATTGCGAGATAGATCGGCTAGGTTGATGCGAACGCCGTGGCGTATCGAACAGAACAAAGTCCTGTTGTGGTGGCAGATGTTGATAGTGCTGTTGCGCGGATGATGCCGGCAGGCTCGGGGAACTGGAGGGAAGCCATGGTGACTGTTGTGAATCCGTGGTGAAGACTGGGACGTCTAAGCCGGGAATGGCGGCGGTAGTGAGGAGACTGGAGCCGAAGCTGTGACTAGCAGAGCTGGACTTCAGGTCGACCTTTGCAGGAGGAGCTGAAGGGTGTGACGAGTTTTGAGTGTAGAGAATATTTTGAAACGAAGTTGGGGACGGAATCGTGCCGAATGGGAGAGCGTTTAGGACCGCATTTTGGCGATCGTGAATGTGCTTGCTTTTTTTTTTTGTGGGAGTAAAATGATTTGGAGTTGGGAGGGAGAAGGTTTCGGAGGGGCTGTGAAGATTTGTGGGAAGTTAGGCACTTTTGTATTTTCTCAGGCAGAAATCAGTCTGCGAGGCCAAACCGGACCCACAGCGGGCTGTATGGAAGAGCAGGCAAGCGCAGCCTCCTGCTGGCTGACAGCCAAATGCGCTCGGTGTAACCCAGGTGGAAATTGACTTTGGTTGCCTAACGTCTTTTGCAGCTGAACGCTGCAGAATTCGTTAGCACATGCAGCAGGCTCAAAGTACCATTACAAAGTTTGTCGCTAGTGGGTTGCGCCCTGCCACGCCCTTCCCCTCTTACCATGCCAGGAGGGAAAGTGTGACTCACACTTTCAACGCTAAGCCTGATCTGGCCCGGCGTGGTCTCAAGGGCCGTGACAAAAGTGATTGGAAGCAAGGGTAGCAAAATGTCCTGTAGATAGAATTAACGACTTGCATAGTGCAAGGCGCGTATTTACAGTATTTATTGTAGGTAGCTTACAGATATCGGATTACAAGGACTCCAATTAAGCCATTCCAGTACAAACGGAAAGGTCATACTTGAGCCACAATGTTCGTCAATACTATTCTAGTCAGCCATGTCACCCACTTTGATACTGGAGCACGGTCGCGACGAGCTCCGCCTGGGCCGTCCGCCAGCCGCAACCAATCAAACTTGGTAATGGGTGCTGGACGCGACAGCGTTCCAATTGGTCAATAACTGCGAACTGGGGACAAGGGCCGCGTGTAGGTCCTAAAGTACCTCTCAGCCTGGCCATGGATTCCTAGTTGGTGCGACGGAACTGAGTAGCGTAGCAGCATTTAGTGTTCAAGAACCGCTGCCTGCCGGTTTACTTATGGGGCACCGTTGACTTGCAAGTCTGGAGGGGGGAAAAAAGTTGACAAATCAAGGCATTGGGTGTGGTCTAATGACGATTATCACAAGTACGATTTGTAAGTTTGTAGTCGTGTTGCAGCTGATTTCAGACCAGGCAACTACATTTTCATCTCGCACCTCCACCAAGGTTACAACGTAGGACTCTAGGGAAGTTTCTGAGCCTTGCATCCTGCATGGATACTACAGAGGAATTGATTACCTACCTTGCTACCTACATATGATATGCGGCTTACCTAGGTATCCAGGTAGTACGTGATGGCTGTTGTTGTTGCGGGTTAATTGGGTGGGCTTAAGGGGGCTGAGTGCGTATCCAGGCCTCGTGTCCACGTCCTAGTGATATCGTCCACCACACCCTCCATTTCATTATTATTTGCAAGCACCCGAATTGACCCGTAGGAAACCAATGGGCGCTTTATCAGCCCTACGCAATTAACGCGTGGATAGGACCAAAGAACAGAGCAACAACGAAACGGACATGGTTTTTTTGTAACCGGCCGTGCGGGATATATCAAAATCTAATCCGATCAATCAATAAGGCAATAATCCGCCCAATAATTGATCCAACCTACTCCAAGTCAGCAATTCCGGGGCAATATTTGCTTTCTCTAGGTACTGCGCCAGAATATAAGATGCTCAACTGCAAGTCAGTGGCTGAAAAGCAGAGCCGGATTTCCGCGGCGTAGAAAGTGCGTTCCGCGGCGGATCATCGGTATAAAAAAGGATTCCGAGGTTTACCGCATTAAACTTTTGAAGGATTTACGACGTATATACGAGTCTCATTCGTTGTGTCCTTATTTTCACCGTAATATGAACCTGGTACCCTGACCTGATCTGCCATTGCGGTACACGATTTACTATAGTGTTGTATGAATGTACTTTGTGCCACCACGGGGAACGTATTCCGTGCCTCGCTAGGAGTGGAGATATCAACCAACTCCACGATGTTTCAATTCTTCAATTCAATGGATTACTTTTGCAGCACCCCTTCGTTTTGTCCAAAATCCCTCGTCTATCGCCTGCATAAGTACGCGTCTGGCGAATCAAGTTGATCAATTGAACTTTCTTTCTGGCGGACGTCTCAGTTTGGCAACCTGAGAAAGTATGAGTCACTCATACTCAATTCTAGCCTGGGCTTGAAGCAAGGGGGTGGATCTGTAGGTCGCAGCTACCGTAATTATTTCAACTAGACTAAGGTCCCTTGCACCCAAACCCCGATCCCCGGATTCAATTTGGTCTTCCTTGGCGGGGCTGCGGCTTTTGATGGAAAACTCCATCGTGCAGGGTTCCAATTATTGGTTTACTTTATGTGTCTCTGCACTTCAGTCGGGGCCATTGTCGCGCCGTCTTACATGCCAATTCAGATCCCGAAGTGGCCACCTCTCTGACAAGTGGTTGTCCCCTCCCTTGTGCCAATACGTTGTTCCGCATTGAGCCATAACACAAACGGCGGACCGCGGCATTTGGAAAGTTGTTCCTTACCGGCCGAAAACATGAACACACACGCAGACAGACACGCAGACAGACTGGTATGTAAGCCGGCAAGGTCCGGGTGTATCCCCCGCAAGGCATCGTAAATCGTCCCGGGCATTTATCTACGTAACCCAACTTCTCCCGAGCCCCTATGTACGGCAGTAGAGAATTGGTCACCTGCATGCCCAGCAGTTACGCTTCCGACCTGGTCCCGTCAACGACATCGTTGTCCCGATTGGTCTTGTGATCATGCTCACATGCATCGACGGTCCAGCGTCAAGCTGAGTCTCCCCCATTCATTTCCCAATGATGAATTTATGTGCTTGGTTGACTAGCTAGGTTAGGTTGGCCTATCAAACATGGGCTCTTTGGAGGGACATGAACTCATATTCCATTTTCTTACTGCCTTGACTGTAATTAAGACGTCTATGCAAGGGGGAAAAAAAAGAAAGAAAAAAAAAAAGAAAAAAAAGAAAGAAAAAAAGAAAGAGAAGTAAATCAACGCTAACAAGAAACTAGCTCTGGTATTGGTTGCAGTGCAAACATGCGAGTGTGGGGATCACGTACGTAACCACGTAATCTCGGAACACGTAGCAAAAATTTCAACAAATCCATACGATTACGTAAATAGCTTCGGAAACTTAATTAAAATATACACTAAATTACCGTTATTTATTATATTTATTTTACCGATCGCAACAATTATTTGATTTTTATTAACATTAATTAATATTGTTAATATAAACAATATAAATAAACTAAATAAAGGTATTTAATTTGTTAGCCCCCTAATTTAAACGTTGTTACGGGCTAATAACGAAAATATTATAATAGTTTACAAAAACTTTTTACTATACCGGTACGATTAAAATTTGTAAATTATTATTACGTAAATTTTTGGAATATTTTCCGTATATTGTGGCAATTGGATAAAAAAAACCCTTACCATCCGGATTATACCGTTAATTACAACAAACTTTTATTCCAAACTATTACCCTTAAACAAAAAAAATGCAATATTGGAAAACGAAGATTTAAATAACTAAAATACAAAAACAAAAAATAAAATAACAATGTTAAAATTATAAATATTTGAAAACAAAAACGAAAACAAATTTTTGTACAATATATTCGAAATAATTGAAATTAAAACAAAAAATTATCCGAAAATCGATATAAACGTATTGGAAAACTACAATACAAAATTTGCAAATTATTTAAAACAAAAAACAATTGTTTAAAAAAACGTATAAATTATACGGGTAATTTGTAATTTTAATAAATTGAAAAAACCAATTATAGAAAAATGCCTATTAAATTATTTTTTGGAAAAATTCGGTAATTGGGAAAAAATGGATTTTAAAAATTGCAATAAAATAATAATACATAATTTTAAAAACTATTTATAATAATATTAAATAATAATATTAAACTACCGGAAAGGAAAAATAAAAAAAAATTCGCAATTTTAATTAAAAAAAACGACGAATAACTTATTATAATACCGCCAAACAAAAATCCTATCGGATAATTGGTTAAAATTACAAAAAATTACGTATAATATTAATTAGAATTTCAAAAATTAAATCCAACCGCGTTTCGAAAAAGCCCGAATGCCCGAAACAAATATTTTTAATATTTATCCACCGTTTCCAGAAAATAACCAATCCACGGTACAAAATCGATTAATAATAAACTAAAAAAAAATAAAGGAATATTCAGGTAATTATTTGTAAAAAATAATTAAATGTATACAATACCTACCAAACCCACAACCGTTTTATTACGGCCGAAAATATAACGGCGTACAAATATTTGCCATCCAAAATAATAGGTAACAAATTTTTCCCGTTTACTATATTAAAAATATTTTTATAGGTTTAAAATATAAATAATAATTATTTAAAAAAACTATATAATTTTTTCGACGAAAAAATATTATTTTTTACAAATATATGCCAAATAATATAGATTAAAATATTCTAATTAAATGCGGTTTTTCCATCGGCTTTCAAAAAAGAAAACAAATAAATATTTTTATAAATAAATGGGTAAAAACAAAATTTTTAAAAAAATATATTTACGTTTAAAAAAAATTTAATACCGAATTAATCCGCCAATAATACCATTTGGATTAAAATACAATATTATTTTATACGGTAAAAAACAACCTAAAAAATAAAAACAAAACCCCTATATAAATTTTGGAAATTTTATTTTACAAATTACAAAAATGCCCAAAAATTTTGGGGGCTAAATACTAAAGAAAATAATAATTGGTAAATAATATATTACGGATTGTTTAAAATATTCCTAAAATAAAAATAATTTTAATTTAATTTTACAAAATATTTAAAACGCTATACGGCCAATTTCGTATACTATTAAATATAAAAACAAAACGGCGCGTACAAAATTAATATTTTGTAAATTGCAAATACCAAATAATAATTTAAAATAAATAATTATTCCACCAAATAAAAAATTATTTAAATTATTTAAAAAAAAAACCGTTTTAAAAACAAACAATTTACTAAAAAAACGTATATTATATTTGCAAAAAAAAAATTACAAAACGTAAAAACATTTTAAAAAAAAAACAACGGGCAAAACGAAAACGTTGAAAACGTAAATAACGAAACCGTGGCGAGCCCAAAAACAATTGGAAAATATATATTTAAATTGCAAAAAAATCCAAACTATTTATACAGCAGTAAATTTAACTAATTAAATAATAATTACAATATTTCCGAAAATAAAAATTATTTGCAATTAGTTATTTTATAATAATATAAAATGTTAAATTTCTAACAAACGAATTTTTTAAATACAAATTATTAACTTTAAAAAATCCAACTATTATAATATTAAATAATTAAATTAATTATATATTTTTGCAAAACGAATTTAAATAAAAGAGATTTTTACCAAATATAAATACAATGGAATATTTTACAATAAAATTTAAACAATTTGTAATATTATAATATTATAAACCGAATTTATATATTAATTAACAACGTATTGAAAAATACGTATTTGATTCGAACAAAATAACGTAATTATATCTATAGGAACAATGTTACGACCACGGATTGACAGGACAAGGAAAAAGTAAACAACCAGTGGGACCCGCCGGGAACCACTGGACAAAGACAAAGGACACCAGTAGAGAATCACGTGAAGATAAAATAAGGGACCCTAACCCGATCACCAAGCGACAGTGATCGCGATCACCGCCAAAAGGGTGATCAACCCCTGTCGTAATCACTAGGGAGTGATCACGATCACTTACACGAAATGATCACTCGGCTATATAAAGACACGATCATTACTATGTAGATAGCTTTACTTCTGGATTGCTTAGCAGCAATCAATTTTATACTTTAGTTAACCTCAATATTTACTTGAGACCGATCATAACTTCACCCCCCAGTTATTGAGAACCTTGGTTATCCGTCACGACGCTCAATTGCTTCAACCCACTGTACTTTACTCTAAGAACAGGTTACCCCGATACCTTAATCGTAACATTTTGATTGCTCCTGTTCAGTACCTTGCTTTGAAGCAGACCGAGCAGTATTACCGACACGATGTCTTCCAACCGGACCACCCCTCAAACCCCTTCTACTACTAACGCTCCGGCCAGCGCTGACGCCCTGCGTCAGATGGTCGCGACCCTTCAAACTGAAAACCGTCAGCTACAGGAACGGGTTCAGGAACAAACTAACAAAGCCAACAGGAACGCCGTAAAATATCCCCTACCAACCCCTTTTGAAGGAACCCCCGGTACCTTGCAAAACTTCCTCACCGGAACTCGCGCGTACCTTTACTTCAACGAAGATAACTTCGACAACGACGCCGAGAAGGTTGCCTATGCAGCCTCACTTTTGAAAGGCGACGCCCTTGCATGGTTCGAACCAATTCTGCGAGACTACCTGGACCATGAAAAAGAAGAGAATCGTAAGGCTGAAACTAACCGCATTTTCGACGACTACGACAATTTCGAAGAAAACTTGAAGGAAGCATTCGGTAACCCCGACGAAGAACGCACAGCCGAACGAAAGCTGTCGCGCCTCGTCCAGACCAAATCAGCATCCAAGTATGCTAGTAAGTTCCGGCAGATTACAGCAAAGCTACCTTGGGGCAGGGAGGCCCTGATGGCACGCTTCTACGCAGGACTCAAAGACGAAGTAAAAGACGAGTTGGTCAAGGAAGAACGACCAAGCCTTATGTCAGAATATGTAGAACTGGCAGTCAAGATCGACAACCGCATCTACGAACGAAAGCTGGAAAGACGCGAAGGACGCAATACCTGGGGACCCAACCTACGACAAGCCAATACGGGACGTAAATACCAACACCCCAAACCACTTCGCCAACATAGTACAGCGTATGGCACCCATAGCGGACCTATGGACCTTAACGCCACCCAGCACAAAAACCCCAGGAAAGACCCCAAAAGTGGCAAATGTTTTAAATGTAACAAACCAGGGCATATCGCACGGAATTGCCCCAGCACCTCCAACCTGCAACCCGATTTTGCAGCAGGAACGGAAGGTATTGGAAACAAACCACGAGGATTTAACGCCACGACACAAGCTCCACACGAATAGATGAGTTGGACCCAGTATTACAACGACAACTGCATGGTCTACAACAGTTCAAAAAACGACGCTGGATATTACCCCCAGCAACCAAAAGGAGTACGCACCCTAGCGGTAGGATACCGGGTACCCCTTGGACCAACCAGACAGCCAATTAACTTACACCGACAAGAGACCGGATTGCCCGAACAAACGGATTCGGAGGAATTCAGCGAGGAGGAGGAACCCTTGGGTCAGACCCACCTTTTCCACAAATCCCCAAGCAACAGTGAGGAAGAGTCCAGCGACGAAGAAAATACGCCTTCTGGTACGTACGTCGCAGCAAAAGAAGACCTTCCAGGACTATATGAGAAAAAACCAATCGATTTGTACCGAGACGACCAATTAGTACAATTCCCAGGAGTACCAGCAACCTATTCAAAGAAAAACCTCGTAGGACCTGTGGACCCCACTTTCGGAAACCACCCACAAATTCTACCATCACACCCCGACCACCCAAACATCTTTTGGGCGGAGTGCTTTAGGGACACATGCGGACTCCACTTCAGCAAGAAAATATACTATAACTTCTTTCCCCGCAGATGCAAGCAAACTGGAATCCACCAGGTATACACCGTACAAGAACTACCATATTGGGAAATCAAAATTAAACTCAACACCGAACCAGCAGCCATTTTCACTCCAACGGACGGATACCCCATGGCATGCTGCAACCAACCTACATTCCCATAGTACCAGTACACGCGCAGTATCTGCAAAGTACATATGCTAGCCAAAGTTCAGGCATGGCACGAACAACGATTCCGATTACCAGGACCCATGCCAATGACAAGCATCGTATGGGACCCTAGGATCCAAAAAAGGAAAGAAACAACCAACGCACGCAAAACGCCTGTACCCCCAAGACAGAAGAAAGAATAAAAAGGAAAAGGGCCCCAGAGCGAGGCCAGTCAGTCAAAAAACTAAGACAGCCAGACGGTACAGGGCACCGAACGGCAGAAACAAAGATACGACCAATAAAAACCCTGAACGCTACGCAGGATACGTTGACAGGAAACGAACACCTTTTTTTGCACATTAAACTTAACGGACAATACCTGAGAGCTTTTTTAGACAGTGGAGCCCAGGGCAATTATATTTCGTACCACGTATTACAAAATTTCATGTGGGTACCCAGATGGAAGGAAGAGCCTTACCAGTTACAGACGGTAGAAGGGAAAGCGATAACCCACAACAAGGGAACCGTCAACCAGGAAACATACCCCTTTAGGATGGAGTTCCAAGGAAGGGAAGAATATATCGTGCTGGATGCAGCCGATATCGGGAACAACCAAGTAATTTTTGGCATCCCATGGCTTAAAAGGAGCAACCCCCGGATAGATTGGACAACCGGCCAGGTCCAATGGGAAAAATACCCAGTTACTGAATACCGCACGAAACAAAAGGACTTATACGGGAAGCATAGGGCACGGACGAATCAAATACGAAAGGTGTATCTGGCACAGAGACAGCCGAACCCGGAGCCAACATCGGAAGAAAAGCGATTATCCACCAGCCAAAACCGATCCAATTACATAACACCCAGCAACGAGACAAGCGGCGTACCAACCGAATACAGGATATACGAACGGTTATTCAGTAAAGAACTCGAAACAGGGCTCCCCGAGCACGGACCCTTCGATCATGAGATCCCTCTGAAGGAAGGAATACAACCGAAATTCCACAAGATATATGGACTCAACCCGACACAAATGGACGCACTCGATGAATATCTCGAAGAAAACCTTAAAAAAGGATACATCAAACCATCGACATCACCAGTAGGATACCCGATCCTCTTCGTACCAAAGAAGAACGGAAAATTACGACTATACGTGGACTACCGACAACTTAACGACATTACAATAAAAAATTGCTACCCGTTCCCACTTATAGGAGAACTCAGGGATATGCTTTATCAAGCCAATTGGTTTACCACCCTGGACCTTAAAGGAGTATACAACCTAATCAGAATAAAGGAAGGCGAAGAATGGAAAACAGCGTTTCGAACCAGGCGTGGACATTACGAGTACCTCGTAATGCCATTCGGCCTTACCAACGCACCAGCTACATTCCAAACAATGATTAACTACGTTCTTAGGGAATGCCTAGACATTTTTGTAGTTGTCTACCTGGACAATATCCTTGTCTTTTCCAAAACGTTGGAAAAACACAAGCAACACGTCCACACAGTTTTACGAAAGCTACAAAACGCTAAGCTTCTAGTCGAGCCCGAGAAGTGCACCTTTTATAGCAAGCAAGTCAACTTCCTAGGATATACCATCGTTCCTGGCGAAATAAGGATGGAAGCATCGAAAATCCAAGCAGTAAAGGAATGGCCTCAACCAAAAAACGTAAAAGACGTTCGAACATTCCTAGAATTTGTAAACTTTTACAGAAGATTCATCAAGGGATACGGCGCCATCGCCACACCCCTCACCAACATGACAAAGAAAGACCTGGAATTCCAGTGGACGGAACAAACGCAACAGGCATTCGAACAGCTACGCAACGCAGTAGCAAAGGAACCTATTTTGAGGATACCAGACCCTACGAAACCCTTCGAAGTCGAAACCGACGCATCCGACTATGCGATTGGTGGACAACTCGGACAGAGAGATGAGGAAGGAAAACTGCACCCGTACGCCTTTTTTTCACAAAAACTACATGGACCAGAACTAAACTACCAAATACACGACAAAAAACTTATGGCCATTATCCGAACATTCGAAAAATGGAAACCACAGCTATCCGGAACTAAATACGAGGTGTTAGTTTACACGGACTATAAGAACCTAACCCACTTTACCACCAGTAAGGTGTTGAACAAACGACAAATTAGATGGGCAAAATTCTTATCGGAATTCCACTTCAGGATTATTTACAGAAAAGGAACAGAAAACGGCAGGGCCGACGCCCTCAGCCGACGACCAGACCACGAAACAATAATACCTGAGGAAACCCGAACTATCCTTACGGCAGATAAAAACGGAAACCTTCTACCAGCACACCGAAGTTTTATAACCACTATGGCAGTAATGTCCCCAAAAAAAATACGAAGAATACATGGGAACAGAGCCCACGGACACCAAAGAATATCCAAAACGTGGAAAAAGCTAAAACAACACTATAACTTCCAAAGAACACGACAAAAAGTACGAAAAGCCATTAAAAACTGCAAGCTCTGCGCAAAGAGCAAAGCTGCGAAACACAAACCCTACGGGTTGTTACAACCACTACCAGCCCCCAGCAAAGCTTGGCAAACCATTACCATGGACTTCATAGTAAAGCTACCCCCTTCGGAAAAACCCCTTACAAAAACCAAGTATGACAGTATACTGGTTATTGTCGACAAACTTACCAAATACGCCTACTTCCTACCCTACAAAGAAAATAGCAACGCTGAAAAAATAGCCTACACATTCCTACGAGTGATTGTTAGCAACCACGGACTACCAGAAACCATCGTCACCGACAGAGACAAGCTCTTCACATTAAGATTCTGGCAATTTTTGATGGAACAATTAGGAACAAACCACAAATTATCCACAACATTCCACCCCCAAACAAACGGATAAACCGAACGAGCCAATTAAACACTAGAGCAGTACCTGAAATGCTACGTCAACCACAAACAAAACAATTGGGTACGATTTCTACCCACCGCACAATTTGCTTACAACAGCTTAGAAAACGAAAGTACCAAAACAACACCATTTTACGCCAATTACGGATTCAACCCCACGGTATATGGAAAACCAAGAACAACAACTACTTTACCAAGAGCTGAGAAACAAGCCACCGAACTAAGAGAACTGCACCAAAAACTCCAGTAGGAACTGGAATTCGTGCGAAAAAGAATGTCCAAATACGCAAACCAATATAGGATGAAAGGACCATCCTTCAAGGAGGGAGATAGCGTTTACCTCATCCGACGCAACATCAAAACACAAAAACCCAACAGCAAGCTGGACTTCAAAAAGCTTGGACCATTCAAAATCAACAAAAAGATCAACAAAACCAACTACAAACTGTCGCTACCAGATACTATGAAGATACACCCGACATTTCACGTATTATTACTTGAGTTAGCACCATACGGCACCAGTACACAGGAAATGATTTAGATTGACGCAGAGGAAACCTACGAAGTCGAACGAATACTTGACCACAGACGCAATCACGGCAAAACAGAATACCTTGTCAAATGGGAAAACTACGGACACGAAAAAAACACTTGGGAACCTTTTAACTACCTCCAGAATTGCCAGAAACCGCTCCACCAATACTACCAGGAGTTGGACCTGCGAGCAAGTCAGCCAAGAAAAAGAGGACGGCCTAAGAAAGCACCACCTACCATCGATAGGAACCAGTTCCGGAAAAACCCAGTCGGAGGACTCAGCGCCCAAGACTGCTGACCAATCCACCACATCCACGTGGCCCAGGGACTGCAGCTCGGGAACGAGACCAGACTTAGAGGGACCATCGAAGGGAAGTTTGTCGACCCCCAAACGCTCCCTCTCCACGGCGTTCTCAACAGACAATTCAGCACCCAAACGAATAGCTTTAGTTTCGCTGCGCGACTGAAGAAGACGCTTTTGCTTGCGCAGGCGCAACAAACGATTGAACTTCTCGGACGACTTTCGCTGCAGCCGAGCAATTTCTTGCTGTACGCGAAGGATGTTATCCTCAACTTCAGATTCCTGTAATTCCAGTTTCTTCCGCTCTTGATTCAATCGGCCCACTGCGGATCGTCAGTCAGGACAACGGCACAAAAAAAAAAAAAAAACGCCACCTACGATTGGTGACCGGCACGGAGGAAACATCATACTTCCGACCACGACGCACGCACTCGCTGCACCGAGAATTCGAAGCGATCATGCGGCAAACATAACCGCGGGTTTTGCAAAAAGAACACGGCATAACTTCGAAACCCTCGAGGGCAATGGTTTCGGCCAAACGCTCGCGACGAAGGGCAGACGCGGAAAACGAACGAACAGGCTGCGATCGTTTCGCGATCCTAGACGACATGATGGTTAGTAAAAAAAAAAAAAAAAAAAAAAAAAAAGGAAAGAACCAAGACACAAGGCGACCAGGGACCCGACCTACTTATGTGGCCACGGGATTTGGCTTTGGAGGGAGGACCTAATGTTACGACTACGGATTGACAGGACAAGGAAGAAGTGAACAACCAGTGGGACCCGCCGGGAACCACTGGACAAAGACAAAGGACACCAGTAGAGAATCACGTGAAGATAAGATAAGGGACCCTAACCCGATTACCAGGCGACAGTGATCGCGATCACCGCCAAGAGGGTGATCAACCCCTGTCGTGATCACTAGGGAGTGATCACGATCACTTACACGAAATGATCACTCGGCTATATAAAGACACGATCATTACTATGTAGATAGCTTTACTTCTGGATTGCTTAGCAGCAATCAATTTTATACTTTAGTTAACCTCAATACTTACTTGAGACCGATCATAACTTTACCCCCCAGTCATTGAGAACCTTGGTTATCCGTCACGACGCTCAGTTGCTTCAACCCACTGTACTTTACCCTAAGAACAGGTTACCCCGATACCTTGATCGTAACAAACAATTAACGTACCAACGCTTATAAGGACAATTATTTTTTATATTTTGAAAACAAATATACCGTTTTTAATTTGTTTAAAAAATATAAATAGGTTACGGACTCATTATAATAATGTTAAAAACGAAATTGTATATAGTAATAAAAAACGTATTTTTGTAAAACGAAAACGGAATTATTCCTAGTTTTATTTGGATAATTTCGTACAAAGGATTACGTTTTTTACAAATCCAAAAATCGCGGAAGTATTTTTTACCGAAAAGGAATTCCGGAAAATTTATAGAAAATTCGGCTATTTTTCCGTTAAAAATTTTTAAAAATTACTACAACGGGCAGGAAAAAAAAACGAATATAAAAATTATTTAAATAATTAACAAAATTTATTATTTTTGCCAAAAAAAAATTTATTACAATGTTTTAAATTTTCCCTAAAAAAAATATTGATTTTAATTACGAAATTATTATTAATATTATATATTTGGAAAACCGCCCAATATTTTATATAATTAATTCGAATACTATATTCCAAACTACAACGTTTTTAACGGCTATTTCGGCTAAAAAAATATAAAAAATGTTATGGGGCTGGCCTACGGTTTTGGGACAGTAAAAAACCTAAATGGAATTATAAATAAAACTAGGAAGGAAGAGAATTTTAGGGGTCCGGCCCTTGGCCGAAAAATTTAAAAAACCGTATATATATACATTATATATAACTATACCAAATTGTGCGCCATTTCCCTGTTTTTTTAGCCATAAATACGTACATTCAGTACAAACCCGCAATATAGTTTGCCGCCCTTTTTTTTTAACGTTCCGGGTTTGGAAAGTAAAAATATTTGCGTTTGCCTGGCAACGGACTTTTTTTTCCCCCGTTTTGTTTAATATTTTCTTTTATTTTGGCTAGGGGCAAATTGCTATTAATTTGGACTTTTTTGGATTTTTTAAACCGTTGCTAAATTTTATTCCTATTTAATTCCATTGTATATTTTGTTTTTCCATCCTTCGGTTTGGAAATTAATCGGCGTTTTTTATATTTTTGGCTAAAGTATAATGGTAATTTTATGTTTTTATTTGCGCGGAACGGCTGGGCTAATGGCGGATTAGGGTTTTTGTTTATTTAATTTACCCCCCTTTTTGGTTGCAGTTTTTAATTGTTCCCCGAATTTTTTTTTTATTTCGATTTTACTTTGTTTTTACTTTGTTTTTATTTTTTTTTAATAGTTTTTATTGGTATTGTAAACGGTAAAGGGTAGAAACGGGAAGGGTATTTGGGCGCAATTAAATGTTTTTGTACCTATTTAATATATAAAAGGGGTAGAAAATTTTTCCTTTTATGCCGTTTTTTTTCCTGGCCAATTTTTTTACAATTTTTATTTGTTTTCAATTTTTTTTCCTTTTCGAATTATTATTTATTTATTTTCTTTTATTTTCCTTTATATTATATTTTGCCATTTGCCCAATTATTTTGTTTTTTTATCGCGTTGTAATTTTTTAATTTATTTGGCCAATTTTCGTTGTTTTTGCATCGGCATTTTTTTTTTCGTTTATTATTTTGTTTGGTTGTTTTGTTTTTTCGTTTTTATTTTTTTCGAATTTTTTCCGCGCAATTATTAGATAATATTATATTTTTTTGTTACGATCAAGGTATCGGGGTAACCTGTTCTTATGGTAAAGTACAGTGGGTTGAAGCAACTGAGCGTCGACAACGTAGCTAGGGGAATTCTCAATGATTGGGGTGAAGTTATGATCGGTCTCAAGTAAGCATTGAGGTTAACTAGAGTTTGATTGCTGCTAAGCAATCCCGAAGTAAAGCTATCTACATAGTAATGAGTGCGTCTTATATAGACCGTGGTCCTGGTCGTGATATGCTTGATATGTTCCCTAACCGACATATCACTTGTCCTGCTATGCTTGATATGCGACATATCAATCATATCCCTTCCTTGGCGATCACGTGATGTCACGTGTTACTTCCCTTATGTAATCCTGTTCCTGCCGGTCGGTGATTTCTCTGGGCGAATGTCGTCAGGAGGGGTGTGACCCCACCTGGCCTCCTTGGTGCTGGCCCAACTGTCTGGTCGTAACATCAGGTCTCCTCTCCCTTGGCCAAGTCCCTTTGGCCTGTTTAAATAGTTTGTCTTCCCTTGATCCCTGTTTCTGATTTTCGTCCTTCCTTGCTAACTCTTCCGCGCCATGTCTAGTCGAGTTAACAAATCTCGCGGTCGTTCTTCCACCGCTCGTCGCAACGACTTGCTCTCTGTGCTTCTTTCTTCGGCGGTCGAGATGCCTTCTTGTTCTGCTTGCGAGTCGCAAGGGATTGCGAAATGCGCTGTGTCGCCTCGGGATTCCTCTCGCTGTGTTGAGTGTGTTCGTTTGGGTCGCTCGCGATGCGACGTTATGGGTGTCTCCCGGGAGCAGTTGCACAGGATCGCGGCTCAGCATTCGAAGCTTGAGTCTGAGTTGGAGGCGGCGGAGGAAAAGGTCCTTCGCCTGCGAAAACAAAAGAAAATGTGGTTTGAAAAGATGATGAGGGCGGTCCGTCGTGGTATTGATAATTTGGAGGAATTGGATCGGGTCGAGCGTGAGGAGGCAGAACAGGAGGAGCGACGGCGATCGGCCGAGGTCCTTCCCGAAGTGTCCCTGGAGTCGCTTCTTCCGGATTCCAATTTTGTCTGGGATTCGACTTTCCCGATGGGTCCTCTGAATCCCTCTCTGTTGGAGGAGATGAATGCTCTCGCGCAGCATTCTGCTGGTAAGTTGTCCTCTCTTCGTTTCGTGGTGTGTACTGATTGTCTTGGTAGGCTCGTCGGGTGGTGTGATCTCGAGTCCCGATCGATCCTTAGTTTCTGGGAATGGTAGGTGGTGCTTTCTTAGGTCTTCCTCTCTTCCTTGGCTGACTTGCTCGCAGATCCAGCTCCTGGTAGTACTGGCGGAGTGGCTCCTGGCAATCCTGGAGGTGGTTGAGGGGTTCCCAGGTGTTTTCTTCATGTCCATAGTTTTCCCATTTAACAAGGTATTCTGTTTTGCCGTGGTTTCGTCTGTGATCAAGTATTCGTTCAACGTCGTAGGTTTGTTCTGCGTCGATCTCGATCGCTTCTTGTGTGTTTGTGCCGTGTGGTGCTGGTTCCAGTAATGATACGTGAAACGTTGGATGGATTCTCATAGTGTCTGGTAATGACAGTCTGTAGTTGGTGTCACTAATCTTTTTACTGATTTTGAAAGGTCCGAGTTTCTTGAAGTCAAGTTTGCTGTTTGGTCGCTGTGTTTTGATGTTGCGTCGAATGAGATAGACGCTATCTCCCTCCTTGAAGGATGGTCCCTTCATCCGATGCTGATTGGCGTATTTCACCATTCTTTTTCGTACGAATTCCAGTTCCTGCTGGAGTTCTTTGTGTAGTTCTCGTAGTTCACTTGCTTGTTTGTCGGCTCGTGGTGCCGTGGTCGTTGTTCTTGGTTCTCCGTACGCTGTAGGGTTGAATCCATAGTTGGCGTAGAATGGAGTTGTCTTGGTACTCTCGTTTTCTGAGCTGTTATAGGCGAATTGTGCTGTTGGTAGTAGTCGTACCCAATTGTCTTGCTTATGGTTCACATAGCATCTCAGGTATTGTTCAAGTGTCTGATTGGCTCGTTCTGTTTGTCCGTCTGTCTGTGGGTGAAATGCTGTTGATAGCTTATGGTCGGTTCCTAGCTGTTCCATCAGAGATTTCCAGAATCTTGATGTGAAGAGCTTGTCTCGGTCTGTGACGATGCTTTCGGGAAGTCCGTGATTGCTGACAATTACTCGTAGGAATGTGTAGGCGATTTCTTCGGCGTTGCTGCTTTCTTTGTATGGTAGAAAGTAGGCGTACTTGGTGAGCTTGTCCACTATAACTAGTATGCTGTCGTACTTAGTTTTTGTGAGTGGTTCTTCCGAGGGTGGTAGTTTGACGATGAAATCCATTGTAATGGTTTGCCAGGCCTTGCTAGGGGCTGGTAAAGGTTGCAACAGTCCATAAGGTTTGTGTCTTGCGGACTTGCTCTTTGCACAGAGTTCGCAGTCTCTAATGGCTTCTCGTACTTCTTGTCGTGTTCCTTGGAAGTTGTGGTGTTGTTTTAGCCGTTTCCATGTCTTTGAAATTCCTTGGTGTCCGTGGGCTCTGTTCCCGTGGATTTTCCGTATTTCTTCTGGTGTGGTTACTGTGTTTGTCGTCATTAAGCTTCGGTGTGCTGGTAAAAGGTTTCCGTTTTCGTCTGTCGTGAGGATAACCCGTGTTTCCTCTGGTACTGTGTTTTCGTGATCCGGTCGTCGGCTGAGGGCGTCGGCCCTACCGTTCTCTGTTCCTTTCTGTAAATGATCCTAAAATGGAATTCTGACAGAAATTCTGACCATCTGATTTGTCGTTTGTTCAACACTTTGCTGGTGGTGAAGTGGGTTAGGTTCTTGTGGTCCGTGTAGACTAACACCTCGTGCTTAGTTCCGGATAGCTGTGGTTTCCATTCTTCGAATGCTCGGATAATGGCCATGAGTTCTTTGTCGTGAATCTGGTAATTAAGTTCTGGTCCATGCAATTTTTGTGAGAAGAAGGCGCAGGGGTGCAGTCGTCCTTCTTCGTCTCGTTGGCTGAGTTGTCCTCCGATTGCATAGTCTGATGCGTCGGTTTCGACTTCGAAAGGTTTTTCTGGATCTGGTATCTTGAGAATTGGTTTTCTTGCTACTGCGTCTCGTAGCTGTTCGAAGGCCCGTTGTGCTTGTTCCGTCCATTGGAACTCTAGGTCCTTTTTGGTCATGTTGGTCAGCGGGGTGGCGATCGCGCCGTATCCCTTGATGAATCGTCTGTAAAAGTTCACGAATCCGAGGAATGCTCGAACGTCCTTTACGTTCTGCGGTTGAGGCCATTCCTTTACTGCTTGGATTTTCGATTCCTCCATCCTGATTTCTCCAGGAGCGATGGTGTATCCTAGGAAGTTGACTTGCTTGCTGTGAAAAAGACACTTTTCTGGCTCAACTAAGAGCTTAGCGTCTTGCAGCTTTTGTAAGACTGTGTGGACGTGTTGCTTGTGTTCTTCCAACGTCTTGGAAAAGACAAGGATGTCGTCCAGGTAGACAACGACGAAAACGTCTAGGCATTCCCTGAGAACGTGGTTGATCATGGTTTGAAAGGTTGCTGGGGCGTTGGTAAGACCGAAGGGCATTACTAGGTACTCGTAATGTCCTCGTCGGGTGCGAAACGCTGTTTTCCATTCTTCGCCTTTCTTCATGCGGATCAGGTTGTATGCTCCTTTGAGGTCTAGTGTTGTAAACCATTGTGCTTGATAGAGCATGTCTCGGAGTTCTCCTATTAATGGGAGTGGGTAGCAATTTTTTATGGTAATGTCGTTTAATTGTCTGTAGTCCACGCATAGTCGTAGTTTTCCGTTCTTCTTTGGTACGAAGAGGATTGGGTATCCTGCTGGTGATGTTGATGGTCTGATGTAACCTTTCTTGAGGTTTTCTGCGAGGTACTCGTCTAGTGCCTCCATCTGTGTCGGGTTCAAACCGTATATCTTATGGAACTTGGGCTGTGTTCCTTCTTTCAATGGTATCTCGTGGTCGAACGGACTGTGTTCGGGTAGTCCTGTCTCGAGTTCTGGGCTGAATAGTCGTTCATACATCCGGTATTCGGCCGGGATGTTGTCGATCAATGTGGTAATGTTCGATCGTTCTTCGCTCGTGGATAGTCGCGATCCTTCCGATGTTGGCTCCAGGCGTGGCTCGCTTTTCTTCAATAGCGCCATAATTTTCTGTTGATTTCGCTCCTGTGCCCTACGCGCGTTGCGTGAAGTCCGCTTCTCGGGTTTTCCTTCAGAGGCTAACGGCTCCTCCCATTGGACTTGGCCGGTTGTCCAATCTATCCTGGGGTTGCTCTTCCTGAGCCAGGGGATTCCTAATATCATATCCTTGTCCCCTATCTCCGTGATGTCCAAGGTGATTTGTTCCTTTCGTCCGTAGCTGTCCATCCAGAGGTGTACGGTCTCTGTTTCGATGGTGCCGTTCCCGTATGAAACTGCCTCTCCTTCCACGGTTTGCAACTGGTATGGTTCTTTCTTTTGCTGCCAAGGTATCCGTCGTTTCACTACGACCCTTGGGGATATATAGTTGCCCTGTGCTCCACTGTCGAGGAGTGCTCGTATGGGTCTGCCATCGAGTCGTATGTTGAGAAATATATGTTCGTGTGCCGCTACCGTGTCTTGTGTAGCGTTCAGGGTTCTTTTTTCCGTTTCTGTTGTTGCCGTTCGGTACCCTGTGCCGTCGGGCTGTCCTAGTTTTTTGGCTTGTTGGATTCGCGCTGTGGGTCTTTGTTCTTCTTGTCTTTGGGTACATAGTTGTTTTTTACTTTGACCTGGTCAAGCGGTTGCTTCGTGGGTACTGGCGTCCTTCGTGCGTTCGTGTTTCTCTCGTTATCTTGTACCCTGGGGTCCCATACGATCTTGGTCATGGGTGCAGGTCCTGGTTGTCTGGATTTTTGTTCGTGCCATGCTTGTGCTTTGGCTAGCATGTGGATTTTGCATATACTTCGGGTGCACTCATACCATGGGAATTGTTTCTGGTTGAAGCATGCCATGGGGTAATCGTCGCAAGGGGTGAAGATTGCCGCTGGCTCGGTGTTGAGTCTGATCTTGATTTCCCAATTGGGTAGTTCGGTTGTGGTGTAAATCTCGTGGATGCCCGTTGTTTTGTGTCGTCGTGGGAAGAAGTTGTGGACTATTTTCCTGCTTAGGTGGAGTCCGCAATTGTCTCGAAAGCATTCTGCCCAAAAGATTTCTGCATGTCTGGGGTGTCGAGTGTCCAAGGTCGGGTGGTCTCCAAAGGTCGGATCAATGGGTCCCGTAGGTCTCTGGACCTGGGCTTGGAGTGGTATGCCGGGGAACTGTACTGATTGGTCGTCCCGGTATAAGTCGATGGGCTTTTTCTCATACACATAGGGGTTATTCTCCCTTGCTGCACTGTACTGGTCTGTGGGTGTGGTTTCCTCTCCACTGGATTCTTCTTCTGAGTCGCTGCTGTATTCCTTTGTTTGATTGGTTGTCCTGACGTGGTGGGTTTGTCCCAATGGTTCTTGGTCTGATTCTTCTGAGGCGTCTGAATCCGTAGATTCAGGTAGTTTAGTGTTTTGTCGGTGTAAGTCGATTGGTGGTTTGGCGCCGATCGGTACTCGGCTTCCTACTGCTAGGGTTCGAGTGCCTCGGGGCTTCTGTGGGTACCAGCCTGCGTCTACCTTTGAGCTGTGGTGGGTCATGCAATTGTCGTCATAACAAGCGGTCCAGCTCATCTGTTCGTGTGGGACTTGTGTTGTGGCGTTTAGTCCCCGTGGTTTATTTCTGGTTGATTCCATTCCTGCTGCAAAGTCGGGTTGCAGGCTGGGGGTGGTACTGGGGCAATTTCGTGCGATGTGCCCTGGTTTGTTGCACTTGAAGCATTTGCCGCTTTTGGGGTCCCTGAATGGTTTTTTGTGCTGTGTGGCGCTCAAGTCCATAGGTCCGCTATGGGTGCCAAATGCCGTGCTGTTTGGTTGGTACTGAACCTTAGGGTGGCTGTTCTGAAGTTGGTGTTGGTATTTGCGCCCTGTGTTGGCTTTCGGTGCCGAGGGTATCCACGTTCTCTGTCCTCCCTGTCGTTCCTGCCGTCTCTCGTGGAGTCTGTTGTCGATCTTTATGGCGATTTCCACATAGTCCAGGAATTCTTCAGGTCGGTCCATCTTGGATACCTCGTCCTTGACTTCGGATTTCAGTCCTTGGTAGAACATGAGGATCTTAGTTTCCTCGGTCATGTCTAATCGGGTAGCTAGCCGTCTGAACTCGGCTGCATACGCGGAAGCTGATTTGTTTTGTTTGAGGTTTGCGAGGTCCCGTTCGACCTGCCTCTTCTCATCTGGTTCCTGGAAGAGCGATCGCAGGACGCGCTCGTAGCCTGCGAAGCTGGAGAAGATGTCGAGGACCTCCTGTCTGTATTCGGTGGCGGGCACGTCCAACCATTCCTGTAGGAGGGGTTCGAACCATGACAGGGCTCGCCCCCTAAGGAAGGTGGCTGCGTGTACCACTTTCTCGGTTTCATTCCGGAAGGTTTCCTGGTGAAATGCGTGGTAAGTACGTACCTGTACGAGGTAGCCCCTCAGCTGTCCTGGGGTACCGTCGAAGGTAGTTGGTGGGTTGAGCCTAAGCTTTTCGCGTCCGTCAAGAGGAGTAGAGATATTGTCAGTTCCAGCCCTGAGGCTCGCGATCTCTTCCTCAAGTGCCTTGTTCCGGAGTGTTTGTTCCTGTAACTTCCGGTTAGCCTGATTAGCTTTGGCGCGAAGTTCTTCGGTCTCATCGTCGCTGTCGCTGTCGTCTTTGCGCTTGGTGGGAGAAACAGCCTTGGCTGGCTTGTTGCTGGATCCCGCGGAGGTGGTGGGAGTGTTCTTCGAAGACGATAGCGAAGACATGTTGTCGGGGATACTGCTCGGTATGCTTTCAAGGCAAAGTACTGAACAGGAGCAATCAAAATGTTACGATCAAGGTATCGGGGTAACCTGTTCTTATGGTAAAGTACAGTGGGTTGAAGCAACTGAGCGTCGACAACGTAGCTAGGGGAATTCTCAATGATTGGGGTGAAGTTATGATCGGTCTCAAGTAAGCATTGAGGTTAACTAGAGTTTGATTGCTGCTAAGCAATCCCGAAGTAAAGCTATCTACATAGTAATGAGTGCGTCTTATATAGACCGTGGTCCTGGTCGTGATATGCTTGATATGTTCCCTAACCGACATATCACTTGTCCTGCTATGCTTGATATGCGACATATCAATCATATCCCTTCCTTGGCGATCACGTGATGTCACGTGTTACTTCCCTTATGTAATCCTGTTCCTGCCGGTCGGTGATTTCTCTGGGCGAATGTCGTCAGGAGGGGTGTGACCCCACCTGGCCTCCTTGGTGCTGGCCCAACTGTCTGGTCGTAACATTTTTGTCGGACCCGTTATAAATTTTTACGTTTTTGGCCAAACCGTTGCTGGCGTTGGTAACGTTTTTTTTTCTTTTTTTTCGTCGAAATTTTAATAATTACGGTTAAAATAATAACCCTAATAAAAATAAATATATTATAAACGTATAAAAAATAAAAAAAAACTTTTCCGAAAAAAAATATACGGTTTCCGAATTTTGTATACCACCGTATTGGTTTTATATTAAAATTTATAAACGTATTAATAAATTCAAATATTTGTCTAAAATAAATAATTTGGTTTACGGTCGTTGCCGCGCCGTTGGCAGGGCCCAATATAAATATTATAAAGCGATTTTCGCCAAAAATCCAACTTTACGTCGGCGTTTGCGCGAATTTGAAATAATTATAATTAATAACGTTTATATAACGAAAAAAATTATCCCCCGTATTTTTGCCGCGTAGAATAAACCTACTATATTAAATAAAAACCGCGTTATAACGTATATTTTCGAAACTATTTACGCTGCGTCGGTTTTCGAATTTAAACGCGTTTAAACACAAATATTTGCGTTTACCCCCGTTTTTAAAACCAATTTTTTGTTTGCCGATATTATAGTTTTTATAATATTTATTTTTGGCTATAACGGCAACGTCCGTAATAAAATATTAATTTAAAATATTATTTTGGGTTTTAATTATTTGGAAATAAATTTATTTTGGGCCGAATATAATGCAAATTTGCTGTTAATTTTTATTTGTTTTTAATAATATAATGTTAAACGTTATTGCAAATTCGTATTTACATTTTTGTCGAATATTAACGTTATTTAATCGTTTGTTTTTAAAATACGTTGCAACCGCGATATTTTTGTACGTTAATTTTAATTTAATAACCGCTAACGTTTTATTAATATTGGTATTGCGCCGTATATTTTTGTTTTTATTCCGCCCCGCCGTTATTGTAATAATAATATATTTAATAATTTACCCCTTGTTATTTACCGTATAAATAATTCTTGTTTTTACCCTTTTTTTACCCCAGTTTTTAATTTGTTTGAATTTTGTCGTTGCCGCTTTAAACGGGAAATATGCTAATTTATTAAGGAAAAAAATACGGCCCATCCAATTTCGTTCCGGTATAAAGAAATAAAAAAAGATAATATAAAGGTTTTGTTTAATTAAAAAATAAAAAGGTAATAGTATTTATTATTATTATTTTATACGTTATTTTATTTGGGTTTGGTTTGTTTTTAAAACTTTATAAATAGAGATTTTTATTTTATTTAAATAATATAATAATATTTTTTTTCGGACTTTGTCCGTTATAATTTATATTTATTGTTGGTATAAACTTATTTTTATAAAATATATAATGTTTTTCGCCCCGTATATAATTATATAATCCGTACGTAAACGTTTAAATTTTATTTATTAGGGGTAAAAATATAGGGTTAAATTAAGGTGGGGTGGTATTGGGCGTTAATTGTAATTAAATTAATTTTTTTTTATAATTAGTTTATAATTGGGCCGTTGTTAATTAATATATTGCCCCAATATATTTTAAACTAATTTAATATTTTTATCGCCGCCAGGGATTTCAACGGTTTCCAGGAAAATGTATTATAGCTTTTTTATTTTATTAATATTTGGCGTTTCCGGCCTTTATTTTTGGCGTTTTTTGCCGTTAATACCTTTTTTACTAGCCATTTTTTTTATATTTCGCCGTTTTTTTCCGTTGGTATTAATTAAAAGCCCGGTTTGGTATTAATGCGAATTTAAAAAAAAATGGATTAATAGCCGCTTTTTTTATTAATTTAATATAAAAAATAGGGTAAATTTTTTTGGGGACGTTAAACATAATTGTTAAAAAAATGGGAATGTTTATAATTTTATATTTATTGTAAATAAGGTCGAATTTTTTATTAAATTTATTTGTATAAATATTGCGTAAATTTAAATATATTTTGTTTTTTATTTTAAATAATTCCGCCGGTTGTTTGGATTTATTGGCGTTCGATTTTTATCGTTATTATATATAAATAATAGCCGTATTGGCAATATCCGTTTCCGTATGTAAATATTTTATAAATAGCAATATACGATTTTTAGGCGAAATGGTTAAAACGGGTATATTTTGGGATCCTATAAATATTGCGTTTATATTAAAATTTAATAATAATTTGTTGGGGTTTATTTTTGTAATTGCCGAATTTTTGTTATTAATGGCTAATTACATTACGTCGAAATAATTGGGCCAATTTTTTTGCCCAAAAGTAATAAAGGCGCGTAAATAATATTGAAATTTTTGGTTGGTTTTTTTTATACCCTTATTTATTTTAGGATAATAAATAATCGATAAAAATTATTCGATACCCGTTTATTGGTATAGTTTCGACTAAAAACCCCCTATTTAATTTAACTTTTTGCTTAAAATTATTTACGAAATTTTTTTTCAAAACTTCCACCAAATTCATTTAAATTTTTTAGCGTAATTTTTTGCCCGTATTAAAATTATTGTTTTTAATTAAATATATTTGGAAAATTTATTGGTAATAATTATAAAATATTTGGAAAAATTAGGTAAATAACCGGGCAAATTTGTTATAAAGTCGATGGAAATTTATTTCCAAAATTTATTAACTATTGGAAGGGGTTATAATAATTTTTGGCGGGTTTTTTTAAATAGGCGGGTTTTTCGGCAAATATTGCAATTATATACTAACCGGCGAATGTATTTCGCCATTCCGTTCCAATGGTAATCCCGCGCGAAAATTGCAAATATATTGTTTTTTTTTATATAATTTATTATTGGAAATTTATAAATATATTGCAATATTGCGGTAATTAATAATTTTTAATTTGGCAATTAAAATTTATTTTTATATTAAAATATTTTTATAACGTTAAACGAACAATTAATTATTTAAATTTTCGTATTAATTTTAAATGGAAAACGTTGGGCGTTTTGTTGCACGGTTTCGAAATAATGCCAATATATATTATTTTGTTCCAACATTTTATTCTATAATTTTGCCAAATAAAATTGTAAAAATAACGCGGTTTCGATAAAAAACCAAATAGTTTTTAGCAATTATTGTATCGAAATTAGTGCAAATATAATTATAAAACCGGCCGGTTGCAAAATTGTAATTAATTTTAATTTCGTTACGCCATTTTGGTTTTTACAAAACAAAATGTTTAATATAATAGCGTATTTGCCCGGTTTATATATTAATTAATAATTAAATTTTGCTAAAATATTTATTTACTGTATTTGGCGTTTTAAAACGGGTTTAGGTTTCGAAAAATATTCGAAAATTTTGTAATCGGTTAAAATTAAAAATAATATTTAAATATTGTATAATTCCGCGTTTTACGTTTTAAAATATTTTATTATTGTTAATAATTTTTTATTGTAAATTATATAATTGCATTATACCGGTAAAAATTTTGCCGAATAAAATACAATAAACCGTAATAGCTTATTTTATTTTTTTTAAAAAAAGCAACCCCCGAACGCCGTTTTTAAACAATTTGTTTCCAATATTGTTTCGCATAAATTATTCCATTACGTTAAAACCGGGATTTGGAAAAACGTTTGTTTAAATTGGAAAAAAGTTTTTTTATATTCCGTTATTTATTAAAAAAGGGTTTTTTTTTAATTAACGCGAATAATAATGCCATTTTTTTCGAATATTTGTTAATAAAATCGCGATAAAAATTTGCAAACTCCAAAAACCTTTTTAGATTTTATAACCGTATTGGGGCTTTCTAATCCCAAATTGTTTTTATTTTTTCGGAATCCGTTCGAACGCCTATTCCGGTTTGGATAATAAATTCCAAATATTTAATTTTGGTTATTGCGAATATATTTTTGTTTAAATTTAAATTAAACCCGGTATTGGATAAACGTTTGAAAATTTCGTATATTTTTTCCCAATAATTCCGCCGAATTTCCGAAAAATAAATTAAAACGTTGTCTAAATATATTAAAATAAAATTACTTAATATATTGCTCAAAATTTTATTAATATATTGTTGGAAGGTTGCGGGGGCGTTTACCAGTCCGAATAAATATATTAGCCACTTAAATAATTTAAACCGGATTTTAAAAACGGTTAAATATTTATTACTTTCAACCATTTTTATTTTATAAAAAGCTGCACGGACGTTTATTTTTGTAAATTATTTAACCCCGGTTAGGGTTTTAATCGTTTTTTTTATTAAAAAAAAGCTATTGGTTTTGGAAAATAATATTATTTAACGTTCAATAATTAACGTACAAACGCCAACCGCTAAATATTTTGCGTATTATAAAAATTGGGGCCGCCGCCGACGAAAAATTCGCCCGTATTTATTTTTTGTTTATTATATCCACAATTTGGCATTATAATTTTAACAATTGGTTTTATAATATATAATATAAACGGTTATGGGATAATTTTAATATCCGTCCGTTTTCGTCCCGGTGTAATTAAATATAATAATTTAATAATTTTTTGTATGGAGGTAGATTTAAAGTTTTGGTTTTGTCGAACAAATTTTTAAATTTTTTTAATTTTTTTGGAAAAATAATTGGTAATAATTTGGAATTATAATTGTTCAAAAATTATAAAATATATATTATTTCCTTTAACAAAATAGCCGCGAATTTTATTTATTTAGAAATATTACGTTGTATTTTTCGGTACGTTGTTAGGAAAATATTTTTTATTACCGTTACCGGTATTTTTTGGGTAAATTAGGAAAATAGTTTTTATATTTATATATTTTTTATTGTTCCGACAATTAAAAAATTTTCGTTTAAAATAAATTTAATTTGTTGGTATATTAATTATAATAAATTTAAAATTATTTTTTAAAATAATTTTGGAATAATATAAAATAATATTGGCAATATCCAACCATTAATATTTATTAAGTATTGGGCCATTTTTATTATTATTGGTTGGGTTTTTTTTAAAACCGTCCCCAGCCGCCGCGGGCGGAATAACGGAATTTTTTTAATTTGTAATTATATAGTATATTTTTTGTTTATTGCCGTATAATATTTACAATTAAAATTTACTTACGTGTTAACAAATTGGGCGTTGTTTAACAAAATAAAAATAAAAAAAAAATTTTCATTTATAATTTATTTAATTTGTTCGAATTGGTTTTAGTATAATGTGGGTTTTTATAATATATTTTTTTTATTATTATTTGCGGCTAGTTTTTTTTCTGGTTAAAATTTTGGCCAAAAGTTATTTTTTTCCTTTTTTTGGAGTAATCCCAACCGCGAAAACCGTCGTTATAAAATATTTAGCCGGGGCGAATTAATACGTTTCCGTTTAATAATTTATTTTACCGCAATATAAATAGGCCTTTAAATCGCGGCGTATTTGAAAAATTTTGTTGATTATCCAAAATACCCGCAAATATAAATTATTACGGGTTTGGTTGGGATTCGCACCGTAACCCCCTTTATTTTGTAAACGGGTAGGGCGAAAAGTTTTAAAAACTAATACGTTAACGCCAATTATAAGCGTATTTTCGTTTTGGATAAATTTGGGTATTGGTTGGATTTATACGCGGATTTGGACATATTTCCGGTTGAATTTTATCGTTTCCAAATTTTGGGCAATTTAACGGTATATAATAACCGTATTTTGGTAATTCTTTTTGTAAAATTCCTTTTCCTATTAACGTTTTTTTTATTTTTAACAATACCCGAAAACGTAAATAATTAATCCGTATTTTATCCAATTATAATAATTTTCCGGCCGTAGCCAAAAAACGTTCGAAAATAATAAGGAATTGGGCGAACGTTTATTTGGGCTTTATCCGGAATATTTTTAATTTTATTAGGGTTTGGGCGCGTTTATAGGGGTTATTGTAAATATATTTCAAATAATTTAAAAAATTATTATAACGGTATACGCCATTCTATTTTTTTGTTTTGTAATAAAAACGTACTATTTTTTATACCGTTAGGTTTAAATTAAATTAAACGTATTTATATTAATTACGTCCGTTGGCGATAAAATAAACATTTTTAACCAATTTATATCTTATAATATAATGTCAAACGGTAAAAAAACCGGTATTCCGTTATAAAAAGAAAATTCCCGTAATGGTTTGCGTTTTAAATTTAATAATATGTGGAAAAAATTTGGGGTTATTGTATTGGATATTAAATTTTTTAAAAAACGTCGAATTGTTATTGTAGGTTTAATATAATTGTTATTAAATTTTTAAAAAAATTTGCCGATAAAAAAACTTTGAAATTGTTTTGTTGGGGGTCGAAATCGGCCATTTTGCCGTTCGGTTTTTAAACTTTATCCAATATTATGGGGCTGGCCTACGGTTTTGGAACGGTAAGGAATTTGAATGGAATTATAGATAAAATTAGGAAGGAAAAGGATTTTAAGGGTCCGGCCTTTGGCCGAAAAATTTAAAAGACCGTATATATATACGTTATGTATGGTTGTACCAAATCGTGCGCCATTTCCCTGTTTTTTAGCCATATGTACGTGTATTTAGTACGAACCCGCAACAAAAAGCCTTAAAATAATGCTGGATTAATATTTACCTAAAACCACCCAATATATTATTGTTTAATCTAAAAACAAATTTCGTTGCAATTAAATTTTATATTAAAATACGATTTTTGGGGATTATTTGCCATTAAACACCGGTAAAGGCATATTGGGCAATGGAAAAAATCGAAAAATTTTACGTACCTTTAAAAAAAGCATATAAAATTATACGGGCGGAATATAAAAATAATTGTTCGCAGAAAACAACCCTTTAAATAGCAATAAAAACAGTAAATAATACCGTTAAACCCAACGGATTGGTTTTTACTTTATTTGTTTTTGGTACATTACCTAAAATAGCCATAAATTTATTTTCAACGGCTACCCAAATACAATACGTTAGAATAATAACTAAAACTATAAAAGAATTTAAAAATTAATGGCCAAAAAGAAAGTAAATAATATTTTAACAATATAAAACGGCCCCAATTTGGAAAATAAATTGCCAACAATATTTGTATTAAATACAAAAATATTGGTATATCGAAAAAAAAAATTGGATTAAACCCTACAAAATGTTATTCGTAACTAAAAATAATATTATTGTTGGTTTATACAGCGAAAATACTAAATTTAAAAATATGTACGTAAAACCGTACTATAAATATTAAAATTAGTTAAAAAACGTACCGGGAAATTGTAAAAACTTTACATACCCTGAAAAAATTTAACCACGAAATCAAAGACGTTAAAAAACAACCCTACGGAAAACCCCAAACAAACCAATTTAAAATATAAATATACCTACACTAATACCAACGAATACGCAAAGCCAAAATTAACAAAATACCAATTAAACAATTAATGTATTAATAAAACCAAAAGATTAATAGCGTAATACCAAACCGAAAAACCCAAAATCCATTACGAAACAATTTATATTTCCGTCAAAAAAATATAAGCGTTGGAATTGTCCCTAAAATATAAAAACGAAAGCAAAATTATTATACCGGAAGTTTTTTTCGAACAATTAAATACAGTAAAAATAAACAATTTGTTAATTTTAAAAACGATCGAACCAGTAAACAAGGCAGAAATTAAAAGCCAAATATTTAATTTTAAAATAATACAGGAAATTAAAAAAATTGCAAATTAACCCTATAAAAAATTATACCTAATAATATAAAATTATAATAACAATAATAAAAAAACCTATTAACCCAAATACCGATAATTATACGGTATAATCAACAATTAATTTTAATAATTATCCCCAATATAATAAAAAAGTTTGGATATTTTTTAATGTTTAAAAATATTAACCAAACGTATATTTAATTAAAAACCAATTTATACAAAATAATATTTATACGCATTCCAAAGGAATTAATTTACAAATATCCCCCGGGAATTCACCTAAAATTTAACAAACCGTTATACGGGTTAACGGAATTAAAATTGTATTGGTTTAATATATATTAACGGTATTATAAAAATTGTTTTAATTGTAAATTATTGTTGCGGGTTCGTATTAAATGCACGTACTTGTAGTTAAAAAATAGGAAAATGGCGCACAACCTAGTATAGCCACACATAGCGTATATATATACAGTTTTTCAGGCTTTTCGGCCAAGGGCCGGACCCCTAAAATCCTCCTCCCTTTTAATTTTATCCATAATTTTATTCAGGCTTTTTACCGTTCCAAAACCGTAGGCTAGCCCCATAATATTGGATAAAATTTAGGAATTAAACGGCAAAATAACCGATTCTAACCCCCAATAAAACAATTTTAAAATCCTTTTATCGGCAAATTTTTTCAGGGATTTAATAATAATTATATTAAACCTACAATAATAATTTAACGCCTTTTAAAAAAATTTAATATCCAACGTAATAATTTCAAATTTTTTCTACATATTATTAAATTTAAAATGCAAATTATTGCGGAACTTTTTTTTTTATAACGAAATACCGGTTTTTTTATCGTTTGGCGCTACGTTATAAAATATAAATTAATTAAAAACGTTTATTTTATTGGCAATAGGCGCGATTAATATAAATACGTTGGGTTTAACCTAAATCCAACAATATAAAAAATGGTATATTTTTACTATAAAGCAAAAAAACAAAATGGCGTATACCGTTACAATAATTTTTTGGATTATTTAAAACGTATTTACAATAATTTTTATAAATACGTCCAAACTCTAACAAAATTAAAAATATTCCGGATAAAGCCCGAACAAACATTCGCCCAATTCCTTACTATTTTCGAACGTTTTTTGGCTATAAATAAAAGGCTATTATAGTTAAATAAAATACGGATTAATTATTTACGTTTTCGGGTATTGTTAAAAATAAAGAAAACGTTAATAAAAAAAGGAATTTTACAAAGAAATTACCAAAATACGGTTACTATATACTACCAAATTGCCCAAAAGTTAAAGGCGATAAAATTCGACCGGAAATATACCCAAACCCGCGTACAAATCCAACCAACACCCAAATTTATCCAAAACAAAAATACGCTTATAATTAGCGTTAACGCGTTGGTTTTTAAAATTTTCCGCCCCATCCGTTTACGTAATAAAGGGGGTTACGGTACAAACCCCGACCGAATCCGCAATAATTTACGTCCGCGAATATTTTGGATAACCAACGAAATTTTTCAATTACGCCGCAATTTAAGGGTTTACTTACGTTGTGGTAAAACAAACCATTAAACGGGAATGTATTAATTTGCCCCGGCTATACGCCTAACAACAATGGTTTTTATAGTTAAAATTATCCCAAAAAAAAAAAGAAAAAAATAATTTTTGGCCAAAATTTCAATTAAAAGAAAAACCAACTATAAACAATAATAAAAAAAATATATTATAAAAACCCGCGTTGTACCAAAACCAATTTAAACAAAATTAAACAAGTTATAAATAAAAACCTTTTTTTATCCCTATTTTGCTAAACAATGCCCAATTTATTAACGCGCAAATAAATTTTAATTGCGAATATTATGCGGCAATAAGCGAAAAATATACCATATAATTACAAATTAAAAAATCCCGTTGTTTTGCCCGCGGCGGCTGGGGACGGTTTTGGGAAAAATCCAACTAATAATAATAAAAATAGCCCGATATTTAATCGATATTAATAGTTAAATATTGCCAATATTATTTTACATTATTCCAAAATTATTTTAAAAAATAATTTTAGGTTTATTATAATTGGTATACCAACAAATTAAATTTATTTTAAACGAAAGTTCTTTAATCGTCGAAACAATAGGGAATATACAAATACAAAAATTAATTTCCTAATCTACCCAAAAAATACCAGTAACGGTAATAAAAAATATTTTTTTGGCAATATACCAAAAAATACAACGTAATACCTTTAAACAAATAAAATTTACGGTTATTTTGTTAAAACAAATAATATATATTTTACAATTTTCAAACAATTATAATTTTAAATTATTACCGGTTATTTTTCCAAAGAAATTGGGAAAATTTAAAAATTTGTTCGACAAAATTAAAGCTTTAAACCTACCCTTATACAAAAAACGGCTGGATTATTATATTCGGTTACGTCGGGACAAAAACGGACGGATATTAAAATTACCCCATAATCGCCTATATTATATATTACGAAACTAATTGTTAAAATTACAACGCCAAATTGTAAATATAATGGACAAAAAATAAATACGGGCGAATTTTTCGTCGGCAGCGGTTCCAATTTTTATAATACGCAAAATATTTAACGGTTAGTGCCTATACATTAATTATCGAACGTTAAATAATATTACCCTTTAAAACCAATACTTTTTTTTTTAATAAAAAAAAACGATTAAAATTTTAACCGGGGCCAAATAGTTTATAAAAATAAACGTTCGCGCGGCTTTTTACAAAATAAAAATAGCTAAAAGCAATAAATATTTAACCGTTTTTAAAACCCGGTTTGGATTATTCGAATGGCTAATATGCCCATTTGGACTGGTAAACGCCCCTACAATTTTCCAACAATATATTAATGGAATTTTAAACAATATATTGGGCGATTTTATTTCGGTATATTTGGACGACGTTTTAATTTATTTTTCGGGGACCCGGCGGAATTATTGGGGAAAAATACGCGAAATCCTTAAACGTTTATCCAATGCCGGATTTAATTTGGATTTAAACAAAAATATATTTGCAACAACTAAAATTAAATATTTGGGGTTTATTATCCAAACCGGAATAAACGTTCGAATGGATTCCGAAAAAGTAAAAACAATTTGGGATTGGAAAATTTTAATATAATTACAAAATTTAAAAAAGTTTTTGGAATTTGCAAATTTTTATTGCAATTTTATTAATAAATATTTGGAAAAAATGGCATTATTATTTGCGTTAATTAAAAAAGGGATTTTTTTTCGATGGATAATAAAATACGAAAAAAATTTCTTCCGATTTAAACAAACGTTTTTTTAAATTCCGGTTTTAATGCAATAAAATAATTTACGCGAAACAATGTTGGAAATAAATTGTTTAAAAACGGCGTTTGGGGGTTGTTTTTTTCAAAAAAAATAAAATGGATTATAACGGCCCATTGCATTCCATTCGGCAAAATTTTTACCAATATAATGCAATTATATAATTTACAATAAAAAATGACTAGCAATAATAAAATATTTTAAAACGTGGAATACGGAATTGCGTAATATTTAAATATTATTTTTAATTTTAACCGACTATAAAATTTTTAAATATTTTTCGAAACCCAAACCCGTTTTGGAACGCCAAATATAGTAGGCAAAAATCCTAGCGAAATTTAATTATTAATTAATATATAAACCGGACAAATACGTTATTATACCAAACGTTTTGTTTCGCAAAAACCAAAATAATGTAACGGAACCAAAACTAATTATAATTTTACAACCGGCCAATTTTATAATTATATTCGCACCGATTTTAATACAATAATTGCCAAAAACTATTCGGTTTTTTGCCGAAATTGCGTTATTTTTGTAACCCCATTTAATAGGGTTATAAAACAAAACGTTGGAACAAAATAATATATATTGGCATCGCTTTAAAACCGTACAATAAAACGTCCGGCGTTTTCCACCCGAAATTAATACAAAAACTTAAATAATTAATTGTTTGTTTAACGTTATAAAGGTATTTTAATATAAAAATAAATTTTAATTACCAAATTAAAAACCATTAATTACTATAATATTGCAATGTATTTACAAATCTTTAATAATGGGTTACGTAAAAAGGGACAATATATTTGCAATTTTCGCGCGGGATTACCATTGGAATAAAATGGCGGAATATATTTGCCGGCTAATACGCAATTGCAATATTTGCTAAAAAACCCGCCCATTTAAAAAAATCCGCCAAAAATTATTGTAACCTTTTCCAATAGCCGATAAATTTTGAAAACAAATTTCCATTAATTTTATAACAAATTTGCCCGGTTATTTACCTAGTTTTTCCAAATATTTTATAATTATTATTAATAAATTTTCCAAATATATTTAATTAAAGGCAATAATTTTGATATGGGCAAAAAATTGCGCCGCGAAATTTAAATTAATTTGGTGGAAATTCCGAAAATTCCCCTTGCAAATATTTTCGGACAGGGGGTTAAATTAAATAGGGGGTTTTGGTTGGAATTGTACCGACAAACGGGTATTAAATAATTTTTATTAACCGCCTATTATTTTAAAACAAATAAAAGTATAAAAAAGGCCAATTAAAAAATTTAATATTATTTACGCGTTTTTATTATTTTCGGATAATAAAATTGGCCCGACTATTTTAACGCAATGTAACTAGCCATTAATAACAAAAATTTGGCAATTATAAAAATAAACCCCAACAAATTATTATTAGATTTTAATATAAACGCAATACCTATAGGGCCCCAAAATATATTTATTTTAATTATTTCGCCTAAAAACCGCGTATTGTTATTTATAAAACATTTACGTACCGAAACGGATATTGCTAATACGGTTATCGTTTATATATAATAACGATAAAAATCAAACGCCAACAAATCCAAACAACCGGCGAAATTATTTAAAATAAAAAACGAAATATATTTAAATTTATACAATATTTATACAAATAAATTTAGCAAAAAAATTAATTTTATTTACAATAAATATAAAGTTATAAATATTTTTATTTTTTTAACAATTACGTTCGACGTTTCCAAAGAAATTTACCCTATTTTTTATGTCGAATTAATAAAAAAGCGGCTATTAACCCATTCCTTTCCCAAATTCGCACCAATATTAGGCCGGGCTTTTAATTAATACCAACGGAAAAAAACGGCAAAATATAAAAAAAATAATTAGTAAAAAAAATATTAGCGGCAAAAAACGCTAGGGGTAAAGGCCGGAAACGTTAAATATTAATAAAATAAAAAAATTATAATACGTTTTTTTGGAAACTATTAAAATCCTTAACGGCGATAAAAATATTGGATTAATTTAAAACGTATTAGGGCAATATATTAATTAACAACAGCCCAATTATAAGCCGGTTACAAAAAAAAACTAATTTAATTACAATTAACGTCCAATACCATTTTATTTTAACCTAATTTTATACCCCTACCCCTAACAAATAGGGCCCGGACGTTTACGTACGGATTATATAATTTTATACGGGGCGAAAAATATTATATATCCCATAAAAACAAATTTATACCAATAACGAATATATATTATAACGGGTAGGGCCGGAAAAAAAACATTATTATATTACCTAAATAAAAAAAAAAAATTTTATTTGTAAAATTTTAAAAGCAAACCAGGCCCGAACAAAATAACGTACAAAATAATAACAACAAATACCACCACCTTTTTTTTTAATTAAATAAAACCTTTATATTATCTTTTTTTATTTCCTTATATTGAAACAAAGCCTGGTGGGCCGCGTTTTTTTCCTTAGCAAATTGGCGCATTTTCCGTTTAAAATAACAACGACGAAATTTAAACAAACCAAAAATCGGGGTAAAAACGGGACAAAAACAACGGTTATTTATACGGTAAATAATAAAAAACAAATTGTTAAATATATTATTATTGCAACAACGGCGGGGCGGAATAAAAATAAAAATACGCGGCGCAATACCGGCGTTAACAAAACGTTGGCAACTGCTAAATTAAAATTAACGTATAAAAATATTGCAATTATAACGTATTTTAAAAACAAACAATTGGATAATATTAGTATTCGATAAAAACGTAAATATAAATTCGCGGTAACGTTTAACATTATATTGCTAAAAACAAATAAAAATTAACAATAAATTCGTATTATATTTGGCCCGAAATAAATTTATTTTCAAATAATTAAAACCCGAAATAATGTTTTAAATTAATATTTTGTTGCGGGCGTTGCCGTTACAATTAAAAATAAATATTATAAAAACTATAGTATTGGCAAACAAAAAATCGGCCTTAAAAACGGAAACGGGTGCAAATATTTGCGTTTAAACGCGTTCGAATTCGAAAATTAACGCAATGTAAACAATTTCGAAAATGCGCGTTATAACGCGGTTTTTGTTTGGTATAATAAATTTGCCCTACGCGGCAAAAATACGAAAAATAGTTTTTTTCGCTACGTAAACGTTATTAATTATAATTATTTTAAATTCGCGCAAACGTTAACGTAAAATTGGATTTTTGGCGAAAATTGTTTTATAATATTTGTATTAAACCCTATTAACGGCGCGGCAACGACCGCAAACCAAATTATTTGTTTTAAACAAATATTTAAATTTACCAGTACGTTTACAAATTTTAATATAAAATTAATACGGTAATATACGGAATTTGGAAATTGTATATTTTTTCTTGGAAATTTTTTTTTTTATTTTTTGTACGTTTATAGCGCGTTTATTTTTAATAGGGCTATTATTTTAACCGTAATTACCGAAATTTTAATAAAAAAAAAAAGAAAACATTATTAATATTAATAACGGTTTGGCTAAAAACGTAAAAATTTATAACGGGTTTAATAAAAAATATAATATTATCGAATAATTGCGCGGAAAGGATTCGAAAAAAATAAAAACGGAAAAACAAAACGACCGAACAAAATAATAAACGAAAAAAAAAATACCAATATAAAAACGACGAAAATTGGCCGAATAAATTAAAAAATTGCAACGCGATAAAAAAACAAAATAATTGGGTAAATAGCAAAATACAATATAAAAAAAAATATAAAAAAATAAGTAAATAATAATTTAAAAAAAAAATCGAAAACAAACAAAAATTGTAAAAAAATTAACCAGGAAAAAAACGGTATAGGAGGAAAAATTTTCTGCCCTTTTTATATATTAAATAGGGATAAAAACATTTAATTGCGTTTAAATGTTTTTTCCGTTTTTACCCTTTACCGTTTATAATACCAATAAAAATTATTGAAAAAAAGGTAAAAACAAAGTAAAAACGAAATAAAATCGAAATAAAAAAAAATAAATCTGGAAAACGATCGAAAACCGCAACCAAAGGGGGATGGGTTAAATAAATAAAAGCCCTGGTTCGTTATTGGCCCAGCCGTCCCGCGCAAACAAAAATATAAAATTACCATTATATTCTAGCCAAAAATATAAAAAACGCCGACCAATTTCTAAACCGAAAAATGGAAAAACAAAACATACGATGGAATTAAATAAAAACAAAATTTAATAACGGTTTAAAAAAACCTAAAAAAAATCCAAACTAACAGCGATTCGCTTTTAACTAAAATAGGGGAAAATATTAAACAAAACGGGGGGGAAAAGGGTCCGTCGCCAGGCAAACGCAAATATTTTTACTTTCCAAACCCGGGGCGTTGAAAAAAAAGGGGCGGTAAACTATATTGCGGGTTCGTACTGGATATACGTACCTATAGCTAAAAAACAAAAAAGTGGCGTACAATTTGGTATAGTTATATATAGTATATATATATACGGTTTTTTAGGTTTTTCGGCCAAGGGCCGGACCCCTAAAATCCTCCTTCCTTCTAATTTTATTTATAATTCCATTTAAATTCCTTACTGTCCCAAAACCGTAGGTTAGCCCTATAATAATTATTTAAATATAATATATATTTAATAATTATAAAGGGTGGTTTTTTCGGCATTATAGGCTTGCAAACAAATAATATATTGAATTTAAGTAATCCGGAATTTATTGCCAACGAAAAAACAAAGCTTTAACAAATTAATTTTTTCGCAAAATTACAAAAAGTTTTGCAACCGGGCAATAGTAAAAAATTTAACGGATATAAAATTATATTTTATAAAAACAAAATTATTATATAGTAAAAAAAACAAGCCAATCGTTTAAAATTAATAAATATACAAACATTTAATTAAAAACAACAATATATTGTACAATGGGCTAAAAGTGTATATATTTTATTTATATACCAACCAAAAACCGTATTTAATTTTTCCGTAGCCGTCCAAACGACAAACCCTACCGAAACAAAAATTACAGTATTTAATATACGTATATAATAGCAAATCGACAATAAATTAAAGGGTTTAACGTATATGCCCCTGGATTTAAATATAATCAAAATATATATATTCGTTAATGGGTTTTTTGCCAATTTTAAAAACTTTAATTTGCAAATTGGGTATATAATCGTTTACAGCAACAAACAATATAGTAAAACAAACAATAATTTTACTATTAAAGGCAATATTTTGTACTAATTTTCCACCAAATACAAAAAAATTATTTGCGACGTTTTGGCTAATAAAATATACAATATAACAAATGGTTTGGATTTGGATTATATATTGGCCCAAACGTTTAAAAAAATTAACCAATGTTATAATTTAATCGAACCGGATTTCGTTATTTGCATAAATTCCAGGTTTTTATACAATTATTTAATACAATTGGGAATTACGGCCGAAAAAAAACTAATAATAAACATTATAACGATTAAACAAATTTATAAAAGGCGTAAAATTAATAAAATTCGTCGGATTAACGGCTTAAATAATTTTGTAAACGCAATAATAAAAAATTACCCCAATAATGCGTTGAAAAAACTAATTTCAACAAACAATTTACGTATTTAAATCGAAAAATAGGTTTAACGTTACAAACAAAAAATTGCCAAAAAGGGTTACAATACGAATTACGGTTAAAATAAAATATAACGAAATTATTAACATTTACCCCGAAAAAAATACCGAAAAACAACGTACAAATAATAAAAAAATAATACCCTAAAAGGCAAAACGTACCAAATATATTATAAATTAAAACAAAATTTTAACAAACCGTAAAACAGTCCGTTTGGTTTTTTTTTTCCGCGGCTAATATAACCGTTATAATTATACCGCCACCCTTTTTTTCTTTTTCCCAAATTATCAATATTCCCTTAACGACGGAACGCTATTTAATAATTATTCAAAGCCTACGTTAATAATAAACAAAAAAAAAACAATAAATTGCAAAATATATAGTTTTGTCGCTAAAAACAATAACCGCCAAAAACGGACGGTAAAAAAACGAATAAAGGCGGGGATTTTTTCGCAAAAATTTCTGGAAACGCATTTATAATACCGTCCGGAAAACGGGTTTATTTTGCAATAAACCGTAAAATTGTCGGAATTTTATTTGCCCGCGAAAACAAACCGGAAATAACCCAAACAAAATTTTGGCCGAATTTTGCCGGCGGCGGGGCGGAAATAAACGGCGGTAAAACGAACGCGTACTAAAAACGCGATTATTAATTTAAAACAATTAAACGAAAAAAAAAAAAAAACGGAATATATATTTTTGGTTTTACGTTTGGTAATTTTTGAAAAAATATTAGCCGGAATAATAACGGCAAAAAAAACAACGGCCGGAATAACGGCAATAACGGAATAAATAACGGCGGCAACGGTATTAATAATAATAATAATAATACCGGCGTTTTGCGGCAATTAGATTTAATTTGTAAAAAAAAGTAAAAAACGCCGGCTAACGGCGTTTAAAAACGGATTAACCGCAAAATAAAAAAAAGTAAAAACGCCAACGTTTCCAAACGAAAAATTTTTAATAACGCGAATTATTAAACTAAAAAACATTATATTAAATATTTTTTAAATTCGTATTAATTATTTTTAATTTGGGGAATAATTATTGGAAATAGCCGGATTATTTATAATATTTTGTCGAAACGTAAATTGTAAAAAAAAACCAAAAATTACAAATTACGGAAAAAACAAATTTTTATAAACGAATTAAAAAAAAATCGGTAGCCCGTATAATACGGAATTTTTATTAAATATTTTTATTATTATAATTATTTACAATAAATTAACCGCCTATTTACAATAAAAAAATGCCTATTATTCCCCATAAACAATAAAAATTTTTTAAAAACGCCGGCAATGGTTTCCCCAATACGTTTATTTGCGGCATTAAAAAATCCCATAATTTTTTAATTACAATTATTTTTTTTGTTTATTTTGGTATCGATTATTTACGGATTCGAAAGGGGCATGTTTGCAATTAAATAGAAAATAGTTTGTATTAATTGCAATGCAAACATGCGAATGTGGGGATTACGTGCATAACTACGTAATTTCGGAATACGTAGTAGAAATTTTAACAAATTCATACGATTATGTAGATAGCTTCAAAAGTTTAGTTAGAATATGCACTAAATTACCGTTATTTGTTATATTTGTTTTACCGATCGCAGCGATCACCTGATTTCTATCAACATCTGGTGTCTTTTTAGGTATGATCATACAAATATCAAATGCAAACAAACCCCCTTGAAATCTAGGAACCTTTAGTCATCAAGTGAAAATCATAAATAATCCGTACCAGGAACAGCGCTTGACCCAGAGGCTGGCAGCTGAACCTCAACAAGCGGTGCATGCTGCTTCCCCGGATCTACCCCCAGCGTTCGAGTCGGCTCCTGGACGCCGAGGTCGTGGGCAATAATCTGCTTCTTGCGATGGACGGCCCTCCACACCGCCGCCTTGCCCTGGTCCTGCGCCGCCTCCTCGGCCTCGCGGAGCCATTGCTTCCACTCGTCCGTCATAGGCGCCGCCCCGCTGCGCAGTACCCAGCCAGTCATCTTGGTGGCCCGGATCGCGTACCACAGCGTCCGTGTGAAGCTGGCGACGCCCTCGTACTCGTCATCGAGAAGGTCGCCGCCGCCGCCGCCGCCGCCGCCAATCTCTTGTTGCCGCTGACTTGTGGACAGGTGTGCGTTTTGCAGCTCGGGCGGCGTCCTGTCCGTCCACTTGTACCGGCTCAGGTCCCAAA
The DNA here is from genome assembly GCA_003709005.1 of Magnaporthales sp. P1609. Lineage (NCBI taxonomy): Eukaryota > Fungi > Ascomycota > Sordariomycetes > Magnaporthales > Magnaporthales sp. P1609. Next base: position 1,867,374 of record PELF01000007.1, on the reverse strand, counting down.
ACAAGGTACGCGGCAGCATGGCCATGGCCCAGTACATGGCGTTCAGGGAAATGTAGCTCGAGCCGACAAAGAGCTGCATGTACCATGAGCAGTTTCCCAGCAGCACGGTCGATATCATGAGCATCATGGTGCCCAAGCCCATCATGAACCTGTACCACCTCTCGCCGACCCGGTACCGGCACTCCTCGGTTCCGGCTGTGTACAGCTCGCGCGCCACGTCCTCGGTGCACAGGATCAGGATGAAAGCGCCTTCGCGTGTGCGGATCATGACATCTCCGGGCGGCACATGGTGCAGGTGCGTCCGCAGCATCAGCACTGGCTTCCACCAGCTCGCGTACCCGACGAGGCTACTCTGAAGGCTGATGAGCGCCACCGCCATGGTTGCCGGTCCGTCGGTCCAGATGTACGCCCCGACGAGCAGCGCAACCGTGAGAATCATGCTGAAAACGGCCAGGATATGCAGCGGGCTGAAAAGCGCCGACGGCACCGCAGGCCGCTCTGCTCGGTTTAGCAGGGCCGGGTCAGACACGAAATCGGTGATCTTGTCCCTCTTGGTCTGCCGTCGGTGGATGCCCTGTTCCGGGTCCGCCCAGTTGGCTACGCCCCGCCTATCCACAGAGCTGGTGGCTCCTGCTCGTTCAATCTTTTCGTCTCCCACAGGCCCGGATTCCTCTGGAATCTCGAGCTCTTCTCTGTTGCGCCTGGGAAGAAAAAAACCCCTCAGACGCCCACAAAGGTACTTATACCAGCCGTTAGGCGTCCCCACAGCTGCAGGACTCCTGCCCGGTGGCACGAGATCCGCGTGTTTGATCTCCAGTACCTTGAACTCAAACGGCTGGAACTTGTCGAGTGGGTGGATGATGTTGGCGAAGAAACCGACCGTGTCCAGGACAACGCCGCTGTGCACACCGGTCAGCTTTGCCGGCCTCTGCGGCATCCTCTGCGGCCTGGAGGGTTTGAGGAGCGCCTGGGGCGCCGGGAGGATGCGAGGCAGCAGGCACAGGCTCGATGCGGTGATGGTCTGCGAGTGTTCCGTCATAGAAGACTCGCCAATGACTGCCAGCAGCGTGATGACGTCCAGCCGCCATTCTAGGCTGTTTGTCCTGTCGCTTGGGGTCTTGGGAAACCATTGGGAGAGGCCGCCCCTGGATGCGTCAGACTCGGCCATTTCTGCGGCCGTAATATTTATGCTTGAGGATTCAGGGGCAAGGCCGAGCAGATAGGATGTTATCTGGTGGAAGTAGCCTCGAAGCTTACTCCCAACACTTGGGTGATACCCTTGACTGGTTGTGTTCCTAGGTATACGCCTTTGTTACCCAACTAAGTGATAGGTAAGATATCTATGCAAAATGATGTGTGAATAAGAGCATTACTGGATCGTAAACAAGTCAACTACCCCAGATTAGCAAGATTAGAACGAAAAATTAGATCAAGACCTGGATAGTTTTAATAGTGGAAGGAAATGAATTGCAACCACATTTCTAAAGAGCGCGCGCCATGAGGTTCGAATCAACCCCCTTGGCGTTGTGGCTGAAGGGCTGAAGTCTCCAGACTTACAGGGGGACAAGCACAAAAACCACCACTATGAAGAGATGGTTCGTGGGTTTTCGAGAAGAACCGTGGGACGAACCTGCATTGACAGGCCAGGCAATCCCGAATCAGGAGCTGGGATGGGAAACATAGCTGCACAGCCCATGGTCTTGACGTTCTGCACGTTCTGGTTCGCGCAAAAGAATCTTATGTGCTGCTGGTGCTGGTGAAACCTGCCGCTATTTCTTTTGCCAAGATTACACCGCGTTGATCAAAGCGGGCTCATCTCCAGCCGCAGAGAGTGAGGGGTAAAAGTTGACATGCTCAACAGGTGCCCGAGTGGCTGTGCCTAACTATGTTTCTATGTGGTGAACTAAACTCGTTAGTTAACTCGGCACCTTGATTGCCTGGACCTCATGCAAGGATCCATTAAGGTGCAGTTCAGAACATTTGTACAGCCCCCTGGATCCACGTCGATGGCCTGTCAAAGTAGAAAAAAAAAAAAAAAAAAAAAAAAAAAAGACAGTGTAAGAATTCCAACGAAGCAAGCAAGGCTAGCTGCCAATGACGTCGCCAACTTAGAATGATCTCTCCGTATTCCTATGGTTCGCTGTGTTACGCCTCCAAGATTGATTGGAGTCTGCAGTTATCAAGCAAGGTGCAAGAAATCATTCCCATAATGGAACCTCCTTAAATCCAACTGTCCTATCCCTATAGTGAGTCCCTAGCACAGCGTCCGCCCTCTAGCCCAACGCCTCTGCGAAAAAGAAGAAAGAAAAAAGAAAAAAAGAACCATCAAATGCCCACCCCCAAACTCCAAAGCTACAATAAATCTAGTAAGCAGCGCTGCGTGAAAATACAGTCATCATAGTGATTGAGTACAGAGCCTACCCTCCTTCTTCTACTGTGCCTCATTATCACTGGTCTCGAGGTCCTTGTACTCCTCGACCAACCAGTGCACAAACTCGGCCCACAGCTGCTCCCAGCGCTCGTTGACCTCACTGCGCTCGTCATCAGTAAGGCATGCATGCTCGATGCTCCATTTGATGAGCTGCTTCCAGCCGTGGATCGTCGTATCACTCCTCCCCACAAACATCTGGTAGAAGTCATGGCTTAGCGAAGAGCGAAAGAGTGTGCCGTTGTCGCTGTTCAAGGTGCAGTGCACATTGTTCGCCAGAAGGTTGTACATGGAGTGCCCCTTGACCCTCGGGTTTAAGCCCAGGACTTCGTTGGAGATGGGGCAGAGCTCGAGGCAGATGTTGCGCTTCTTCATCTGCTCCATGATGTACGGGTGGCGTGCCAATGCGAAGCCGTGGCCTATTCGCTTCGAGTTGAGAAGCAGCGCGTCAGCAAGGTTGCCGTCGGGTGTGCCGTCACCCATCTCGAGCGTTTCCCCGCAGTGAAAGAGGAAAGGAATGTCCAGTCCCTTCTGCTCGCACTGCTCTCTAAACTTGAGAAACTCCGGCACGAAGAACTTGAGGGGGTGACCAGCTGCTTCCTCACCCACGAGGTCGAAACCTAAAAGAATATCGTTAGCATGAGCCAAAGCCCCCCACATGAGATAATATTGGCTTCTGAACTTACCAGCTATCAGCTCAGGCCATATTTCCTTGAACTTGATGCATTCATCCAGGGCGTTGGCCACCTGCTCTCTCTGGAATATCCTTGGCGTGCAGTATATGACCTTGATGCCTTTGAAGTACACCTTTCGACCGCTCTGGTACGCCGGGGGCATAAACTCGTCGCACACTTCCTTGATCATTGTCATTATAGACGCATTATCATGCTTGGCGGAGCCGTCGTCGTAAAAGACTTGGTTCGTGTGCATAAAGTTTGGCCTGATCTCTGCGTACTGGATATTATCATGCACAAAATCCTGTAAGCACGCGCGAGTGTAGCTCTTGAACGCGGTCTCGTAGTTGAAAAGGCCCTTCATCATCCGAGTTCGGCCATTGAACTTTTCCCAAGCTCTTCATTTCCAGACAAAGTTAGTTGACGGGCAGTTAGAGAAAACAACGAAACAACTGACTGTGAACAACTTACCCTGTGACTGTTTGGTGTATCCCGTAGGTCTCGTCCGTCTCAAACACAATCTTCTTTAGCAGCCATTCGTCGACAGAACTCTCCACTAGCTTGGTATCTGAAAATCGAGCGCGAAACGTAGAATATGGCATCCATTTGCCTCCGACGTAGTCTGGTTCAAACACATCCCAGCCGGGCTCCTCATTCCCAACGGGAACAATGCTGAATTGTAATTCGCACAGGTCCAGGTCGCTTTTCTGCAGCAATGGTTTGTTGCTGTGGATGAACATGCGTTCTTGGTCCTTGGCGAGATCCAGGAGAAGCTTTGGGTCGAGGCATGAGTTGAAATGTATGTGGAGATGTGTGCCCTTGGGCATCCGCCGAGCAACCTTGAAGAGTGCCGACTCTTCTATCAGGTCGACATTGTAGAGGAAGTGATCCCCCATATGCCTAGCATGGGTTTGCCCGTTGAAACCTGGGGTTTTTGGTGCATTCGCAAACAGCTTTGCGTCTTTCCCCCTCAAACGCTGCAAGACTCTGTTGGCCTCTCGCTCAATCTCAGTCGCATCCGCGAAGCAGTCATGGTCAAATGCCAAGGCGTGCTCACGAGACTTCAGCTCTGCACGGGCATCTTCATATGCCGACAACCCGGCTTCATTCGACTTGAATGACGACGGAAGGGTCCTGGGCAGAGGCTGCCTGGGTGGTTGTCCCTGGGAGGTCGCAGGCGTCTTCAGCCGCTGAACTTGCACGGCGTCGTCAAGCGCAGACAGCGTACTCCAGTTGGCGCCTTGTTGTGGCGAAGATGAACCATCCATCGTAGCGTCGAGTTTGCGCTTCAAGCTGAGTGGCGGGAAGGCTCCGGGTAGGAACTGACTCTCCTGATGTGCAGTCTTCTTCACGAGCTTGGATTGCGCGCGTGTGAGAATTCCCGACCGTGCCTTTCTTAATGGCAGTGAAGGTTTGGCAGGAGTAGTTGCTAACGGTGATTTTGCGGGCGGCGTGTCTCTGGCGTCTCCTTCACTTTGCTCCTTGTCCACCGCGGTGCAGTTGTTCCCCATCTGAGCAGAAGACGCTGTCATCCGCCTTACGACAGTTCTTATGTATCTCGAGCGCTTTGTCCGATCCAAGTCCCACGGTCTCTCCGCACAGAGTATTGTCATTCCCGGCTGGCCTCCCTTATCGACAAGATCGGATGATAGAAATGAATTTAGCTCCTCTGCAATGAGACGAACAAAGGCTTTTGTTTTGCCGCCGGTTGCAGAAAATCAATAAAGAATCGATAACGCCGTTGCGAAACCACACGCCGATGCTAATAAAGTATCCCGGAAATGGGTGGTTGTGTCATCAAAGAAGAAAATCTACTTTTTGAGTCAAATGGGCGCGACGGTTTAGCGAATGCGCTCTTTTGCATTTGGAAGTCCGAGTCAAATGTTGGCATGCTAGTATGTACGTTTGCGCATCGAATTAGAGTGATGATTCTGTCTGAATTTGGCGCTGGTGTTGCGATCATGCCCCTGTATGACAGCAAAGTAATCCATGTTTGCATCCTTTAGGCTTTGACTCAGCCGCCCAGCTTTAGGCCACATGGCAAGGCAGGGTGGTTACCTTAGTGTAGGGAGGTGAACAAAGGAGAATCTCTGAGGGTAGAAACATCACACCTGCACCTAAGAAAGCTAAGCCCTCTTGAGGCGCAGGCACTAATAGTTCCAATACCAACAACAAAAAGCGGGGCGGTGTACCTGGCTTGGGGCCTCCCCAAAGCCTCGGGTCGATATACTACTCCTGTGCCTTAAGGTCCCTTCATCCTAACTTGGACGTTTCGTTGCAAACATGAAATTCTATTCAGTGGCTGTGCATCTTACTTTGTTATTTTCAACCCTTATCTTATTAGCTTAAGGCTAGGCATACTTGGCAGATTTTGTGAAAAGAGGTGGAAAAATCCGACGGTATCGCCAACAAATGAAACGTTTCTGTTTCTTGACTACGGCCTTGTAAACCAACTTTGCCGGAAGGACCTTCATACCTGCAGGGTCAAGTCATTTTGGGACAAGATAACTTTAACGATGGCTAGTTGCACATTGATAGGAAGAAAACGTCGTACCTCTGGCGTTGGCTACACGACCACGCGATAAAAACAAAGATGGCAAGACAGTTCAAATTCTACTTCTCTTGATGTTAGGATTGACGAACCTGATAACAACTTATTCCTTGCTTGCACTGCCTCCCGCTTCTTCTAAAGATGCTTTGTTTCTCACCGCAGCTGCCAACTTGAGGCCTGGTATTACCCGAATAGATGAGAATGTTATGAACGCCTGACCAACAAGAGAATACATGAAAAAAGGAAAGGTCAATCAGCAAATTAAACGCCGGAATTCCAAAAGTATGTTTGAAAGTCCATCAAGGATTTCGAAGTGAAAGACAACCAGTATAAGCCATTCCTAATGCCCCATGAACTCCTAGACTGTATGATCGATTGAGTAGTGAATGTCGATAAAATGAGAAGGAAAAAAAACAAACAAACATGTAGCCCAATGATGACTAAAACCAGCTGTCGAGGATAAGGCTGAGCGTGCAAAGCATCCTCTGTTCACAAAAAGATCTCGCTGCTGTCGCTATTCCTCCTGCTTCAAGGCACCCTCTGGTAAACGAGCACATGTACGGTTTTCACCGTCCTAACGTTGCATGTTCGGACCGTCCAGTTTATGGTGAAGTTCAAGTAGACAACCGTTCCGAAAAAGCCATCAAGATATCTGTCCTCATGGGGCGGAAGACCTTGACGACAGAGACGGCGATAGTGATATGGTGCCACTCCGTCTCATTTTGACCCCTAGGACTGAAAAGGTTGACACCTGAGAAGTCATTGGCCCCTACACGTCGTCCATAGTGCCGGCGGGCTCCTCATCTTCGTCGCCGAAGCTGGCCACGGATGACATGTCGCTATCATCCTCGCTCTCGTTTCCTGCATCGGCTGCAGCCTCTTTGCTTGCATATCTTTGGACGTACTCTGTTTAAAGGATTAGTTGGTTTGAAAAATTCAAATCAGTTGTGCCAGCCTATACTGACCCTTGACCTTGGCTTCATACGACTTTGGCTCCCTGAGCATCAACGCAGCCGCTTCGCCATTCAGTGGATCGGTTGGGTTCGGGTACCGTAGCAGCTGTGGCAGAAACACCTCAAAGATGTTGATCATGTCGAACATGGGTGACCATGTTTGATTTATCACATCTAGACATACCGAGCCAGAACTGGTTTGATGGCACTAGGCGTCAGTCCAATAGTAAAATACTTCCAGTAGGCTACCCAAAAGTCCACATAGGCCACATACAGCTCGTCTATGTTCGGGTGGAAGATCCGGTTGACGAATCCGATGCTGGGCGACTTGTATGGGTACTGATCTGGGAGTTCCACGTGAACTTTCCATGTACCGCCCTCGAACGGTGCTGAGTTCCAAAATCGAACCGCGTTAGCCCTGCTTTCGAATCAATCCGCTATTGGTGAAGACTATGCATCCCGGTGCAGGTTGTATTGGCGTAAGGGAACTAACTCTCTTCTGGGCCCTTGAACACGACGTAAAACTCTTGCCTGTCATTTCACTACTGTTTAGCCTCATCCGCATTGTTAAAACCCCATAATTGGCAGCGGAAAAGTGCTCGCGGAGGGGCTTTATATCGTAATCGATTGGGAATAGTCCAAAGTCACGCTTACACTGTAGGAAAGGACATGTTAGCAGCTGCAGCATCTCGACGCAAAGATCAAGCCAAGCAGAGTATACAAGGTAGCCTGGCCTACATACTGTTGTCGTTCACCAACGTGACCTCATAGTCGCTCATCATCCTTTCAACCTGTTAGCTACGAGGCTATGAGGGCCTCTCGGGATCTCTTCTCACATCCTGCCATAGAGAAACATCAGTCAGCTTGTAACCTTCAGATATAGCAGAGGCGAGAAAGACCAACTTCATGACCTGCAGTGCGAAAGAAATATTGTCAGTAATTAAGTTCAGTGCCGGCGTTGTAGGCTCCGCTGCACTTACATCCGTCTCAATCCTCCTCCGTGGACTGCTCATCTTTGCTAGTGTCTATTGGGCGTGCAAATAAGGATTTCGTCGTGCTCGTCTCCGGCTGGATAGGCGTCTTGACTATGGCCGGCCTTGGGCGGTTGCAGGACCAGTCTTGACAGGTCGAGTCGTGGGTAGTGTTTTGTTGATCGTTAGGCCGCGCGAGTCGAGCGAACGGCTGGCCGTTTGTAGAGTGAGCGACACGCGGGGAGCGGGGTCTGGGGGCTGCGAGAACTGTCGGTTTGAAAGTAGCAAAACGTGCAAAAATATCGTCCTTGTATGAATCTCGTCTGGCAGCGGACAAGGATGTTCTTAAATGTTGGATAAGAAGCAGTTTAAGACGACTGTCATGGTGCACTTTACGGGTTTGGGCAAATGTCGTCAGTTAAGCAGGTTGCTCATGCGAGGCGGGGAGTCGGGGCCTGACGAGACGCGGGCTGCTCCATGTCATTGACAGGGATCGTGAAAGTAAACCCCCCTCCCCCTCGATAAGGCTAGAACTGGAAGCGAGTTACCGATAAGGGAGCAGTTCGCCGCCCCGCCCAGCACTAGAAGTCACGAGACGCCAGAGTTCCTTCAGATTTAAAACATGCCTGCTCGAATCAGCTGGCTGAGCTTTCCCAAAGGAGTCCCAACCGGTTAAGGGCGAGGCTTTGTTGTGCACCGCTACTCCGTACAGATGTGTTCATCGTAGAGAGAAACATGCCGAATCAATTGGTGGCGTCAGCCTAAGGAGGGAGAACTGACAAGTATTCGTCTCACTGTCGCTGCATTCGTCAACTAAAACGGACTGAACAAGGCTTCTGGAAGGGGCCATTTGAGTAGTAGGCCTGACTAATTTAGGTACATAAAATCGGTGAGATCTCTTTGGAGACTTGGAGGAGATGCGCCCCTGATTCACCACTGGATTTACTATTCTAGATGTAGCAGAGTAAAAAACAATCATTACGATCGTTGAAGAAGACCGGCCGAGTTGGGTTTTTGCCCAGTATAACACGGCAGCACGCCATGCACACTACTTTGTAGCAATGCAATGAACGGAAAGAGGCACGGCCGCTGTGTGGCAACGCTGATCACAAGTCGACGGTGAATAAGCGGAGTCCACCTGACTCTGACAAGCACCAGATTCCCGCCCCGTCCGTCGTGGGGGGTTCAAGAAGATCCGATCTTCAGGCACTTGCCGTGCAGTTTTGAGACTCGGCTCTCGCCCTTCAAATACGCAAGTGGGAATAGGTCACGTGCAGTTGTGATCCAAGCGATGGACAAAAACGGGCCTTGTTGTGGATGAGTCGAAGTCACTCTCCAGCCAGGGTAGATAATACCGGTACTTCCCGTATGCCCGAGACCCCTGTCAAAGGCTTGCTGGCCAGTGTCCGGGATTAGGAAAACACCAGAATTTTGAGAGATGTTCCCCAATGTACGCGTGCAAAAATCATCATGACCATAGTTATTAAAGGAGAGCGAAATGCGGCCAAGCCCAGAATTTTTTTTCTTGTCAATGGTCTTCTCTTCTTTTGCTCAAGCTCCTGTCACTCATCACCAAACTGAGTGCATGAAAACTTGGGTTGCAACTTGAGAGCGGCAAGAGGTGTTCCCTTTTTTGTGCATTCATACTCCTGAGCACGTGCTTTCTCCAAAAGTACACGGTACATCACACCACTGCAAATTGTGCACGTGAACCCGATTACTGTAAACATGCACCCACCCGCAGCCACAAATCCCCTGGCCCGGTCGTGTGCCTCAATGGCTGCCACCTTCGTCAGGGGTCGTGCGATCAACTTGCCCAGGACACAACAGCCATGTCGCGCTTTGAGCAGCATCACAACCTCGTCGGCAAGACCTTCAACTCGCTCAGACCAGGTCGCTGCTACAGTTTTACACAACCCGCAACAACAACAATGCAGACATAGCTCGCATTCCCCGATGGGCTCACCCATTGCCAACCAGCGCAAGAAGGTAACACTTGGCACCCTGCGCTCCCTACACAAAAAAGGGGAACCAATCACCGTCATGACAGCACATGACTTTCCCAGCGCCCATGTTGCCGATGCTGCCGGCATGGACATCATCCTTGTGGGTGACAGCCTAGCCATGGTCGCCCTTGGTATGGAGGACACTAGCGAGGTCGTGTTGGAGGAGATGCTATTGCACTGTCGTTCGGTCGCAAGGGCCACAAAATCCGCTTTCACTGTAAGTCGTCTTCGAGTCGCCTCCGTATACCTTGCATAAACCGCCGACCTCGACATTCCTAATGCTAACATAACAACCAAGATCGGTGACCTTCCCATGGGCTCCTATGAAATTTCACCGGAACAGGCCCTTGAGACAGCAATCCGCTTCGTCAAGGAAGGCCGCGTGCAGGGCATCAAGATCGAAGGCGGCCGGGAGATGGCGCCGACAATCCGCAAGATCACTGGTGCTGGCATCCCCGTCCTGGGTCACATTGGTTTGACTCCCCAACGCCAACACTCGCTAGGTGGATTCCGGGTGCAAGGCAAAACATCTGCTGCTGCCCAATCCCTTCTGCAAGATGCCCTCGCGGTGCAGGAAGCCGGGTGCTTCGCTACAGTCGTCGAAGCCGTCCCCGCCGAGGTTGCTGCCCTGCTGACCAAGAAGCTGTCAATCCCCACGATCGGTATCGGTGCGGGAAATGGCTGCTCTGGACAGGTCCTGGTGCAGATTGACATGACAGGCAACTTCCCACCCGGCCGCTTCCTGCCCAAATTTGTGAAGAAGTACGGAGACGTTTGGGGAGAGTCGATGAGGGCGATCGAGGCTTATAGAGACGAGGTCAAGAGTAGAGCCTATCCTGGCCCTGAACATACCTATCCAATCCCAAGCGAGGAGCTGGCTGCATTCAAAGCCATCATGGAAGGCGAAAAGAGTTTGGAATAGACTTGAGAGCATTCTTTGCTGCGCATGATTGCCTGTATAGCGTTGGAGTTCCTATTAGCAGATGAAGCGTTGGGCTTACATGGAGCGGCGTTTTTTAGATTTCCATATATACCTTGTTTTGTGGTCGTTTACAGACCTCAAAGCCCGGATCAGCCTGTATATAGTCATTGAAGACAAAGATATAGACGTTTAATAGAGCATCCGAGTAACTCTTCTCTTCTGATGAAGAGTGCTGCAAGCTTAAAGATCTTCCCATGCTTCGCCGTGGTGAAGCCCATCATCCAAAGGCAGGAGTCATAGAGTAAGATACGTTGAGTTGGCCGTTCGAATCCTTGAAGCACTGTTTTTGCACTCAATATATTAGCATCTGATATGCCTACTTCCATATCGTGCAATTGTACAGGCAAGTGACTCACCCTGTGCAAATTGCCGACGATCTCATCCAGGGCGGGCGCAAACGTCGAATTGATGTACAAAAACACGCTCTCGCCGTTGCCAACCTTTAGAGTTCGACGCAGGTACGCAACCACTGCCTCGAACCGCTGCGCTGCGCTAATCTTGCATAATTCCTTTCTCAACGCCGGCGCGCTGCCCCCGACCGGCTTGAACCGCACCACGACCTTTTGGTCCGCCGGGAACTCGCCCGCCGTCGCCAGCGCGGCCGTGGCGTCGCGCGGGAGTTGCGTCAGCATCACCGATGCCGACATGGTCAGTGGCAGGTCCGGAGACGGTGGGGATGCATCGTTATCGGCGTCGGCGTCGGGTGCGTCATCGGGAATGGGAGTTGTAGATGAAGAAGCTGGTGCTGCCGTTGAGGAAGATAGCGGCGGCGGTGTTGGCGTTGAGAGGGACGGTCGCCGTAGCTGCGGGTTGCGCGTGTAACGCGTCGGCGGTGATGACATTGTGACCGAGCTCTCAAGCCAGCAGCACTAGCGTGCGTTACACCCGGCCGGCCTGTTTTCTTGTCGGTCTCCTAAAGGCCGACAGCTAGGACGCGATTCGCAGGGTGTTCAGCAATGAACCGTATTGACGTGAGCAAGCTGATGCGTGAAACGGGAGGCCACATGAAAACAACGGTCCAAAAAACTCGATCTAGTCTGGGTAGGTATACTGACTGGATTTAGGGACTAGCGCTCGCTCCATGTCAGCGCGACCTCTATGGAGATCCAACCCCACTTCAACGTTGGAGAAGCTTACCCCACATTGCGCGTCATTCGCCAGACCTTGAGCTGTACCCCTGCCCGTGCGTTTTATAACCACGAACCTCAAGGACTACGTATGTAATTCTCTATGCCTCGGGCTTGCTCCAAGCAGAATCTCCATTGATAACTCTATATCATACAAGGTACTACGAACCTATGATATATACCCATCCCATAATCCTCCTTACTTCATCTCCAAGAGCCAAGGACCGCCCTAGGCTCCAGACAGACCGTAATCTTCCAACAAGGTATACAGAGTACCTGGAACACAAACTTCCGATACGGTGCGCTCCTCAACTGCGACGCGAATCTTCCTTGAAATCAGGACCTTCAGTTTCATTAACTCAAAGGGGGAAAAGCCCATTGGGTGTTCCAATTGAGGGCAGCAGCGATCTACTGAGGTAGGTCTGAGCTGACAAACTGACAGAAGCGGACGGTCCATAGATGTGCTTCTGAAGGTTATTAAGAGTAATTTTAAAACGCTTGCGCCCAAAAAAAGAGTGAAAGAATAGACGATTCCCGCCGCCAATGCAATAAATATAAACAAGAGACGCCATGCGTTGCGTTGTGTTTCGGTGTAAAAAAAAAAAAAAAAAAAAAAAAAGAAAACACCCGAGTGTCAAAAAGCCAGAGCCATGGCAAATATGGGGAAACGACTCATGAGCCAAAATTAACAGCAGGAATGAGATAGTTGGTTTGATTGCTTGACGAAAAGCCCAAGTAGGACAAGGGGTATTTTGCGGAAGTGGCGAAAGCAGATGACTTCAAAACTTGTGTTAGAACTATGTATGGATTTTTGCTAGTCGCTATTGTGCATCGAGGTGGTATGGCGGTTCTTGCAGGACACCTCCCTATGCTAACAGCTGAGATTTCGTGGTTCCGAGTGAGCATATTTCGACAGTATCAGTACTGGTCGTAGTTCTGCTCCACTGTCTCGTCGCTGTATAGGTGGTGGTGAGGAAGGGGCTGGCGCTCAAGCTGTTGGAGAAGACGATCCAGATCCTCCCAGTTTTCATCATTCTCGGCGAACTTCCGGTGAGTGCGGGATTGGATATGCTAAAAAAACGGCTGTTAACGATGCGCACTACTAGGGTCTGGGACAAGCAAACATACCTCTTCAAAATCTGCAAATTTATCCTGACAGTTCTCGCAGTATCCTGGTTTAGGGTCACGCTTTTTGGGCTTTGGCTGGAGCTTTGAGGGTACGCTGTGCGTCCGCCTATGTTGAGTCTCCTCAGTACCTTCGAGAACAAGTCGAGGGTTGCCTAAGCTAGTCGAACGACTGAGCGGCCCGCTGTCCACACTCATTTCGGCATGACGGCGTGAGCTGGGGTCCTGAGAGATAGACCCGCTCTTCGCGAGAACCTTGCGCTGCAGGCCCAGCACCTCCTTACTCACGCCTGATTTGTTACCAGCAATAGTTCCCGTGGTCGATGATATCATCTGGGACCGGATGGCCGAAGTTATGTTGGAAGCCTGAAGCCCGGAAGCAACAGGCTCTCCTGCAAAGATCCGTGCAGGTCTGGAGCGGTTTGTGCTGATAAAGGCGTTTGAAAGACCATCTTCCTTGGACAACTTGGAGCCCTGCACTGGGTCCATGAGACCATTCCCACCGGTCGTCGCTTTGGATGGAAACAGAACACGATTGGTTGAGACTTCACTAATCTCGGCCAACGGCCGCTTTCCAGTGATAGGTTTCGGACGTACAATCTGTGTGGGTGGTTGGAGTTTAGGGGCAGAGCCCACAGCAGCATTCACGGCTGTCTGTCGAGCAACCTCCCGCTCTTTTTTCGAGTGTTTTTCTGTATCATGGTCCTCCACAAAAGGGCAACGCCCACTGCCTGACGCTCGGAATTGAGGCCAATCACCCTTCATCTTGTCTGCAACCTTGGCGTACTCGCGAGCCATGATTGGACGCTGCTTCTGCTCAATGTCATAGATGTAGATGAACGGCCCCTTGAACACATGCATTTCCTTTGTCGATGCTGAGGGATCGCGATCCGAAGGACCACTAACGCGTTCCTTGTTCAACATTTGCAACGGGTTGCTCTGCTCCACCGTCTTGGTAGTCCGCCCACCTTGTCCAATAGTAGCAGCACGGTAAGGATCCGACTCTGTCAGCACGTCGAGAATGCGTTGCATTTTGTCCAGTGACCAAATCTTCTTGCCCATGGTCAGGGCCCGCCCCAGGATATCATTCTGCTGGCGAGGCGCCTTGGGTCGTCGTACGACATCCTCACCCAGCTGTATGGGAGCCCTTCTCCCTGCGGGATGCGTGTCAAATAGTTTCCTCTTGGTGCATATCGATTCGACGTTTCGACTTAGAAGCGATGGGTTTATCGTCTGGGGTTCTTGCTCGTCACGGTCGGTCTTCGTGCTCGCGTCAAGTTTAGGTTTTTGGGATGTCTGGGGCTGAGGGATGGGTCTGGTGGTGACAACATGGGATATGCTGATGGAGAAGAACTTGTCCTCTCTCTGTGGCTCATTGTTAGCACAAAGTATGCACAAATAGGGCAGGGCCACATTGGACCTGATGCTGGACCACACTTACTGCACCCAAGGCTGCAATTTGCCTCTCGATTTTGGGCAAAACCTCCTGGGGAAGGTTGTCGAGATAAAAAACATGCTTCACAAACTGCTGCTTCTGCGCTGCAGCCCATTTCTTGAACTCGTTCACATCCTCATCTGCCAATTGTCCCTTGGCATGTTGCTGCGAGGCAACTTCCCTGTCTCTGTGTCCACCGAGAGCCCGGCTGTGGTTGATGTTCTGCGTTGAGGTTCTGACCTTAGCAGGAGACCGAGCAGTGACACGATAGGTCGAAGGGTTGCTGATCATCTGCTTCTTAGCTGGAGGCGGCTGCCCATAGAGCTCCTCTCGCTGGTTGCTGGCATGCGAGCGTTTCACGGGTTTTGGATGTGCCACCGCGATGGGTCTCATGGGCGAGTTAGCGGCATTGGGATTGCTCGACAGAGGCACTCTAGACCGAGAAGACATGGCCGTCTGGTGAAATGACACCGGAGACGGGATCAGTGATACAGTTGCCATAAAATCAACAGGACAAATTCGGCATAGCCTGTGCCGTGCTGTCTGTCTCGAGGCTGGATGACAGCTACCACTGAACAGAACTAAGAAGAAAAAAAACCGTCGAGATCCGGTTTGCCCGTGGCTTGTGGTAGCGGTAGCGAGTTTGTCGAGCTTATCAGAAACACCAGCTCAAGGGTTGTGTTGTGGTATGGATATGCTGCGTGATGTATGTATGTGGTGTTGGACCGACGAACAGGAACTTAGTTGTATTGGTCAGAGCGGGGGTTGCCTGCGTGTAGAGACGCGACTTGGAAAATCCGCCGCCACATACACGCCCACACCAACAAACACGCCCGCAAAAACCACACGTAAACCGGTCAGCGTCGGACAACGGGGTGCATCGGACGTTGACGGTGAAAAAGGACAAACAAATAAAGCCAACAAGTTTCAATTGTGAAGCAAAATCACACTGAAAGGCCTTTTTCACCTGTCAGAAAAGTCGGTGGTGGGTTATCGGGGTTTGCAGTGATGTGAAGCAGTTCCTCAATTCGAGAAGGAGGATGTTTGAGCAACAGGAGAATTTGGCGCGACTCTAAGAAACTTTGGCGTGGGCTGGGAAGCTCGGGCCAGCTCTCTTCCCGCGTCTTGGTCGGTGCGGTGTGCTCTCATCATCGATCCACCTGCGTCAATAATAATAGCCAGTTCAGGTAAGCCCAGGTGGAGCCAATACAGTTTGGCGACGACCGCAGAGCAACGGCGTCACGTCAAGGAACTTGGCTCTGTTATTTTGATTTCCCGCACGGAATGATGCCGACTTGGGGGACTTGGGTGGACTGTGTAACTTGTTGTTTTTACTTGATAGCTAGGTACTTTATCTCATTGATAAACAAACAAATGGGCGAATTGGCAACAACTGCACTGTGTTTGTTTGTTTAGAGGTAGTCAAAGCTTTAGTCACCTGCTTTGTTCCAAGAGACCGTGTGCAGTTCATCATAGAGGCAGTAGACTCACGGTGGAACAGTGTCCAGAGCACGGGCCTATGGAACCGAGATGAGCGTGATTAAGAACACTAAACCTCTACTGAAAAAAAGTAGACGTACTGGCATTGGATCTCATTAACATATCTCGCGCCCACTTAAAAGTCAAAATGGCATTCCCTCTCGCGCGGCAAGCTCTTGGGGGAATTTGCAGCAAAACAACGAGGGCTCAATCAAAATTAAAATTTCGAGGACGTTCAGTCAGTGGTATCTCACAATTATGCCCATCAACAATCAGGGCTTTGCGGCATTCATTTTCACAATGTACAAATTCATCGCAGAGATTTGGCAAAAGAGGCATTGCCACTACAGTTTCAGCCTCTGAATTGCAGTTTGGCCAGCCAGTTCATGAGACTCACCCACACATACTAAAGGCTGGAGAATGTAAGGAAATTGAGACCAAAGTGGCAGGAAATAAAACAATCAGAAACAAAGCCTAGATTTAGACTTCTCACTTGGTACAAGACATGTGCTCACCACTGCATCTATCTCATATCAGTAACACCAGGAATCTCAGCTCAAGAATACTATGATCGCCGCCAGAACCTTGCAGCTCTTCTCCCTGACAATGGAGTCGCCATCTTGGTCTCGTCCGAACTCAGGTACCGCTCTGGCGCCGTCTTTTTTCCTTTCCGTCAGGACTCCAACTTTCTCTACCTGACGGGTTTTGCCGAGCAGGATGCCGTGGCCGTGATAAGAAAAACCGGGCAGCATGAGCACGAGTTCAGACTGTATGTCAGGCCGAAGGATGCTGCTGCCGAGCAGTGGTCCGGCCCTTGGAGTGGTGTCCAGGCGGCCATTGACGTATGGAACGCCGACGTCGCCGGGTCCATCGCCACCGCCGTGCATGAGGTTGGTAACCTGGCCAAGGTCGCCTCGCCTGCCATCTATACCGACGCCCCCGCGTACGGTGGTGGCACCGGGGCCGTGAAGCCGCTTGCGCCGCTAGTCAACTCCCTACGCGCCATCAAGTCACCCGCCGAGGTGGCCAACATGCGCCACGCAGGCCGTGTCTCGGGGCGGGCTTTCACGGCCGCCATGCGTGGGAATGCGTCCGGGTCCGACTGGCAGTACGAGCGTGACCTTGCCCTGTTCCTCGACCACGCGTTCGCCACGACCGGCTGCGACGGCCCGGCATATGTGCCGGTGGTGGCGGGCGGTTCCCGTGGCAGTATGATTCATTACGTGCACAACAATCGCGATCTGCCGCCAGGCAAGATGGTTCTGGTGGATGCCGGCGGTGAGTACGGCACGTACATCACCGACATAACTCGAACGTGGCCCATCAACGGCAAGTTCACACCCGCGCAGCGAGACCTGTATGAAGCCGTGCTCAAGGTACAGCGGTCGTGTGTGTCGTTGTGCCGTGCGGATTCGGGGCTTTCGTTGGACAAGATCCACGAAATTGCCCAGGATGGATTACGCGATCACTTGACGCAGCTTGGGTTTGAGTTCGACGGAAGGGATGGGCGGACAATTCAGGCGTTATTCCCACATCATTTGAGCCACTATGTCGGTCTGGACGTTCATGATACGCCTGGATATTCCAGGAGTTTGCCCCTAAGGGAGGGTCATTGTGTCACTGTGGAGCCTGGTGTTTATGTGCCTGACGATGAACGCTGGCCGGAACACTTTCGCGGAATGGCCATACGGATCGAGGACAGTATTTGTGTTCTAGACGATGTGCCACTTGTTTTGACATCCGAGGCTGTCAAGGAGGTGGCTGATATAGAAGCTCTGCGGGCGTGACTGCTAATCACGAAGCTTTGTAAAAACATCATATAAATCCGACGAAGTGACCTCTGGATTATTTTATTTCTCCTTTTATATGATCTGAAAGCTAGATGTTGTCCCTAGTGCCACTCTCGGATCTAGATGTATCAATGTCTGTTCTACCAACCTTGGACATGGGTGATTGTGATTAATCGCACCGCGCAATCGTGAGGCTTAAAAAAAGCAAAAAAAAAAAAAAAAAAAAAAAAAAAAAAAAAAAAGTGAAAGAGAAAAAATCCAAGGTCCAGATCTATCTATTGGATGGTTCCGTGGTTTTGCTGTAGTTGGTCATATCTCATGCAAAGAGTAGCGATTGCCCGTAAGAGAAATATTTACATTGAAGAAACACTGCTCGCTTCGCCAAGGCAACAAAAGAAATTTAGCAGAAAGCTCTTGGGTCGAACAACGTTCTGCTAAAATTAGGCATCTGGTATGTAGGCCGAGCCGTGGCGCTCAGAAGTTGCTCAAAGGCCTGCAGTCTTTTCGAGAGCTCCTGATGTTGTTGCACAATCATCTTGTTCTTCTTCTCCAAGTATTGGATGTATTCGGTGGCTTTGGTAAGAACAGCGCCCTAAGAAATCCTGCCATCAGAATTGCTTTTTTCAGACCTATTGCAAATTAATACGCTAGAATCAAACTAACCTTGCTGACTTTGGGGCCACGTGACGGCTGGCCCGCGTCCTCGACATCCTCTTCATTCTCCGGGATTGTCCGCAACGCAGGAACGGCGTCTCTCAGTTCCGCAATTTTGTCCTTCAGGTTTGTGCGATATTTCCGCTCGATATCATTGTGCGCGGTCCGGTCACCCTTGGCACCAGCCTTCTCCTTGCCTTTGTCCGGACGTTGTGATTGGGGCTGTTTGGGTGGTACGATGTTTGGAGGCGGCATGCTGAACAGCTGGCTCATCGATGCAGTCCCAAGGCCAAACCCACTCATGGCTGACCCAAAATCATTCTGATACTGGGAATACTGATCTGCCATATTTGAGCCGAGCCCGCCAGAGGTTGTTCCCCGGTTCATTGCTATGGCTATGAGACGCCGTTGCTCTGCTTGATCCAGTGTGATTCTAGATTGTGTACTCATCACAGAGTCCATCCTTAAGCCAGGCTGTGGTCGTTCCCAGCTTAAGGGCGTCGAGAATATACTTTCTCTTTGTGGGATATCTGTGGGCGCAGTTGTATCGATTTTTGAAAGCTGCTCCGCTAGATTGATCGAAGCAAACGTTTGCTCATCATCCGAAAGCGCATTGTCCAGTGCGCTATCGTCAAGAGCATCCTCGACTTTCAGCTGCGATGTTCTTGAGCCCGACTGAGACGTAGCTTGCGCCTCGCCCTGCTGTTTTGTTTTTTGCAATCTGCTCAGCCATTCAACAAGCCGTCAACATCAACATCTCAATAGTTCGAGGTCTATACTGAGACTGTGCTCGGGATATTCTTGCATATGGGTTTCGGGGAGCTTACCTCTGTGGCTCATTTGCTGTGGACTTGGGGGCGGGCTCGCCTTGGGTGGTCGTGCTCGCCTCTGCGCCCTTCTCCTCGGGGATTGCCCCTTCATTGTCAAACTGAAGCCAGTAATCCACCGAGTCAAAGGGCGTCGAATCAGTGCTCAGCTTTGAGCGCTTCCTCTCGGGCTTCTCTCGAGGGGGTGGTTTCGGCGTTCGGGTAGGGACTAGAGTCCTTGGGCTTTGAGTGTATATTGAGCGCTGACGCTGTGGTGGCTCGAAGGCAGTGCCGCTGCTGTTTTGGTCCTGAGGCTGCTCAAAAGATCCGAATGACCCAATGCCTTCCAGTCCTTGCGGATTGAAAGAAAAGTCAATGTCGGCCCCAAGGGTGGAGGGGTTCCATAAGGGGTATGGCTGGCCGGTGCCACTCGAACGGGTCAGACTCGCAACACGTTCTGCCGCATTGCTGGTCTATTCACCATAGTTAGCAGGGTCTTGACGGCAGCCAGTGGTGCGTTTATACCTGAGCGTTGGGCACCGTAAAGTACTCCATGTGCCTTAGAAGATTGGGATCCATCTTGTCGTCCGCCCCCTTGCTCTTTGCAGTGGTCCAGGCAAACCGTCTCGCTGACGCTCCGAAGAGCTGTGCCACGTCGAAAACAGGGTGCAGCGAGGGAACCCTCCGTATGCGACGGGCCGTATTAAGCGTCGACAAATGGTGCAACAATGTCCCTCAACAACTCGGGTCGATTGAAAGCAGCGGCAATCGTGTAACTCCCGGGTAGATAGTCCGGGCAGCTGGACGTCGGTTTGCTTTTGTTGGGCTCGGTTGAAGCCGTTCTCAGGCAGATGGAGCTTTGTCGGTACCAGGAAGGTAAAAATGGACCAAGACTCGAGCTCGCACTTTGCAATGCGATGGGACCATAGGATAGAGCAGTTTGTGTTTACTACTAACACAAGCGGGTAAATGTCGTTATTGCAGTGCAAGTACTACTTTGCACGAGGCAAGTATTGCTTGAGTGGATGGGGTAGCAAGAAGCTATGATCGAAGCTTGATAGCACTTTGTCGATCCAGTCATCGGTGGTCTGATTCGGGTTCAGTCGGTGCGACGGCTGGCGCAGGTTATGATCTACCTCCAGGTAGGTGACAACGCCTTTACCAATATGACAATTCCATCAGGCATTGAACATAATCCAAGGCTGCGGTAGTAGCTGAAAGGTGCTAGATGTTAATGACTGGTAAGGGACCTGATCGCAGCGTAGGAAATTGTTAGCGCGATGTATTTGGTGCCAGACGAGAGAGCTTTCTCACGGCGGCGGCGACCAAGCGGAAGCAGTTGGATTCGGAGTGTAGGGTATAGGCAAGGAGGGCCCACACAGCATTCTGGCCAATATGGGGGTTTGGTCGAAGATGGCCCTTCGCTGATTGGAAGGATATCGTCGACCAAAAAGCTGAAGATGGCCTGACTTTGCCATTGTGTCTGGGAACTCTTGTAACATGTTGTTGTAGAGCCCCTGGTGCTCTCTGTCGAAAATTTAGTCATTGGCGCCAGAATCATACGACTTTTTGACAAGAGAGGGGAATCACGTCTGACCCCACACTGGCCTGGGCTTGTCAATGGTAAATCGGGGTCTCCAGGGTGGGCCTTGTCCGCCCATCAGATGAGAAGTGTTATTTGGCACCCAAAGTTAACATAGGGTGAACATGATGTTGGCACAATTTAGGATAGCTGTCACTTCTTAAACACGCAAGTTATATGCTATCCAGCATGTATAAGCTTTGAGTAAGTAGGTATTAAAACAGTAGGTAGTTACTACATGGCCACATCAAGTAAGCTACTTATTTGCGCAACAATCTCTCTCTACCATTGGTATTGGCAATGGCACCAGAGGCGGTCGCGGTTGTAGCAGAACATGGATGTTCAACTCTACGTTAACACTGTGTCGGTTAAAAAATAGCGAATGGGCAATAAAACGGCTGTACATGAGAGAGATCCCAGGTTGGTACGACAAATAGTGTTAAAAATTGCTTGGGCATTAGGCAGGTACATATATGCCTCCCGAAATATCCGCATACTTTTCTTTCCCTAGGTATTCTTTTAGAGTGTTCAGGGTCCCAATTATCGCTGATTGGTTGGCCGAACCCCGTTCGCCCAATGTAGGTAGGATAAGTGCCGGATAGGTTGATAATTACCAAGTAAATCACCAAGAGATATCATGCAAATGTATCGAAACTATCAGGGGTGGTACCGCTCGCATGCCAATTTCTATAGTTATTGCTCCGAGAGTCAGGTTTGTTGGGAGTGCACACTACTCGCGACGAGTCTGTGCGGAAAGTGCTGCACATGAGCCTCGATCCAAAGCATCTGAAAGTGTAGCTGATAACTTGACATAAGGTGACGAATGCCAGGTTGCCTAGATGCCGTAAGGTTAACATGCACAAACCTAACTAGCTAAGTTGCCCGGACCGTACCGCATTTGAAAAGGCCAGCTGGAATCGTCCAAAGCCACCAGTTCATTCTAAGGGCAGAAGCAAATGGCTGACTGAATCACCGTCAGTATCATTCGTCGAAGGCCATCAGGGTGGCTAACCCACAACCTAAGAGGGTAGAAGTTGCGCTATATTTACGAGATTATCAGTTTGATTGTAGTGGGTTTAGCAGCCGAGGTTCCTATAAGTCTCCAATCACATATTTACTCCAAGCTAGTCAGTCTAGTATCGCATCTTATAGGTCAATATTTTCGAGTGAGAGCGGACGCGATCAAAAACAAAACTGCGCATGGTTCATCAATGGAAATCTCAGCCCTACAGATTTAGCACCAGTCATCTCAAGGAGCACAGCTCGTTGTAAGTTGACGTAGGAAATTAAGTTCATAATGCATTACGCATTTCCTATTATCGTACCAACAGGTAAACTAATACTCAAATCTGTTGCTTGAGCTTTTATTTAATACTCGCACACTTGTCATATTTCGCAGCGAGATTTAGTCGAGAAATAGAAAGAAAAAAGAAACCCCCAATATATGCAAAGTAAGGTACTTACCAGCTGGTGTATGTATACTTGGTTGCTAAGATACATTACTGCGTCTAGGGTAGATGCCACGTGCAACAGCCGTCCGTCTTCTGACTGGAGAAGCTTGGGCCTTCAGACTGACTTGAGGGGTGAGCCAGCCCACTTATTCATTCAGTTTGATTGGACACTGTGCACCGCGTTCAGTCGCCTGGCCAAGGTCCACTAGCCTTGCATTGATTGTGCTTGCCGAAAACAGCTTTGAAGCCTGGCGTTTGCGATTGAAAGAAAACACGCTCTTGAATCTGCGGATCTTGGGTGGTGAGAGGCGCCACAACCAATGATTCAAACATTATCCAGCTCAGACACTCTCTCCATCGGTTATTTCCTTCTCACTCAATTACGCTCGCCAGTACTTTTCTTGACATTCATTTTGATGGAATCACCGCGTCACTAACCACGCGACGGCTTTCACCATGGCTGCTGCCGTGGACTTGGGCTTTTTGTCCAACCATCTGAGCTTGTCGCAAGATACACTTGGCACTGCCGCCTCAGACCCTACGCCTGAACTTATCGCTGCTGTCCTTACAGCCGTCGCGGCAAAGGCGCGCGAGTACGATGAACTTTATTCGGAGAAACTCAATGTTGATATCGCGCTGGAAAATGCGGTGCGAAGCTCAGAGTCGCGATGCCAGGCTTTCAAGACAACCGCCGACAATGCACTCAAGGGGCTTGAGACCGTGCGTCGAAAGCTTCAGGAAGAGGGTAGGTTGCCATAATCTTATAGACCAAGAATGGTCCATACGTATTACTCTGTCATCCGAGACTGGCATGATACTCACTTCTACTTGGTTATTTCTGCAGAGACGGCACGCCAAACACTCGAGAACCAACTTCAGGCCTTGAGGTCCGAATCCACCACCTCCACGTCTCAAGCCGAAACCCTGCGTGCCCGCATCGCCTCGCTCGAGGCATCCAAACGAGACACTATGGCCATTTTAGACACCAAGAATGCCGCCAACCTTGAGCTCTCGAATGAACTCCAAAAACAGCACCAGAAGACTGTCGCACTAAGCCAGGAAGTCAACTCGGCGCAACAAGAGGTCCAGGCCGCCAAGGCAGCGTCAAACACAGCCAAATTCCGCGAGCAGTCTGTCCGTCAAGAACTAGACCTTTCACAGAAACAGAACGAATGGCTGGACAAGGAGCTGAAGACGAAGAGTGCGGAAGCCCTCAAGTATCGTAAGGAAAAGGGCCAGCGCATCTCCGAACTTCAACGACTCAATGACGAGGCAAACGCAACGGTAGATGCTCTCACCAAGAGCGAACAGCAACTCCGCTCTCGCCTCGATGTCGCCCAGAGGAAGACCGAGGAAGCCTTGACGAAACTCCAGCAACTACAGGAATCTTCGGCACGATCGGAGGCTGCTTACAGGCAAGAGGTAGAGACCGCTAAAAGGCTGGCTACAGTCTCCCAGGAGTACGCAGATCAGTACAAGAAAGAGATGACCCAGCTCAGGGAAATGCTGGATCAGGCGAAGGACCACCACGCGGACGAGCTGCGGAAGGTCCTGCAGCAGCTTGAGCAAGCGAGGCAGGATTGTAATGAGCTGGAGCAAAAGATGCATGAGTTACAAAGCCAAATTGACCAGCTGCAAACATCACGTGGACGGGATGTGATGCCGGGCTCAGCACCTCAGACACCCATGCCCAACGGCTCCCAGTTCCGCCCTGGATCGCCCTTCGGAACGCCTGGATCCATCCGCGTCAAGTCACATATCAGCGCCAGCCAAGCTGTGGAGGAACTTTTCAAAGTCAAGGGAGAACTTGCTGGCGAGAAGCGACGGAATCGTGAACTGACCAAGGAGATCGACGACATGATCAGCACGCTAGAAGCGAAGGAGCCAGAAATTCGCGAACTACAAGACGAGAACGATATGCTAAAGAATGAGAACATGCGGATGAGCAGCCAGATGGACCAGAGCTTCAACGAAAGGGATGTTGCAAAGAGGGCTGCCCGCCGGGCCGAAGGAGCCTCCGCTAGTTCACAGGCTGAAGTCAAGCTCCTGCGGGCCCAGATGAGGGACCTGAGCACGCAGATCCAGGTGTTAATCTTCAACATGCATGCCCGCGAAAAGGGTCTCGACCAACTAACCGACGAAGAAGTGGAGCATTTCTCCCGTCTACAGCGTGGCGAGGTGTCTGAGAACTCTTTGAACGACATGTCTGACACACACATGTTAATCACGGAAAAGTTCGTGGCATTTAAGGACATCGCAGAGCTCCAGGAGAAGAACGAGGAGCTACTCCGTGTCACACGTGATCTCGCCTATAAATTCGAGAACGAGGAGGCTCTAGCAGCCCAAAGAAATGCTGCTCAAGATCAGCAGGAGATCGAGAAACTACGGGACCTCGTAACCAAGCTGCAGGAAGAGTCCCAAGCATTAACAACTAGGATGAAGAGCTATATGACGGAAAGGGATATGTTCCGCCGTATGCTTCAGCAGAAGGCTACGGCTGGTGAGATCCAGTCAGTGCTGGGCAATTCCGTTGATGGCCGAGAGGTGCTTGCTAGCATTGAGCAAAACAACACAGATGATCAGGACCTCAACGCTGCGCTGCGTGAGCTGCAGAGCAACTTTGATGCCTATCGGAACGAGCAGAGCATCGACCTGCAGACCGTCCGCGAGCAGGCCAAGCAATTGGCTGATGACAAGAGTGCTCTGCAGGCAGAGGTCGCAAGGGTGACTAGCCAGCTCAGCCTACTTACTGAGCGCTATGAAACCCTGCAAGGCACAAACTCAGACCTCGAGGCACAAAAAGAACATCTCAAAAAGCGAGCTTCTGACCTTTCGCAGCAAGTTGCCAAGACCGAAGGCTTGGCCCAATCGAGGGCTGAGGATCTAATTGAGACAAAGGGGCTGCTTGAGAGTATGCGTGCGGAGAATTCGAACCTCAAGGCGGAGAAGTCTCTGTGGAAAAGCATTCAAGAGCGCCTCATAAAGGACAATGAGGACCTGGGCGAGGAAAAATCGCGTTTGAGCAACCTTCTTTCCTCCCAACAGTCTCTTCAGAATGAGCGCCAGCTTTCCGAGTCGGAGACCAAGAGGAGAATGCAGTCACAGATTGACACGTTGGAAACCGAGCTCAACACCACCAAACGCCGGCTCGCTGACGAGGTGGAGGAGTCAAAGAAGTTGCAGCTTCGTAAGGAATACGACACTCAGCAAGCGCAAAAGCGGATTGACGATCTCATGGCAGCTCTTAGCCAGAACAAAGAAGAGTCGATTGCTCTCAAGACAAGTCGGGACCACCTCCAAGCCCGCGTTGACGAGCTTACAATTGAGGTGCGGAGCGCTGAAGAACGCGCTCAACGCCTGCAGCCACAGTTGACGTCACGAGCCAACAACGCAAATGTCGATGAAAACGATGATCAAGAAGCTCGCATCCAGGAGCTCACGGGTGAGGTTGTCGATCTTCGACGAGAATTGGAGATTGCCAACACTCGCTTGGAGAATGCCAAGGCCGAGGCTGAACACTTCAAGGAACTCGCCCAGACGATGGAGGAGGACCTCCGTAGTCTCGAAAGTTCACAGGAGACGTACCGTGAAGAATTGGATTCGACGATTGCGGCAAAGGATGCCAGGATTAAAGAGCTCGGGCAGCGTGTCGGCGATCTTTCCGCAGAGCTGGCCACCTCCAACACAGAGCTCTCGTCATTAAGGGACTCTCAAGGCGAGATCAGCCGGCGCTTCGAGGACGAGAAACGCATTCTCGACTCCGAAATCACTCGCCTGCGGGATCAAGAAAGTCGATACAAGGAGACGGCCAAGCACCACCAGGCCAACCTCCGCGCTCAGGCCGAGATAGCCACCAAGGCGCAACAGGATTACGAGCAGGAGTTACTCAAGCATGCCGAGGCTGCCAAGCAACTGCAACAACTCCGCACTGAGCACAACAAACTCAAGTCGAACGCAGCGACCTGGCGATCGGAAGCCGAATCCGCAAAGCTTACCCTTTCGCAAAGCGAAAGCTCATGGGAGGAACGCCGCAAGCAATTGGAGCAGGAATTATCGGAGCTCAAGACCAGACGTGATGATGCGAATGCGCAAAATAGAATTCTTCATGACCAGCTTGCAAACGTCACGACGCAAATCTCTGACCTTCAGCAGAGCCGTTCATTTGGGGAAGAATCCTCTGCAACTGCGCCCGTTTTTGCCGACACGGCAGTGGAAGGGCTGCGTGAGCTCAACAGCTACTTGCGCAAAGAGAAGGAAATCCTTGAATACCAGTACGAACTCAAACTTCAAGACAGCAAGAGGTTGCAGCAGCAAGTCAACTACTTGCAATCTCAGCTTGACGAGGCTCGTCTCAAACTGGAACAGGAGCGTCGCACTCAATCCGAGTCAGGAACCAACTCCAAGGCCTACACAGAGCTTATGGACAAGGTGAACGAGATGAATGTCATTCGCGAGAGTAACGTCACTCTCCGTAATGAAATCAAGCAGTTGCAACGCCAGGTCGAGCAGAAGAGTACCAAGGTACAGCAACTCGAGACCCAATTGCATCCGCTGCAAGGACGTGTGGGCGAGCTCGAGAACCAGGAGGTCTACCTTCAGGAGGAGATAAAACAGCTACAGGAAGACCGCGATAGGTGGCAGAAGCGCACCGAGTCCATCCTTACAAAGTATGGTCGTGTTGACCCCGGCGAGCTTGAGCAAATGAAGCAGTCTGTTTCAGATCTGGAGGCGGAGCGTGATGCGTTGAAGCAAAACGAGGATAGCATAAAGACGCAGTTGGAGGAGGCTCGCAACACACTGGAATCTGAGCGCGCCAAATGGAACGAGGCCAGGGGCAGAATCGTTGATCAGGCCAAAGCGAAAGCCCGAGAGCAGTCAGCCGTGATTCGTACTCTGAATGAGGAGCTGAACGCTCTTAAGGAAACGGTCAAGTCGCTGGAGGGCTCGCTTGAGGTCGTCAGGAGTGAGAAGGTTGCTTTGGAGGAGCAACTGACGACTGCACACGAGCAACTTCAACTTCAACAACAACAGCAGCAGCAGCAGCAGCAGCAGGAAGCATCTGCCGGTGAAGGCAACGCGGCAACATCTGCATCAGATGCAATGGCTGTTGACGATGGCAGAGCTGCTCAAATTGAACAGGAACTAGCAGCTCTTCGTCAAGAGTTAGAGGCTACGGTCTCGCTCAAGGCCGAGGCTGAAGCACAGGCAGAGAGCTTGCGTCTGCAACTGGCCACCGCAATCGAGGAGCGTGATCAAGCTGCGGCCCTTGCCCAGGCTAAGCAGCAGGATCAACAGCAGCAGACAATCAGTGGCACAGAATCAGTTGAAGCAAATACAACTCAGACCGGGGCTACTGGCATCAACGATGAGGAACGTGCTTCACTCCAGCAGAAGATCGCTGAGGCTGAGGCCAAAGCCGCTGATGCAGAGAAGAAGGCGGCCGAAGTCGAGGCAAGCATGGCGGCCACTCTCAACCAGCGCTCAGACAAGATGAAGGAAGCCCTCAATAAGAAGCTAAGGGAGTCCAAGGAAAACAACGCAAAGGAGCTCAGCGAAAAGACAAGCGCATTGCAGCAGCAGTACGAGCTTCGACTTGAACAAGAGCGCAAGATATGGCTCGCAGAGCACGGCTCGGCAGCCACCGTCGCTGTGGATCAAGGAGCAGTTCCTGCCACCCCGTCCAAGCCAGAAAACGACCAGGTGCCTGCAACCCCGATCGACCCATCCAAGGTCGACTTCAGCAAGCTCAGTGATGAAGCCACCCGCAAACTTTTGTCAGAAAATGCCACCATCAAGAGTATCCTCAGTAACAACATAAAGAAGAAGGCTGAGCTAGAGGCCAAAAAGGCTGTCGAAGAGGCAGAACAACGCATGAAGGGAGACTTGGACACAAAGATCGCTCAGGCTCGGGAACAAGCTACTACACTAGCCGAGAAGAAATCCACCCTGCGCCTCAACATGCAAGATAACAAGTTGAGAATGGTTAATGGCAAGCTGGGGGTAATTGAGAAGGCTGTGAAGGAAACACCCCAAAAGCCGGTTGTCGAGGTTTGGGAGGATGTTAAGCAGTACAAGCCTCCTTCAGTGATAACAGCCCAACAACAAGCAGTTGGAACACCCGCCAAGGGTGCACAAACTCCTGGTGCTGCCTCCTCAACCGCTCCTGCGATCGGTCGTTCAGGCGGTCAGCAAGGTATGTGCATAGTCTTCATCTCGAGTTGCCTGAAAAATTGTGATCTAGTGCTAATCATCTTTGTGACTTGTAGTGCCGTCGACTCCAGCTACCCCTGGAGCCCAGACACCTGTTCAGACCGGAGCCCCCGTCGGATCTTCCCTACCAGCGAAACCGCAGCCCGCAGCCCAGCCTCAATCGTTACAGAAGCCTGCAGGTGTCAACCCGTTTGCGCAGAGTACAGGTTCGGCCACCGCGGCGCCCTCTCACAATCCTTTTGCACAATCACAATCGCAAATCCCTCAACCCGGTCAAACACAGCAACCAGGCCAGCAACAGTCAAGTCTGCCGCAACCGCGAACCGGACTACCGCAGCCCGGTCGTGGACGAGGAAGGGGAGGGGCTAGTGGAATTGCTCGTGGAGCAAGCAACATTGGCAGAGGTGGCCGTGGCGGTGGTCCTGGGCGTAGTGCCAGCGGGCCTGTCGGAGGAAACATGAACCCTGCGGCGAATGATTTCCAGCCAGGAACGGGCATCAAGCGACCGCGGCCCGAATCCGAGGCAGGAACTGGTGCACCTGGTGGTGGTGGTAAGAGGATGAGGGGCGGTGCAGGTGGTGGTGCGGCTGGTGGAGGCAGTAACGCCACCGAATAGAACCGAACACCAAGATTTGGGTGGTTTTTTTTTGGTTTTTTTTTTTTTGAGGGGTTGGGATCTGCGTTGAATACTTACTAGTACCTCGGGAGAGCGGCTAGTTGATGATTCACAAGTGGTCAGGTATGGCGGAGGCAGGGATGGCATGGCTAAAAGGAGAAAACCGTCGACATTGACGAGTACTTAGTCATCGTTTCTTTTGTTATAACTACCGCGTTGAGGGTGTATTATTGCTGCTGCTATGACGGAGCATTTACCTTTTGGGATTGCGGCAGATTTCTAGTTAATGGCTTGTATTATTTGAAACCACTCACGAAGCCTAAGGGGTGAAAGAGAGAGATGGCGGAGAGGGGAGTTTTTTCCTTGATGTGTAAAAAGAATGTGCAAAAAAGATTTCTCCACAAGAGATAGGGCAGCCAATTATAATGCGGTTTTGAAGCAAGTACACGGGACCACTAGCGTATGTAGGGATACCTAAACTACTGTTAAATCCACGTCGTCTGGACACTGAACGAGGGAACCTCGGGGCTTCAGAGATCAGACCCCGCGCAGCTTTGTAAATACAGTGGCCCCCCTAGTTCTGCGTGGAAGAGCCAGGCTCGAAAAAGTCCAGCGGCTGTCTCAGAACCTTACACTGCTCCAACTCCGAGTAGCCATCCATCCTCGCCTGGACCTGCAACAAGCGTATAGGGGTGCTGGTCGAGACGTCGGCTCTCTCCCAGGGGCCCAGCCTCCGCAGCGTCTCGAGCGTCTCCCCGTAGCCCCTGGCTGTGAGGTAGGCCGGGTCCGGGTTCGGGTCCCGGTTGGTGCCAAAGGCGGCCCAGTGGTCCAGCGCGACGCGAGAGAAGGGCAAGTCGAGGCCGTCGCGGTCTGGGTGGCCGCCGCGCAGCATAGTGCCGAAGAGGAGGAGGTGGTCGCCGCCGTGACACTTTTTATACTCGAGTTGCTCCGGGTCAGTCGTGTCGCAGTGCGGCTGGGTGTAGCCCGGGAAGTTGTAGGTCCGGTTGAAGCGGTAGGCCCAGAGCGAGTCGAAGGCCGAGTGGCGCGCGGCGCTGTAGACGGTCGCCTGCTCGAGACAGGTGAACATGGCATCGGTGGCGATACGGATGGCGCCGTCGAGCATCTCCTTCGGGGTAGGGTCCGAGGGGATGGCGAAGGCTGGGCTGTTGACGGCCGCCACTATAGCTTCGCGGTGGACGGGAGGGAGGAGACCCGGTAGAGCATCGGCGAATTCGACGCCTGGGATGACGGGGATTTCTGGGATGTCGGTGCCCACCTCGTCCCTGTCAATGCCCGTCATTAAGGCCACGTCAGATGCGTAGTCGCTGGTGCTGTTGACGGTCAGGCTGTCTGAGACGAGGTACTCGCCGTCCATGGTGATGCCGATTGCGAGAAGCGAGGTGTTGAGGAAGGCCGTGCCGTCGACGGCGCGAAGGCAGTCGATGGCCGTCTCGTCGGTGGCGCAGCCCACATCGGAAACCACCCTTTTGCCCAGGTTCTCCCAAGCCCACTTGATCGAATTGTACTTGTAGTTAAAGCCAGCTTCGTTTGTCATGCGCGGCATGTCAGGAGGTCCCGCAGCAAGAGCTATGCCCGCCGGGCCGGACTGCGCGATGGCGGCGTAGAAGAGGCCTTTGGCCTTTGGGCTTGCCATGACGGCCCGTACGAGCCAGGCGCCGGCCGAGTATCCAAAGATGGTTATGCGGTCCGGGTCGCCGCCGAAGTTAGCAATGTTGTCCTTGACCCACTTGAGGCCAGTGATCACGTCCGAGAGGCCATAGTTGCCGTTGTGGACGCCATCGTCCAGCACCATCCAACCCAGTGATCCGAGGCGGTAATTGACCGACACCACGACGACGTCGCCGCGCGATGCGAGCATGGTTCCGTCCGTATATACGTTCCTCCCCGAACCGATTCTGAGGGCACCGCCGTAAATGTAGAACATGACGGGCTTGAGACGTTTAGGGGTCGGCGTGGTCGGCGAGGATTTGCATGAGGGTGATGGCGTCGGGGGCAGGTAGGGTGTCCATATGTTGAGACCAAGGCAATCCTCGACGCTTCCGCTGTCAACCTCTCCGGGTACTTGCAAGCACTACAACAGAATCAGTCAGAACTAACAAGATATGTGATATCAGGGCGATACGGTCAGAAAACCACCCATCATGGTTCTGCGCTCACCTCTGACATGGCAGTCAGGGCTGGTATGGGGGCACTGCGGTCCTCTGGTGTCGGCTCGTACGGCCGAGCGTAGGCGAAGCGCTCCGGGTTGGCGGCGAACCGGACACCCCTGAACTTCCACACAAAGAAGTCGCGGAACCCTTGGTATACGAGGTCGCCGGCGCGCTGGTTGACGACGAACTCGGTGTGGTCGTTGTTGGTCTTGGCTGTCAGCACGGGCGCCGACTGCGTGCATAAGGCCGGGAGCTTGCTACTTCCAGGGCCTTTGCAGTCTACATCCTCCAGCTCTCCGCGGTGGTCGATGGCCCGGCAGCCGCCAGATGTCGCCCTCGAGACCCAGAACAGCTGCGATGCGGGGAAGACTTCCTGCCATATCTGGTACGACAGCGAGCTGTTGAGGCCATCTTCGAACCTGGCTGTGTCCGGGTTCCACAGCGTCTCCCCCAGCCTGCGGCACGAATCCTCGGCGGCAGCAAAGTCAGCCAGGGCATGGACGAGGACGGCTGCAGAGCCGTTCTTTGGGTTGTCTGTTTGGATAAATGCATGTTAGTTGATATCATGACAGCCTTGGAATAAAAAAAAAAAAAAAGTTACTCCCAAGGATGCGATGGCAAGCTGGGGGTTTTCTCACTGCTCAGATCATTATGCGTGAGTAACGTTAAGCCGCCGGCCGAGTAAACGTTGGACGGCGCCGGATCAGCCGGGGCTCCTAGGATGGCTTGGGCTGACCAAGCCATGAGTATGCCCAACGAAGCTCGATGCATTATCAACGCGACCTTGAACGACGATAGCTCCTAAGTAACAATACCCGATAACTGCTGAGGTAGCAGGAACGAAGATCTTGAAAAGGGGCAGTTGCTTTGGTAGCAGCCTGGCACGGTTTCTTCACATCCGAAGACTACGATGTCCATGGTGACATATATTTATACACACCACACGCACACACACACACACATCCATATACAAACATATACTCAACATCAAAATGCCATACCATCATAGACTCGTCAAGGTCCCCGCGTGGCTCGATGTGCAAGGGGATAGGACACTGCATATGGGGAAAAGGACCATGCATGGAAGCTAGCCTGATTTTAATCACAAAAGAGCTTAATCACGACTTGGCATCAATGTCTTTTAACCAAGAGCAGTGAGGCTGACTGTCCGGACCGGCTGGCCGTGGCCTCGGCTAGCATTCAAGTACGATGGAAACGCGACGAGGCCACAACATTATCGGGCCATTCAAGAAACCGACTCGAGAGTAGGATTCGGCGTCAGCAATTCGGGGCCGGTGGCGCCGGGATTTCGGCGCGATTTATCCTGCTGTGCCTCTTTTTTTTTTTGTTGTCGGTATGGATTTAAGATTGTTTGGTCCGAGGGTAAAATGAGCAGAATTGAAGTCGGCAACGTTGGGTGGATGAGAGAGGGCCCATGGATCGGTCTTGGCGACCGAGAATGTATTAGCGACAAAGGAGGGGAGGGAAGAGCGACCAGGAATATGACGATGTATGTGTGCACAGAAGGTGGTTTCCAAATGGATACCCTCTTCCAATTAGCTTAAATAGCGGGCAAGACAGCAACCGAGTTAACCTTTACTTGCGTGGTATCCCGATAACCGCGATCTAGAGTCGATTTGAGTACCATACTTTTCATAGTAAAAATCAGGTACATTTTAGTTGATCACTGACCAGCAACAATGTTCTCGAACCCAGGTAGTAGAGGTTGGATCGTCTGCTCTACTGCACAGTACTGTACGCCCTGTTCGTACCTACAGTAGCAGTAGGCAGGCCACATGTGGGAACTGCGGCTTTGGGGCTTACAGTACTGTGCAGTAGGCAAACGTAAGAAAACAGGCAAAAGAGGCTGATACTTAGTCAACTACCCCGTTGAGGCGTGCTTCAGATTGAAGACGATGTGGGCTGCTGCTCGTCTCGAGATCCTTAAAGGGTAATGATCGCGGTGTTTGAGATGAGCAGCGAACATAAAAGAGACTCGGCATCCAGCATTGAATACCTCCACTGCCAAGAGGTTGAATTTTGGTGTGGAGTTGCAGCTTGACACCTGCCATGGCCAGCTGCTGCTGCTCTTCAGAAAGAGTGCGGGGATAATGCCTCAACACCAAGGGGTTGGATGAGCCCCATATATGGTGGAGCTCCAATTTGCCAATTACTGAACCCTAATAACACTGTGCGTCGTTGGTAATTTGATAATACGTACAGAAGGCACCTTAACCCATCAAGCCCACCCGCCCGAACTGCTTTGTCTGTTGGACGCGCGGCGGCTGGCCTGAGTCTATGGGGTTGAGCTTCTCCGGTGAATGTTTCTCGGAAAGAAACAAGATCGCCGTCAAATATCGGGCGCCGACGCAGCAACGGGAATCATGAAAGCGTCGACCATGATGTAATCAATATCTATGTTGATTCGAGACGATGTGGAATCTTGGGATCGTCGTATCGCAAAATAATGCTGCAGGTTGTGTCACTACTGCGCGGGACGGCACAGGTCCCCTTGCCGCTAAAAATATGTTGATCAGATGGCATAGGGAGTGGACTGCCTGCCATGACATGCACTCAATTCAATGTCAACTCGAATTGCGTCAAAGTCCGTGTTTTCGCCTTTTCGCCTGATGTCAACGAAGCTTAGCATCATTGATGTGTCTTGCGTCAACAGGATATGCATGAATCAATCAAGACTGAGTGAGAATCATCAAGGAATAGATAATAATCGCGGCACTAGATTAGAAGAGACACGAGATTATTCCAGAACACATACAAAAGGTATCACCAGAAATTCAATGGGTTAAAATTAGAATTTTGCCGGCCATTGACTCGTAATTGACTCTGATGTGACATCGTGCTCGCATTGCTTTTTGTACGACGGAAGGTTTGCGGAGGGAGCCGCAGCGAAGAGAGAGCGAGAGGAAAAAAAAAGAGACAACCCCGGTCAATCAACCCATCTTCCCGCCCACCAGGATCCTGGTCGCATTGAATCGAATCTTCTCCGGGATTAGGGCCCAAGTCGGCTATTCTATTCCATGCAACACCGCCACAATAGGATTGCAAAAGTTAAGTAAGGCTAGACTGGCATGACAAAGGACGACCGAGACCAGCTGAGGAAGTGCGTGGAAGAAGCAAACAGAAACAAACGTTACAACGATCAAGCCAACCGCGTATCTGTAGATAGGTGGGTAGCTAGCCAGAAAGAAAAATCTCAAAGGCTGTGCCCGTCCGAAAGCATACTTGCACACCTTACGTGTACAATAGAGCACGAAATCCGAACTAGCCCAATTGATCTCACCATTATCAGCTCGAGCGCTGGGAATCCGCGCAAAGTCATAGAATGTGGCGCGGTCGAGACAAACAAATTCACTCAATCCAGTAGAAAAAGAGAACAGCTGCACGCTCGAGCTGGCATGTGCCCAGCCGCACCTCACGACTCGCAAAATAGCGGCCAATCGTTTGACGGGCAAGACGACTGGCTGGTCTCACTACTCCCTGTGTGTTTGAGAGCATCGATGGCAGGGAGCTGGAAAAGTGCATCAGTGGCTTTGCGTGAAAGGTCTAAGAACATGGAACGAGGCTTGTGGGGTTTTAGGAGCCAGTCGAAGGCGAAACCTTTTCGCTCTCTCTCTCCTCTTCTACCTCTTTGGTTGAGCCGTTCAAGCCATTCACTGGGTCTTTTTTTGGCTTGAGCTCTACTTTTTGCCCCGCTACTCGCGCATACCCCTGTTTCAGCACCAGGGAGACCAAAACCTGTTGGCCTGCGCTGGAGTGCCATTGGTATCACCAAGTAAGAAGCGGGGGAAAGGGTGAAGGGGAAAAGGGCGCCAAATAATAAACGTTGATACACAGAATGCGAATCAAAACGAGACATGCAAAACTAGTAGACAATTGCCCAGCTGTAGTATGGCGACAAAGTTCGGTGCAGTAGCATGGAAGTTGGGCCACGAGATCGACAAGGGGTCCTGCCAAGTCTAATGGGATAGTACTGCATACTGTAGTAGTGGAGGGGAGAAAATCCTGGGTCAGAGGCTCAGTCATACAAACACGAAAAGAAACACGGCTTGAACGGCAGGAGCGGGTTGGCGGACGAACAGCCGGGGAAGGAGAAAAAAGGACTACAGAAAAAAAAAAAAAAAAAAAAAAAAAAAAAAGATCGGCACCCGACATACGAGACAAGGCAAATGCAGCGTCCGACTTCGGAAAAAAAAAAACACGTCACAAGTCTCCTTCCATTTGCTGTTGAATCATGGAAGCAAAACAGCGATCCAGAGATCTGTGTGGCACGTTGCTCAGCTTAGCTTGCACACATCACACCGCACCAGACTACGCCACACAACCTTCTCCAGCTAGTCTATCCAGGTAGTCAATTAGGTAGTTGTGCTGCAAGCAGCAGCAAGCAAGCAGAAAGGGTTTTCTGCCGCATCTCTTGTGTATCGACCATGCGACCCGTAAGAAGGGCCAACCAGGCTGTCGGGCAGAGGCGGGATGACCTCGTGTTACTACCCTTCTAGCCGCGCCAAGAATATGGGACGTTACCTTTCTCGGATAGGGCAGTCATGGAACGCTTTCGACTTCCCATCACGAATTGGCTCTGTAGCATTTGCATTTGCATTTGCCGTTTACCGACTTCTCCAGACTTCGGCGTTGGCCGGCGATGATTGAAAATGACGAGGCACGTTGAAAAAGTACCCTGCATGATGAACACACCGCATACGAAGCTGCATACGAGCATAATCCATGCGTTGATTACAAACAGCTAAGCTACCTTTTGGCAACGTGATTTTTTGTTTGCTCTCAAAAATACACACTTCATTTGCCGCTGACCCGTTAATGCGAGACCCATCGAGTAGGATCCGAGCATCACACGGAAAGAACTCGGCGGTGCGTGCCAACAACAAAATGGTCATCTCGGTTACCAGCTACTTTGGGCTTCACCCATTGGTGCAACACAAAGCCGCGCTGCTCAATCTGGCGGGCGGTCTCGATATCGTCTGGGCAGCGCCTGTTAGGGATGGTGGCATAGCTTGGCGGGAAATTCCCTTGAACGTTTGCCTGGCCTCCCTAGCAAAGTAACACGAGCCAACCCCAAACGCACAGTGGGACTCAGCCTAGCCAAGAGACAGTGGGAGATCAACACGCCCGTTTGTCACAGTGAGAGCCCCTGGTCCCGGTTTATGTGCTTTTGGTTCATCACATAATACAGTTACTGCCAGTAGTAGCAGTAGTTACCGCTATTTTGATTAGAATCATGTACGAATTAGTAGGGCGTCACGCCCCGGCTCGTATTAGACTGCAGGGGTGATGCAGTTCAGCCCCCCCTGTAAGCTGCACCCTCACTCCACCCCGCTCCTTATTCGTCCTCAAGGCTCCCTCCTTCACTTGACGGCTCTGGGCAGGGGTTCATCTGGTTCAGGGTTACGTACAGCAAAGGTCAGGTCAGTCAGACCCTCCGCCTCTGCATGGCCCAAATAACTTGAATAAAGTCGGCCATTATCCTTCCTCTCAACCACAGTTTGAACACCCCTTTCTCCCCCTTCCTTTTACTCCCCATCTCGCACACCTTTTAGTGTTGGACGCCTTCTTCCTTCCGCCTCTAGATTATAATTTTTCTTCAGACTCTCGCTCAGACAGTAATTCAACCCGACTTTCGCTAATCATTCCTTCTTGAACCATCTTTTTTCTTCCGACGCCAGTCCGAGCACTCCAAGATCAACAAAACAAACCGATCTTTTTTTTGATTTAAAAAGTTGCTTTGCTCTCCCGGATTCCTTGTCCCCTCAAAGCAATTTATATCAGGTCTCTTTTTGTTTTTCTCAAGTCTCGACAGAAGAACTATAGTCCTCGTTATATCATCTAAGCAACAGCAGACATGTACACCAAGACCATCTCCACGGGCCTTATGGCCCTTCTGGCCTCTGTTGCCACGGCTCAGACTCACACTGCCTGCAGTCCCATCCTGAGGGACGACTGCCCCAACGCCAAGGCCCTGGGCAAGTCCATCGAGATTGACTTCACGAAGGGGGACGATAAGACGGGCTTCTTCAAGAAGCTTGCTGGTACCGACTACAAGGTGACTTCGCAGGGTGCTGAGTTCACCATCGCCAAGCCCGGTCAGGCTCCTACCCTCGTCTCCAACCAGTACATCTTCGGAGGCAAGGTCGAGGTTAAGTTCCGCGCTGCTCCCGGCCAAGGAATTGTCAGCTCCATTGTACTGCAATCTGACGATCTCGATGAGATCGACTGGGTAAGTTTGTCCTTTTAAAGTCTCGATGGCTCAATCAACAACCTTTGATATAACATGTCACTGACTTTGTCCTACAGGAGCATGTCGGAAACGACCAGATGCGCGTCCAGAGCAACTACTTCTCCAAGGGTAACGACACGGTGTACGGCCGTGGCCAGTTCCACAACTTGCCCTCCAACGGCATGGACAACTCGCTCACCTACACCCTCGACTGGACCAAGGATCAGCTCCAGTGGATTGTCAACGGCGCTGTTGTCCGCACCCTGAAGCGTTCCGAGACCACTCCCGGAGCCAACGGCTACCCCCAGACCCCCTGCCAGGTCCGCATCGGCACCTGGGTTGGCGGTGCCGAGGGCGGCAACAAGGGCACCATCGACTGGGCTGGTGGTCTGGCCGACTTCTCCAAGGCTCCTTTCACTGCCATCTACGAGTCGATCAAGGTTACCGACTACTCGACTGGCGCCGTTGAGTACAAGTACGGCGACCGTTCGGGCAACTGGGAGAGCATCAAGATCCTCAAGTCGGGCGATGCCAAGGACAGCAACGACAGCATCGACAACAGCACCTCTTCGACCACCAAGTCTGGCAACGCTACCGCTACCGGCTCCACGACTCTGAGCACCTCGGCCACCCGCCCTGGTAACGCCAGCACCACGGGCGCCAGCCAGACCAATGGCTCCGGCAGCAACCCCGCCTCGCAAACGAGCTCCACCCCGACCGCCACTGGCGCCGCCATGGCTAACCTGCCCAACCTGGTCCTGGCTGGTGCCGCCGGTTTGGGCTACCTCATGCTGTA
This sequence comes from Magnaporthales sp. P1609, assembly GCA_003709005.1. Lineage (NCBI taxonomy): Eukaryota > Fungi > Ascomycota > Sordariomycetes > Magnaporthales > Magnaporthales sp. P1609. The sequence continues at coordinate 1,829,317 of PELF01000007.1, read as the reverse complement.
AACTCAGTAATGAAGCAAAATGAAAACAAACCAAAAAGAAAAAAAAATAGCAGTATAAACATGAGATTCTTTTGGGGGGTCCGCTTTTGATTGTATGACGTTTATTGTGTGTTGCTACATATTTTTTGTACTGCAAGTTTTCTTTTATACCAATTTGTTTTTTTCTCTGCTCCATTGCGCGGGATCATGGTAATCGTCATTGCATCGACCTGTCTTGGGAGGGTATTATATTTGAAGATGGGGCGCACATTGAGTATTGGATCAGTCAACAAAGGGGCTTTTTACCCATGGCTATTAGATTCCACAGTGTTCTTCTTGTTTATACTTCTTTTTGAACTTCTGCATAGACTCAAGAGTAGACTTTGAACATGTCCATTTTTTTGACTTGATCAATACGTCCAAAGATTTGAAAATGCGATGATTGACGGGTCGTTTTTGTGATACCAATGGCGGCTATGTTTAATTGTCGTGTCGCATCATAATAACCAATCACGATTGTTTTCTGTAGGGCGTCGCTTGGCGGTTGCCTTGGTGAGCAGGAATCCGTTCGTCAACCCAACCACCTGGCTAATCTTTTCGACAGTAGGTCGGTCCATTTAACCGGCGTGTGGGTTTTTCTTTTGCTAGAAACCAGGTATCACACGTCGCACCAGCACTCACCAGTCTCAAAATATCTCTTTTTCCGTTCTGTAATCAGCACGGTCGTTCGATCTGCAGACTAGACTAGACTGGTTCCACACAAGGCAATGGCGACGATCCGTGATATTTGGCGTTCAATGTTTTGTTTTCTTGGTTCATTATTATTGCCTTGCTTGGTGCGCACATTTTATCCCATCGTTTCTCGCGGTCCATGCCCCCTCAAGCACTGAGATGCTAGCTAGCTGTTTTCTTTCTTTTTCTTAATTTGCCTAGATTCTAGGCAGCTTATTTCCCCTATTTTCCCACTTTGTATCGCGTTTTGTAGGTCAATCAAGCCCAATTTCGAAGCTGCGCCAAGTCGACCATTTTCACCAATCGGGTTAAAGCCCCCCCTAAACCCCCCTTGTTCATCTCACCACACCCACCCCCTGCACCCAAAAATCAATAAAATGGCAATTATCAAATTACAAATGAGGATAAGACAAAAACCGCCAAAGACCGGCTTCCCGCGCCGAGGGGGTTAGTCTCATTTCCCAAGAGCTATTGCGGCCGAGACTTTTTTTCTACAGTACGTCCTTCTCACGTAGCCTTACCTTCCTCCCCTTGGGATGTCTTGGAAGGGACAAGGGCTCTTTTCCGCCCCCCATGTTTAAATCTTCGGACGCCGTGAGGTCGATCCCTGTTGGTGCGCTTACAGTTTGTGGATGTTCTTCATTCTTCATGGTTGAATGAGATGAGCTCTGGTATCCATGTCACACTGTAGTATGATGCTTTTACTGGCGGCATTCGATGAGAATATGGTATGCGCATGGGTATGATAATAATGCTCAAAAAAATATCTTTGGCTTCTGGACTGTCACAAGAAAAATAAGACCAAAGAATGAGCTGTGCTCGTGAACAAAACTAGACTTATACAATGTAGCATTAAACACCGCTGTTTCATATCATCACCCATTGCATCCCGCGCATCTCCCGCGTCCGACGCACCCAGCTCGGCGGCACATCATCATGCTCCCCCGACACGACCCTCCAGTTGGCTGAAGGTTCTAGAACCGAGGAGCCACACAGCGTCCTGTCTTGGTCTGACTCCCCGTCGCCGTCGGCCTCTCCAACCCCGGTTCCCGGGAACGGCACGTGGACCACCGACATCGCCGCCCCGGCACAGCCCATCGCCCACCCGGGCCGCCCGACGCCGCGCTCCGGCAAACCCGCCCACGCCGGCGGTGCCAGCGCGCTCTCGACCGCGGCCCTGACATCGTCGCCCACCGCCGCCGGGTTCAGCCAGGCCTCGACGTCCCACCACATGCCGACCAGGCCGCGCATGTGCCGCCGCGCCTCGTCGTGCTCGCCCACCCACCGCCGCGCGCCGCGGACCAGCGCGTCGCGCACCATAGTCTCCGCGGGGTCTTGTGCGTGACTGTCGTGGTCATATGCCGTCCCCGAGGGCGCGCCGTCACAAATCTCGTCGCCGGGCCATGCCTGCGCAATAAAACCCAGCACGGCTTGGTACTCGGCCGCCGTCATCGTCTTGCCGTGCGTGGTGACCAGCACCGACGCGAGGGCCGCCGGCGTCTTCCCGTCCGGACTGGACAGGCGGCTCATCATGGCCAGGGTTCGGAGGGTGGTGTTTGCAGCTGTCATGCTTTGTTGGACTTTTTTTTTTGGTTTCGTGACGGGGTGGGTTTGTGTTAGTTCAGGTTCTATGGAATCCAAGGGTAGAGGAGGACCAAGAGACAGCACCTGCTCACCTTCGAGGAGTTGTCTCTCGAAAACCCTCCTCGCATCGTGCCGCCTGCCGCCTATCCAGATGTTGTACCTGCTGCGCAGCCGACAGCTCCACGACGGCCGAGCAAAGTAGTCCCAGTGCTTCCTTCGCAGGACCGCCACGACGTTGTGCATCTCCTGGCTGAGGCTATAGACCAAGCCAGCCGCCGCCTGACCGCCGGATGCCTGACCACCCAGATGGAGCATGCGCTCCATCTCGCCGTGCAGCTTGTCCGCACCTTGCGAGAACCTCTGAATCATCTTCATCAGCACGACTCCGTACGCGCTCAGGCACCAGGGATGCTGAAACAGCAGCGGAGACAGGCACGGCCCAGGGGCGATACAGTTGGTCGCGGCTTGGGCCAAGATCCGGAAGCATGCCATCCCAGGTGCCGTGGGGTGCGCCGACGCCGGGACGGCGACCCACGGCCACCAGGCCTAGGGGAGATAGTACTTGTCCATGTAACAGGGATCGTGAGGCCCGACATCGGTCCGCCGGATGCGCATGTGCGTCCACGCAAGTGGGGCGGTAGTCGGGTGGCCGAGGGCGCGGTTGACAAATGCCGGGTTGTGGAGTAGCTGGTACGTGTCGGCACAGAACTTACGTATGGCCCGGTTTTCGGCCAGGATTCCGGCGCGGCCTTGGGCTACTGGGATGTCGATGGCGTCGATCTGGATGATGCCTATGTCAGAGATGCGGTTGCGTGGACCAAACACTCAACAGAATACTGGGAAATACAGTGAACAAACTAACCTGGAGGGACACGAGGTCTAATCGCTCACGGTTTATAATCCCTTCTTCTTCTCTCCTGACCTCGCGGAATTTCCCTTTGATGCCTGGATCGTTAAAGGCCCGGGCGAGGAGCTTGCTGTTTTCATTGACCATACTGGGGTCTATGTAAAGGTCTGTCAAGGGTTCAAACAGGCCAGTCAGTCAAGATCAGAATAAGTCCGCCTTCATCTTCCTCCATGGAGGACAGGGGAGTGAATTAGGAGGCGCTGCTGAACACTCGACCATTGAGCTCTGTCCAGCAGTCAAAGTCCAATTGTAGCCATTTCCTAGGTACAAACCCGGGCCTCCACCCTTCACTTACAATACGTGATGCGGAAATCGGCTTTGGTTGACCGCATTAGCCTTGCGAGGAGCTCTCTTCTCGCCATAGTAAGGCCGGGGAGGTGGCTCAGTGACACTCAATTTATATCCCAGCCAAAAGCCCGGCTATCAAAACGAGCGTAATGGGCTGTTGCGCCCTAAATATTCAAAGTATCAAACGAATGTGATGGGGATGCCGAGGGAAACAACACCAATTGAATAGCCTGATGAGGGCGATATGTTAAACTCGGTGGCCCGGCTGTCTTGAAAGTGGCATTCGGTTCCATTGTCTCCTGTGCGCCATGGTACGTACGTATTAGCTCAAGTGAGGTAGATGATGGGTGAATACTTGCCAACCGAAGAAACTCCTGATAGCAACTTCATTCCACCGTCAGCCAGGCCAGAAGGCTAAATCTCCAGTGGCTACCTAACGCCGTCTATTTAGATTGGTCGCTTGCTTACCACATTGTCAGGCACCTGTGGCCAGAAACAGAGCAAAGCACCTTCCTTGCTATGAGCGACAGAAGAAAGTAGAACCGGCCAGACTTGTTGGGCTGTCGCAGATCGCCTTGACTGAATCAATATTCCAAGTTACAATAGGACACTTTAAAAAGCAAACAACACAAAAAAAAAAAAAAAAAATGGTATCGCAACAGCAGACCACAGCACTAGAAGCATGACAAAAGACAAAGCCTGATTACATATACATTGATATACAAGTGCCCCAAAATCACCAATTGACGGGAAAAGGTAGGTACCTATCGTCAAAACGGTTCTTAAAGCAAATACGACCCGCAAGCTGATCTTGTCAAAAAGTAATCCCAAGCACCTTTGTCGCTTTACCCCGTGAAACGCCAAACATGTCCAAGACCAACAAATGCCACCCCAAAAAAGATCAAAGGAGCAAATGGAAAAGAGAAAAAAAAAAAAAAAAAAAGACAACCAGAGCGCGCTTCGTAGTTCGTTGACTAACAAGCCTTGGTATCAGAAAAGGCGGCCCATCAAATGTGGATTAAACAGATGAGTGGAATGCAAGAGGATAGAGGAGTCACTGTTCGATAGACATGGCATTGTCTTCATCGTCATCGTCATCAGCAGTAAGCCCGAGGAGGCGTGCATACTGAACAGTCAAGCGTTGAAGCTCCCTGAACTTGCCTGTAACGTCACAAGACATAGTCAGTAAAAAAAAAAAAAAATAAAAATAAAAAAAAAGAGATAATGCTACAAATTTCAGAGAGAACTTACCCAGGATCATGACGACGCCCTTGAGAAGCTCTCTACGGTCCCACCCGCAGAGCTCCCCCTTCCCATACCAGCCCCAGCCCTCCTCCTCTTTTCCGTCCACCCGCTTCTGCAAGACCCCACCGACAAGGGAATTCAGCAGCTCCTCTACTTTACCCCTTAAACCCTCGGCACCGATCCGCTTCGCGTACATGAAGAGGTATAACCTGAACTCGTCCTTGGAGCCAAGCTGCAGCGCGCCGGCGATGCGGTTCTCGAGATGTGCGATGCTGACGCTGCTTTCAAATCCCTCGAACCCTTCGCGGCTCAGCAAGGTCTTGATCAGTCGCTGCAGGGTGTATGCACGTCCGCGTAACAAGAACTCGTTGGTTGTGTGGCGCTCCAAGAAGGGTATGACACCTGCAGAGACCGACACGCCATCCTGCGCCTTGGGCGTAGGTGCTTCGTTGGGCCCGACAGCGGTCGTCTGCAGGGCGCTGATGGCGCTGTCGTTGCTGTTCCAGTACTGGCTCCCGACAGCCCACCAAGTCTCCGACAGTCGCTGCCAAGAGTACATGGTTGGCGAATAGAGGAAACCGTCTCCGTTACTCAATGTGACGACCACCATGCCCTCCGAGTTCAAGTGAGCAGCAGTTACGCCAAGCCCAGGCGTCGGCCCATGAGGACTTAGAGTGTGTATGGCTATGTCTAGGATGGGCCCCAGAGAGACTGGCGGGAAAGGTGAGGTAAAGGTCTTGACATTGTACACGTGAACGAGGCCAACGGCCGTGATGCACAACAACCAATACCCGCGGCTTTCCAATATCACGGGTTGCGACGAGAGAACCACTGCGCTGAGCAAACGCCTGCCTGCGGGAGACCACACATACAATGTACCATCCTCGCACGCTGCAGCCCAAAAGTTCTTGTTGCCGGTAACCAGCATGACGGCCTTGGGAAGGAAATCATGCCATAGCAATACACCGCGTTTTGTGGCGGTCACATGAGACGGATCACGGGGTGCGATGGGGTTCCTCGCCTCGAATATGACGTTCTCGGGGATCTTGTTGGCATCCTCAAGTGTAGATTCCTCCTGGAGCACACCCCTTTCTAGCGGCCGCAGTATGTGCGACCTGACCTTGGGAACTCCAAGCCTGACCTGCGAATACGTGATTGAGGAGCTCAAAACAGCCGGTCGCAGTATCTCAGGGGTAGGAACCACACCATCGGCCGGCTCTTTCAGCTGTGCTGGCTCGGTTCCGTCGACGATGTTGACAAGGACAGGTACGGGTCCATTGTTAGGCTTCTTGGCCGTCGCGTCTTCTTCGTATTCCTCCTCCAGGGCGGCCGCTTTTCGTTTGTTGCCCAGCAGCATCGAGGCCAAGCCTCCTTTGGGCAGGCCATCGAAGGGCTGTGTTAGATCCAGGATTGCCTGTGGTGCATCGGCCTGTGCAGTTTTCGTCGAGCTTTTGCCAACGAGGTGGGACTGTGGTAGAGACGATGTGCCCGTGCCTGAAGAGGATACCAACATGGGCGCGACCCTCTTCTTGCCGTCCTTTGTAATCGTGACTCGAGACTTGAGCGCAGCTATACGCTCTGCTTTCTTAGCCTCGCTCTCCTCTGCCTGATCGCCTTCATTAGAAGCGCTCTTGTCCTTGTCCTTATCTTTGTCTTTGTCTTTATCACCGTTGTTAGTAGCTGAGTCACCATTCACCTCGCTGCTTGCTGGTTTGACCCCATTCGTTGTGGGGGTGGCGGCGGCAGGAGATGCGCCGCCCGTTTCTGAAACGAGGGCATCACCCATGAGTGCTCCCATGCGATTCTCTGCGCCTCGTAGCTCTCCGGCTTTGCTTTGGTTCTCGAGATTCAAGCTTTCAATGTCCTCGGCGGTGCCGGCACCTTTCTTGGAACTGCTGTACTTTTGCAGAGCTTTGTCGTTCTCCTCGGCCGTCGCCACCCAACCAAGCTCGCCCTCGTCAAACTTCAGGGCGTATATGCCGCCATCGAGACTGCACACAAACAAAACCTGGCCGTCTGGCGTCCATGACAAATCCGCAATCGACTTTGACGCAATGTCCTGGAGGATGACGAGAGGTCTAGAAGTATTGGTGTTCCAGATACTGAGCGTCTTGTCCTGGCCCGCTGAAGCTATGACTGTCACCAGGTTGCTGCTACTCCCATTACTATTGCCGTTGGCGAGCGCGGGGTCCGTGGTATGAAACAGCCGTGGCGAGAACTGAGTAACCTCGGTAGGCCCCTCATGGCCGATGAGGTTGATCTCAGACAGCCAGGTGCCCCTCTCTATGATGGCAACGGAACTGACAGGGCCGTTGACTGCATTTGCGGCTGCTATGTGATTGCCATCCGGTGACCACGAGCACCTCCTGAAATACGTGGTGAGAGGCGAGCTCTTGAACGGAGTGTTAATCGTGGTCTCGAGCACAAAGTTGTTCACCATATCGTGTTGCGTTGCATTCGGGGCGGGTGGCGTAAATCGGAAGATCTTGATGGTGCGGTCGTCGCTGGCCGTAGCAAAGAACTTGTTTGCGGGGTCGAAGGTGATGCCCTTGACATGGCTCTGATGCAATGCTAACGTCTTGAGCTTCTCAAACGTGTGGCCGGACCATACGACAACCTTGGAGTCAAGACCGACGGACACCAGGATCGAGGAGTCATATGACCATGCTATGTCCTGCACATCGTTCTCATGTCCAACAAGGCGCTTGTAGGTCTTCCAGTTTTCGATCGGCGGCGGCTCGTTGGTCCCTGTTAACGGTTCAGCATTAGCAGGGGCGCGCATGTCATATTGCAGGCCAAGTCTCTGGGTGTTAGTCTCGGGGTGTTCGTACCAAACGTCGCCGTATGGGACGGGGGATTACTATCAAGCTGATATATGCATATGATCTTGTCGTCGGCACCGGATGCGAGGTATCGGCCGTTGGGAGAGAAGCGCACCGAGTGGATTGTTCCCAGGTGATGGCTCATGTGGCAGAGCTGCCTTGGTTTTCTGAAGCTCTCATTGTCGGCATTGTAGATTGCTTCAGTGGACCAGACCCGGACGTGGCCGTCGCCGCCAGCAGTGGCCAGTCTCGAGCCATCGGGGGAGATATGGCAGCTATAGACCTCAAAGTCTTTTTGTTCGCCTGTGATGGGACGGTTAGTTGTGTTGTAGCGCCTCGGGCATTGACTGGTATAACAACGAGCTAACAGTCAAGCTTTGGATACAAAGTCAGACTTACCGCTGTGGCTCAGCCATGAAGGCTTGATTATGTGCATTGTGTGCTAAATTCCCTGTGTATGCTTCGCATTATTGATAAAGACCTCGTTTGCGGTGGTTGCCTTTACGCCGTGACTTTTGGCTTTGCTCTGAGCAATCCTTAATTTCTCGATCAAAAGTTCGCGCAAATGCAATGCGCCGCGTCTAAATTGAGAACTGGCGCGACTGCTGCACGCCTTGCTTTAGTTGTCATAGTGGATACAACTATCTGGTCATGATTGGTTCTCACTGTCAACTTGTGGGGGCGGGGCCTCAAGGCTGTCATGGAGTTCAAGGCTTTATTTTGCTGAAGCCGTCGTCCCAACTCTTTTGTCTAATCCGCGCGCAATCTATCTATATTTTTGTCGTCATTCAGCATCAACCATTTCAAAGCCAACTCTCTCCTCTTATTCGATATAGCGTGCAGCTGCATAGTGTGTCAAACTTCTTGAAGACCGAGCAACCAACAATCCCTAAGTATATATCATTCCGACTGGACACGCAGACCCTTGACGTCAGCTGGTTATCACGACACGGCACTGTCAGCCCACACAATCGAGACACTCACGCCACCGTCAATGCAATACAGAAGCCTCTACTCAAGATGCAGGGCTTCAACATGGGACGCTACGTCCCCCCAGATGTCGAGGGCACCGTCACTGGAAATAAACTGCATGGCAGGCACCCGCAGGGATCCCGCGCCCGTCACGGCGCCGGCGCCCTCACCGTCCGCTTCGAGATGCCCTTCCCCGTATGGTGTGAGGGCTGCCCCCAAGAGACTCTCATAGGCCAGGGTGTGCGCTTCAACGCCATCAAACGCCGCGTCGGCAACTACCACAGTACGCCCATCTTCTCCTTCGCCATCAAGCACACCGCCTGCGGCGGCGACATTGAAATTCGAACGGATCCTAAAAATACCGATTACGTTGTCGTCAGTGGCGGTAGGCGGCGGGAACCTGGGCTGAGGAGTCAGGAGGGCGAGAGTCTGGTATCGGCTGCGGATCTGGCGAGGGCGAGCTTAGCGTCCATCGACGAGGCCAGGGGTGAGATCAAGGATGAGAAGGCTAGGGAGGCCGCGTTTGCAAAGCTGGAAAAAACCATCGCGGACAGGGCAGCCCTCGCCCGTTCGACAAGCCGTGTTGATGAGCTGGTCGACGCCTCGGCTCGGGCATGGGACGATCCGTACGCGCGCAACTCGGAGTTGCGAAAAGCTTTCCGCGCAGGGCGCAAAGAACGAGAGGCCGCGGGCGCCAGCGACGATGCTCTAAAGGACAAGATGAGCCTGGGAGACCAAGTTATTCTTGCTCCAGAGACTGAGTATGACAGGCGACTCGCCGCCTTGATGGATTACGGCGATAGCACCGACGGAGCCCGTGACGCTGCTGAGCTGGCGATGAGCAAGCCACTTTTCGGGGAGTCAGGGTGTCCGGCAAGCCCAGCACAGTCCTCCAAGATCAAGGAGAAAGGCAAGATCGTTGATGCGGGTGAAACACCGCGGCGGGAGAAATCGCGGGTGCTCAAAGCGGAGATTTCCAAAGAGAAGACAAGAGACGGCCTCATTGGTGTGATCGCCATGAATCAGAGGACGGCCAAAGATCCCTTCCTGGAAGGTCTGTGGAGCGAAAAAACCAAAAGACAGCCAATTATACCTGGCCTCAAGCGAAAGCGCGATCCTCGCGCAGACAACCGCAGCGGCGAAGCTGCTAGCACTTCAATGCATGCCTCAAAGCCACCACAACAAGTGTTGGCCAAGGCTATGTCACCCGCCTTGGTGAGCTATGATTCGGACCCAGAGGAATAGCTCGCGAATTCTGGGCAATTTTTTGCTTTTGATTTGCTACTTGTGATACCCATATAAACTTACTGCATTGAACCAGCCGTCCACTTCGACCTCAAAGTCATGTGTACAAACCCGTTGCCGGTTGGAAATCTACTGTAACAAGATCCAAGGATGATTGATAATCCTCATTCCGTTTTCCCTCTGCACCCCTCTGCCCGTGCGCGCCTGGTCAAGTAACTACAAGCGCCACAAATACTACTTGAGTGATGCCTCAGTCTATCCTGCATGGTTTATCTACCAGTTACAGAGCCAGCGGCGCCAGCGAGGCACACTGTTCTCCTCGGATCGGACTTGCTTTACCTGAGTTTTAAGGTCGCCGTCATCTGAAACAGCCTCACTAGTTCTAGCACGAGTCTGAAGTTGTGCGGATTGGGACGCAGCGAGTGAGTTGATGGTTAGGCTGAAGTCGCCCTCCTGCTTCTCAAAAAAGCTAGATTTTACCGATGGGACGTTAGTAAGTGACAGGGACAACAACACTGAAGGTCTCTTGGGGTTATTCCATATCGTTCTGTACCTTCTCATCATGAAAGAGATGCGTTTGATATTGGCCAGATCCAGTTTCGCGTCCTCTACTGGGCGACCTCTGTAGGTGGCCTTGAACTGATCAATCGGCATCTTCACTTGCTTCGTCCTACCCTCGTGATCGCCATCTTGAAGAACGACAAAGTCGTATTCCCAACTGACGGTGCTCTGCTCCTGGCCGTCGGGGTTTGGAGGTAGGATCTCGTTTTTGAGAGTGAGCGTGTACGTCTTGTTGTCGGCTGGGATAACGACGTCGGCAACCAGGGCCCCCACGCCGGTCAGATCAACCAGAAAAGGATCTACGGTGCGCTGGGAAGCGAAGCCCGCGCCACCGAGGGTCTTGGTGTCGAGAGTGCCGTGGAAGGTGGCAGCAGTGCGGTCGGCGTTGACGGCCAAGTGCGAGACTGAGCTTCCTCCGCGGACACTATCGTCGACGGCGGTGAACCCAGCTTCATCCCATGGTCTGCGTGGCGTCTGCGTTAGCTCCCTGCACTATGAACGGGTTTGGCGACGGGAACAAAGGATTTGGAGGAAAGAGATGATAGTTTATTGCGTGAGTCAGGTGATGAGGCCTCCGGGTTCGCGCTTCGGGGCTGAAACAAAATAGAATTGAATGGCGCGAGGGATTAAGTTGTGTATTAGTCGTTGTGCGTCCTCGTCTGATAATCGGATATACAGGAAATAAACCACATGGGTACGGTGCGCTTGCATGAGACAGTAATTCAGGGCCTTCGTGGGAGCCTAGACTCCAGCCAGGGATTGCAAAGTCAAAAAGTACCAATTTTGGAGTATGTGAAAAGGGAGGCGGCCAGACGAGGAAACGGTATACGCATGAGATGAACACCAAATAGCAAGACTGGTCTAGACATCAATACAAAACGTTGGGGGAAATGTAGCAAAACGGAGTCTCGTCGGAAGAAAAGTCAAAAGTGTATACATTGACCAGGCAAGATTTTGCCATTGGAGCTCAAGCATGCACCAGAAGGTCAATATTTGAGAGGACAAGCTTGGCAAGACCGCACAAAGCTTCAGTGAGCAGAAAAACAAGAAACTCCGACGTACTTGTCACCACCGAAAATATATCGGGTCTCTGCCATAATGGGCACGGCCAAGCTCCGGTTGACAAGCAGGAGCAAAGCGGGTAGCGCCGCTCGCATGGGGATCCTGTTGGCCTCGGCTGTGGGCTGGTCGAGAAGGACCTATAGCGCAGGTATGCCAAGTCCGGTCGTAGACCACACAAGGCTGGGCACTATCTAACAATCCAAGCTTCTTTTGCTAACCTCTAAGCTCCGGCTTGTGGGCGCAAAAGACGAACTGTGTGGGCATGTCAGAGAGTGCCATCATGTCAATAATCTTCATCCCGAGTCAAAGTAGAGGGGAGGGGGGGTGTGTGATTTCTTCCTTACCGGACAGGGGAGCGACGGTAACTAAACACGAGGCAGCCTAAAATTGGTAGGATCCGGTTCCCTGGACGGCCACGAATCCGATTGTTGAAGGTCGCCAGCGCTACTTACGATATCGCCGAAGGATGGTGGAACGAGGGAACAAACATCAAAATGGTAAATACAGAAAGAAAGAAAAAAGGCTGGTAGTTAATCCGATGTTGCCGAGTCGGCGTCAAAGGAATGAAAGAAAAAAAAAGAGGAGATACACAAAAAGGCAAAAGTCTAAATGCACGATGACGCGATCACATTCCCATCAAGTCAGTGTGTGCCCTGACAGCCAGGCGCGGGCAAAACCTTGCTTGAATCGGGGTTTTCGTGGCTGACACGTCCTGGGTTAGGTGCAGGCGATTGATTCTTTTGCGTTTATCGCGGCTAAGCACGGATCTCTTTGACATTCCATTTCAAGACACTTTTCGTCTTGTTTTCAAACACCTTAATTCTCGATTTAGCATGTGCAACTGTTTCTATGATTTCACCGGACGGAACAAAGGGGGAAAATAAATAAGGCAGAACAACAAAAGGAAGCAAGAGAACCCCACATCGCACTTGATTGAGCGCCGATGCGCGCAGGCTAAGCGCACCTCTGAAGTACTATTTGGTAGTGGATCCGGTTGCCCCAAACCGTAAATTGTCTGTGAAATTTGATCCTGATTAAAGCTTCTTTCGAAAAGACGTTCCGCTGTCAAATGTCACCGAATTGAGTCCGGTGTACGACTTTTTTTTTTTTTTTTTTTTTTTTCTTTCTTTCTTTTTTTTTTCAAGCCTTGACACGACAACACATCCATGAATCCTTTTGCTAGCCGGCTAGCGCATACGACCTGGAGCCGCACTGCAGGTATATCATGTCAGCCGGCGCACGACTCGATTAGAAAGAACTTTAACTCTCCCTGGCTCAAAGTATGCAGAGTTTTGTCTAATCCGGCTTATCTCCCCTTCAACCCTTGAAAAAAGCTTTGTCGTGGAAGGATGTTTTAGATTCTTGCTAGTGATTATAGAATACATCGTAGGGCTGGCAAAGAAAATCTTGTCCCGACATGAGGTGAGAACCTAAGATGAACCTAACGTTCGCTTTGAGGGGCATTGCAGAATCATCTCAGGGTCTAAATACCCCGACTTATACGCATCCATCATATTATTCCCGCACTAACTCCTCCCATACTCCTTCGTATTTGCGTATACGCCGAAAATCTGAGGGTCTTTTTAGCCCCTCGCCAAATTAGAACATCAATTGCGCGGCGCAGATTGGTAATCGTCTCTAAGACCATCACGACTCATTCCCATTACCATCAGTACGTTTATTTCGCGCGGCCAAACGGCGCCGGTCTGGGCCCAGGCGGCCCTGATGGCGATGCTTCCGTTAGGCGTTGCGGATGAGAACTTTCCCGTCTTGCTCCGAATACAATGTTACGTAGCATAGTTCGCTGTAAGCTATCACAGTTTCGGATGTTGAGGACTAGGGTGGTTGCCTGTGGATCGCAGCAAAAGTCCAAATGAATTCAATGCCAAATGTCCCCGAACCTGCTCGGTCAGAAAACATGAGGCTCAATTCAAATCACGGCGGCCCCACTTCGAAAAAATGCACAAAGTAGAAGAAAAAGGTCGCCGAGGGCGGTTCGCTTCCAATTCTTTTACTTGTCTTGTTCTGTTAGGTGTACCAAATATGACCAAAAAAAGTGGCACAATGCATATTGCAGGGAACTTTGAAAGAGAACAATCTGCAAAGTGCCTCAGCCTGACCAAATCTCATCATGACAAGCCCCTCTTAAGGTGCTTGGTGAACTACTCACTGCATTTGATATTATTAATTAGTAGATAGGTTACCCACACCGGGTCGCCGGCTATCGCACTTGTTGTGACTCCACTTTCGCCATGGATTCTCAAGGACCTTGAGACCGTAGCAATGGTACGACTATGACCATGCTCCAAAAGCCGAAATTATGTCGCTCATTATAATTGCTCATAACTCCGTGCGGTCTCGACCCCGAAAAAAAAAAACTAGGGGGGCTACATGTGTGGTCCTTTTTCAGACTATTATTCTACATGCAGGTTGGGGGCTCTCCCATGGGGCGCTTAATTGCGACCTTGTCCAAATTTAGGAATTGTTTTGGCAGGCGGTTTGTAGCGTGACGGTTGATGCAGAGCTTTTTTTCTCTGCCCGACTGGCGCTATTCTCATCTTGGCTGCCCACTCCAAGCCTCTAAAATTAGCACCATGCAGTTGGATCCACGGATGCTTAACAATATTTACGAAGTACGAGAAATACATGAGTATAGCAGGTGACTTTATTCTCTGTTTTTGTTAATTCTTTCTTCTAGTCAAAGGACAGATCTTGGCATATTCACCACCACGTAATGCCTGTATTGGATGCTCATGCCTCACATCGGACTGTCGCTTCCTTTGCAAGCTGGGATATTGATCAACGACAAGGCACATACGTTACACACAAGGTCATGCGACTTGATTAATCCTGGACAGTACCAAAGATTCTTGATGTGCCTCTACTACAGTATTTAGACCTGACCCAACGTTTCCTTTAACTCCGCTCCGCTTTGCCCCGGAGGGGTGTCTTGCCTGTGGAGAAACATGTCGTAGGATGCGCTGTGGCCAATCAGAGCGTATCTGGCCGTGGCGGGGATACTGCTTCTGGAAATCCCCCGGTCGTTTGGGGCGCCTCATTTCTCTTTGCGCCATCACGAACTGCCAGTTCGCTGGGCTCAGCCTCTCTCTCAACTGTCAGTGGTGATGGGGAAAATCGTTCAATCTACTATACTATGTTCATTGATTCGTGCTTCTTTTTCTTCTTGTCTTGCATGTATTATCTGCCTTATTTGTCTCATCTTCGCCATGAGCTTGTCTCGCTTCTTGTAGTCCTTCGACAGTTCGCCAAATGGAAGGGACCTGCAAGAAAGAATGCAAAGCGGAACATGCCATTCAAAGAAAAACCCATTGCAGATCGCATACGCGTATCCCATCCAAGGCCAACCCTAGTGGATCGTCATGGAACCCCTGCGGAGATAAGACAAGACAGATGGAGGAGACTGTAAACTACGTGTACCTAGAGGGTCGAGAAGAGAAGTATGTTCGGCCCGCCAAGGTGAACAATAGTCCAGGGGCTGCATTGTCCGTTTTTCCAGTCGGGGGAACGCCCGTTCGGGACCGAACGATTGGCTCGTGTGGAGAAGGGGGAAAAGAGAAAGGCTTTTGGGGAGAGATACTGTGCACAAATGGTGGAGTATCGGGTGCTGGACCCGCGCAAGGGACCCCTGGTATTTGCATATGGGCCCAGAGGCAGGGCAGGCAAGGTAGCAGCTGAAATCCCCAAAGAGCCCCGCCGCATGGGTGATTCCATGTGGTCCCCCTCTCCAAGCTGGGTCCATCCAAAGAAACAATGTTGAAAGAACCTCAAGGTTCAAGGCAAGCATATCCGTTTTTTTTTGTGTATGTGTATGTGTGTGTGTTGCTGCTCTGGCAGCTCGACCGAGATCAGCTTATTGACAAGATGCATGTAGTCTTTTGAGTTTGTTAACAAGGACTCCGGAGTTGACTATTGTAACATCGATGATGTTTAGAAAAAAATTCAAAAGTCTTTTTTCCGGGGGAAGACACCGAGCAAGGGATTTGAACTGAAATGCTAAGACTTTCGGCGGAGCGCGTTGGTGCACGCACGTGGCGCTTATGATGGCCCTGCCGGTCATCGATCTACTATCCGTCTCACGGGTGAGATTCTTAAAAACCATTTTCTCGTGCAATAATCGTTTTGGCTGCCCAGCTGCATGCACTCGCCGATTTCATTGTGGTTAGAACCCAATTACGAGGGGAAGCTTCAAGAGTTAGTGTAGTGTATTTAAAAAAAGGTGATTATAAGATAATCACCTGTTAAAAAATATGGCAGCCAGTTGCGATAGAAGCTCAACTCTTACAGTACATCGGACTAACCCAGAGGCTCCAGGCGCACTGCAAACACCAATGGCGGACCCTGAGAGGATCTGAACCCTCCATCCGAATATTATTGTTAGCCGGCGAAGACCGTCCTCGATCCAAACTCTCGTTGTAATCTCACCACTTCTCGCCCCTTCGCATCGGATGACCTGCCACTCTTTGCCTGCATGGCATGTACGATTAAATTGATCTAGGATCGCCAAAACTTTCATTCAAACGGTGAGATCAAAGGCAAAAGGACGAAAATGTAAAACAGAAAAAGAAAGAATGCTCGTTCTTTCTAGATTGGATTGGTAATCTATAGGTAATCAAAGTATAGCCAAAAAAGTAATAAAAGATAGTTTCCCTTCTTCCTGAAGATGGTAGAAAAATCCGTGTTCCGATCGCAGAGTGACCTTTTTTGAGAAGTGAATAGCCCTGTACAGAATGGAAATGACAAAAAGATATGTAACAAGAATTGAAATGGTGCATGGAAAAAAAAAGAGCCAAAAGTGACCAGGGAAAGGTGGTAATCTGCGCCATCGCTGCCTGAGGGAAAATACAAGAAAATAAAACGATCCGATCGTCATGATGCATAGCAGAAAACAAATACCAGAAATTGTAACCGCGCCGTCAGATACAAGCAATTGAAGCAAGTTAATCATGGCCAGTGAGGCAGTGGAATTTGTGTTGTTGATTTTATTTTTAATGGACTTTTTGTTTGTTTTGTTTTAATTTTGAGTTTACTCCTCTCCAGCTCATTACTGGATCATGCCCGGTGAGGCAGGCATTGATAGAGGAGTGGTTGGGTACTCGTAACCAGAGTCTGAGCAGCTGGTCGAGTGGTCGAATCCGTGCGACAGTGGTGGTGTCTGATGGAGTTGACGATCAGCCTCTGGTTCTCTCTCATCGGCGAGGCGGGGCGGCATGATAAGAAGGAGAAGCAGAGAAACTTGTTTGTAGACGAGGCAGGAAAGGTTGTGGAAGAGGATATGATGATGAAATGGAGCGAGACTCGCGAGAGGCACTCACATGAGGATTCGAGTTGTCGTAAGGCGCGGCTTGGCTGACTTCGATCCCCGGCATGTAGCCATAGTTGCCCATGTAGGGCGACATCTCCTCGCCGTAACTGGGCTCCCGCTTGATGGCGTCGCTGAAGTGTGTCATCGAAGGCAGAGTAACCTGGACTGTGGTAGGCACCAGGTACTCGCCGGCCGTGTAGGGCGGAGAGGTTGTGGCTCCGTATGGGATCATCATGTCCTCAGGCGGCGGGTAGGTATAAAAGAGCGTGGGCGGGCTGTGGCTGCGGTCCCGCTGCTCCGATGCATAGGGCGGTGCGAACAGGAGCTCATCATCAGGGTTCATTGGGGGAGTAAATTGTTCAGGGTAGGTCTTGGGTGGTGAGAGAGCGGCAGGCGGTGGTGAAGTTTGCTGCTTTGGGGCCTTTTTTGGAGAGCGAGCCTTGCTGACGCTCTTGGTGCTGGAGCTTGCTGCTGTGCTGGCCTTGGTAGCTGTGGTTATGGTTGTGGTTGTGGCCTTCTCGTTGCCGTCGGTTGAAGCACCGTCCGAGGATCCGGCACGCCTCTCAAGGTCCTCCAGTCTCCTCTTGAGCTTCTTGCCTACAAGATATGAAATGGATCACGTTAGTAAAAAGCTACCCCCATGCGGTCCGGGACCCGACTATTGCGTGCAAGGAAGGGGTCACTCACGGTAGTTGCGCTGGGCAATGCGGTTTTGTATTCTCCTGCGCTCGGCGAGGTCGGAGATCTTGGTCCAGTCCTCATCCGGGTTGGCCGAAGCGCTGAATGCGCTGCTGGTTCCTGAGTATTGCCTAGGTGCCGGGGCAGGCGCGTAGGCGGCATAGTGGTGCTGGGGCATGGCGAACATGTTGACGGGTGGTGGCAGCTTGGCCGAAGTGTCCTCTGGGTGGTAATAGTGGTGGGACATGCGCGACGTGTCGTAGTAGGACTCGTGAGGATCGAAGGTGGTGGGAACAGTAGGGTAGAGGTGATGACTGATCATGGGAGCAACGTAAAGCTGATGTGGGATGGGGATGTGGTGATAGTTTTATAAAAAGTGATGAGTATTCCTCTTTGTATTTGTTTTGAACTGATTGCTGTATGATGGTGGTATAGCATCTTTCGAGACTTGATCTTTTGCGGCGGGGGGATGAGGCACATAAATATCCAGCGACAGGTTTACCAAGGTGGGAGAGGCGTGGGCGCAAGAGGTCCCATCGCAAGGAGTGAAGCAACCGAACCGCACCCGCGCTCGCGGAATCAACGCCAAGGGGGGCCCCTGGTGATGGGGGGGGACTCGACTTTGGCATGGTTCGAGACACCCCTCCTCCATGAAAGATGCGATGCGAGCCTGTGCATCCCGCCATTTTCCACACTCCCCCGTTGGTGGTGTGTGTGTGGGAAACATCAGCCAAAGACAAGCCTTGGGACCAGGGTAGGGTTGTAGCCTGGTATTGACCAGCTAAGTCTATCCCAGCCCTGCGCAACTAGAGAATGGCTTGGAGACTGGGGCGTGGGTTTGCCTAAGAAACGGGAAGAGGCGGAGACTGTACTTTGGGGCCAATTTGGTCTGGAGTTTTGTTGCATCGCGTTACCTTTGCAATACCGGAACTGTGCTGCACGTTACCTTTCTTTTTTTCTTTTTTTGTTAATCGTTTCCTTTTACTTTTTCCGAGTCTTTCAAGGTAGTGCGGGTGACTTGCTTCATGTACGCATGCTCTCCTGTGCCACTACTGTACTGCTTTGCTTGATGCTTTTTGCTTGGGCGCGAATGTGATCTTTGCGTTTGGTACCAAGAAGGAAAGGCACAGAACGGGCGGGCAGTAGCGCTCTGCAGCAGACAGTTTTAGAGTAGCAGCGCAAGGTACCTTGGGCAGATAACGGAACAGCTATGGCTGCTTGTCAATGTTTCCGAAACGGTAGAAAACCACAGGAAATGGTGGGGTCGATCGACAAAACGGAAGCCAAAAGTAAAATGCCCAACGGCGGATGGTACTGTGGGGGGGGGGGGGGGGGACGGAGAGAACAAATTAGCCCAACATTGGACGAAGAATAAGTGAATGGCACAGTAACAGTAACCCACACCAGGGGGGGCTAAATGCGCCTTCGTTTTTCGCAGGTGCCTAGCAGGGGTCTGTAGAGGTTTCGCGGTAAGCGGCCAATCATGTTAAACCTAGCGTACTTGCCCACACGTGGAGCAAGCAGAGAATCATTACCAATTCGACAAATGCTACATTATGGGTTTGTCGGCTCGCACTTGACTTGGCACACATTGGCGGTGGGAAGCAGATCTCAATGGGGCTTTCACGAGGGCCCTGCAAAGCAAAGGAAATGACATATTTTCCAGACTCATTTCAAGGGCCAAGCCATGATACATCCATTTCCCTGCTGCCACGGCGATTGTTGATCAACCTCAAGATATGCGACCATGCTAACTCATGATGAGAGTGACGCAAGGAAATTTTGGACCATGGACAAGGAAGACCCTACTGACGGGTCCTTGCGATCCGAACAATTTTGCCTTTCTTTTGAAAAGGTCCGTATTTTTATTTTATTTTAAGTTGAGGTACATATTTTAGTGTACTTCTTATCCCGTCTTTGTGTCCTTCGCCTCGAGGCTTGGTACGGACCCTCCAAAAGCCGAGTTGTCTGCAAAATCGGAGGCCGCTGACCGATAACTGGGATGGTTGATTCAGCAGCCTGCTAACTTTAACATCATCTTAAGTTCCGACTGTATCTCATACGTAGTATGGTACTATATCTCGTAGGGAGGGAAGAGTAAGTTGAAACCAAGAATGAAGAAAGATCCCCCGCATCCTAGGACTATTACACTAAAACTAAAATCTCCAATAGTAAGCCGCCACCTAACAAAGCAGGTACCTCATAGGGCTGTACCAGTTACTGTGCATCCGCACAACGGCTTGACATGCTCCAATCCCAGAGTTATCTATCCATAGGTCCGAAGCGATCGGTGGCTAGGCACTATTTTGGGGGCTAATTATCAGACCATCAACAAAGTCGCACTTTTGTATTTTGCTTTCTCCATCAAATACACGTATATACATATTCGTTTGCGGTATCCGTTCATTCCTATCTTGAGTATATGATTCGGACCACCGTGGGTCTCGCCCGGGCCTTTCCCGCACCAATCCTTTTCTCACGTCTCCCAATGTCCGCCAGGCTGTAAAACTAGGCCCTGGTTGAAACTGGTGATTTGAGCGGGACCGTCCGTCCGTATTAATAATCTCATCATTGTCCAGAAATCAACCGTACGGTGAACCGCGTATACTAGAACCCCCCCTCCCAGTATGTCTACTTACCAACTCAATCTTTGGCATTTAATATTTAATGTTGCATCTCGTCATCAAAAGCCGCGGGGTTGGTAATGTTCCTGGTCTAAGCCCCTCCCCGTACAGGGGTAGAGATTTGGTCAACGGTCAGATTTTACGTGCCGACCAACCTGATTCCAAATATGCTACCTCACCACCATCACCAGTCGGAGCGACATGTCTACCGAGCGTCGCATCCGATCGCGTGGCATCTGCTAGCAATGATGAATGTTGTCTTCGAGCAAACAGTCCTAATCCGGCAACGCCCAACGGTCTTGGAAACGGCGTCTTGTCCATCCAACCGGCTTCTCAAACTCGGAGTCTTGGGGTAAGGGTGGAGGGAGGGGGGAGGTTCCCATCTCAGGACACACATATTCAGGTAGATTCGACGAGTAAGAGCGCGTCTAGATTGATGGGGGCCAGGAGAGACCCGGCATTGCGGCCACCAGGAAGAAAAAAGAATGACAGAAGCAGGTACACAAAACTGAATGGGAGGGAGGGTGTGGGCTCGGCCGCGGCAGCATCAACCAACCAACAGCAACAGAGCGCCCGCATATGCAAGCTGATGGCGGCAAAGGAAAACCAGGGCAGATCTGGCCCAAACAAGCGCTTCCTGCACTTCCTACACCTGGGAAACTTTCCCGATGCGGAAAAAAAAGTCGAATATGTGGACGAATATAGCAGGCCAGGTGGCAACACCACCACCTATTGCTGTGGTGTTGGTTACGATAGATCCTCTTCCCCCTTTTTAGTGTGTCGATGTTTCTATGTTGAGATTAGCCATGTTAGTTTGCTCCCATCCCGCACCTTGATCAGGCAGCTTTCCTCGCATTATCATCATCATTAAGAGCGAGAGCTGCTGCCGATCAGCCTAGAAAGGAAAACCCTTGCCCCTGCATTTGTTATCTCAATTTTTGTTTCTCCTTGTGGTATGGTGAAAGCTCGGCATATCACGGACGGCCCACGTGTGAGACGGCGGAGTTCTGCCAATGACATTACCTTGTAGACTTGCGGATATAAAATCCTCAGTAGAATCGCATTTGACCGGAGTTGAACGCCTATGCCGGGGGCCGACGTGCCGGCGAACCAAGCATTGAGATGTCACCGTTTTCCAAGGCTGTGGGGATGGAGTTCTTGTGCGTGTGTATCCATAATCAGCACGTCGGAAATAGATCGACTTGCAGATATCAAACGTTGCATGTCATGGGAGGAGATTGCCGGAGGAGCGAGCTGGCAGAAGGGCGGGAACGAGCAAACAATGACAAGCTAGTTTCTCACCTTGATTGGCGGGTAACCCATCCCTTCACCCCAAATATCGGTTTCTTTTGGTTAGCTCCTCTACGAAGGTTGCGACGGGCAAAGCGGGCTGGGGCGTAAAGGAGGGTGACCTGCAGGGCTGCATCATTCGAGAAGAAAGAGAGATCAACCCTTGTTGATAGGCTCGTCACCCACCGGCGTGCGTCGCAAGCGTGCGTCGCGCAGGCTAATTTTGTCCACAATAGACCTGCTTTTTGCCCATGCAAGTTGGGTTAATTTGGACTAGCCCAGGCTTTCAAAGCTAGCTCGCCCAATATTGCGGTGGTTGCACGTGGTGTTGACGCGGGTGCACACCAATGAGAAGAAGGCTGCTGCTACATTCGAACTTCTATTTTTACATTTCTTTGGGTCGCTCATGTCGGTCGGTCCCTTTGGCGCGACAAAAATACCAACCTATCTTTCCTGTAAGTGTGTGTCCGCTCCAAATGGATATGGTACGCGAGTGCATTTTTAAAAATGGATACTGATTAGGATCGAAAGAGTCAAGAGAAGATATAGTATAGTGGTTTTTTTTTTTTTGGCGTCTTGTTGACGTTTTCAATTTGATCCTTCTCTTCCATACCTACCATTTTCCATTGGGCGACATGCGCTCTGCCACACTGGGGGTTTGCTCCACTTACCTTGGAAAGAAAGATGGGACGGACGGATAGGGCTCCTGCCAGGGGCGTGCGTCTGGTCTCGTCAACCTGGGGTTTTCAAATCGGCCTAATCAGGGATCCCTGCCGATTAGCCAGCCCTATATGTCAGGTGGTTACTACTAGCCTAGGTACCTTGCACTTTAAGAGACAAGTGAAGTCGGTGTGGGTAGAATCCCATTTCATTTACATCGCGCTGTGTTTAATCTGTGCACATTTTTCTTCTTCTTTTTCTTGTGGTTTCGTGATCTGTTCTGTCCATACATTCGGACATACAATGAACCAGGAGTCGAATACTACACGTTAATGAGATAGGTTCGCAAGACTATTCCTGCAACGTGTTATACGCTGTAATAGCAAAGCCACAGCAAGGTCTTATCACCGGTAAACAAACCACTACCAATGCTACGTTGACAGAATTATAATAACTTTATATTTGCCGTATCTAATCACGTGAGTTGGAACAGGGGGGATACATTTTTAAGACGTATCCCGTAACTGCCGTACAAGTTGGGATAATAGTAAGCAGTAGCTTTAAAGGTAATATATAACATATACTCACTTAACTAGGTGGGTACTTGATGATTTTTAGGCAGACAAACAATACGGTTGAGCCAAAGACTTTAAGCCTGTCGTGTTTTCACACGCGCTCCAGTGTCGCAGGGTAATTTTAACAACGTGCCAGTATCATCGTAACAGCGTGGGAAAGTGGATAAGGTACTGACTGTAACCTAAGATTGCTACCCAGCAGTCAGCGATTTTCACAAGCCTTGCAAGCCTGGCTTTGGTCCCACATATATCGACAAAGCGACGGCAGGGGCAACCACAGTCAGCATTACAACAAATATCCCGTAGACCCTTGATTTCAATGCCACCAATCACACAAGACGCAGCGTACTTCTATTCAGTAAACCCCACCGGACGCGTTAAATACCGGAAATAAAACCTCAGCATGTGTCAATGGTGAAAGTGGAAACTACCAGCTAACGAGCGGGTCTGCACCATTTTAGTCAATCTCAAGCAAGCAAGGCAAGGTAGGGGACAGCACTGCGGCGGCCCGTAAAAGCATCCGCTCAATTTGTCCCCAACGAGTCTCCGGGCTGGCCCGACCTTTGACATAGATACCAAAGCCATTGAGTTTTAACTCCCTTGCGACCTTGGACTTATCGATGTGTTTCAAGAGGGTTCCGTTTACCAAGCGGCGAGATTACTATAGAACTGGCTGCTTCGAAAGACCTTTTTTTCCCTCTTTTTCTTTTTCAGTGCTGACAAAGTCTACTACATACAATCACCTTATCTTGCATACTGACAAATATTCGATACGTAGGGCTGATAAACGGATGTTAGGTTGAATTCTGTTCTCCATTCCACCGTCTCAGGGGAGGGTGCTTCGAGGCAGCAACTTTGATTTCACTCCTTTCCATTCGGCTTTAGTCCACCCAGCCACGTTCTGTCGGGGCATGGAGTCCAACGTCGACATGTTTGCATGATAGAAACTTTTGACAGTAGTAAACTTATGGGCATTACTTTTCGACCCCACCAAGGCTTTACGATGCATGTTGGCAGAGAAATCACTTACCTTGGTGCCTGGTTGGATCAGTTTAGCTGGGCTGTTTGTACAGTACAGTACGCAGTAAAACAGCCACGCACAGCCCCTTGGATTTCTCCACCTCCAAACCCCCCCCCCCCCCCGTTCGACCCCAGTTGCTAGGCAGAAGGATTTTAACCCTAATGTCGTTTGATATGTACCTTCTCGGCTAGCGTCCCCACTGAGACTTTACTACGGCTGTTCTCCGCCTCGATAAGCATCAAAAAATCGCCCCCAAGACCCCTTACCACCGTTCTCCGCGCCCTTGTGCGTTTTGTCATGGGCAGCGCCTTTTTACATCCTAGACAAGATATTTTCATTGGCTTTTTTTGACATGGCTTCATCTCCTAGGCGTGTCAAGCAAAGTTGTCGGACCGTACTACCGCCTAGTGGATCCCACGTGTCGCCTTGTATCCTTGTAGACGGTTATGTCAACCTTCACCGTGCATTTGTCTGTATTCGTTGTCATGATGACAACAAAAACGTATGATGAATTATACAATTTCTTCCAATTACGGAAAAGCCAAAAGCCGATGCTGTTTCTTCGCTTTGGGCCATCTCGGCATAGTTATCAATTCTTATTTGCTGCACTGAGCCTCCACAAACGCATATTCCTACAAGCAAAGCCTCAGTAAGAAAGCCACTTTACATATGACGTGGAAATAGGCTAGAAAAGTATGCCCGTTGGCTGAACAAACGGAAGCGGAAAGCCACAAAACGTCATGGTCGGTGGCTTGGTACAAACTAAAATATCTAGAGCCTAGCTCTGGTATAGTACACCATACTGTACACGGTGCTTTCAATTGGAAGGGAAAGAATCCTTTCGGCACATTGGAAGGGAGGAATCTGATGGGCGGATAGTAAGGTTGGCTAGGATTGGCGCCACAACCAAGCAAAGAGGTACTGTTCGAGAAAAAAACACGCTGTGCCACTCCAAAGCCGTTGTTTCACGACTTGCAGCTCCGAGGTAGGTATTGACAGACAAACACTGCCTCCGGCATGTTTTTACTAGGCGTAGTAGTTATGATCCTGTTGGATTACTGTGGATCAGGGGTGTGCGGCTGCTGCCTTCCTCAACTGGTTGACTGCACTGCACTGCGCTGCGCTGCACTGCTCTGCAAGCTCAAAAGCTGCGCCTGATCAAAATACAGATGGGAATAAACAGAGCGACCAAAGACGAAAGTTGTTTTGCATGCCCTCACGTGTAAATTTCAAAACGGGGAACCTTTCCCCCCAAGCATGCATCTACATTCTTTCCATCCGCACCGCGTCTGCAGCTAGCGGGCCAAGCAAGAACACGCACAGTCGATCGGATACCGAGGAGTGCGCGTCCTGAGCTGCAGGCGCGGAGGCTCGGTCTTGTCGTCCGGAACTCTAAATGCTCGATGACGGTGGTCGTCGAAACTAGAGTAGATATTCATCGAAAAGAGAGAAGATGCATGCAAGCCCTTGATGCATGTTGGTGAATCGGACCAGACTATTAGAGGTGGTGGGAGAGAAGGTTCTACTGTGAAGCCTTGGCACTTTTCTCCGTAGGTTCGCAACTAAACAATTCGCATCAATCTCCGGTAGGTAAGCAGAAAGTACCTGCAGCATGTTCAAAGTACTGGTCTAAGATGAGATTCCGTCTTGCAATTTGGTTACGTTTTAATAATGGAGATGAATAGACCGATATTTTGGTTGCGCAGGCCATTTTTTTACCTTCATCTTCTTCTTTTCATTTTCGTCCTCCAACTACAGCCGGCTGAGACAAAATCTCAAGCTACCTAAGACAGATAGGAAAGCTACAAAAAGAAACCTAACAAATGTCATTCTCCCCCACAAGACGCCATCAGCACCTTACCAGATTGACGGGAAGCGTGGGGAACCGCCAAGATCGCGGCCGGATTTCCTCAGCAAAGAATGCTTTTTCCTAGTTGAACGCAAAGCGTTGGGAACTTGAGCGTGGACCATCTTGAGGCCCCCGCCTAGCGCGAGAAAGAAAGAAAAAGCGCAAAGCAGTTTCGGCGACTTTCCATTCTACGCCAAGAATAGAATTAGAAATAAGTGTCCGAGGAAAGCAACGCTAGGCAGGCGCCCTGGGACTTGCCTTGTTTAAAATTCTAGAGCAATCAATCCCCCCTGCTGCCCCTTACCAGGCAAACCAGCTTTTGGGGGTGTTTGTTCGGGCCGTTTCAACGGTGCAAAACGGGCTTTTAGTGAAGCTTACAAATGTTGCAAATCATGTCGGAAAACCTTTGGTGCTGTAGAGCGTCGTCGGCTCGCACCTTGGTTTAACGCCGATGTCAAAAAATACATGATACTTCTAAGTCCGATATTCCGGACCAGGGCCCTGGGACAGCAGATAGGTTTTCAATGCAACCCAACGACCTAGGCAGGATGTAAGCAGCCTAGGTACCTACTGCATACAATTCTGGTAAGTGATAGTCCTAGAGGAGATTAAGAGCTGGCCAGTACGCGCTATTGTGGGCAAGCATGCGAACAATATGTGATTTAGGTAGTATACAAGATGATTCATCATTGTAAAAACGCATATGCGTAACTTTACTTCGAGGACTAAAAAGTAGAATGGAGCAGTGTAAGCGGGATGAACTTTTGCGCCGTTTACCGTTCCGTCCGCCACCCACCTTTGTTTCTCTCTTGCTTGTTATGGCTCTGATCTTCAATTTGCCCACCATGGCGTTCTGGACTCAAATCATCCTTGCAGATTAATTCGCTGCCTCGCCGTGTGTGGCCGACCGACTTTTATCACCTGGGAAATCACCATTTCCGTTAGCCACAAGTTAACCCTTGTGCAAAAGCTAGGGGCTGGTTACGAAGAGAGGCCATTCCATGCCATGAAACGCTTGGACGGCTGCTGTGTACGTATTTGATCGCGGGGGAGAGGGTGGAGGGAGATGAGAAGGACGAAGAACGTGTATGATTTACCGACGACCCGAAAAGGAAACCCCGTCTTTACGCGCCATGATTGGCACAGTTGGGTCAGTACCGCAGGGCAATCTTGCGAGGAAAGGCCCTTGCCATTGGGCTGGGTCTGGATTCCTCAGTGTGCATTAAAGATAGGTACTCTGTAATTTGGTGAAAGGATTTCAATGCACACCATACCTTGTAGGGCTGGTTTGTCTTTGTATTGTTTTGGGGGCCAGGGATGGTCGTCTTCTCCACGCTTGTGCTCTAAGGTACAGGTGGTTTAATGCTAAGGCTTACCGGTTGCTGCACAAGTCAAAATGCAAATCATCTAGACTTTTTACCCTGTGGGTAGAAAGCAAACAAAGGGTGATAGAATACGCCCGTATTTTGCGGTTGAAATTGGGGGCGAACTAATCAAAGTCGCATTTGCTCGCAGATGCCTTCAAATTTCCGTAGTCCGAGAGGCCGCTGCCTGTTCCATGCCTTTTTTGTTGTTGGAGTACACCATAGTGGGCAAAGATAAAAAGTCGGGAAAATGAAATTTGCACACGTTCCGGCTAGACAAAAGCCGGGTGGTATGCCTGCGTGCATATTAACTGCCTAGACCAGAAGGCCTTGGAATCTTCAGAGACACCGGCAAAGAGCGGCAAACGTCAAATGGCGGGCCGCGATGCAGTGCGAGTATGCGAGCGATCTGTAGGGAGGGTGGGAAAACATGCATGGTGTGAGTTAGTTTTGAGCAATAGAGAAACGATATTGGCACATTGGCACGTTGATTAGAAATATACGGGACATGCATAGGTGCCCACCTATCTATCCTCAGCTTAAATTTACCTCATTGACTGTCACGGCAATCACGAAGACAAAGCCGGGGCGATCATTGTTACTTTAGGCACCTACTCCTGCATGCGAACTGGCTTATAAATGGTTTAGCTACACTGCTCAGTAGTAATAGCCAGCTAAACTGGTACAAATTACGTACCTGATTTATTATCAAAATGGTCCTTACTGATAGCTACTGGCACCGAGTATATTCTTCAGTGCCCACACCTAAATTTACCACAATTGCATGCGAGCAAAATAGAGACTTGTCAATTAGTGGCACGACGTTTGGCAGCAACACAAAACGCGTGCCGATCGACTGGTATCTACTCCGCTAGTTCCGTTACCCCACGGTTAAGAACCGAATGTAGCGCACCATCGGCTCGCCGCTATACTCTCTCATGCTGCTTTGTCACCATTTCCCTCACACCATACCACCACACGGATAAGGATGGAATTACCCCGCTTTTCGATGCCCCCCGTTTCGGCGTCCCCGAGCGTCCCCCCCCTTTCCGAATACTCTTTGATTGGCTGAAACACCGTTCCATAGGGCTGAAGCTGAGTGACATGTAGGGAAAACCTACAATTCTTACACAAAGAAGTCGTCGACCCGCAGGTTTGGTCCGGGGACGAGCTTCCCGTCTTACTTATTGCGCACCCGTTACGACAAACTTAAAAAAAAGAATGTGTGATGAATGTGGGATAGTTCGGTAAAACTTCATCCTTAAACTGACTTTTAATCTAATTGCTTTGTAATATTTGAACCTAGTATATATCTACGCTTTTTTTTTTTCTTTCTTTCTCAGAAACGCAAACTAACCAGTTAAACATAGTTTGGTTATTAGTCTTAGGTTGATCAACATCAACTATTCAATTTAGCGATGTTGTTAAGAATAGTAGCAAGATTATCTCGTCGAAAGTAACTAAATGAAGTGTGTATACGTCGATGAATAGGCAAATATTTGTATCATTCGAAATTTGCCCAGTTTGAGGTACTTGAGTACTACGAAATTAACCACCTTTATTCGTTTATTCATTCCATCGCAATTTATTCCCGTCCCCGTTCTGCAGCGTAACGTTGGATGGGAGAGGGGGTGTGATTCCCAGTGATGCAACGCAGCTCCCTCACTAAACAAAACATAGTAAGTGAACTGATTTGCACCCCGGACCCCGCAAGTTGCTAATGCATCTGGTAGAGCTTTCCTTGCGCGCGCTGTGTCCCCGAAATCTGCCCTGTGCCCAGAGCCAGACCGTGTCCTAAAACATCAATATAGAGAGCACCGGCAAAGACGTCGCCGCCGCCATGCGTAGTTGTGCACAAAGACATGTCGCGTGATGGCGTTTTAATCATGGCGGGTGGAATCTCTCCCGCCGTTGCAATTGCTCCCCAGTGATCAGTGATGGGTTGTATGGCATGTCCTGATTGAGAAGATATTGTCGAAATTATTACCTCAAAATCCATAGGTAAAAGTGCCGTGATGTGTTAATGACACTGAAATTATAGTACTACTGTACAGTACTACGTAGTCCATCACATGTATTTATTCTTGGAGATCGGCCGCCGCATATTAAATCCGGGCGTAGCTCTATAGGTCGGGTCCGAGTCCTTTTGAGAAAGCCTTCGGTGCCGTGTGTCGCCCGAGCAAAATAATGGGGCGGCGGCATGCAAAATCCCCAGCTTGTGTGACAGTGCATCAATGCAATGGAAGCCATTCGGGACCGCAAATATCGAAAAGAAAAAAAGAAAAAAAGAAAAAGAAAGGCCCGGCTGCAAAACTTTCTATGCTGCGGTCGCGCCTGTGCTCCTCTGGCGCTTGCGCTGCTCTGCTGGTTGGAGATGGCTAGCTTGGAGCCGCCGCCAAAATACGTCAGAGGGCGTGCCTATGACATATTTTGTGCAAATGAGCACAGAGGCCTGGCTGTAACACTATCCTTGAGCGTATGCAAGCCTATTAACAGAAACATCGGATATCGCACTTGTCTTCATTTTTCTCGGTAACTCGGCCGAGCTTTGTTCCTGCTAATCTAGTTGTAGTATAGGCCACTGACTATATCTGGCTGCTGCCGATCTGCGCACTGCCCATTGGTCGGCCGAGCCGCTATTTGTTAGAGCACCTGTCAACTAAAACTAGGCTGGATTTTGGGTACCTTGTTCAACTGAGGTACTGGGATAGATGGTCAAAGCCGTCGACCACCGTTTTCCTAAAGCCCCGACTCATCAAGCTGTATACTGCACAATGCTACCCATGGTATCTCTTACGGACTGGGAATTGAATGAGGCTATGCTATGCTCCGTTGTGTGGGTGCATGCGCGCCCTTTTTTCAACTTTGATATCACACATATTCCCCACATACGGCGCTGCAGAGAACGGCCGACAGACGGCCGTGGTAATGGCAATGACGATGCCGTGACGGGCAAGCCAGGGATGCGGCCTTTTAGGTAAGGTACATAATTTAGGTACCCGTAGGCAAGTATACCGGCTCGGCATTGCCGTTCCTGAGCTGGATTAAGACTGGCATGTTGACGATGTGGGCTAATTTTGACGCATCGGACTTGAATAGGTACAAGCCGGCGATCCAAAGAAAATCTAAAATGGACCCTGTCAAGAAAAACAAACAAAAGAGCGGGCATATGGATGCGTCTACAGAATATTGGAGCAAAAGTGCAGCTATCGCGATGCCATCACGGAATCACGGATTTAATGAAACCTGGGTAAATCCATACATGGGTTGACAAAATGGATCGAAAGGAGGGCAAAAGAGGCGCAGCATCACTTGGATACCAGGTAAGGCCGTACCTAACCTTACCTCCACTGCCCAAGAAGTACGAGACGCACATGGGATTTTGGACCCACCGACCCACGTCAACCTCTAGGATCAAGGGGAGCACCCCGGCTCCGGAAGAAGGCCAAACCCAAGCCCTTTCCACCGCCTCTTTTTGGTGTGCAAAGAGACACCACCAGCAAAAAATGGCGGAAGCCAGACCTTGCCATGGGTGGCAGGGAATAATAACGAGCACACGCATGTCGCACTTGGGGCCTGCTTTATCCCCTGTTCGCGCCTGCAGCAACCGAACCAGCCTGTCAAACCCTGTGGTCGTTATACGTACGTACTTTACCTCTCTACTTTAGTTTAGGTGGAAACGAGTGTAAAGTAACTTCCTTACGGGCTGCTTTTTGGCGAGCATGCGGAAGCAAGCAGCGATTGAGCATAGGCGAAACCACACGCCCCTAATTTCCAAGCTTGCTTTCAACATGGGAAAAAGTGCCTGGCGCAATCTCGTCTCTCCGTTGAAAACTACCTACTGTTGTATGTACAATAGGCAACGATAGCATTAAACTGACATGGTCGTTTAGATGGCATCACATCGGTCAATCAATCAGTCACAAGCCGGGGGGACGACGCCAACTAGCCCTGCCACCCCATTCGGTTCGTCTGCTCAGGCGACAACGCAGCTTTGCTTTTTTTATTTTCTGCCATTTCCACATCACATCGTCTCCTGCAGCCGTTTTGGAAAGGTACTTTTGATCAATGCTTTACAGTGCCAACAAAGACAAATACCAGGCCCAGAACCTTGCATTTTCGACCTTCCAGTCTAGAAACACTTCATTATCCGGCTCGCTTGTCGTCGCTTTGCCGGTACCATACTTTTTGGAACCGCGGCGAGTGCAGCGCTGTATGCAGACCACGCTTCCGTTGTTTGTCGTCGTAACGTCTCGTCTGGCCTTGTACCTGGAGTTCCATCCACGAATGCAGTGTTTCGTGTATCTTCAAGTCTGGTTTGGTCAATCAACGCTAGACTACTGATCTGTCGAAACGTTACCGCTGGTTGCGAGACGATAATGCAGTTTGGACCGTTCAAGTGGCATGTGGGCAAATGGTTTTCGGATCGGACCTGGCGGGGTGGCTTGCTTGCTTTGTCCATCACGAAATTCGGTCTAAGTGTGATAGGTAAAGTACCTTGCTTCCTTCGGGGCAGTGCGAACGCGTGCGTTGTCCGAACCACAGAATATGATATACGATGTCGCAACACAAAACATTACTGCCGTCTAGATATCAAGCCATCCCGCCAATTGATCAAAGGTTTGTCAATATGATGCATGTTTTCGGCAGGGCTTCTGATCGGTGTACATATTGGAGAGAAGCAACCGCAGCCCCAACCCGGAAACACCAGCCATGCATAGACGCAAGTGTTCGGGGGACCAGCTGAGAGCTGATCATATGTGCGACGGTATTCCTTCCCCCGCCTGATCCTTATTCCACTACAGCAAACAAGGCAACGATGCAGCAACAAAGCTTGATGAACACCAGACTCGAATGTACGAGTTCATTCCATCACTCGCCCTTTCTCGTGCAATAGTATGCATTCGTATATTCCTTGTTGGATATTCTAGGATCACGTACCCTTGCCACACACCCTCCTATCGCTTCGGGTTTCATGAACAAATTTTGTTCCCTTCGACATGCCCAGACCAGGGGACCACGACGAGATCGGTGACCGAACTGGGTAGTATGTATAGTTTTTTTAGTCTAGTCTATACTAGATATTGAACTGTATACCGTCCGCATGATGAACCACCTTCGCCATCCAATCATAGCTCGCTGGATAGGCACACTGATGGTGTGCCCAGCGTCAACGCACCTCTGTGATAGGCGAAGGGGAATCAGCTGAATAGTTCAGCTGAAATTCCCTGGTTCGTTTGTTTGTTTGTTTGTCGTGTAGGACAGTCGGACCCTCCTCCAAGTCTTGGAATCTTTCGAGAAAACTTTTAGTAAGAACCCAATATCTACTTCTTTGCTGAAAAAAAGTAAGTCAGTCGCCTGACCGCCTGTTTGACCTATTTCCTTCTCACCGCGTACCGAATATACTTTTTTGTTCGAGAAAATTCGGCACATAGGGCTGAATCTGACCGTGGCTTCTTTTGCTTATTCGCAGCATGCGCACGTGGGGTGCAAGAGAATAGGGACCCCGACCCTACCTCACCTGCGGCCACAATTATATGCGTATACTATTTCCCGACTAAACTTGTAGTTTGTCCACTTGCCCTTCTAGCGAGGGCCGACTTGGGTGGGCGACGACGTGGTCCTGTGTGGTTACACAAAAGAGCAAGTAATTCGGCCGGATTCCGTGCTGTGTGCTAAAAGGCCAATATCAAGATGCAAGAAGAACCAAACCCCTCCCCTTTGAAGCTGGGCCTACATCATCTCTTCACACGCCCCACCAACCCCAAAGATGAAAGAAAAAAGCAAATGTACCCGCCCGGTGTTGGCTTGTGGATGAGGAGGCGCGGCTCTGCTCCAACTTTTGCTTTGCGCCTTTCCTTTGTTCTTTTGACTTTTGGCCACTAACCGACTCGTGACAAGCCCATGACCTTCCCTATTTGGCCTGTCTCTGAACTCGGTGTTCGTTGACGAAAAGCTCGGGGCCGACCTAGCTCTGTCTATGCCGGGCTCTTTCTCATACTCTCTGTACCACCGCATTTTGGGACACATTCTGAAAAAGGGACAATTTCGACTGAGTCTACCCAGCCGCGCCAATATGCTACCTTTTCGGTAAAGGCCCCGTAGCCGGCTAAACAGCGGTGCCGCTTTCCTCTGCCAGCAGTACACTCGAAATCATTATTTGTTTAAGCCACCAATAACAAGGGTCATTAGGGGGGCCCTGCATATTAAATGCTTGTATATCGCTTGTGGGAGCCACGCAAGCCACGAGGTGTCCTTTGTTTGTTCTTTTGTTTTTTCCATGGTCCCCACCACAAGCAACGACGCCGTAAAATGACTGAGATGGTGTATAAGTAGAGGGGGCCAAAAAGCAGATTTCAGGGAGGGCTGAGACTGCACTCGTCATGAGCGCCACACATGTTCTTTTTTTGATCTCTTCTCCGCGTGACACTGCAGAAAACAAAGGTTTCGGTTACTGCAAGGGTGCGGCGAAGAAGAAAGCCCCCATTTTGTGCCCTGGGCGTAAGTAGAAACCTCTTTGTTTATGACTGATTCTCTTTCGTTTGTCACAATGAGGGAGGGTCTGCTGGATCTGGCATGGACCTACTTCATCGTATGGGCGGATAGTACGGCATGTACGATAATCATGAGATAGGCCTGAAGAGTCGCATGAAAAGAAACATCAGGTTATAATTGATTTTTGAATGGAAATTAACATATTGATACCTAAGAACAACATGTCGGCGTAGGCTGTGCAGTAGATTGTATGTATAGTTTCGAGGCCAAAGGAAATTGAGAGGCGGCCTAGCAGCTACAGCTTCGAAATCATCAGATATCCAAGCTGTGTGTTTCGTTTTGCAGTGATCAAACAACGATAGCAACCATAAAATGAATCATGGAGCACTCATATACTCTGCTTAACTTCAAGTGCACCGCAGTCACTCCAGAGCCCATCACCAAGCTTTAGTCCAGCAACACATGAAAGTTGAAGTCCTGATCCGCGTTGAGTTCATACTGAGCCAATGTAGACGGCCCACAGCTCCCTGTCCCAAGTCCATGCTACGATGGAAGTAGTGTCAGTATAATAGTCCTGCCTGCCTGCTTTCACGAAGAAGAGAGTACTCACATGGACCCAATCTAAGCTCACAACCGTATCCTTTCTCTTTCTCTTGTGCAGTTCGTATGGATGAGTACACTCATCCAGATCTTCCGTCGAATACCGGAGCGCCTGGAATCCAGCCCCTTCAAAGTCTCCAAAACGAGCACGCAGCACCTTTCCTCCCTCCTTACGACAAAACTCAACCCAGCGTACATCAGAGCGACTCCCACCGTCCTGCGGGAACTCATAGTCGACAAAGAGCCTGTCGATCTTCTCTTCGTGGTTGCCCCACGCCTGGGCGAGCTTCTTGTCACGATAAGACTCTCCTGGTCCTCGGCCAAACCATTTAGCAGATTCTACACCAGCGAGGCCGAGTTTGAGCCCAAACTTGGAGAACCATCGGGGCCTCCGGTACCCGGTGATCTTGGCGCTCACGTTGATGCTGACCGAGCCGCCCGCAAACCGGTACGACGTGGTCGTCATCAAGCCCCAGTTGAGCGCGGGAGGTGCGACGCGGTGATTTGCGGTGATTTCGAAACTCCCGTCCACGCGGCGCTCCCAACTAACCTGCAGAGGATGCGCTTTGACCTGGTGAAGACGGCTATTTCTCCAGTCGCCGCCGGCGCTGCCACCTCGATCGTTGTCAGTCAAGGCCCGGTACAGCGAAAATGTAAGCGGCTCCGATAGTATGTTGCTGTCCGGAGAGGCGAGCCGTTTCCACGAAGTCAGTGTTCCCATTGTCTGATCAAACTCCCAAACCGTACCCCAGCTGCTACGAATGACGAGCTTGGGGGTGCCGTTGACAGTGACCCGTTCCATCGTCGGGCAATGTTCTGATGGAACTGCTAGAGAACGGATGTGGTGAGTAAGACTCAAGGGCGGTGCGAGGCGGAATTCACCAAATGCCACAATGTGGCCCGCCTTAGCCCAGTTAGTGTCGTGACGTAATGAGAAGTCGAGATGCAGGTACGACTCCCCGACAGGCGGAGGTGGCAAACTCTCTAGATGGAGAGTCCCTTCGCTATGAGGTTTGATGCCTATGAAGTAGTCACACGACTGTCAGTCATTCTGTTGCTTATCCGCAGAGAAGAAACCTTTTACCTTTTGGAATTTTCAGTTCACCACCCTCAATCAGCTGGCCATCCCCGATGATGGACCAGACACATTTCAGGTGGTCGAGACTGATCATGTCATACCGATTGATGATTGTGACGTTGGACCCATGTAATCGTAAGCATTGTACGGGCTCGATGATCTTGGCGTAGTTTATGAGACCCGGCGTCGGCGTATGGTTGGAGAAGATTAAGCCGTCCATAACAAAGTTGTAGTCGTTAGGTTCGTCTCCAAAGTCACCGCCGTAGGCCATATACTCCTCACCCTTGGCCGTCTTGGTACGGAGGCCGTGGTTTGCCCATTCCCAGACAAAGCCACCCATCAGACGTGGATACTTGTAAAAGGCCTCGACGTACTCGCTGACACCTCCAGGTCCATTACCCATGGCGTGAACATACTCACACATGACGAGTGGTTTGGACCAGTTCTTGTCCTCGCCCCAAGAAACCATCTGGTCTTGGGGTCGGTACATACAGCTGAATATGTCTGCCGATCTTGCCTCCCCGTCACCCTCGTAGTGAACCAAACGTGTCTTATCCACTGACTTTATGTAGTCATACATTGCCTGGTGATTGCGGCCATAGAAGGATTCGTTACCCAAAGACCAGATGACGACCGAGGCATGATTCTTGTCACGTTGAACCATCTGACGCGCCCGATCGACGTACGCCTCCTCCCAATCCGGGTTATCGGATGCATACTGAGAGGCGTCCCCGCCGCAGGTACCAAAGCCGTGACATTCAAGATCGGCCTCGTCGAGGATCCAAAGGCCGAGCTCGTCTGCAACATCGTACATTCGTGGGTCGTTGATGTAGTGGGAAGTACGTATGGCATTGATGTTATGTTGCTTCATCAGGAGGAGATCTTTACGCATAAAGTCGTAGGGTACGGCCCGGCCGTGATCTGGATGGTGTTCGTGGCGATTGACGCCCCTGAACTTGATAGGTTGTCCATTGATGCAGTATACGCCATCGATGAGCTCGGTTCTTCTGAAACCGATCCTCTGTGCAATGTAATGATCTTCTGCGGAAAGTACGAGGTTGTATAGATATGGTTCCTCAGCTGACCATTTGTGGGGTTTATTGACACTGAGTTCGAAGACAACGTTAGATGAGCCGGTCTTGGAAGACGTGAGTATTTCCTTCCCATCTGCGTCTAGAAGCTTCAGGTGAACCTTGGCTTTGTCACTGAGCTGAACATCCACTTTGAGAATGCCTTCGGCGTAAGTCGCATCAAGCAGAGC
This sequence comes from Magnaporthales sp. P1609, assembly GCA_003709005.1. Lineage (NCBI taxonomy): Eukaryota > Fungi > Ascomycota > Sordariomycetes > Magnaporthales > Magnaporthales sp. P1609. Next base: position 1,793,102 of record PELF01000007.1, on the reverse strand, counting down.
GTGGACAAAGAAATCCTCGATGTGAGCAGGCTTTGGCCAGGCATGCAGGTAAACATCGCGGAAGATGCCGGCCAGCCACCAATGATCCTACAGGCAGGCAACTTTGGTTAGCTTTAGAAAACACGGTAAGGAAGTCTGTTTGGAAAGCTTACCTGATCTTCCAGGTAGATCCCGTTGGTTCTCTGGTACACCTCAACAGCTAAAGTATTTGTCTTCCCGAACTTGATGTACTTGGAGACGTCAAACTCACTGGGGTTCCTTGATCCCTGAGAGTAACCGACATCTTGACCGTTCACGTAGACGGTAAGGCCAGTCTCACAGCCTTCAAACCTTAGTCGCATCTGGTGACCCTTGAGCTCCTCATCGACTTCGAAATGCGTAACATAACGTCCACATTCGTTATCTTCGAGAGGTACATGTGGCGGATTAGGATTCCAGGGGTAGTCCATGTTGGTGTAATGAGGTCCCTTCCCATAGCCCTGTAGATTCCACATGCCTGGGACTTGAACCTCATCCCAGCCGGAGACATCAAAGGAATCCTTGTGGAAGTCAATCTCACCGAGGAAAGGGTTCTTGGAGAAGCTGAATTTCCATTTTTTGCCAGATAGAAGTTGACATTTGGCCCTGGAGGTGTCATGTGACAAAGCATCTTTCTCGTTACCATAGAGGAAGAAATAGCTGCGCGGTGGAAGGGTGTTGCGGCGGATGATCTCGAAATTATTGAAGTCGGGCTGCTTCTCAGGGAAGACGCCAGACGTGCCAATGGCAAGAGCAGCCTGGGTGTTGGATGAGGGCATCACTGGGACAGAGTGAGACGCAAAGTCGTGCTCAGTATGCTCAATGTTGGCTTGAAAATTGAGTCGTAGGTCCAATCGGGTTCTTGGTCCGAGGACGGTCGATCTCGGCGACGGAGGTGAAGCCATTGGCACAGAAGCTTTACTGGAAACTCCACGGCGAAAGAGGAAACACGCAAGCAATGACTTTGTTGAACGACGGTTGCTCCAAGAACAAAGCTAAACTGATTGTTGGTCGAATATCTGAGCCGATCAGTCCCGAATCCTAAGGGACCTCGACCATGAGATGTCTGGGAAGGCTCTGTGACAGGGGAATTAAGCCAATGCTGAAGTTATGTGGTGGAATATTGACGATCAACCAGAGAACAAGCTTCGGTCTCTGGTTTATCTAGTTTGCTTGTCTGTTTTACCTCGTAGACAGGTTGTTTGCTCCTTCTCGTCTGGAATTCCAAACCTTCCCAAGCTTGCTGAGGAAACGGACCCACCTTTAACAACAGCTCGGCAATCCATCGTGACCAGAATGCGGGGTCAGACATTGGGGAAGTGGGTCACAGACGTTGCTCGATTGGACCCAATTCATGTGAAACGAGATGGTTAGGATGGAGACTGATGTGACAACGGCCTCACAAGCCGAAGTTAAGCGGAGTGATGGCTATACCGCAAAGGTTGACACCCTTCCCCCACTTGTTTTGTAAGCCCTATGACAGTGGATATAATATGATGTTTTTATCTGCGTTTAAACCCTTCTTGGTAAGCGTAGCTTGATATAGATTATATCCCCGAAGAAACGAAAAAAGAAAAGACGTGAAATGAGAGCCGAGGGAATCAGTGTCTTCTGCTAGACTAGACTAGTCTAGAAGTAGCTACAGGGTAGAGGGAGGGACTTCAAGAACACAACCCACGTGATCCTGGGACACGGGCAGACCAGGTTTTCTCCAGCAGCATTTTCGCGCATACTGCCCAAGGACCAGACTAAATCGCTTGATTCTGTCATTTGTATGCACGCAAGGTCGATCGACGGCGACATCAGCCACGAATCGAACAGGAATTCAAGCAATCAATAAAACGCTTTGTAGCTATTGTCGTACTTATCTCCTCTGATATTTTCTCCCCCCCCCCCCCCCCCCCCCCCCCCATGTCCGCAATGAAGATTATGTAGTGAATAGAAAACGTCTTTGGAACCAGCGAAGGCCAGCCCGGGCGGATGCTTCCAACCGAACCGATTCCGGAAGGATACCCTCCATGTCCTCCCTGGGGGACATTAAACGATCTGTCATAACACCCTCGACTTGAAGATTTCCCGGAATTAGCGCGGATCCGGATGCCGCCATTTGTGGAAATTCCCACGTAACTCGCTATCATACAATTCACCTCCGACTCGGGCGTCTCCATTCCCCGTAGTTGTGCGTCTCGTTATTAACTTTGTCAGGGGAATACCAACTCCTAATATTGGCGACGGAAAATATGCAGGTTTGTGCCGACTAGCGATGTTAATTATTGATAGCAACATTAGCTTCCATCAGGACCATTTATAAGCTGGCAGCGCTGCCATGGAATCGCAACCATGAAGTGGCCTGGCTGTGTCTTGACACGAGTAGACAAAGTTGTCCCATTCATCGCCCCTTCTTTCCAGCAAAGATGCGTTTGAACCCGGTTCTATTTCTCATTGCTGCGGCGTCTGCTACCGTCCAGGCTGCCTTCACTTGGAAGAACGTCCACATTGGGGGCGGAGGCGGCTTCACACCTGGCATCGTTTTCCACCCAACGGCCAAGGGTGTTGCGTACGCGAGAACCGACATTGGAGGTCTCTATAGACTAAATACGGACGACTCCTGGACGCCAGTGACTGACGCTCTCGCAACCCATGCTGGATGGTGTGTTATTAGTCCATGATGATTGCCCAACCGTTGAAATTGTTGGAGCTGTGCTAATACAGCGATATCTAGGAATCGGTGGGGTGTCGATGCAGTGGCAGTGGACGCTAAAGACCCCAACAAGGTATACGCAGCCGTTGGGCTTTACACCAACAGCTGGGATCCGAGCAATGGTGCCATCATCCGCAGCTCCGATAAAGGTGCAAAATGGTCGATCAGCACCCTGCCCTTCAAAGTCGGCGGCAACATGCCCGGTCGCGGAATGGGTGAAAGACTGGCTGTCGACCCGAACAGCCCCAAAGTGTTGTTCTTTGGAGCTCGGAGTGGCAACGGACTCTGGAAGAGCACCGACGGCGGAGTGACGTTTACAAAAGTCTCGTCTTTTACTGCGGTTGGGACCTATGCTGCTGACCCCAGCGATGCAAATGGATACAACAGGTGAGAACAGACGTTGTAATGGTGCGGTTTTGAGCTGTAAAGTTTACTGATCTTATGCACCACTAAACCCCCGGCAGTGACATCCAAGGTCTGGCTTGGGTCACATTTGACAGCACATCTCGCCAACTGTCGAATGGAGCAACATCGAGAATCTTTGTTGGCACTGCCGACAAAACCACTTCTGTATATGTTTCCAACGACGGCGGAGACACTTGGAGTGCAGTATCTGGCCAGCCTACGGGAGTCTTGCCACACAAGTGCAAACTTCAACCCACCGAGAAGGCGCTCTACATCTCATACACTGACGGAAGTGGGCCTTTTGACGGAACTACTGGAGGACTTTACCGCTACGACCTCAACGCATCAACATGGAAGAACATCTCGCCCGTCTCAGGTGCAGACTTGACGTATGGTTTTGGTGGGATTGGCTTGGATATGCAAAACCCAGGAACTATTGTGGTGGCTTCGCTCAACTCATGGTGGCCTGATGCCCAGATCTTCCGGTCAAGAGACTCCGGAGCTACATGGTCGAGACTCTGGGAGTGGACGAACTATCCCAACATGAACCAGTACTACTCGATCAATACGGATAAGGCTCCCTGGATAGAGTCTGGCCACCTTTCGAGGGACTCGAAGCGCTTGGGCTGGATGATTGAGGCGCTTGAGATTGACCCTGTTGATGCCAACCATTGGCTTTACGGTACGCATACAGGCGGTAGAAGTAGGAGTATGACGAGGCTATACTGACAGAAACTGGCAGGAACTGGTCTCACAATCTTTGGTGGGCATGACTTGACCAAGTGGGACACTGTTCACAACGTTTCAATTCACTCTTTGGCAGATGGAATCGAAGAAACCGCAGTTCTAGAGCTGGCTTCAGCACCTGGCGGCTCCGAGCTCCTGGCAGCAGTGGGCGACATTACTGGATTTACCTTTAAGACTTCGGCGGACCTGAAGACGCCTCCAAAGAAGCAGTGGCTTGACCCGAGCTGGGTGACAACGTCGGGAGTCGACTACGCCGGGAACAAACCTTCTGTCGTGGCCCGCGTTGGACAGACGGACGGCGCGCCCATGCTTGCAGTGTCATCTGACGGTGGTGACAACTGGAGTGCTCATCCGGGTGCTGACAACGCAACTCAAGGTGGAGTGATTGCTCTCTCGGCCGATGCCGAGACTATCCTGTGGGCATCTGCGAACCGCGGCGTTCTTCGTTCACAGAACCAGGGGTCGTTCTCCGCTGTTACAGGGCTAGGGGGTCTGACAGGAACAATGGCTGTCGCCGCCGACAGGCGCAAGGCGGGTGTATTTTACGTGGGATCTTCTGGATCAGCGGCTCTCTACGTATCATCAGACGCTGGGGCTACATTCACACGTGCTGCGGGATCGCTCGGATCGGCATCGGGAATACGCTACATTGCCACACACCCTCGTGTTGAGGGGACGGTGTTTGTATCTACGAACGCGGGCATCTACAAGAGTTCCAATTTTGGTGCAACTTTCCAAGCCGTGGCAGGCTTGACGGACACACAGCACATCGGCCTTGGAGTTGGGACTGGCAACTCTTGGACGTTGTACGCTTTTGGTAACGGCCCGGCAGGTCAGAGGCTTTATGCCAACGCGAATGCTGGCACCGGGCCTTGGACTGATATCCAAGGCGATCGTCAAGGTTTTGGTAACATGGCCAACTGTCGTATTGCAGGAAGTGGCAATGTGCCTGGTGCGGTGTATGTTGGCACAAACGGCCGCGGTGTTTTTATGGCTAAAAGCTAAGAAGACTAAGCTTTGTTTTATGAACACTACAAGGGAGGCCACACTCAAGACACGGTTTGTTGGCGACCATGAACTGAATTTAAAATCGGATTAACTCTCTCCCCCCATACTCTGGGGTTAGCTAGCTGTAAAAATGACTACTTTATAAAAAAAAAAAAAAAAAAAAAAAAAAAATAAATAAAAAAGAAGTAAGAGCCCGTCTAGGTAATTACCATGTTACCGCACTGTACCTGTCTTATTAAATCACACAGTACGCTTCGTATTCCCCTCACGGTTTCCTTGCTTCTCAAGAAACTTGACAGCTCACCTGCTCATTACCTAAGTTATTGACATGTAGAATTTTTCTTTGCTAGCCTCTAAAGCTCCTGGTTCATCATCCATCGCGTCCCTTAATTGTGCCATAGATCTCGAGCAGCTGGTTTAATATAGTGAACGGAACAGCTACCAACGAGTCTTCTACCAAACACCAGACGATAAACATGGCACAATGGAAGTTTTCTCTCGTCACTTGCGACCCGCCTCTCGGGTCGACCACGTTATTAAATGAGGAAGACGCGACGTTTACCGTGGGAGTGCCGGCTCGAGAATGGGAGCATGGTGGCGTCGTCAATGGCGTCTGGATCTGGCACAACCACGGAGGGACATGGAACGAGCTGCATTTGCAGGAAGACAAGAGGCGCACTGCAAGCTCAAGTCAGCAGGAGCGTCGATTCTTTCGGGGATTGCTACATCGTGGGTCCGAGGCATCGAATTTTAGCTTCACCCTGCGGCTTGAAACAAATACCAACCAGACTTTTTGGATCAAAGACCTCCAGGGCATCGAAGACGGTGAGGTCATGTTCCAGTCCAAGGGATTTTCAAGCCGAGATATCGGTCACTACCTTGGAGGTATCGGCGAGTCGGGCTTCACGGTATCCATCGTTGGAGAGGACGACAAGGCTGCCAAGTGTATGATTTGGGATCTCGCGGCGTCCATCCCTCCAGCCCAGGGACCAGAGTCTGGACAGACCAGCAGAAGACTTGGCAAGCCAGATTGTGTGCGCTGGTTTGCGACTGTACGACATAATCTGAACTGGTTTGGTCCCAGACAGGGAACAAATTTCCTGCAACTGGACAAAGAAGCAGTGCTCGTGTCGCTCTTGAGACGGGATGGCTTTCATGTTGTTCTGCTTCCGGTCAGTGGGCTTGATCACAACAGCATCACGACCTTAATCACAGACCATGAGGGTGGGCTAGTTGCCGTGTCCAGAAACGAAGATGAAGCTGTCGCTCCGGCTCGCCTGCTTGTGTCAGTCGCGGCAAACTTTGAGCAGGCGCTGAGCGGCGTCATGGCCGAATTAAAGCGGTTGGTTTCTTCCAAGAGCCGCAACGGACAACAGCAGGGTCTTTTACGTGGAGCTCCTAATGGACTTTCAACCTCAAAAGACACGGCGCCACTTCTTGAGAACTGGCACGATGGCTTTGCATATTGCACATGGAATAGCCTTGGTCAGAAACTCAGCCACGACAAGATCTTGAGCGCTTTGGCTAAACTGTCAGAGAGCGGAGTTCATATAGTCAACCTGATCATCGACGACAACTGGCAGTCCGTTGATGGTGACGAATCCGATGCATCTCGCCGCCGCTGGGAAAGGTTCGAGGCAAACCAGGAAAATTTTCCACATGGTCTTAAAGGGCTCATATCCGAGATTCGAAAACAAAACCCGCATATTCGCAACATTGCCGTCTGGCATGGCATCTTTGGATACTGGGGAGGCATGTCACCCAGTGGCCAAATAGCCGAAGGGTACAAAATGCGAAAGATAGAGCTGCGCAACGAGCCAGAGATTTACCCAAAAGATTTCGACTTTTACACGGTTGATGGCGAGGATGTCCAAAGGATGTACGACGACTTCTATGCATTCCTTGCCGACTGTGGCGTCAGTGCCGTAAAAGTCGACACCCAAGGCTTCCTTGATTATCCGGCACACGCAGACGACCGAAGAAACCTCATCGCGCCGTACCAAGACGCCTGGACCGCGGCTGCCAACAAGCACTTTGGCGGTCGTGCCATTGCCTGCATGGCGCAAATACCCGAGACCATCTTCTACTCGCTGCTGCAGCGGAAATGTGACCAGAAACCCATGCTCATGGCTCGCAACTCTGACGACTTCTTCCCCCACGTCGTCGAGTCGCACACGTGGCACGTCTTTTGCAACGCCCACAACGCGCTTCTCATGCGGCACCTCGGAGTCCCCTTGGACTGGGACATGTTCCAGACCACGACGCCCAAGTACGCCGGACTACACGCCGCGGCCAGATGCATGTCCGGCGGACCGATATACATGACGGATGCGCCGGGTGAGCATGATCTGGAGCTTATCAAGCAGATGACGGCCCAGACGGCAGATGGAAGGACCGTCGTGCTGCGGGCCGAGGACGCCGGCACGATGGTGTGGCCGTATGCGGGACACGGTGAGCAAAGGCTGCTCCGGATTCGCAGTGGACACAAAGGTGTGGGAATGCTTGGCATTTTCAACGTGTGCAAGCGAAGCAGCCTGCTGGGCGAGCAGATCAGGGTCGATGATTTTTTTGATGGGAAAAATTCCGGAGCGGACGGCTTTGTCATTGTCCGCTTTAGCACCGGTGAGATGGTAGAAGCAACCATCGGAGATGCTTCGATGGAGATCGTGCTTGAAGAAGGGAGCTACGAGATATTCACGGCTTACCCCATCAAGAAGCTCGGTGGTCTCGCCGTGACGACTCTGGGACTCATGGAGAAGATGACTGCAGTCGCGGCGGTGTCGCACGTGAGCTACTGTGAGCATGTAGAAGACGATCAACCGGCTGGTGTTGAAGTGACTGTCTCTCTGAAAGCTCTGGGAACCCTAGGTATGTTTTCTTTTCTTCTTCTGGCAGCAACTCCGTGTTTTGGTTCCTCACGTCTCACTGCTAACAATGCCATGTTGAGTTAGGTATATTCACACGACCATCCGACCCAGAGGATGCACGAAAAGTCGTTCTGAAGAGCCTTGCTGCAAGGGACACAGCTATCCCTGACCCAAATGTATATTGTTCAACGGGTAGTCAAGGTGAGATAAGGCTGGACTTGGACTCTCTATGGAATGATCTCGGGTTTAGCTCGTGTGAAGGAGATGAATCAGGTGTCAATCTAGTCATGGTGCTCGGGTTCCCTGGAGAAGTCTCAGGCTCGGATGGCGTCGAGGAGGAATCTCTGAGCACAGATGTAGCATCTGGGTGGCGCTGGTGGCGCTGTGCTATTCTTTAAGCTCGACAGGATGATGTGTTGTACGATGTGTCTGGTTTTTCATGTTTGTGGCATAGGTCGGAGAAACTTTTTGAATCCTAGTGATAGTTAATATAATTCTGTATCATGTCGATATTCGGATGAGTGCAAATTGTGATCTACTAAAAAAAAAATTCACATTTAGCCATTCACATCTGAGTTTCACTAAAACCAAAACCAGAGGGTCCATGTGTTCTGCGGCAGATGACGAGTGAGGCAGGCGAGCAATTGTTTGCTGTACCACCAACAGTGCCCGCTATTCCACCCCGTAGTTTAGATTGAATGATTTTGTCACAAATGTCTGTTGAGATAAGCTACCAACGTTCTTCCTGGCGCTAACACTAGGATAATACTCCGTGCTTGCTTCCAAGCTCCCGAGGAAAGTGCACCCCTGCGGTTATATTCTGCCTCTGACGAGCCCTGAAATGATGTACTGCAAGGAAGTGACATGGTGACTAGCTTTTTCTTATTTTTGACTTGGATTGGCTTCCTCAGAAATAGCTGATGGGAGGAGCTGGTGGTGTTATCCTGTCTGCCTATATTTTACGTACTCAAGATGGGCAAGGTCGATAGGCACCTGAGGTGCCCACGTCCTGTTCGTGTGCATTCCATTTTCCACTCAGTGACCATTGTTGACATTGACACCTCACCCTTCTACCACTCCACAAGCCCATCAACACTGCAAGAAAGAGCGCCTACTCAGTTAAGCTACTTTTGGTATTTTTATCTATTTGTACAAGAAAGTATGCAATGGAGTCCACGGTCGAGCGGCCTGATAAAGTAAGCCAGGACACTGCCGAATCAGCAAACAATGACACCGTCACACCTGCTACCAAGCTGAACAAGTACCTGCTGGAGAATCTTCAAGAGGCCAGGGATCTGTTTGAGCTGAAGAAGAAAGTAGGTCATCTCCAAAAAAACTGACAAGGCTCAGTATCACAATATTATCTCCCAGTTCTAATTAACAAAAGCTACGCAAATAGGGTTGGTTGAGCGACAAGGGAGATGAGCATTTCAACAAGCAGCGTCAAAGAGCCGATAATGCCAACGAAAAGAAACAATTAGGATTCTTCAAGCTCATGGTAGGCTTGGGATACCAGATGAACAAAGCCACCTCGGCCTTTGAGATACATAACGGACGAAACCACTGCTCCAAGACCCCTGTGGTGTTGGATCTCTGCATCGCGCCCGGCGGCTTCGCATTCGTGGCCCTTTCGGTCATCCCAAAGGCCAGGGTCTACGGTATCACTCTGCCCGAGGACAAGGGCGGACACAGAATGCACCTACTTGATTAAGGCAAAAAATATAGCATTGCGTGTCAGCATTGAGTTTCGCGATATCGCCATGCTGGCCTCCGAGATGGGTTGCAATCCCCAAGATATCCCGGCGGACCACTCCGACGCCGCAGAGCTCTCCTTCGACCGCCCCTTTCCGGACCTCAAGTGCGACCTCGTGTTCTGCGATGGCCAGGTCCTGCGAAACCACAAGCGGTGTGCCTACCGGGAGCGTAGCGAAGCTGCGCGCTTGGCCACATCGCAGCTCGTCGTGGCTCTGCAGAGGATACGATCCGGAGGCACGATTATTGCCTTCATGCATAAAGTAGCTGCCCTGCGCACATTTCCCACGCTGCAACTATTCGATTCTTGTTCCGAACTACAACTCTTCAAGTCTACTAAGTCGCATGGCACGCGGTCGTCGTTTTTATATCATTGCCACCAAGGTCCGGCCTTGCTCTGAGGGGGCCAAGCTAGCCATCCAACAGTGGCAGAGAGTTTGGAAGTCGGTAACCCTAGATATCAAAGAGGGCGGGGACAAGACCATCTACGGTGAGCTGTCCTTGGAGCAGCTCGACAAGATGCTCAACGACTTTGGTCCTGAATATCTCGAGCTGGCCCGTCCAATCCTGGCCATTCAGGCTGATGCCCTGCGGAAGGCACCCTGGATGAAGTAGCTAGACTAGTAAGAACATTCCAGAAGCATTCCCAAGAAATTGATATTCCAAGACGGACTAACACGGCACTGGAACCCTCAGAACCCCAAACGCAACTTCCTAAATCGAATCCCTGACGGCAATAATGGGACAAGGCAGACAGCGGATGACAGGGGCCCAGTAGACATTATATGAGCGAGAAACGGGTTTAGACTATAAATTTGCAGGAAGAAGAAGAAAAACGCCTTTCAATGCAGTCAAGACAAGCCGTGTCGCAGCCGAGAACAACAAATGTACAAACTGTCAGCACCGAGAGAGGCGGCTTGCAGCGGACAAGTCAACAATCGACCACCTGGTGATATTGACCAGTCCCCGTGACAGATTTCTCCAAAACTCCTTTATTCCACTTATTGATGCCATGGCCGGTTGAATACCCGGAAGTTTCAAGCGCCGCTATTTTCTACAACGCGTAATATCCCCAAGGATTAATTTTCAAGGGCTACTGCCTAGTTAGGAAATTCAGTAAGCCCGCCAACGCTGACTACATGCGGCGCAACTCTTGGCTTGAAGGATTCGGCTTGAACATACTCTATAATCAACATTGACGGCGATGGGCTGTCTTGTTGACGGATCGGAACGGATGCATTCCGGATATTATGATACCAATATATCAAAATATCATGGACCGCTTTTTCCACTTCCAAATCTTATTTTTATCAAGTGACAAGGCTTTGGGCTTTGGTTTCTTGAGGGGAAATACGTGGTGGAGGCATGGATTCTTACGCGTAACGCAAGCTTATATACTGCGAACCTTGGTTAGAGGGAGCCTTAATCTGTACCACTCGAGTCGAATATATAAGTAAGTACTCCTCAAATTTATCATTTTCCCAGAGTCTGAGCAAGGCATATCCCCTCGTCAAGGATAACTATCCAATCTGTGCATTCGCCATGAAGACCACCATAGTTTACTACCTAGCCCTCATGGGCCTTGCTCATGCCTATCCAGGCCCAGGGCATGTGACAACCACGGTGCATAGACGACAGGGCTCACTCTACGGCACGTTCCCTGCGGAAGACGACCCGTTTCACTTCATTCCTTGCACCAACACAACGATCCCCCCGAGATTGGCAGACCCAAATGCTGCCCAGAGCTGGAAACAGCGCTTCAACGCCGACCCCAATCGCTGGACATGGGGCAGGCGTAGGAACGACACCAGTGGAACCTCTGATGACCCTTTCAAGGGAAGAGGCATCTGTAAGTACATATCTTCCGTGTAAGCTCCGATTCTTTCATAGCATAAAATTGACCAGAATTGGCTCTGGTAGACTTATGTGGTTATCTTGACGTCCCGTTTGACTACAAGAACAAGTCCGAAAGTCGCATTTTCCGCTTGGCCGTGGGCAAATACCAGGCATCCGGGTTGGCTCCTGTTGGTTCCAACTCAACGACAGCCGGCAAGAAGAGCGAACGGACCCTAGTTATCAATCCGGGAGGCCCTGGTGGGAGTGGAATGCAGTACGTGCTTTTCGCGGGCGAGGACCTCTCTAGACGGACCAGCGGAGGTGTTATAGATGTTTTGGGCTGGGATCCTCGCGGAGTCGGCGCAACCCAGCCGGCCGCAGGCTGCTATCCCCACCCAGCCTATGCCGATCGTTGGGAGTGGGCAATGTCGTCATGGCCAAAGATCGAGAATGGTGCCGCGTCTGAAACACAGTTTGCATACTCGGATGCCATGGCCCAGGCGACTATGCAAGCATGCGCCGCTCTGCTTGGAGACCTGGGTCGCTTTGTCGGCACCGCTCTGGTGGCGCGGGACATGGATGAAATCAGGAAGGCCATTGGCGAGCCCGAGCTGACGGCCTACCTAATATCGTACGGCACCGAGCTAGGCCAGACGTACTCAAACATGTTTCCGGAAAACGTCGGTCGAATGATCTTGGACGCACCTACTTTCACGCTCGAGTGGCGCCAGACGACAAGTTTCGTGGTCTCCGCTCTGGAAGACGTGATGGAGGCGTGGCTGGAGGGCTTTTTAGGGGAATGTATCCAAGCTGGGCCATTAAAATGCCATCTCGCCAGGCCGTCGGTCAGCGACGGAGGAAACGGCTCGGTCACGGTGCCAGAGCTGGAGAGTCGTATGCGCAGACTGGTGGCATCGTTGGCCAAAAGTCCCCTACCAGCCTTCCAGAGGTCAACTGGGCCAAGCCTGATCACATTCAATAACCTGGCGACTTTGTTGACCTCGGCCATGTATGGTCCGAGAGACTGGCCCCTGATAGCTGAGATACTTTGGCAGTTTGAGCAGGGAGACACGACCATAATTCAAACTTTTGTACCCTCCCGCTACAGGCCAGGCTCTCCTAACAGAGCCGAAGACAACCCCGATACTGAAGAGCTCACGTACCTGGTCATGTGTGCCGACTCATACGATGACGAGGAGAAATCGATTGAGTGGTGGCATCAGCTACGGGCAGATATGACCGAGAATTCGTGGTTCGCCGGTGATTTGAGAAGCCAGCAGATCCTGTTCTGCCGGCACTTTAGAGACAACTTTGGACCGCCTGTGGAGCTTTATCGGGGCAATCTGACCGAGGAGTTGAAAAACCCAATGCTCGTGATCGCTGGGACGCACGACCCGGCCACACCATTGTCAAATGGGCGTAAAATGCTCAATGCTATGGGCAGAGACAACCTGAGGCTTGTTGTACATCACGGCTACGGCCATAGCTCGGGGTCGGACGTGAGCAAATGTACCGAGGCGCTCATTAAGGCATACATCTCTGACGGAAAGATTCCCGAGGAAAGCGAGACGGATTGTTACGCCGACAGCAAACCGTTCGATGCTGGATCTCCAATCGGCTTAACTGGCGGCAGTAATAGCACAGTTAATTCGTTGCACTCGTCATCAGAGTCTCGGATGAAGCAGGCCACCGATGAGAGCACTGAGGATGTTGGTATGAGCGACATTTTCCGGGGAATAAGGCGAGATATTTGGCTGTGATGAAACAAGGTGCCGGATAGGAGGTCGCGGAACAGATATGGTAACACCCGTACAAATCAAGCTGACCACATAGGACTTGAGTTCAAAGTCTATCAACTTGGTGTATCTTTTTCTTGGCCCTGTGTGGCACACTGTTTGCATCTTTATGCGTGAAGTTTATTTAAATGTTTCTGTCCAGCGCTTCGTGTACCTTCCATTGTTATTTTCCGTTCTTTCCCATGTGTCTGGTACCTACGAAAGAGGTAGGTACTTTCCTCTTGCTTGCTGTATGAAGTACTAATCTAGATTAGACTGGCGGTCAAGTACAACGCCCTCTCTGTATACCTGATGAGAGGATGGCAAGCATGGATACATGGTGCCTGCCGAGTTGGCGTGCAATGATTCAAGTGCCAGACCATGACGTGGATGAAGGCTTGGCACCCCCGCAAGTAACGGCATCCTCCCTTCCCGCCAAGAACGCCCAGGACGAACAAGCTGGGATTGCATTGATGGCAAGCCGTTTGACACTTTGATCAGAACGGAAGATGCTGTCTTCGATTGAACGTTGAAACAGTTTGCCTTTTGCTATGCTGCAATTGGCATTCAAACAGCAGCTAAATTTTTTGCCTCGAGGCCGACCTGTTCATTCTCTTCCCTCTTCATTCTCTTCTTCCCATCTGATATCGGAATCCTTGGGCAGGCTTTCAACACGAGGTCTTTTCCTAAAGCCTAAAAACCTAACTAACTCAACTCTTGCATTTTCCCTTACGAAAGTAGGGTATCGACAAAATGACAACCAGGATAGTCGCGGTGGCCGCACTGGGTCTGCTCTGTCACGCTAGCGCGGTCAGGGCCCAGACCAACCCCGGAGCCTGCCCGACAGTTCTACAACCATCATATGACAAGCCCGTTTTCGGAGGTGGGTGGGTTGGTCAGCTCGCTGCCAACAAACTCGAATCTCCTCGTGGCATCATTTTGGACCGCAATGGAAACCTCTTGGTCGTGGAACAAGGTCGCGGAATCAGGAGGATATCCTGGAAAGACAATGGTGGCGTATGCATCAACGTGGACAAGTCTGAATCTTTGGTGCAGATGAGCGAGGTTGGTAATCCATTGATATCTACTCATAATCCAATCCACCAGCAGCTCAGTGACATCCTCTTGCTGATCTGGCAGTCTTGCAGCTGAACCATGGCATTGAGTTGTCCGAGGACGGCAAGACACTGTATGCGTCAGGTGCCGATGCCGTGTATTCTTGGAATTACGATGCTGGCGCAGGAACCGTCAAAGACAGGAAGACATTGATTCAGAACATGACCAATCCGGGCCACACTAGCCGCACCTTGATGCTTTCACGCAAACAAAAGGGAATGCTCCTTGTTTCTCGCGGCTCGGGTGAAAACTTGGACATGAAGACACGGGATGTAGCGTCAGGAATATCACAGATTCGTGCATTTGACCTTAACAAAATGCCCGATGGCCGACCTTTCAACCACGCCTCCGAGGGCAAGTTGATTGGCTGGGGCTTGCGAAACTCTGTGGGCATTGCAGAGCATCCAGTCACTGGCGGCATCTACAGTGTCGAGAACTCGGCCGACGACATTAAAAGGATGAACCAAGACGTCCACCGTGACAACCCTGGAGAGGAAATGAACTAGCATGGTGCACTGAATGACAGCTCTCTGCAAGGCCGCAATTACGGTTACCCGGATTGCTTCGCTCTGTGGGACACCAATATCCCTCAGCGTGGCAGCATGAAGACCGGGAGCCAGTTCGCTCTTAGTAACACCAACGACGTCAACGATGGAAAGTGTTCCAAGGACTATCAAGCACCTAGGCTAACCTTTCAGGTTTGTTGTCCTCAACTCCCAGGCGATACTTTAAAGTACCTCAACAGGCTAGGATCATTGACAATATCATCCATCGGATACCATGCAGGCTCACACGGCGCCCCTTGATATGAAGTTTTCAAATGATGGCAACGAGGCCTACGTTAGCTTTCATGGAAGCTGTAAGAAATTTGCACTTGGATAAAACTTGCATGTCTTCAAGTTGCTCAAAATTTGTAAGCTGACTTTCAAACGTGATAGGGAATCGCGATGATCCCATAGGATACCGCCTCTCTCGCATCCAGTTCGAAAACGGCCAGCCCAAGGAGAGCGCTGATAGCCGTAATCCAACCTCAGACATCATGTCCAATCCGAAACTCTCCTCTTGCCCAAACGGTTGCTTCAGACCCGTCGGGCTGGCCGTTGATTCTCAAGGGAGACTCTTCATGAGTTCAGACAGCACTGGAGAGATTTACGTTTTGCAACAAGTCGAAAAGTCCGCCACTGGGACTGGAAACGGCGGAAACAATGCCGGTGGCGGTAACGGCAGCACTGCCTGTAAGTAAACAGCAACTCGCTCTTCTGTCTGCTTCTGTTGCTGTCCAGGATCAAGGCTACCTCCAAACGGACAAGGCATCACAGGTCTTTTTCGATGGACGTAGTCCGGTTCATGGCCACGCATGAGAACCGCTCTCAACCCATTACTTGAAAGCTCTCAGGTAACCCTTTATACAAGCATTTTTACTAACACCAGGGTTATCGGGCGGGAATATAGCTTATCTTGGTAGTTCCAGTCTGTTTGGAAGTGCTCTGCTGATGTTGTTCTATTGCTACTCCGGATTAGTGGGCTAGGCTAAACGGAATCTTGGCGAAGAGGCATTGCAAACCCATCATACTTTCCTTTTGAGGATCTTACAGAACCAGACAGATCAGTCATCAACATACGAGTAGCGATACAGTCTTTTGTGCAGACCACGTGAAGTTTAATACGTGTACTGATCAGCTTTGCGCTATGAAGGCCTTCTGTTTTGCTTTGTTGTCATGTTCACATTGACCCGCCTTTTGACGGAGACCTAACGCCCGCGTACTCTACCGAATAAACGTAGAGACATAGAGACGAGCATAGGGGTCAGACAGGCTTTGAACCTGGATCATAGTGTGCACACAGGAACTCGAGCCCTGGTTGGCCGGTTGCGTAGGTAGTCAACTAGCTAGCTGCAAATCCTTAAAGGGAGAGGAGGCAAATAATTCGTGTTGCGGCTCAGCCGGCATTGATTAGCATTATGAATATTAATAGTTACTAAACGATGTTTGAGCAAAGAGTCCCCAATCTCATATGGTTTCCGCCGTCTCGCCCCAACCAGCTCGAGCCATCCAGAAAATGGCAGAGAGAGGCGTGGTCAAAAGGCTCAAGACTCCTCCAAGGACAGCCTTGAAGATCTCTGGCGTCCACTTCGGTTCAAAAGTAGGGTCGTTTCCGTACCTAGTCGAACCAAGGGACAGTAAGGCTCCGACGGAAGGCGGCCACAGAACCAGGACGCTCGGAACGGCCACCAAGAGGGCTCTAAGGGCCTGTGCAACGACAAAGGTGAAAGAGCCCTTTGGTCCGCTGCCTCTGAAGTGAGCGGCGGACCTGTCATCGTCGAGAAGGAAGAGCCAACGCAGAAAGCGGGACTTTGGCCGAGGTAGGGCTTGGAGTCTTAGGGGCTCGACCTTGTTGCCACGGAGATCCCCCTTCAGAATGGCCGTCTCGATGAACCACGTGATCAGGCACTGGATGATGATGGTAACGGCCGTGTCGCCTGCCAGGGTGTTGGGGAACTGCCAGAGTCTGATTGGGCGGGTTTCCGGGTCTTGGTTGGCGTACATGGCTGGATTAGATCGTTTGTCAGCAAGTTGGGAAGGTCCCGTTGATGGTTAAGGAATTTCGTTCAAGGCCAAGCTTATGATTGTATTACCGTATGCAATTGCAAAGTTGATGCCTCCTGATATCAGCATGGCGCCGACGCCGTGCATGCCAAGGATGTAGAAAATCTGATGAGCGGTTAACCTCTGCGCAGGCTGCACATGGTTGTGGCTCTTTTGGCCCGTTCCTGTTATGTCATCGGGCAACACGGGCTGTCTCTCGACGTCTTGCGGGACGATGATGGTCGCCTCTGTGTCGTTGGATGGCCGGGCGGTCTCCTCGGCGGCCACTAATCGGAGCCGGTCCATTTGGTGGGTTTTTGTCTGTCTGAATGGTACCTGGGTTTAGGTGAGTTTAGGCGATTGATGATCACAGAGACAGTGGACTTGTTTCAAACGTCTATTATAGAATACACTATAAAGTCGGGGGGAAATGAGATGGTCCTGTCTTGGAATGACGAAAAATGCGATTGCTAGAACGAGACAATCACTGCTTGATGGCCTCCTTCTCTCTTCCACAAAAAGATCCAGCGCTTCCTTGCCCAGAGAGAAAAAAAAAAAAAAGAGCCATAACCCTGACGGAAGCACCGGGATCAACAGGGTTCAATCATTTCGGCACAAGTGTCAAGTGCCACATTGGACCAGAAATTTCTTCGGTGCGGTCGGCACGCACTATTGTCTTAGAGCCTGCAATGGTGCGATGAAACTCCATCCGTGAGCCGGGTCCCTTGACGAGAATAATGGGATGATTGAGACCCTTCAATCTCAAAATTCTGGGATGCGAAATTCCCAGCGGGGTTGGGTTGCGCTATAAACCCCTGCTTGGGTCTGACCAATGCCGTCCAAGTATGGTGGGGTCATGTGACTGTGATTGCTGTGACGGGTCCTGGGCGAGTTCTGGATCCTCCACTATTTTGGAAAAGTTCAGTCGCCAGGCAACCTTCAGAACAAAAGCATCACCGCCACATGCAGTTGAGCAGTTATGTCCTGGCAACTTTGCTGTCGGCCATTTACCTGCGTGAGCTGACTTGAAACTCAAGATCATAGGTCATTATTTGTTGTTTTTATCCGGTCATCCTCTTCCATATCAACAATGTATGGCCTTGTTAGTTGATTGTCGGGTTTGTTACCTGGGTTACCTACCCTGTACCCAGACCGAGTTTGTCCTGATTTAGAACATCATGACTGACTACCGAGCTTGAGCTTCATTTATTGTCGTCCGTCTCGGCTCGCGACGATCATCACCCTTTCGGTATTTTCGGTATATACCTTGGCTCACAAAACGGCGCTTTCCCCTCGTGGGTACGGGAAGAGGCAGAGTCATTGGACATTCAAGATTCGAGAGGGGCGACGGTTTTCAGCTGCCCAGGATCTTGATGCGCATCACCGACCATTTCCGCAGTACAAACCCAAGGGTGCCTGCTTTAGTCTGGGCAGCTGAAATACAATGGAGTCGAGGACCAACACGTTCAAGGCAGCAAAGGTTGTGTTCACTCCGTAGTCGGCTTTTAACTTTTAGAATACTTGCTTCTTTTCAATACCATTCATTCCTTCGTTATGTTATGTCTTGTTGTCTTTTGCCATTCTTCGGTCGGGCTTGTCTAGGTGAATATTTACTCCTCAACCCATATTGTCGTCTGAGTCGGTATTCGAGCGTCTCAAGATGGGACTCAATCTCAGGCGCGTGCCATGGATGGCTCTTCTGGTCTCGGGAGCTTTCGGTCAACGCGTTGTATACGTTACGGATCTAAAGATATTTTCCAGCCTCGCGCCATGTGCAGCATCAGCCATATCACTTCATGTCATGTCCCAAACAAGTTCCAATTGCCCCCAGGCCGTGACCGAACTCCAAGAATGTGTTTGCACCAAGAATAATCAAATTGCCGCGATATCTTCAGCCATGTCGGTCTCCGTTAGTGATAACTGCGGTTCGACCGCTAGCGACGATCAAACCTCGGCGGCTTCCGTCCTGTCGGCCTATTGCAACCAAAAGACTCCTTCAGCAATGCCGACTTTACGACACCCGGAATTCCCAGTCTCTCAATACATTACAGACCTGCTTGAGATTGAGCAGCTTGCTCCTTGTGCTAGCAGTGCGCTTGCATATGCTGTGCTGAGCATGGTGAGCAGCAACCACTATCACAAAGGACGGAATTGGTTCAAGGGGTTTCTGACTCTTTTGCCTATGACACAAGACAAACACCTATTGTCCACCTGAGCCCACTGGTCTGGCAATGTGCGCCTGTCAAAGAAATCAGAACTCTCTGCGCATCAGCCAGGTCATCAACTCTTCTGTTAGATACAGCTGCGCATCCCACTCGGCAGACATCACCTCGGCGCAGGACATGTTCTCGGCCTACTGCAAACTGGCAGCCTCAGGGACTTCGGCTTTTCCCGTCCCTTCGCCTCCCCCTGGAGATAGTATGTTGAAAATCTTTGGGACTGGAGCTCTTTGGGATGGCAGAGTGGTATAAGTGCTTACGGATATGACTTTTTAGTGTCCTTTTACGTGAGCGCTTTACCTCAGTTCAAGTCCCTGGCTTCCTGCGCACAATACGCCGTCTCGTACGCTATTCACTCGGTAAGCTGGCACCCTGCACTGCGCCAATCGTGGACACAAAACAACACTTGCTGAGACTGATATAACAAAAAGCAAACCAACCAGTACTGTCCCCAAGGCGTAAAGGCTTTGGCCTCTTGTGTCTGTATCAAGGAGAGCATGTCGGGGTCAATTTCCAGCATCATCACATCTAATGTCAAATGGTCCTGCTCCACGACGGCGAGTCAAGATCTCACTTCTGCGCTGTCTGTTTTTGATTTCTTCTGCAGCGCTGCAAGGGGTCAGGTTAAAGCAACGGGCGTCTCGGAATCGAGTGAGTTACCTTGCAGAGCGAGTCGAGGGCAGATGATAAAAAACGAAGACTGACTTTATATGATCTTTGTAGTCGCACAATCGTACATTCCGGCACAGACGGGGAATATAAGTCGGCAAGTTGGGCCGGGTCAGTCAGGAGGAGCGGACGACGCCGGCTCAGGTGCGCTGAACGGCGGTAGCGGGCCCAACACAGGCGTCATTGCCGGCGCTGTGGTTGGCAGTGTGGTATTTCTCATGTTGATCGGAGTCGCGGCCTTCTTCCTGATGCGACGAGCACGACTGAATAGAGCGGCCGCATCGAGGCCTTACGGACCCCCGGGTTCTCCAGAACACCATTACAAACCTGAAATGGACGCCAGCCAGGTTGCCCCAGTACCGTCGGCGCATATTCCATTTGACAACGAACACAAGCTCGAACTTCCTGGCGCTGGTGATATCGTCTCACCTCTGTCGGCGGCTCCTGTAACATCTGAGCTGCACGGAAGCGATAGCCCAGTTTCCCCTCAGACTGCAGGATATGGAACCGGTGGTTTCCAAGACCAACATCAACAGACGCACCAGTGGTCAGAGTTGCAAGGAGCTCAGCCACATACTGGAGTTTCCTACGCAAACGGGTCTAATTTTCACCAAGGAACGCCAGCAAACATGACTTGGCATTCTGGCCCAATTGCTGAATATTCGGAGCTTGATGGTACAAATCATGGAAGAGGCCAGCCAGGTGCGGGAAGAAGATAACAAGTAATCTCTGATAGTCTGTTTATTACAGATCTCTCAGCACTTTGTTGACGTCAGAATGAACTAAACGAGGAATAATGACCCCAAATTGCATTGCAAATTCGCCCAATGGATTTTATAACAAGAACAAGATGAAGTTGCGAACCTGAAGTACATGGCGACGACCAACGGAACATTTTGACAAACATGGTTAGACAATACACTGCAGCCTTACCACCCTGGTCGTTGTTTGACCAACAAACAACAAAGCACCCAGGCTGACGTTGGTCAATGTATGAGCAGCTGGAGAGACATCCTCCTGGAGTATCATCATCAACTTTGGATCTATGGTCAGAACTCGCTTCACACCATATCTTCCCATCAGTTTCTAGACGGTAAATGTCAAAAGTCTAAGCAATGCCGTAAGAATTCATCAATCCAGGTTTTGCCCCCTCCAACCAAATCAAATGAATCTCATGACGTGCTGACCCCATCACCCCGCACTCTCTTACCTAACGAGAAGCAGTTTCTGGAGACACTTGCATCAAATCAACGCCGAAGCCCTGCGCAGCGTCTGGCCCCAGGTCGTCGCCGACGCGCGTCGCATCGTGGACGAATCGGGGGTCGACCTGCAGCTCTCGGCGGACGACGACTCGGCGCCCGTCGTCGACCAGGAGCGCGGCATCCGCTTCAACTGGCGTCCGAGCGAGGACGGGCAGGCAGCCGCCTCATTTGCCCGGCGTGGTCCGGCCGAGGACTTTGTTTTGTCGCTCGAGGAGGGCGCCATGGGACCATGGACCGAAACCAACAAGTATCCGTACGACAAGGTCGTCACGGCGGTGCTGTTGAGGACGTGGCAGCTTGCTGGTGATGAGGTGATTAACTTGGAGTGAGTTTTATTTTTTATTTTTATCTTGTCTCTATTTCTTCCTCTACAGTCACTACATGCCAAAGCTAAACGGCATACACCTTGGGCGCAGCTCCGATAGCCAGTGGCTGCCGGTATACATCGACGACTGGTCTCAGGAGATGGATCGATTGAAATCACCAATGAATATGAACGACTGGGCAGAGGCGATTATTCTCATTCATCAGCTCTGGCCGGAGCAGAAGATTGTATGCCCCTGGAGACGGAAAGCCTGACGTACTGAAAGAAGGCCAGAAAAATAAAAGAAAAAGAAACATCCCCTTAACGACCAAATTGAAGTTTCAAAAAAAAAAAAAAAAAAAAAAAAAAAAACCTCTTTCCGCCTTAAGTGGTATCTCCTGATTGTCATATAGGAGGTATTCCTCTGTTTGCCGACGAGTTTTGTGCGATGCTGGAACTATTTTTTTTTTTTTTTTTTCCTTTTTTTTTCTCCCTCTTCTTTTCTCTCTTCCCATGGCCGCCAGACAGGTTGACTGGATCCATGTCGCGAAACGGTCAAAAAACCCATGCTGTTGAATACTACTTCCCCGCACTCTTGGGGTCCCCTGGAAAAGTGACCTCATTGTCGCTCGTTCTACAGAGCGGAGAAATCGTCGCTACCATAACCATGACAACAACCAAGACTGGAGAAAATAACTGCGCGTGGGGGGGGGGGGGGGTTGCTGAGGAGAACTCGGGTCAATGAGGACCGGGTATTTTTGAGATGCGGCTAAAGGCTCAAGCCAAGACCAAGAGTCTCTTATAAGGGTGCGAGAATTGTGTTTACCCCGGTTGCGCGATGCGACAGTAGTTGATTGCCTTTCTCCACCGACCACTGGAAATAAGCGTGCGTGCAACATGACTGGTATGCGATTGCTTTCAAGTTTCCTGCTTGCCTCTGCCGGGCTGGCGCAGGGTAAATACATTGTACCAGGCGCCCGTGTAAGTGACATTTGATCGCTACAACGCAACAACGATGACAATAACAGTCTAACCCCAGAGAACAGTGGCGCGATACTAAAGGCGACCTGGTTAATGCCCATGCAGGGGGCGTTACAATCGATCATGAGACGGGCAAGTTCTGGTGGTTCGGCGAGTACAAGACGCAGGGCCAGGAGGAAGGTGGCGGCGTCTCTGTCTACAGCTCCGACGACCTGGCGACCTGGGAGCCCCACGGCCTCGCCCTGTCCCCGATAGACGACCACCCGTACATATCGCCCGAGCACATCATCCAGCGGCCCAAGGTAGTCTACTCCAATGCCACGGGCAACTACCACATGTGGTGGCATGCCGACAACTCGACGTACGGCTGGCTGCTGCAGGGTTTTGCGACCTCTCCCAACATATCGGGCCCGTACACGTTTGTGGATGCCGTCGCGCCGCTGGGCAACTGGAGCCAGGACTTTGGCATCTTCACCGACTACAAGGACGGCAGGTCCTACTCTCTCTACTCCAACGGCGACCGCCGAGAGGCGAGGGATAACTACATCACCAGGTTCAACGAGGAGATCACGGACCTTGAGGAGGTCGTGTACCGCTTTAACAAGTACGACCTTGAGGCTCCCAACATTGTGCAGACCGACAAGTCCTACTTCATCCTCATGAGCCACAAGACAGGCTATCGCCCGAACGATGTGGTGAGTACCGAGTTACTGCAGTATGTTTTGTCCATTAGTCTTGGTCCACGATATGCTGACATCAATTAGGTGGCAATGCGTGCCGATAGCCTTTCTGGACCTTGGTCGCAACCATTCACGATTGCACCAAGAGGAACGAGAACCTTCAGCTCGCAGTCTGGCAACAACCTCCGCATCGTAGGAACAGAGCAGACGACACATATCTAGTACGTTTACTCCCCAGCCACCTTTTTGCATCTCTTATGCCTTTCCCAAGCTCATCCATCGACTTGACCCTTCCTTCCACACGCAGCATCGGCGACCAATGGGATCTCAACTCCCTGTGGGAAAGCCGGTACATCTGGCTCCCGCTCGAGATTGACGATGAGAAAAAGACACTGTCTGCAGTCTGGCACGACGTGTACGACCTCGACGTCAAGACGGGCCGCTGGACCCCGATCGAGGGCAAGACGTACTACAGCAGCGACGCGACGGTCGCGGGCGGCGCGTTCCGACAAGAGGCCAACTTTGCGTCGGGCGGTGCCATCGTGACGGGCATCTACGGCAACGACAGCTCCGTGACCTTCTCCGGCGTCGAGGGTACCGGGAAGCCACAGTGGGTGTCCTTCAAGTACCAGAACACGGACGACATGGACTTTGGAAACCAGCCCGGTGGCACGCCCGACCGGATCGGCGGGTCGTGGCAGCTCAGGAGGATCAGCAGCGTCGTCGTCAACGGGGACGAGAGCAAGGTCGAGTCGCTCTACCAGAGGGACACGATGAAGGGCGTGCTGGGGAGTGCGCCGCTGTTGCTGACGCTCCAGGAGGGCGCGAACAACACTATCACCATTGGAGGGCTGAGCAATGGGTTTGACTTTAAGGGTGCCGACATTGACAGCATTATCGTCTACCCGCCTGAGGATTAAACCAAGAGAATGCTTGTTTGAGAGCTCTATGCCGCGGGTGTCCGGCCGTTGAAGAAAATCTGACGAGTTAGCACACGTTAAACAGTCTAATCTAAGCACCACAAAACTGATTGAACTGTTGACTTTGACTTCCCAGCCACAAGGAACAAGCGTGAAATACGCGTGCCGCCCGGGGATGACGTTTTGATGTAATGCACTCACTGGAACTGTCCGTGCGATAGGATAGACTATGGGAATTAAGCCCCAACATGTAGATTTGGGCCGTGGCGATATATGTCATATTCTCAAAGACTAAGCACATACGCGCATGGCCACAGAACTTCAGCATACGAGTTCCAGACCGGAGGACGAGAACTCTGTGCGGCCCGCCTAGCGTCCAACTCTTGCCACACAGAGTCCAGCACCATCAGACGATTCGCAGGCTACGCAGGCCAGCTAACGCCTTGGCGCCTACGAATCCTACTTATTTCCTCCCCGTGTAGCAGAGACCTTGGTAATGCTTCTTGTTCTTGCTCTGATACACCATTGCAATACTTGTCGCAAGTGGTGAAGAGGTATTTACGATTGTGAGAGCAAGTAATTAGACGACACTCGCAAAGATCGTGATCTTGGCCAAAAGAAATGCAGACCGATACACCCACCATGCCGGCAAACAGTGACAAAAAGACCAAGGTCCAACTCAGCGGGACTCAGGGGACGCTCCTTGCGACTCTGTATGCGCGCTATCTCGATTCCCAGTCGGAGAACTCAGTGTTTAGTGACCGGTGGGCCGCTCATGTCGTGGACCAGATCGACTGGGACTGGAGCCGATTCGGCTTCAGCAGGATGTTTTGTTACCTGATCTCGATGCGAGGACGACAGATCGACGCCTATACGAAGCAGTTCCTGGAGAAGCACAAGGTGACCGGCGCGACCATAGTCCGTGAGTTTATCCCACCGCTCAGAGGTATAACGAAGCTGCTTGGAAACCTCTTGCTGAAGCGCAAATAAGACATGGCGTGTGGTCTGGACGGGCGAGTCCACAGGATGGCCGATCACTACGGCGGAGAGCTCCCATCGCGTGTCGTCTGGATCGAGGCCGACTTTCCCGAGGTCATGGAGCTGCGCAAAAAGCTGCTCCCCCAGGCCCAGGCGTCCAAGGACGGAGGCGAGTACAGACAGGTCGGCTCTTCAGTTCTGGACCCCGACTGGATCGCATCCCTGCCCACCGACAAGCCGACGCTACTCATCGCCGAGGGGCTGGCATTTTACCTCGAGCCGCATGTAGGCAAGAAGATGTTTCGAGACCTGACCGAGAGCCTGCGACACGCGCCGGGCGGAGGCGAGATCGTGCTCGACTGCATCGGCACCAACATCGTTCGATGGCAACGTGAGTGTACCTGTATTTTTCTTTCCAGGTCCAGAGTTTTGGGAGAGGGGGGGGAAACAGCTGACATGTATTGTTCCGGGGCGTTTTCAGGCTTGATTGCAGCGATCCAGGCCGTCAAGGCCGAGTTCACCTGGGGAATCGACAGCGGCCGCGAGGTCCAAGACTGTCACCCATCATTGAAATGTCTTGAAGACATCATATACGCCAACCTCCCTGGGTTTGAAGACATGGACTGGTGGAACAAGTTCCTGTTGTGGACCACACGAGGCCCGACGCCTACCTTTGGTCGCATTTTGAGGCTCGAGTTTGGCGACAATATGGAGCCTAAAGTGTAAGAATGGGGCGGGCAGTCTTGTGTTTGCAGTTTTTTTTAGTTTTTTTTTTAGGACCGTTGGACCCCTGCGTTGACCAGACACAAATCAGTCGCGATGAAACTGAGCCGGGACCCGATGTCAGTGTCAGCGAGGGAACGGCTGGGCTTATGACTGGTACTTCGATTTGTTATTAGAAAGGCCGCGACGGTGTCAATACTGTATTAATGGACCAGCAAAATTATTAAACGGCATAGTTTACATTCCATGTGTGCTCATTTTTCGCAAAAAGAAAAAAGAGAAAAGATAAATTTTGAACGAATTAATGGTAACTTGGAGAAGGAACCTCTTGTCTTCAATCGAGGCACCGTACCTTGGATAATAAATGCAGACTTGGCAGGGGTTTGACTCACCAGCATACAACAAGGTTCTTACGAAAAATTTCCCGATCTTGAGTTACCACACACGGGTGGTTGTGGGTGGTCCGGCTTTTGGGCCCAACAACGACTCCATTGCTCGTGCCGCACATGTACATGGTTTATACATGTTAATCGACGACCTAATCACGGCACATATCGAACCAGTCTTTCCCAATAGCAATCATGTCCCAGTCAATACTTTACAAACCTCACAACGTCTCCACCTTGGACGGGTTGGTCTGGGTATTGCCCCGCAAAGAAACCCCCGTGCGCTATGCGAAAGAGACGTTTCGAAACGTCGAAAATGGAGGAGGGGCCCCCAAAGGTAAGGGAGGCAAGCGGTTTGAAGGAAAGTCAATTGTTCGGGTAGGCGATGCTGGCCGCCCGGGCTTTTGGTGTTTGGAAAAATCTTGCAACCACGTAACACATTAAAAATAACGGCGTTCCCACTAGGAGAAGCAAAGCGCTGGCGCTCAGGACTTTGGGGCGGGCACTGATACTGTGCAGAGCACCACACCTTGTTCAACCCTGCCTGCCACGGGCACGATTGTAATCTTCTGTAACAAAATTCATCATGGCCATCATGGCTGGGGGAAACATACCCCTCGAGATCCTAGAGCGCCTTTCGATTGGTCGCGTGCTCGGCGGCATCCTCCTCTTCGTCGTTACATCATTCATCGTCGACATTCTTCAGCAGCCCAGTTACCCGAAATCATTGCCGCGCGTTGGTTATGGCTCCGGGCCCATCGCGACGGTCAGGAATTGGCTTGGCTACGTCTTTAAGTTTCCGGAATGGGTCGATTCTGGCTATAAAAAGGTTGGTCAATGCTATCTATGGCAGAGTCGGTGATTCTGTGCCATCAGCTAACTGATTTCCATCCTGCACGCCTTAGTACTCCAAGCAAGGCAAGGCTTTCGTGGTGCCCTCGGCCGCATCCAGACCCCAGGAAATCGTCGTCCCCCGCACGCAGACAGCATGGATGCTGGACCTCCCCGAACGACAACTGTCATCTACACACGCGCAGAGCGATGTCCTGTACAGCGAGTACCAGTTCTTCGGCCCCGAGTTCGCCACTGACAGCTTCCACATCAACATCATACATCGCAACCTTACCCGCCACCTATCGACCCTGATATCGGCGCTCCAAGATGAGGTTCAAATTGCAGTCGACGAGACATTTGGCACGGACACAGAGAACTGGAAGGAGTTCAACTTGTGGGAGTCGTGGGTCAAACTGGTACCATCCGTCATCAACCGCGTGCTAGTCGGGCCCGAACTCTGCCGTAACAAGGAGCTGCTCAACAGCATGGTGCACTTTGCAGACACTGTGGTTATGAACAGCTTCATCATGAGCCTGTTTCCCAAGACCTTGCAACCCATCATCGGGCGCGCTCTCGCCGTCCAGAATTGGCGACTCTATCGGAAAGCACACAAGATTCTCGAGCCGGTGATCAACAAGCGGTTGGAAATGATGGCGCGCAAGGAGGCAGGAACTGATGCAAAGATGGCGGACTGGGAGCCCTCAGAAGACTTTATCACCTGGGCCATCCGAATGGCGCGCAACGAAGGACGATCTGGAGAGCTCAACTCTGTGCACATCACCAAGCGCCTGTT
This sequence comes from Magnaporthales sp. P1609, assembly GCA_003709005.1. Classification (NCBI taxonomy): domain Eukaryota; kingdom Fungi; phylum Ascomycota; class Sordariomycetes; order Magnaporthales; species Magnaporthales sp. P1609. Next base: position 1,765,543 of record PELF01000007.1, on the reverse strand, counting down.
GCCAATAGAGTTTGCTGCAATCCACACAACGGTCATAACGGGTCACTTTCTGCTCCTCGATCTACTGACAGCAGATCCAAAAAAGGGCTATATGGAATCGATCCGCGAGGAGACGTCACGCATGCTGCAGCGCTCCGGCGGACGGTGGACCAAGGACGGCCTCTGGAGCCTCTACCGGACCGACAGCGCCATTCGCGAGAGCCAGCGCCTCAGCATATTTGCGACCTCCCTCACCAAGCGCAAGGTCATCGCCCCGGAGGGCATCACCAACCCGGTGGAGGGCTGGCACGTCCCGCAGGGCGGGTACCTGATGCTCAACCTCGATGGCCCGCAGCACGACGCTGACCTCTACGAGAACCCTCAGGAGTACGACGCGTTCCGCTTCTCGAGGCCGCGCGAGGAGTACGAGGCCCGCCCGGCGGAGAAGAAGGATCTGGACGAGTTCCTGCAGCTTAAGAAGCTCGGCATGGTCACAACCGGCGATGCGCACCTAGCGTTTGGACACGGCAGGCATGCGTGGTAAGTTTTTTGTCGACTGTCTCGGAAGAACAATATGGAAGCTTGGCTAACGATATTTGTCAATTCAACAGCCCCGGGCGATTTTTTGTGGCGCACATGCTCAAGATGACCATGGCCCACCTGCTGGGTAACTATGAGTTAGAACCACTACCAGCAAAGCCAAAGGCCGCTTGGATGGGCCAGCTCATCATTCCTCCCGTTGACGTCAAGATTCGACTTCGGAGGCGAAAGGGAACTGTATGAAAGTGGCCAGCTCTGTCTCCTCTGTCAAACATCTGCATTTTTGTCGGGTCATACGCATACAAGGTAGGGTAAAGTAGGTATCGGAAAGGCATTGGTGTTGGCGGCGTTAGGTGTATCTGGTCAATAGAAAGTTGATTTACAATTTCAATTCATTCTGGTTCAACAAGATATTTTGTTTTTCAAGACCTGGGTTTCGACATTACTACTATTACTACCACCACCACTACCTACCCTGTACTTGGTGGTGGGGTTCTTGAGCTCAGCGTAGCGCAAGATGCCAGTCAACAAAGCAGATTCATTTTAGGCAGGCAACCAGCTTCAACTGTTAAGCTCCTATCTCGTCCTTACATGCCTCTCTTTTGACTCCGAGACATCATGACACGATACAGTCAGCAAAAATGTCTACTTTCGATGGGATCATCAGAGAGTTTGCTGACATTCGGGGTATGCATTTCTCTCCAACCTCTGATACTACCACAACTAGCAATAATCGCTGACAAGCTGTAGTTGATTTCTTCCGCAACAACGGTCGCCAGCCGCCGCTTGCTTGCTTCTTGAGCCATGTACATAGCGATCACCTAGCCGGACTAGAGTCACTCAGGTCTCCCTTGTGAGTTGTGCAAAGGCACTTCGGTCATGGGAAACTCTAACCCTAACCCGCTATCCCTTCAGTGTGTACTGCTCAGCGGCCACCAGGGAGCTGCTGTTGCGTCTGGAAAGATATCCCTGCCGCATCAACTATGCCAAAGGAATCTTGGAGGCACGAGTTCAGACATACAAGCACCTCAAGAACTTGTTGAAGCCGATTCCGCTGGACACGCCGACCCAGATTGAGCTTGCACCAGGAAGGAGCCTGGGTGTTACTTTGCTCGATGCCAATCACTGCACTGGAGCTGTCATGTTCCGTATGTATTCATGCATCTGAATGCTTGGAAGCAGCGTGCACATGTGTCTGACTGGCTGTATTTTTAATCTAGTCTTTGAAGGTGATGGACAGGCGGTTCTCTATACAGGTACGACTAGTTTGGGGAAAGTAGCGTCTACCGGTCGATAACATCTCAACCAACCTGAGCTGACAGCAAAATCCAGGAGACATCAGAAGTGAGCCGTGGCATGTCAATTCCATCGCTCGAAATCCATGCATGATGGAATATTCTGCAGGAATCAAGACACTGAGCCGCATTTATCTGGACACATCGAACACGGAAGATATTGCCTTTCCTTCCAAAGACACTGGGCTCAAAGAGCTGCTCGAGAAAGTCACTCGATATCCCCAAGATACCATATTCCATTTTCAGGCCTGGACCTTTGGGTATGAACAAGTGTGGATAGCACTTTCAAAAGCGCTCGATTCCCCCATCCATGTCGACGAGTACAAAATGCAGCTATACAAATCCCTTGTCACAAAAGGAGACCCCAAGGCCCCCTACGCGACGCAGTTCCATATGGGCCCAGAGGTCGCCGCACTCGTCGGCTTCATGTGTGGCAACCAAGCACATCCTGGCTGCCTTACCAAGGATGTGCGGGCGCGTCTGCACAGCTGTGAGAAAGGAAACTACTGCAAAACGGTACGAGATGCCGAGGCTGCCGGCAGTATTGTCCACATCGAGCCCATAATCACAAGACTTGCAGGGGGTGAAGAGCTTGTCGAAATGGGCATTGGTGGCGGCGGTGACGACTTGGAGCGTGGGGCAGAATTGGACTCATTCGCCCTCCAGGACGTTGGGGGTTTATTGCAGATGTGAGTAGTCTTGCGGTTGCAGTGATGCTTCATCCCTGAAGCTGAACACAAAGTTGTTGACAAGGTTCTCCTGGCACTCACTGCAGTATATCCGACAATGGAGCCATTGAGGACAGTGTCAAGATCAAAATCGGAGACTTTTTAGAGGATGCTATCGCTGCGAGGCGTAACGTCAGTCTTGACATGGCGATGAGCCTATTCAATGATAATAACGAAGCAGGACTTGACCAGGCTGTGGATAGCATGGCTCGTAAAAAGTCTACCATGACCTCTGGGTTGGGCAAAACGTCATTTCAGAGCGCTGAGAAGGTCCTGCCAAGACGAGTGAGATTCCCATATTCTAGGCACTCATCTTATCCAGAACTTTGTCATTTGGTCAAGAGGTTTCGCCCCATGGACATCTGGCCTTGCACGTACAACGCAAAGGAGTGGATTCAACATGGTACAAAACGACCTGCAGGCACGACCTTTTATCGATCGCTTTTGCGCACGCTTACAGCTGACATTGACACCATCTAGGTATTAATATAAAGTCTCTATTCGGCGACTACTGCTCTGGCGATGTCTTTGAGCACGATGAAATCCAGGCACGTTTTGCCTCCCGTTTGAAAACAAGCGAAAAAGAGCATAATGACGAAAGCCAATTCAGTGCGGCTACCCAGAGATCGGAAGATACAGGGTACCAATACAGTCAGCAAATCGAGCATGGCCAGCAACTTTCATCAGCACCCAAGGACAGTCGACAAAGCACGAGACCCGCTGCGAGCCCTCGCCGCACATCAGATGTGGATATTATCACATTTGACGCACCGACACCAACGAGTAATCATCACAAAAGAGACCTTGCCGCCTTTGCCGGTCCTGACGCCGACCATCTCGACGATCGCGGCCAAGGCAATTTTGAGGGCGAGGATGTAGACACTCACCCGGAAGATATATTTCTACAAGACTCGCAGAGCTCCGGAGTGTCGGAACACGCAATGGTTACGCGAAGGGCTGCTTTCAATACGGCTCTAGGGGCCACTACATTTGTCAGGGGTCAAATCGAGTACCATGGGATCCCGTTGCTCTCCACGACCGACGCTCACTCCCGCAGTGAGGACGAATTAGGAAGCTCCCCGTCACACAGAGCTCCATTAGGAAGCCTTCAGCCTGCTGGAAGCGGCATGTCATTGGAGCTGATGTCCACAACAAACAACCATTTGCAGGCGGGGGCCGGGCTTGGCACGCCGCGGGACGTGAGTGCATCCAGGCATTGGCAAACCGAGCATGAGAATTAATAAATGAAACTCTTAATAGGCCTTGAATAGGAAGTTCATCTAACGTCATATTTCCTCGAATCAATCACATGGGCTGGGGTCAATGTAACACCGTCCCCGCATCCATCACTGCCGCCCCGGCATTTATTGTACCGAGTCGCCAGTAACAACCATGTCATCGCATCCCCATATCTTGGCAAATTCGCAGTACCGGAAAAATAGGGGGTTTTGCCGACTATTGCAGATAAGCCCATATGGGCATTTTCAAGTGCCGTTGTCTTTGGGTTGCGGATATATGTGGCCGTTGTCACGATTACCATCCGCTCGTTGTTTAAATGCTTGGGTGCTCTCGCTTTGTCAACGTTGGAATCCTGGCGACGAGCCTGTCGTGATTTCTTTACAGTCATCCCATGACCTCAAGTCCACAATGCGCCCCTGTCTCAAACATGTCAGCTTCCCTGCATTGGGATTCATACTGACGGCCTCTCTCTTCGCCGCCTCCAGTCTGGCCGCGGATCCGAATCTCGTCGGGTATCTGGGTGCCTTTTTCCTCGGCAATGAGCCGTCCGTTTATTTTTACCTGAGTAATGGAAACGATGCGCTCTCGTTCAGGACCTTGAACGGGGGCTCGCCAGTCATCAGGCCTACCAAAGGAACACGGGGTGTACGCGATCCGACCATCGTGACTGGAGGTGGCTCTGATGCTGGCAAAAAATGGTTCATCATTGGAACAGATTTGAACATAGCAAACGTCAGTGTCCTTACGACATTGGGTTCAGGGACTTTGAGCAACAGACAGCGGCTAAAATACTCCTTTATGTCTCTTAGACAAACTGGGATGCTGCGCAGCGCACTGGTTCGCGAGGCATTTTTGTTTGGGAAAGCAGCGATCTCGTGAACTGGCAAAACGAACGACTTGTAGTTGTTGAAGATGTCGCAGCCGGGATGGTATGGGCTCCTGAGGCCATATGGGATCCCTCTATGGGTAGGATGATCCCCTACATGCCCAGCGAAAATTGCGTGATAGAGAACAAATGCTAAGCTGCTAATTGGGTGTATTTTGTCCAGGCCAATACATGGTGCACTGGGCATCGAAGTTTGTAAGATCACTGTCCTTCCAGCTTTCTTCCAAAGCAAAAGTCTAACCTGTGTCCAAAAGTACGCGGCATCGGACCCAAGGCACACCGGCAGCCCGTCTAACACCGTGATCCGCTATGCCCACACGCGTGACTTTGTCACTTTCACGGCGCCCCGTACATACATCGACCTCAAGCCCAAGGACACCATCGACCTGAGCATCCTCCCCATGCCAGGCAGCAACTCTAGCTTCATCCGGTTCATGAAGGACGAGACGCTCAAGACCGTCTTCGTCGACCACGGCAGCGAGGGCCTGCAGGGACGGTTCACCAGGCCGGGCGGGAACAACGCAGTTGTCGCCTCCGGCGTCGAGGGACCTGCGCCATACTGGGACAACCGCGTCGAGGGCAGAGTGCACGTTCTCTTGGACCATTATGGTGCCGACGGATACAGGCCTTATTATCATCCCGGCGACCCGAGGAGCAATGCTGGTTGGGTAGAGAGCAACCGTGCCAACTTCCCCAGGAACTTGAGACATGGCAGTATCTTGCCAATCACTCAGGGGCTGTATGACGGCTTGAGGGCGAGGCTGGGATGATTGCTGTGTTTGGTGGTGAAATTTCCTTCGGAGTTGGCATCCACAAAAAGTCAAATTTGTGAGCTCAAATTGCCGTCAATATGAAAATATTAGGCACTTGATTGCAAATAGTTCTGGAATTGTGTCGAGCAACTCGTCAACCAGCTGCACCCAGCTGGTTCTCTACTACTGGAAGCATGATGAAAGGTCGACCAAGAAAAACAACGGTGCAACAAACTACAATCTTTGCTGTGTGTATCGTCTTCAACACAAGTTATTTTACTTGGAAGTACAGGATCACAGTAGGTCAACTGGCTTCCCTTGGCAAGATGATTGGTTTGGAGCGTCTGTCTATGCATGAACCGCTCGCTCACTTTCTTTGTCTTATGCTTTACCGGCATTTACTGACCCTATTCTCACCGCAACTTGGAATTTTCAGGCTTGTCACTGAAGGGCTGAATGATTCTAGTTTGCCTGCAACTTGTCCGCCCGGGCCCTGCCGGCGTCTAAAACAATCATCCAGCGTTGTTTCCGCACCCTTCCGGCACCACGCTCCCGTGAACCCTCTAATTCATCCAGGAGCTTCCTCAAGAAGCCATACATGCATGAGCGGTTGGTATTTTGTATCGACTTGCAATGCCACCGCTTAAACGAATTCGATTGGCCATCCCGTGTTTTGCGTCACCATGTGCGTTTGCCGTTCATGCACCCAACCTTATTTCCCTCACCGCGCTGCTCATGTTGACGTCCAAAGCCAAGTATGAGGGGCGGAAGGGCCCGGCCGGCCTGCTCCGGCAGTTGTTGTTTGCCAGTCTCACATCCCCGGAACACCACCGACTCACCATCGCAGGCTGATAGAAACTAGCGGAATAGAAAATCGGGGAGCACTATGACAGCGGACGAGATAGGCATCCGGCGTCAAGAATTGTCGAGGGCCAGAATGGAAACTCGGTGCCGGCCGTTGGTGGAGAGGCACTCCCGGATTCGTTGCGTATATCATAGCCATGCGCAGACTACTACAGATTGTGTCTGCAACTATCTCCACGGACAGACTTTACACATATTCAGCCCGAATTCCAGCTACGAATCGGCGGTTGTGCAGTACAGACGATTAGCAGATATTCAGATCGGTTTAGTCTCTCTCGAGCAAAAGTACCAGTTTTCAGCCTTCGCCATGGTAAGTCCTACCTTCACACGGTCACTCAGCCTGTAAAAGTCACTCCGTCAATGAGAGCAGTTATGCTGTGCTCTCTATGAACTAGGTTTCTTACATTAACATAAATATCGGTGACTATAGCTTCTCGCCTCCAGGCAATGCCACCCTACCACAGCACAAGAGTCAGCCGTTAGGACCACTCTGGGCAGGCTCTTTGCCAGAACAGCTGTAGCCCATGCAGCGAACACAACACTGTCCGCAGATCCCTTCACGCGAGCCAGACCATCTGTTTCGGCCGGGAAAACTGCTCCAGAAGCGGGGGACGTTCAGAAATCACAATCAAGCTTCTGGCAAGGCGAGCCGATCCAGCCCAAGCCAGCAGCGCCGGCAGGTCCAGCCGAGGAGCTGGCCATCTGGGAGGCCTGCGAGTACCTCCGACGCTTCGTTCGCGACAACTGGGGAGAGGGGGCCGAGCACGCGGCCGTCATCGAGTGCGGCGTGCCCATCGCCCGGATCCGCGAGTTTGGGAGGCTTCCCGAGAGGCAAGGTACGAGGTCCTGCACGCGCCTCGTCCGCATCCCCGTGCTGGCCGAAGAGATTGGACATCGGCTGTGGAAGTTGCTCTCGCAAGAAATTGCGCACGAGGCACTGGAAATCGGACAAGAGGGGGACCATGGGACGTCAGCGTTGCTAGGCCTGGACACTGACTGGAATTGTGGTCGAGACCAGGACATGGGGAGGTTTTCGGTAGTGGTTGAAAGGCCACGATACAAGCAGTGCTGGATTTGTCATGGTCAGAGCAAATACCAAGAAGTCGAGGAGGCGGTAGGAACTATGACCTCGTGCTATCGCTGCATGGAGTGTTTCCACAGGTTCGAAGTCAAGACGACAATGACCTCGTTGGTGGTTGGCTCAAGCAACAGCTGCACCACTCGAAAGACGACATTGCCTGAGCGTTTTGGCAGGGTCTTCAACCTCCGCCGTGGAGTGACCAAAAGCATGCCTGAGTTGAGGCAGCGTGTCGATCCTGCAAAGTCATCCGAGACCCGAGGATCGTTTGAGGGGGGGAAACTGCAGTTCTGCCATAAGCCAAGATGCGAAGTCACTTGGCAACCACACACTCGTATCAACAGTAGAAGGGTGTGAGCCGACGAGCAGCGTAGCTTGGTCGGAATGTATCAAGGGTATCTTGAAACGCCGCAGTCTTAGGAAGACAATGCATGGACTGTGAATCGTTACAGCAGAAATCCGAAATAGCGTTAGTCTGGTCTACCGCATGCTCTTTTTGATGATCAGTTATATACAATCATGTACATCAAAGCTTTGTTTCTGCCAAGATCAGTCAGTCGCCAGCAAAGGGCTCACACCAAGCCCCTCGACCTTGCCCAAAAAGTCTCCCTTGGCCCCACTGAGAAGTCCATCGATGTCCACGTTGCCGTTGGCGATATAACGCTCATTGACACCGGAATTGATCCTCTTGGATAATAATTGTTTCAGCTGGGCCTTCAGGCTGGCAACCTCGGCCTTACTCATGTCTTTGTCTTCCTTCTGCTTGCTCTTCCGTCCACTGCCACGACCACTCCAGTTACTCGCCTTTTCGAGATCTTGACTGTCGTATTCGACTCCCAGTTCATCGGCCGCCTCCCGCATCCAGTTGTCCTCTTTGCCAATCTTCTCCTTGGCGAGCGTCGAGTCGGCAATCTGCTTGGCCAGCTGAACACGCTCGCGAAGCTTGCTGACCAGCCTCCTGTCGAGGTCGACGGAATGCACAAAAACTCCGCCCACTGTCCCTTTCTTCTTCCCCTTGGCGGCGGCCGATGCGTGCACTTTGGCCACCAGCCGCCGCGTGGGAACCACTTCCTCCGGTGCGCAGATGAGAATGCTCAGTCCGGAGCTGTCGCCACGGGCTGTGCGTCCAGATCTATGGACATAGGCATCTGCCGTGCGCGGCACGTGGTAATGAATGACTACATCTATGCCACGAATGTCCAGACCTCGAGCGGCCACATCTGTAGCAATAAGGATAGATGCGGAGCCGGGCTTCGATGCAGTGAAACGCTCCACAGACCGTAACCGTGCTTTTTGAGGCATCTGGGAGTGGAGTGCGATGACCGGTAGCGTCAGTTGTTGGAGCATGGGGTTTAACCGACGCACTGAGCTGATGGAGTTTGTGAAGACAAGGGTCCTCTGCGTTGGATGCATCAATAGTAGCGAGTAAAGATAGAGATCCTAGCACAAGATTTGGCAAAGTTAGCAAAGTTGTTATCGAGATCATTGAGCTTTCATTCTGGGTCTTTTACCTTCTCCATTGCACCACACTCAACAATGCCCTCCTTTAGCCGTTCAGCCATCTGAGACACCGGGTTAACGTCAATGAATTTGGGTATTTCGTCTCGGAACTTGAGCTTCTTGAGCAAGTACTCCATCGACTGCGAATCCGTGGCCAGATCAAATCTGCCCTTACCGGCCAACTTTTGCTGCAGGCCCTTGTTGAAGGTGGCCGAAAAAACAAGCGTTTGCCTGGTCCCGCCTCCAGACTTACTGCCATCCTCATCCGTCTCTATTCTGTCGAGGCCTTCAATGATATCCTTGGCGTCCTTGAAGTGACCCTCTGACAGAAGGCGGTCAGCCTCGTCCACCACTAGGAATTCAATGCCCCTGAATGCTCCTATGAGTTTGGTGCTCGAGCTCAAGACTTCCCAGAGACGACCCGGTGTGCCCACCACAATGTCTGCTTTCTCTAGCTGCCTTTGCTGCTTGTGAACGGACAAACCGCCAGTGACTGAGCATACGTATGGGGAAGTGGTTAGTCCAGCACAGAGATTCTTGATATGATCCGTCAACTGATGCGCAAGTTCTCTTGTCGGGGACAGCACCAATGCCGTTGGGGTCTTGGTTTCCCCCTCGACTGCGCGCTTCGACTGCGTACGTGCGTTGACAGCCAGCCACTTCTCCACAATTGGTATGCCGAATGCTAACGTCTTGCCTGAGCCAGTCGAGGCCTTTCCAACAACATCATGACCAGCGAGAATCTCGGGGATCGTTGCAGCTTGTATCGCTGTTGGTTTTGAAAACTTTAGACTGGCTATCGAGGACATTATCTCCTCAGAAAGCCCCAGAGGTGCCCATTCCGACACGTCTACACCCTCATCTGCCTCTTCAATCTCAGCCAGTGCCGCGAAAGACCCTTTGCCCAGCCCTTCATCGGCTTTGCTAGGTAGTTTCTCGTTTTTCTTCGTCTTTGCCGGCTTTTCCTTTTTCTCTTTCGTTTCTGGTTTTGGTGGCTTCATTTGCTGCTTTGGTGGAGGCAGAGGCTTTGCAGGTTCTTCGGATTTTACTTCCTCCACAGGTGCGGAAGGTGTGGCCTCGGTGCTGTCGTCAAAGCCGTTGAAGTCTTCGTCGTCGTTTTCGTCGCCGTCTTCGGCTGCGGGGGCAGCCGTAACCTTTTGATCACTCGTGTTAGCGTAACAATAGATACGGGGTTTCCGCTAGAGGGTCGACAACGTCACTCACAAACTTGACCAAGCCCTGATCTCGAATGACTTCGACACCCTCCACTTCCTCCAGTCCAAAGAAGCCTTCGGTGTCGTCAAACATCTCGGGGATGTCCACTGTCCGCCATGCTAGCGAGTCTGCCGCCACTACTCTCTTGGATTTCTTGGGTTTCGGGTGCGCTTTGCCATTGGCTTGAACCTTTCTGCGTTTCGGGGATGCGCTTTGCTTGGAATCAAGCTTTCGCTTCTGTTTGGTTGTATCGGCCGTCATATTGCACTTTGTCGCGCGTCAATGAGGTAATGCGAAAGAATGTGCAGACCGTCTTCGGTCGATCGACTTGAACTTGGATGAGGGGACAAACCGAGATCTGATATCCACTCTCATCGTAGGAAAATTTTGGCGGCGTGCAGCGGCACTAAGCCACCAGCAAATTATGGGATAAAGGCACAGACCGCATCTTAAATCAGCCCTACGCCACACTGACCACAGGGGGTGGGGTCTACAGTAATGACCTGGAAACGAGTCATCAGGGGCCTTGAAATTTCATGCCAAGCAATTCATCCCACCTAGTGAATTAGTCTGCATACCTGGTAGATTTCAAGATCCTCAAAACTACTAGCTCACGCTCTTCTATTTCTCAAATATTTTAATTGTGTCATTTTCTCAAACAAAAAAAAAAACAAAAAATGGGAAAATCATCCAAGGACAAGCGGGATGCCTATTACCGACTTGCCAAGGAGCAAGGCTGGAGGGCCAGAAGCGCATTCAAGCTCCTGCAGCTCGATGAGGGTATATATGTCTCCAGCTGCCACGCCACGCACTCCACCCTCAGAAACCTCATAAACATCAGGTCGACGCCTTCGAACCCACTAACATGCAAAATTAAACAGAATTTGACTTGTTTGCCAATGTCACTCGAGTAGTCGACTTGTGTGCTGCTCCAGGTAGCTGGTCACAAGTGCTCTCCAGAGTCCTAATCAAGGGCGAGAAATTCGGCAGGACAGCATGGCAGGACAATGAGGTCAAGTTTCGTCGGCAGATGCTCCACATATTTGATGGCCAAGATCAAGAGCCTACTACCGACGGTCAAGGGGATCCGTCAGTAACGGATGAGGAACTTAAGCCGCGAAAGGACGTCAAGATTGTGTCCATCGACCTTCAACCCATCAGCCCCCTGCCAGGTATCGTCACGTTGAGAGCAGACATCACACATCCTGCCACGGTACCATTGCTGCTCAAAGCGCTCGATCCAGGCTACGATCCAAAGACCATGACCCAACAGGCCTCGCACCCAGTGGACTTGGTTCTGAGCGACGGCGCACCCGACGTGACGGGGCTCCACGACCTGGACATATACGTGCAGTCGCAGCTCCTCTTTGCTGCCCTGAACCTTGCGCTTTGTGTCCTCAAGCCTGGCGGCAAGTTTGTCGCCAAGATCTTCCGGGGCCGCAATGTAGACCTGCTCTATGCACAGCTTAAGATCTTCTTCGAGAAGGTCATCGTGGCCAAGCCTCGGTCCTCCAGGGCAAGCAGTGTTGAGGCCTTCATAGTCTGCCTCAATTTTCAACCCCCTGCCGGCTTCAAGGCAAGCTTAGACGAGCCCTTGGGTGTGGGTTACCGCCTTCCTCAGATGGTGCAGTCCAGGGAGCATTCTGCGCCCATAATAGCGGAAACCCTGATGCAGGACTGGCATTCTGCTACGTGGAGCCAGTCTTCTGAGGCCAAGACACTTTCTGCTCCTGGCCAACAGAGCGAGATCGTCGAGGTTGAGCTGGAGGACCTGACGCCCGAAGAGCCCAAACAAGACGTACGTTGGATTGCCCCATTCATTGCATGCGGTGATCTTTCGTCATACGACTCGGACGCCTCGTATCAGTTGCCGGAAAATCACGTCTCGTTGGATCCGGTGCAGCCACCTACTGCTCCACCGTACAAGCGTGCACTTGAGATGAGAAAACTCGCCGGTGGTGCTTATGGAAAGACTGGGGTTAAAGCATAAGCCAACGATACAATATAATGTTTGACAGTGCATTCTCCCTTGAAAATCTCGGCAGCTCGTTAATTTCTCTCACTCTCTATACCTCTCCTCCACTCCTGCACTAAGCGATCAGTCATGTCCAGGTCTAATACTCGGTGCTACATCAATCTGCAAGAGGTGGCTTCTTAGACAGGCCCCCCCCCCCCTCGCCAGCATCTTTGTGTTCTGCGCAGGCTGCCAGTCTTTTGCATCCAGTGTACTCTTGTACATTTTCACTGCACCATCGTCCCGGCTCACGATCAGTAACCTCCTCAGGTGCGTGAGCTCGTTGAGGACCTCGTCTAGACACTCCATCATGAACCTCGCGAGCCCCTTTCTCTGGTGTTCCTCGACAACATAGACGTCAGTCAGGTAGCCAAAGGTTACATAATCTGTGATGACCCTAGACAGCCCAACCATGGTGAGCTCTTCGCCTGTACTTGGTGCCTCGGAAGCTTTGTAGAGCCCAAAGCAGAGACTGTTTCCCACCATGTCCTGCAGTGCATCCATGGGTAACTCGGTTGCCCACCTATTAATTCCCATAAAGTCAATTGCATTCCCTACTCATTTGGGTGGGGAAAGCGCCATAGAGCCCTCACCATAAAGCGTCTGAGGCCAATGCCTCGTTGAGACGATTGAGCTGAATATACTTGGGATTGGTAGAGCAGCGAAACATTTTATTTCCCACTTGCCTCTGCCAGTCTCTGGGCTCAAAGGTTAAAGGCATGTTTACCTCCACGATTGTGCTGCAGTTATAGTGACACCTCCAAGTTGATTTAGCAAATAAGCCCTCTATACGGACAATTAGCGAACATTGAATCGCCAACACGCTAAAAAAAAAATAGAGTATCTGTGAGGATGAACCCGACAGTAAGTCACAATCATCAATTGCTGGACATTGGTTGCAGTAAGGCATTGCTTTAGTATGACGTCAAGGATTAGATCAGCCGATGCCTAATGCATTTTGAACGTTCATTTGTTCGCTACATGGCAAAGCAGCAGAAAGATCTACCCCAAGCTGCTGTTGTCAGGCCTGCTTTCCCTCGTTTCTATCTTCAAAAGTACAAATTGTCGGACGAACATCATCCGGGGCAGCTTGCTCTGGTCAGCAGAAGCAAAGAACGTGGGGCAGTATTTTTGTCTGTGTACCTGGGCACCTACTTACTCCGAAAGCATAGAACTAGGGTGATACAGACACATGTATGCTGCTGAGATGACCCACCTACATTCTGCATCAGGAACGAGCCTCCCGCGGGCAGTTAGTTTCGTTTCGTAAAATCACTGCAGGTACTTACTCCGTTTGCAAGAGTTTCGTAACAGTGTTACAGCCATATGTGCCAGGTACCCTTTTGTGGGAACTAAAAGTTCATTCCATATACGAGGTACGGATGGAACAACGCTCGTGCGGTCAAGTACTTACAACTGCACTATGGCCAGGAGCAGCAGGCCTATCATCCCGTTATGCAACGATCTCTGGCAGCTCAATCCTCTTGAGGTACATTCGTGATGCACATGCGTATCAGAGTACATTTCTAGTTGTCGAGCAAGCCCATTATCGTCTTTGTCCGTATTAAGACCCTTTTCAGGGATATCGAGAATCAAGTGCATAGGTACAAAGAAGTTTCCGAATGTACAAGGAGGCAAGGCTTATCAATAAGTCCAAAAAAAAAAAAAAAAAAAAAAAAAAAAAAAAAAAAAAACTCGGAGCAAAAGAAGGAGCAAAACCACAGCCCCTGGCTCAACAATAAGTACGGCAAAGGTATCTAGCCAGACAAGACAATAACAGAAAAAAATCCACGACTCAGAACAGTAACAACATATGCGCTATACAACTCGAGAATTTCGCAGTCGATTGATCGGCGCAGACTGGCTCTTTAGAAAAAAAAAGACAACAGAGGCATCTCTGGCCGAGGCCCAGCGCAGGTAGCTGCGGCTCTTTATGCCTTGTCTTTGACAGCAGCTTTTCCCTTAAGCTTAGCTTCAACCTTGTTCACAGTGGCCTTTACCTAGACGTGAAGTTGCGAGGAAAAGGATTAGCAAGGCGTCCTAGCCATGTTGTATAGCTTCAACACGCAGCTGCTCTGTTACGTCAACCAGCTTCCTCGCCCATGGCCCACATCGTCAAGGACGGCAATCGATTCTTCTGAAGCCAAGATCTCCTGGGGATAGCTTACCTTGGCTGCGGCCGTTGGCTTCTTGGGCGCGGCTTTCTTCTTGGTCACTCCGGTGGACTTGGGGCCTGTTGCAGTCTTGACCTTTGCCTTTGCCTTTGCCACAGAGCCAGGGCCGGTGGTAGGTACCTTCTTCGTCCTGGCGGTCGTGGGCTTCTTGCGCGTGATAGTAGGGGCGGTGTCGATAGTTTGGAAGACGCGCGGCCTGGAATTTCCAGTCGCAGAGCGTGTGCCTTCGCGGACCATTGCTGCAGGTGTTTGCGTTCTGTTGGGCAGAGAGCCACAGGATGTTTGCGCTCGCTGAACTGCTCTTGTTGGTGACGCGTTGTGAGTTTCTAGATGGATGTTGAGGTTCGTGGTGGATAAATGAGCGTGGGTGACGCGGCGCACCACTTGTTATGTATGGGTCAGGAGACAAGAAAGGCAGGCAGGCAGGAGAGATTTGAGACACGCAGGCCTCTCTTTGCGCAAGTGATGCTGAAGATCTAGCAGGATCCAGAGATCACTCGCGACAAATAGACTGTCGGTTGAAAGGAGGCGTGCCACCGATTTGTGTGCAGAATGCAAGGTGCAAGGGCAATGATAGACGAGGAAAAACAATGAATCAGAAACAGGTTGAAGAAGAGGAATTTGGGAATATTCTCTGGCCAGGACCCGCGCAACGTCGCGCACGCGTCAACGGTCGAGGCGCATACCTCTTCTTCAGGTAGGTAAGGTACGGTTCTCACTGGGTAAACCTATGAAATCAATAGATTGGCAATCACTCACATTTCGCCGCACACGAGTGGAGCAGATTCTCCAAAACCTGAAATGAGATTTAATATAAAATCTGTCCAGAAACTAATTTAGAGGAAAGTGTCGACACCAAAGCGTTCTGGCCAAAACAAAGAAAAGGGTTTGGAGGATTTGCAACCGAGGAGAAATAAACAGAAACAGAGAACAGAAATGGAAGTCGGGGATGGGAAGGAAGGAGGGGGAAAGAAGATGGGTGAAGTCGGTTCGTCAAGTATGTCGTTCCCAGGCGCGCTGCGCTTTCTGGCGTCAGCAACAAAAATAACAACAATAATAACAACAACAAGCACCCAACTTAGCCGGTCAATCAATCTAGCAACACCAGGCGATTCTCCTTCTGGCCTCCATGGCCCCATGGCCCAATGTAGCCAACGGCTGGCACAAATCTGCCCTGGGTCGCTGCAACCACTGCCTTCCAGTTTTGTTGCGTGTGCCCAGAAGACCAGGGTTTGGTGATCGAGGTGTGGAGGGGGGGACTGCTTTGGTGCCATCTAGAACCGGCAGTGGAGGCCATCTAGCTCCAGCGCTCCAGCTCCCAGCTTTGATGGCATGTAGGTAGCATTTTGTCACCTCTGGGAGGCGTAGACGTTCCTGTTTCGCTTAACTCTCAAACTCTTGCATACAGTAAGGGATCCTGATCGGGCTATCGACCCAACCGGAAAAAAAAAAAAAAAGCAAGCAAAAGGAACAAGAGATTACTCATATTACAAGACTTGTTCACTGCAAAAACTGCGCTGTCATGATATTGGTTGACTACAACCAAAAACGCGTATGTTTGTTTGATAAAATGTGGGATAATGACGTCGCCGATAATAGGAGGTGGTGCATGTGATGAAGATAGCCGTAAAGGCGTGCTCGGAGAGTAATGCTGTTGACGCGATGCCTAGGTGAGCAAGCTGGGATTCCATTTTCCATTGCGGGTTGGACAGGTGTCGGTGGGGGTTTCTCCACCAAAATCCTGGAGAATAACTGGGATATTGCCCCAAACACAAACTTAAAGTTGATCAGGGGCTACACATCTGTTTTTCAACGGCCGTCCGAATAAGCAACTGCTGGGCTTCTCTCTGCGGATCTTGAGACTGACATTGAAATAAGGTTAGATATGGTGCGGAATCAGAGGCTCCAAGCCAATTGAAATCAACCTAGACATGTCTGCTGGTAGTTAGAATTGAATCACTAATCTGAGCTCAAAACCAACTATTTGTGCGATGAAAGTCAAGCAGAGACTTCAAGTTTCACCTTTTCGCCGCCAACCACCCTCTCTGAGACATTTCACAACCTTGATCCCTAAGTATCACCTGTAAAGCAAAGATGAAAGCTACAAAGCACTTAAATTGGCCAATTAGGATTTTAATGAAAATGAAAATAAGAAAAGAAAGGGAACAGGACACGCAAATAGACGGAAAGTAAACAAGAATATCATATATCCTACTCTGGTACGCTTGGGCATACTGTGAGATGGTCCGGTAATAAGCATAATGGTGGTTGTCGTCACTGCCCACGACACCTTAGCCGGTATTACTATATTAGTCTCTATAGTAAACGAAAGTGCGACATACCAAGTTCACTGCCATTCGTCTGTGGGCACAAAGTCTACCAACCTAAAATCAAATCCACACCAGCCACCTGCAGAATTAAATTGGTTGACATTGCTTCCGCATACATACGGTCGCAAGCGTCGCTGGCAGGCAGACGGCTAGTGTGGGCCAGCGGCTGTCAACCAACCAGCTTCGCAGGTGTCACAGTGAGTGGGGTCGCTGATTTGCTGCCTGGCCCCGTCCGCACGCACCACGCTAAAATGTAGGCGCAGGGGGGCAGTGCAGTGATCGTCTTGTCCATCCATGTCAGTCAATCTCGTCCGTTGAAACTACTTGGAGTTTCTTGTCGACTGGCGGGTCACCTCCAAAATTTGGTCGAGTCCTGGAGGGTCGCCGAAATCTTGTGCGCTCCTTCCACTTGTACAATCTTTTTCGGTATAGTGCGATTGAGCGTTAAACGTTACACAACCGCATGAGTAGCCCAGCCTGGGCGACTTTACCAAATCTCACTCCGTCATCTTCATATTCTGCCGGCGTTGCTGTCTGGGGCAGTAGCGCTCGACTACCTACTAATTTCTAATAATCCCACTTGTCAGGGGGGGGGGGGGGGGGCGACATCGCTCCCAGTCAGCTAGCTTCCAAATCTCTCTGCTCGAATTTTCCACAAAGCCAACAATCATCTGCTACTACAAACACTCTGACGATTTTTCTTCTGTACGAATCTGCACACAACAACGGCCAGACGAACAGGCTAACTCGTCCGATCCTACACCTGAGAGGCAACCACACGCCTACGGCGGCCATATCGATGGCGCGCCTCACTCGAACTCGATTGGCTTCGGAGGAGCGCAAGGGGTTTCTCGACTACTCGCCGCCCTCCCCCTCACATACATCCGGGTCCGGGTCCGGCATCGATGTCGAGAGCTTGGATGAGGTACTATACAAAAAGCCATACCCTCGCAGCAGGCGACGTGACGGCTTCGTATCCTGGGCTCGAGCACGGTTACGCAGGTTAAGGAGAAGCATAAAGAGGCATCCCCTACGGTCCTTGCTGATCTTCATCAAATACCTACTTCCGGCGATCTTGGCACTGTTGATACTTACACCAATCTTCGGTACCTCTTATCTACACCCACCCCCACACTACCTCGAGCTCAAGACGAGATGTCGAGGCAAAGCAGCCGAGCCTGGCTGCGCGAATTCGTTTGACGAGAAGGTTTTCATATCTGTCAGCCTCTACGATAAGGATGGACACCTATCTTCGGGGCCGTGGGGCCAGGCCGTCATTGAGCTCATCCACCTCATCGGCGCCAACAATGTCTTTCTTAGTATATACCAGAACGATAGCGGACCTGAGGGTGCAGCGGCACTGGAGAACTTCAAGAGGAGGGTGCCATGCCGTCATTCGATTGTCAACGACGTTCATGTCGACTTGGACGGGTTTCCCAACGTCACCATGCCTGACGGCAGTCAGCGCGTGAAGCGGTTAACATATCTATCAGAGATGCGCAACAGGGCGCTGAGGCCTCTGGACAGGTTCCAGGAGGGCGAGAACAATGGCGTCCAGCGTTTTGATAAGATTCTTTTCCTCAACGACGTGGCTTTCAGGCCCATTGATGCGGCACAACTGCTTTTCAGTACTAACGTCGGCGCTGATGGGCGCACGAGGTTTTTGTCAGCCTGCGCGCTCGACTATATGAACCCCCTTATCTTCTACGACCTCTACGCCCAACGCGATGCCGAGGGCTACTCCAACGGCCTACCGATCTTCCCCATCTTCAGCAACGAGGGCCAAGGGCTCTCGCGCGCAGCCATGGGGGTTCAGAGCGACGCCGTACCCGTCAAGTCATGCTGGGGTGGCATGGTGGCCATGCAGGCTCGCTACATCCAAAACATGGAGCGGGAGCTCCCAAGGCCGGACTTTCAAAACACCAACGCTCATGTCATCGACCCGGTGCACCCTCGTAACGTGTCGGCGCCCATCCGGTTTCGCTACGAGCCTGAGGTGTTCTTCGACGCTTGCGAGTGTTGCCTATTCCAAGCTGACGTGAGCCAGGTAGCGAGGCAGGCCGACGCAAAGGATGTCGAGACTTTTGTCAATCCCTACGTGCGTGTGGCCTACAGCTGGAAGGTCCTCGGCTGGCTTCCCATCGTGCAGCGCTGGGAGAGGCTGATATCGCTGCCGCAGCGCATCCTCAGTCTGATCCTTGGCCTGCCGACGCACAACCCACACCGAACCGTGGAGGAGGGCGACGGCTTTGTGGAGGAAGTCTGGGATACTCACAAGAACCGTTGGAGGCTCATGCAGCGCGTTGGTAGGAATGGCATGTTCTGTGGCGTCAGGGACATGCAGCTTGTCATGAAAGGCGATCGGGAAGGAGAAGTCAACTGGGTCAACACTGTTACTCCCCCAGGGCAGACACTGAACTTTCCCAGGTAACGACTATGCGGCGGGTGTTGCCGAGTTTGGGATTATTTGGTGGCCAGCACAAAGCTGCCGGCTAAGGAACACGTGTGGCCAAAACACTAGAATCGCACATATTCGTCACTATCGGCCCTATATATACCCCTTTGTGCAAAGGCCAATTATAATTGTACCGTCATATTACAGCGTCATAGTTATTTTCTGTCACAAAACTCGAGTCACGATATGTCCACCTTGTGTTTGGCTTGTTATCAGCCTTGGTGCCTTGAACCTACCTACTTACCTACTTGGCTGTTCAAGAAACATTAGGGTAGATCAGAGCAATCAACTGCGGCAAAGTGGGGGACAAAAACACAGTGACTCCAAATTAAGACGAAAAACACCAAAATAACCAGCTAACTCACCTTTTTAAGCTTCGCGCAATTCTTCACAGACAGTATTTAAGTCCAATCTGAAAACTGTATCATATTCAATACTCGCGAATTGCTCAGTCTATGAGTCTTGTCAACTTCGTTTTATTTTACTTGTCCCAGTTGTTTCCAGAACATCTTCGGAATCCCCTTGTCCCCCCGCCTTTTGTCCAGTTAACGAACGGCAGGCAGTCAATTGGATTCCGCACAGTAGTAATATGGAATATATACATGCCACTGCCACCGTTTGCACCAGCCATTGGGAATACCGTTATACAGTATATAATCCAAATCCCATTATCATATACACTTGGCAAATCCCTAACCACCAACACCAATCCATGAACGATCGATGGATGGAGACGTATGAAAGTTTTTGACATATTGGTTGTTGATCTTGTTAATCATCCCCACCTTTGAGATCATGAAGTCCATGATTAAGGGCATGATGCCACAGGAGTCCCCCGATTGTCATGGTCTGTAACCGGGCGACTTGCTGAGTATCGTTTTGTCCTTGTTGGTCTTGGTCCTGATCCTTGGGAGCCCTTGTCGTAGTCTTGTCCTCCAAACCGGAACTGGAATCCTTGTTGCCTCGGGGTATGACGATAATTGACAAGTGCAATTGAGTGAGGACGTTTGGATGACTGGTGTTGCCAATATAGTCTCTCCAGCGGGGAGATCCTTGGAGAATCAAGAGCAAACGCCATAATCTTGGCTAGATTGACAGCGTTGTCCGTACGCCAAAGTCCCCAAGCATTTTCGCGAACCTTAACGCAGACGCACCTCTTAGCGTCGGCTGCATGGTCCTGTTTCGGTTTGACAACCGCGATGTTCCCATATGTACAAGTGGCTCACGGTTTAGCCTCCCAACCGATGACTCCCATTTGGACCGGGGCAGAGTTGTGTACCACAGGTCAGCTCCTCCCCGCCATAGCTCAGATATCGTCCCGGCGGTGGGGCCTCTCGTGTGGTTTTCCACTCGCGATGGCGCTTCTCAGCGACCCGGTGGACAGCTCTCATTGCTGTTCGAATTAGGGCCGCCTCTAACAATCGTGTACATTTACTTAAAGCCTTGGTTTGGTAAGCGGCGCCCAGCTGGAACCGTTGACCAGGAAATAGTAAACCTGCAAGAAGTTTTTGCAGGGGAACCACCAACATGCTTACATCGCACGCGCAGTCCCCCCGTGGCACTGGCCAGCCGTGCCCACAAAGATAGGGAGAGGCTTCGGACGGCAGATCACCAGGCAAGAATGAACGACTATCAACGGGGTCGGCTCAAAGGCCCAGCCAGGAAGGAGGAACACCGGGTATCAGATAGGAAGGCCGCTCAAGCTCGTACTGTTAACGTTTGATGAGAATGTATTGATGAAGGGAGTTGTGAAGGTAGGCAGGTCGAGGGAAACATGGAAGGAAACAAATCAGCACGTATGAGCGGAGACAAGAGGGTAGTCAAGTAATAGAAAATGGTATGTAAACCCAATAAATATTGAATTGCAGATAAAAGTTTGTCCTAACACATAAACCGATGCCTAACGCCACGCTGTAAATAAAGTTGGTGCCTTGTGATATATATCCAAAACATTATGAACTACCTATATTCAGAAAAACAAAGTTAACAAAACTGCCAAACCACCCAGCCAGACAGTCGTCCGGCTAATTGCAGAAGACGCACCACCGTTCTTCTTGCCGTCCGAGTTATCCCCCTGAGAACCGCCACCAGGGGCCGAAGGCCCCACCAAAGCCATTGAGCCTTTTACTGGCCCTGCTGCTGTGTTCAGTTTGGTGCGATCGTCGTAGGGGAACGCATCACTATAGTTGTACGCAGGGCCTGGGAGGCTTTTCCACGTCTCCTTGATCGAGGGCAGGACTCCGTTGCCGGCAGAGCATGACGATGTCGTATCTGGTACAGGCCACCAGTTAGGAGTATAGAATTTTTGGCTTGCCGGTCCGGGGTAGGTTTGGTTGAAGAAGAAGCTGGATAGGGGTTTCGGCATAGCATTCTTGTAGCCTGTTTTATTGGCGACCAGTGACAAGATATTGCTCCCACAATCCCAGCGGCCAAGTGAAGGCAGCCCCCAGTTCGCAGAGACAGTCGAAATCGTGGAGTAGTGGTTGTAGAACATAGAGTCAGTTGTACCACGTAGCTTCTCATCGACCGCTCCGCCCATAAGAACAGTGAAAACTCGGTTCTGGATGGGGTAGACCTCGCTCTCATCGAAGCTGAGAATGATAAGAGTATTGTTCATTAGGTAGTCGTTTTTCAGCAGCGGCTCGAGGAAGGCTTTGGTCCAACGTCCCGCGAATCGATACCCAGAATCGTGCCCATCGCTAGTCATCTTTTGATGGTTGAGCAGCTGTTAGCATTGTTCACCGGGCTTGGTAGATGGGATTACTAACATTGGGCGTGATAAAGGACCACTGCGGCAATTGCTTCTTTTCTAAATCCTCCGTGAAGCTGGTAAAGTTCTTCACCTGAGATGCCCGGTCAGGGCTGTTGGCAATGTTGTCGAAGAGGATCAGGGGGTTGTGCTTGCGCATATATGCGTTGGCATAAGTCTTCTGGTTGGAAAAGTTGAAGCCCTGGAAACCAGCGTAAGGCATGTCCTCCTGATAAGTAGCCCAAGAAATCTTCTTGGTGTCGAGAAGATCAACTACAGTGCTGATGTTTTCGGGAAAGCGGTAGAAGTCGCCGGACTCCATTCCAAACGTGTCTCCTGAGATAACGGCAGCATAGTTGGGCTGACTGGGATGCGTGACTGCAAAGTAATTCTCAAGGAGGATACCCTGGCTAGCAATCCATTTGAAGTTTTCATCTCCAGCTGCTGCCTGCGCGGATAGAGTAAGGGTATGTGTCAGTGAGTAGTTAACTATTTTTATTTTTTTATTTTTTTATTTTTTTCTTCTTGCAGCTTTTGTTATCAAACAACATACCTGGAAGTTTGTGTTTTCGAGCCATATCTGAATTATCCTGTCAAAGGCAACTCCTTTAACATTGGATGTCGGCGAGGAAACCTTAGCGGTTGCCTGGGTAGCTATTATCTCCTTGAGTGAAGGTGAGATTTCCTTTTGTGCCGGCCTGCCTTTTTTGACGACGGGTGGTCCGGTAGTAGCAGTGGCCGGCGCCAATAAGCCGGCGAGAGCGATGACAGCAATAGATAACTTCATGGTAGCCGAGATTATATGGCAATATGTGGTAGTGTTAACTGGCTATGAATGCCGATATTCCAAGAAAACGAGCCGTTGAGTAAGGAATGCAAGGTGCGCTCTGTAAACACTCCCGGTTGGTTGATAAACTACCTTACTGTGAGAGGGAGGGTGAGCCGTGAACGGGCCGCTTTGTAAATGACCCTGGGTTGTAAATTTGTTTCGTCAAGAACAAAGGTGACTCTTCTCGCAAGATGTCTCTCAATTGGGGATTGAATTCGACGAGGCAACCGCGGGCTGGGTGATATCACGCTTCGAGAAAATCAACAAGGGAAGCAAATGTGATGAAAGTCAATGCAATAATGTCTGTGCATGGAAGCGGCAGTCGTCGTATACATGCAAACGGGCTAAGACGAGAACCAGTCGGCCTAGAATTGCTCGGCACCCGCCACTAGGATCTAGGTAGCCATTGACTGGGGCATAATCTTATCCTTATATTGTGTGTCTATGGGATACGACAAGCCAGGCACTCGATATGAAGGGTTTACGGCCCAGATCGGCTCAGCCTCTGCCGAACTGGCAGTTGTCCGGGGGGTGTCCATGCAAGCCACGGGAACGCAGGGAACTAAAATATCACGTAGGGTTGTGGGAGTGTGGACCCACCCGATCGACTAGCCTGGACCTTGAACGCCAACCACACCTGACCAGTGGCAGATTTGTGCCAGCAGGTTCGTCTGATTATTTGTACGCATCATGCCTTGAGTTTTTACTTGTTACAGCAGAACCTTGCTTCAGTTTATGGGCTGTTTCTAAGATATTTGCTGTATCTTCTCAACTGCATTGCAAAAGAATCATCGCAGCAAAGGGTTTTCTGTTCGACTGTGTTGGTAGTTGTAGTGGAGGTATGAATGTTTCTTTGATCAACGGAAAAACAAGTTCGAGCTTGGGACCAAGCCCGATTTGTTTAATTCCAGAAGGGAAGTGGGGCTAGCCGATGCGCTGCTGGGTAGTAAGCTTTGGGTGTGGGTACGTCTTAATTTAGCCCAAAAATCCTTACGTACAGGCTGAGCGCGCAGCAGCGCAGGCTGTGTGACTCGTTAAGAGGAGGGGGGCAGTTAACCGACAAACCGAAAATATCAACTCCCGATTTAAAAAACAGTGGTAAATAATGCATCTGGACTGGATCTTTTGAGCCTCTTGTCAATAAACTCAAAAAAAGTATCATTATCATGGGGCTAGTTGTCTGTATTGACAAGGAAGAAATTTAGATGAACTGAACTATACCAGAAACTTGGGTTGAGTTTCTGGCTGTTGAATCGGTGTACGGAAACAGCGAAACTGGTCGTTTTCTTTTTGAAATTCCCGAAGCCGCGCACTCCTCTCCTTCCATCCATCCAGTTCACATAACTCCAATTGGATAAATTTGGGTGGGCAGGGGTAGGGAACAACCCCTGCGCCCACTACCACTACCTGTCAACTGCCTAACTCGTACCTCCAGGGTCAGCTTGCGCCACGTAACGAACGACCAACGATTAACGACTCAAGCGGCTGTCGAGTGCAATGCAATGACCAATCTTTGACATTAGATATCTAATCATATTGTCGGTCATCAGTTTTAATTTGATCCATCATTTCCGTCCAAATCGCTTCATCAATCGGCACTGCGCTGCAGATCCAGATATGAGTCGTCATCGCATGCTGAGCAAATATTCAGTCGTCAGATAACCATCGTCATTATCGCACGGGATGCTTTCGCAACGCACAGTAGCCTTCATCGGCTTATTGGTCGCAGTCAACATTATCGTCCTGACATTTACACTTAATTCTGGACTGATACCCCGCCCCGCTTCCATTTTTGGCTTCGGCAGCAACCCGAAGACTTCATCGAACCTAGAGTCCAGTAGTCAATTGGATGGCATCCACTCACCGGGGTTGATCGGCCAGGACCCGGCAAAACTGGAAGAGTGGAGGTTGGATACGGATGAGTACATCCTCGACAGGAATTGGGACTTGACGACACCACCAACGATCCGTACGTACAATCTGGTCATCACCCGCGGCAAGGCCTGGCCGGATGGTGTTGTCCGCGACGTTCTGTTGGTCAACGGAAAGTTCCCTGGACCTCTGATAGAGGCGAACAGAGGGGACCGGATTTTGGTCAATGTCACCAACAAACTAGACTCGGAACCCACAGCTATTCACTGGCACGGTATCCAGCAAAAGGAAACCCCCTACTATGACGGTACGGTTGGTGTTTCCCAGTGCGGCATACCGCCAGGCCATTCACTCCTTTACAACTTCACCTTGGAAGGCCAGTTTGGTACTTTCTGGTGGCATGCTCACCACGAGGGTCAGGCTATGGACGGTGTTCTCGGGCCTCTCGTGATCCATGCCCCCGAAGAGGCACAAGCTCGAGATACTTACGACGAGGACAGGATAGTTGTCTTGCAAGACTGGTACCATGATCCCAGCGAAGTAAACCTTGCCAGATACATGGCTCCAGGTGTGGAAAATGACGAGCCGATTCCAGATAATGGTCTCGTCAATGGACGGAATTATTTTAATTGTTCGTCCTATGGCATCGAGTCAAACAGGACCTGCCACGACAACACTCGGCATACTATTCTCACACTAAAGAGAAACACAAAGACTCGTCTCCGCCTCATCAACGCCGGCGGGTTTGCCAGTTTTGAGTTCTCCATCGACAAGCACCTATTGAGTATTATCGAGGCCGACGGTATTCTGACTCGACCACACACTGTTAGACGTGTCCCTATTCATGTAGGCCAGCGATATAGCGTCGTGGTCGACACAAATCAGGGAATCGAATCCAACAACTACTGGATCAGGAGCAAAATGATAACTCACTGCTTCAGTGGCGAGGAAAATCCAGTTCTCGATGACACCACAAAATCAGTGCTTCACTACCAGGGTAACTATCAAGACATACTCCCAACGGTAGCATCAAAGAACTGGGAGGATGCCATGGCTGTCATGTGCGAGGATCCTGCAAAAGGAGTCCTAGTACCTCTGATCAGCCAACCGCCACCTCCTGCTACTAGGATCGTCGCTGTCGACTTCCACTTCAACATTGGAGCAAACCAAATGACGTTTGCCAAGATCAACGAGACGGTCACTTGGAGGCCCCTGAAAAATTCGACAACCCTCATTGAAGCTGTCGATGGCCTCCGTTCACCCAAGTCGAGCGGTTGGGCCAAGAATGGTCTCATAGACGTCTTCCCAGAAGACCAGTATGTTGTTGGGGTCAGCAACAGCAACACCACCGAGGTTGTTGACCTACTAGTGTACAGCCTTGACGACGGCAGCCACCCGTTTCACCTTCACGGACATGATTTCTGGATCATGGCTACTGGAGATAGTGGGTTCGACTGGAACAAGTATCACAATGAGATTATGTTTTCGACTGGAGAAAGTGTGGCTAATGCGACTAAGCGTGATACTCTCACGATCAGGCCATATGCGTGGGCGTTGATCCGCTTCGTGGCTGATAACCCTGGTCTATGGGCTTTCCACTGCCACATGGCTTGGCATATGGAGGCTGGGCTGATGATGCAATTTATGAGCGGAGCGGAGCAGCTTGAGAAATTACAAGTTCCTGATGGTGTCGCGAATATGTGTGCTGCTCCTCATCCTGGCTGAGAGCCAAAAATATTGGACGAAAGCTCAGATTTTATTTGGAATCAGTGTGGACTCACAAGCCGAGTATACCGTATCTGCTACGACAATTATCCGTGTTGTGGGACGGTAGCAGACGGCGAGATTCAGGATACACGCAAATCCCCCTTCAGAAGGGTGAACGGTCTTCATTCAGCTCTGCGCGAGAAAGCAGCCGAAATAGCAGCTCGGCTGCACAAGGGCTCAGATTGATCGCGCAATCAGGTCGCGGGCACACATTGACTGAAATTCAATTTTTGGGGTGTTAAATGGTCCGTTGAACCTCGCTCACACGTATATGTATGCAGCGGATGTAGGCAGGTATTTATCGGAGGATCCATAAACAAATCGGAAGGCCAACCCAGTTGTGGAAATAGGCCTTTTCGGCAAGAAGTGCTACGGCGCTTGTGGGGCCTGTGCTTTCGCACGGGCCTTGAAAAGATGATTCACCCATCCCCGGCACCACGCTCCCGTTGTCGGAACTGTTTGTTTGTGGACAGTCATGCACGCTTCACGTTAGCTTATAAGCAAAATCACCCTGTTAGAAATAAGAAAGATAAAGGGAAAGAATAACAAACATAATTCGAAGACTATAAATCAAGCTGCCGGCAGGATGATGAAAATACCATTTCGTCGTGGTATGGCCACAAACACGCTGGCAACGCTACGAAACGCACGCAAGGTTGTTTGCATTGGTCGCAACTACGCAGACCACATCACTGAGTTGAACAGCGCCAAGCCCAAACAGCCATTCTTCTTTCTCAAGCCGCCATCATCCATTGTGGCTCCTGGGGCAGGCCCTGTGATCCGACCCAAAGGTGTCGATCTTCACTATGAGGTAGAACTGGCTCTCATCATTGGCAAGGAAGTCAAGAACTTGAGGCCGGACGACACCCAGGGTGCTCTGGATGCCATTGAAAGTCAGTTTTTTTAATCACTATTTAGAGACATCCTACACTGAATGCCGAAAAACAACCAATTGCCCTCAGAAAGACTAACACTAACCAACCAAAACCACCAACAACATCAAGGCTATGCCCTTAGTATCGACATGACAGCTCGCAACGTCCAGAATGAGGCCAAGAAGAAGGGCCTTCCTTGGGACATCGCCAAGGGCTTCGACACATTCTTGCCCGTCAGCAACATCATCCCCAAGTCGGCCATCCCGGACCCTCACAATGTTGAGCTGTACCTCAGCGTCAACGGCGAGATCCGCCAGCAGGACTCCACCAACCTGCTCCTGTTCCAGATCCCCCGTGTCCTGAGCGACATTTCGAGCGTCATGGCCCTCGAGAAGGGCGATATCGTGCTTACCGGTACCCCCAAGGGCGTCGGGCCCGTTGTGCCTGGTGATGTCATGCGCGCCGGCATCCGTGTCGACGGCAAGGAGATTGAGGAGGCTCGCATTGAGGTTCCAGTGGAGGAGTCTACCAGCGACTATGTGTACAAGGAAACTTGAGTGTCGTCGCTGTCACTCCCGTCAGGAATAGAAAACTAATCCTGTATAAACATGTATATAATACATATAAGTTGCTCGCTATATACAAGATATAAAGCGGTGAAGATTCTAGTTCTGAAAAACAAAAAAAAAAAAAATTGCCGCAACTTCAACAGAAGGCGATGGATGCTAAGCTCAAAACCGAATCTACAACAATCGAGTCACGCTTTGTTAGGGTCGGCAATTGACCCAGGCTTCGGGCACCAGTCGACCAACTCTCCACACTTTTCACACTTGCGGAGAGAGTCGTCGGTCTTGAACGCCTCGACCTCAGCCTTGATCTGGGTCCCGAGATCGGTGCAATGAAACGACGCCTCATGTACGACCTGACTGGGAGTGCAATTCGGGTTCTGGCAGTACCACCGCATGCGATCGATGGTACCCTCGGGTCGACGCTGCTCGAGCACGACCCCAACGGTGTCGGCAAACCTCACTGGGTTGTGCGGCGTGTTCGCCGGCAGTAGGAACATGTCGCCCTCGCGGATGATGATGTCCCTGAAGACGCCGTCGTCGACCACCTTGAGCATTATTGCGCCCTTGTACTGGTAGAACCACTCAGGGGTCTGGTTGATGTGATAGTCGGTGCGGGCGTTGGGGCCACCAACGATCTAGGAAAGGTCGTTTGTAAGTTTATGGCGGTACGGCAACGGGTCAGTCTCGTACCAGGGCCAGCGCACCATGACTGTAAAATCATCGTTATACACGCAGTAGTTGTTGATTGGAGGCTTGAGAAGATGCGAATTTTCCTCTAGCCTGGGTCGTACAGGATGCGAGAAGGATTGCCGTTGTGCATTAGCTCTTGTCTCTAAGCGATCGTGGACGCATAGCTAAATATAGAGAGGACAAGACCCAGCGCCACGTTATTCACATGGGCATCGTCGGCAAACACATGCAGTTGAAGATGAACTAGGTGACTCACCATTTAGGCAAATTTACAGGCGGGCCCAGCATGTTGAAAAAGAATTGAAAAAAATAATAATTTAAAAAAGACAGTTCAAGTCAATTGAGAATTGACAGTTGGCAACAGCCACAAGAGTCTTTGGTCGTTTGTGATCTTGCTCCGGTTGCTCCGGTGTGCAAGTCAGTCATTCAAGTAAGGTTTGTTCAATTTTTGGATATGGCGGGTTCAAGTACTGAGCAGAATGGGTTAGCAAACGAATGAGCTGGTTTACCGCAACGGTAGACAAGGTTGAGGGGGTGCCGC
The DNA here is from genome assembly GCA_003709005.1 of Magnaporthales sp. P1609. Lineage (NCBI taxonomy): Eukaryota > Fungi > Ascomycota > Sordariomycetes > Magnaporthales > Magnaporthales sp. P1609. The sequence continues at coordinate 1,736,602 of PELF01000007.1, read as the reverse complement.
ATGGGATGAATTGAATTATTTGCGCAAATACAGCCATAACTACGTAATAGGTTCTGTACTAAGACTAAGGCGAATAGAGTACCGCAGATGAAAGAAGCTAAGCCAGTCATCTGGTCTCCTTATGACGACCAAAAACCCAGAATACTGAAGCTCTGAACCCCACATCATTTTGAGAGGTGTTCTCCAGCTGGAAAGATTCGGTATAGATTTGATTCCATCGGTTTGTCTTATGGCTCAGACTTGACTTCCACTGTATGTATATGTATACTCTCCATAGTAGCATCGGATTCTTCTCATGGCCATTAATAGCGAATGAGTAGACCTGTGTTGGTCTGAGTAGATGTATGTTGGAATTTCAACACCGTCTGACGCGCCAGGTGCTAATCGGACCAAGAGTGGAGTGCTGACCCCTGTAACGTGGCGTGTCGATGAAAACCCGCTCATAGTAAACATCCCCAATCACTCCCTGTCTCTCCAGTAGCTGAGACAGATTTCAAGGGGAGGGGGGTTAGACCCTTCGCGTTTCTTTACAGTATATGAGGAAAAGCACCCACCTTGCTATCCTTCGACGTAAGCTGTACAGGCCCAGAACCAATTCTGTATTCTATTCTCTCGGCAACGTCTTGCACCTACCTTTATCTCACCTTTTCTTTCTGGTTTTAGCAAGCAATTCTCCTCTTCAGTGAGTGACTGACTACTGCATGCGACGACCACTTTAACGAATTCCAGAGGCCTAACGCACGTCACAACCTTGACCCTTGCAGACGCGCTCCCACTTGCTAGCCATCTCGATAGCCGTTAAGGTCAAACCGAACGCCTGGGGCATCACCACGACCAAGTATCGCTACCAAGACAATTCATCTTCACACATACACACACAATGGACCCTCACGCCCACCACAACATGGACCACAGTGGAATGGACCATGGTGGCATGGACCACGGCGGCCATGGCGGGCACGGCGGTGGCGGTATGGACATGGACAAGTGCAGCATGAACGTAAGACTGTTTTGTTTCCTCTGTTTTGAGCCACATACAACCCCGCAGAAGGCGTTGATAATAGTTGTCCAGGAGCCGAGCTGTTTCTTGCTGACATGCCTTTCGCTGCTTAGATGCTATTCACATGGAGCACCAAGAACCTGTGCATCGTCTTTGAACAATGGCACATCCGCTCGACAGCCGGCCTGATATTCTCCCTCCTCGCCGTCGTTGCCATCGGCGCCGGCTACGAAGCCCTGCGCGAATCGATCCGTCGCTACGAACACTACCTCAACAAGAAGAACGAAGCTGTTCCTCGTAAGTTATAGAAGCCCACACCCTTTTTGTATTGTCACCTATAAATCCCATCCTACATTCCAACCCAGTCGAGGAGCAGAAAGTCGGGCGTCATGCAGCTTTTATACCATGTTGTCGCAACCCCTGCTAAGATCCGACGAGCCGAGGCGGACGACAATGTTAACGAGACCACCCCGTTCCTCCTCCCAGGCCAGAGCCGTCCCAAGGTCACGCGCGAGGCTCACTTTGTCAAGGCCGTGCTCTATGGAATTCAGAATTTTTACGCCTTTATGATCATGTAAGTTTTGTTTCCTCCCTGCTTTGGATTTTTTTTTTTCTTTTTTTTTTTCCACTGGAAATATAAAGTCTCTGGACTAACTAAGGGAAACTCGCAAAATCCAGGCTTATCTTTATGACTTATAACGGTTGGGTCATGGTTGCCGTGTCGTTTGGTGCTTTCCTCGGATATCTGCTGTTTGGTGGCTCTACTCCTGCGACGAAAGAGACGGCTTGTCATTAAACAAGTGTCTAATGTGGATGCCAAGAGCACCAGTTCGCGAGAAAGGAATACCTCTCGATGATGTATCTTTTTTGGCCATCTAGCCGACTAGGATGGCGCAGCGCTTGGAGGATGTAAGGAATATCAAACACAAATATTAGGTTGATCAGTTGTCAGTTGGCGTCAATGAGATCAATTGTCCGTAGCCTGGTTCACCCAAAGTGTTGATCATCGGAATTTCTAAGGCGAGCAGGGTCCAAAAACCATGAACAACTACCGATGATGGCCCAGGAAGGAGATGTTTGAAACCTATTCTCTGCGTAAGTATGCCATGAGTAACACAATACATCTTCCAACGGACCCCTTTTTGTGGAAACTATGGCAGTTTGTCAAGCGCGCTTATATTGAAGTGATGTGCAAAGAAGGTTATCCCATATCAGACCGCCCGGTACATCTATCCTGATATAGCATCTAGATATGAGTCTAGCACCGAAATCTACCCAAATCTCAAACTCACAACTTGGTCTCAAGCATTTGGCTCTCCAGGTCGCTGATCATCTTATCGTCGCCAAACTCCTCGTTGTGCTCAAACTCTGGCTCCTCGCCGTACGCGACACGGGCCGCGTCCACCAGGATCCTCCCGGTCATGCCCCAGACCTTGAACCTGGTCTCTGGAACCGATTCCTCCTCAGGCTCCGCCAGCGCGGCCTGGCCTCCCTCACGCTCCTTGGGCCTCGTAACGCGCTGCCGGTCGATGGGTACGTAAAAGTAGTGCAGCCGCCACCTGTAGTCGTTGTAATCGGTCCAGCGGCCTTCGTACCACTGCCCCGGCGCTCCCGCGGCGTCCTCATCCTCGGCCAGCAGGAAGTTGTGGAATGGCGCGCTAAACACCGCCGCCACCTCCTTGGCGTCGAGCCTTGGAATCAGCGTCTCGTCCACGCTCGGCAGCTCGGACCCGTCAACCTTGGACGGGTCCGGGTGCAGGAAGGCGACGCAGGGCCTGACCACCAGGCCTGTCCTGGCCAGACTGTGCGGCAGGTAACAGAGGTTCTCTATTACGAACGGCGCGGGGATCTTGCTGTCGTCCATCGGTAGGCCGATTTCTTCCCAGGCCTCGCGACGGGCTATTTGGTCTGGGTCAAAGACCGAGTAGAGTCAGTACATGGTCAACATTAGAGCAGACCAGGCTCTGTGAGCTACTCTGTTATCAGGGACCCATTCGCAGCTGCATCGACAGAGATGGTCAAACGCACATGGTGACTCATCGACAGAATCCGCCTTTCCTCCCGGAAATGCAGCCTGGCCTGTTTGTCGAACCGAAGCAATCAGTATCAAAACCATATAAAGCGTCCCAGGGCCCACATGCACGGTTCCCTTTATCACATGTCATATAGGCGCGTCCAGACCTGAAAAGTTACGAAGAGTAGCCGAACGCATGGTGATGACCACCCTCAAGTCTCCGGCGCGGTCCGCATAGAGGAGTACAAGGACGGCCGCTCGCCGGGTCGCCGGGAGCCTGTCCCACAATGGGAATGGTGGCGGTTGGTGTGCCCGTAGGCGGGCTATGGCGGCCTTGGATTTGGTGAGCACCCTGTTCATGTTGTGTTTTCTTTTTCTTTTCTCTTTTTTTTTTTTGTGTGGTTTTTCTCGGTTTTGCGACCTCTTTTGCCTGCCTATCTGCCCCTCACTGAATCATCCACCGAAGGGTTTATGCGAGTGCAAGACAGAAAAACAGGACGGAGGCCTAAATTACTGGTGTGAACGGTTCAGGTAGCTTGTACTGACCAGAGATCTCTTGTTCAACTGGCCCATTGTAGACGCATCCCAGTAATATGAGCCCTCGTCCTCGACTATCTGCAAGTCCGAAACTGCCGAAGTCGATGAGATGATCTCGTTGGTGGCTTCAATGACGGAGTTGAGCTCGCCGTTCGTGAATTTGGTCTCACCGGGGCCAGTGTCGAGCTCGTTGTCAGGAATATGTGTCGTCATCTTTCCAAACAAAAGAGCTTTGATTCCTACCTCAGGACCTATTCAATTATTATGGATTGGACTGAGAGCCTCGGCAACATTTGGCGTCTATGCTGCGTCACAGTTGAGACTAGGAGGTACAGATAGTGGGGTAAAATCCTCGGCCGAGTCGCTCATACTACTTGTTACAAACCTGAGTGGCCAAAGTGCAGTACTGGCTCGTATATCGCAGTTTTGAATAGACCGGACAGTTTAGACAGGCAAAGCTATTCATATCGCTGACATTGCATGGCCGTAGTGGCACCCACCTAATCGCCTTGAGCGAGTTTACGAAAATTCTGGTCGTAGCAATCTCGCAGTCCACGTCGGCTACAACCTATCATCGCCATGAATTCCTACATTGTTCCAGCACATGGCAGTCGCGGTAGGCATTCGAAAACATCAGTATCGCGTGACGATCAAATGCACCTAGGCATGGTGTAAAACTCGAGTTCGTTTTTGTATTCCGCCGTCCTAAGCAAGCCCTCAAACGCCTAATGAACAACCACCGTCATCCTTTTTTTCTCCGGTATGACAGTCATGCCCCCCATGTGGAAATAATCCGAAATGCATCTCTGGCATCTCCAGCCCGTTGAACGTCGAGTCCGTAGAATCGTCATGGCAGAGGGGGCGGCCCGGGAATATATCGTGCTCGGTTCTCGTGTCGTGACTGCGTGAGGTGACGGAGGCGCCTGCGTTAGCGGCCATGTCGTCGGTGGTACTGATCGTCTCGCACAGGACAAGATGAAGCGTGCGCAAGCCCACATACCCAAAGCCCAAAAATGCTCACAAATTCGAAGAAAGACATGCTTAGAAAACAAGCGCGGCGCCCTTGGTCTTCTTGTCACCACTGCAGAGTAAAAAATATTCCAGTCAGCAATTGTGTCCAAGACAAAAAAAAAAAAAAAAAAAGAGCCCCTTCCGTCCCGCACATAAATCCACTAATAATGCCTCCCGGGAAGGAATGAAAACTGACCCAAGCTCAAAGTGCTTGCATCGCTTGATCGGCAGCTGGCACTTGGTCTTGCAAGCGGTGCACTCCAGTCTCAACACAATCTTCTTGGTGGTCTTTGCCTTCTTGTGGAAGACGGGCTTGGTCTGACCACCGTATCCGGACTGCTTCCTGTCGTAACGGCGCTTTCCCTGTGCAAAGGAAGAGGCCTTGCCAGCCTTGTACTGGGTCACACGGTGCTGGGTGTGCTTCTTGCACTCCTTTCCGGCGCAGTACGTCCGGCGCGTCTTCGGGATGTTGACCATTTTGTATGTGAACGTCGACGGTGCTGGGCGTAGATGTTCGGGTGATTTGGGCGTTGGTTTGATGAGGGGAGTCAAGATCGCGAGGTGCTACTGATTTTCGATAGGTGCTGCACAGAATCCCAATCTGTGGGCGGCCACCGGGATTCCGACTTTTGGTCACGTGGATAGTGGGGGGGGTGGGTGGGGCCAAACCTCAGCCAACAAGATTAGTAGTACGTACTTGTCAATGACAACCCAGCAACTTTACCTTGTTCGCTCAAGACATACTGTTGCGGATTCCTGCAAAAAACAAGTACTCTGATCAAGCTTCACTGTTTGTGATTCACACGGCCAATCCATACTCACACAATGTAATATCGATAGGGTATTCATTCCAAAGATTCAAATCAAAGGCGACAAGGTTCGTTGTTCAACATTGTAATGTGGTTCGAAAAAATGTGGGTATATGCCCAGGTACATGAACGAAGAGATTGAGGAAGCCTCTGGTCCAAGTGAAACGAAGCTAGACAAAAGAGATTTGGAAAGTACTTGTCCATTGAAATATTTGCATCCCAACATTCTCTTAATTACCATTTCTGCTTGTCTCCCAACTTTGCACCAATCATCTCCCCTTCCGGAATCACTCTGATCTTGCTCTTGAGACTCTCACGCTTGCGGTCCGACTTGCTACTCATCATGCTCTTGGCTTGGGCCATCAGCCCCTGAAAGTGTTCACCGGTTTTCTGCAGCATCCCGGGAGGCATGGGCGTGTCCGGTCCGTCAACCTTGCGTGATCGGTTGGCCACGATGACACGATCTTGGGCTGACATGCTGCTGACTGTCGGCGGCACCGCCAACGAATACGTCGACGAGGCGGCAGACACAGATCCAGCTCCACCCACCGCAGGAGACAGTCGAGAATAGCCTTGGCTCGGTGTTGCGGTTCGGGTTATTTCCACGATGCCTCCCGAGTTTCGTTTGAACATCTTGGCCAAGGTTGACGACGGCGCTCGGCTACTCTCGTCATCGGTATCCGGATCGAAGACGCTCTGGTTCGATGCCGCAGACTCTGTCTTGCGAGTGTTGATCTTTGTTGCAGCCAAAGCAGGCGATGGCTCATCGCTAGTGCGGAGCTCAGTCGGCGGGCCATCGCGAGTCTTTGACTGGTACACGCGATTCAGGAAGGACGATGAGGAGCCATCATGTTTCTTGCTTTGGTCCTTCTTTTTATGCTGACGTGAAGAGGTGGACATCTTGAGCAAGTTGCCTGTAATTTGGGTGCCCGTCGTCGGATGACCGTGCTTACCTTTCCCCTCAAGCTTATCTTGCGACTCCTGCGTGCTCCTCGCGATTTGCGTGGCGGTGGCGTGGTAAAGGTCCATCTCCAGATTACTATCGTGCCGCTGCCGGGGCGAGGTAGCATTGGCGTGCGCCCGACTCGAACGACGTCGGGCGGACCTGTACGATTCGACCGGGCTCTGCTGATGATTTACCTGCCTGCTGTCCGACTTTTGAACGTTGAGCGCCATTGGTACTGCGCTGGGAGACTGAGGCATCCAAGTAGAGTATCTCAAAGATTCCTCTTGACTGGCCGGTCTCTTGGCCTCTCTGGACCTATCTTCATATCGCCATGGATTTGTGTAGGTCATGTCTGCATCCGGCTCCGATATGGTGGTCTCGAGGTCTTGGCTATACATGCTCGCATTGGAGCTGATGGGCGACACTGGCGAAACTTCATCCAGGCTCGAGGCTCCACGGGCATGCCAAGTTGAGGCAGCAGTGTCAAGACCCGTCATCTGGCTGATTTTGTTGGCTGAGTTATGCCCAGTTGGCGACTTGATGGATGCGCTGGTGATTGGCTTGCTGCCATGTCCGGCTATCTGGAGGATCTTGGAAATGGCGCTTTTGGGCTGAGGCGAGAGGATCTCGTCTGGTGGAATGCACGGGAACGTAGTGCCAAGCTTGGGGAGCACATAAGGATCTTCGTACTGAGTTGGCTGACGATTGAAAGCATGTGTCTGCAAGGGCAGGGCATGGTGATGATGGTCATGATTTTGGTCCTGGTAGCCTCGGTGACTGCCTTGACTGTAGGAGCTTTGATAGCTGCCCTGGCTGAAGCGACTGCCGTATAGAGGACTCGGCTGTGGGCCGAGATGGCCATCTTCAGAATAGTTGGTGCGACGAACCATCTGCTGATGTTTGTCACGGTAATTTGGCGAGGCGTCTAGTATGACCGAGATACTGTCTCGGCCATCATTATCGGAATTGAAACGACGATCATCATAATCGATGCTTCGCCTTGGTGTTCTGAAGGCGTTGCTCAACTCAGACCTCATCGATGAGGCTACTGAGCGCCTGGCGGGTGCCGGTGGCAATGGCTTGGACCCGTAAGTATGGAGGTGCTGGAGAGGCGGCGAGTCGTAACCACCAGAGACCAGCTTACCTCTTAGAGAGTTGTTACTGGTGAAATCACCAAGCAGAAAGTCCTCATTGCTGTCCACTTGGGACCATGTTGAAGTTCTGGTGTCCATCTTGGAGTCCCGGTACAATCCAAGCCTTGTGCTGTTGCTGGTCAAGGGACACAGTTGTCACTCCAGAACTGGCAGGCCAACCTTATGAAAGACATGCCAGATATGTAGGACAGCGTCAGCTTCAGGTTCGAGTATGGGAAGGACAAAGGATGCCCAAAATCGTCGGTCACGCTGCTCGCCTGCTTTCGGATGTGTGGCGTATCCGATGCTAATTACTCTTTGGGTATCTTTATTGATCTGGTGAAAAAGGGCCGGCAACACCGGTTGGGTCTGTACAAAGAAATATTGCTTCCAATTTCTCTTGTAGAGCTGAACCATTTATTGTCGATACATACAGAAAGGAACATGTCGTTTTTTTCTTGTCATTGACGAGACCAGCCAAGTCCCATCGCCCTTGCTTTGCCATGGCCCCATCTCTTTATTTCAATGCTTAAATACTAGTGGGTGAGACAAGCGGACGAAGGCGGACGCAGATGAATTTGTGCACCGGATCCGAAGAGTAGTGTTGTGACATTGAAGCTCACATTCCAGTCCCGAGAGAGATAGTTGCCCTTTGCAGACAAATGATTTTCTACCCACCCTAACCCTGCATTGTTTTGCTTATCATCAACCACCTACCCTGTATCAAGGAACCTGATCTTGAAAGATGCCCGCTTTCTACTGACGCGCCACTCATCCTCACGCGCCCAGTTGATTGATTTGCCCATCGTCGCAAGTCAATTCCAATTCATAGACTATACTATTTCGCGTCGGCTGCTCTTGAGACACAGGCGACTCAGTTGGCTTGCTTTTTTTTTCTTTTCTTCGCCTTCTCTCTCTCTCTCTCTCTCTCAACGTGCGACGGATTCCCTCAATCAACGGTGCCCATAGTCAACGATGACCGACACAGCTGCAGGTGCCACTGGTGCATCGAACGACCCGCCTGCAACCATTCCATACTATGAGAAATCCAAACAGCACCTTAAGGAGCTACTACAGAAGAAGCGGATGCTAGAGAAGCAGTTGGTATGATATGATTGCATATTCCGCTTTCCAGGGGGCGTGCTAACAAGTTCATCCCCAGGCTGCTCGAGAAGACGCTATCTACCAGCGTGAAACCGAATACCTGGACAACACCCCACAAGGAAACATCATCACCGGCTTCGATAACTATACAAAAGGCATCACGGGTGCGGCCGCACAAAGACGAAAGACGGGTCTGACAGAGACGAACCGTGTCTTTTCGAGGAGCTCCGTCAGCTACAATCCTAATCACCCGGTGGGTTGCCATTACCAGCTGAGGGGGCTTTAGCATACACGAGCCTCTCATTCACGATGGAAGGGAAACGCAAATGTTATCATATACTGATTTTAATCTATTTGATGTGCAGGAAGCACAAACGCCCGGCTCGATAAACTCGAACCCAGCGTCACATGCGCCGACTCCCTCGGCATCCTCGGTCAAGGACATGGCCTCGAACCAACCGACTCCGACATCTGCCACTGCCTCTAAATCGGCTACAAGCAAGAGCAAGAAAAAGACTAGTGCTTCTGCCGCTGCGTCTGCCGCTGCAGGACATGAAGAGAGTGAGACGGATGGGAAGGAACCCAAAAAGGTCAGGACTCACTTCGGCGCGGTGAAGAAGTCATGAATGTCTTGTTGTTTATCATCAAAGATTTCTGGTTCTGGGGAAGGGTCGGCACTTGTTTATAGTAGGACGGCCTTTTGCTTTGTTTCTCTATTGTGTTTATGGTCTGGATAAATAGCGAGGCGTTGGGATACCCCGAAGGAATTTTACACGGACCGAGGACCATCTGTTGCACTGTTGCGGTGCGGGAAATGGTTTCAACATATCACCTTTGAATACAGAATAACTCGGTATATCATGGATTTAAAAATCACGCATCATGAGAAGTAGGTTTTTATGTGGCCAACTGCAGCCAACGATGAAACAAACAATGAATACCGCAAGCGCCGGGCCGATGCACACACAAGCAATGCTCATTCCAAACAGGGAGCTTCTGTCTAGGTAAGCCTCCATTGCTTTAGTGCGGGGTGGTGCGAGCCAGGGTCTCCCCGTGCACAATGTGATAGCATTACTTGAAAAGGGCCAGTTTAATAAAGCAGCCTCCGCAGCACCTCACATGTACAGTACGGTACTTTCTCCATAACCCGAGTTAGTTACCCCAACAGTTCCCCATAGGCTTGGTGGAAGCTTGAAACTTTAATCCAGTCGTCATCTCATCATTGGAAGGGCACCGCATTCCCCTCTCAACGGAACAGACCAGACGGAACCCCAACTCTAGCCTAGACCAGACTAGAGCCCAGTATTTGATGTCACTACTCCGCCGCCTCAGCTGTAGCTTATTCCAGAGCTGTGCCAATTGCTATCCAGCTACCGCCGTTTATCGTAATAACCTGGCTGTAACGGCTCGCCTCAACCAATTGGCTCACATAGGATTATATTCCTTTTCCTCTAGGGCAAACCCTCAAAACCCTCAAAGAGCAGCCCCCGACATTCGCAACGCTACAGACACCATGACTGTCGTGGCCACAAAATTCACACCGGAGGTGCTCCTCTCGGCCCCCCGAAGATCCGTCGGGTCGCCTAATTTCAAAGGAGAGAAAGTTCTGTTCACGGTAAGTCTGGCATCTGCGATGTGTTTTATACAGCTGGCTGAATATTAGCCGGTTGCATGTATTAGCCATGAAGACTCTGTGTCGCTGATTTACATATCGCCCAGGTTTCTACGTATTCATTCAGTGACCACCGCAAGACTTCAAGTATCCGAGTCCTGGATGTCAAGTCGGGGCAGTCAACCGTCTTGTTTGAGGATTCCACCTTCAGCGAGCCCACATGGGTGAGCGAGCATGAGTTCATCTTTATCAAAAGCGGTGACAATGGTACCTCCACCTTGATGCTCAGCAGCGTCAAACACCCAGGCAAGAGGCCCAAGGAGATCTTCGCCACCAGAGGCAGTATCTCCAACCTTAAGGTGAAGCCGCTCTCGAAATCCTCCGTCTTGTTGGCTTGCGCCGCCCTGGCAACCCCCGACGGCAAGATGTACAACCCGGAAAAGGATGACGCCAAGGTGCACCACACCGGAAAGGTCTACACGGACCTTTTTGTGCGCCACTGGGACTCTTGGATCACCAAAAACAAGAATGCCATCTGGTTTGGGAGGCTAAAGTGGGGTTCCCACTCTTCCGCTGAGGCTTCCGGTGACTCCTTGACCCTGGAGGGCTCAGGTTTGACGAACATCCTGGCAGGGACCGGATTGGAAAGTCCCGTGCCGCCCTTTGGCGGAAGTGGTGATTTTGATCTCTCACCTCATGGTATTGCCTTTGTCGCCCGTGATCTGGACGTAAACCCGGCAACGCACACCAAGTCCAGCGTCTACTTTGTCCCCATCGACTTCAACGCCGTCGAATGCCCCAAGCTCTCCTCCGCACCCAAGGCCATCCCAACACCTGGCTTGGAAGGCTATAGTGCCGGGCCTGCTTTTGGCCCAGATGGCAAGTCACTCGCATTCACCCGCATGCGGCACATTCAATACGAGAGCGATAAGCCACGCCTCATGCTAGCCAAGGATGTTGTTGGCGACACGGGTGCCGATGCCTACGAGTACTTTTCCACGGAGAATGGGGAGGGTGGCTGGGACTTGCGTCCAGAAGGTCCTGTCTGGAGTGCCGATGGCAAGGAGCTCTACGTGGTTGCCGAGGACGCCGGCTACGGCAAGCTCTTCAAGCTGCCGTCCGACCCGGAGAAAACCAAAATGCAGAAGCTGGGCGGCGACGGTACCCCCGAGGCTCTCACCTCTACAGGCACCGTGAGCGACGTGAGGGTGCTGAAAAACGAAGACGGCACTAGTCGACTCTTTCTCAGCTCCAGCTCGATGGTTGACAGCTCCTACTTCAGCATCCTGGATCCGTCCACCGCCAAATCGGAGCTTGTTTCGTCCCTATCCAAGAACGGCAAGGTGTTCGGCCTCTCCCGTTCCCAGCTTGATGAGATCTGGTTCAAGGGCGCAGGTGACTACCAATGTCATGCGCAGGTGGTGCGTCCGCCCGATTTTGACAGCAACAAGAGCTACCCGCTTGCTTTCCTGATCCATGGCGGTCCGCAGGGAGCGTGGAACGATAGTTGGAGCACCAGATGGTCCCCGGCCATCTTTGCAAGCCAAGGCTACGTGGTTGTGGCGCCGAACCCAACGGGGTCGACCGGCTACGGAATGGCCCTGCAGGACGGTATCCAGAACGAATGGGGAGGACGTCCGTATAACGACCTGGTCAACTGCTTTGAGCACATAGCCGACAACATGCCATACGTCGACATGAACCGCGCCGTAGCTCTGGGAGCCTCGTATGGAGGCTTCATGATTAGTAAGTCATTGGTTTTTCGTTTTACCATGTCCAATTTACAGCTTATTCATGAGCTGACACGGCCGCACCACAATCACTAGATTGGATTCAGGGGCATCCACTTGGACGCAAGTTCAAAGCCCTGGTCTGTCACGATGGCGTTTTTAGCACACTGAACCAGTATGCCTCGGAGGAGTTATTCTTCCCGCTTCACGACTTTGGAGGCACGCTTTGGGAGAACCGCGAGGGATATGAGAAGTGGGATCCCGCCAAGTTCACAGGCGAATGGGCGACACCGCAGCTTGTGAGTCTTTGTCTTTCTGATCAAATTACTCGAGAAAGGAAATGCTTACTGACTTCACCGTAAAAGATTATCCACAATGAGCTCGACTATCGTCTGACCATCTCGGAAGGTTTGTCTGCGTTCAACGTCTTGCAAAGCAGAGGCGTTCCAAGTCGGTTCTTGATGTTCCCTGACGAGAACCATGTGAGTCAAAATATTCTCTACAATCCAAAAAAAAAAGGCACATGGAATTTTCCCGTCACTAATCATCTACTTCTCACAGTGGGTTCTTAAGCCAGAAAACTCCCTGCTCTGGCACCAGGAAGTTCTTGGTTGGATAAACAAGTACAGTGGCGTAGATGATTCTGACCTGGCCGAGAAGGTTGGAGAGGTCAAGATTTGAGCATGTTTCTCAGACAGTTCCTTGGACAATCCTATAAGTTGAACTGTATGCAATATGCTACATTGCACGTTTTGATTCAGGGTCTTTGGATGCCGCCGAACACGCAAAACAACCTGATCCGGCTCCCAAATTAGCCGCTCGCGACCCTTTCCGCTCGCTTACTTTGATTTCTTGAGATACATGCTGGGCACCTCCTTAATTGTCCATAACCGTTCCCAAATATCTGACCAGTCGGTGTCCTCCGTGAAGACATGCATTCCATGTCTGTCTTGAGTCGCGAGACCTTGTAGCACCTCCATCAGTCGCTTCTCCTCTACCGAGCTTAGGCGTCCTTTGGAGGACCTAAGGAACTCGGCTATAAACTCATGCTCGCTTTTCTCTTCGGGACCTTTCTCATACGTCCACTGTGCTTCGCAGCAGATCTTGGCAAGGTTTGCATGCGGGCTAGGCCGCTTCCGTCGCTTTGATATGGACAGGTGGTCTAGTATGTCGTTGTCCCTGTCTGACTCTGCTGCGCTGCGCTTCTGCACGCGAACGGCCTTGCTGGCGTTTTTGCTTTCACCCCCTTCCTGCCAGCACCTTGATACGGTTTGCTCGAGGCAATCGGAGCGGTTTTTGGCAGTGCGGTGACGGCTACAGCTTTCTCAACATCCTGCGCAGAGAGCTGTGAACGTGGACGAAGGTTGTAATGAGTTTTAGAGACCGGCTTTTCCAATGGCTGGGTTTCTGCTGTGTGTATGTCTTCGGGCTTAGCTTCGGGCCTCGATGGCTTTCCCGCAGCTTGCCTTGATGTAACTCTAGGCCGTCTCGTCGATAAAGGGCGTGTTTGGTCCTTTTGAGCCCTTGTTTGATCTTTCAGCCTATGCAACTCTTTGGATACCTCCAGCAGCTCCGTGTTTTGTCGCATAATCTTTTCTTCTGCCTCTTGCTACAACAAACATCAGTCCTGCGTGCTAGTAATTTGAAGATTCTAAGCGAAGCTCACCATTCTTTCCCGGATCTCTGTTTCCAACAGCGCTTCTAGATCCTGCCTGGTGACGCAAGTGTAGATAGCGTCTTTGACATGTTTTAGATCATTCTCAGACACGTTGAGGCGCTCATCGAGCCGGTCGACCTCGCTCGTCAACCGTTCTTCTTTTGTATAGACCACATCCGCCTTGTCTTGAGCTTGGGCAAGCTTCTCGATGTCGGCAGCGCATTTTTGTGTCTGGGTCAAAACTTGTTCAACCTGAGAAGTGTACCGCGTGTGTCGATCATCCAAAGCTTGGTCCAGTTTGCCCAAGCGATTGTTTGTCCTTTCTTCAAACTCGTCAAACCGGCGCTTCTGCTTCTCTTGCGAGATCCTTAGGTCTTGGAACAAAGCAAATATCAAGCCTGCAATCGGGCGGCTCAATTGCGCAATGGCATCATCTTGCTGCGCTTCGTGAAATGATGTCGGTTGCGAGGTATAATCTAAATTTGGGACATCGACAGTCGACGATGACCGGAATGCTTGTTTGGGCCTGCTAGACATATTGAGGCGTGCCTATTTGAGGGGTCACGGGAGGAAAGTTATAAAGACCCGGTGTTCTTTTTACCCCCTTTTGGGTTGAGTGAATCACGACAACGCCAGGAAATCAGTCAAAACCCAAGCAGAGAACTGCAACAGGCAACTCTTGATGTCAAAGTCCACGCCATCCATATTCAACTGCGGGGAGGGAGAGAAATTCCAAACCTATCTGCACTGAAAACGGCAGGAACGACTTTTGGTAATGCACAAGTGAATTTGTGCCTGCCAAACTTAGTCACGGTATTTGTCTGCCAGATTTGATATTCCTGCACGCATTTTCAACGGTCTTATACTTTGCATTGATGACTTCAGCCACCGAGTCGGCGGGAAGTCATCACGTCGAATCCCTAGTGGATGCCCTGGGCAACTCATCATCGTGGGAGGATATTTCTTAACCAAATATGGGTATTCCTAACAACGCCACGCTAAACCCGAATGGCCAGATGTACAAACAAAATCAAAGGTAGGCAGGCACTTATGAAAGTGCCCGTATGAAGATGAAGCACAAAAACAATGCGGATGGAATGCATCAGCCATAACCCACATGCCGGATGCAGCCCAATCGCTCCAGTCAATCAGAGACTGGGGAGCAAACACCTGACTGGCCGTTATTTTTGGCAGTCAAGTCTCCCTCAACCTTCAAGTCAATATCCATCTCGTCATCTTGCGGCTGAGAGGCTTCGATCGTATAGCTTAGTATAGTGTGATCAATGAAGTGCAAGAGCAGCCGCCACCTGGGGACGGCATCGTGGGATCGGCTCTTGCTGTATCCTCGACTGAAGATGCTGTCCTCTGTACTTTTGGCGGTGGTAGCCGAGGGAACCGGCGGGAAAAGGTCAAGCCCCCTTGCCCCTGGTTGCGGTACGCGAGATACGGCCATGCCCACCATCCAGACCTTTGGCGTCACCTTCGCCTCTTCCTCAGCTCGTGGAAGAATCCATTCTGTGCGGAAGCCGTGCCGAAACTCCCCACCATTCCGGACCTTCGTCAAGCGAAGCAGACCGACACGCCCACAGCACGATCCGATTACCACCAGGCTCAGCTCCGGTATACAATGTAACATACAAATCCGCTCAGAATACTGCATATCCGTTAATTTCAGGGGAATGCATGGGAGCAGTTTGCGACAAAGCACGTCAGTCTTCTCGGTGTCAAGGTTGTGAAGCTCGACATCTGTATCCGTGGTGCGAAGAATCGAGAACCGCCTAACGACGCTGGCTGAGAGAATCCCTCGGCACCGCGGGAGTTGAGGGTTTTGGCCATCCTTGCCGTCTGTGATGAGTGGTGAAGTTAGTCACCTAGATTACCGCGAATGAGGAACCTTGCAAGTATCCTCAAAGGGACGGGGGAAAAAGACACTGCGAGTATAACCAGAATGCAGAGAGGCAACAAAACTCTTTGAACAGGCCTATGTCCAATCATCCAGATAGCGAGGCTGATAATGCAAACGGTTGCTCGCCCCTATGACCTGGGGATACTCGAGCCACTGGCGGTACTTACAATAAACGGTTTCGGCATGTTGTTTCCTAGATATATTGCACAGTATGTTGTTTAGTAAGCGGCAAGGCCGCATATTATCGTGCTGGTAGACCAAGGCGGAGCTCGGGACTATGGTCATGGATGCTTGAAAGGCATCCGGTTCGATGTTGATAGGTTTTAGTTTGTCCCTCTCATTGTTGTCCTCGCAAAATACCCGCCCGAGTTTGTACCAGCGACTGTCCCTCGCGCGTATCTTCTCCTTGATATCATCTCGGATTGGTGGACTGTGGCAGTGTTCGCAGCAATCTGGGAACACGTCCGGCATTCGAAAGGGGACATCCTCCCTAATATGAGTCCGTCGCAAACTTTGAATTCCAGTAGACAGATGACGGCCAGCATTCCTTGGTACCTTGACGACACCAGCTGTCAGTTCCAGCACATGGCGGCCACCCACATCATTGAATCCATCTATGTCTTCTCGATGAAGGCCTGTGAACTGAACAGCCGTTTCTACCTCCTGGAATAGCTCGTCCGGGAGTGTCATGACACCCCAGCCAATTGGGCTCCTGATGTCAAGTCAGCATCCAACATCACACTTGCTAGCATCAGGAAAGTCGTCGCCGGAGGCCCTGCCTTACCTCGTAGGCCTACCGGCTCCAATGGGGTAGAGACATATATTGGGCGCTCCCAAAGCCCATATGTCAAACACCCAGCAGTGACCTGCAGTATCAACTGCCACAACCTTGTCGCCCTCTCCATTCTCATCATCCAAGAAGGATATGCTGGGAATGTTTGCTTGGTTTTCGGGTCGCGTGTGCAGTATGATCCTCCATTCCCGCGTTCGCTGCCTCAGGTGGGACTCAAGCTGTCGCGCATCGACACCAAGGCCTCCAAGCTTAGGTGGGCTGCATCGCTCGAGATCTGTGAGCATTCGTTGCTCCACACCTGAGCCCTTAGTAAGGGCAAGGGCGAACACCGTGACCTCGTGCGTGTTGCTGCTCACTGCAATCAGCCGAGACCTTGGGTGCACAGCCAAACCCCATGCTGAGTTGCCGACAGCACGGTGAAAGAATGGCTCTGGTGGCTGGGTCGCTGCCACATTCTTGCCTGGCGAACGACGAGCAGCATGCTCAATGGCTTCTGCGATTTGGTTTGTGTAGTAGCCGACGACATCACCGTCGTCAAAGACGGCGAGCAAGACCTCAGAGTCCCCAAGCATACCGGTAATCATGTTGTTGATCTGGTGGGGCATGGGAATGCTGATGTGTCCTCTAGTCAGGGCTGCGACTGGAGATGGCGCCGTCTTCAAACAGAGCAGCGGTGCCTTGCGTAACACTTGTGGTGCATTTTCTGGGCTGTAGACATGTATAACTCCCATATAGGCGACGAAATAAAGCTAGCCAGACAGATACGGAAAGATCCAGTCAGCGAAGCGCCTCGTAGAAGCGCACCAGATTCATTCGAGACAATAGCTGATACCGAATCGAAATGAACAAAGTGCAACTTACATTGTAGACTTGGGACAGAGCAGTCAGGTTCGTGCGCAGACGTGCGAACCGAGCAGTTCCGCGCAAGGAGCTTGCGCCGGCCCCCAGATCAACCCCATCACCAGCCTGCCATGCGATGAGCTCATCCTCGCCATCCTCGCCGTCGCTGTCGGAGCCCTGCCAGGACTCTTCGGTTAATGTGGTCGTCACGCTTGGGGGCGGGGGATGGGATGCATGTGCATGTGCATGTTGGTCGCTGCCTGATCCGAAGCGATTCGCCGGGCTCTGCACGCCCACCACGGGATTGACGTAGACGGCGTTGAAAGACCTCACGTCAGCCTGCTCCATTGTTGCAATGCCATGAACAATCCAAGCTGTCTGTTAGCATATCTAGGACAGCTCTCGAGTGAAGAAGAGGAGGCATTGGGTCGAGGGAATGTGGGGCAGTGGTAGCTCTGACGTCGGGGGTTGCGCAAGGGTATATTTAGCTTCGCTCAGCCGACAGGAGCGAGGAGCTGTTGGTCCGTTCTCGCCCATCAAACGCAGGTAAGTTGGTCTGGCGCCAACTGCAGCCTAAGGTAAATTGCGAAGCCCCAACCACAGCCGTATCGCACTGTGTAAAGCATGCATCCAGTAGCACCTCATGACTGAATTGGATTGGCTGAAGTGGTAGTAGCTAGGTAGCTATTCGTTGGTTACGTACATTATAGTGAAGGTAAACTACAGCGTCGACATCAACCAGCTCGCATGAGCTACCGAGCAGTCGCGAATGGATAAGGTAGGTACGAAAACGAAAACGAAAACGATTTGGAAATTTCGAAGTACATTTAAACAGCATATCATGTCATGAGGCAAAACCGATGGCATAATTGAGAAATTGTACGTAGTACATTATGTTCAAGTACATCGTGCAGCAGCAGCTCTGTAATTCAGATAATTCAGACAGTCGATCTCAACGTCTAGACTAGAACGGAGTGGATCATCTATGCTGCGGAATCAGTTGGGTTTTGCCTCAGCTTTCTCAGCCACCTTCTTATCCTTGACAGTTTCTCTGCTTTCCTCTTCCTCTTCCTCTTCATCATCATCGTCATCCTCATCATCTTCCTCCTCTTCCTCTTCCTCTTCGGGTACCTCCTTGATAGCCAGCTCTTTCTCAACAGCCTTAATTTCCTCTGCTGAGGCTGGACTGACCACCGATCCGCGGTGCGTTGTGACAGGCGGATCGACATCCGTTGGTTTCCATGCGGTGCTGGTTGGACTCTGTATTGTGTTCCGCAGCGTCTCGGCCGAGGATGTACCCTCTCCGCTGCCCTTCCACGCTCCAGATGTAGGCGACTGCAGTCCAGCTGAAGTCTTCACCGTCGCGCTGCTCGGGTCCGGAAGAGAAATGGGTCCCGGCGGCTTCGCCGTGTCGTTCTTGTCCTCTTTTTTCGTAGGCTCATTCTGCTCCTTTGCTGCCGTCGACTCTACAGCCCCCTCCTTCTTGTCACCATCCGTAGCAATACCAGACTTGTCTGCACCCTCTTTCTTGACCGGCCCGGTGTTTCCCTTTCCGTATACCTTATCCCGTAGGCTCTGGAGCTGCACTTGCTTAGCCTTGGCAGCCGCCTCCTCGGCAATGCTGCGAATCGGGAGGGCTGCGGCGGGCGATGCTGCCGACTTGGCGACTGCGGGGGCAGATGAGGAAGCCGATGATGCTGGCGGTAACGGCGGAGCTGGTGGGGCGGTTGTTTTCGAAGCTGTGGTCGTGGTGCCTGCGGCGGTCGGGGCGGCAATGGCGGGTCCCTTCTTCATGACGGGCGGGAGTTTCTGAGCTTCGCTGATTGATGGTTGGGTGAATTCGTCGTGGTAGATGGTGACGTGCTGTTTGAGCTCGCCGTACTCGTTCCACTCCTCAATCTCGACCAGGTCCTGCAGAAGGGTAGCATCGTTCAGGCTTCAAGTCCCCTCCAGCACAATGGGGGTAGTGACAGCGTTGCAGCTTCGACTCACACCAAGAACCATCCCCGTCTGCACGAGCGCGGGCAGCTTCCTCTGGCGACCCGACTCATCCTTGCCAGCTCTGCGGCCCCAGAGCATGCGCGCCTTCTCATCGGTGGCGAGATCTAGGGCCTTGAAGGGGACCCGGTTGGCGCGCAAGATGGTTTCGAGGCGCGAGGTGGCCGTCACAATGTGGGAGCTGCCTGCCGTCAGCGAGGTATATATGTACAGTGCCGGGTCGGTAGAGTACGACGCCTTGGTGGGCTCTTCGGTCGAAGCCATGATGTTCGTGCTTTTTGATCTATGCCGTTTAGTCTATGCGTGCCTGGGTTAAGGCTTTATTCTACTCTCTTCATCACGGATTTGCTGTTGGACCAGAACTCTCAGAGTACAATTGAATGTGTTTGGAGAGAGCTGTTTGATCACTGTCTGTTGTAGCTTTGATTCGAGGCTTGGCGCTTGTCTGCCGGAGCGGGGTTAGTTGAGCGAAGGTTTGGAGGGGCACTTCAACTCGGACGGCCTAAAGACCTTGGAGCAACTTGAGTCTCAGCGGCACTGGTTTGCTCCAAAGTTAGATGGAGGGCAAGCAAAGGTTTTGCGCGTCGATTTGGGATTCTACATCTGCAAATCAAAGAATGACAGTCGACTTCAACCGGCTTTTGAACCCGCCAAGTCATTGCTCTTCAACGGAGCATTCAGAAGCTCTGTAAATCAATCACCCATAAGGGTGAGCCCCTGGTCAGTCCCGTGATCAGTCAATGCCAGTGGAATTAGGTCTCGGAATGGGTGACACGTTGGATCAATCAAAGGTTTCAAAGCAGACGGCTCCCGACGATTGTTGTCAAGTGACTAGGACACGCCCGTTTTTAGAGAGCGATGTTGCAGTTGTTGTTCGAAGCCAGCCCGACACCCGAACTATATGTAGTGTGGTAGCTTGTAGCTGTAGCTTGGGCAAGTGTAGGCAGCTTCAACAAAATCGTCCAGCACAATGAATGCATTCATTGAATGGCACCATTGACATGCAACCAACTCTTCGCCGGACGCGCAAGAGAGCCAACGCAGAACTTTGCCAAACTTCTGGAGAAGATGAGACCAACCTGTCACAATGCAACCGTAATAACCGCACAATCCAGTGCAAGAGGGTGGGTGACTTTGTCGACGTTTTATGTCTTGAGTTGAGCTGGAATTGCTTTCATCACAAATCAACCCTAGACCTAGCTCGAAATCTCCACAGCCTGATCTATGCAGCATGGCGACAAGTCTGGTCTGGGCCGATATTGTCGATACCAAATCATTTGTTTCCTGGTAAAAGTATCACCCGCCGAGCTCGTCATTGCAACATGATTAATGAGCATTGGAGGTCTAGACCTGGACATATCAAATTGACGCAAAATGTACATGAGTAGCAGATAAATGATGAGGGGATTATGTGGAGGCATCAAATTTGAGTATATTGCAACTGGTGGGGGTTGATCTCGCTGTAGATAAAGCCCCCCTTCTTTGCTTTTGGTTTGGCAAATTTGGTGGAAATATGACATCTCCGAGCGGCATGGGGATATCCGGACTACAACCCAGATGAGAGGATGTCGTAGGCCAGGCCATATCCATGTTCCTTTGTTCAACGCAGGAGTAGGCAGACTAAAAGGATCCGAAGGACTCTTCGCCAAAGGTTGGAATGACCAATCGAAGTCTAGGCGTCGACCAGATGACAAGGTGTGGAAATTGATGATTGAAAAATCCAAATGCCATTGGTGAATACAACCCGTTTGGCAAACAGACAACAGTAACAAAACCAAACACGCATCAGGTAAGGAACAAACCAATCACCAAGACCCCTGGAAGCAAAGAAGACAACAAATTTGCCCAGCCTTTCTCGTTGGACTTGGCCGCCCAATGTTGCATCTGGTCGGTGCCTGGGACCCCCGCGGATTGTCCACCCAGATTGCAACGGCCAGGTCAAAGAGCTGTATGAATGAGACTGCTGTTAATGGAAGTTAAAATTCCCAACCGGCTTCTGTGAGCACTGCGTAAAGTATACTCGAATCTCATCGTATGTAGTCAGATTTACATGAGTGCTGGAAAATTTGGTGATAAAACGGCAGAGAAGCAATTTAGATTCTGCACCGGTGCTCAAATAGTCTAAATGAATAAATGTGACAGGTTTTGACACTTTTGCTCCTGGGCGGGCTTGCTGCAAGGTACGACCAACGGGCATCCCCTAGATCTTGGTCAGGTACCTGGCAGTGCCGAGGGGCCAAGGCCTAGAGCTCCGCAAAACTGCAGCGGAATGGAGCTGGACACAACGTCGATCCCCATCAGCCCCACTAATTTACCCGAAAATTCCTTGCTGAGTGGCCGTTGCCGGCCTCAGCGCCGCTGGCGATAGAAATACGAGATGGAGCCCACCCTCCACATATCCTAGGTCTGCGAAGTTTTGAGTTTTTTTTTTCTCCCTCACGCTACTACTCGAAGTCGTCCGCATCTTGCGCTTTACGCTCTTTACTCAGCTGTTGAATCTGATTCAGTCGGCCTTACGTTCACTACCAACACGTTCATTCTTCCTTGTCAATCTTTCCTGCAGAACTTTGTTTTCCAAGGCTCAAAGCCAATATCTTCCAAGTTTCTACGATAACGCCTGCAGCTTTTACCAAAGCTCTGCTGTTCGTATCAGCTCGACTCCGGTTCTGGCATAGCCCTCCACGCAGGAAAAGACCAGCAACCTCACAAGGAACTATAATCCTCAAAATCAAGAAACAAGAACAAAATGCTCGCCTCAAGCCTGTTCTACGGTGTTCTGGCCGCTGTTGCCACCGCTGTCACCGCTCAGACCACCGCTGCTCCCAGCACGACAACCTCAACAAGCACCATGACTAGGACCATCACCATCACCACGTGCAACCCGTCCGTCACCAACTGCCCGGGTCGCAACACGAGCAGCACCGCCGTTGTCCCGACTATCCTGTCGACCGCCAACCTGACCTCGGCCATGCCCACCCCATCCAAGAACTCTACCGGCTACGTCCAGCCTACCCTGTCACCCAAGGTCTCCACCGCCGTGGTCATCCGTCCATCCACTGCCCCTCAGCCGCCCGCTGCTACCGTGCCTCCGACTGGTGCTGGTAGCTCTGTCTTCATGCAGAGCGGTCTCATGCTCGGTGTTCTCGGTGCCGGTATTGCCATCCTGGCATAAACACCAATGCCTGGCTCTCTTTTTAGCCTCAACTGGATTCTTGTTGCGGGGCGCCCCTGGCGCGCAAACCACCGAAGTTGTCGCAGGATGTTGTTTCTTCTCTCTGGAGAAGTGATACTATTGCGCACTTCGCTTCGATTCTTTTGTTCTTCGATTCTTCCAAAGATACCCACCATTTGTCAAAACACTGGTATTGTCTTGTGTCTAATTTAATTCATTCAGGGGATGGTATGATGTTTGATGTTAGTTTGGCGGCCAAGCGTCTTTTTTTCTTCTTAGCTTCTTTTTTATTTTTTTATTTTTATTTTTATTGGTTTGATGGCATTGGAGTAGAGCGGGCAAAACTTCCTCTGAAAGTTCATTTTTTCCTGCTTGTCGAATGTCGTCGACAGGATAAAACATATACCACCTCGCATGACGTGTTGCGTCGATCTCTTGGGATTGGCGACGGGTCCAATTGTATTCCTAACCATGGATCAGTATTGGGAGATGGATTTTTGACCTCATTGGGCGGAGGAACGCGACAAATTCAACCCTCAACTCGAATGTCTCATGCGAACCCTTTGACAGTCCGACTCGCGATTTGCATTGTTGATGATACCCCGTCATTGGTAACTATAAACAACACGCTGCCAAAGTTTCTTACCGTTTGCAGTTAAATGGCCGTTCCTGTACTTGCTTATGGGGGAGTTAGACTCGGCGGGGAGGCACAGAAGAAACTTCCCACTAAGCTGCTGGTTTACTTTTTCCCTGTCGATTTCTTTAGTGCACTTCACACGTGCCAGTATTCAGGGCCTTCCTTGCGGTCCGACACAGCCACCACTACACGCTCTATGGACCCAGTCATCTCAGCCTTTCCCCCTTTTTTTCTTTCCATAATGCACTGTCCTTCTCAGTCCTCCCCTAGTCATAAATATCGTCTCACAGACCGGTTGGCCGTTGCAGGCGGAAGGCTGCATGAGGTCATTCGGTAGAAGGGCGGTCAGTGAGCATGACGACCATGTCCAGATGTGGGTGCATACTGTCTGGCACTCACAGGTTTGTTTGCCTGAGCGATTCCACTTCCTCGGGCGGTCCATCCGTTGTATAGAACCAATGGGTCTCATGCTCAGCTAGCTGGTGTTCTGGCCACACTCTCCCTTTGCACATCTGGAGCAATATTTTACATTTCCTTCCACCATTGCCGTGCATCCGCACGCCGTCGGTTGGTGATCGCAGATCTTCTTCGACATGCCTCCTTCCCCGTGCACGGGGAGGGCTTTTAAACAAAACGTCAAAGCAAAAGAATTGTTCTTATTTGCTATGCTGTTCTGTTCTGTCCTGGTCTCGGTTCGCTCGTTCTTTGAAGGCGGTTCTGTTGCAAGTTGGAGATAAAGATATGATATAAGACACCAAAGATCAAGACGGCGATCTTTGCTCTAGGCCAGAAAGAAAGAGAGAAAAAAGAAAAGAAAACCAAGTATCTCGTGGGCGCCTGCTTCTGTATCCACCCTTGCCCTGCTGCGAAGCGCCTGTGGTGGTGGCGGCAGCCTGCCTCATATAATGAAGTTCGTACGACCGTCCCTATCCGCATGAGTGGAACTATGTACACAAGAAGCGTTCAGGAGGGACACTGAATATGCCGGTGTTTCTTTTCTTTTTCTTCTTCACCCCATGGGTCTTCGGTATCCCGGAAGTTGTGCGCGGATAAGCAGGGGTAAGGGACTTGCAGGAGGAAAGGGGACAGACAGCCTTGGAAACCGTATATGTAGATTAATATTCCACAAAAGAAAAGACAAAAACGATGAGACCCTGCCTCTGGGATAAGTATGCACGGTCGTAGGCCTTGGCTGTTACAGGATTTTGTGATTTGCTCCGTTCATCTCGGATTGACCTTCCTGTCGGTTCAAATTCCAGTCCCAGGGTAGTAGTTATTTTTACTTTTATTTTCTGTGCTGCCCCCTGCCTACTGGGATCACTCCAATATGTTACCAGAAATGGATATTCAACCCAAGTCTGCGATACAATAAACGTTGAGACAGGTAGTGTTTGTGAGACCGAGAACCTCATGCGGTCCTCGTATGAAATGCATTCGCGCACTCTTGTTGATTCACCATTTATATTTTATGTCATCCATGTCATCCATAATGAACTCTCATCCTACGGCCTGGATCCAGTCGGATTGTAGTGTCCAACTTTCCTTGACGACGTCAGGGGATTGCGAAAGGATTATACTCTTGCCACTAGGCCACCGACCTCACCGACAGTGTATGAAAACACTCAACCGTCCATGATGTCGGGTCCCGGGCAATTCTTTAAGAGCCCGGATGACGCCATCCCGGGCTTCACGAGGTCGGCTACCAACATCCACCGTCGCCTCGCCATGCCCGGTCTTCCATGTTTGGTGGAACGACGGAGGTGATCGCAGCCCTTGTCAAACGTAATATTCTCAACCCCGGTATCACGTCAGCTTGGGAACGTCAACCAACGGTCCAGGATGGTAAGCCTTCAGACTGTCACACGTCCATTTATCCGAACAAAAGTCTTACACTAATCACTACAGCGGGCCTGGACTGGTCTATAATGCTTACTTCCACAACGCCACCATTCCGAGACCTCTGGTGTTGTGATTGATAGGTACAGAACAACCCAAGAAATTGGCACAAGCTTATGCCCGCCTAAGGTGGCGCCCCGTCCATCACCGACCCGTAAGGACCGGGGTCATACGAGCCAAAGCAGGCGTGGTCAAACCGGGCACGCGCAGGCATCTTCTCCTGCGCGGCCAGGAAGGCTTCAAGCTCACACCAACCATCGACCCGTGACACGTCGCACTCCGGAAGGCTCCAGCCCAATGGCAATGTGCGTTGGTTGAGCACAAAGTGGACATATTTAGTCTCGCCACCACTGGCGATGAAGCCCGAGCGATCCGGGTTCAGTGGCTTGGGTGTTTTGATAATCTCAATATCGAGTCGCGCACCAAACGGGGTGATGTTGGCCACGGTGAGGTTGTGCTCGCCAGGGTACGTTGTTGGCTGTAGTAGATGAGCAAATTGCCTCAACCCAAAGGCGGTCAGGATCGCCATTATGTTTGTGTCGTGGGAGAAATCAAAGTAGAGGGTCTGGTTGAGGGGGAAGGTCTCGGTGTTGTTGTCAAGTGTAACGTTAATCTGTGAGCCTGAATATCCCAGAGTGTGATTCTTTAAACGAGCTATCACCTCCTGCTGGTAGCCAATGCCCACGGCTCTCTGAGACATGTCAGCAGGCAGCACAAAAGGCATCGGACGAAGCGAGCTCGTGCTTGCTGCGATCGGGGATTGACTTACCCCCACAGGTGACTGGAAGCCGCTGATTCCGGCAAACCACAGATCAATCGAGTAGCCAAAACCAGTCCATTCTTCATAGTTGAATAGGTCGCAGAAACGACTGAATCCATATGCCACCTATTACAAGAAGTTAGATCATATTAGCAGCGAGCATCAGGTGGTAGCATCGCTTTAGTTGAGGCTTACCGTCTCATATGGACACATGTTTTGGGCGGCATATGTGTCTTCTATAGTCCATTGATAGCCTTCGATCATGGTTTGAAGCCGTGCGGTAGCTGCGCAATTGAATCAGGTTGCAGTTAGTGCCTATCAACTCCAGGATTATAGAGATTCAAGATATTCTCACCATTCTGGAGATAGTTGCTGATCCAGATCTTACGTGCATCATCTCCGACATGCTGCCTTGCGCCAGAGGGGCAGTTGAGATACCCAGCTAGAGAATTGTTGAACCTCGCTTCCTCAATGATAACCTCGATGGTGGCGTTCCGAGGCCTGCTACGGTCAATATCCACGCGAAACCCTGTTATGAACACTGTAGATATGACCTGATTCGGCTGCTAGGTACATACCATTCAAGTCCAAAGAATCCTGCCATGAAATATTCAGCAGACTTGAGCATTCGGTCCTGTGTTGTTGTGCGTACTATGATTTTGCTATTCGGGTTATACAGCCTGCCATAGTTGTACGCATGCAAGATTCCTGAAGGGCGGGTTAGCAGGGTTATCACATTCATAGCAAATGGGGGTGGATTTATAGGTACCTGAATCAAAGAGTTCTTGTCGGCCTCGTGGTACGAGAATTTCATGGCCAAGTTGATATTGCCAGTCATTCAAAAAAGATAGTGGCCCGGAAGCCTTGAATGATTTGTCCTTCTTGGCATCACTGATATGCTTGCCTAACGCAGCTACGTCGGAGTTTGAGGTAGGGTAGCGAGACCCGTGTCGAGACAGCATCTTGTGAGGGAGCTTTTAGTCAAATGTCTTGATCTCATAAATTATGCCAGATACGAGTGTGCTTGGTATAGTCGCTTCCTAATAAATCTCCTCCTAGCAGGGAGAGGGGGGAAAAAAAAGAGAACACACCTGCACCTGGATAATCTCTGCACCCGCAGGAAGGGGATATTCTCGGACGCCAAAACCCGGCGAAGGCGAGTATGGAGACAAGTGGCCCATCATCTGGAATATACTCTTGTTTTCAGACCCCATCCCCTGGATCGGTATGGCTGTCTGCAGGGGCGCATTCGGGACATAAGTGGCAGTGGGATCAAATGTGATGGTCTGCTGCAAAAATGGCGCCTTGCCCGTAGCTGTCGGTCCAGCCCACAGCTCCGGCGACGTCCGGAAGTACTGAGGCACATCTGGGTCTGGGGAGCAGGGGCAGTTGGAGCTTGTGGTGAGGTTTGGAAACAACAGCCGGTCGCTGGTGGCAAACCAAAAGACGACGCCAACGGCCAGGCATGCAACAATGGCAACCGTGATGACTTTCTTCGACAGCCGGGTCGGAGCGGGTCCCACGGGGAGCATCTTCGGGCCGGGTGGGCCATCATAATCGTCTTCGGCTTCACCAGCATCGCCAAGACGCCGGTACTCGGCGGCCGAGGTGGACCTCGAGGTGTTACCGGAGAAAATGGCCATTGCAGCTGTTGGAAAACAGCTTATGCAAGTTATAGGCCAGTGCGAGACTCGATCGTGTCTAAGCCTTCACTACATTTAATTGCGTCGTCGAAAGATGCGGTTTTACGGTATTGGAATTGAGCCAAAACGACAAGCCAACCAACGTGCCTTGATCGCGTTGATTCTCCCAGGTCGGGACACGTGACTTGGCACCATGTTTAATGTTCACTGGTGAAACAGTATTTAATTACAAGACAACATTGCGGCAAAGTCTTTTCTTAATTTTCTGCTATTTTAGTTTTTATACAACCTAGCTGTTGGCCGAGACAGATTTTCCTCTTGCAAACAATTTCATGTTTCTCGCACAGGGCTCGCTCCCATATCTGCGACGCTCATTGACCTCGCATCAGGCCCATGCCTCCACGTGAGCTTGTTTTTTTTCCCTGTTTGACGGCTCCAGAAAGATCGTAACTTGGTCTTGGCAAAATACTGGTCTCCTACCGGCTAGTGGACCCGCCCAATCCGACAGAAAATCCACGCCACAAATTGACAACTTATGTACAATCTTCAAAAGCTTGCAGGGTCTCTTCTACCTGACAAAAAGGAGCTGAGCCACTGCAGGACATTGAGTCTACGATTTATTGCCAATACGCACTTGGCGACCAGCTCAAGATCTCAATAAGTCCACACAAAACAAGATGCACATTGCTTGGTCTGGAAATACCGCGCTGCCGACCCCAGGTCTGCGCAAGGACTTGGCAGCCAAGCGCTTGATGGTAGGATCGGATCCCGAGTGGATCCAAGCCACCGAGATAGGGGCGTACGAAAGCTGCAATCAGTTGGGCCACGCATGACTTGTACTTTACATAATTTTAATTGGCTAGCCCCCGACAAAGATAAGAATCGTCTGTTATCTCTTGGCGTGAGATAGCAGAACACCAGGACTAACCTTTCCGTCATCGGCTTGACTCCATTTTAGATCAATGATGCTTGAATGCCTGTTGGAGGCTGAAAGAAGTAAATTCTCCGTGGGAGTCTTTGACGAAACGAGGGAGACTTTGGGCTTGCGCCCAAGGTAATTAACGCCCAATCAAAAATAAATTAATTGCGAGCGACACAAAGTAAAGAGGTATGTAATTATGGTGCTTGCTATGGTTGTAAATGTGTCAATTTGTGCTGGTTTGTGTAGGAATGACACGCGTAGTTTTCGCTGTTGGGCTGCACACATTCTGCGGGTCCTGCTCGTGTGATGGGGATCAGTATGGGCAGCAAACAGGAAAAACCAAGTGCCAGTAGCAGCAGACTGGACTGCTTTAATGCTGCTAAGATGATTTTTTGCACAATTTCTACCGATTGCTGTATTTGACGGAAAGAGCGACAAAGGAGACGCCGAGGGAATTGCGGGACCGCTCCCCACGTTTTCCCGGTAGTTTTGCTCCTCCCAAGCCCTATCTCTAGCGTTTGACAAACTTTTGTTCGTACCATCTGTCAGCTGTGCGAGTAACATTTTCACGTCTCAGCAAATCCCACGACCCAACGGCTGGCCGATAAGTCGAACTACAGTAGCTTTGGTCGATCCATAACTGCAGGGATCGGCCAGGAATAAATAGATCGACGTCCCAATCAGGGTTTATGCCTTTCTGCATCCATAAAGCCTGCGCAGCCTCTGCCGAAAGCGCTCTGAAACCCAAGGCGGACTGACTGTTACTGACTATCCCGCCAGTCATCGGGCAGTCCTTTCATGTTTCAAAAGGGAGCTGAAAGCTGGAACTGATTGTCTGTTTGGATATAAAATAATATAAGAAGATCAAGCCAAGATTCGGGATGCAGTGGGGAGGGGCGTAACATCTGAACGCCTCTATCGTAACCCTGTCTTGGCCCCGCGTACATATCCGAGCCTCCGAGCTTGCTAAGATGGCCCTGGCCATATGTACCTATCTATGGATCCACTTGGCAGGAACCATTACCGACCCTAGGGATGCAGATAGCTACCCGCACAGCCGGTACGTCACGGTCCCTCCGTTGGGCCAACTCGCTTCTGGTTGGGCATCCAAACCAGGGCAAACACGCACCCGTCTCCTTACGGTACTGACTTCCTACTGCTATCGCAGAGTGAAGTGTGTATTCCTATGTGGACCAAGCTTTCCAAGAGATGAGAAAAAGTCGCGGCATCTCTTGAGAATGCTTCTCGACAGGGCGAAGAAGCTACCAGCCAAGGAAAAGAATGCCTATAAGCTTCGATTTCCGTCTGATTCCCCGATGCGGCAGCTGCAACCTCCCAGGCATTGAACCCTATATTGTTGCTGTCTCCGCTATCTACGGATAGTAATCCCTGTGAAGGGATGGCGGTCCAGTTATACTGTAGCCCACATCGTATTTTACTATCAAAAACTTAGCCCATACCGTGTTCAGCTCTGAGATGGGAATTTTTTGTCATTTCCACAGGTAAGTAGTAATTACCGCGGGCAGGCTACCCCCCGTCATTGGGCATGTGCTTCAGCCTGTCTGCACCCCGCGAACCCAGCCGTCTTTGATAAGGTAACTTGACCTAGCTAACACAGCTCAGGGTTTACAACCGCGCAACCCACACCGACCCCGGTGGCGCCACTTAGTTCTAGCGCGGGATGCCTAGGGAGGCTGGAACCAAACATGACAAGGATTCGCATAGCCTATCCCCGTAGTAGGTGCTGCAAGCCCAACTCTGCTGATGCCGAACCCGGCGGTCGAGACGACAAGAAAACCTTCAGCCGTCGAACCAAAGCAAAACAAGGACCCTAGTATTGGGGTTCCCCAGTCGGTAACACCTCCCTCGGGGAATTGATTTGTTGATTGGGTACCATGGCCCTGCTTTCCTGTTTGTGAGCTACTTGTTCTTCTTTTTCTCTACCCACGCGCTAGGTCTGTCCGCTCCGTACAATTCAAGATTCGGGGCCACTTATCTGCAATAAGTCATAGAGTCAGACCAAGCCAGACAGTACAGGGGTTTGTTTTGCTTGTCAATCTATTTGTATCCCCGTACCTCCCCGGTCTGTCGCGTGAGTTGCATACAGCCATATATAAGTATATCGCGCATGCATCCTCCCTTGATCACGTCTCTGTCCCTATATAGTTCTTGACCTGTCCTACTTGACGTGTCGATGTCCATCGGAGCCACATCCCAGATCCTTCACAAGTCAATACTCGGGAAGACGTCATCCGAACCCTAGCAACTGGCGTGCCCACGACAGGTTCCTCCGGTCCAGCAGTCTCAGGGCTTCATCTCGAACCCCTTCTGCTCAAGTTCACCATGTCGTACTCGTGGATAGGGCCCCCGGCCCAATTTGTGAGCTCCTCCTCGCTTCAATGCCATCTTGCTTTAGAAAAGAAATTCGAAGGAATGTTCAACTTACTGACTGGATCAATCTTTGAGTAGAATGGCACCGACTCCAACACAGGTGGTAACTCCGGTTAGTCTTTTGAACATTCTGTGGGGGAGAGAGAAAAAAAAAAAAAAGCACAAACATTTTCCCATACATGCTGCAGCCTCGACCAGCCTACTGACCCGTTACCTGGGCCTCTAGCCACCGAGAATCTGAACCAATGGTACCAATCAGGAGACCAGGCCTTCATCCTGGTCTCTTCATGCCTGGTTCTCATCATGATACCCGGAATCGCCTTCCTCTACTCCGGCTTGGCCAGGAGAAAGTCTGCCCTATCATTGATTTGGGTAGTCATGATGTCCTTCAGCGTGGTCATCTTCCAGTGGTACTTTTGGGGTTACTCTCTCGCCTTCAGCACGACGACGACCAACGGCTTTATCGGCGACCTAAGTAAATTCGGCCTCATGAACACTCTCGGCAGACCATCACAGGGATCCCCGCTTATCCCTGAGCTTCTCTACTCATTTTACCAGATGCAATTCTGCGGCGTCACCGCAGCTCTGGTCATCGGAGCCACGGCTGAGCGCGGCCGTGTCGTCCCCGCGATGGTGTTTACCTTTTTCTGGGCCACAATTGTCTACTGCCCTCTGGCCCATTGGGTTTGGAATGCCAATGGGTGGGCCTTCAAGTACGGCGTTCTCGACTACGCTGGAGGCGGTCCCGTCGAGATCGGTTCCGGAATGTCTGCGTTGGCCTACTCTTGGGTCCTCGGGCGCCGAAATGAAAAGATGATGCTGAACTTCCGCCCGCACAACATCTCTCTCATCACTCTCGGCACTATCCTTCTTTGGTTCGGTTGGTTGGGCTTCAATGGCGGCTCCGCATTTGGAGCTAACCTACGCGCCGCCATGGCCTGCTGGAACACTTGTCTGACCGCCATGTTTGCCGCCATGACCTGGACTCTGCTCGACTTCCGACTGGCCAAGAAATGGTCTCTAGTCGGTTGGTGCTCAGGTACCATCTCGGGACTTGTTGCAGCTACACCAGCCTCTGGATTCATTCCGCCTTGGGCTAGTATCCTGCTGGGTGTGGTGACTGGTGTCTGCTGCAACTTTGGCACAAAGGGTAAGTTGCCTTCCACAACACCGCCACTTGATGCATGCATGCACGTGTCGGCCTTGTAGTATTTAGAAATTTGAAGCTGACTTACATTGCGTTTTCTTAGTCAAATTCCTCCTCCGCATTGACGACTCCCTCGACGTGTTCGCCGAGCATTACATCGGCGGTGTTGTCGGTCTTTTCTTCAATGGTTTCTTCGCGGCCGACTACATTATTGGGCTCGACGGTGTCAACACTGGCGTCATCACGGGCGGCTTCCTGAACCAGAACTACAAGCAACTCTATATCCAGATTGCTTTCATCGTCGCCGCGTCCGCCTACACATTTGTCGTCTCTGCCATCCTGGCCAAGATTATTGACATGATACCTGGCCTCAAGCTCCGTGCGGACGAGAAGGCCGAACTACTCGGCATGGATGACGACCAGCATGGAGAGTTTGCATACGATTACGTCGAGGTCCGCAGAGATTACCTCGCCTGGACTCCTGCGGAGAAGGATCCCAAGGAGGACGGACATGCCATCGTTCCCCAACTGGGCATCGAAGGGCACCAAACCATACATGACAACATCATCAATGGTGTTGGAAGTGTTAGGCACACACCAGCGATCCCCAACGATGCTCATACAGTACAGCAGCAAGACTCGGAAAAGCCCAAGTCAGTTGACCGCTCCTCCACATGAAAGTGGATTAGCTGCCATGTTTGTTTATTTTTTTATTTCATTTACACACATAAAAACCATGTTACTTTGTTCCTTTTTGCGCGGATAGAGACTTTGTAAATGTTGGGCCGTACTTATTTTCAGTCGTTGTTATGATTGAGTGGCGTTCTGTGTACGCCTTGGGGCAGAGTGATCCAGAATAGCTGGGCAATTCCTCATCATTGCCTTAGCAGCACACCCTCAAGGCCGAGCTGAACTATATATATGAGCGTTATACGGCGATTAGCGCTCAGTTTCTCTTTTTTGTTGCTGTAACAATACCCACTTGAGCGATTCTCACCATCTTTCGGTTCAACTTTGTAGGAACGTCACCACAGTATTTGCATAGGAACAACGAGGAGAGGCGAGTTCTATTGGAAAAGTTCGTCCTAAGCTTTGTGATCTGAGGGAGACGCTACAAGCACAAGGTAACCATATGCCTCCAGGTGGAATGACAAGGCAGCATGCTGGTAACCTATGGACAAGGCTGCCATACAAAAAGTTCAGTATGGCGGCCGATGTGGGAAGACTGACTAGAGACAGGTAGCAGTTCTGTCTCAAGCCCAAGTCGAACCCTTCCATGGTTCGCACCCCTGGTCTCCTCAGAGACGGAGAACTCACAGGTGTCATAAAGAGCAAGTATTCGATGTAGTCTGCGTGGAGCTGGCTACTATGGGAAGTAGATTCTCTACCCCTGAGCAATCGGTTATTCTTCGACATAGCCTCGTCAATACCGGGTGGTTCTCACACAGGTGTGCCTGAGCAGATGAGGAGCCGTCTTTCTACCTGCTTAGCACTGACTGTCTCCATAACTCGGGTAGCACTGCCATATGACTGGTATGGCTCTTTGGCTGAGCTTCCTCGGAAGGATTCTCGGGCTCGGCTCACAGGACGTGTGCCAACTGGCGCTGACAACGGCCGAGGCAGCATCCGCTGTAGTTCTGGTGGTCGTCTCCGACAGCGAGGCGCAATGAAAAAAAAAACCCCCCGGCAGGACATCTTCAACGACCAAGGGAGACTTCGAGCTTGCAA
Source organism: Magnaporthales sp. P1609 (assembly GCA_003709005.1). NCBI lineage: Eukaryota > Fungi > Ascomycota > Sordariomycetes > Magnaporthales > Magnaporthales sp. P1609. Next base: position 1,703,216 of record PELF01000007.1, on the reverse strand, counting down.
CTGATCAGGGCCACTTTGCAAGAACCTTGACATCTAGGCCGTGGGAAAGCAGAGAGGCGATAGCTTCCGATGCCAAACCCGTGCAGAGAACTCTTTCTTTCCAGCGCGGTCTTGCAAGCACGTTGTTCCACACATCTACAGCATCCACATTGATTGGGAAACACTTCGCTTTGTCAACTAACATAGCCTATCAGCCCGTGACAACCCACTATATGCAGTTTGTAGGTGAGGATACCTCGTCCATCTTGGCGGATGGCCATCCGTTGTCGGCGCCCGTCCTGAGCAACTGAAGGTTGACTGTAAAATTTTGCGGGCTCTATGACAAGGATGAGTCCTCGTTCAGCCTGAGGGCTTTGGATCAGGCTAGCCAAATACACAAGGTTTGATACACACGGCCCCAATGAAGAAGACCTCTTTTGAAGAAGCTGATATAAGCTTGACAGGCTCGTCTCCCAGAAGCTTTCCAAAACTATCGTCGTCTCTTGGCGTTGGATCATTCTGTATGCGATAGCACCTCGAGGGACAGCAAGGATCGTCTGCCGACTGTGTGCTATCTTGATGGCATGACACGGGCTCTGAGGTTACAGCCATCTTTGCTTTAGAAGAAGCCAGCCAACGAGATGACCATCAGAGCCACAAGACAGCGAAAGGCCCCATAGAAGACTATTCAACGCGTGGGAGAGTCCGGACAGAAGGACCTCTTCACAAGTCTCAGCGGTTAGAGATCACCTTCTATGTCTATGTCTCTTGTCATTGAGACCAGCCAAGGGGGTTTAAACATGGGCATGTTTACTGTGCAGTCATCGTATTGTCAGTGAGTCATTATATGCTTAATCCTGGGCGAGGGAACCAAACAGCTGCACACTTCGCAGAGTGAAAGGCTGTGAACTTGAAACTTTGTCGGTTGACAAAGCCCCGTACACAGTTGGGTCATAATACACGGGGCTACATGCCCATCAAGCCTACAAGCTGAGGTTGAGTCGGATACGGGGCAAAAGGGAGACTAGACTGGCCGTGGTGTATTGATTGGAATATGCTACTTTCCACGGACGGCGGAGCTCGCAGAATGTGGTGGATCACCATCTTCCACCAAGCCCAGTGGCTCTGTCCTCCTCGACGGGGATGCCAAAGCCATAGACCGACCGGCGACACCTCTGGACATGGCTAGCTTGGAAAATCACTTTGGTTTTGTCTACTATAAAAGGATGGTCTCTATGAAAGGAGCCTTGGAACAATCCTCACAATGAATAGTGGTACATTGCTCACAGCAGTGCTAGCTTGCACTCATGGCTAAGACCAATATTTCAGCCAGCATTGTATTGACCGTAATGGCACAGGCCTGTCAAAAGTCTATCGACCTCATACCAGCAACCCAAGCTGCTTTTCGCTAAGAGACACCAAGTACGGGTAGTACAAGCGAGATCGATAAGACTGGTTAAGCCTTCCGTCATCCCTCTGTCTTCTCACTGATACTAAAGTTCACAGCCAAGTCTTGTACAACAGCGAAATTGGATTGACTTTGGGTCTTGCCGAACGAGACTTGCACGAAAACGATACGACCTGCCGGAACCGCTTCCCGCTATTGACGTGTTCTGGTGAGGGATGGGGTTTCACAGCATCGTTTACACCCCTTTTTGATGCAATATATATGCAGATCACCAAGACACTGGTTGGAGCCTGGCCAACCCGTCCGAGGCCTTAACCTGACCGGTCTCGATACAAATAGAATCCCGACAGACCATCATCGCCATCGAATCACCTAGACCCGAACAAGCCCCCCCAAAAAAAAAAAACGAAAACGAAAATGAAAACGAAAAAAAAATAAGCCTACCCCTCAAATGCCAATATAGCCACCCAACCAGACTGCACCCTTCTCAACCCTCTAGAAGAGGCAACCCCTCGGACCTTTTGCTCCCTTCTTTCAAGACGCCAAGAGAAAGACAATGCTTCCTCGTCATGTCTCCTCGTCAGGCCGGGCGCCAGCGGCCGCTTGTGGCCTCGTAATTGACTTCCCATGTCACGGCGGGCGGAGGTGACAGGTTGGTTGGGAACGGGGTGGCGATAAAGGCTACTGGCATATCGTTCTGGGACTTGACGGGCAGAGGAGGGGAGAAGGGGCCTTATTTTTTAAAATGCATTCTGCCCAATGGGGGGGAGTCTTTTTTTTTGTTTTTTTGTTTTTTTTTTATAAAAAAAAAAAAAAAACAATAATCAGAAGATGGAAGCGCTAGCGATGACAAGACCCGGAACATTCGCTCCAGTTTTTGAACCACCTGGCTACACTCTGTCGAGCGGTCGTTCAGTATTCCCTCGCTCCCAGATCGACAACTTGCAAGCGCTTCGGCACTGCCGGAACGCGGAGTCGGAGACAGCTCCCACCCCTTCGGAGCACCCTGCCCGCACGGCAGGAATCTTGCCATATGTGTTTCCTGGTGCACAAGAGCACGTTATTATTACAAGGGTCAGTGAATAATTAACACCGTCATCGTTGATCAGTAATCATGATCGCGATCAGACCTACTTAAGAACCCACCAAAGGCGTGGGAGACGGGGGCTGTGTTTTTTTTCTCTACGGGATGGCCGGAGAAGCAACCGTTGACAGGGACTACAGGGTAAAGCTCTCTTTTTTTGGGTACATCAGGTTTTGCATTTTGATTTTTGGTAGCCTTGATGAGTGCAGAAGTGGCGGCCAAGACCGACACGTACATGTTAGAGGCTTGACAAACCGCAAGACCAAGTCGGGTACACATATATCGTGGGCTCTTGAAGGGGGCGGAACTCGCGGTAATGACCATAATAAAATCGAACGAGCATTCCTTGTAGATTTTAGGAACAATCGGGAATGTGATCATCATTTTCCTGCTCGTCAAGTGCGAGATGAGATCTTCTTCTGCAGGCAGGCTCACCGGCCATGGTTTTTTGGTTTTTTTTCTGTTTTTTTTTTCTCCCTTGATATCTTCGTACCTTGGCGTTTCTTCTGACAATCCCTCAACCAACAAAAAGTGCAGCCACCTACGGTTGCGCCAGATGCGCTGTAACCTCGCTAACAGTGTTGTGTTTATCGTGGTCTAGTCGCCCTGGGGTGATTCGGCCTTTTGATATCAGGAAATTCTCTTTTGGCGAATCAGGGGGCGACCGTCTGCCAATGCCAGCCACGACGACAAACAAACATCGCATACTCGGTAGACACCTGCTTCTCTCCTCCTCGGATGAATGCAGAAGAAAATCAGTTGGGAGCCTATCAACTTCCACCATGGGACTCTGCGGCTGCTTGCATATTCGCACCAAAGTGCGTTGACAAAAGCTTTGAGCTATGTCAGCCGGGGTCTAGACCCTTTTCTACCAGGGGAAAAAAAAAAAGAGAATATGCATCAAGGGGAAAGTGCATATACCTTTGTCGATCTCATATTTTGAGCAGGGAGGGTCGAAGAGGGGTGGCGGCTGAACAGCCCGATGTCAAAAAGCTGTCCAACGTAAAACCGACATGGTCATTAGAAGCAAAAAAAAAAAAAAAAAAAAAAAAAAAAAAAAAAAAAAAGACACTTGTCAAATTTCAACAAATCACAATGGCAGTCCCCTCCTTTGGGAGGTTTACTTGGACAGACTATCAAGTGTCACTTGTCTTTGTGACCAACAAAACATATCTCAGGCATATATTGATGGAAGCGTAAAGTCAACATCATGCCGCCAATCCCGGACAACTCTTTGATACGTCTTGGGGTGTGCAGTCTCGGGAAAGAAGAAAATTCCATTCCGAAGTCCAAAGATACACACACAAATTTTGCATGCCATCTATAGCCATATGCATGCGCAAAGTCAACATCCTCACACTCAATATGACGTTTCACGGGGATCTACGCCGGGTAGTGTATGACAGTGCTTTCGGAGAGGAGTAGCGACCCACTTTGAAAGCGGGTATTTTGCTCCGGATGCATGGCTGTGTACGTCTCCCCTCCGTCCGGTTCGCGTTGCCTTGCAGAGATAACGAGGGGGGACAAGAGAGGGAGAGGGGGAAAAAAGAGAGGGGAGGGAGGGAGAGAGAGAGAGAGAGGGAGAGAGAGAGAGAGAGAAGAATAGACGGGGCTCTTTAGCCATGATGGAACATTACACTACAACAGTAGCAGTAAGTAGGAATCCTTTCTGCGGGCCACCGATATGTAGAGTAGGTGGCGTGCTACGCAGCATGCAAGAAAGATGGTTGCATCCAAAAGAATCCATCCCGATGCACACCACGGCAGGCGATTGGAGTGTACCACGGGCGTCACCGCATTCTGAGAGGACGTACCGAGTACATTATTAGTCTTTGGACCCCCGCGTCGAGCCTGCTTTGAAGGTGGGTTGGTAGGTCTGAGAGTAAACATAATCAGGGGCGTTTGCCTTGAAATTTTGTAACTCCCAAAGTATATATCAAAGAAAGAAAGAAAAAGACTTGGAAAGTGGGAGGACAATAAAAAGGAAAAGAAACCCACATGGCAAACTTCCGTCTTGGCAATTCCGCACAACAAGCTGATGCTGGGCGATGGGGAAAGAATTTATAGTCTAGAATGTATAACACAACAAAAGCGGTCAGTAGATTCAAGGTTTCGCAAGCAAATTGAACCAGGCAAATTACGTGATAACGTTACTAGGGACGAATCCTTCAAGTATCCACCAGTGCCGAGCAGGCAGATGAAATACGACGTAGAATAGATACGTATCCTAGAGGAGTTGGGGACAAGCAGAGAGGTGGAATGAACGTCTACTCGACCGATTTTGATGAGTTAGTTACTTGATTGGTCTTTGAGCCGTGCAGACGAGAACCAGGTATGCGCCAGGTAAGAGGAGACCAACACTGGCGCAGCTGCAGTGATAAGGCTTGGATGGCAAGACGCAGGTGTTTTGACTATGAACTCTTGACGTGGTATGGTATATTCACCCAAGCAAGGCATCACACCACCGTGCTGCGATGCTCATGGGACTCGGTTTCTTCTTCTTGCAGCAGTAGCCAATGAGTGGCACAGCCTTCACAATCCCCTTGGCCGGCTGGGATAATACAGCATCGCGTACGCAAAGCGCCTCGAGTGTGATTACAAGATAATACCTCGCAGCTCGGGTAGGGTAGGCGACATCAGAAATATCACATACTGTACTGGACATGCGGATTGTACTGTGCTATCACTTGGTGTGGTAGGGCCCACAAGGATCACGACGTTTTCGTGATCCGGCATATGCGTGGTCATAGCCGGGGCGGGGGTTCGCTGCAACCCCGACTGTTCTGTTCTACTTTTGGTGTCGACTTTTTTTGTTTTATTTTTATTTGCCTGGTTGTTTTGTTCTGCATTCATTAGCTCTTTTTCCATATGCTTCGCTTCATCTGACAGTGAGTGGCCTTCAAAAGATTGGGGTTATCTTAGGGAGACAAGCATCGCCGAATCGGTCTATCTGACATCGACCGGGGGGGGGGGGGGGGGGGGGGGGGGGGGGGGGGGTGTTTATGTTTCGATGGTTTTTTTTCTGTCTAATGTTGCTGAGTGGGATGCAGACAAGCAACAAAAGCTATGGATACCTGGCCTTGGTATGCCACAATCATTAAAGAACTAAACGCCTCACTCATCCAGTCTGATATGTAGACTTACTTTAGTGGCTCGGCCCGCAGCACGGAACACGGGACATTGTTTACTTCTTGGTATCTAGGCATTTTTGTTGTTCTTCTGGTTCCTTCTGTTCCCCCGCCAGTCTAGACCTTTTGAGAATCGTTTGTTTTCGAGAGCAATGCGCCTAGGTAGGGGTTGTTTGCACGACCAAAGTCGGCGGTCTGTATTGCAAGTTTGTGTGTCTTGGAAAATTTTCCTAATCGCGGTGGTGATCAGCGTCTGAACGACTAAAAAGAAGAAACAGATATTAAAGCATGGGCTGTATGTAGAGCTAGTTCCATACCAGTGGGATGCTGACTCTCACCCGTTTGCCACACTTTCCCCAATCCACATGCTTCTTCCCCTTGCAAATGTCGCACCCGACCATGGTCGACGATAGCCCTCAATCATTGACGGGGGGGGGGGGGGGGGGGGGGGGGTCCTTGCTGGGAAACCACGAGCAAAAACAAAGGGAGAGCGGGGACAAAAAGTAAAGTGAATTAAAATCAATAAATCCAAGAGACTAAGTATATGATTCCCATGGGTATCTCATCGGACGAATTGGCAGGGGATGAGAAGATTGCCAAATCTGGAGGTGTTTTCGTTTTATTACGACACTTTAGGTTTTTGGGGGGGGGTTTCTCTTTCAGCCTCACCTGCGGAACCCCATATGAGTGAGTCTTTTGGTCGATCCGGAAAAAAAAAAAAGACGGGGCCAAACCCAGTTGAAAGCACCAACGCGCAGGCATTTCGCCATTTTGCATACTAACCCACAACTATAACCCTCGTCTTTGCTAAGGTTGGATTTGTTATACGTAACTAGGTAGTGATAGCAACAGCAGGCGGTAGCATTACTTCTCCAGATGATTCGTGAATGGTTACGTTGTAAAAAAGCTGAACCAAGGCGAAGCGGAAGTAGCTAACCCTTTTGGGGACATCCCATAACTTCTCTACCCGGTTATCGGAATTGCTATGGAGAATTGCTTCTTCTATGTTTTTGTTCTTCGTTCCCCTTTTCCACATCACCTTCTTTTTAATCGGTCGCTCCGGCTGGCTGGCTGACCCTTGTCGCAACGGTAACTGTCCGTATATGTATTTCAGTCCAACCAGAACGAAATAAATACGACGGCTCAGAGCAGAATTCGTGAAGAAGTAAAAGACTGGTAAATTCCATTGGACAACCAAAAGACCCCCCGGCGCACTGAGTTGTTCGCGCTTTGTACCTTGGCTACTTGGCAGTGGTCTCCACAAGATTAAATTAAAGAATCGTACCAAGCAAAACCTCGGAAAACGCGCACACATGTACACACACACCATGATCCACACGTTTGTCGTAATCGTTGCATTTGATTTCTCCTCCTGTCAAGCTAAAAAGAGACATGCTAACGTATACAAATAATCATGATATGAGTAAATCGTGAACAACCTGAGGTATAGGTATTTTTACCAACAGACTCCGTTCCCATGCCCCACCCGTTCGTGACCGAGAAAATAAAGGTTGCTTTTGTGAGGGGTACAAAAATCCGAAGAAACCATTGCAAATCAAATATTACCATGAGGGCAAAACCCCCCTTCCTGGCTCCTCCCCCAGTGCCCTAGCCTTAGCGTGTCCTTTAGCAAGGGAAGAGAGTATGGGGTAGTAAATATGAAACACGGCAAGCTACCAAAGAAATATCTCACCAATCATCATAGAAGAGGGTGCTGTGGGGAAGAAACACAACACCAAATTCCACCCTGTGCTCCAAAAGTGAATGTCGTCAAGCTCGAGCATCACGAGAGGCTTCGAGTCTAGTTGGGGTTCTTCCTTAGGGGGAAGTACAGCTCCGACTTGGGCTCAAGGTTCCAACATTCTCCACGACGCACGTTGGTTGAGAAGGCGTTGTCCCATGCGCCCTTGAGATCCTCAGGAATGGCCCACCCACGACGAGAGTCACGGCAGCGGACCCGGACAAGGTGGCGACGTCCAAACTGCGCCTGAGTACCATCGTTGGTGAAAGCATCACGGCGGTGCAGAATGGCCATGTTGTTGATAAAGTGCATATCGCCTGGCTGAGTCTTGATGCGCAGCTCAACTCGGTGAGCAATGTCCTCGACAAGATCGAGGGCCTTGAGCTGCTCATGCGTAGGGAGTGGCAGTTTCTGGTCCCGGGGGTGGGCCTCGCTGCCAATCAGAGGTGTGCGTCCAAAGTTGACGATAAGCCTTCCGTCGTGGTAGAAGATGGCTGGTCGGCGCTCAACCTTGGGGATCGAGAAGGTGAACGGCGAGGCCAGGGCTTCGATCAGTTCAGGATGCTCTGACGCCAGAAGGTTGTAAATGGCGTATGCAGAAGCGATGACGCTGCTACCACCTTCGGCAGCCTGGCCACGGGTCAACCACCCGATCACATCTCCGTCCTCATCCGTGTGGAATGTCTAGTGTAAATCCCATAGTCAGTCGCGCGAAATTCACAAGCCTCTTGATCTGATGGGAGACTTGTTGATTCATACAATGGCCTTGTTCGAATGGCGGTGGTGGTTTGCAGCCACTTGGTTTGTCTGGTCCTGAACGACGTGCACTGCCATAAACAATGGTTAGTATGCTAGCAAAATGCGGGAAGGACGGAAAACCACGCGCTCTCACCCAGCATGTTTCCCTTGGCATCTTGACGACCGCGATGATCGGCGATATAAGACTGGACACCCAGGTAGATGAGAGTCAAGTCCTCGATTGAGTACCTCTGGGAATCGAGGCCGCGGATCAGCCCAAAGCCTCTGCCTTCGTAGATGTCGGCAGAGATGCCGTCGAGGATAGCACCGAGGGCCTTGAGCGGGAACGAGTCTCGGGTTACTTGGCTTCCCTTGAGGTCCAGGGCTATTTCGGCAAGCACTGGTTAGAAAAGTGAAGACCGCCTCGCTTGAAGGCATTTGTGTTAGTGACAAATGCGGGGGGGGGGGGGGATCAACTAACACTTGAAGTGCTTGACGGCATCATCGATCTCGGCATTATCAGTGCCTGTGAGCTGATAGGTATAGCTCTCGGGGTTCTTGAAATCGGCACCGATCCAAGCAAGCTTGCTGTCTAGGGAAGCCGGGAAGCCAGCTGGAAGCTGTCCCTGCTCAGTGGCAGCAGACGGCAGGGTTCGGGGAAGGGTGGTGTGAACTGATGCCATTTTGTTTCTTGTATGTACCGTGACAATCAAGAGAAGTGCGGAAACAGTCGGAAAGAGAAAAGTCGTTCAAGTTTTGTATTCGTCTTGAAGAAGATCGTGCTCCCAGTCTTGATCAGAGGCACACGGAAAGGTTGTTAAACCCAGACGACTCTCTGATAGCACAAAGAGCGGCGAGAACCATGGGCTTTTATGTCACAAAAAGTGTTTGATCAGGCAGGCATCTGGCGGTGGGAAAGAGCTACCAAGTGCCCTGCTCGTCAACGCTTCTGCTGTGCTTCCGATTGCATACGCCCAACAGGGTCGTAATGGAAAAGTAAAATTTGCACAAAGTGTCCAAAAAATCAGGAAGCCACGGGGGTTCACACCCGCAAGTATGACAGGACCAGGGACCGGGGCGACTTTTGGAAAGACCAGCGTTGCTCAAAGAAAATACATGAGATGATCAGAGGGGGTGGACGTAGAGAAAAGCACCAGACGCCGACTCTGTGGCGGTCGTATGTAAGTTATCTGCCCGTCCGTTTAACCCCAGATCTTGCCTGAACGAGGGTTGGCAAATATTGCCGCGTATAGGAGACGGATGGGATGGGATGATAGGTAAGGTAGGTAGAGATAGGTAGGTTGGGAAAAAAAAAAAAAAAAATTCCTGTGACACCTTTTCGCAGAAAAACACGGTACCTGTCCAAGGCCCTACCTAGGCAGTGTGAGGTAATGTAGGTATGTCTCAACAGGCCTTGGTCGGGCACGGGGCGAATATGCAACTGTAACCCAAAACCTCAACACAATCCTTAGAGACGACCACTTCCGACGTCGCGATAACAGCTGCTTTGATGTACGTGGCAGGTACCCTTACCCGTCTCAAGAGTGGCGTCAACCGCCAGCCGATAGTGAATCCTGACGGGAAGAGTCGATAGGAAAGAGACCAAAGGCCCTGCTGAGACACAATCGCGCCGGGTGGTTGAGAAGGACAAGAGGTGATACTAGTGCACCTTACCGCAGTCGAGAGGCTCTCAATGTGACCTGACAGGTACGTACGCAGCTGGCCAATCAATAAAAATCGGACAGATACAGATACGGACACCTACCCAGCCCGTTGTTCCATGAGCTGCGAGGTCGATCGTGAAAGTATTGGATGGAGAAGCGTGATGTTTTTTGTTTGTTTTTTTCTTTTAAAAAAAGACAAAGAAAGAAAGAAACAAAGTTACGGGATCCACGGAAGGGAGTCCTGATGATATCCTTTGTGCACACTCGGAAAGGAAGTCTGAGCATCGAATTATATTGATTTATTTTCATGGTTGCTGCCCCTTCATGGAGCAGGATACAAGACCCATACTCGGCCGAGGGTCTGCAGGGTGGAGCGAAAAGTCCTTGATGGCCAGCTCCCCAGATCTGTGAACCGATCTGGATGAGGACTGGCCGTGTTCTCGCTTGGCGATGTAACCGATCCACATGATAGGGTATTAACCAGAGGCGAGCATGATCCGTTCAGATTGGTTGAGATAGCCAAATTCTTTAGTCGCCAAGAGGGGCTCTACGTAGGAAAGAGAGAGAGAAAGAGAAAAAGAAGAAGAAGAAAAGCTGCATGGAAGGTGGGTTTGGACAAGCGATGATGATATTAGGACGAATGAAGAAAGTAGCCTAAGAGCTGTGGGCATTATTTGGCGAAAGCAGTATACAGTAAACCAGGATAATAAAGAATACAACCGGGGTGGTTAGCAGGGTACTATCGGGCGATCATTAATGCGAGTGGAGGCAGAGGTATTCCAATGCCTAAGTACTTACCTATGGTACATATTCATGGTCTCCATAAGATGATACAGGACCTTGCCCTTGATCCCAGTAGCCCTCTGGTTACCCAATGAAAGAAACCCTAGAACCCTAGTAAAGACCCGTTCTATACCCTGCTAACCACCCCGGTTGTATTCTTTATTATCTTGGTTTACTGTAGTTAAGCTCAAGCTCAAGCTATCGATTTTTGGAGGGGAAAGACAGCCGATCAGTCTATGTCGCAATTCAGTCGTGGTTGCTGCATAGAGCGAGGATGAGGAAAAAAAAAAGAGACCCCTATTTGGGAAAATTTTCCGGGTTTAGCGTTGGTTTTTTTTTTTTTTTTTCTCTATCCCCTTCCTTTTTCTTCTTTTTGGCAAGGAGCCACAAACAGCGTTCATCACACCCATTATTCCCACAAAGGTAGGAAAAAGAAAACACGGGATAATAAAGGGACAAAGGAAAAGAAAAAAGCCGACAACCGGCGCGGCATCCTGCAATGTTTCATGAAGCAGTCTGCGGTTGACCTCCATCATCCGCCCCCACTTGCCTCCTTCCCCTCCTCCTTTTCCTATCACATACATTACATGGCTTGGCACGGTAACTAAGGTAGGTACGGCACCTAACGTGAGCTGACTTTCGCAGGTTCGTTTGGAAGCTGCAGAGGTTACTGTCTCTCAGTCGCGGGTTCCTCGAAACAAATTGTTCCAGGGTGTTTTGCCAAGCCGGCATGAGTGCTGGCAAGAGAGTGGAGGACAATATCTGTATTCGTAGCTACGCTAAAAAAGCTCAAGCTGGTTGGGCGGCCGTTCATCCTTGCCTACCTGGGTTCTTCAGCTAGGTATTTTGAGCAAATGGGTAATAATGACACGCTCAACGGCCAGGCTATTTGCTGCAGGGATTAACGCCGTTGCGGTGAGTGGCAACATGTGGAGCAGCTGGCAGCTTCTGGATTGCAGCTCGCGACTGTGCGAATCACTGAATCAATCCATCTATCTGTCTATCCGCTTTCATATGATAATTTGCAAGCTTGCGGGGTGTGAGTCGACCCGAGTAGCGCCATCCCCGATAGGCCTCGTTCGATTGATCGTGCTCAGAATGGCCACTCTCGAGGCATCCAGTTCTCTTCGTACAATTGCGAGATGAAAAAGTATTCATCCTCAATGTCGTTGTTTTGTAGAATTTCCTTCCAACTCTCCTCTACTCGTGACCCCAAGCAACATCACGTTAGCCATTCTGCGCCAAGACAGGCCAAATTCTCGTTTCTGCAGCAAGGGGTTACCAAACTTACCAGACTCTTTTGCATATCTTCGCGTGAAGGCAATTAGTTGAGATGCATCCTGACCCGAGTGCATCCGAAGATCGTCATCTCTGACGTTGCTTGCAAATATCTTGCTCCCACCCCTGTAATGAGAATATGCCAGTAATGTAGTTGCCCCTATTCCAGCGCAGGAATCCATCATACGGTTAGCCTACTCCCAGGATGGTGTCGTCCAGGGCCAAGCCTGATCGAAGCAAAACTATTCGTAGCACTTACCCGTGTAGTACTCCCTGACCTTATCCTCTCTGGCGAACCGCCTCTGCATCCCATGCTTGCGAGCGTAGCCAGCGTCATGCCTGATGACAAGAGCAATGTTGTGCAACAAAATAAACGTCACTAGGTACGTTGTCAACCACGTCCTAGCCTTGTTTTCTTGCGTCATCTTCTGCAATAGCTCAAGAGTATCATGTCGGAATTTGGCCTGGATTTGATGGATTAGAATTGAGTCGAGCTGTGCGCCCAAGACCGGCGGCAAAGGTATCTTGCCGCAGAGGGGGCTCGTCTCGTCCATAATGTCCCTCGGCATTCCCAAGGTTTCCTCGCCCACGATCTCAAATGAGGTTGTCGTCAGCCGGATAGACATCCAAAGCTCCAACGTGCTCTTCAGCAGTTCCTGCTCCTTCTTATCTAACGCCGGGTTATTTGCAGACTTCAAAGCTAGAGCGTATGTGCTCCAGAGTAGAGTCCTGTCAGGCCCAATCAGCTTCTTGCATGTTTCCCATATCCCATTCCTGATGTATTTGTCCAGCACGACCTTGGCTGCATCCATATCAACCACGGCAAAGTGTGGGATATGGACGGATCGCCTGGTACCGTCCGGGCCGACCCAGGACCGCTCCAATGAGTCGCCCGCCTGAGGTACAAATTGCCGCACGCGGAGTGCAACCGAGCTTCCCGTAAAGCCCTCCGTCACATGGATAGTTCTTGTCTCTGGGGACGCCCAGCTCGAAATGTCATCGGCCACCGTGCTATCTTTCCATCGAGAGGTCCACTCGAAGCCTCGAACTTGGCCTATCTTGGAGAGTACTATATTGTTGATTTTCAGCCGTAGACAAGGGAGGCGCCAGACTTTGTTTGTATTGGCAACCTTGCTGCAAGTTAGACAGCAACCCTTTCTGTTGTTTATGTCGATATGACACTGCGTCTCATCATTAGCTTCCGGTGTGACACCACCACAGTAGAAGATTCAGGCGTGCTCTCTCTTCAAACAGTATTTTTTTCTTCTTTTTATTTGGAGGGGATTAATTTACCCTGATTCTTTGCATTCGACACCGAATGCAGCTCCCAACCTTCCTCGTCTCCGCAGTTAAGTCTCGCTCTCCACGATCTTTGAAAGGGCCACGCTTCGCAGGGGGAGCTCTGTGCGTGGAATATATCAAGTCAAAATCATTAGGTCTGGTGTAAAATTCTATTGCCACGCCGCTATTGTCGACCAGATTTGCCGGGTGCCCGTAAGCAGGAAACACATCATATCCAGGGGATAGGTCATCTGCAGCGCCTGCATGACTACTCGTCGGAGACTGTGTCTCAGGGCTGTTTTGAAAAGCCCTGTAGCCAGGAACATTTTCCATCATATGCGCTGATGGATGGACTGGGACGACAGATGGGTGTTGATCGTTCGGGGCTGGCCTGGAGTACATAGGCGAGATAGGGTTCGTTGCGTTTCCCTGGTAGTACAAAACTTGCTTGTTTCCGGTCTGTTGGTCGAAAGGTATATGCCGCGGTGGTGGCAACGCCGGAAATGACGCCATGTAGCCATCAACCATTATGGGCGCGTCAGAAACGACTGGTCCAGCTTGGTTCGAGTGTGTGATGGGAGTGCCACTGTCATAGCCTGTAACGGGAGTAGTCGGAAGATTGGCAGACGTTGGGGATGTGTCAATGGGAACAACTCGCGTTCCTCCATAACAAGGTGCACTGGTCACAGGGCCATATTGTCCGTCTAAGATAAATGGTTAGCCAATGCATGGTTCGCAACATCAGTCCGATGCCGAGTAATGGTTTGCAAGTAGACTTCCAACCCACCCTGGCTGCTGTGATAAGATGCGTTGGAATCGTATGCAGGGAAGCTTGCGAAGGCATTAGATATGCGAGGACCACTTAGCCCCAGGTAAGTTGGAGGCTGAGAGGTAGTATTCATGGCCCAGGAGTAGTGCTCAGAACTACTATCCGGGCCCTGTCTCCTATCCTGCATTGCTTTCGCTCCACCTCCTAGTCCTGCCCCCCTGTCTGGATATGTCGATGTAGCAGCAGGTTCTGTTTCTAAACGTAAGCGCTTGTGCCTATGCTTTTCTTGAACCTCGAATAAGTTTGAGACAGGTACGTCAAGGCTAAGGGCAGCCTGGTTGACGGTGGTTGGTGTGTCGGGTGATTCTCTGGGTTGGCCCAATTGCAACAGCTGTGGAACGGGTACTTGTAAAATCCTCGCCGCTTGCTCGAGTATGAATTGGCTATTTTGAGAGGTCATGCCGGATGCCTGTATATTTGGCACCTCTGGTGAGGAAGCCGAGCCATGGTAGGCGGGCCCTGCAGACGAGGAGACGGGGCCATAAGCTCGACGCCTTTTAGGCGCAAGGGCGGCGTCGTCGCTCTGTGATGACAAGAAACATGGTTAGCTGTTTGCGTTCTTGACTTGCCTGCAAGTATCCCATGAAACCATAAGTGACCGGTATGCGTGATGGTTGCAGCCATGGAGACAGACAAAGTTTAAGCAATTTAGCTAGAGGAGAAAGCATGAGTATGGTGGTAGCTCTGTGACTTTTCTCAATTTGGATATGGTTGAATCTCATGATTCGGGCAAGGGATGAGCATTCGTAGTGTCTATTAGGTGTAAAGCGCACATGGGATCTCCTGGGTGAGCTTGCCACTGACCATTCTGCCTGGGTGCCAAGTGTTCCTCGGGTTCAAAGACATGCTTGCGTTGCTTTGTATATCATGAGCGAACCTGGCGTCTTCTTCCCAGGGCATGCGGGTATATATATGGAGAGAGGCAGTTGATTCTAGTGCAGGCTCGGGCATGAAGGTGCCGAACTCTTGCACAGCCGTAGCCATCGGTCTCGGCTGTGCAGATAAGAACAGAGTTTGGCGGTGGTCAAAGTACAGATCCTAAGAGACCGCAGAGCCCAGAAGATAACAGGGTTTCGTGGTTGGCTGAAAAGGGTCAAAATCTTGAGACTGACTTCCAAGTGTAAAAGTAGTCTCATAGAGCCAGCCCATAAACCATGGGCGAGGGCCCCTTGAATATGGTGGAGCGCCAACGACGACTAACCGCAAGGTCTCTCAGAGATCTAGTCAGTGGCTGGAGAAATGACAAAAGCTCCGAAGAAGCAGTGAGTATTGACCTGTGTGTCAATGACGGATGGGTATCCCATATAATGGACTCGATGTGAGCAAACAAATGACAGACAGAGCCCAAAGTGGATCAGGGCCGTCTTCTCGAAGGCATCCAAGTCGGTAAGTCCGGTGTCAGGATGAGCGAAGTGGGTGCCTATGTTTCCCTAGTGTCGTTTGCGTCGCCTCAGGTCTTTTTCTGGAAGATGTCCCCTGCAAGGCAGCTAGTGTTTTGTGCGCCTCTCAAAACCCGGAAAGCCCCACTGTGTGCTCGAGCCGTCTATGGAGCTTGCCCTTTTTCTTGTTTTTGTCTTGACCTGTTGTTTGTTGTGTACTGTAGTTTTGGGGTTCCTGTTAGTGCATTGCGCCGACGTTGCAATCCCGGACATATCTGCAAGTCCACTTGGTCGCACGGCCGGGCCAAACGTCTAGGTGGGCGGGCGAATGCACATATGTGGGTAGCGGTGGCGGTTCCAAGAGAATCTAGCCTACCTAGGTACCTACGTATGTATGTGTGGCACAGCCAGAAAAGCCAGGTAGTAAGACCTTCTCGAGGTTGCCAGTCGACTTTGCGCCTCTTTTCCCCCGGCTCAGGAGAGGCAGAGAGGTAGGTACACCGACCTGAATGACGAGTGCGCGGTCGGTCTGGAACGGGGACACACACGGCAGATAAGCGACGCTGGCGATTCGCGGCAAGTGAAGTGTCGATCCGGCGCGTTGGTTGCGCGCCCGCGGTTGACAGGAAGAAGGATGTCTTGTTCTAGTATTGGAGACAGGGTGGGGGAAGAAGCAAAGAGATAAAATCTCGAGATGGATTAAACAAGGATAAGAACCAGAAGAAAAAGGTGGTCAGGGTTATCGTGGGGGGCTGGGATGGATTTAACCTAGTCAGATTCAATGAAAAATGGTATTCGCTTGCTTTAGAAAGGGGAAAATGCACATGACGCGCAAACAGCCAGACTGGAGGAGCAGGGGCAGGAGGATCTTGTACGGCTTGACAGGTCGTCGGACTGAGGAGTTGGGCGGTTTTGGGGCTGTTCCTTTGGGTGTAAAGGCTTGGTTCTACCAGTCAGAAGTGAGGCGGGCTCGAGGTAGGTAATACGATTAACCAACCCAATGGGACCAAAGTGAGAATGGGAACCATCCATTGCCAGGCTGGCAACAGCATGATCGATGCCATCCATGCCATGCGATTGATTGATGGATACCACCACCACCACCGGGCCACCAAACTACAGCACAGTGCAGTACAATACAGTACAGGTAGGTGGTAGGTACCCTCCATCTACCTTACCTTACCACCCTTACAGGTTGGGCTTTGTTGGATATAGGCAAATTAAAAATGACTGCGGGCTGATGGTCCTCCACCCTCCCTGGACAGGCTCCTTCTCTCGTTTTGTCGTAATATGTGGAACATGAGCTTGTTGAAGCGAATGGCTCCGACGCCACTTCTGCGACGGGCTGGGGGAAAACTAAGCCATCTCCGTGGTAGCTACTTCCTCCTAGGCATGTTATCGACCTGATCTACCCTCAGTCCGCCCTGGGTACCGTACCTTCGGGCTGTCTTACCAAACCGGGCTAGCAAGTCTGCCAGGGTGGCTTGGGTAGAGATGCTGCACCTAAACAGCTGTCTGAATGAAAACCCAGCAACGCAAGCAACAAGCTTGTAGGTACGGTCATTGAGGGTTCGACACAACGCAAAACAGAGCTTTCCAACGTTGTTGGTAATCTTCGGGATCGGAGGGAGAGAGGATCGTGCGCACACTAAAACATAAAGTACCACAATTCCTATCAAATTATGGCATAAAATGGGGAGTGTGAGCTTGCCATCCCCCCCACTGGCTCCCGCTGCCAATCCTAACACAGTAATGGCTTCGCAGGCTAGCCCCACTTGATTGGAGTCACCCTTGCTACCAATTGCGCGCTTCGACGGCCCGAGAGCGCCACGCCAATACAACAATTAGGGGGCCCACCGGCCAATTGGACTTTTTGTTGTTTGACGTCCATTCCATATCTGCGATCTACTTGTTTACGGCGTGGGGGCCCTTTTTTCGTTCGGGAGATCTAAAAGGTTACACACGACCTATTTTACTTCGAGGTTCCTAGGTACCTAAATAGTAGGTAGATAGTAGGTGTTATCACAACCATCCCCGGTTATCCTGGGCTCTTCTGGCCTAGCAGGGTGCAACAGCAAACCCACACAACGTTCTTGAACTTACAAAAGGCGGAGCCTAAACTAGCCCTGTCAGCTTTGCTAGTCGGCATGGGTATGGCCATGTGCAGGCCAGTGCCGGCGTCAAGTTGACAGCTTGGGGTCCCCCTGCTAAATTCCAATGAATGGTGGAGTCTATTCTAGACATTAATTTACCCTTTATTGTCCTCTTTTTATCTTCACCTCCTTCACTCTTAGGTTAGTTCCCCGAAGTTTATGTAGTAATTAGGTCCGGGCCAACCACGTAGCAGCTTCCCACATCATCCCACTATGCGAAACTCGAGGACCCGACTTGACCTACAGTCTTGAACTGGCCGGCTGTATAGTAATATTGGCATATGGCGAGCCCCTAGAGTATATATATTTCCACGATCAATATTTTCCTTCCCGTGAAAGGCCAAACGCGGTGGAGTTTCAAGTGAAGCATCAAATTTCAGCCGCATCCATGCCGAGATAGGTTCAAGCAGAGGAGGTGGCTGTACCACGTCCTGCAGCGCTAGTCTCTTCTCTGTCCTACGGAGTAAGGGTTCATCCATCCCTGTCCCAATGAGATTCCAGTCCCTACATGTACAGTAGGGTCAAACCGACGCTATGGGATATTAATAAAACAAAACAGAGTGTGAGCATTGACGAAGAAGAAGAAAACATGAATATTATAGAAAACAACGGTCTGTAGCCTATGTTCTCGCTTTGCATGAGAAAAAAAGCGATATTGTTATATTTTACAAGCCCAAGACTGTTAACAAGCAGTAGCAATCTTGGTGGATAGTAAACCGGCACGGGGCGGACTAAGCGGGGAACCCGGATGGTAGGAACTTGGGCGTGCTAGCATTCTTGTCCCTCAACAAGCCTCGCTGGGGATTTTGTTTCAGTGGATAACAACAGAGGATTTAAATCCCTCTCCGGCCCATGTTGTCACAAAAATCCCCATCCCATCCAGAAAACCTGGTCTGAAGCCACCAGCAGCCTAGGTTTTCTTTCCTTCTTCCCCCCCTACCTCGCGACAGGGTCAGGATCTTACGTTGTTATGCTTGCCGTTTCCTCGAATATTTCAGGTCTCTACTCAAAGCTGACGCACCTTATTGCTGACAGACTTTGGCAGAGTTTGTGTCAGCAAAGTCGTGAACTAGTAACGAAAACCAGGAAATTGCACGGCTTTTTTGTACGCGATCTTCAAATCGCTTGCCATATCCAGCCTAGACCATCTAGCAGTCATACCAAGAGCTCTAGCCGAAGTTTGCATCCTCTCGGAGAAAACGCTTCACATCACCCACAGCCTCGGTGTTGAGCTGCCAGACCACCCATCTTATGGTGTGACATGTCGAACGAAGTCAGATCGCTGGCAGAGGACAACGAATACACATCTGACCTCCTCTGTGCGCCTTTTCTTTTTCGCTGGATGGCAACCGATTGGAAGCCCTCGGCACGTGGACACTCTTGACGGCGTAGGCTGGGTGTCTAAGTTGATCACGCGTCAGCCCCCAGCTGTCAGCCCGCATAGGTAAATACGATGTGATTTCTGACCTTGTCACGCAGTGAACCATAAGATTCTCAATACTGTCTTTATGGGATCACTGTTACAGTGGACTGTGCCTTTGGGTCTTTGTTACTTTTGTTGGACGCGGCATTTATAGCGGCACTCTATGTTCCTTTTCCCTCCCTTACTACCGATCTCGATGCAATTGGGAACCTAAAGCATCATTCACTGCTAATTTTGAAAGAGATTAAGGCGGATACAGCAGTCACTGGTACCTGCAGATCGGTGGCTACAGCTACTCTACACTGCAAGTGCCTGTGGGTAGGGAAACAAAGTAACTTTTTCCTGGTTTTTAATTTCTCCTTTTTTTTCCCCCCTTCAAATGAGAACGAAATTAAACCATCTTGTCTCTCAGAGGCTCACAATTGACTGTAGATGTGGGGTGAGTGGAGCTGCCTGTCATCCACATTACCAAGCAAACCATCCCCGAACACCCATCTGTCTTGGAACGATGGGTTTGTCAAACCTAAATAAACTCAAAGCATCATCTAGACTCTAACGTCAAAGTACGAGTCGGTCAAGATAACATATTCAGCGTGTCCAAAAATACTGTGTAAGAAACTTGGGGTTGGATTTAGTCGTGACTCAGCTCAATTTGTGGCGTATCGAGCTGTTCACTGCTGACCTTGGGACACACGTTCTTACGAAGAACGTGATTCGGTGTCATTATTATTTTGAGATTTTTTAATTTTTCATACTGGTGGTGGTTGTTGATGGATTAGGCTGATTGAACCTGCCTCAGGTAGGTGCTGCCTAACTTGCCAACGGCACCTCCTTAGAGTGGAAAGGACCTTTGTCTTTGGTCAGGGATCCGTTGTCTACAGAAGTCGGTCCTCGAAAGTTTCTGTTCATGAGGACCTGCTCAGATTGCATCCAAATGTTGTCCAGAGAAGACATTCCAGTAAACCGATAGCCTCCCCCCAAGCACGCACCCTGTTGACACTATAAGCGTTGAGCCGCTTGCCAGTGGAACCAGCCGATGCTTACCGTACCTACCTGCCTCACTAAGCTTACCTGCCTCCAGCTCCCATGCACCTTTTCCTGTTGGTGTGCCGTGTGGGCGGATGGGCTGTAGTTGTAAGAAAGGCGGGGGATGTGAACAATTGGAAGAGATGCACCACCCCAAGCGCGAAATGCTGACCCATTGCAGTCTCATCACGTCGCAGCAGAGGTCAACCAAGACGTACCTGACCTATATAGGAAATAAATGGCGGAGATTGTAAGGGACTCTAAGCGTGCACCCGCTTAGTCGCCCCCGTCACGGAACTGAGTTATAACTCAACAGCTGCGGCGAGGCCGACCGCATCTTTCTGGTAGTCCGGCAAGGGTACACCTTGACTGAAGTTTATTGGGGGCATTCCTGTTTGCTTGCATAGTAAGATGGAATATAGGGTGTAATGAGGCATCTTACCACGTATGTACTCATCGTTGGGTTTTCAGAGCTCGAGTCCACCTCCACTACTTATGGTAAGCCGGGGCTGATAGGTTGGGGTGCCCACAAGAATCCACAGCGCACGTCAGGTCCAAGCTGTAATAGCCAGCTTCCTTGCCAGGCAGTCGGTGATTCCATTCAAAACAAAGCAAGGCACCCCAAATAGCCTTAGATGCCTAGGCTAATCCATTGACTGAAAGTGGCGTGTCATTATGGAGTGGAGGTACTACTTACCTTGGGTAGGTAGGTGCCATCCATGGGTGGTATAATAAATTTCGGAGGGAAGTTACGCCTGGACGGGTGGCTACGGGCGCTTGCCTTTATGGTTTCCTGGCTTGACGATGCACGACTTGCCGAATCGGGATAGGCACTGTGGTCGCATCCATCAACCTTTCCCTCGTTATCCTTGGCTGTCGTGTTTCCGCCCCACCCAGGCCAGTAGGCGACATTATCCTGCGTTTTTGTACGGGCGACTGGGCGAGGCGGGCACACCCGACAATGGAGTAGCGGTGGGCGGGTGGAAAAACTACATTACTGTAGCTTGGTGAGTTAGACATCGCTGTGCTGATTCTATTCCTTGATGCGGCTCCTCTTTTACTTCTTCATCCTCGTCCTCGTCAAAGTCGCCATCTGTTTTTGCCCATCTACTACCATTTACTTGCATATAATGGTAAATACCTTGGCTCTGAATGTCCCGACTGGCCGCCCATCGATAACAAGATACTTCGCAAGGTAAGTTAGTCAGGCGCATTGCCTTACCTATGAACGTCTCCTCAACCATCCCTGACGTCCCGCTCCACTACAACCGAACAAAAAAAAAGCTGAGAACGAGTTGAATCCCGGCCCTAGAAAATTCGCTCATCGCTAGGTGTTCTGTTGCATCACAAGCTCAATCCGTTGTGCCGGTAGCGCCAATCCAGGTCAAGACCGATCTATTTTGGCTTTGTTTCCACAATAGAACCAAACAATACCCGGGATCCAAGGCCGGTTCTGGGCTTCTTACGACCCAAGCAACGTCAGTTCAACTCACTTCAAGGTCAGGTCGGGGGCATCCCAGCTGCCGCTTGCTGTCCGCCTTGCCAGGAATTTTCAAACCCACGGCGGGAACGTCGGATCCCGAGCCTGCCGGCGTCATACTTCCAGGTAACCCCTAGTGAATGGCATCCAGCCTTTGGTCGGCCGGTGCCCTAATGTGTATACTGGGATTTCCTGCAGTGTCCTAGTGAACAAACCTAATCCGGACTGGATCGTGGCTTGCTCTCTCGGGCAGCAGCAGGCGGGCGTCTATTACTGGGCACATCACATTGATCCCAACCCGCGAATCATTGAGGCAATTTGCAAATTCCGGCATTTGCTTTGTCAGGGATAAGATACCTTCAATTCGCATGCACGAAGTAACCGTCAACCTAACTTTTCCCCCGGTCAAAAAAAAAAAACCCAAAAAAAAACTCATATCTACTGAGTAACATATTTTAAAACTCGGCCAGAACAAGGGTGGCCGTATGTACCGGAATCAGAAACACGAGGCAAAGCCAGTTTATTCTCTTTCACGAATGGTCTTGGCCTTGAATCTGTTGTGATCCTATTCCTCATCAAGAAAAGGCCTGTGCTGATCTCAGTTCGTACACATCTCGTTGATTCACTCCCGCACAGTCTTTGATCTGCAGGTGAGAAACCCCGGTTCAGGTCTCTGTCTGAAACAGCATCTGCTCTGGCGCAGATCGCCGGCTTTCCTCGCCATGGACCTTGACTCCCTCGCTATTCACGACATAGTGCACCCCACAGCTGCATTCTCGCAAGATGAATCTAGCTCGGAAATAGAGCACCAGGATGTTAGCAGCCTGGCCCACTGCACATATCCCTCCACTGACTGGGAACAGTCCCAGCTCAACCCCAAAAACCGCATCGACAGCCTTGACCTCCCCGAACCGCCCTTGTGGCGCATCGACGGTTCGGCAGGACTAGGAACACAGTACTATGCAATCCCTCTGTTCCTAGGCAACCTTCCGCCTCTCCGCATAGATGTCTTCGTTGCAGAGCATCTGGGCAAGTCGTCACCTCTGTTGCGGTCGCTGCTCGATCTCGACCAGGCCTTCCACACCAAGGACGCGGCCAGGGTCAACCGCCTTGGTATCACTAGGCACATCGTCCGGGCGTTGCACTTGTGGGCCAAGAAGCTGATCGACGCGGGTGAGCAGGGGGAGCTCGAGGACATTTTCCGCAGACAGCCGTTTGGAACCAAGCTTATTTTTGAGAACCTGGATTTGAATGTTGCCAACATCAGGATAAGCGTTGACCCAAACCACGATCTCGAGCTGCGGCTGCTTTCTGTCGGAGACCTTGCCGCCATGTGGAACATGCCAGTGGAAAACTTCCCTCCCTCTAGAGATATCACCGATTTCGAGTTTGTCACCCAGCTTCATGACAGCGTATGCGTTGTGCGTCCCGCCAAGGACGTCGGGACGGACAGCACAGGTGAATGTGAGGGTGAGGGTGAATTGCTCATCCTCAAAGCTCTCTCCAGCTCGAACCGTTACCTATATCACGAGCTAAAGATCTTGTTGACTATGCCGCCACATCCAAATATCATGTCCAGACCCATACAGATCATCACTAAACAATGCAACTTCGGCAACAAGAAGGGAATCATTGGCTTCACATTATTTTACCATCGGACAAGCTCGATCCGCGACCTGATCCCCTGGATGCGCATTCACGGCAAGCTAAAAGCACGAGACCAGATCAAGTGGGCGACACAACTCACGTCAGCCCTGATACACATTCGTGAGGAGGCAAATACATACTATCCGGACTTGCGCCTCGACAATGTCGTCCTTTCGGAAGAAGGCGATGCCGTAATGGTCGACTTCGAGCAGCGTGGCGTATGGTGTGAGTTTGGGTCTCCCGAGGTCAACAACATTGAGTTCCTGCGAATTCTTGCGTGTGACGATCCGTCAGAGTTCACAGGATCCGATGCCGAGCCAACTATCGGTGAAGAGTTGCGCGTGGGCTACTCGGAGCTTTTAAAACAGCTAGTCCCTAACTGGGAGGAGCTGTACTTCAATAGCGACTACAGCAACCCATCACAGGGCTATAATATAGCTTGGAAAGCATTGACACCAGCTCAGCAGGAAGCTGCCGAAGTGTACATGCTCGGACGGGTGCTATGGTGTTTATTCGAAGGTCAAGCGGCGCCGAAGCGTGGAGCGGTATGGCAGTCGTACCGCCGGGAGACAGACATCGAGTTCCCAAACTACAGCGAGCACATGCCCGCGGTGATGCGCTCGCTCATTGATCGATGCACGGCAGGCAGACGGCAAGCATGGAGTGACATGATCTCGCGGGTTCGTAGTCGCGTCGTGCTTAAGAGTGGCGAGGTCGTTTCTGCCGCCGAGTTACGCCGTCTGGCCAAGGACTGGTGGACGCAAGAGCTAAAGGAAAACGGGCTCTACCTGGACGCACAAGGCTGTGGCGCCGATCCAGACAAATTGAAAAGGGTTGATGCGTCATCACAGCGACCAAGTTTGAGGGAGGTCCTGGCAGAGCTCAAGCAGTTCGAGGCGTCTTTGGAGTGATGTCAATGTGACTGTGACACATAACCTATGTTGCAGAATAAGCCATCTTGCTTCGCAATTTTCTTCCGTGAACGAGGTCGCAGCATATGCACCTAATGCTCTTCTTTTTTTTTTTTTTTTTTTTGTAACCTCGCCTGCCTACAGGTTTTTATTCGGAGTTTTGAGTCCTCTGGGCCTCACTGTATATGTCACACGGATTGTATCATGTAGCTTGATGATTCAGAATGTTACATAACCTGGCACACAGGTTAAGAATGATTATATTTACCTAGTCAAACATACTATCAATCTGCAATTCTATGACCACGTATTTATCAGAGCTACATCGGTATAAATGGTGATCAACCAGTTGGTACTCCATCTCATCGTCACATCATGGATATGATCAAACTTGACCGATAAGAGGAAAATCTGGTAGACAAAAAGACGTTTTTTTTTTTTTTTTTTTTTTTTTTCCTCCTCCTGCGAGTACGGCTCCTAAAGCAATATAACACCTGACTGAATATTGTACAAGAAAACTGATTACGGTAGGTCTTCAACTATAGGTTCTTGGAAGACAAAGTTGCAGACGAAGCCCCACTACCTTGCAGATGCGTTTGTCTAAGATCAACTTCAATGTCGATTGAGATGATGGGGCTGCTCCAACGAATAAAAACGCAGCTTCGATAAAGGCACCAACCCCGCCATCGTCACAAGTTGCACTGATTGATGTACGTCAGGCAGGTAAGGTATCGGGTATCAAATTTGTACCTACTTTTGACATGGTGTTCGACCAGAACATATTAAGTGTGTAAACAACAATAACCCCTCCAAAAAAAAAAGCAACATTAAAAAAATAATAAGTTTCAAACGACTACTCCTTTACGGATATTGGATATCTGAAAACAGAAAACAAAATCACAGACAGCTCGCTGCTTGCTAGGAGAACCGACGGTCAAAATGGCACCACAGGCAATCATCGCACCGTCCATCCTTTCTGCCGACTTTGGCAATCTGGGCAAGGAATGCTCCAAGACTATCGGCCAAGGTGCCGACTGGCTTCATGTCGACATTATGTGAGCGACCTACTTCTGACCAAATGGAAGAAGAAAAGAGAGAGAGAAAAACACAAAAAGAGAAAGACCCGCATCGCCCTGCCGCTCGCTAACATAACAAAACAAAAATCTTTGACATATTGTCTCCCAGGGATGGCCACTTCGTACCCAATATCACCTTCGGCCCGCCCGTGGTGGCCAAGATCCGGGGTCATGTGGACAGGCCGGCAGCGGCACACGGCAAGGGAACCTTTGACTGCCACATGATGATCGCTGAGCCCAAGAAGTGGGTCAAGGAGTTCAAGGCGGCCGGTTGCGACCTGTACTGCTTTCACTATGAGGCGGCCTTTAGCAGCGCGGCCGAGGAGCCGTCGGCGTCGTCGGACCTCCGGACGAGCCCGCGCGAGCTGGTCCGCTACATCCACGACCAGGGCCTGCTGGCCGGCATCGCCATCAAACCCGCCACACCGGCTGACGTGCTGTACGAGCTCCTCGACTCGCCCGACGCCACCGAGCGTCCGGACATGGTGCTTGTCATGACGGTTGAGCCGGGCTTCGGTGGCCAAAAGTTCATGGCCAGCGAGCTGCCCAAGGTCCAGGCCCTCCGCCAGAGGTACCCGGAGCTTAACATCGAGGTCGACGGCGGCCTGGGGCCCGGTACTATCGACCAGGCCGCCGACGCCGGGGCAAACGTCATCGTCGCCGGCAGTGCAGTCTTTGGAGCCAAGGATCCGGCAGAGGTTATCAAGGTCCTGAGGGAGTCGGTTCAGAAGCGTGCTGGGAAGATTTGAAGCGGAGGATGGGGAAGCCTTGATGTCTCAAGACATGGACGAGTGGCTGGAATGTCCATGTCTCATGGAGGGCTGGCGGTAGGCTGACACCTTCTGCTCCGTTGCTGAAGTTGAAGGTCAAGCTGTGAGATCGAGTGTCTGTCTTGCTAGGTCCTTGACCAGATCTTCACCCTCCTGTTTGAGACGACACGACACCAAAGACATGGATGATAGTCATTGCACTCGTCTTCGTCCAGAGAATGTCAGTTATGCATGTTGCTCGTTGTATCTGGTCGCATGGCTAGGTAAGAAGCGTTGGAGAATGAAGACGGTGTTTTGGTCTCAAGCAATAGATAGAGTAACCAAGGGCACTCTGAGATTGATACAAAACATGGCTGACATGTAACCGGAATATGGTCGGCATTGCGACTTCACGAGATAAAATGTCTACCAGACCGCTGCTTGCATGCATCCCAGCAGATCTCATGGATCTTCAGGCGCGGTAGTAAACCAACCATCCCTGATCACTCCCATATTGTTGCCACTCGTACTTAATGCACAGCACACTTCGTGTGACCTGTGCTGATAATGCTGCTATATCGTCGAATCGCATTGTTGACCATAGGAAAGCCCCCTTGAGGTTTCCAAACTGATACTCTTCGACTTGTCAGAGCGAACTGTATACTCAAGCAGTAGGAAGACACTGCGGTACCAACGTTCCCGGTGTTCCCGATGTATCCAGGTGACCGCCGTTACCCAAACGTCACATTGATATTCTTTCCGAAACCCTTTGATGCATATAGCATGGAAAACACCAAACAAGTCACAACCCCCCGGCCCCTGTGAGCTGACCGACAGACAGATTATCCCAAATTGACGGAACATTTTCGTCTGTAGAATACGAAATGGTGTACAGGACAGGGGGTGGGGATTTCGTTGAACGTCGGCTTAACCTGGGGGCAGGAAGCATTAAGCTGGAAGCAGAAGGCAGCTAATACACCACCCGGGGCTATAGTTGTCGCCAGCTCTACAAGGCCTATGTAGTACGCACTCCCCGCCCACGACCCTTCTCGCTTGCGGCGAAGACCCCCGGAGGCTTGAGAAGTATACTGACCAAACACTCTGAAGAGCCATCCCTGCGAAGGCCAGGGAGAAACCAAGTCGACTGAGTGGAGGAGTATACATATGATTGTTGTTCTACTGCGTATGGGGCTAAATGTGTACGTAGTCCACGTTATCCATCCCGAGGGGTAACAGATCCTGGTATGGTTGACGTGGAATCCTTTCCTAATTTCTTCAAGAGAGTATTAGAACCGAGCAATGATCTATCCTGCGAGATACGTATAGTTGTGCATACTAATACGTACTCATGTCGTATTCAATATCCAACAGACAAAGAAGGAGACAAAGAAGAAAACTTAATGCAGTACCCATATGTATATTGCTCACTCATATGTACCTGCATGGCAATTACCCCTTGGCCGTGCATCACGGATGCGAATGATACGCTCAAGTGGAGCCGAGCAGTCTTGACGATGACGCCAAGGCCGCATTCCTACTTGTACCGAAGGAGTGGTTGAGATAAACAACACGAAATCATGAGACCGTCGAGCACTTGGTACTGAGTCAACCATGCAATCGTGATCGTGGACAAACAATCAAGGCAAGCAGATGACAAGAGTGGGTGAGGAGAAAAAAAACTTCAGCCAACTCCTGGTTTCGTGTGGCTACCGTTGACCAGATCGTCATCCATGAAAAAAAAAAGAAGAAAATAGAAAAGCGGACAGGGGCTTTTCTCCTTCGCGTTAGAAACCGGGGCAAACCCAAGCGGCGTCATTGGTATTGTACTGTACCCAAGTTATTTAGTTGTTTTATTCACTTTACTGTTAAAGACAGGCAGAGTTGGGCAAGAGGTGGAGTTTTTTTCCCCCTCCCACTAGGGGACTCCGCACAAGAAAAAGGAGGTTGGCAACCCCTTCTCCAAACCGGCTTCCGGCCGGGTTATGGGCATGAAGTAACGGCAAATGGGATGAGGGAGACGCGACAGTCGCACATCGCATATTTCCGGAGGAGCCTGCCATAATGAGTTAGCCTTCTCCGAGTGGCGCGCAGTAGAGGCATGGCCTTCCCCGACGTTGGTGTAAACAAACGCGCAGTTGCAAAACATGGATCCCATCTCCGTAGAATATAAATCTTAAAGACGCTTTTGCTTTTGACAATTGTCTATCTGGGTATTATGCACCGATTGGTTCGTCGCCGGTTGTCGGACGACCGCAAAGAAACATATGTGAAATTGAGGCTTTGTTGAAAATGGGCCGATTTTAACACGCCAACCGTCGGCGCTACTGCACATGGGGCGTGGTGGACGCAACGTCGAGGAAGCCGCATTCTAGGCCTGCGCCCTGCAGGATTGGTGGAGAAGTAACCTGCATGTCTGTCGATGGATGTGAAATATCTCCGAATGGATAGCGATAGCAGGGAACGATGACTAAAGTTGACAAACAATCCCTTTCCCTTGACATACCGGGGAGGCTTTGGTGCAATTTTTCCGTGTCGTGGTGAATCAAAGCCAAGCAAAAAAAAAAAAAACCCTTGGTAGGCGTATCTTTAGTTGTCTCTCAATGCTTAACATCGTAGCAACTCGCGAGAGCCAAGGCGTCGCATCACGCGAGTAAGGTGCTATACTCGCTTGGCTACGTAGGGAATAGTTTTCACTCAAAATACCTTGTATAACTGCCGAATACTGGGGCTGAGGTCTTTGCCTTTTTTTCTTAGTCCTCTCTTTCTCTCGCAGTCTATTCCTTGCTTCACGTTGCATTGCGGAAGGTGGTTTTACGTCGTATGCACAGGCACAGGTGTAAGCGAGCTAAACCCCACTCACAGGGCGAACCAAACAAACAGGACACAGAAAATGTTCATGCCTGACGCGTTGCACAGACTTTGACATGTACTTGGTAGTAAAAAAGTCGGAGATTCTGAGAGGCTGGCCGTTGTCTCAAGAAGTCTCCGAGGTAATACACGCCTTGCGTTTGTCCCAAAGCGCTGGATACTTACACAAGCGAACTTTAGCTTGGTGGAATATGATTATCCATGCCGCGGCAGGGTTGAGCCGTATCGAGGCTTCGTAGTCCACTACCAACCATTTCCTTGCCTTGGTTCGGATGCCAGAGAAAGCCGATGACGGGCTGCATACAATGGCATAGGATGCTTCGACCAGCTAACCTAGACAATCTATTATGTAGCTGTCGTTTGCGGAACCCCTAATACGGCAAACATTTGCAGCGGACAGTCCTATAGTACCCGTGTAATGTACCTGTTAGGGAACATCCCATGACACTCATTGATAGTAAACCAGATCAGCTGACTGGTACAGCGACGTGCAAAGAAAACACACTCAAGGCAGGGGACAAGCTTGCATCGTGTAAGCACCACTGTAATCTGCACAGAATCTTCTCTATGCCAGCAAAAAGACGGCTCTTTTGCTATGTTGTCTTTGTTTTTCTTCCCCTTCCTTTTCGTCTCCACTCCGAAGGTCATATTGATTAAAGAGCGTTGGCACTATGTGGTATTTGTGCGCAAGTGGAGTTCGGGACCTGCATTTCGTGTGTCGGACCAAATTCCTCCGTGGTGCCATTCGAACCACCGGGGAAGGCACCCGATTTCTAGGTCAACCCGCTATTCGACAACCCTTGTCGAACCCACCTTCCCACCTTCCCACGCTTCCGCCTTTGGCTTTCTTCAGCACTTTTGAAGGCAACCAACGGTAATTATCTCTACACGGCATAAGGTCGGGGATCCTGACCCCTTTGGGATAAATGCGCACCAGGGCACTAAAAGCAATAGAGCACATACCTCTTTTGGCACTCCAAAATCCAGCAAAAAGGCTGAGTAGACCCAACCAGGGTTGGCATATGGATACATACGCCTATACCATTAAAGCAGGTAGAGAGACCGAAGCTATGACGACAATTTATTCAGGGTCGGACCGAAAGGGGGAGGAGAGTAAAAAGAAGCGAGCGAGAGGCAAGACGAAAAGAGAGAAGTGCCATCGGTCGCCATTTTGGGATTGGTTCAATTGCGAGTCGAGTTGGATCCGAAGGAGTCGGGCGCGCAGGCCGACATGGGGGTTCTTCATCTGGTCGATCATTCTAGAAAAGTTTTCGTTGCTACCCTCCACACCAAGCCGGCCCTACCTTGCCTGCTGCCTGCTATCAACAACACCGAGGAGGCTCCTAGGATCTTTGGAGCACGCAAAAAGGCTACTCGAGGGAATCTCGGTTGAATGCCCATGTTAATATCATATCCCACACCGGATGCAAGGCCAATAAGAGCCCCTGGCTTGGAAGTATGCCGTCTTTTGTGATTGCATGCAGGCGATTTCACCTCAGGTTGCGCAATCTAATGCAGCCAGTGAAGAGTGGAAAAGACGATTGAACAAATATAGAGAAAAGGAAGAAGAAAAAAAAAACTCTGTCAAGCTTACGACGGTGACCCAGAAATTAATAAAGATTTGCTGCGATCGTCGCTGGATTACCTTTGAATTGAACGCCTTACTGTGCAAAGATATTACCGCGGGGATGCTGGAGATCGATGAGAATCAACACGTGCTATGATTCTAGAACTGCAAAATCAATTGAAGGATCATTTAGGCTCAACGAGAAGAGAAAAAACGACCTTTTTCGGCGTGGATAAACGCATGCTGATGCAAAGTAAAGGCTAGAAAGGCTGGGCTGGGGTAACACTTTATTCAATCCGGAATGGCAGCGGCAGGATCCGACGGACTGTCGTGATCAATTCTACTCGCTCGAGACTACAGTACTATAGACTAACTTGTGTGCTACCTGCGCCGCCGAGCCGTTTCCGTCCAAGTCTGACATGCGCTGCGGCAGGATGACGATGTAAATTGAATTGGTGGGCAATTGGATCAAAAAGAAAAGAAAAAGGAAAAGAAAAAAAGGGAAAGTGTGTTATTTGGCGGCGGAAAGACTGGTGTGGTGTGGTGTTCTACGGGATCCAAAATGTCTCGGGAGCACGGTTGCAGACGGCGCGCGGCAGTACGCGAGGGTCAGCTCACTACATGTAAGCTTACGTGCCACCTTACCAAAGGCCTGCGCCAGTTAGTCCTGCTTGGGTGTGGTGGGGATATCTTGTTGCAGTGGAGGGCGCACCAAACTTTTCGACGTCCAACCCTCCGCAAAATACAGGCCGGCCAACGGAATTTGACCACGCCATGTAAGCAACTGGTCTTGTCAGGAAGGCGGCCCGGGGAAAAGGGATGCCACGTTGCAGTCACTAGCAAAAGGGAACTTAATGAGACATTTATTGGGGTGGGTGGTGGCTAGATATTTGGTGGACATTGATTATATTTGGTCCGCGTCGTCGGAGCTTCGCTTGGCTGGTTGGCGCTGACATTCGTTCATGCCACCATGGTGAATGTACCAAGTACTATTATTACCATGCGAATGCTACCTCGGTTTTGAACCGGTAGAAATCAACAGACCAACACCTTTGTGCGCGCGCATCGAGTTTGTTGGGTCAATGCAACCTCGCAATCGAATCGATCACATTTTCAAGCAAAGCAATTATTACCGCGGTTCGGCAAGAAAACTCGGAAAGAAGCGGTGGCGACGGACGGGTTAGTCGTTGATAGTATAGATGGTACGTGGCTATTATTTGTCGCGTGCAAGGTTCTCTGCCTCCACTTTGCACCAGAGTCGAATTCGCTTGATGGGAGCAGATCTTGTTCGGCGAAAAAGATTAGGCATTTTGGCATTGTACTGTACCTTACGTTGTTGGAGTTTGTTTGTCAATCAATGTCTATAAGTGTCAATCACCCCAAACTCTATCCTCCACTCAGATCTGTCAGGGGTGTGGGGAGGGACCGACGACAGGTAAAAGCAGAGAAATGCATGCTTCCCAGGTACGCGGGATACGGTAAGATTTCCCCCGAGCGACGCGAGCAAAATCGGTGGATCACTATGCCGCCTGTCAGGACATGACCGGCAAAGGCAGACGAGAAAGAAGACGCGTAAGGATACGCGAGACAGCGGCAAGTTGGGGAAGTATAGGTACGTAACAGTTGCCTCAGCAAACCCTTTCGCTGGGGAGAGAATCCTTGCGCACATCGTGCTCACTGGGCGGGCTGTGCACATGCGATCATCTTGGATAAGTCGCCTCGACTCCACAAAGGTGTGCTAACATCATATCATTATAGAGATCAAAGTTAAGAAAAAAATAAAAATAAAAAATAAAAAATAAACAAAGGAGTAATGAATCGGTGTTGTGATTGACGTCCCAAAATAGTCAACATTGGCATGAGATTGGTCAACATGGGATAAAAGTGATGGGTTGTTGTCGAGGGGTGGACACGCCAATCAACTTTGCCATGCAACCGGGCAACCCAGCGCCGTGAAAGCAAGGCACAGATCGTTACCAATTTCAATGCCTTGTCATTTAGAGTTAAGCAAGTCCTGTCTTCCAGCACAGACCAGTAAAGCTGGAATATGGGGGGTCGTCGGGCCAAGCATAGAAAGCAAGGTTTCGACGTGTTCCCAGGTCATGATAGGGCATTGAATGGCCTTGGCCAATATGCCGTCACTGGTATCGAGAGGTGAGCTGAATGATGAAGGCTGGAGATCACTTTATTGGCTTGACTTGGTGTGACAGATTGGTGCAGTTTACATAACGACGATCGCCAACAAGAAACAAATTTACATAACGGTATTCATTCATGTAACCCAAAGCACTACTTAGCTGGATGTATTGCTTGTATGCTGTGCAGTCGATGCAACACTGGAATACATCTGAGACAAATTTGATCATCTCGTCTGCATGCATGGTAACCAAGTGAAGTATGATGGCAATCATTCGAGCTGAAATGATTAATTGCCCCTTTTCCTACTCTGTTATAGGATCTTACCGTAGTCGGTCGTGCCAAAACTATCCGATATCTGCAACACTCAGCCGTCCCCAAAACCATGATAAAATGGATGGGATAAATAGTTTGCGGTTATTTAGATCTAGTCTAGTTTGTTACCGAAATTGCGCGAGCCATTGGGAGGTCTGGGGTTCGTTGTTGGTAAGCTCATGGATATTATTCGCTCAAAATACAAAGGCAGCTAATAGGATGGTTCCCTGAGATTGGAACATCCGTTAAGTAACGAGTGAAGAGCTAGAACTCAAGCTAGCCACTAATTCAGCCCGGATCGATCCATCAGCATGCATCAAACCCAGGGGATAGCACCCATGGTACAGCGAATGCCTAGAGGTTGGCGCGGCCCCTTTGCACTCGACCTCACACCATTTCAAAACACACCATACTGTACTGTACGCACAACCGAACCAAATTCATGCTGCCTGTCTGTGACGAATCCCTGATACTAACAGGGCGACCTTTTTCCCTCGACATGTTTGTGCATCGAGAAAAGTTGTATCAATAACAGTAATGATTAATGGAAATCATGGGGTTGCAGTTATACATAAGTTTTGGATAAATACTGAATGGAGTTTGTTATATATTCGACTATTTTGGATGAGACTTATGATTTTGTCAACTGATACGAACATGGCCATTGCCCAACCGGATTCCAGCAGAAGGAGCAAACTCCATCGGCTGCTTTCTTTACTGTACGTAAGGTACCTACTTACCGAAGTACCTACCTGAGCAGTTAGAAATAATAACCCCCCCCCCCCCCCCCCCCCCCCCCCCCGATTTTTTTCCAGCATCTGTATAACTAGCACCTCACCCAAAAATCCTCATCGGTCGGGTCGGGCTGGTTGGGATGTCTTGAGTGGTTGGGAACCCCTGAATACACACCCCAGCCCTTCTTGCCTGCATACCCCTGTCGGATTTCACCAAGCAATTGGGTGTGGTGGGGACCCGGGCTGCTAACCCCTGCACACCGTTTGACCAATTAATGGTTTTCAACCGCGTCTTCCGTTTCCTCGCCACAACCCACTCTGGAAGGAGGGAGGAGGGAGGAGGAAAGTGTTGCTTGGGGCAAGAAGAAACTCAAAGCCCCTCTGCAGAAAGTAAACCTAGACTAGCAATTAAGAGCAGTGGTGGTCTGCTAATAGAAGGAACTTTCATTAAAGAAAGGAAGGAAGGAAGGAAGGAAGGAAGGAAGGAAGCAAGGTTAATGGTTTTTACTTGACCACGACGCTAAGCAAAACAAGATCAAAAGCCAGAATGGGTGTTGGACGGTGGATCGGCGCATCAAATACCAAAAACACAGAAACCGCAATATATTTGCCCTTCCACACTCATATACGAACTTGAATATCAGCCCTGGGATGTTGAACAACGGAGTCCCTTGCTGTCAGGGTCCCGGCCAATGGAGCTTACCGATCTTGTGCTCCACCACGCGTGCTGCACATCTGCTTGGTTCTGTTCTCACAGTGGTTCGAGATGCTGACACCCCCTTGCTGGCCTAGGCTTGGGATTACTCTCATCGCCTCCACCGAGCTCGGTTCCTTGTCCTCCCCAGTGTGCACGGCCTGACTGGACCAGATCCTTTTTTATCCATGATAACCTAGAGTACATATCTCGCATGGCCCTACTCCCCACCAGCATGGAGAATCATCTTTAATCGTCTTCTGTGCTCCGCGTCCGATGTCGTATGTCATTTTTTTCTGGGTTATATCACGCGTGGGATCAACAAAAGGTCACATTGTAGCCCCCACCGACTTTTTAGATCTTGAGCCTGGAGCCCTCAGAAAGTCACTGGTCTTAAAACCACACACCACACTCTCTTCAACAGACGGCCATATTCCCAAGTACCCACCGTCGGGGGGTTGTCATCTGGGCAGGCCCGTTTCATAGCGTTATACGGCAAACCACGGCCCGACTCTGTGCCACCCGAAAACCACCCGAGCCTCTGCACAGTTCGCCGGTCCGAGTTACCATCTACGCTTGCGACCAACCTAGTTGGGAGAACCACCTGCTAAATCCCTGGGAACAACCCAGACGGATCATCTCAAGACGGTCGACCGACATATATTTGTAGACAGGACCGGGAAGCCGACGGTATACGACTGAGGTCGGCCCCCGCGACAGCAACCTTGGGGTCTTGTTTTTCTTCATATAGGGGGATAAAGCAAGGCATCAAGTCTACATAACCATGGCTTTCAGCGGCTGCCCGAAGCCGTTTTTGAACGCGGCGGATTTCATGAACACCACTGGCTGTGAGTAGCGAACTCGGCTCGCAACTTGACGATTCCCATCATGCTGATTCCCTTTCGCAGTCATCGACGGCAGGTTATGCTCGGAACTTGGTCGAAATTTATGCTGCCTTCCATGCCCAATGACGGATTGGGTATACCCCGAGAGTTTCAATACTCTGGGTAATGTGTCAGAGATTGTAGCAGTCGTCTCGACTGTCGCCTGCGTATTCCTACTTCTCTCATGGGCGTTCTTGCCCGTGGAAAAGACGCACAGGCACTACCTTAGCATCTGCCTAACCATAGGTGTAGTGTTGATGAACGTGAGTGACTACTTTTATCTCTTTCCTGCTCAGACACACTGTTCGAAACATGGCATCTCTGACACAATAGACGACAGCTTGGCTTTGTGATCCCTCTAGCAGCATCGCCAGACCAGTGCGCCGATGCCATCACGCCACATGACATGAAGTCAAGTTCGACCTGCGCCGCATCCGGCTCTTTCATCATTCTTGGAGGTTGGCTTGGCGTCATGTGGATCTTTCTACGCGCGCTGTCCCTCCACCTGCAGATCTGCTGGGGGACTGTCGTCGGCAAAACCTTCATGTGGTTTGCTCACGCTGCCGGCTGGGGTATTCCCATTCTGGGAATCATTCTCGCACTTGTGTTTAGCGGAGTCTCGTTCCGATTCGGCACAACTTGCCACGTAAACCACGAGAACAGTTTGGCCATCCTGTGGATTCCACTGCTGGTCTTTGGTGAGCTGCCCTCAGAATTCCCTAAACCGCGGCTCCGGGTGATCTCTCCACTTCAGTCTGCTAACAAAATTATGTGCATGATTTCCAGCTGGCTTCACCATCGCAATACAGTTTGGAACGTTTGGTTACTGTGTCAAGGTCTACCTTTCGTCGCTCGCCGACAATAGCTCCTCGACGGGTGGATCTGGCCTCCCCACCACGGCCAACAGCATCAAGAGCTTATCTCCTCGTCAGACGTACCGGAGAGTCCGTCGCGTGGTCGAACTGCAGTGGAGAGGCCTCTTGATCGTCTTGATCATTGTGGCCGATGTCGTCTATTTTTCTATTATTTTTGTCTTTCAAGACAGGACGGTCCAAAACATCCGGGAGGATCCTGAAACGGCCCTCCCATTCCTTGCTTGCCTTATCAGGAACCCAAACAACAGGGAGAGGTGCTTCGACGAGGCAAGCAAGCTTGTCATGAGTCAAGCCGCAGCTTTCAGCGTGCTTCTGCTTCTAGGCGTAAGTCAGCGTCTACCACTTTCTCGTCGGTATCTCTCGGGAACACAACTGATTTCTAATCTTGGTAACAGATGAACGGCTTCTGGCTTCTACTCCTCCTCGGCCGGTGGTCTATGATGACTGCTTGGTCCGACCTTGTGATGAATATTTTGGGCCGCAGAAAGCCCGAGTTTGTGTCAGCGGACGCCCGTTTCGACATGATCAAGAACAACAGACGTTCGTACGAAATGCTATCCCGTGACACCGGCAAGAACAAAGCGGACGAATCAGTAACACCCTCGCCAGGGACCTCCATATCAATGTCGCCCCCGCCGCCCGCAAGGCAGCCGTCGGTAGGCGCGACTTATAGAAACAACAACGACGGTAGCACGCCGAGCGGCCGTCGGACACCCGATTATCTGGGTCAGGCTGCGAGGTATCACGCGCCGATGCGCTCATTCTCATCCCCAAGGCCTCCACCTCCACCACAGAATGTGAGATGGGACTCGAGCGAGATGTATGGCGGAAGGAATAATAATGATGCTTCAAGGGACACTGGAGACATTAACCCACTGTCCATGAACAGAATATGAGCTTCACTAGCAGGCTTTTTGATGAATGGGGATAAAGACGGTTCTTTTTGTCTCTAGGGGGAAAAAATAATGGAAAAAAAACTAATGAAAATACAAACAAATTACAATTTATGCACGATGTCTATCACCACCCCGCGTTGACTTGCTAGCTCTCACCTCACCGGCACAGCCAAACCCCCATTCTTGATAATGATGTCCATGTTTCTCAAACGTACCGTCATTTATGATCTACACGATGTCGTCGGCCCAAACCGAGGGTCGCTTGAATACCCAAACGCTCAGCAGTGCTGATGTTACCCCCTCCTCCTACTTCCTCCCCTCACATCCCAAGGCACCAGGACTGAGGAGACGCCCGCGGGTGTGCTATAGTGTCAAAGAAATTGAAGATCCAGGTGTGCACATGGGTCTGGCAGGAAGCCGCAGGCTACCTGGGCTTTTGATCTTCTGATTATTTATATTATTATGTTTTTAATTACGAGCCTATGAAGTACATGACACGTATGGCTGAACCGTAGACTAACGAAGTTGGTTTGCTACTTGTATCAAGTGGCACGCGGTGTTGAGGAGAGAATGGATCGAGACCAATCGGATGGGTAAGTTAAGTCCTTGACATGAGACAAATGAGTTGGAGAAATGAGTGGCGTGAGTTCCAAGGCAGAGAAGAAGGAAAAGCTGGCCAAGGCCTAGGAGATAATGAATGCCGGCAGTCGAGTTCTACTCCAAAGACAGCATCAGTTTTACCCAGGCCTCCTGATCGGCTTCAGGTCTCAGAAAGTAACCGATATCTTTGTCGCACTTGGTCCCCGGCTGAGGCAATTTCCCCTCGTCAAAGTAGTCGCGTACAGCCTTGAAGGCACAAGTCGAAGGCTGTGCCAGCGAGGAATGGCCTGCACCCTCAATCTCGAGCAGCACGCCGTCGAATCCGGCCGTGACGTTCCGAGCCGAGGCGAGCGGCGTCACTGGGTCAAAGGTCTTGGAGATGACGAGAGGCGGAGTGGCGGTTTTGGTGTTGAAGTCGCCGAGGTAGCGTTCGGCGGCGTTAAAGGGCCAGCGGGCACAGACCATGCTCGCGGCGTCGATAGCATCACCACCGACCCAGCTCAAGTCGCGGATTGGCTTGATCTTGGTAATGATGTCCTCCAGGGACTCCTGACGCTGCACCTTGTCGCTGCACCGGATGGAAAAAGTGGCATAGACTGACAGGGAGCCAAAAGCCGAGCTCAAGATGGCGAAGGGTTCAGCCAAGTCTTCCAGGTCGAATGATGTTGTGAGGAGAATGTCAAGCCCGCGGGCAAGGGTGGGCCATAGGTTCGGGCTATACATGCTCGTAAAGATGGCGACCTGGAGCGCGCTGGAGTCGAATAGCCTGGGGGAATCAGGGATCGCAATGGGGTTGTATTTCAAGTGCTCAAGTAGATCTCTGACTGCAACTTCGAGATCATGAGCAGTGTGGTTTCTGCGGTTTCCAGAGAGAGGGCACTGATCTGCATTGGCGACACATTTAGAAAGGAACTCGCCGAAGGTGGCATCCATGTCTTGCACTGTATCCTCGCCACTGTAAAAAGTACGAGATAAATTACTCCTGTTAGCACCATGATGACGGACGAACCAAACAAACAAGGCTTGCAAGGCTTACTAGGACTGCCACCACAGATACGGATTCACCACACCGTCCAGGACTACCTTGTCGATCCGGTCCGGAAACATGGCTATCAAAGTGGAGCCCAGTACAGTGCCATATGAAATGCCCCAGTACCGGAGAAGCCCGTCCTCATCCAGGGCGTCGACGATCTGGAGCATGTCCCGCGCCACAAAGGCAGTACCCAGGAATCTGCCGTTGTCGGCATTCTTTTTAGCACAAGCCTCGGAGATCTGAAGCGAAGTGGCCCATAGTCTGCCCGGGGCCACGTCGGACGAGTTGCCGGTATTGGCAAGCCTGTCTTCGATCAAGATGGCTTTGAGAGCATCCTCAGGGTCTTGCATGTCGAAGCAAGTGACCGGTAACGTCTTTCCAGTGCCCCTGGGGTTGAATCCGATAAGGTCATGTCGTCCACCGGTGGCACTTTCTCCCGTTTTTAAGTTAGTGTAAAGCCCAGATGAATACTACAATTACAGTAAATGATGAATGTGGTCTATGGGGATCAGTGCCGCAGACTTGGATAAAAATAATAATAATAGTAAAAACACTGACGCCGACAACAGCCTGGCCGAGCCGTCGAGCCACCCGTTGGTCGGAAAACCTGGACCTCCCGGGTTGAACAGGATACTGCCCTTAGACGGCCCCTTGGTTGCAGGGATTTTGATCAAGTCCAGTTCCAATATCTCACTGGACTCTTTGCCAGTGTAGTCTAGAGGCACGTCCAGGTTACCGCACATGGCACCGGGGGTGGTCGTGTTGAGCTCGGAACATGGACGCCAGGTAATGGCGCCTGCTCGCTTGTGGACTGCACGAGTTGGGCTGGCGAAGGCTGAGGAAAGTAACACGGACAGCCCCAGTAGGCCAGACAGAGAAGAGAGTGACGGCATGTTGGCTCAACTTGGGCCAGTGGACAGAATTGTTATGGAGAGGAGCCGGCCGAGATACTGGTGAACTGTGCTGTGTGCCATTCTTTTCTGGGAAGAAGTATTCTCAAGATGCCAAAAGTCGGCATCTTATATAGAGCAGCCTGACGGGCGCTTCTGTATATGCTTACGACAAAGCTTGGTATTGGTGAGTGGCCACGGGCTCCAAACCTTGGTATCGATATGACTCCTCATGGGATGCTGCTGCTGGGGTAAACGAGAACGGAATACGCGTATTTCCTTAACGGACGCGCGCGAGGAGCAAATGAGTTATAGCCCATCCGGGCTGACGACCGGCCCCGATTTAAGGTAGATGGAATATGTACCCTGCAATTCATGTATGAAGCAAAAGCGAGATCGATGTGCTTGACCACCAATTACACTATACCAATTTTTTGACAATTGGACAATTGGATCAAATGCCTGCAATTAGGCTAGATTGGTATGCTATGAGGTGTCGATTCAAGTCTTTCAAGCTTACCGACCGAACGGGAAATATTCAAAACTTCGTTGCCCAAGTCTAGAAAGTCTACTCGATTGATACGACCTAAAAAAAAAAGTCGGTTCAATCGCTTGATTTTTGTTGAACGCAGACTTTGAAGCGAAATGGAGGGCATTTGAAGTCGGCTCCTTTGCGTTGAATGTTGTTCCCCCGCTCGCTGGAGGATTTGGTGTTGCTGCTCCGTTTCCCCTCAGCTTCCGTAGCTGCTAGTGTGGGCCGGCAATCGGCATGGATCTTACCTAATTCAAGCTTGAGGTGACGTACGACACCTTTCCATACTGCCTCACCTTACCTTAGCTTAGGATCTGTCTCCCGAGTCATCCGTTGAGCACGAGGCCAGGTCTGCAACAGACGCCATCATCGTCCCTCAATTGACTTCCAAAAACAAAACTACTGCAACGGCCTCGATTACTTGACCACATTTCCTCTTTAACTGTATGGAGACAGCTCGAACTGCCTTGTTTGGGTGAAGAGCTTCGTGCTGGTGCTGGCGCTGGCCGCCGGGGACATTCTTAGTTCAGAAGCGGCCGCTGCCGATTGATCCGTGCCATTTGTTGACTTGACCGACTGTCCGACCGATTTGCCTCTATCGTCCAAACTTGCGACACAGCATCAAGGAAGGGAGGGGGGAAAACCAAGCAAAAAAAGCAAGAAAAAAAAGAAAAAAAAAAAAAAAAAGCTCGACTACCTAGACCAAACTCAGATACCTTTTCGAGACCTACATCTATATACCTACCCACCTACCAACCTACCATACCGCCTACCTGAGCACGACAGAGACGAGAAGCAAAAACACGCTACAAAAAAAAAAAAAACTGCAACCATGCTACAGTTCCTCTTCATCATATTCCTATTCGCCGGTGGTTATTTCCACTACATGTGGAAGGCCGAGGCCGCCATTGGCGTGCCCTGGGAGCCAGACCGCGGGTCCCGCCTCTTCGGTCAACGGCCGCTGCTTCCGCCCATTGCAAACACCTTCATAGACACATACGAGCTGCCGCTATCTGCCAAGGGCCGTGACGTCGTCGACTCCAAAGGCCGCCGCTTCAAGCTCTCGTCGGTCAACTGGTACGGCGCCAGTGACGAGCTCTTCGTCCCCAGCGGCCTCGACATGCAGCACCGCGACGTCATCGCCCAGACCATCCGCCGCATGGGCTTCAACTCGGTCCGCCTGCCCTACGCCGACGAAATGGTCATTGCCAACCCGCCCATACTACCCCACCTCGTCTCCCAGAACCCGGACTTGATCGGCCGCCGCGCCCTCGACGTCTTCGAGGCCGTCGTCACCTCGCTCACCGATGCCGGCATCGCCGTCATCATCAACAACCACATCACCCACGCCACCTGGTGCTGCGGCGCCGATCCCTGCGATGCCGGCTGGGCCAACGACCACCTAGGCCCGCTGTGCCGCGTCTCCCAGACCGAAGATGACTGGATCGCACACTGGGAGACGGTCATGTCCCGCTTCACCGACAACCCGCGCGTCATCGGCGCCGACCTCCGCAACGAGGTCCGCGGCGTCTGGGGCACCATGACCTGGGACCGCTGGGCCACCGCCGCCGAGCGCTGCGCCAACCGCCTGCTGAAAATGAACAGCGACTGGCTCATGATCGTCGGCGGCACCGAGTCCGGCAACGACCTGCGCGGCGCCCGCGCCCGTCCCATCCGCCTCGACGTCGACAATCGCGTCGTCTACTCGGCACACGTATACGCCTGGTCCGGCTGGGGCTCGCGCGAAGGCCGCTACAGCAAGCGCCCCTACGCGTCCTTTGTCGCCTCGATGCGCGAGAACTGGGCCTACCTGGTCGAGGGCGACGTCGCCCCGGTATGGGTCGGCGAGTTCGGCGCCCCCGCCCACCCGAGCGTTGGCGACGCGAACTACTGGCAGAACCTCATGCGCTACCTCAAGGCCATCGACGCAGACTTTGGCTACTGGGCCATCAACCCGCGCAAGCCCAAGGACGATGCCAAGGAGACGTACTCGCTGGTGGAGGATGATTGGGTCACCCCGATACTAGATTATAGGATGAAGGACATGACGGAATTGATACGGGCCTAGTTATTTTTTTTTGTTTATTCTCTCTTGCATTCAACGTGTCCTTTTTATCCTAGATAACGGTGATCTGAGTCGCATGTTTTATCCATCTTTTGACCAAGAAAAGTCATATGTCAATATGTAGAAAGGAGTTTGGGTCCCGACATTTATCCAGGCTAGCAAATCTTAGCCCATAACGACGACTATCAAGTCTATTGTTCTCTTTTATTTGCAGTAAATGTATTTTCAAACGACACAGACATGCATACCGTCTGATGAAACCACCAGCCTGGCTCTATGACACTCAGCTTTCATTTCTTTCATTCCCTTGCGGTATTTGAAACCCTGACCAAGTACTACGCAAACATTATTGTCAATCGTACAAGCCTTCATCATCACCCCCTGACCCATATCCCGATGCCACCGCTTTGCCCTTGCCCTTATTAACCCTCCCATTTACACCGTCTTGCCCATCTCCTTCCTCGCCGCCG
Organism: Magnaporthales sp. P1609; assembly: GCA_003709005.1. Classification (NCBI taxonomy): domain Eukaryota; kingdom Fungi; phylum Ascomycota; class Sordariomycetes; order Magnaporthales; species Magnaporthales sp. P1609. Next base: position 1,660,900 of record PELF01000007.1, on the reverse strand, counting down.
GATAGAGCAATCGCCTTGCCCTTGCCCTTGCCCTTACCTCTCACCGACGAGCTTCCCGACACTGTCCTTGCGCCCAAGTCTTTCCTCTGTTGCTGCTGCTGCTGTTGCTTGTCTCTTCCACCCTCAAAGGTCGCCCTGACCCTCTCGTAGTGCGCCAACTCACCGGCACTTACGCTGGGTATCAGCTCCCGATGCGCAGCCAACAGGTCCTCCTCGGTCACCATGACGTCGATGTCCTCTGGGGTCGCAAAGTGGTCGAAGAAGTAAGCCGTGGTGATTTCCTGTTGCCTATCGGCACTCATGGCCTTGATCTTGGCGTCAACGTGCGACGCCTGCCGCGTAACTGCCTTGAGCATGGCATCGCTGCACAGCGCATAGAAGTCTGCACCTGTATACGTGAAAGGCAGCTTCTCTGCCACGGACCGTAGTGATACTGAAGGGTGAAGTGTAAATCTAGATTTGGTGGGAATGTCAGTCAAATCTTGAGTTGAAAAGAGAGCCAACAAAATCCAGATTCGGATCGACTTACTTCCTGGTCAGCGCCTCCATAATCGTTAGCTGCTTTTCGTGTGTATCCGACACGCCCAAATACAGCAACTTGTCGAATCGTCCAGGTCGAAGGAGGGCTTGGTCCAGAAGATCAGGCCTGTTGGTGGCACCGATTACAAATACACCACCCCCAGTGTCGTCGCCAGAAGACATGCCATCCAGCTCAGCAAGTAGCTGAGAGACGATACGGTCCATGACACCGCCACTGTCGCCCTGGTTACCACGCTTCGGCGCAACCGAGTCGAGCTCGTCAAAGAAGACCACACAAGGCCTTGCGTCACGCGCCCGCTGGAAGACGCGTCGCACGTTGGCCTCGGACTCACCAATGTACATGTTGAGAAGTTCCGGCCCTTTGACACTGAAGAAGTTGAGGCTGTACTCGGTGGCAATGGCTTTGGCTAACAGAGTTTTACCTGTTCCGGGTGGACCGTAAAAGAGTATGCCAGACCGCTTCTTCATGCCCTTGGCAAACAACTCCGGCCGTTCGAGTGGGAGCTGAATCGTCTCCATTACTGCGTCCTTGACATTGCCTAAACCACCGACGTCGTCCCATGTCACGCTGGGGATCTTGGGTGCGCCAATGGCATCGGCAAAGTTTTTGCGCGCTGCGTCGACGGCCGTGTCTAGGTCACCCTTGGTCAGACCTCTCACCGCCGTGCCGCCCGCAACCTGCACATCCCGTAATGTCACAACCGGTTGGTTTCCTTCTCTGCTCTGACTCGCCTTCTCTGCTAGAGACTCGAGCCGGGCACGCTGAGCAACAACAGCGCGATCAATGACGTCAACCAGATCTCCTGCTACGAGGGCAGCAGTCTTGAGGGCTACACCCCCGAGGTCAACACCCGGATCCAGGTTTATGCCACGCTGATCTACGATGGAGCGCAGGATGCCCTCACGTTCGCTCTCGTCGGGAGCGGCCATCTCCAGTTCGTGCGTAAAGAGGCCACGCACGCCATCAGGTATCTTGTCGGGCTCTGTCGTGGTGGCGATGAGGACTCTAGCATCTGAGAGAATGCTCCTCAACGAGGTAGCCATTCGGTCTGCAGTGAGAGCCTCGATGTGCCTAATCAGCAGCGCACAACACTCGGGGCCACAGCTTAATGCCCGCTCGGCTCGCGCCTTCAGGGTACCATCTGTCTTCACATCGCTGCCACCCCCTCCTCCCTCATTGAGGATGTCGTAAGCGTTGATGGTAAATGTGTGCAGCCCAATATCGCGGCATGTATCGCTAGCTAGTGTAGCCTTTCCGATATTACGCTGGGTTGAAACCAACAAGATAGCCACAGCTGGCGCTTTGAGATGTATAGCCCTCTTGCTTGTTGCGGCGGCCAGCAGGCTACGCATACGTCGGCGAAGTGCAGAGATGTGTTTCGGAGCCGGCTCACAAATAGCGACGGGTAAAGAGTCCAAACCAGGATTCGGTGGAGTGACGAGACCCAGATAATAAGGCCAATTACTATCCTTGACTCCTGGCACTCGGCCGTTGACCATGCCCGAGGACTCAAAGTGCGCCATGGTCGTTTCGACACAGACTGCTGAGCCCCAAAGGTCTTCATCCTGGTCAACAGTGTCCTGTTTCTGCGTCTGGACATGAGATACTTTGAACCAGGCCACCTCATCGTATTTCAGTCCGCACCGGCTGGCCGCTGTTCCGCTGTTGGAGCTTTCAGCCAGGGATAGAATATTGTCTATTGCAGAGCCCTCGCCGTTCGAGGTTTCCCTCATTGTACGGCCGAGCTGAGTGTCTATAGGGACGGCTATCAAGTCGCCAGCCTTGATGACACGAAGCCTCTTTTCGAAATGCCATTTGAGCCCTGCAATCACAGCAACCTCGACATCTTTGGAAGACGTCAATGGAGTCCGCACCTGCTGAACAACAACCCCCCGCGCATAAGGCGGTTGCACAATGGCCGTCGCTTGCGATTGGGGACCATTGCCGTGGTGTGGTATAGTTCGCTTGAGTGGCAACAGACGCAGGTGCGAAGGAAGGTCAAGATTCGCAAGCAGAATAGGAGATGCATACGCCAGCGGGCCAGAGGACTTCTGTACCTGCGACTCAAAGAAAGACAAGCTGCGGCCGCGGTGCTTGGAGCTAGGTATCCGGCTGACTGGTCGGTTCGAATAGCCTTCTGGCAGCCCGAAGACCCTTGCAGGTCTCCAGACGGGCTCCTGAGCATCCGGTTCCCCGAAACTGCCCAGAGCAAAAGGGCCAAACCCATTAGATGGAGGGGCTGCCGAAGCCTCCACACGGACCCAGTCACCTGAGAAACAGCCAATCCTAGACAGGTGACTGACGTCTACGTAGATATGCGCTTCATCATCGTCCTCAGCCGAAGGCTTGGGGTGCAGCAACTCAGCCGGTATAGGCTTCACGAGCCCTTGGGCTTTGAACAAGCGACCACGGGGCCGGTCTGGCCGCGCAGTAGTGGCCGTGAAAGATGAAAAGACAGACCCAGGCGTAGCAATCCCGTTGGTCTTCCTCCCACGGCCAATAGTCATCGGGGTACCAGTTTGCGCAGTGGAGAGTCCGCTGGCATTGCTTGGGAGTATTGGTGTTCGTAGTGATATCATATCGTCCAGCGAGTCGTCCGAAAGCTCGTCATCGTCGCCAGAGGACAACTCGGTTTCGGATGCGCTGGTGGCAGCACTCTCTTCCGCTGTCTCGCTAGCTTCTGTCTTATCCCGCTCCTCGGCTGCCGAGAAAAATTGATCATTTGCCGTATCCTCATCTGCCTCGGCCACACCATCAAGCATCCGGCTAGACTGCCGGGAAACTCTGTCACGGTTCCCTTTTGAGGAAGAGCGGCCAGAGGAGACGATGATTTTGGTATTCGGCGACAAGATTCCCTGCGCAACGGGCTCGCAGAGCGTGACCTTCCCTGGGTTCGGGGGAACATGGGTGATGGGGTGCGGCGGCAAAGGCAAAGGAAATAGATCCCCGGTATGCACGACCCTTAGCGTACCCAAAGCAGCTCTGACGGCAGCGGCAAGCTTGTGCTCCGGCGACGACGGTGTAGCAGATGCCTTGCCTGTGGGGTGATCTCTATGGAAAACACCTTCCCCATGTTCCAAACGCTTGGCCACCTCACCGTCGAGGCTGACGAATACGGTGTCGAGAGACAGAGCGAGCGCGTCAAGCACCAATATGTCGATACCGCTTCTACTGTGGCTTGAAAGTTTCGAGGGTGCAACACGTTGTAGGCTGTTGGCAAAGGTTTGCAAGGCAAGGGCCGAGGCTGAGGGTGAGAATTGGACGGTGGAGTGTGACAGGGCGGTCGATCTCGTGACGGCGACAATGGTCCAGTCGGTGGACTCGGGGGAAGCGCCAGGCATCCAAGGGGAGATGGCAACATAATGGACATCGTCTGCACTTCGGCGTTAGTCTGGGGGAAAGGAATTCCGAGCAAGAAACAGTGGAAAGCGGAAGAGAAGTCAGACGGGATGGGATGATCATAGTATGAGTGAGAGTGAGTCTGGACTTACCTTCGTGTATCTGATCCGGTGACAGGTGGGGGAACAAGTCGGCGAACAAGTCTTCGGACAGAATGCCTACATCTCTGCGGACATGATCGTCGAGGGCAAGGCGTGCCGAGATGGGAAGTTTGTCCTGACGGCGCCTCCGCCTTCTTTTCCGGGCTTGCGCCATGTCCATGGTGGGCGGCGTGCGTTTTGGTGGTAGTTCTTTGTTGCGGTTACCAGGGTTTGGCACGCGATAACGACTGTATTGCGCAGCGCAATCCGGCAGCAGGCGAGCTTGTGTTGGACTGACGAAATCCTTACAGCTTCGAGAAAAAGGGCATTGTAATTTCGGTACAAAGTCACTGTCACCGAGTCAAAGTACTCATCGGGTCCAATTAGCATTGGAAGTTTATGCGAATGAAAGCGTGTCCGGAACTGTGACCAAGCTTCTTTTCTGCCTCTGGAGCTCACTCGTCGAATGCAATTCCCCAATTTGGCGCGGCCCAACGTATCGTCAGGGATGAGCTCCGATGATTTGGGCCTCGGCACAAGGCGCGACTCTGAACCGAGTGGGGGCCATACTCGTGCGACACCCCGATCTTTGACTGAGCAACTGCCAGCTGCGACCACCTACAGCATCTCTAGGGCGCTTCGGCACTGGAGCAAATCAGCGACGCATTGAAAACCAATCAAATGGTATGTTGCGGTGCAAAGTCTGGAATTCCATGTGAGCAAAGCAAACGAGCCTATTCGATTCGGTTACTCTTTGCTAGGTCTGTGTAGTTTCCCTTCGCGCTACCGGTGCATCGACCATAAAGTTTGTTTGCTGAGCAAGGGAATCGAATCGCCTAGAATGAAATTTGAAGCGTGTCTACATGCAAGTCCAACACGTTTCTCCAAACCAAGATGTTGTTTAATTAGTTAAAACAGCTACCTAATTAGAGCGCGGTGAGTAATCAGACGACGGCCCCCGTTACTGTACGCCACGGTGTGGTAGATGGGATCGCATTACTCCTAGAACTGCCGCTTGTTTGTCGGCGGAACGGTGGTTTGAGATCAGTCCGTAGTTATGGCAGTCGAGAGACATGAGACTGTCTTAATCTGCGTATCTAACTTCAACGGGATTTCTTGTCCTTTATTCTATTTCGTTTTATTTCTTTTTCTTCCCCGAAGCCCGTTGTATACAAGAAACATGATGGATGCATGGTCCTGGTTCTGCGAAATCAATCTTTCTACTCGCAAGAAAGCAAATCAGCGACAGAACGGTCTCAGCTTTCCCCAAAATTCAAAGTCCGCATGCATGCAGCATGACGCAAACGTGACCCGAGGCGTGCCTTTCTTCGACGCCGACCCGAATGTCTCAACTCGCCGGCGTACGATGGGCCCGCATGACTGTGTACTTTGTTGTAGGCTGCTAATTCTATTGTATAGTAGAGACGAAGAAGCGCAGCACATCATGGGTTTTATGCATTTCTAGAACTGCCAAGAAGGGGGACGCAGCCGGCGACCCCAATTGGATCGGTTTTATACCACAAACCGAGCAAGCGATTTGATTCATTCAACAAGGCCTTTTCTACAACAACCACTTGACCGCAATGAGGCTGATTATTTAAATCAAGAAATACCACGGTTGTCTCCAGTCGACCAATTCCGTGACTTTGTTTTCCCTGGCTCTCCTTTGGTTTGACCGTTCATTGCTTTTGTTTCATTTTTCTCATGACGTCTGGCCAACGAAAGAAAACTTGATTAGCGCCGATTGCCGCAGGACCCCTTCCCACTAGTGTAATTTCCAGCCTTCATACACCCGCCCTTGGCTGGGGTGCACCGCCCCTTTCTACTCGAAATTGTCAAATTAAGGTGAATCTCTCTCTGCCTGTGAGATCATTGACATCCAAGTTATCTTTAATTCCGTGAGACTATTTTCATTCTTTTCTTTCTTCCACTTTTGAGCGACATTTTTGGGGTACAATTCCTTATACTCATTATAATTTTTGTATCCGTTTTTTTTTTCACCAACAAAAGGAAGAACCCCAGAAGTAGCTAGCAACAACACAAGTCTACTGGTTTGTCAAAGCGCAAGCCTTTATTTTTGTACGAGTACAGAGGCATCAACAGTATTACACACGCAGTACTGTCAGAAAGACGTTGCGGGTTGGCGGACGGAGTTGCCGCTTTCAGAGGCCGTGACGTGACGGCAGCATGGCCGCGAGTAGCGACGTCATCGCGCCCGAGGGTAGCACAAATCAGCAGCAACAGCACCACGGTGGGGAGCTGGAAAAACCACAGGCTGCAGGCGAGATCTCGGACAGCAGGGCATCAGATCAGGGAAATGAATTCACAAAGCAGTCGGAGAAACTCTCGCTTCAAAAATCCGGTGGGAGTGCCAAGGAGGACAATCCCGCCGTAGAAGCCCGCTTCATTTCACACCAGGATGCGGTCATCGTTACCTCCAACGGTGATAGGTTACCGGGCGTGCCATTGGAGGAGGCTCGGAGACTGAACGACCTCAAACAAGGCCTGGATGAGGAGAAGATGGCCGTGGCAGGCCAGTCGGCCTCAGGGCTTGATGCGTCCACTGGGGAGAAGGGAGAAGCGGCTTTACCGCTTGACGAGCGGACAGCCAACGCAAAGAATGCCAAGTCGATACAGGAGTCATCTAAAGGCAACTTGAACCAGTCAATGCCACCGTCGCATACCAACCCGTTGTTCCCGCCGTTGCCGCTTTATGGTCCGCCAACGCTTTTGCGCAACCTGCAATGCACGACGTTCCGCGTCTCGTCGTTTTTCCTCTCGCTTAGTTTCCTAGGCGTGATCGTCTTGGGCTCCTTATTCACCAGCATACCACCGTTTTGCAGCCGGGCTTTCAAGTACATATTACTCAAAAACCCGGACGCAGAACGACCGTTTTATGAAGAGGAGAAGCGCCGCGCTTCAGTACGACAGGAACTCGAGCGTAGGTGGAGGCGGCGAGGGTCCCTTGACAGGACACCACAGGACGCCGAGAACCGTGATGATAATGGCTACATCCCCACCGAGGGCGGTCCGGATCCAATCAAGTGCGACGTTGGCTACTACGCTCGTCGGGTCGGACTCGACGTCGAGGAGTTTGAAGTGCAGACTGAGGATGGCTTCATCATTGACCTCTGGCACGTCTACGATCCACGGGAGTATGACGAGCTTGAGCCCAAGCAGCGAAAAGAAAGGGGTCCCGAGGTTTTTACTGGCGCCAAGAGAAAGTTGAAGAACCCAGACGGGCCGAGGCGATTCCCGGTGCTTTTGATGCATGGGCTACTCCAGAGCGCTGGTGCTTACTGTGTGAATGACGATGATTCTTTGGCCTTTGTAAGTTCTGAATGGTCTCTTGTCTATGCCTAACCCCCCCTGTACTCTAACCGCGGCTTCCATGGCCTTGTTGGCTGACCACTAACACCCTCTATGTATAGTACCTGTGCAAATCCGGTTACGACGTCTGGCTTGGTAATAACCGCTCCGGCTTCAAACCAAAGCACACCCTCCTCAACTACTCAGACCCTCGGATGTGGTGCTGGAACATCCGACAGATGGGCGTCTTTGATCTCACCGCCCTCACGTCTAGGGTACAGTTCGAGACGGGTTTCGAAAAGATTGGGCTGGTCTGTCACTCCCAAGGCACGACGCAGACCTTTGTCGCGCTGGCCAAAGAACAACGACCCGACCTCGGCGACAAACTGACGGTATTCTGCGCCCTAGCACCGGCGGCCTACGCCGGCCCGTTGATCGGCAAGATGTACTTCAAGTTCATGCGCATCATAACCCCGTCAATGTTCCGTCTGATGTTTGGCATCCACGCCTTCATCCCCTTCATGATGACCATGCACAGCTGGCTCAACCCGCGAATCTACGGCAAGCTAGGCTACAAGGTCTTTTCCTTCTTGTTCAACTGGACCGACACGCGCTGGGACCGTGGCCTTCGCGACCGCTTTTTCCAGTTCGCGCCCGTCTACGTCTCGGCAGAATCGATGCGGTGGTGGCTCGGTCGCGAGTGCTTCGCCAATCACAAATGCATCTTGTCGACCAAGGAGGAATGGAAAGCTGAGGAGGAGGAGGACAGGCAACTTGATCATCCGGAAACCCGGCAGCAGCAGGAGTCCACGGGACCAGGCGAGGATCAAATGCAACGCTGGCCACGCAACCTCCTTCTCGACCCGGAGAACGTCGACCCGGACAACATCCGCAGCATGAGCCCGAGCCCCAGCCCCCAACCTGACGCGGGCGCCAACCCGCGCCACCAGACCATGCAACAACGCCGTCGCCCGCTCGGCGCCACGGCGTGGTACAACCGCCAGGCGCCGCCCTTTGCGCTCTGGGTCTGCGGCCAAGACGACCTCGTCGACGGGCGCAAGCTCCTCCGTCGCTTCGAGCGGGGCCGTGAGCCGCACGTGCGTGTCGTCCACAGCAAGGTCATCGACGAGTACGAGCACCTAGACGTCATCTGGGCCATGGACGCCCCCGACAAGGTCTTCCGCGAGGTCAGAGAGGTGCTCTGGAAGACGTGCAACGCGCGTGACCGGTGCAGGGTTCCCAGGGGATGCGAAGAAGTTGCCCCGTGGTCCCCTGATGGCGAGACCATCGACACGGCGCCCAACTATGGAGGCGGCCAGGGCGAAGACAACGAGTTTTCTGGAAGCAGTAGCGAAGATTTGTCGACATGACGTGCATGTCCTTGTTTTTATGCGTATGAATGATTAGCCTGTATTTTGCACTATGGGGGTTACGGGCTTTGCTTTTCATGGTTTTTCTCTTGTCCTTTTAATAATATTATTCTGTTTTTTTTTTTTTTTTTTTTTTTTTTTTGTTTTTTTTAATCCTTCCGTTTATAGGCCAGGTTTTTGGTTGCACTACAGGCGTCTGGTCGGTTTTGGGGCGGTGCTCTTATGTGCTCTTGGAACGAAACGTAAAACAAATTGTACATTTAGCAATACACAATGATGTTAAAATTGTGTTGTGCCAGCGAGAGATTTCGGAGATTGGCTTTGCCCATTTTTAACATACATGCCAAAGCAATGAGTAAAGATGGGTCTGAAAGCAAGCGCAAAGGCGGAAGAGAAAAGCAATGTCAGGTGAGAAAGCAATAATCAGATGCATGGGCAATGTAGATCTTCCGTGCTAGACATCGGGTTGTCCCATCACGGGTGTTTGTGGGGTCAAATGTCTGGGGCACCCAGAGTAACGCAAATATGCAAGCGCAACCGCCAACGCAGCGTTCACGACAATTCAACGCAAACACATTGGGAACCGTATGCATACAAGCCAACTCTAGTATGTAGCTACCGATGGCTTCGAATGATCCAGTCGGCTACGTGCATCTGGGCCGACCCACTAGTGAGTTACTGTTAGTTGTTCATCTCATACCGTTGCTGATTTTACTACTTCACGGCATTTAAGGTACACGTCCACAACAATGAAATGGCCTTTTTGGTGTTCGGAGACAAACGCAAGCTCCTGACGGGTGTCGCCGTCGGGTAATTTATTATTGGGAGAGACTGTTTGGCTCTAACCCCTATCAAGATATTACAAGACAAGACGGTAAAGATCATAATGTACCGATCTGAGCTCAGTGGAGAAAACCCCATCCGCGACTCAATATTTTTTGTACTTATCATGCCACTCCCACAAGACCATGCGCCGAAAGCACCGACATATGCCACAAGCCAAAAGTTCGATCCTTGTTTAGTTCAGGAAAACATAGGCAGCAGCGCCGAGGAAGACCAAGGCCAGCGAGGACTGAAGCTGAGCAGCAGCACCGGTGTTGGGGGGCGAGCTGGTGGTACTGGTCGAAGCAGGGGTGCTGGCAGAGGCTATTCAGTGTCAAGGCGGTTAGCAATTGCGACTTCAATGTGAAGGTAGAGAGAGACAGAAGACATACTGGGCCTAGAGACGGTCGAGGAGGTGTTGGTAGTGGTGGCGGTCGTGTTGGTAGTCGGGCGGGCAGCGGTGGAGGCGGCGCCGGTGGTGCTCGTGGTGCCGGTAGAGGTCGAAGAGGCGGTAGAGCTGCCAGAGGCAGTAGTTGAGCCGGAGCCGGTGCCAACAATGTTGAACTGCGCGGAATAGTTCTCAGGCTCGCCAGAAGCGTCCTTGATGCCGAAGGCATAGACACCAGACTTGAGCTGAGAAGCCTTCAGGGTGACAGTGGTGCTACCGCCGGAAAGACCGCCTAGTAAAGCCGCATCAGTACAAAGATCTGGGGACAATGATCACATTGCCAAACCACTTACTCGCGAGCGTGTCAACGGTGTTCAGGTTGTCCGAAGGACCATTCTTGAGGAAGATGGTAACGGGACCAGTAGCGCCAGACCAGGTGAGCTGGAAGGGCTTGTCGGCCTCAACGGCGTAGTTGCTGTTGGTGAAGGCGACGCGAGCCTCAGCGATGGCAGCCAGAACGGCAACGCAAGCGGAGATGGTGAACTTCATTTTGACGGTTGTGGTGGTTGATTCAAGACTGAGCGAAAATTGTTCAAGTTGGAGAAGCGACTGAAGAGTATGGAATGTTAATCGGGTAAACAAATAAAGCCGTATCCCGCAGGAAGAGATGTATTGGGCCTGGAAAGTATGTATTGTGTGGACGACTGAAACAAGACAAGCGGAGGGAATTCTGGTGAGGATCTGAGGAAGATCTGAATTCCAGGTTCCTAGGAAGCTGGGATGCCAGGCAAAGTTGTGGTTTGGATACGGGAAACGCGCTAGAGCGAAGCGTATAGAGGCGTATAATATGGGAAGGGAATCATGTGCTTACCAAAAAGAAGTAATTACAAAATTATGTTGCTAAAAGAAGCTCGTAAAGTCTTGATGATGGAACGATCGTAATGAGTTGGGGTGAGAGAGCGGACACAAAAAAAGCACACCACGGAGTAGCCTCATGGATGGGAGGACAGGAGGTTTTATTTTGCCAGCGCGCCAATTTTGCCTTGGGTACCTACCATGCTCGGGAGAGAAGGAGCAGGGCCAGCCCTGACAACAGCTTGACATCCAATACTGTCTGTACGCGCCGGCGCATCTTTCCTTGCCAGCAATTACCAAAGGTGTTACTCCGTGACTACCTCCTTGGGTCCCCTACGCGCCAAGCCACATCAAAAAACCCCTGGGCCTTGGTTGTTGCTTCCTTCCCGTGGGGTGGGCATCGATAATTTCCCAAATGACGAATTGCGGGTCCCAATATCCGCTGGGATTCGCCAGAATTGCCTCCGTCACAAGGGGCGCGCGGTCTCGCCAAAAGCCAAAAGGAGCAACACACCATCAAAGAAGCATTCAGGTTTTTACCGACACGAGAAACTACGCATCAAGGTGGCGTACCTAAGCAACCTCTTATTCGACATTGTGGACTTGATCTGAACGAACACATTCTCAACGGGCAGGCGAGGTTTTTTTTTTTTTTTTCTTCTTTTTTTTCTTTCTGCATACATACAAACAGTCATACATTGGGATATGGGTTGTGCATCTTTATGCTTGTCCTCGGTTGTTCAGTCGCATTAGTGATCAAAGTATGGATCCCATAATATCAGCTTTGTGGATGCTGACCAGACTTGGGAAACGATGAGGGGGGGCCGCAAGATTGGACTGGATGGATTTCAGGGATGTCAACTGTTTAGTTTTCATCTCCACGTCCAACGGACTAGCAACTGCCTTTGGGCGGTAATAATATAATGAATGGTCTACAGCACGGTCCCGAATTATCAAGTCCAGAAGCAACGATTCAGTCCGCTTTCAAACGCCAACGACCCATCCGACCGTGCTGTACCTGCAGCCCGTTGACTTGTCATAGTTTGGAACCTTAAATGAGATGCAGTCCATATCTGCCAAAGGGAATTTTCGGCTTTGAACGACGCACGGGCACAAAAAGCCCACACCCCGAGGGGGCAATCCTCGCTATAGTTGTGGTTCCTAAGACGACCCCAAATTTTCAATCTACTGCCCCTTTCCCGTGCGGTAGTCACTAGATACCCTCCCCGGCGGGATTTTTCCTCAGCAGCGCATTTCGTAAATCTCTCTATGATGATGCAATGCCTAGTGCATCAAGCGTTTGATGAAAGCATCATATTGTCTTGAAGCGAAATAAATGAAACCATGATTGAATTGCAGAAGTGGCTTGGAACAGGGTTCTAATTGATCGACATTGACCCGATATGTCTATCACCCTGTCCTGGTCTATAGTTAGCTGCATGGAGGTTGCTTCTGCAGCACTCATTGATCTGTCCTACCGTGCCGTCCGTCCTCCAATTGGAACACTCAGGGGGTCGAACAGCTAGAAATAAATCTGACATCATCTGCTGAGTATAGACAACTGTACCGTCACAGAAGTCCTTTTTTTTTTGGCCAATGAGGTTCGATAACGTAAGCTCAAGCCGAACGTGATTGAATCGAACTGGTCACAAAGCTCGTGATCTTAATGCCATGCAACCTATTGATGTCGTACTGGCTGCAAGGGAGCCAAGAATCTACACTCCCTTTTCTCCCGGGTCAGTACGACAGACCAAGTTGCGAGGTAGGTTCTTCCAAGTTTCAGTTTGCGCACAACCATTGTTGCCACTCTCAGGCCGCCCGCTCAGATTCGGCTTTACGGTAGCGAGCACTGCACAACTCCCCGGCGTACGCCTTCCGTCTCCTCGGCCACCCAGCTGACCGTCGTGCCTGATGCTGTCATCCTGTCCACGAAGTCGTCCAGTGAACCTCCCACGCCAAAATACAACCTTTTAGCCGCAACTATGCTTGTCGCCTTCCCACTGGCCTGCTCCCTCCGCAGAACTTCCAAAAGAGTCTCGGCGAATGCGTCAAGGGCAAATGGTGAGTAGATTGTCTCGGCGCCAACTACGAGCGTGCTGCGGTTTGCATGTACGGCGGTCTCTGGTGCGACAAGCCTATCGCTGTAGAGGAGCTCAACGAGCGACGGCGACCAGCCGCCCGATACGAAGGACAATTTGATTTTCGAGGTCTCCAGGAAGGTATGGAAGGCAGCCTTCACCTCTTCGCTAAGCTCAAGTTCGCCTTCTTGTCCGTCGGAAGAGAGCGCATCCTGCAACAGCGTGCTATGTGCTTGTTGGCTGAGTGCCCAGGTGAGGACGAAATTCGGCAGTGTGACGAGATATAGCACAGATGGATTGTAGTCGGCCATGGTCAACGACAGCGGAAACTTATCTGACGCGGCCCCAGTCTCGGCTGCCCATTGGAAGATGGCAAGAGAAGGCAATGCAGTCCCGCACCCAAGCTGCCTCAAGTGTCAGTCGGCATGCCCAATGCGGGGGACGGCCTGACCCGTAGACTCACCTCGATCAACCGTAGAGGTCCGTTCTTTAGTGCCAGCGTGGGTGAATAAGCATCTTTGGAAAGCACCTTGACAAGATCAACGCTACTTTCCCAGCTCTTGAAGCCGCCTTCGTATATGCCGCTGCGGACATCATGCTTCCCCAATCCGGTGTCGTCTTCACTACCAGTCCCCAGCTCCTCGTCCTCAGCCGCCAGTTGGATGCGAACATCAAATAATTCCCGCCTTGGCAGCTGGAGATTCTTCCCCTCTCCGAGGTCGACATCTAAAAGACTGTACACAATCTTTGACGGTAGACGCGAGAGCATTTCAGCTACATCGTGGTACTCTGCCGGCAACTGTGGCTTACCCTCAACTGGAAATGCTCCTTTATCTGTCGTGGTCTTCTCGGCTGGCGGCGGGGGTACCGCATGAGGATATGCTCTCTTCTCACTGCCGTTGTTCTCTATATCGTCACCAGAGAAGGAAAAGGAAAAGCCTGCCATATCGGCGGGAAAGCGGGGCGCCGCTACACGATCCCTCGCCAATAAGCCTATGTTCTCTGGGGTTTCAGATTAGGATTATACCACTTCAGGAAGCCCGTGCCGACAAATTTGTAGTTCTCGACGCTGTGACTGGGTCGCACAAACTAGGTTGACGAAACGTTGTGTATCCTCCGCTGCCGGTAGATGGGATGCAGCCGCATGGTGGGGTTGGAGTCTGGGTTCGCTTCGCCCAGATGCACTCAAACTGCCAATCAAATTGGACGAAAATTTGAACGTTGGGCTTTTGCTTGACACGGTTACCAAATCGATATAATTGTTAGACAATGGCTAAAGCGAGCTCGTAAATTACACACACCACCTACTGGCTGGCTTGTCTATTCTATATACATCGAAGAGATCATGGTTCTGTTTTAAGAGTACATACATAGAAAGATCTAGGCAGCTGCATGCACTGCAATCACCCACGTGACTACGCTGCATCAATGTGACTTCGTACCGGTTAAACAAGATACGCCAGGAGGTAATGCAAACGAACGGCAAATCATCAATTCTTGTTTCACGTTGATGAGGTTGTCGGAAGTGTATCGGAATGGCAGAATAGTTATAATGGATCCTTGTCTCCGCCGTCGCCGTCCTCTCGCCTTGATTTGATGGCCATCATCAGCTCGTATAGCTGGCCAACTTGCTGTTCTGTGACGGTTGTTTTATGTTAGTATCGACGAAGCGACCCCAGTAAGTACGTATTCAAATCTTACCACTCAGCTTCTCAACCTTGGCCTGGTCTATCTTTTCTCCCTTCCACGAATCTCCCTCCACCTGCTGGGCGTAGAGTTGCCACTCGGTTAAAAAGCCGATCTGTGCCACAAGGGACTCGTCAGCGACACAGCCCATCATCCTCAAAGTTGCACACTTGAGAAGGAACAAAAAAAAACAAAAAAAAAAAAACAAAAAAAAAAAAGACAAAACCCCCCAGTGTCCTACAGATCCACATACAAGGTGTGCCGGGTTGTCAACATTACGGTGTGCCCTGAACTCGGCCTTGATGTACTCATCGCCCAGCAGCCGCATCTCGGTAGGCAAATGCTTGCGGTGTGCCCTGAACAGTCGTCGATACAGCGGAATTGGCGGCAGCAAGGCCAATGGCGCCGGCCTCAGAGAAGAAGACGCAGGTGTGGTGGCTGCCGCTGCCATGCGTCTCACCATGGAAGCCCTCATTTTGACGTCGATTAGTCAGTGGAGGGAGCGGCTGACTGGATTTTTCTCTCTTTCTTTTTCGACTTAGTCCTGTAAAAGGAAGAAGGGAGGAAAATGCAAAAATGAAAAAAAAAATTAGCTAGTGTGATAATGGTACAAGTACAGATGGAAGCACGGAAACGTATATTGATCCAGAATGAGATTTCGTACACGGAGTGAGCCGACGAAAGACAAAGAGTAACAGCCACTATTTTTCACGGCTAGCGCCTGTAGGCAGGAAACATTGCAGGGGCCTCGTTGAAAAATCATACAGTGCGTATGGATGATGTGGGCACTGTAGCTGCGAGCAAATAATGTTGCTATCCAATGCTGCTGTCTTCACACAGCCACATCACAATCGTAGAAACCAAACAAGTAACGAATCGTACACCAAAAGCAGTGTATGACTTAGTTAGGTAGGTGGGTAGGTACTTTTAGGTATCATAATGTCATTTCTAGACAGAGGTCTATCTAACCGATTGTGCCGTAACCCTACGACTCCCAAGCCAGCGCCCATGTTTACCATTTCCCTTCTAGCACCTCCGGAATCCATACCGATTGAATCACGGCCACCTTCTTTGCGTAGCTCTTTTGTGTAAAAACATGCTCCAAGAACATGATGGCCTCTTTCTTCTGCCCATGAAGGCTGCTGGATGGATGTATCGCCACGACGTGTTTGCCCTGTGACGTCACGTAACTCAGGTCTGGGGCAAGCATGGCTGTGCTCGTGCAGAATCCTTTCATGAAGCACTTGGTTATGGTCTCGGCGGCCTCCGGTGACAGCGGCACAAATGGTTGCGGATCTGGCGGCGGCTTCTCCGTGAGCATGCCCTCTGACACGCACAGCGACCGCAGCTGCCGCCTGATGTTGAGAGCCTGGCGCATCGTGCGTAGGTTTATCTTGCGCTTCTTGCACCACTCGGTTCGGTCGCTGTTTTCCGCCGTATACATCTGCATAGTTGTGAGGTACACCATGAGGTCACCCTCCCGGCGTCGCAGCTCTTGTCGATACTCCTCTACCTCCTCGCGCGCCTCCTCGGATTGTAGCTGGTGAAAAATATCATCTCCACCGCTGATGCATGAAATGATGTCAATGACCTCCAAGAGGCAATCGTATGCTGGACTGGCGGCGGCCAACAGCACGCGCCCAAGCGGCGCTGACACGGGTAGCCGTGCCATCTTCTTCCCTAAATTGGTGATGCTCCCCTCGTCGTCGATGGCGCCTAGTATATTGAGTTGCACCATGGCTTTCTCCATGCGTGAAATCTTAGGCGTGTCCATCAATGGGAAGGTAAGAAGGTCGTCCACACCGCGAGCCATCATTATGAGCGCTGCTTCACGCACGTTGTTCCTTAGTATTTCTGGGAGATCTGCGTTTCGCATTTCCTTGTACACCTCCTCTGTATAAAGTCTGTAGCACTTTCCTGGCGCTTCACGACCGGCGCGACCGGTCCTCTGGATTGCGGACGACTTGGAAATGGAGTCCACAAGCAGGGATTCGAGTCCAAGGCTTACCCTGTATTGCTTCATCTTTGACTTGCCAGTGTCTATGACGTACCGTACGCCGGGGACTGTAACTGAAGTTTCGGCTATGTTGGTAGCCAAGACGACCTTTCTCACGCGTCCCTTGAGGGGCTTGAATGCGGCATGCTGTGCCTCCATCGAGAGTTGACCAAACAGCGGTAGGGCCTTGATCTTGGGCACATCCGAGGCCAGCGTGGCAGCATACTCATCTATGAGTCTCTGGATTTCTTCTATAGGCTCTTGGCCGTATAGGAATACGAGAATGTCTCCAGGCAGCGGCTCGCCGCAGTGTATTTTGAACACAGTCTTCACGACTTCATCTGCCAGTACTGCGACTGGCTTTGGCGAGTGTATGATCTCGACCGGAAACTGTCGACCTTCGATCTTGAGAGTTTGTGCAGCCTTTGCTTCCGACTCAACCTGAGCCTTGGGGTCATTGTTGGGAATGGAGAAGAAATTCTCCAAGGTCTCGATGTTGGCTGTTGCACTCATTGCCACAACCTTCAGAGGCAAGCCGCCACGCCCGGGCTTGTCCGGTGAGAGAAGCATCTGCTTCAAGAAGCCGCACAACAGGTCGACGTCGATGCCTCGCTCGTGTACCTCATCGACGACGACGGCGCTGTATTGCCGAAGACTCGGATCATGCAATAGCTCTTGTAGTAGCATACCCTCGGTCAAAAACTTGATCTTGGTTCCCTTGGGAACATTGTGGTCGAAACGAACCGAATATCCGACGAGTCCTTCCGTCACGCCGCCGCCGCCAGGGTTCGCACCCGGCGCGGCGCTAGGCCGCAGAGGAGTCCCGGCCTCCCTCGCCACGCGGTGCGCCAGAGTCGTTGCCGCAACTCGACGCGGTTGCGTGACGGCGATCATACCGCCGACCTTGCGTTGCTCCTTTCTGCCGTTGGGGAGTGTCATGGTGACCTGCCTCGGCCGGCACCATTCCTCATCCGACAAGAACTGCGGGACCTGTGTACTCTTTCCGGAGCCCGTCTCACCTACTAGAATGAGAACGTCATTGTTTCGCAGATGCTCTCGGATGGCATCCTGGTGTTGCCATATTGGGAGCGCCTTTCGTAAGGGCAAAAGCGTAGGGTCGCCCTTCACCTGAACGGGCTTTGAAGTGGCAACGCGTGCCATCGTAGACTTCTTACGAGCTGGTGCACGTAGTGTTGAATCTTTGCCGTCTTCTTTCGGGACATTTTCCCCTAGAACTATGTCCATCTTTTTTGCCCCTGTCACATCGTTCTCGACCTTGACTTCCTTGCCTGTGTCTTGAGCCTCTTTATTCTCTGCCTGCTTCGGCTTGGGCACACCATTAAGGAATCCATCCAGCGATATGCTTTTGTTTCCCGGGAGCCTGATTGCTGGTCCGGTCTTGTCTTTTCTTCGCTTTTTCGAAACGTGGGAGTCCATTTTTCATTTATTTTTCGTTGTTGGTAATCATCGAACTCAACTGTGTGACTTGAAGGCTGATAATTTCAGTGGGTCATTCAAGAATTTGTTTGAACCGCACAGACGCTCAAATCCCGCTACTGCCCCTTCAAGGTAGCTGGTACAAAGCAGGTAGCTGTTAATTACTTCCAGATACAGTCAAAATGTAGACAACCATCTACTCCCATTCATTCACATGAAATATGATACCAATCAGTTGCACTTTTGCCCATTTATATCTCTCATTACATTATGTGCCTGGCAATTTTCAAACCGGATCGCGCTGTGGAAATTTTATCACTGGCGATTGTATGAATTTTGTGATAAATCTGTCTGACCCTACAGTAAACGATGCAGAAAGATTGAATACCCAACATGTCTTTAACGGCATAGCTAAAGGGCTTAATTTCATAGGTGATAAAAGACCAATTCATCTCATGGCCATCAACACACATGCTCCGTTTAGTGGTGTACCGCCTCGCGGCCCGCAACTCATCCCTTTTTGTAGATAGCGTCCAGCTTCTGCTTGTTCCTTTCAACACCATCACCGACTGAATCACTCTGTATATTAGTTAGCGGGCATCCTTGCATAAAAATGTCGACAAGCCTTCGCTCCAGGCATAGACTTACCTTCGTTTGAAGTCTGCCGATGAGCTGGTTGGATTCCTCAATGCGCGGCGCAAAGTTGCGTGCAATCCTATTGAGCGTGGCCACACCCGCTTCCATCTGTGGCATGATCATGTTGTTGATCTCGTCCTCCTTCGCGCGGCGGTCGGCGCGAAGAGCCATGTTCTCAGGATTGTCGTCCTCCTCATCTGATTCGTCGAATACAAACTTGTTGTTGCTCGCCGCCTTCTCTGACGACGACAAACCAAGGGCTCGGCGGTTGGCCATATCCGACTCGATGGTCTTGAGGTCACGCTCGTATTGAGCTTGCGACTCGTATGCGTCCGCGCGAGTTGCCTCGCGAAGCTCTCGATCTCTCTGGGTGTTCTCAAGGTGTTTCCGTTCGCGTTGTTCCTGCTTGGATTTGGACATGAAGGGGTTCCCTGGGTTCCACAAGCTGCGGTTGTAGTGCTTCAGCTCCTTGGTTCGCTCCTCTGCAGTCCGGTTGTGAATCATGGAGAGGTCAAGGTTACGCTCCGTGTTGCGCAGCCTCTCGTCCTGCTGTGCCATGTTTTGCATTGTGCCGTTGGCCGTCTCTATGGTGCTGTTGATGATGCCCAAGATCCTGTGTCCCGTATCGACAGTGGCATCTCTCTCCTGGTCAATTTGCCTCGCGAGGTCGCGCTCTTCGAGCTTGATGCGTTCCTCTTCGGTAAGTTCTCGGTCCTCGCCGTAACCTCCGTATTTATTCCCGGTCGAGCCCTGGTTGCCTGCTCCATAGCCGCCGCTCGATGCGCCATAACCACCAGCATTCCCACTAGGACCGTGAGGGGGATTCTGAACTCGCTCCTTGGCCCCTCCAAAGAGAGCTTCCTTGCCTGCCGAGTCGTCCATAGTGTCGGTGCGACCAAGACCACCATAGCCACCAGGGCCGCGGCGACTGGCCGAGGAATCATATCCACCACCGCCGGCATTGTTGTTATCGTTGCCATACCGGTTGGAGGAGCCGTAACCACCCGAGGCCCCGTACCGTTCGTTGCCATAGCCCGACGACTGCTGCGGAGGCTGTGACGGTTGCGTCTGGTATGGAGGGGGAGCTGTGCTGGTCGAGCTCATCGAGTTCACCGAGTTCATCGAGTTTCCACGTGCAGGGCCGCTTGGCAAACCACCACGGCCGCCGCGGGGTCCGCTGGGTAGACCACCGCCGGGCCCGGCAGGCAATCCGCCAGGCGGTCTGGCCTGGGACTTGGGGGCGGCATTCGGGTAAGCTGTATAGGGATCGTTGGCCGATTCTTGGGCATACGGGTTGTCGGTTGGAGGCTTGGGGCTCTTATCCTTCCGTCCTAGGAATTTCTTCATGGTGATGGACTTTGTCGACAAGCGTGCCTTCGCGGCGTGAAAGTAAAACGACCAGCGTCAGCGTCAGCGTCTTCTATTAAAGCAAGTCTTCAGTTAATTTAGAGTCAACAAACAAGAAGAAAGACTCTGCTTGAAGGAATTGCAGATGTTTAAAAAGAGATTTCGAAACTTGTTTGGACGGGTGAGGAAAAAGAAAGGACAAGATGGCTCTTGGCATCCCTTTGTTGCAAGTTGAATCGTCGCTTGTTTGAGGATGGAGGGGATAAACGCCATGTGGAGCGGCTGCTTTAAGTGGGAGGGGCCATCCTAGGTATCTTTGCCTGTCAGCTGCACTACTGCCGCCTGGGTATTTGCGGAGGCAACCTGAGCAGGGAGTGCTCCGCCTCAAGACTTACGCCACACCACTACGCAGGACAGCATTGCCAGTTTGGTTGTTTTCTTTTGGATCTTTTATCCTTTTTTATTCTGTATCTTCCCAGGCCTTTCAAAGATGTCTCATTCAAAGCGTATTTCCTTGTAGATTTACCATAGTGCTGCCGGTTGATGAGCTGCCAAAACGTACCTTGGCTTCGCGATATACGATTTCCTGCTTCTGTAGTGGCTTCATGTGTGGTTAGGATTTAGGTTCCTAGGTACCTCTAGGCACCAGTATGCACCACACCCCGGAAAACATCACCCCAAACTTACTTAGGTACTCTTACTAGATCATTCCCTTGATGAGAAAATACCATGAACGACTCAGCTAGGCCGAATCCTCTGACTTCATCGACCAAAGGCTCGGGGCATTGTATATTCATAGTCGGCGATTGCTCAAGGGAGAGAAGCTCAATCCATAGAGTTATATTGGCTAGAGGTACCTGAAGACATGCATGAGTGACCGGGCTTAATTAGGTACGAACACAGTAGTGTTTGCACTATTCAATTCGAGTGTGAGTTTTGCCTAACATTTATGGCATTGGTAAAATGATTGAAGGAAGGACCCGGCATGGCCCCACCTACAGGAGAAACGCCAGGTGGGTGTAACAGTCACTCCGCTATTTACGACTCTACCCAACTTAGTCACACGTAGTTAGCGTTGAGAGGCAACAGCTTCGTCTTCCATCGACACAAAACAAATACGTCACTTGAGAAATTGCCCAAGCATTCTCTTTCACTGACAAGAATGTTCAAAATTTGTAACTCTGCCTTATAAAACTGTTGCTTTCGTGACAGTCGCTTATCCATTCCCAGAGAACCCAACTTTTTGCACCCAGCTCAACCTAAACTCAAGGAGGCCTGCCCTATTTCTGCCTTGAGAAGGTTGTTTCATTTGCTCCTAGGAATCACGATGATCCCTAGATTACACATATCCAAGCACCTCTTTATGTCTTTAGGCGATGCAATAATATTATCGCGGCACCAACACTGAGCGACCTCGAACAATCATTAATAGTGGCGTTTCCCCGCTAGTTTGCTGTCTTTCTTGAGGTAGCAGGGAGCCGTCTCTAAGCCGTCAACGCCTGGCACTACGGGTCTTGACCTCAAGACACCGCGTCATTGTACCGCCTCGGGAGATGTCGGTCTTCACGTACGACCCTGACCCGCCGCGGGTTTCGTCTCCCTGGCTCCAGTCCGCAGATCCGGGGCAATCGCGCGAGTCTTCGCCGGTCCCCGCCGGCCCCACAACATCAGGGCTACTATCGGATTATGGGGTTACCAAACTAGAGGCCGAACCCCAGGAAGGTCCGACAGAGTACAAACTACATCTTCTCCTTCGACAGAGGCGGAAGTTCCGGTATATGAGTACCACGACCCGTGTTGCCGGTTCTCAGCTGCCTCGGCCAACCCCCGCCGAACCAAAGGCGCTCAGGCACCGTGCTGCCAGTGTTTCTACCTCGATCCAGACGCGTCAGGCACGCCTATTGCAACTGACTACCCAGTTATTCTGGAGACTGCGTCAGTCCTCCCCCTACCATGCTTCGACTAGCCAGGAATTGGTGATCCCCCAGCTTGCGGACGACTGCACTTCTTCGACTGTCTCGATCAAGCCTGGGAAACCCCTACCGGGCCTCGAAGAATCCAGGGGTTCCTTGTACGAGATTGGCGTGGCTGACGATGGTACCCTCGTCGGCCTCACCAAGGATGAGCTAGAAGAGAGCTTCGCCAACCTACGGATTATGGCTGCTAGCTTGGGATGCGTGGTCGAAATCCTAAGGCGAGTTGTTGTTGGTGAGTGCGAATGGGTGGACGCTTCACCATCTACAGTCGCTCATCGAGAGGATTTATGGGTTGCTGAGGCTCTTGTAACTCCTAATAAGGGATCTGCCGAGCGCACCGAGGGAAATGGCTACTCCAACGGCGCTACCCATCAGGACGTGGTCAGGTCGGAGCCAACACCAAGTGATGGCCCATCCGCTACCGAACAGCTAAGAGTAACGCTTACCGGACCGACAACCTCGGGCAAGTCGACCTTGCTCGGCACATTATCCACCGGTACACTTGACAACGGCCATGGCAAGAGCAGACTCAGTCTGTTGCGGCACCGGCACGAGCTCGCGTCAGGCGTCACCAGCTCAGTGGCCCAAGAGCTCATTGGCTATAGAGATAACGAGGTCATCAACTATGACAATGGGAATATTGAGTCTTGGATCGGAATCCACGATTTCACCGGGGACGGTCGCCTTGTCTTTGTGTCCGATTCCGCTGGCCACCCACGGTATCGACGAACAATCCTTCGTGGGGTCGTAGGGTGGGCACCCCACTGGACTCTGCTTTGTTTAGCCGCAGATGATGACGAAACCATGCCACTTGACGTTAAAGCCCCAGCCCAAGGTGTGACCAATTTTGCGACGACAGGGATCGATCTGGCGAAAGCGCACCTTGAGCTCTGCCTCAAACTTGAGCTGCCTCTTGCCATTGTCATCACCAAAGTTGACAAGGGCACCAAACCAGGTCTACAAAGAATACTGAGCAAGGTCCTCACCGGCATCAAGCAAGCGAACAGGGTGCCTAGGCTCCTTCATCCAGGGCAGTCCGGCAGCCATGACGCTGCCCAAATCTCCCGAGAGGATGTGAATAGTGTCAAGAAAGCTATGGAGGGAATGAATGCCAGCGGTGATTTGCTCGGCATCGTCCCCATCGTGTTGACTAGCGCGGTGAACGGCACCGGCATTGGGCTGGTTCATGCACTTCTGAAGACTCTGCCATTGCCTGCTGCACCTACGCCCCATGACTTGACTGGACCGGCTTTGAACCCAGAACAGCCCGCGAGTCTCTTTCACATTGAGGTTGAGTTCAGCCTGCCAGCCTCTCACGCATCTCTAGGCGGAAGTGCGGACGATCAAGCGGACCTTGGAACTGTCGTCGCAGGTTATCTTCGCTTTGGAACCATTTCGGTTGGAGATAAGGTCGTGCTTGGCCCGTTCCCATCGGATGAGGACGATAGCAAAGGCTGTGGCTCATTGGAGGGCCGACAGTCGCCTGCCAGCTATGGGATGTCCCTGGCACATCCTTTGGCGACGGAACTAAATCGTATCGCGATGCGCACTCCAGTTTCAGCGTCTGCAATCAAGGGAGAGTGGCATACTGCCCGTGTCGTGAGTCTGCGCAACCTACGCCTTCCTGTACTCAAGCTTGAAGCAGGACAAGCTGGCACAGTTGGGCTTGTCATAGACCCACAGAAGGAACCCAGGATGGAAGACAGCCTGTTTGAAACAGTGCCACCGGCCCCTCCCAAGATCCGGAAAGGGATGGTACTGGCCATTCTGAGCAAGCACATGCTTGACGGAGACATCTCGTTGCAGGCCGCCAGCGGGCTGACTGCAGTGTTCCCTGGACCAGAAGCAGAATCTCTTTCTACTGGAAATCTAGTAAATATCTACGTCGCCAGTGTGCGGGCCACGGCAAGGGTTTCGCGGGTATTCGTTACGTCTCGAAGCGTAGACGCCTACGGCGGTGCATCGGCTCACGAAGACGATGACGATGTCTTTGGTTTTAATGACGGGAATGATGACATTGAGACGCAAAGTGGTTCGTTGCTTCACAAAAGCGTAGAGGTTCGTCTCGAGTTGCTGAACAATAGAGAGTGGATTGAGCTTGGCTCCCGAATTGTGATTCTGGAGGGAAGTCGGCCTGAAAGCTGTGGCCTGGAAGGCTTTGTAGGTACCGTGGTGGAAGTCGTGGACTAGCAGTTGTAAAGATGGAAGCTTTTTTCCTGATAGCCCCGTAGCGGCCATTTTCATGTTCAGATCAGATATCAAAGAGAAGAGCGGGCTGGAGGCCACACATATGGTGTTTGCGGTTGCACCACGTGCGTAGCGGTGGAGGTTCCATGGATTTTCGTTTTTCATTAAAGAACATGTGTTTGCTTTTGCCCCGGGGCCTCCGATCACAGAAATCCAGATGGCGTGACAAGAGCCGGTCAACAAAGCCCCAAAGTTTTTAAATATTCCCTCCGCCCAAACGCCTAGACTCCCAAGCAATGCAAGTACTGGCTCTAAAGCAGCGGCTTAGACTTTTACGCCCTCACGAGGCCGTAGAATAGCGTCCAAGTCAAAATGAAGCCAGCCAGCCCGCCGAACAGACCGCCGGTCCAAAGTTCAAAAGGGCCCTTGAAGTATCGACTCGAATCTAGGAAGCCCTTGCCGGTGGAGAGGGAAGTGGGAGCAACGCGGAAGACGTAAAATATTGCCGTCGTGAGGAAGCTGAAAAGCACGTAGAAGAGGAATCCTGAGTAAGACTCAAGTCCGAGGATGCCGGCGCCAACTCCGAACAAGGATGCGGTCAAGGTTTGGACGTTGGAGACAATCTGATTGTTGTTGTTTTTGTTTCCGCAACTCGTCAGCAATAATTTATACAAACAGGGAGGCAGCTAAGGCGTCGGCGCAAGCGGAGGAAGGTTGCCCAACGAACCTTGGTGTTGTGCATCACCGACTCCTGCACAATTGGTGCGATCTGGTAGTCGCGCTCTGAGGGCATCTTGAAAATGCTGTGTTTCGACTGCCCTGCCTATGTTATGGTGCTTGCGCGTTGCGTGGCTGCGTCGGAAAGAGGCCAATTTCGCGATGTTAATGCACTCAAAGTGCCCAGTCGTCAGTTGTCTAGGGGCACTGGTGTCATGGGTTTCCAGTAGGCCCACAAAAGTTTGGAGCTCCCCCAGATTGCTGTGATGCTACTGATGCTTACTTAAGTGTGAAGGCATTTTGTGGGCCAGACTGCACTATTCTTTATCTGGCGCCCATAATGGTCCCACCCAGTAGCGATATTATCAATATACGGCTTGAGTGCAACTTTTGTACCAAATCCAGTCAGAGCGTAGACAATTTGATAAGTTAATCGGGCGGTCAGCTATCTTGGTGAGGTAGGTAGATTCCCGGTGCAGATGCACACTGTGCGTTGCGGTTGATTGTTATTTTGAATGCCATTTAATCCGAGCATGGTCTTGAAGGGGGGGGGAGGAGGTAATCAATCAGTGGTGGGACAAAGCAATCTGCTTTCGAGTCGGTCACACGTGAAAATTGCACACCACGAGGGAAGGAACAGAAGTCGTCGTCGGGCAATCCCCACAAAGCATAGAAGCGCTTCTCCAAAAAAGGCGTCAGTGAGCACTGAGCACAGCACTGTATAAAGCATTGGCAAAAACGCCGCCCGGACAAGGGTCTATTGGGGCAGAACCGGAAACCACGGGAGACCTAGATTAGATCCCTTGCCGACATTTTAATTTTAACCCGTCATAGCAACAATCCCTGAAAAAGAGGGCACGCTGTTGCGTGAGCAGAGGCCGTCTGTTCACTGTCTTTACGACATAATCTTAGCCGCACGAGAACCAAGACCCAGACCGGACGGACAAGCATGTCTTTTGGGTTTGGGGCGATAATCTACCGACCGATATTAGTGTTTTACCGTCCTTCCTCCCCTTTTTCTCCCGCCCGCCCAGACGCCACCGACGTCTCTGATAGACTCTGTTGCAAGTACTATTAGACTAGTACCTGTCAGAGTTGCCGTGTTACTTTTCTGTTGCCGTGGCGTTCAGCTGTGGTCTTTGCGCCGAAATATCAAAAAGCACCTGCCAACCGTTCTCGCCTCACGTTGCCTCGCCATACTTCATTTCACCCGACCCTCTACCCGTTCACGTTCACGCCCCCAGATGGAGACGTTGGTAGTCAGGTAGATTCTTCGTAAAAGTTCAGCCCGACCGTCTCAGAGTCGTCTTAACATCTCTTGTTCTTAATGGAGACCGTTATTTTTGATGAGAGCCCGCTGGCTGCATATTTGAATGGTGAGTTGCTTCCTTTCGCTGCAGCCACCCATCCCGTTTTTCCAGCCCTGGTGAAATGCATATGCGGGAGATCGACATCTGCGTACTGCACCAGCAAGCACAATAATGTCATCGGTCGCCTTACGTCGATTCACTGTACTGACTGTTATCCCCGAAGACGAAGCCGAGGAGCCACCCCGATCGGGCACATGGACGCCGCCCGCCGAGCCTGAATACAATGCCGATACGCCGCCGCCCAGTCCGCCTACGCCATCGTTCGCCCCTGGCGGGCTGCCCATGGTCAAGAAGCGCTTCCGCCAGAAGCCAGAGTCCTTGCACGTCAAGATCCCACGGAGCTACACGCTACCGACATCGCTCCGTAACCGTTACTCTGTGAGATGCTTCCGGTCTAACAACATATATGGGAGATAACGCCCGCTAACGCTTTGGGCCAGAGCGCTGTCACGTCACGGATCGATCGGGCGGATAACGCCAAGTTCATCGAACAGTTCCGCTACACCGTCGTCGCTTCTCAACTTCTTAGCGGTCACTCTATCCTAGGAGCTCAACATGCTCTGTCTGTACAGGGACAGCAGCAGGCGTCGACTGGGGACACCGGCACTCCTGTCGCTGGGCCAGGGCTCGTCTTGACCGTTGCTGGCGCCTTTGCCCTTGCCTGGATCATTAGCTGGGTCCGGGCTGGTGGATTCTCGCACTTGACCAGGCAGAAGTTCGTGGCCGGTCTTGCGGTGCTGCTGTTGGCTGCACTGGTCGGTCATTTTTTTATAAGACACAGGTGGCTGAAGTACGTGCGGGAAAGAACATTGACCGAGATCAATACATTTGTTTCCACGTCTCAGCACTTCGACAGTGTCATCAGCGCTGCGATTTCCTTGATCCAGGAGGTCGAGCTCGTGTCTCGCGGCTACAGGATGTGGGTGCTATCGATTCAATGACTACGGGGACCACGCATGCTAACAAGTTTGACAGAAGCGCTCCTTTACCCCCTGTCAGCCGCATGGACGAGAAAAGCCAGACAAGAAGGTGTATGAGGCTGCGAAAAGCACTCAAGGCATCTTTTGCGCACTGCATACCCGAGTATAAGCAGACCATGGAGGTGGTTAAGAAATTCGCAGCTGAAACCGATCTGGAGAAGTATCACGATGTCTACGACCTCAGCGACCTTGATATCGCTGATGCATTAGAGGGCTTCTCTGCGGAGTCTATGGAGGACATGGAATCGTTACATGGCTTCAAGATCGCCGCGGCTCGCCTTCATACCCTGCGGAAGATGTTCCTGTGTGCTCTACTTGCTCTCGAGGCGACCAGGGACAACTCGGATTTTCTACGATGGACAACAGTTGTTGAAGGCCTGAGGAATTTGAATGAGGTCACCAGCGCATCGTACCATCGCGTGGCGGACATCCTGAGGGACGAGGAGTGTAAGCCTTACCCGCTCATGGAAGGCCAAGCTGCTTGGAGCATACCGCTAATAGTCTTTACAGCGTTCCCGGCCGTCCCGACACCCAAGATGCCGCTCTCGCCTGGGCGGGAGAGATGGCGCTCGCAGATGAGAAAGTTGGATTCGCTTTCGTCTGGTATCCGTGGATTGCAGGCCAAGATGACGTTGCTGCGTGAGGAGTCGGATCGTGCTTTGAAGGAGGCCGATGATGTCTCAGAGATCGGCCCAAGTCTCATGTCGCAGTACGACTCGATCGGGCAAGACCTCAAGATGCTTACGCAGGCTTGGGAGGAGGGGAGAGCCGCCCTGGCTTCTGGTATCGATCGGAACGAGAAGCGCTTATCATCCATAAGCAACCTGCTTTTATCGCCGACGATTTCTCTCAGCGGACTCACCACGGTCGACGAAGGAGGCGTCGCGGACGCTCTCGAAGCCCTCAACGGCGGTGGCTCGCCCTGTTCCAACCGGAAGATGAGCAGTCCTGAAGTTGAAGTATTCGAGGCTATTGCGCTACCCCGACCACGCAGTGTACTCACGAGAGAGGAGAGGCTGGCCAAGATGAAGGCCGACCGAGAGAAGAAGGCTGAGTCGAGAAAAAGCTTGGAGAACGGCCGATTCATGCTGCGGGAGCTCGAGACAGTGCTCAACGTCAAAAACGAACAGAAGAGCGGGATTCATCACCGGAAGTCCGCCTCTCTCGGCCGAACCTCACTGTGAGGACGCTTTGCGGTATCGTCTCAGGACTATACCTGGCAACAAGACTGCACAATCAGACATGCTTTTGTACGACTTTGACGACGTGCGACGACATTGGGGCATTGCGGGAGTTTTGCTTTTTTTGTGCTTGCTTTCTTCGGATTCTTTTTTGCAAGGTGGTCCATTTGCTTTTGAATATATTTGCTTCATACATAATATTTTTTGGTCATCCCTACACTCTAAGGGATAGTCGCTCTTTTTTCTTTTTTCTTTTCCTTTTTTTACTTTCTGTTGAAATAGGTTACACGGGATTACAAGGAAAATATGGACACCCCGATCAAAGACGGTCGTCGCTCGCCTGATTACAAAAGAGTCGATC
Source organism: Magnaporthales sp. P1609 (assembly GCA_003709005.1). Taxonomy (NCBI): domain Eukaryota; kingdom Fungi; phylum Ascomycota; class Sordariomycetes; order Magnaporthales; species Magnaporthales sp. P1609. Next base: position 1,632,184 of record PELF01000007.1, on the reverse strand, counting down.
GAAAGGATGGATACATATACACATTACGGATACATACATAACCCCAGCGCTAGAACAGCATATATTTGTTAGTTTTAATTCCAGGCACGACAAGACTCTTACTTTCTGTCGATGCGATCGATAGTCGCTTTCATCTCATAAATATGCGAAAATTAATGACGGCTCTGTATACGTAAAAGCTTGAGTTCGCAAAAGAAAACAAGAGTCCCTATTAAAGGTATAAGTCGCACATGACTGACTGTACTAATTCTAGAGTTCTGAACTGAAGACAGGACCACTGCCAATCAAATGGCAAATTGGGAACCTTGGCATTCGTACCCCACGTTCAATGTGGAAAGTCGGGAGTCAATTAAGGCTTCGACGCGTTTTGAGCGCGTATCGTGTGGGCAGCCAGCCTTCGATTTTCGTTTGCCCACAGCTTACGTCGCGATCTGATTTCCTTCAGCAACCATCTAAGCATCCTCCAGAAATAACTTCGCTTGTTTGTGAACAAGCAAAAAAAATTATACCCATTCGCAACAAACACTCAGCTCACAATACCGCAGCCAGACCCCCGATAGAAAACAAACTTCTTCATTTTTCTTAATTCCTAGTTATGTATGCACAGTCCCCGCACCCTTTTCACCCCTCCCTCCAAGTGAGGCGAACTGCGACAGCAATAACGTTGTTCTGACCTCTCGTAAAAAGCACTTTAAACCGCAACCATGTTAGAGGCACGCTTAGAGCAGGCTAGCATTCTCAAGAAGGTCAGTTTATTCTTGTCACCTCGTCTAGCACCAGCCAAACTATCTCATAGCCGACGATAATCTGACAAGTATAACGTGCAAAACAAACATAGGTTGTCGACGCGATCAAGGACCTGGTCCAAGATTGCAACTTCGACTGCAATGACTCCGGAATCGCCCTGCAAGCCATGGATAACTCGCACGTCGCCCTGGTGTCCATGATGCTCAAGGCCGAGACCTTCTCGCCGTACCGATGCGACCGCAACATCGCGCTGGGTGTCAACCTGACGTCGCTGACCAAGGTCCTCCGCGCTGCTCAGAACGAGGACATTCTGACCGTCAAGGCCGAGGATGCACCCGACACCCTGAACCTGAGCTTTGAGAGCTCCGAGAACGACCGCATCAGCGAGTACGACCTGAAGCTTATGGACATTGATCAGGAGCACCTGGGCATCCCTGACACGGATTACGCCGCCACCGTTACGATGCCCAGTGCCGAGTTTCGCCGCATATGCACCGATTTGCTAGCCATGTCAGACTCCGGTATGTGACTCGATAGGAAGCGGAGGGGAAGACAATCTGCCGACTTTATGCTGTAGCGTATTTGAAGCATTGGATTTCTAACACGTGCGTGCGTCATTGGGAAATAGTCACTATCGACGCTACCAAAGACGGGATAAAGTTCTCTTGCAACGGTGATATTGGCAGCGGTGCCGTCACGCTCCGCAGCCACACTAACGTGGAGAAGCCGGCTGAGAACATCGAGATTGAGTTGACGGAGCCCGTCAGCCTCACTTTCTCCCTCAAGTACCTGGTCAACTTTTGCAAAGCCTCTGCCTTGTCCGGCCAGGTAAAGATCTGCCTGTCTGCAGAGGTCCCCCTCCTGGTCGAGTACAACCTTTCCGGCAGCAGCTACTTGCGATTTTACTTGGCACCAAAGGTAAGTCTAAGCCAATCCTTTCTTGCTGCTACGTTGACGGCATACATTATGTATCTTGCCGTTTTTGCTTCTCTCCTTCTTCCCTCCTTATACTAACATGGGGTGTTCAATACAGATTGGTGACGAGGAGTAAGGGATCTTTACTTTCCTTGCAACATGTCATTTGCACTTGGCGCGGCGTAGGCTTTGGGAGTGTATGGTTGTTGTTGTGTTTTTTCTTTTGGCGGAGGGCGAGATACCCTGTGCGCAGAGAGGATATTCGAATGATATAATCTTCCCGTTCTATGGCTGTGATATGCCAGTACGAATTGGAGTAAACACCACCGAAATGAAGGAGTATGTGGCAGGCTAAGAAGGATAACACTCGAGGCCCCGACGGCCCTAGTCATGTCTTATTTGATGGTAATGAAACAAAAATGAGAAACTGAAAGAATCCCTCCAGATGACAGGCGAATCCTTCGTAAATCCAAGCTCGCCATCCAGGTGCTAGATCTGACCCTAACCCTCTTGACCATGCGTGGCCGTGCATGTGCATGTGCGTGAACTGACTCGGTGGGGCAGGAGCATGTGCCCAGGTGACTGACGACATTTGTGGGCAGAGGCTGAGGTTGTCTGCCGCCTTTGGGTGTTACTAACTGCGTGCTGGCATCGGTGACTGGCTCCGTTTTATTGTATTCGAAGAGTCATTCCTAGCTTTCCTAGGTTTTAATAAACTGAAAAGAAAGGTTTCATGCCCGGATTTACGAATCTAGAACATTTAGAACACACTTGAAGGATTTTGCTTCCAAATTTCTCTGCAGTCGACAACTATTGGTATCGCTTTGTTCGCGCCAAATCTTGGTTTTTTTTTCTTTTGCCTTTTTTTTTTGCCGAGTAGCTGCAACATTATCCCGGATTGGTTCGGTTCCCTGTCGCCTCGCCCTATTGCCATCATGTACGCGGAGCTATCAGTGCCAGAAACCCGGGTCTTGTCGGTAGCCAGCCACGTAAGAGCACCGCAAACACAAGCCACCTACCTAGTCACATAGACGGCCCAGAGTCTTGGTACCTGAACAAAGCCTATTCGCTAATCAACAACGTTGCAGGTTGTCTCCGGGTGAGCATATTTGCTTCGTCCCATGTTACAGCCGGCCTCGGGACAAAAAGAGCCCCTTGCTGATTTGACGGTGTTGCTGAGATAACAGAAATGTGGGCAACAAAATCGCCGTATTTACCATGCAGTCATTGGGCTGTGAGGTTGCGGCCTTGAATACGGTGCAGTTCAGTCCGTTACTTGCTCTACCCCTTTTCTCCGTCCTATTTTATTTTCGTGTCCTGGAGGAGCTCAACCCCAACAACCCCTTTACCAAGATTGTGTCTTGACAAACTTCCCCGCCCCGAATCCAATTCCATGGAGTGCAAGATTCACGATCTAGGGAGCTGACCCGAACCAGGCAATCACACGGGCTATAAGCAGTTCAAGGGGACAAGGGTCTCTGCGGGTGAGATATCGGACCTTTGGGATGGGCTGAAGCAATCGCACCTCGAAGACTTTGACATGATGCTCTCGGGTTACATACCAGGTGCAGAAGCCGTCGAGGCTGTGGGAAAGATCGCTCGGGAACTCAAGGCCAAGAGCAGCAGAGGCTTTTTCTGGGTCTTGGACCCCGTGATGGGTGACAACGGGAATCTCTATGTGGCGCAGGACGTCGTGCCGGCTTACAAGGGCCTCGTCGAATATGCTGATCTTATTCTCCCAAACCAATTTGAGGCCGAGTGAGAAGCAACCCTGTCTCCCCATTACCTTTCAATCTTCTCCGTTCCAACGACCAGTGCACACCAACTAACATTCTCACAGGGTCCTCTCCGAGGTCAAGATCATCGACTTGGCATCCCTCACACAGGCAGTCGAGGTTCTCCACACGCGGTTCGGTGTCCCCCACATCGTCATCACCTCGGTCACGCTACCGCACCCGGACCACCCCACCAAGACCATGTGGGTGGTGGGCTCTACCAGGACATCGGTCGGGAAGCCGCGGCTTTTCAAGATCGTCTTCCCTGCCATCGACTGCTACTTCAGCGGGACGGGTGACATGTTTGCGGCGCTGATGGTGGCGCGCATGCGCCAGGCCGTCTTTGGTAGCCCCGACCATGAGAAGCTCAAGGCGCAAAAGTCGTGGGTCAGCGATGACGCGGTGAAGGCGCCAGAGCTGCCGCTGGCCAAGGCAGCCGAGAAGGTGCTCGCTACGATGCACGAGATCCTGACCAAGACTTCGGGGAGTATGGACGTCGAAATGGCCGAGGTCAGGGCCGCGTTAGGCCCCGAACCGGCTGAAGGGGTCGAGGCGGCCGAGTATAAGAGGAAGCTTCACTTACACAAGTCTAAAGCTGCCGAGCTGAGGCTGGTGAGAAATCTGGACTCGTTGCGGTTCCCCAAGGTGGAGCTTCGCGCTGTGCCGATGTAGGCAATCATCCTTCTCATTTCTGTCTTCTTGCTCTTCGTAGAACATGTTCTTTGGCTGGGTTAGACGAGTAGACTACACTAGCGTATCCATTTCGATTCTAGACGGTGTGTGACGTCTGAGCTTTTCCTTGATGTTCTGTGCCTAGAGGGAAACAAAAAGAAACGTATGATCCGAGAACGCCTGGATGCCCAGATGCGATCTAAGCCCTCCAGTCCTCAAACTCCAATATTCATGGTCGCATTACGAAACTCCAGCGTCCTTTAGCTACGGCCGGTGCTTCCGAAGCCACCGGCACCACGCACGCTCTCCTCAAGCTCTTGCACCTCGACGACCTCGGGCGTGTAGATGCGTTCTATGACGAGCTGGGCAACGCGGTCACCCTCCTCGACCTTGAAGTCGGCATCGGCATGATTGAACAGCAGAACCTTGACCTGGCCGCGATAATCGGCATCGATGACGCCGGCGCCAGTGTCGATGAAGTGCTTGGCTGCGAGACCGGAGCGGGGAGCGATGCGACCGTCTGTTATGATGATACTTGTATGAGCTGGCGAGACCACGTAAAAAGAGCCCCCTCCAAAAAGAAACCCGCAAGTCACTTCACTCACAAGTGCCGGCGGGAACGGCCATGCTGATGTCAGTATCCACGAGCGCTTTGCCCCGGGCCGGGATGGTGGTCTCCTTCGCAGCGTACAGGTCATAGCCAGCCGCGAAGGCGCTGCCCCGGGTGGGAATGCGGGCCTTGTCGGAGAGCTTCTTGATCAGAAGAGGGGGTGCCTGCTCGATGCTGGTCGTGGCCGGCTGGGCAGCTGCGGCGCTCTGATCAGCCATAACGGGCACCGTATCGACTTTGACTCGCTTGGCAGGTGGTGAGGTCGGCGGGGATGCTGCGGAGGGCGCGGCTGGCTGGTCGGTGTTCATGCTTTGACTGGGCCTGAGAAACAGGGTCGAAGAGCGGGCTGGTTAAAAGCCGCAACAAAAGGGCACGAGGAAAAGGGTACGAGGATTGCGGCGAGCAGGAGAGATGGATGCCGTTATGGGTTGGTGATGGCTGGAGAGTGGCTCGAGGCCCCGCGGGCCACTCCCCCACTTTTTGGCGGTGAGATTTGATAAACACGCGACGGAGAAGACGACGCGTTTCTAGATGGAGTTGCAAATGGTCGAATGTAATTGGCCAATGGCACAGTACACATCAATCAGGGTGAGCCCCGTCAGCCCTGTCAGCCCTGGCTTCACTGTCTTACGCACCTTTGCTGCTCCTCGTCGGCGGGACCGATGAGCTAAAGTCCCTTGTGTACCTTACTTTGCTGAACATTAGCATGTAAGGATGCTAATCCCAGTCCCTCGGCATTTCTTTCCCAAATCTACAGTAAGGTGCGATGGTACAGCAAGCATATTGTGTGCTACAACGTACTATGCTTTCAATAGGCTGATCGTCCGTAGTCTATCAAATAATTGTGCCACGCGGGGTATGTCGGTACTAAGTCATAATATCTGAGGACCACCAGTCGGCACTTTCATTCTCGAGCTGGACAGACGTTAGTCATCTCAATCATCCAAATCTTTTCCAAAATCAATGAGCCTCAGGCGGGTCGCATCTTTCGGGTGAAACTGTGCAACCCTGGACCGGATTAGAAACCTTGCAGCTGCCGATTCTTTTGGCATCTGGACATAAGACGCCCAGTGGTCACCCTCAGACTCGACGAGTTTCTGCAACAGTTGCTCTGTGAGTTCGCGCATGTCAGAACCTGCCGCTGCCGTCTCGTCCCAATTCTGTCTGGTCTTGGACCCTGGACGGGTTGAAGGGCTTCCCCATATCTCGTCAATACGCTGCTGTCGTTTCTCTGGATCTGTTGAGCCTGATGCCTTTTTGAGCTTGCCGTGTGAGCTGAAGCCTGCCACCAGGCCATCCGAATCAATGTCCATCATTTCGCCCACGACGGGACCACCTAGCTCTTCGGCAGCTAACAGGGGGGCGAGATGCTCATCGATGAATTTGTTGAAAGCTTTGAGTAATGCCGAGGTTTCCTTGTCATAAGTTCGTTTCTTGACTTTAAGCTCCTGTATGCGAGCCCGTGATATATCTTCCGGCGTAGGTTCGGTTCTCGAGTCAAGCCCGTCACGCAGCGACTGGATTCGTTCCTCCAAGCATTGCTGGAGAATGCGCTGGTCCTCCAGACCAGACTCCTCCGCCTCAAGCTTTCTCCTGGCACCTTCGACGGCGACCTTTTGCCTCTCCAGTAACGCACGAGATTCGGCCACGATCCTGTGGGTCCTGCGCATCGCCAGCAAAGCAGGTACCAACGAATCCCTACTTGGTAAGATCGGTGCCGATGCATTCACGTCTTGGTAAGCCGTGGTCATAATCTCAAACGAGCCCACAGCAGATGGCACCAAAGCGCCCGCAGTGCCGCTCGACTGCAGAATCTACATGTGTACCCCAGAGTGATCCTGTTAGCTTAAGTCATATCACGGGTATGTGGCAGTGTGGCGCGGCGCGGCTGAATGCTCCGCCAGGGGCTTGTTTTGAAACATACTCTGTGCAAGCTTTCCTCGTGTCCCTTGACCATTCTCTCAAGCTCAACGACAGAGCGATTCATGCTGGCCGTATGCCTTTCACTCTCGCCTGTACCACGACTAGACAGGCCTGCCATGACGCGCGCGCGAATTTTGCTTTTGGCGAACGGACTGGGACTACCTTGGTATGGAATGGCGCCGGTGTGCTTGGAAGCTCGTAGCTACAGCGGTGGCTTATTTTTTCCCCAGGTGCCTAGTGTAAGTGTAGTCACTGTTGACGCGTGGCAAGGTCACGGTCACACAATGCAGGCAGGGAGGGGAACACGACAAAGCAAAGAACGGATTGACCGAATTCCTGACTTGCTGGTTGACGGAATTTGAAACCGGCAGACTTTTATTCTTCAAAGGCTGGACAGCCTTGGCGTGATAGCAAATAGCTCCGCCCCGATCCTAATCTTGACGCAGATCCGACCAAATAGGCTGTACGTGATGTGCTTCGTATCTAGTTGCGTTGTCTGTCTTTTGAAATTGTTGATGGATCCTAAAAGAGTGCTATGGGCTTTGATTCAAACGGTTGGATGGGAAACGAGTGCAAGTAGTCGGGCCGTCCGAGCGTGGACGCAAATGGCAGGCAACTACCTACCTACAGACCGGTGGTAGTGTACAGAAATGGCAGCCGTCACGTTGCGGGAACAGACAACGAATTATCAGACCCAATGATTAGTTAGCTCAAGTGCCATAGCACAAAGGTCTTTCCTTTCTCTCTCCTTCCTCCGCACCTGGTAATTCAACAGGTCGTTCGTGTACTCCTTTCAAGTCAAGAAGTAAAATAATGAAAGAAATCAAAAGAGATTATGAGAGCACAATCACTCCAGGTAGAGATTGCAAATGGAATGATATGGTTGTTAAACAAGCACAATGTAGTTATAGCAAGCTTGCAAGCTTGGTTTGATTGTGATTTTGTGCCCAGAGAAGCCAGACGCGTTCTATGCTTCGCTGTGCGACCTAGCTTCAGAGACGGTGGGTCTCACGACGGCCCACCATGTTGCAGATCGATCCCAAGAAGTAAAGTGCCGTGAGTGAGTAAATGACCTGGGGCGTTCTACCTCTCCCGCCTAGCACGAGTTTCAAAGAACACTCGCTTTTCCATCTCCCTTCCCATTCAATCCATCATTGGCAATTCCTCTATCTGTTCTACAGCAGAGGGCCACACTAAATCACGCAGATCTACTATTGACATATTTCCAGGCTTAGCCGTTCAGTTAGTTGTTCCCACAGTTAATGTGGGTTGTTTCTAGCTTTGTGAAGCTGTCGCGATCGCCCACCAAGTTCAGGTTTACGCCACATTTGTCCCCAACTCTTTTCAACACGAAAACCTCGCACAGCCCAAATCTATCTTTCTCTCTCTCTCTGCACAAGCCCGAAGTTCGACCCCAACAAAGAGAGACAAAGCGTGGAAGCTGCCGATCGATTCTCTCCTTTTCCTTTTGCTTGCTCACCCACGACTCACCAGGCCTTGATTCCAACGGCTACTCATTGAAAACAAGGTAGCCTCGCAACTACCTTAGGTACTTCAATTCGTTTTCCGGTGGAGCGCTAAGCTGTGGCCGGGCCTCAGCCTGCCGACAACCGAACGAAAAACTTCGCGAGGCTGTAGTTGTATCGAGACAACGGAGCAAACAGAGGTTTGAGATTTGGTCCTCTACTCGCCGCCTGCCCTGCACAGACCCATCTCTGATCTCTTCTTGCCTCCCACTTACATTTCATTCACCAACCTTGTTGCAACGGAGAATAAAGAAGAAAATTCTTTCCCGTGACGACCTCACACATCACCGGCCATTCCACATCAATACTCTTCACTGCGTACCGGCACCTCTCCTGAACCAGCCCGGTCCCAAGACAAGAAACCCGCTCGTCCGCCCTAAGCTACGCGTACATCACGGAGCACGCGGGAACGAGAAGTCCACAAGCGTTTGGTCTCCTGTTCATTATACTGAGCTCTCGCATCCCGGTCACGATCCTCATCTTCCTCGGCCCTCCGCGAACCTGATTCTTCCCAGCGCTTGCTCGACCTTGCGTCCAGCCAGTCCGAGCTACCCTCCAGTCTCAATCCGACCCGACCTGCACCACACCCACCCGCCATTACACCCGTTCGTTTTCGAAGAAAACCCCAGGTGTAAATAAGTCGCATTTAATCGAGTAGTTATTTGAATCACGATTTTCGACGCCGCGTCGTGACAAGAAGGATACCCAAGAGTTGCAGAAACCTGATATCTAGTTGAAAATGTCGACCTCCCCCACACCCAAGACCAAACGTCCCCTCGAGGACACGTCATCGCCTTCAAGAGGTGATCAACCAGACGCAAAGCGGCCTGCGCTTGACAAGTTTGTTCGGAGCGATGAAGAAGTCAAGGAAGATCTCGCAAAGGAAGGTGCCAATGGTCTCCCACCTATTCCCGCTTCCGCCGGCGTACCACCGATGCCTGACACCAACGGATCCTCTGGCAAGACGAACGGCGACAAGGCGGATGGCGCAAAGGACGATTCGGGGGATGTCGCTGGTCCTGACACAGAATCAAAGCCCGCCGCCAGTACCACAAGCGCAAACACCACCCAAGCAGCCGCTCCTGCTGCAGACTCGCACGACGAGAGTGCTTGGATCCATATCCGGGCTGTCATTTCTAGCCCCGAGGCCGCTACTATAATTGGCAAAGGTGGTGAAAATGTTTCCAAGATTCGCCAGATGTCGAGCGCTAAATGCACCGTGAGCGACTACCAAAAAGGAGCGGTGGAGCGCATCCTCACAGTTAGCGGGATTGTTGATGCTGTAGCAAAGGTAAATAACACCAGCACACGAGGCAAATCCGCCCTATACCCATATCCGTCGTTACTAATGCTTGGTTTTTTTTTTTGGTTTTTTTTTGCAGGCTTTTGGTCTGATAATCCGGACACTCAACAATGAGCCTTTATCTGAGCCCTCTAGTGCTCACTCCAAGACATACCCACTGCGTTTGCTCATCCCTCACATTTTGATAGGATCAATCATTGGCAAGGGTGGCGCGCGCATCAAGGAGATTCAAGAAGCGTCCGGGGCCCGTCTCAACGCCTCGGACTCGTGCTTACCTCTTTCCTCGGAACGTTCCCTGGTCGTTATGGGTGTTGCAGATGCGGTTCACATTGCTACTTACTATGTGGGCAGCACTCTACTGGAGCAGCTCAACGATAGATTCGGCGGCCCTGCTGCTTCTGCATATGCGACTCGCGCCGGTGGTCCCGTTGGAGCCGTCCCGGGAGGCATGCAAGTTGTGCCATATCTCCCTCAGCCAGCCGGTGGTAACTATGGTAACCGCGACAACTACGGGCGTCGTCCTGATCCGCGTGCCGGCCAGATGCCTCCGCCAGCAGCACACCCCTACGCGCCTCAGAACCCATATGCCCCTCACCAACCGAACCCAGCAGTGCCTGCTCACTATGGAGCTCAGGCAGGCGCTTACGGAGCCCATGTCCCGGCCCCACACGTGGGACATGCTGGCCCTCAGGTGCACGGCGCGCCTCATCAACCGATGCATGGTCAGATGCCAGGCCCCGGTGGCGCCAGCCTGACGCAACAGATCTACATACCCAATGATATGGTGGGTGCCATCATTGGTAAGGGTGGTCAGAAGATCAACGAGATTCGCCAAGTGAGCGGCAGTGTCATCAAGATCAACGAACCCCAGGACAACAGCAACGAGCGCCTGGTTACAATTACGGGCACGGAGGAGTGCAATCGCATGGCGTTGTACATGCTCTACTCCCGTCTCGGTGAGTGCCAAAACCCAGGGTCGCGGCAACAAAAGGAGTAAACAAAGAATCTTCATGAAGTCGGTTACTGATTCATAATCCTTTCGGCAGAGAGCGAAAAGCATCGTATCTAGGCCCGATCCAAGGCTCCTGGAACGGTTATCTGTTCCTATTAACCCTGGAGTCAACTCCGGAGATCATATTTAGTTTTCGCTATACGCCATGTGTCTCTGGATGGGACTTATTCCGGTTTGAATTAGCCATGCTTGTATCGCCGGTGTTAGGGAGGGTTATAGAGGTTTCTCATTTCTCGGGTTCTCTTGGTTTCTTTGTTTGTTCTTCGCCTATCCTCTCCAGAGGAAGGTTGGCATGTGTATCCATGAAGTGCATTCACGCACATATCCTATCATACGTCCCTCACCGTGGTGCCGGTCCTCTATAAGTCCAAGAAAAGTCTTTTAATGAGCGGTAACGTCATATATCATTTGCGCTTCCTGCATGGATCTAATCACACAGCTACGAGGTGGTTTGCTTGTCATGATGGTAGTAAGATGTTGAGAACAGCATTTCATTGTCACTATTCCCTGTCGTGACCCAGTAAAGTGTTGCCGATTTGGTTGTGCCGATATGTTTTGATGAATCTAGGAGGGCAAGGTAAGAAGCTTGGGTTCAATGTAAAATGTGCAGAACCTTAATGTTTATTAGGAAAACCAAAGGGCCTAGGAAATACAGTTATCATCACCTGAGAAAACGAACTTTGAAAAGTATCGAAGGGAATAGTATGTCACAATCTGGAGCCTCACAGATCTAACCTTTCTCATGTTTGTATCAATATGCATTGCCTGGATCCCCCGCCATCCCCAAATAATAACAACAATAGTTGCGGAGCTCGCAAACATATCACAACCTCGGTGAAACCTCTATACCCTTGTTTCCTCAGATCCATCTATGAAGGTGGAGCGCCACGGACCCAACTGTGAAAGACGAATCAGTGTCAATTCTCCAGCACAATGTTTACAACCCGGGGTGACCATTTACGTACGTGTTCCACATCCTGCCAAACAGACCTGGGGGCGGGCGTTGCTCGTGAAGGCTTTGACGTCTGGCCAGGGAGGCGGGATCTGTCGGACGCTTGGTCTGCTCGAGGGATGCGAAAAGTCCAGCCGAGTTCTATGTAGGAAGAGCGATACATCCAGGTTAGCTTATATTTGCACTGTATCTAGATACCTTCTGGCCCGGAGTCCGGACGGCAGGAATTACTTACACGGCGAGGCTTGGGCGAGGTTGGTGAGGTGCCGGCCGATGAGGAGGACGAGGCCGAGCCGCTGCGCTCCCGCACGGCGTTTGCTCCGGAAGAATCCATGACGTGTTTGTATTTGGGCACGGGCGGCACTTGTAATTCAGTGTATGGTGTAGTCTGACGATTGTTTACTCTGATAGCAAAACTTAGTGGTGGTTGTTGTCTTTGAGGATTGAGAGGGGTGTTACAATGACATATATATATATATATATATATTTGTCGCAGGTATGCAAGAAACGGCAATGCCAGCTTATTGTTAGGCTTTCTTTGATCGCCAGATACGCACTAACGAACCATGACCGTCAAGGGGGGTTCTGTGATCGAACGGTCATTCATCCATGTATAGAGAGATGGGGAAGCAACTGCTAGCTAAGTGCTAGGAGCTTAGCTTAAGGATCCCAGTAAAGGGGAAGCCAACTCTCTATATGCTACTGTAATCCCGCAGCATACTCGATGTTCCAAGCGGACGCCACTGGCTCATGATTGATCGTCCGGTCAAGGTTGTGTGGACCAGATGTTTCTCCTCTTTCTGGTATACTAACTGTCACAAATTCAATGCACAGAGACATGGATCATGACATGAAAAGTCCGTATTATCGCACGTTTTGAGGGGTCAATGGTGTGGCAGCCAACTTAGGAAAGCATACATACTTCTTACGTACATACTCACAGTACTGGCTGTGGTCGAAGCTCATCGCTGGTGGTGGTCAGATCAATGTTACTCACGTACTGTTTGCAGAGATTACTAGCACAGAGGTACAAAGCAAAAGCACAGTGTACCACACGAAATGAACAAGCTTCCCACTCCCCCAGATCGAGGATGTGCCCTGAAAACCCTGCGTAGAACAGCCGACTTAACCCCGCAAAGGTCCTTGAGCTCAAGATCCTCATTGGGATCGGGGATAAATAAGAGACCATCGATCGGGATGTGATAGGCCGTTCGGCTGCAGGGTCTGACACAAGCGAGCAACTTAAAGCTAGCAAGGTGAAGCATCAAGCCTGCAATGTAAGTAAGATAGACAGCCTTAGCGCTCATTTGGCTGCGTCGATTAGTGCGATGACCAGAGCACTCGAAAATCTACTACCTACTTCGGAACTAGGAGTCATATCTAGTTTTCTGCATCGCGTATTTTGACATGGATAACTCTTGATTAGCAACCCCCGTCGTCGACAGAGCATGGTAGCAGCTCTGACGAACTACTGCCGAGCTTTTGCTGCGGTTGGCATCGCCGATGCGCAGGGGTTGTTCCTCGACGTAGGTGGCCGAATGTGAATTTCGCTGCAGACTTTTGTTTTCAATGTTTGTTTTTTGTCTTTCTTGAGGGAAAAATCACTGTCTCTTTCTTTGTTTGTTTCTTCCCTTTTCCCCTCCCTTCAAAACATGCAAGGGAACGAAATGGGCCGTGGAAAGGGAAGGATTGATTCAATGACGTACGTCATGGCTTCCAGAAGCATGTCCTTACTGACTGTAGTCTAACACGGCACTTGCAACTTCCCTCGGTTATGATTGGCGGACAATGCTCTTAAATCGAAAGTATCAGAACAATTCAGGTCCACAAAAAGTTCCCTCCTCCAAACCTTCTTTTGCCATGTTGAATGTCCTTTCTGGGGTATGGTTCTACCACTATCCGATGACGATTGTGGTGATTTTGGGCCGAAGATCGACTGACGAGGATCAAAAGTCTTATCAGTCATTGGGATCGACTGCACTTCATCGCTGCAGTACACTCCGTGCCTTGGATTGGTTTTCAGTTCACATTCCACCCTCTCGAGGCAACTCCCTGTCCCTTGCTGCCTTTCCAAGGAACAACATACCAAACAAGCAAGTTAACCTTTACCTACCCATGTGTCCAGCCTCATGTTTGCACGGTGAATCGAATCCCTGGGGAAATGAGTTTATTCAATGTCTCGCCGCTTCTTCAGTCGACTACCTCCTATGTCGCCCTAGATTCGCCGCAACGGCTGGCTTTATCATTCGACTGGCGGGCTGCTGAAGATCATCTGGCAGCAGTCGAGTCTATTGATTCCACATTCTACACTGTCACTCAACCTGATGTCGATCATCGTACTCGATAGTAACAGGACATGCAATGCATCGCAACTACAGAGGCAGCGGGGGCCTATCTGCATTGTGTAGGATACAAAAAGCCTGTTTTTGCATCAAAGACGATGGAAACATGCCAAAAGTGGCATCGAACCTGGTAAAGTATGCGGTCTTTTCAACAAACAGCTTCGATTGAATTGGCTTATATTCCTTCGTCGCTCTGGCGGGGCATCTATCAAGATTTATCCCACGACGGTATGGCCGCACTTGGTTTACAAAGTGACCTCAACCACCGCTTGGGTCACTGTGTCTTTGGCCATTGTTCAGCCCTCCAAGGGGAATCCCACGAATCAACAAGGCTACTTACTTATTGTGGAATGCGACCATATGGGTCAGTACTGCAGCCCGCAAATGAATGCTGGGCGACCTCACCAAGTTTGATAGCTCTCAGTTAGGGTCTCGGCGCTTTTCATGGAGCGAACAATGCAGTGAGCTACACAACCCCCGAGAAACACGCCGAGGCATGGAAGTGGAATTTTTCGTCTTGTAACTCTCTGGTAAAGGAGTTATCACAACATGGCAAGTCTCCAGACCGAAAATATCGAATATATGCAAACGGGGGATCTATAAAACAGCCAAATCTCCTCTCTACAAGTCGATAAAATTCTTCATTTGTTTGATATCCAACATCGCAGATACACTCATTCCGTCTACAGACACAATAATTCAGCCATTACATTCATTTGAAATCACCCGGGACTTTCTCTTCTCTCTTTTTGTCAGATACTTGGTAATCTTCTCATAAAAACAGCAGAGTACGATGAAGACGTCAACCTTCCTTACCCTCTTCGCTACTATCAGCGTAGCTTTCGCTGCTCCCTTTACTGAGAAACATGGGGCTCGCGAGGGGAATACTATCGACTTTGGCAACCTGAACTCCCTCATCGCTGGCGTCACAGCCTCCACCAAGACTATTAGTAAGTAAAAGCCTTGCTATTTCGTCTGAGGCATAGTTTTCTGACAGAGGAACTACCTGCAGCCTCGAGCATTGACGACCTCCGCACCGCTAAGGGTGATGTCGCTAGGATCCAATATCTTGTGCCCAGGATTAACGTCTGCCTCGAGGACATGGCCAGCGCCCTCGCTGGCTTTGGGAAATTCCAATCCAGCCGGGGCTCGGGCCACGGCAATGGATCCAATAGCAGCTACGAGTTCGACCACCGTGGCCGCGGAAACGGCCGCGGCGACCGCTATGGCAATCAGGGACATTGGGGATCAGCTGCCATCGGCGATCTCACCACGGGCCTGGATCTGTCTGCCCAGCTGATGACAACTATCAGTGAGGCGTTGAACTCGGTCAAGAACCTTGGACGTAAGTTTTGTGATATTGCCAGTTCACGGGCAACAGCGCACACGAATGTAAAAATAATACATAATTTCTAACCTGATGTTCTTGCCGCAGCCGATGTCATTGAATCCAAGAGCTGGGATCACATGTGCGACCTCGCTGACGGCCTTTTCGGAAGTCTTGGCCTTGATTTTGGCACACTCACCGGTACGCATCTGAATGGCGATACCAGCGGCAGCCACCGTAAGGGAAACGGTGGTATTCTCGGTAACCTTCTTGGGGGTGGCAACGGCCTACTTGACGGGATTCTTCACTAAGGACCAAGCTTGGTTCTTGTCACGGACAGGCATTTGCTTAGTCGGCCATAAGCTATTGATCCGTTGCTGTTTGTTGTTGGGAGGCATCTATTCTCTACTTTATTTCACTTCTTTGGGTTCTGTCTTGAACTTGCACTTTTCTCCTGCTCTTAACAGAAAATGATAGTCACGATGCTTGGATGGCAACGCGTTAGGAACAAGAGACAACGATTACACGAGAGTTAAGTACGAATAAATCGCGAGCAACTGGATTATCCTTTGACTCTATTCGGTTCAGAGAGCATTTTCTCTACGTCCACTCAAGAAGAAATGTAGAGAGTTACTGTCAGGTCCTGGGGCACTTAGCCTGCACTTGCTTGGCGTCGCGCATCTGAAGTCGCAAGAGGCGCTGCGCAGCATAATGCCTCTTCTCCTCCACTGGGTCGGTCCTGTAGGCGTCAGCAAGTGTCATGTAGTCTTCCTTGTCACACTCGCAGGATGAATCCTGCTGTTGAGGGGGGTCGAGTTGGATGGATGTGACCTCAACTCCGTCCTTGTCCCCCTTGCTGAAGAGCTTCGTGACGAAGCTCATGGCTGGTTTCTGATGCCTTGGTATAACCTGTTAGTACATGTGTTGTTCCCAAGGGCTTTGGATATTCGTCTAGGCTATGCCTCATGGCAGAGGACCATCCTATTCTTATGTACTCTCCCTCCGAGTGGGTAACTGAAGACAAAGCATTCAGAGGGGCTCAATGGAACTACCGATCGTGTCTGGAACAAAGAAGCATGCCCCTTTGCTTTCTTTATACTTCAAGCCAAAGATACCCAACAATTCCATTGTCTCTTGGTCCAGAACAATGCATGGAACAAATGGCATACTGCTCTGCCTGTGATAATGCGTACTTGTATAAAAGATAAGCCGTCTAGCTGCTTCTGCTAACGCCCTCCCTACTAATACATAGACAGAGAGCTTTCCGGAAACCAAACCTCGTTTCTGAGAAAGCAGATTATCGCCTGGCTGTGACGAGAATCCTGACTGCAACTAGAACAAACTCGGCGGATTTGTAGGTAGTAGTTAAACAGCAAGCTTCCACCCTTTCCCCCCTGAAACATCAGCGCAACAACTAGAATTCTCCAGGTCACAGCCTCTGGGCTTCCTCTTTCAACTGCCTATCAACAAGTTTGATCCCCTCACGCATACAGGTGCAAAGGTAAGTCTTGGCCTTCCTTCTCCCCCTTGTTCCCTCGAGCAGCCAAACGTCACACCAAAAGCAGCGATGTGCATACAACGCTTCGACCGGTGCACCAAGTGCAGGCGCTCCTTCAACCAAAAGACGAAGCAGTGCGACAGCAACAAGTCGCAGAACAAGGGCTGGCTGGCCATGTGCTTCGGCGTCCGCCGCGTGTGCAACCGTATCGTGCGCACCGAGCCCGTTGACCTCGAGTGGTACTGCGGCAGATGCCGCGGCCCAATAACCGCCCCGATGCTGCCGCACCAGATGATGAGCTATCGCGGCCCGGCGTGGCAGGACCCGCCGCCGCTGTCGTCTCGGCAGAAGCAGCAGCAGGAACAGCAGCAGCGTCAACATCAGAAGAAAGGTAAGAAACCCCACGTCGAACGAGCCGTCACCGCCCCCTTGACCGCGGCCAAGAAGTCCGATACAGAACGGAACCTGACGCGCAGCAACGCCATCCGCAGACACCGCGCGACGTCGGACGCCTCAGCCCTGCAGCGACCCGTCGAGGTCCGGGTGGCCAGTGAGAGGACCAGGCAGCTCCGGCGCGAGTACCGCAGCGTGGCCGCGAGGAGCGGAGGGCCCGAGGACGACGGCAGTCAACGCCGCAAGAAGCACAAGGGCGACCTGCGGGTGACGGTGCCCCTCTATATTCCCAGCCCAGGCGACCCGACCAACCCGAACATCGCCTGGGCCAAGCACGTGGTCGAGAACAGCCAGGGCGCCTCGCTGGCTCCCAAGGTCCGGCGTGACGGCGAGCGTCCGAGGAGCTCCCTGTCCGGACCGCCTGCGGGCTTCACCTACGAGAAGTGGCAGACCGAGGACGTACCTCAGAGACAGCGAAGCGTAAAGGCGGCCGCCGCCCCGACATCACATTCGTCTCAGTCCCGCGCCAAGATATCTCATCCCCCCGTGACACATCACACCATGCGTCCGCGCGCAGCTTCGGCTGGGGCCGCGGTGCGTGGCTTGATCACGCCCATGTTCAAGAGGGCCGTGAGCCCTGATTGGGCCTGTGCTGATGCCAAGCGCATCGAGAAAGGGGGCAAGAAGTGATTCGCTTCGACTTTTCCCGATTTTAGACTCTTTCCCAAAGTATGAAATATTTTATACCCTTACCTATCTATGTACAGGTATGATTAACCAAGATGAAGATACTCTTCGTAGTTCTTGCACCCCCCCACTGGAATTGCCTTTGTTTGTGAAGCCTGTGGTTTAGTACACTCTCTCGTAGTCCCCATAATACAAGCATAAGCACGCAGAAAGAAATAAGTCTAGCTTCGTGATGCCCCAAGACTGATTTGGGTTCAAGGAATTGATGTCTGCAATTCCAATCAGTGTCAGATGGCCTTGAGATTCGAAAGACTTGCTGATGTACACCATTTTTCTTTGTTCCGTTCCATTCCTTACGGGAATAGTTTATCAAAATGCTGCAGCTAGAAGCCCTGCGTTACAATCACCTTCCCATGCCATGTTTCTGCCGCTTGATATGGCTTCGTTCCGGGAGAACATTGTCTGTTGCCAAGATCTGCCGAGAGTTGCGTCACGCATCACCTTATTTCTCGATGTTTGTATCCAAACCAATTGTTGTCGCGGGTGAGCGCGCCGCCAATTTTTATGCAGAGTGGTTGCATTGTACATGCATGTCGCATGCAGCGGCTCCATTCCCGGATCCAGAGCCAGCAACTCTCCAGAGATATTCCACTGCCGCCAAGCATGGAAGTCCAAAACACAAATCAAGAGACCCGTCGAGATTCTGTCTTATGGAGGTCGAGACAGACAAAGTCTATACCCAAAGTCCAATCATCAAAGGATGCCATCGTGTTAGTAATGCTTCCCTCCACAAGGGCCATCAAACCGCCCGGGTTGAGTCGCCTGGTATTCTATTCCTTCTACCCTGTGCGGCAAACCGCCTGCCTAGCAATCGAGCCGATATCAGTTCGCCTTGCCGTTCTTGGCCTGTTTCCCTGACTTGAACTTGGCAATCTCCTTCTCGACAGCATTTTCAACCCGAGCCTGGAGCTCGGGGCGGTATCCTAGGGCGAAGAGAAGCTCGAGCCAGACGAAGAGGGGGGCGAGGAATATTGCCTGCATGAGGTTATCGAGAAGTGCCGGGGCGCGGCCCTCGAAGCAGCCGTGGCCGATGAACTGCACGATCCAGCAGACAACATGGACGGCAATGGCGGCCTTGGTCGTCACCTCACTGTCAATCTCGAGGAGGTGGTTGCCGGCCGCAGCGGCACCCAGGCATAAAATAGCCAAGAGCGTGCCGGCGACTGGCTCGAGAAGCAAGTACAGACCTCCCCATGTGAGGGCGGCCAGTGTGCCCAATGTCGGCTCCAGGTGCGGAATGACTAGCCAGCTGGGCAAATGGAACAGAGGGCCCGTGTTTGATGCCTAGGTAAAGTTCGAAGTAGGGGTCAGTCGATGGCTGGATACGTTACTGGCTAGGCGATCAATCGATAAAGAGGCGCTTCGCCGAGTTGCGGATGTATGATTCAAGGGCGTATGCGTACAATCGTGAAGCCTGAAAAGAGGATCAAAGGCACGCAGATCATATGTATGCCGACATTGACCTTGTTCGAGTGATATGCACCGTACTATAAGTAAAGGAAAGAGAATCAATAGTCAGTACCACACATGCCACCAGGCCGACAGGCCTCATAGATGAAGTGAGAAGAAGAAGTGGGTGGGCAGGTATCTGGGCTTAGGGCGGGGGCGGGAGTATGTCGTCTTCTTACAAAGGTGAGGTGTTTTTCCAAGTCAAGAGACATCTTGGCAAATGTGTCAATATGTTGTTGTTCGTTTGGCTCTACTTGCTATCGTTGCTGCCGCCGCTTCCGCTCCTCTTCCGGGGCAGAATGGATTGTCGGGTAAGTTGTACGTAGGTATTATGGGGTAGGTAGTCGGTCGGCGGGAAGGTCGGCGTAGCAATCGTCGAAAATTACAAAAGGCCAAAACACCGCCAAGACATAATTTCACTTTGTACGAGTGTCGGCAGTGGAAAGGTCTCGATCGAGGGCGAACAGAGGCGAGCGTTAACCGTTCTGCTATAGCAGGTGAACGTCGAGTAAGTGTGGTGCGGTTGATGTGTTGTCCATCGAAAGACACTCCTGTCTCTAGCACGGCTTGCACGGATGCTACCGTTGAATTATTAGTTGGGCACTTGACAAAAGGGACTGATTGACTGACTGACTGGACAGGCCCGACTTTCTCCTTGTGCCTTGGGCCTCCATGTCATGTGGGACCACTGTCGAAGTGTAACCACGTGCCAGCTAATTACTTCGTCGGCAGGTGGGCTAGCCTCGAATCTTTTGCGCACAGGCCAACAGTCCGACATTGGACTGCATTTTACGCATGCATCCATCGCAATCAATTTCATTCTGCGGTGGGCCTTGATCAATGGTGGGTTGCGACTGACAATTTTGGTACTAGACTAATAGAAACAAAAAAAAGGAAGGAGACAAAAGAATGATCAAAAAAAGATGAAATCAGTTTTTGCCCATAACCCAATGCAAGAAGGAGAAAAAAAAAAAAAAAAAAACACATCCACACGCAACACCTCCAACCTAGTCGTCCCAAAAATCATCGTCCTCATAGGCCGACAGCTTGTAATCCACGTTCTTATCCTTGACATTTACTCCTTTCTTCTTCATCACCAGCCTCGCGATACCATCGTCGATAGTAGCTAGTGTGTACTGTCCCTGCTCTGGCTGTAGCGAAGACCGACAAGCGGGCTCTTCGACCCTGGAAGGTTTCCATTCCACGTGGAGGAGTTGCGTGTTGACTGACGGCGTCTGCAGTCTGACCATGCAACCAGGGCTGTTCCAGTTGCATGGGGAGACGAGGCCATCTGGAGAGGTAACGATGATCATAGGCACGGCTGAGCCCGGGTCAGCCTTGCGCCGTTTGCAGCTATTATCAATGATTGAAGATGTGACGGCCGCCAGAGGGCCCGGGCTTGTGCCCTTCCAGGCAGTTCCGTCCCGCAAAGCCTCGGCCGTCAGCAGCAAAGGACCATGATGTCGGCCCCTGTAGTCGCCATCAGAGTCGTATTCATCCTCCGAGTCGTATTCGCCATGCGAGCCCCGGCGATCGTCGGGATTGGGTAACTGTTCGTTACCTGTGATCTTTGCTGGGTAAAAGGCCTTGTTCGGCTTCTTGTCGATGCAATCGCTGTTTTGGTAAATCATGTTGGGCAGGTTTGTTGGCTTTGCTTTCCCAAATGTCGATAAAACAGGCTTGAAAGCTATATATCTCGTGATGATGCTGCCTAGGCGCCGAAACCCGCCTCCCTCTTCGTAGCGATGATTGCAAAGTCGAGTGATAGCTTGTTTTGAACTGACACGTCGAGCGAGAGACTTGATCAACTGAATTTTCTCGTTCTGGCTTTGAAAAGACCAAAAACGCCTTATGCTGGATTAATTCTTCAAGCAAAATAGGATGTTGTCTCTTGCGTTTCAGGAGATGGGATTCTTGATAAACAGTAGTGAGAATTGGGATTGATACTTGCAAGACAGTAAAGAATCCCGGGGCAAACGATCAGAGGGAATAGAGGACTTCATTTATACAATTTTATAAGATTTCCACAGAAACATAGTTCAGACAGCAAGCAGCGTGCTTCATGCAGCCTGGCCTTTCAAGTTGCGTTCGCTCCAAAGATGCAGACAGCTTGGCCAGAGCCACATGACTTCTCTGGATACACCGGTTCTGCAGTAGAAAGCATGAGCTTGAGTTTCAGCGTTGGGTGATCTTTACGGATAAACAATTGACTCTGCCTCCCAAAGAAAGCCGAGTCTATTTGCCTAGGCCATCAAGTTGACTCTTGGGATGCATGATCCTGCTTCCGGTGTGGTAGTTGCGCCTCACAAACTGTGAGGCTGGACTTTGTTTTGTTGTTTTTGGGTATCCCAATAGCATTAACGCGAACCCTGAGCCTGGGCTACGCGTCACGGTTGTATGAACGGAAGGGGAGACAAGGAAAACTTTGAAGCAAATCATAGCCTATAGGCCCAGATTATTTTGTATTCTGCCAAGAAGCAGTCAGTTCTCCACGTGCCGCGCTATCCTGAGCAGTCCATATCATTTTAATGGGGTTTATGGTTTCCATGCCGACAAGCCTCCCTAATTAAGGTGGCGGGGATGCAGCTTGACATGATGCATCATGCAGGCAGAACCTCTAGCCACGGCCAATTTGATTGAGACGATGCCCGGTTCACTAGGCGTCTACTCATGTAGACTCAAGAGGGCTAAGATTGAAATATTAGTACAAGTCTAGAAAGAATAGCCAGAGTTGGTGCGGATTAGATATGTAAATTACCCGAGAAAATCTTCATTGACGGTGCCAATGGCCCACATCGTGTCGACCTCACTTCTGAGACCGATGATGCGCGCCCTGCACAGAGTGCCAACATCGACAAGCCACGTGTCTTTATCTGTAAATACTGGTGGGCTTGCATTCGCATCGTAGATGACATCTGGTGGACACATCTGCGATTTTTTTACCGTGTTAAAAGGTCCATGCGACCAGGTCGGACGGGTTGCTTCTACGCACCTGCTTCGTTATGAATACCCTGAGAGGGCCAACTGCGATAAAAAAACCATGCTGGTTGACGGAATCGACAATGCCGTCAACCTGGCACGGAAGGTAAACATGTCAGCATTATAGTCGCATAAGCATCCGACGAGCCTCTGTATTTGTATGCGAGGGATGATCTTGCTGAACGCACAGTCTGTCCTTTGAAGGGGCGCCAAACCACGGCGCGGTAGTTCACGGTGAACTCGGCCATCGCGTTGCCGGGTACAATCTTGCCTGGCGAGATATCGACGGCGTCCATGACGGAAATGATGTAAAAATCGCCTTGGCATGTTCCCTCGGTGTCTGCAAGTAGTCTCTGGACTACGATCTCGTGCATGTTTTTGCCAAAAAATGACGGATGCAGTGAGACCACCCGCTCGAGATTATGGAGGAAAAACATATTGGGTACGGAATATTCGCAGCAATCCAAGCACAAGGTGGGCGGCGCAAGACAGTGAGCGCAAGTTGTCGTATAAATAAGGCCGTTGGTTGATCAAGTCAAGAGCGAGCCTCGGATGTGTCGCGGTCGCAGATTTGGGTTCAGTTCATGCCCCGGGCCGCCTGCCCGCCCAAGCACCACGTTGAGGCGACAAGAAGCACCGATATCTCAAGCACCCGGTACTTGATAACGAAGATTTGTTGATTGGCGTTCCTCGGTGCGATCGCGGGAATACAAGGCCGGTATAGCTCGTTCAAAGTCGCATAAGACCTTGCGGGCCGCGATGCTACCGTAAGCGAATTCAACAAGCAACGCCACGTAGACCTTCCGCTGATTTTTGGCAGCAAGATCCTCGGTTCGTAGGATGGTCGTGGGCTGGTGAAAGGCCTCGAGGCTACTAGACGAGCCCTGGATGGAATGAAGTGAAGTGCGTGCCGGCGATAAGGCTGAGCTGATTGGAAATTGTGGGCCCAACAAGGCCGACGCGACGCGTGTTAGGTAAGCATACAAAGCCAATCAACTGTGTTCAATCAACATCCGTCGGCAGTAGACACTGTACCAGGCCAGTCAGTCTAGATAACAAGTCCAGCCAAGCTTCCAACGCACGAGTAGTTACAGAAAAGTAATACCTTGGATAGGTATGCTACGCTTCTCCCATAATGGCCTGATACTAGGTTAGTAGTCTAGAATTCTGTCTGATTTTGTGGTTGGATTTTATCAATCTCTCCGTCTTTGGGGACGATAGCAACCTAGCATCAGCAGTGACTCTAAGCTTACTGCAGAGAAATTTATTTATTGTTGTATTTGTTATTTTAGCATGTGTTCCATATGTGTAATAACGCATGTATCCAGTATTATGTGCAGATTTTCGACTTTTTTTTGAAAAACGAAACTCGACAAAGCTCGTTGCATTAAAAAAAAAAAAAAAAGCTCCCACGCTCCCTCCTATCCTTCCCTCCCTTCAAACAGCCAACTAATTTCTCCATATCCTGAGTTAGATGAAGGTGCTCGCCAATGACTCCAGGTCGCACCAGTAATCACGTCTACTGCCAAATTAACCAGTATCGTTCTCTGTAATGTACCGCCATCTCATTTTTTTGCCCCTGGTTTCAATGAAGACATATATAATCTGACATTCCTGCGATGCATTAGGAAGGCATTTTAAATTATGCATTTCAATTTGTGACCTTCTTCAATGTAGTCCCTTCCTATGTTTCGTTTTCCCTGTACTGTTTGAAGGTGCCTTGCAGGCGCTTTTGCAGAAGCTTGGTATTTTTGTATTCTCCGATTCAATACTAGCCGTCACCAGTAGACGGCTATGGATGTGCAAGCCACAACCCACATGCTTGGCATCCAATTACCAGAGGAGAACTACGAAGCCGCCTGTGTGGGATGTGTGGGCTCGGAAAACTCGATCCATGGACATAGTCTACACGTTGTTGCATTGTATAGCGAGGTAAGGATGATAAATCGCTAGCACTGGAGGATGGTAACTGGGTCTATGGTTGACGATGGCACTGTCGAAATTCCTATGGAGAACTAGCCCGTCACAATATTACCTCCCAGTTGCGTTGACTAGATTCAAATCTCTGTTATTATTTTGGCAATCAACTAGACCATGCAACAGGTGTCGCGAACCCCATTGTGTTGCTAATTCCATCCTCTTGGCTAATTCTAGGCGTTCCCCGGTCCACCGCATAGAAGAAAGTTGGCCTCAAGAAGCGAAGACAGCTAGCTCTCTCTCCCTGCATACTGTAGGTTCCGCGAATCTCGTTATCGTCAGAGAAAACAAGGTTTGCCTGGAGCGAAGTGCAGTTTTTCGTCTCTATATGGTCTCATCATCATCCAGCAATCCCCCTACCTGCCTGTTAAGAAGGGTCTGAACTCCAGCCCTCTCAATCGCAAGGCTGTGTCGTTGTTAGTTTCGCGCTTTCAGGCGCGGTATTATATTGAGCTCTTTGACATTTCTGGTCAATACCGTATGTACATCAAAGAAGGTCTAGACTACCTAGTCTAATGCCTGTGCATCTCAAACATCAGCGAGTACCTGAGGTATGCGGGGTTGAAAACCCAGTCGCCCGTCGGCTGATCGGGTAGCTAGCTCAGCCTAGGTTTTTAGACTATCCATATTTGGAGAGCCCTTCAGCTGTTTACACCGATATTCTGTCCAAGGAAGTCAAAGCTGCAGATCGATCTGCATGAGCTGTGCCAGATCCAGACCGCCGAAATATTCGTTACTGGTGGATAAAGCTGGACTGGGCTGAAATGTTAACCTGCCCAAAATATCGTATGGAACGCTCGAGTCTGTTTTTCCAGATCCAATGACAACTACACGCTGAAGGACCGCTTCAGCTTGATAGTGGTGCGGGCCATTTCCATTGCTGCGCGTTTGACACTGGATTTTGCCACTTCGGAGCACAATGCGGGTGTTTAGACCAGACTCTCCAAAACGGGTATTCGGAGCGATATGATGGATTTGTTCCCCCTTCCTTTTTCCCACTCAAACTTTACCTTCCCGTTTCTTGTTCTCCCAGTACCGGTGGATCTACCTCGTACGTGGAATGAAGAAGGAAAAAAAGGGTAAACAACTCGCAACACGGCAAGTGATGGTTTTGACCTGCCAGTCTTATCTGCTTGTCAGGTAAGGAAACTTTAGTGACCTCATACCACCAACGCAGTTGCCAGGAAGGGGCCTTAGGGGCCTTGGGGGCATTGAAATTAACTTGATGCTTGCGGGTGCACCGGCTAATATGCGTGGGGTATTACGAAGTAATCTCGAGAGTTGCTTCTTTTAGAAGCTTCTTACCGTTGTACCACCACTGCAGTAGCTACGTACCTCGTTATGGTTCGGACGAGCTGGCCCCGAGCTTCCATTGCTTCTACGAATTTTCCTGTTGTTGACCGCCATCTAGGCTGAACACCACCTTGCCTTGTTTGTATAGTACAAAACAGAAGGCGCTGGTAGCTGGAGAACATATCCAGCTTGCGTGCCGGCCCACTGCTGATGCTGCGACGTCCTGGATCGCCACCTTGTGGATTGTGATATCCTTTCGGAGCTGGAAATTCCCGCAGACCAAAGGGTTGTCTTTCTGGATTGCATTGATGTGATGCCACTGAACAGTCACATTTAAGCACATCGTCCCATCCACTCACTGCTTGTTGCGCCACAGAAACATTGGATCGTTCACTCCAAAGCACCTGGTCCTAGACTTCATTGGTTATCCGCTGTATTGGCTCCATAATAAGAACATTCCAGTGGGCCACAGCGAATCGCCCATGATCCACTTGTCCAAAATGACACCTCATCTGGGGGCTAGCTGTCAATCCCCGCCCTCATCCAGCTCTAACCCTAGCGGAAGGTACCACCTTATGTACGTACGGACACTAAAGCTACTGTTGTGCATGCAACCAAGCCCAAGCTTCTCCAACTGCACTCGCTCGCTGGCTAGTCCACCGCCTAGTCCACAAAGAGCCTCTTTTGCGAGAACAAACAAAACGGAAAGAACCGTATAAACACTAGTATTTGAAACCGCGATTGAAAATATCAATCACAATACGTCCTAGAGCTAGCGGCTCGCAGGTTGCTGCCCTTTTGTACACCCGATAAAGCATTACAAAAGGGGAAAAAACTAATACATGTTAGCATAAGCAGAGTCAGTTGCACTGGGGTCATCGTGCCTCACCTCCCCTGAACGAGCCCCGGCGGGGTCGTGCTGGGTGGGGCCTGGTCCAGAAAATCTGCTTGTACGGAGTACCATACCGAGACGTCGCAACCAGCCCTTGCCTTGTTGGGCCTATGACAATGCCCATTGGAGGGACCTTTTCATGTGTTTGTGCTCTGGCGCCTGCATGAGCCGATTCCCCCCCCTGGCAGCCTGAACAAAAAAGGCCAACGAACTTTCGTATCACCAATGCTCCCCAGTAGGTCTTGAGGGACCTGTGGAATCCTGTTTTTCATAGATCCAGCCCCTACTTGATTATCCCTATCTCATGTAAGATACAGTTATAGCGACGGACATTGAAGCAGCTGAGCTATGACATTACCTTGATGGTACTAGCCTACCTAGGTAGGTACCTTAGGTGCCGTAACGGAGTAAGCATGGAAGCTAAGGTATCGACTGTACAAAGTACGTTTGCCCCTGGCATTGGAGCCGTTGGTAGCGAGATGGCAGGAATGAAGAACGTTGTTGGGCGGCTGACTGGTATATCCCTGCTTGCTCGTGGCAGAGACTGGCCCATGCTCACGTCGGCCCGCCAAAGAGTAGGTGAAGCTAACGTACCTGACACCTGACCGATTCACTGACTGATGTCAGCGCGAAGGGAGAAAAAAAAAAAAAAACAAGCCCAGGTCGCATTTTTTGGCATTGAGCAAATCAATTTTGATCGACCTCCCTCCCGTCCGGCATGCCCGTGCTGGAGTCAAGGTACAGAGACAATCGACTGGGAAGGTCGGTCACGGACCAGGGGGAGCTCGAATTCCGTCGTTCAGGTTGATTTGCTTTCCAGCCGCGGGCGCCCGTTTCTCCATTTTCCCTTTCATCCCATGTTGTTGTCCAATGTTTGTTTCTACCGCTAGACGAATTGGTACTATTGAAACGTGCTGGTCAACAATCGCACTAGGTCGTCCACCATTCATTCCGAGCCCGATAATTCTCTTTTCATTCCTCCTAGCCCCCCTCTTGTTTAATACTTGCTTTTTTCTTCTTGTTCCGTCATAGTAATACCTGTTAATCGTTCAATGATCCCATCGAACCGAGCCCAGCGACCGACCCATAGAATCCTTCGTTCTTTTTCCTTGATCCGGAGGACACTAATCTTCAAGCCTCAGTAACCAGCCCATCGCAGCAAGTCCCCGTCAACAACAGACCAAGCTTCTAATACGCCACCGCTTATCCTAACACACAAGCCATCTCTTCAAATCTTCAAAAAAGCAACCGCCAGGGCAGACAAGCCGTTTGACGCCACGATGCCGTCCTTGGCGCGAGCCCCCCAGAGAGCGGTTACCACTTGATCTCTGGCGACGGAACTTCATACTCGACAACAGCAGCCAGCACCTCTGTCAGCCATATTTGTCCGAAATCGAGGGCCACGGGGTTCCTCAACCGCAGGGCCCGTTGCGAGGGCAAAGAAAACCAACAATTCGGTGGAGAATACATGGGGAGGAAGAGCACGAGTAGCAGTGTGATGAGCACGTCCACCGCCAGCACTATGGCCCTTCCGCCAACTACAGACAGCAGCAAAAAGAGGGACTCTTCATCAGGTTTACATCCGCCCTTGACCAAGGAAGAGTTTGAGGCATTGCCGGTGGCAGTTCAAAGAAAGGTGAGATGAAACGTCATTTCCAACATTTCACATACACCTTCCATTTCGTGCTGCCTCAATGAAGCCACCTAGCTAGAGGAACCTAGTTGGTATCTGTCTTTCTCGGCACTCATGTAAGGAAAGCATGGATATCTTCAGCAACGGAAGGTATTCTGGTGCCACTTGTTCCCTTCGAGATGGCTGCGCCAGGTGGTTGGTGATCACGACAGTCGTGAATTTGCTGTTCTGAAAAAAAGTGGATCAATCACATAGCATATTGAGGGAGGCTGCATCAAAAGCGGAGCAAGTGCAGAAGGAGACGCCCAAAGTTGGACGTCTCTACAACTTATCAAAGCATTCACCTACCTCTTGGGAAATCCGTGCGCCATCAGTCATGCACTGCGACCGTGGCGGCGACGCACTATCGGGTGGACAAGTTGACGAGTGGGCGCTTGATGCCCTAAAAGACGTACAAAAGATGCAAGCCCAGCCAGCCCAACCCCTGTGAGCACGGGCTATCTATCATTCTTTTGGATGTCGTCTGCGCATCGAGTCCGTCATTTATTCGGCATGAACCAAGCCGGGAATTCGATTGTCACACGCAAGTCAGGTACAATTACCAGTCTAGCAAGCATCTGTCTACAAATTAGACAACATGGATGGGGCTGAGAAGAAGAAAAATGGCTGGCGTGTGAGCGGACTGGCTGCGCGACTTTACTTTGGCCCTAGTCAACGACTCCTTCGACTTTCCGCTATCACTTCTCACTTCGCCATGCAGTCAATTGTCCATCAAGATACAGCTGTGACAGGACGCACCAAGCCCAAAACAACCTAGCTTTCCCCCCCATTACCACTCTCGTATCTTTCTTTGCCATCACAAAACAAACCTATTGCACTACCCTGCATGCGACACTCCAAAATCTCGCACCTAGACTCTTGAACCCTACCACCTGACCTTTCCTTTTTCATCACAAATTCAACCGAGCATATAACAACACCCCGCGCAACGCATGGTCTATGCTTCTTTTAGTGGCAGTCTACCGCTTCTAATACCAGACAAGCATGCCGTGATTTTCTCGTTTCAGACAGATCGACCGTGCGCGTCATCGTTCGTTCGAAAATCATTACCATATTTTCCTGCCTACTTTGCTTTTGCACCTTTTCTTCTTGTCTTTATGAGAAGGGGTGGCGTTGGAGGGGTGATCCGCCATAAGTCAACCAACCCAAAACCAAGTTCCCTAAGCGACATGTTCTGTCCGAGCTGGATGGGGCCGTGACCTGACCGGTCTCTGCGGTAGCATTCGTTGACACATGGCGGGCCCGCATGCCAAAGTGCTTCGGTCTGCACGCCAGCGGGGTCGACGCCGTTCATTCAGGGCATGCATCGTCTGAATTAATGGAGCGTGATGGCAGGTCAACCTCTTTGCTGCTTCTCGTTTAGTGTTTAAAACCCGTGTTCCTGCATCATTCAACCGTTGATTGCTTCCCCTGCATTTATTGGCATGCCTCCTGCATTAGTCGAGTTCTGACATGGCTGCCGACACTGGTTCCTTGCTCCATTAAGGCCTGGGCACCTTGCTACTTGGAGCTTATTGTTTTTCCCTTTCTTTTTCCGGAGCATTTCAAAACATTTCAAAACGACTGCCATATGTCCAACACCCTCCCGACGCTCTTCCTTTAAGGAGAATAACCCGCTAAACTCAACACCATATCACACCTTTTAGTACTTCTCTACGCTTGAACGCCTCCGCTTCGCACAATCGTCCAGCTCGGTCGAAGGCATTTTCGATCACTACGTAGAAAACGTGAAGCGGCGTCGGCCTCGCCAGGAGCGAAGCGCTTCGGACAATTTTGTCAGCAAAGTTAGGCGACGGCCCCTCAGACAGCCACAGACATTCGATGCCGACTCGCTTTCCTTTGTCAACAACCTACCAGAGAAGATCAAGAAGCGCCAGTTCACCCGCGAGGAACAAGTTGTTCTCGCCAAACACTTGCGCGCCAGTGTCATTCTAGACGCCGCCGATGAGGCTGTCTACAAGGTTGGGCGACGAGCTAGCAAGACCTTCACCTCGGACCTCGATACACTAGGCTCTTCCTCATTGGATTCGCCGTTGGCTTCACCCTTGAGCATCGATACCATCACGCCCACAACAATTGATACCATGGATCGCCATATTCCCCATTCGTCTGGCTTGTGCACGCCGCCTTGCGAAGCCCCGCCCAGCATACCAGAGTCATTCTATGATAGCTTCCGCTGGATGGAAGATGACGAGGATCTTGACCTGCGACTCTCAATGGACTACTACCATGCCAACCTGCGTGAGGCGTTACCATCACCCAAACATGACCGTCGTCCATCCTTCCGTAGGCACCTTTCCATCACGAAACTTCCCTTTGGACGGTCATCGACATCATCATCACGGCCCGTTACTAAGGATGCGGCGAGCACGCCGACGAGCCCTCTTCACAGCCCTAAAGGCTTTGCAACTTCTGCAGCGCCAGTGTCAAGCAGGAGATCTCATACCATGTCTCTAATATCTTCGAGACAAGTCCAACAGGATCTGTCATCACCCATCGATCACGCCGCAGCACATTACCAGGACCCAGAGGCTCGATTAAAACTCAGGGTCTACCTTGCGTCACCCCAGAAGTTTGATGAGGCGATTGAATTTGGGTTTCCCTCTGTTGACGCCCGCGCGACGACGACTGAAGGAACCCAGGACGTGCCTCCAAAGCTCAGAAACCGGCAGTCCAAGCAGGTTCTACCCGAGCCCACCAAGGGCCTGGAAACTTTTTTTGCAGACGAAGACGATGAAGACGATGAGAAGCTTTCGGACAGCGATCAAGGTTCGCTTGGTGAGCCGGAATCGCCCAAAACGCCTCTGGCGACGGAAAAGCCGTTGATACGACCTACTCGTCTTCCGCCTGACAACTACGCCCAAATGCCAGTCTCGTCTCGGGAGATGACTCTGCGAATGACGCTGACTCGGCCCGACCTGAGAGCTGCAGAGGACCAGATGTATGGTTGGAAGCATGGGCAGGCACACCAAGCAAGTCACCGCGCACAAGCCTCTCAAGCGACGATATACCGGGATGACTTCTCATCTTCGGTTCTCCTGGATGCAGGGCCCCAGGATAGCATGGACAGGAGTGTGGGCGGTCTAGACCATTGGGCTCCGCCAGCAGACAACAATGTCATGAAACGGATTTGGAACCGTGTCCGACGGTCCTGAGATATTTGAGAGTAATGTTGTTCAGTTTTGTTGCATGCTAGGCAAGGACATGACCAGGGCTCTTTTCCTGAAAGTCATGCGTGTATATCTAGCCTCTTCATTTGTTGGCTTTTTTCTTTTCTCTTTCTTTTTGCCTAGTTTGTCCCAATACCCAACCTTTCACATGTTTAATGTATCCTGTATAGCCTGCAATGTTTAGTTTTTTCTTGCCGCAGTGCAATATTCTACTGCAATACCCACACAGCGTTTATGATGAGTTGTGGTTGAGAAAGAAACTACCCTGTAGTGCTCGTCACCGCCTCGGAGTTTAGACATGGGATGGCAGCAAAACCTGGATCCAGGAGGCCTAACAATTAATCGTGAAGGATTCCCTTTAGAAGCGGAAAAGATGAAAGCATGGCCGCCAACGCGGAAGGTCAGAGCGGTGCGTCAAACTGCCCTGCCATCCATGGACAATGTGCAGCAAAACAATTGGTTGCACCACTTTTTACGCGCAGACTATTTCTTGAAAACTATATTGATTATCTTGGGCATATGTTTGTTTCTATAACTGACGTTTAGCAAAACAAGTCGGCAATTTCCAACCGGCTATGGTATCTACTGCATTACTGGCTCTACTTCTTTGCACCCTCAAGCATGCCATGATCCTATCAATTTTTGCATAGCCAAGCCGGGGCCTGAGCGTGGTCAAGGGGAGTATGCAGCACAAATGTACTGTAGACCGTGCGCACATGGTTGAAATTCCGACCGGTGAGAAACGTCCCGACCCAGCAGGCCCCTCGAATAACGAGTTAGACTATTTTACTCTTCTCCACCCTCGCCTCTCAAGGGAAGCGTTGTTCAGACGAAATTCAAACAAACAAAAAGGAAAACGGCCGAACCTCCGGCTAGCGTCGTATCAGCTAACCGGAAAATTGGGTTGCGGGTTGCCACTTCTGGTGGCTCTATGCAAGGTAGAAACGTAGCTTTTTCCGGTAATCGACCAAAGTATAAATCGTAAAGATTGCTCACGGATATGTTTACTCGGTGAATATGGCTCGAGTCCCGGCGGCAGGGTCTATAACCCTGCTCAATAAGTAGAAAACAAGAAAAGAAAAAAAATAAGAAGCCCGGATAAGCCTTTTTGGGCCCCACATATGGTGGTTGAAAGCGTTGGAAAGAGAAGTACATAATAGAGCAGAGACTTTTTTTTTTTTGCCATGTCCCCTCCATACATAGGAAAACCAAGTTCCTGATCTGGGAATTCTGTAACCGGCTCGTTCCCGGTTATCAAGAAGAAACAAGAACCGTTAGGTTCAAATGAAAGCATCGACTGAAAGACCTGGGGCTAATGACGCCATAAAAGTAATGACACCATAAAAATAGGCAATCATACTAATAGGGAGCTCGGTTCTAAAACTAGACAAGGCACGAGCCTTGTTAGCTGGGTGTCAGTAGCGCTAGGCTGTTGACTTATAGCTGTCAACCTTAGGTCAAATGCACAGCGGTTCGTTTCGAAGTGACATCTGATGTACCTGATCACCCTTTTCCTTTATCTTATATTGTATACCAATAAAAAATACTAGCACTAGTTTTAGTTCATTTGCCTTCCCGGGATTTAGTGTGAGGTATCCAAAGAAGAAGAAAGTGGAGAACTAAGAAAGCACTTACAAAACACGCCCTTGCCTTTCCTATCGCTCTACTGCCATGCTCCGAACCTATGAACGCAACTGGTATGGTTATACATATATATAAACAAAACAAAAAAAAAAAAAATTAAAAAAAACATAAGCCATCACATTGTTGCTCTGCCTGTCTATACCCTATATGTCAACAATTCATTTTACATACTGACCTTATAGGACCTTGCCGCATATCACTCTATTCCCCTGCTGCCCAGTTGAACCAGGTCAGGAAATACCACATGCTACTCAGACTTCCTCGTCACTGTCATCACCAAGCAACTCGCCCTCATCCTCGTCAATGCCAGCGTAGTCACTTCTCCCCCTTGCGAAGCTGTCCCTGGTCGTAAACCGCCTGGAGCCGCTACCTCCGCCCAAGCCAAGCGGCCCGTACGTGCCCCGGCCGACGCCGCCAAAGATGCCCCAGCGCTCAACCGTCGTCTTGGTGGTCCGCCATAGTGCACCCGCCAGCAGTGGTAGAGCCCCTACGAGAGCAACTGTCGCCGAGACCGCCACAACCGGATATCGCACCCACGGGCTGTCCGGGTCCAGGAGCGACGTGCCCGATGACGGCTGCTCGCCGAGCCGGATCTGCCCGAAGCCTCCACTCTCCCACCGCCGATGCACCCACACGCCTACGGCACCAGCGGCGCCCACGCAGAGAATGATGATGAGGAAAATCGTGAAGCCGCCAGGCCCGCCGTGTTGTCTCTCGTATTCCTCTTCATGACCAGGGCATGGCCACGAAGCCGTGTAGTTGTCAAAGACCTTGCCATCCTTGCATGTACTGAGTGGAATCTTCCTGAAGCCAGAAGGCTCGTACCACGTCGACTCCTTCGGGTTTGCTGAACACCAGTCCTCGCGCGACATGGGTTGAGCACCTTTGGCGAGCACGCAGTTACGCCCTACACCATCGAGCTCGTAGTTGTAGTCACTATAGTGGGGTAGTTTGTGTCAGTGGCTTACTAGTGTTTTATTTTTTATTTTTTTTGGGGGGGGGGGGGAGATAGTATACGAATGAAGTGTGTCTTGCAAAACTCACCATTCAAAGTCCTCCCGGGTACAATCACAGACCTCGGTCTTAAAGATGGGGGAAATCTTGTGCTTGTTGTAACATTGCCGATCCGTCTTCTTGCGTAGATAATACGACTTATGACCGAACAAGCAGTCGTCCTCCCGCAGCGGGTGGGACGGCGACCAGACATAGTAGTCGCTTTCACTCTCGTTGTCCTCTACCTGCTTGCAGGGCTTGTTGGTCAGGCCGGAGAAATCGAGATTGACAGTGAACAGAGTCCTGTCAGACTTGCGGCACCAAAGAAGAAAATTTCTGGAGCCTCCTGAGCTGACTGTGGTCATGTCGAGAACCTCCACAGGCTCTTGAGTGAAGTCGTAGTCAGTCCACGTCTTGCCCTCGTCGGTCGTATATGACACCATCTTGGTCTTGGAGCGAGGAACCAGCACCAAGATAGATCCTTGGTCGCCATAAGCCCATCGCCAGACACCCTTCTTCACGCTCTTCCAAGAAATGCCCGCATCTGTGGTGAGGAAGGTATCGGCGTCCTTGATATCGCCCAGTGTTGGGCCAACGTTGCCAACGCCGAACATCAAGCCGACAGCACCTGCAGAAGAGTACGTCTTTCCGCGGTCTTTTCGCTCCGTGTAGCCGTGGATGTGCAATGCGCAATTCTCATCTCCCTTGTCAGAACTCGTACAGGAGTAGCTCTTGCCCTCGGCATCAACACGTGGCGGCGGCATGTAGCCCCAAGTGGCACCGTCGCTATGGCTGATCAGCGTGCGTTTCTTCTTGGGCTCATTTTTACTGTCCCGGTTGGCCACAATGTTGACGAGGATAACACCCTCGAGCGTAAGCATTCTCTCAAAGTCTACAAAATAATCCTTATCGCAGTTGACACCGGCGATGCTCACAACATAATCAGTTCCGTTCGAGTTGCTCTTGACTATGGTGCCAAAGCGACGGTCCGGCTGGGTCCGGGACGGCACGAAGAGGTTGACGGCATGTGTTGAACTGTCCAAAACGGTGAAAGCAGGCTCTTCCTCAACGTCTAGGTTGTATGGGAACCGCGTGGCCGCAAAGCTCTGACCATCCATGCTGGCGAATGCTTTTAGGCTCTTCTTGTCAGAGTCTTCGGTGGCGACGACTATGAATTCTGCCATGGTTGCAAAGTCCTTCACGTTCTTTTGGCGCACATCCGACGTCTTGAACAAGTCGTTGCTCGAGATGAGGTCATAGGGTATGGCCCTGTCGTTGCCTTCACGAGATTTCGCCGAGCACAGAATTTGATCCCTTGAGCGAAAATTGTACGAGCTTGAACCGGTAAACTCGCACTTGTCCACGTAGCGCGAGATGGAGATCCAATTGTCGCCACGATCCTGCGAAAATGAAGCCTCACGATAGCAGTCGTTCTCCTCGCACTTGGTGCCGACCCATATCATCCAGTCCTTGTGATCCGGGTGAAAGTTCAGTGGCCTGACATTGGGGT
The DNA here is from genome assembly GCA_003709005.1 of Magnaporthales sp. P1609. Lineage (NCBI taxonomy): Eukaryota > Fungi > Ascomycota > Sordariomycetes > Magnaporthales > Magnaporthales sp. P1609. The sequence goes on along the minus strand of PELF01000007.1, from coordinate 1,596,842 downwards.
CCACCTTGTTTGGCGCCTGGAAATCGTGAAAGTGTTCACCGTGATCCACCGTGTACGTGACCTTGCCCGATTCTTGGACAAAGAAGGCCATCTCCTTGAAGTAGTGGTGCGTCACAATACCCCAAATCTTTTTGTCCTTCAGCGCATCTGGCACCTTCCACGTCTTGCCATGGTCCGTCGTCAACATGATTTCCCCGGCCTTGGTTGCACTGATGGGACGTGCAATGACGACCTCGTTTGCATCCGTGCTATCGGCGCCCTTTTCCAGGTAGTGTTTTTCGAAGTCAATCCAGTCGCCCCTGAAATCATTTGGTTCCGTACCAATCTTGCCACTCGGTTTTGACGGCGTCGGCTTCGAGGCTTCCTTGCACTTCCGTTCCACCGGATCGTCCTTCTGCGCGCCGCTTGCCCTCTTGCACGTGTCGCCAGGTATGAGTCTCCACCCGGAAGATCCCTTGAAGACATCATCGGGTCCGGCGTTCTTGCAAGCACCATCCGGAGTAGCAACCGGCCCGGCAAGAACACACTCTTTCCCGTCACTCCTGAAATTGTAGTCGCACTCAAAGTCCTGGTCTGAGCATTCACAGGGTGTCGTCTCTGGCACAGGGTCCTTGAACTCTTGCTTTACGAAACAGTCTGCATCCTTCTTCCGCCGGCGATATTTCTGCGTGTGGCCCATCAGACAAGTTGGCTTCCCCTTGTCATCCACCCGAGCAAACCAATCTTCCATGTCGCTATCCTTGCAGGTTGCCTCGTGCATACTACTAAAGTCAACGGCGACGATGTGGTACTCATCCCTGCTCTTGCCCTCTCCGATGAGGATGAACTTGAGACTGGTGGAGTCCTGTGTGGTGGTCAGGATGACAGGTTTGATCTTGAGGTCATCAGGCAGCTTAGCCGTCTTCCAATCCTTTCCATGGTTCAGTGAATATGTCACTTCGTTGACCTCATCACCCTGCTTTACAGCCACTAGCACTGAGCCCTGGTCTCCGAATTCGTACTTGTGAGGCCCCTTCGGACCCTTGATCCAGGTCAGACCGGCATCGTCCGAGATGTAGAGGCTGGCATCATTGTACGACTCAAGATGGCTGCCGGTATTCCCGTTGCCCATAACCAAGCCTGGTGCCGGGCTAGAGAAGACCCTGCCCGCGTTATTGAGCTCTGTCACCGAATGAAGATGTAGCCGCTCCTTATCCGCATGGATGGGCTCGAAGGTCCTGCCATCGTCGAACGTGATCTCGCTGACAATCTTCTTCTTGCCGCGGCGGTCCTTCTCAACCTCGTCCGCATTTTCAACCTTGTTAACCATGAAAATTCCCTGCACGCCCGTGATCTTTTCAAAGTCGACGTGACCGCGGTGGTTTCGGTTCGTGTGTTCGATGTTGCGCGTAAAGAATGTTCCGTTCGAGTTGCTCGTGTAAATAACGCCCATAGGATTTGATGGGTGTGTAGTCATAACATCAATCTGAATGCTGTAGTTGGTGCTTTCCAGCACGGTATAGGCCTCCTGGTTAATCTTGTGATCGGTTGGGAATACGGCGCGGTGCCACTTTAGCGTGTCGTCCGAAACGAACAGCGACATCTCGTCCGTGTTCTTGGCGCTGACGGCGACTAGGAGATACTTCTTGACCACTGCAACATTGACCACACCCTGGACCGGCCTGGTCATGTCCAGATTGGGCTCGAACTCCTGTATCACACCATCCGACTTTTCGGCAGCGAAGTAGTTATCGGATATCAGGAGGCGCTGGTCCTGCTTCAGAGGCGAGAACTGGTCTCGCACGACGCAAAGAACGCGCTGCTTGTCAAGGTCATCCTGGCCGGTGGTGAAAAGCTTGGAGGACTTGGCCCACCAGCAGCCAGAGGTCGAGCCCCGGAGAAACTTGGCATCCGAGGTGAAGCCATCGAGAGTGTACATGGCGACCTCCTCGCAGAAGATGCCCTTGCAGTCCATGCCATTGAATATTATGCGGTCAGGGTCGTTCGCGTGGAAGCTCAGAATATCGCTGCGGAACATGGTCATCTCAGTATCGGCGAGAAATGAAACCCATGTCTTGCCCTGATCGTGCGTCCGATAGTGGTGTATGCCAGGAGATGTCAGGACGTATGCGCGCTTGCGATCGTAGGGGTGCATGACGAGTTGAAACGCTTTGCCTTCTTCTATGTCTTTCACCAGCTTCCACGACGCACCGGCGTCCTCGCTGCGTGAGATGGTTCCCTTGCCCTCATCTTGGTAGAGGACAACGTCCGAGTCTTCGAAATAGTTGAGGTTGAACGGATAGTGGTCGAGCTTGGTCGTCTTGAAGGTCGGGTCATCGCTCGCTGCCAGTAGAGGATGTGACCAAAGTGCCGCTGCTAGCAATGCAGCAGCCTGCAAAGCTGCCCCTAACCTCATGGCTGCGGCTGATTCGGTATGGGGCAGGTCATCAAGAATGCAAAGACGACGCAAAAAGACGAATAATCCGACGTGGATGTTACGGTGCGCGCGCCTAAAAAGTAGGCGCAAATCCGAGTTGCTGCGAGGCTGGTCGCTGGGTAGAAAATATAATGACAAAATAAAACCAATAGGTTCAGAGAGAGTATGTATCAATACAGGTCAAGAAAGAGAATTATTTAAAATGAAAGGCTGTCTAGATCAATTGCACGGAGTGTCGGGAGTACAGGTAGGTAGTTTGAGAAACAAACTAACGACTACGAGATCCGTGGCAGACGTCAACGTGTGAAGAACCTCCTCTACAGTAGATCGTCTCAGACCTGGAACGGGGTAACCTAGTCTAGCCGGGCAAGTGGGCACGCAGGCAGCTGTTATGGGTCCGGGCGATGGGACGCGTACGTGGTACAGCAACTCCTATACATGAGGCACACCACCCTGCCAATGCATCAAACTGGCTTGACTGGTTATCTGAAGGGCAGGCAGCAGGCATTACACACACAGTTGTCAATGCACGAATGCAATATGCTGTTATACTACAGCGTCAAGGCTACTCTTGTGTTCCATTCTCTTTCCCATTTTGTAAAACTCGGCTTGTATGTGGAAGAATGAACAAAATCTGCATTTGTGTGATGCTTGTGCCAACGCAGCGGTACACCTTTGGATCGGCTTGTTGGGACTGACTTTTATTGCACCCACATCAGACAGAAAATGCCGTTGAAGTTAATGGACGCAAAGAGAAAACCTTGGTACACCCCGAACGCCAACGTTACTCAAGGCGCGTGCCTCGGGGCCTGGTTCAATCGGCAGAATATTTTCCGGTATGGTGAATGAAGCGAACTTGTATATGATTGCAAACAAGAGGTAACACAACTCAATTGTTCATACGATAAAAAGCCAATCTGACCCAGATAAAAAAAAAAAAAGAACCAAACACATATCTTCGGTCATCTTGTAGCCTCTAGCAACAGAAACAATCTGTCCTCACCACCACCCCTACAGCACCACTACAGCGCCCGAAACCAATTACATCACCATGGTATGCAAGGTATCGAACATGCTCAGGTAAATAATAATGAAACATTAAACAAAAGGCTAAAGCCTCCCCCCCGCGCGCGCGCTTAATGCGAGGTCATAGTCATAATACACGCGCTCGTGCGAGAACGAAGATCGATCAAAGCAGACGATGCCACCCAAAATATATCGACATTGTAAAGGAGACACCTACAAATCCAACAAAAGAAACACCACGAGCATTTAGCTGCCCTTGCTAAAAACGATGGTTGCCGTGCCACCGGGCTTGCTGATGGCAGTCTGTTATAGGACATTCGTGTTAGCAAATTGGTCATTCGATGTCAATATCTTGAGATGTCACAGGTACTCACAGTGCAGCCGTTGCCACCGCCAGTGTACTGGCCGTTCTTGAGCGCGCAGGGAGTAGTCACGTCCCCGGTAATTTCAATATCGAAATCGAGTTCAGCGTGGCTAGTAGGCAGGTTCTTGAAGATGGAAAGGTAGGTGATACCGTGGACATCCTTGCCAACGCCCATGTTAACCGGGGCCCAGTTGCCAGCCGAGTCCGGGTTCGTGGGGCTGTTCCAGACGCAGGCGTTTTCAACAGCAACGTTGAGTGGGTTGACATAATACTGAGCGCTGGTGGGAGAGCCCTTCCAGTAGTACGACTTCTTGGCATCCGGGTTTGTGAGTGTGTACTTCTGGCCAGGCGAAGTCTCCAGGGGGATCGACATCTTCTCGTTGCCGGGGTAGTCGGTCTGGCATACGACTGCGTTGCCAGAGAGCTTGTTTTGGACAAAGACACCACCAGCGCCGGGCGTGCACAAGGTCTTGACCTCGGGCCTGGTGAGCTCAAGGAAGCCATCGCTGTTGCACCAGAGGCCACCGATCGACTGTCCTGTAGCACCCTGCGACGAATCGGGCCACTGGGTCTTCTGATAGCCGCTGGGGCATGCATACGAGCAGAACGAGTTGCGAGGGCAGCCTCCGGAAATTGTCTGGTGAAGAGTGGCGATCAGGGTACCGGGAGTCCACTTCTTCTCATCGGGCTGCATAATACTGGCCCAGCCGTCGATTCCGAGCCATTTAAGAGGCCTTGCACCGTACTCGGTAGGCAGCTCTGAGCAAGGGACCTGTCCGCTGGGGAATTCGGCATCCAAGCCCTTGGGGGCGGAGTCGTTCGAAGGAGCCGCCGAGGTAGGCTTGGGAGCCTCCGAGGTAGACTTGGGAGCCTCCGATGTGGTGGTTGGCTTCTGCTCAACGAAAACGGCAGCTGGAGTTGTCGACTTCGGTGCGGGTGGCGGCGGCGGCGTGAAGGTCGGCTGGGACTCACCGACCACCAAGTAGCGGCCATCGGCAATACCGGCCTTGGCTTCATCGGCGCTCATGGCCTTGCCGTCGAGAACGTACGTGACCTCGGTCGGGCCCTGCTCATACTTGACAACAACCTCAGGGGAGCGCCTCGCGACAGCGTTCCTCTTGACGTGGAGGTGGCGGTGCTGGTTGACATGCTGAGCCTCAGCAACTCCCGCAATGAGCGTGGCCGCGAGGGTGAGATGAGCGAATCCCTTCATGGTGAAGTTGATCGAGTTCAAAGAACGACAAGTTGCACAATCGAAGGGTCTGAGGTGTAGGACGCGCGAAGATACCTAATGTAGGTAGGTAGACTGTTATTTCTTGTTACTTCACCAAAGAGTGTTTCTGGCCGTAGGCTTTAATCGTCGTGATCCCAAAAAGAGTGTGGTAGGAAGATGAATCTCCCTGTTGGACGTAGGAATCAACGCGGATGAGCGGTTAGCGAAAGAAAAGATCAAAACGAAGGTGGTGCCAGCATTTTGGGGGGTTTATGTTTGTTAAGGGTGAAGTGGGCTTGGAAAATGAGGGCGACGACTCGGGGGGGTAGCATTGGCCAAACATGAGAGAGGGTCGAAACGAGATTAGACCAAGTCTTAGCGTATGGCCTTGGCAGGAACGGGGGCGGGCGGTTACTGCTGCACACTGCAGGAACCAAGGAGTCTGCCGGAATTGAAAATCGGGCCCGCCCTGAATTTGGCCAGAGCGACCAGGGATTTTGTGCCTTGCCACTCATGGAAACCTGCCATCCCGGTATATGGCAAAGTGGCTGTGATATCCACGGCATCCACTTGGACTCTTGAATTTTGCCAGAGTGAAAGCATAGGTTGCAGTTCCAGACCCTGATTTGTTCCTTGGCGATGTCATAAATCTACTCTGTTGATGCAATCAACTGAACAAAATACGTCGCTGGATGCATCGAGAAGCCAATGGAAAAGTGGACAGGACACACTACTGTAAGTACTGGGACTTTATGTGGGCTTGGAGGCGTTCATTGACGAAGTCAGGGGGTAAACAAATAGCCCAAAAAAAGAAGAAAGAGAAAAAAGTGAAGACCGAAGTTGAGGTCAAGAGGTGAAAGCTCACTGTGCTTCTTCTTCCTGATGCCACTTTGCAAGTTTGAGTGGTTGATTAATTTAATCAGGCCCGGGATGCCACGAAAGCCCCCCGGAAAGTGGGTGGCCAAGTCTACCACCGTAATTTTGCGCTGACAGTGGGCTCGTTTGTTGGCAATGGTAATAAACAAAAGAATGATACGCATTTACTTGGTGCCAGTTCGTCTATTGTTTGGTATGTCTGGTTTGGCTGTCAATGTGTCGCCAAGGAGTCGTAATGTAGGTACTGTGCTACCTACTCCCCGCCATTCTCACATAAAGATCATTTGTCTCTTTAATCTTTGTGATAAATTTTGCCGTTTTCAGGTATTGCGCTTATGGTGATCGGGTAGGTTAGCTTTCGCCCCTTCACAACATAGCTGCTTGCGAAAGCTAAGGCTGTAAACACCTGTGTAGCGAGCACTTCGCTAGCCTCCGTTTTTCACTGGATCCGGGGAAAGGGCTCATCCTCATCTTCTTGTGCTAGCTTCTCTCGGCGACTCCTCTGGGAATCACCTCCTGAACGCCATCAAGAGTTTAATTTAGGTGGCCTTTGTATCACAAGGTGCCCAATCAAATGATTTGGGTTCTGACATGCTGCAGACGAGTACGTCTTCTTCGATACATCGTCTTTCTATTGTAAGCCGCTTTCATTTCCATGAAGTCAACTTTCTGTGGCCCCCACCACGCCCTGACAAAATTGTGCCGGAAAAGATCATTTTCAAATTGACTGACTGTCCGAGCCAATCATGCCCTCTGCCGTGCCGTGTCTGCTAAATACCGGTGACAATTTTCATTCTCCCACTGAGACTAGATGGGCCCAGATGCGTCTTTTGTTTATTCCTTTTTCTCTCTTTTCTTTTGACTTTTTTCTCTTTTTTCTCTCTATTATTTTCAATCATTCACCGTAGGCACGACTTTATTCGAGATGGCACCATATACATCAAGTAGTAAACTCGGTTGACTCAATCTGTGGTAGCGAATGGCGGTGTGTGTTTCCTAAAGATACAGAAACATTTGCGGAAGATCGATCTCTGTAGAATTACCTCTATATCCAATGAGGCAATGGGGGCCTTTCGATTTAACGGGCTGGTGGAGGTTGAGAATTTATGTGTGCCTTCTTTCTGAGCTAGAACGGAGGCGAATTGACGTAGGTCGCGTGCAGTCGTGTGTCGTCGTCATAAATTGTCTGCAAGTATTGCTTTTGGAGACATCAAGAAACATGAATGATGATAGATTTTTATTTCAATGCAAGACTCCTCGTAGTTATATATTAGTTTATGATCATTGGTTACATTGACCTACATATTGCCTTACTATCCAAGATCAAATCAAGTTCAATCAACACGAACGTGCTCTAGTCACTCGTGTTTGGTCTTTGGCGATGATAATTCGCTCCAGATATGACGCATGCATGTCAATGGGCGCACTTTTGTTTCTAGAAAACACACTTCCACGCAACCAATGGACGAAGCTTGTGTGCTGCTAGGGAATGGCCATACGAATGTGCGTCCAACAACAAAAAACCGTAAACGGTATATGACGCCATGGAATAGAAGGCCCTATGCGGGCACGATTTTTAGGATCCAAAGTGTGTGATGTGAGCCTGGAGATTCCATGGCCAATAATCGGTCACGTCAGCCCCTGTCAGCCACAAGGCTTTCAAAGGGACACAGCAAGCTTGGCTCGCCGTAAGAAAATGCCCTAATCGGGGAGGAGAACCAAGAGCATACATCGTCTCAGCGACAGCATCTCATAAGCAGCATCGAGAAAAAACGCCAATGGAGGCTGCTCAGCCACAAGAAACAAGGCCAAAGGCTTCAATTGTGAGCGGCACAGCAAGGTAATTTCCCAGGAAACAGACAGGCTGTAAAGAATCGAGGTATGTTACAGGAGCAATGATGCGATTGATGTTCTGCGATGCTTCGACGTGAGGTAACGAATATACGTAATTTTGTCGAGCGGTGCCTAAATTACCAGTGGTGGTACCTTGGGTAAGAAAGTAACGATTGGATATTTTCTTTCATGACAGATGGATGGATGATGAAGACTTTAGCCCGAAAGCCAATTGTCTAAGGGCGCGACCAGCTATTGAGGATTATTACAGCTTACAGCTGACATGTTACCCAGGTTTGCGTCCAGCTCTGAGAGGTACATGGCGGATAAGTCAAGTGTCAGAAAATGATGAAGCAAAAGACAACTTATCCTACCAGGTGAAGCCGTGAGAAGAGGAGCGGTACAGGGATGCTGACTGGCATTAGTGCATGTCTGAGCCGTCACACACAAGTGAATGCGCACCATATATATATCTGTGTTCACCTCAAGGTAGGACCAGGAACATTAGCCACAAGCTTGGTGAATGGACAGGCTGAAAAGTATAGGTAGTAATGAGGTGGCAGGCACCTGTATCGGGACGTCAAACATTCCATTCGTGATCATACCTATGAAGTTTGGCCAATCAGCGGCGTCCAGGTTGGGGTGGATCGACGCCTGTCTGCTCCACAACAATCCGCAGCATCACCGCAAAGGGACCACAAAAACAGTCAAAGACAGCCCCTACAGTAGAGGTACGACGTAGGTTGTGCCCGAAGAGCACTGCCATCTGTCGTCCCGCTTCTTCATGCTTTCCTCATAATTCAATCCATCAGCCTCCTTCCGCCATCGCCACTTTTATCGAAGCGGGCGACACGAGAGAGACTGTGACTGTCATACCCTGATCCATCCATTACACCCAACAAAATCCTATCCTGACCTTCGACCTTCAAGCTGCTGCTACCTACCTGCTTTTTTGTCTCCAAAGTGGTTTTTGGCGCCTTCGCACAGACGCTTTACTTTGTTTTTGTCTTTTTTGTTCTTTCTTTTCCCCAACCCTTGTACACTCGCCCGGCCTTTTTCATATTTTTTTCTGGGCCAGAGGCATAACACGCTGGATCCGTTCTTTTTCGCGACAGCTCTCGCCACGACTCCAGCCACACCTCGAAAAGTCCCAGTTCCAGTCCTAGTCCCAGTCCGTCCCGTCGCCAAACGATGCGACAAGCTGGGGGCCTGGGATTGAGACCCTGACTGGCGATTGTTTGATTGAACAACAGAAAACTGAAACAAGATTGAAATCGACCTTGTTGGGCCCGGTCGCGCGCGCCACGGCCCTGCCGCCCATGGCATCCGACAAAGGCCCCGTCGCAACCGAGGCTGCGTTTGCGACTCCTCCTGCAACCCAGGCCGCCGCCGCCGCCGCCATAAACGCTGCAGAACTGTTTGCTTCCGAGTCTGGGAGGCCCGGCTCGCTCAAGAGGGCCCGGGAGGCAACCCCCACCTCGCCAGCCTCAGTTACTACCACGCTTCCTAACCCCGATCTGTCGCCTTCCAAGATACAGCGACTTGGCTTCGCAGTTAGACACTCGCCAGCGCCTCTAACAGGCGCCCTGGCTGTTGAGGAAGAGAGGTTACGCAGAGAAGAGGAGGCTAGACACGCCGACGCTGTGAGCGACAACCCTAGTCGGCGCGTTTTGGATACCCTCAGATCCGCCACGATGGAGATGAGCCGAGCACAAGACGCTCCCGAGGCACCAGTGGCGGCAGCTGGCCAGGACGCACCGGCTGACGCTACCCACCAAGTCACCATCCCCGCCTTGAGCCCACACAAACCTGACGTACCGGTAGAGACGAGTTCTCAACCTCAGAGCGTAAATGATAGTTCAAACGATGGCGGTGCGCATCTCGTGGTCGATAGCCCCGCGCCTATGGACGTTGACCAACGCAACGAGCAGCAGTCCGGTGGCTTCGTTGCGCAATCCGATGAGCAAGCCCCGGAGAAACACACGGCATACTCATACCCAGGGATTCAATCTCCAAACGCCACCATGGTCGCGCCCCCGCCGGCCCCGCGCGGCATGAGTCTACCGATGAACACAACCCAACACACAGACATTGCGCCGAGGTCGCCATCCTCGAAGAAGCACAAGTGTCCCTACTGCAACACCGAATTTACGAGACACCATAACCTGAAGAGCCACCTACTCACCCATAGCCAGGAGAAACCATACATGTGCAATACATGTCAGATGCGCTTCCGTCGGCTGCACGATCTGAAACGTCACAGCAAACTCCACACCGGGGAGAAACCACACGTATGCCCAAACTGTGATCGTAGCTTTGCGCGGGGTGATGCTTTGGCGCGCCACGCCAAGGGAGTGGGTGGCTGCGCCAGCCGCAGGGCCAGCATGGGCAGTTTTGGCGCTGGGGACGGGGTCGATGAATCCGCTGTGCATGAAGGTGATGACAGCATAATGTCAGGCGTCATGTACGAGGCAAACGATACTGCTATGACGGAAGAGGACCGCAGGCGGCTCAGCATGACAACCGCCATAAAACCTGCACACGCAGCCGCGACTCCCACCTCGGATAATTTTAGCCATCAAGTTCGTCCCCTAGTGAGACAAGGCACTACTGGAGGTTTGTATCCCCTTGATAATGATGTCGCCTTGGAGTGATTGCTCGAGTCCAGCCTAACTGCTAGCGCAGCCTTGGCAACGGCTGAGAGCAATATGAGAAGTGTCGGAAGCCCGCACAGCTCATTCCATACACGTATTATAGCCTTATCCATTTTTACAGTACACGAAGCTCACATTGGAGTCGAGAAGGTATTACCGAAAGCCCCAAAGCGCTGAGCCCAGGCAGTGCGCTCGCTGCGCAGTTAAGCCAAGACCCTGCTCAAAATGGTCAACGTTCCCCAAGTTTGACCACGCATGTGGCACAGCAAGCCTACAATCGACGGCAAGCGGACTCTACTCAAGGTACCCTCAACTCAGCTAGTGCCTCTCAAATCAATGCGAATGTCACTTGTGCTAACTCAGTCAATCACCAGCTGGGGTTGTGGCTACTGCCGGGGGTCCCATCAACCACCAGTCAGGGGCTCACTCGCGGGCTTCGAGCGGTCCGAGCCATGTGCCGAGCGGTGGAAGTGGCGAAAGCTCAAGTAACCTTTTCAGCACGGGCGATAACACTACAATATGGTCATACATACAGTCGGTCGACAGCAAATGGGAAGCAGCATTCAAGCAGGTGCAGGATCGTCTGGCCGTCGTCGAGGCTTCCAAAGCGAGCTCTGACGCCCAAGTTATGTTTTTGGAGAGCAAAGCTACTCAGCTGGATAGCAAGAATGCCCAGCTCGAAAATCAGATAACACAGCTTGCTGAGGAAGTGAATAGTCTGCGCCAGCGGCTGGCAATGCCGCAACAAGTTGTCGAGGAACTCAACGCACTACGGCCACATCTTTCGGTAATACGCGATGTGCACGCTCCAGAGGCGGACCAGCAGCAAGATACGGAGACAGACCAACAACAGCACCTCGAAGCAATCCAACAGCAACAGCCCGAGGCACCGACGCCCGCCCAGCCTCAATCTGTAGATGAGATGGACTTGGCTGCACTCAAGGAGTAGTCATTCCGCAGTGGTCGTTATTTGCCGCCTTGTGCTTAGAAACGAGCATAACAACTGATAAGAGGAGAGAGAATGAAAGTTTGTCAGCATGAGATGTTGTGTTCTTCTCGGCTGTCTCTGTAATTGTAATTTTTTACCCTCATACCATGTACCTTTGCCCTTTTCAGCAATGTCGATATGTCCTTTCATTTTACATTCCCCGGTCCAAGGCATTATTCAACATTTTTGGGGGCGACGAAAGCGAGTAGGAGCAAATGTAAATAAAAGCCGGGTGGCGTTATGGGAGATGGTGGGTGGGCTTAACGTTCGCGTTTGTGCTTTGTGTCTCTTTCATTTTATTTTTGAAACTACCTGATTATCACAACAGCAAAGGGGCGCGGTGCGTATACGCCAGGAAGCCTATGTTCAGATGGATGTGACGACTAAAAAATTGGGAGAGCTTTGCGGCCAAGTCTTATGTTTGTATACCATTGCTACTTTAGAGCTCTCGTCTTGATCTTGCTCATTGCCCCAAACTTGACTTGTTTGCTTGTTTTGGTCGTTTTCTCCGTCTAGTAGTTTTGTTATGAGCAAGACAGTCATGGAACGTTGAGTTGAGTGCTATTATTATTATTATCATTTCAGCAGTTGTTAACGGCAGCCAACGAGGTTTTGATCCGTATGCCTGCCTGTAAGAAGGGCAAGTTGGGCACATGAGTGATGCTTTCTTTGCTAAAATTCAAGGTTGGTTGGGAAACACCAACATAGGATGCTAGCCGCTTGACTTGAGGGAAATACCAATCATGACGGGCAAAGAATGGGGAAAAACACCAACAAATATTCATCACTCACGTAGTGTCATTGTTATAACCTAAACAAAACTGATAAGAATTCACTGTTGCAAAATTCAAGTATTTCAACAACCAGCTAGAGCATGATATGATCAAATTTACAAATAAGAAAACAGCGGCAACACAAGTATCGTCTATCCAATTCGTCTACCGATTGAACCTCACAACTCCTCCGAGTCCACAAACCTCATATCCTCCTGACGATCCTTAAAATATACGTCCTTGTGCTGCTCATATAGCTCTTGAAGCTTCTGGCAATATAGCTTCCACAACTCTTCAACCCGTGGCTCGATGTTACCGCTACCCCGGAACTGTTCGACCTTGATGGGTTCACCAACGACAACGTTGATCGGCCGCCGCTGCGGAAGGACTCCAAAGTCATAGTTGAAGACACCTCTACCCCTCAGCACAGGAACCGCGAAGCCTAGATACGCGAGAGCTTTCATTTGCAGGCGACGGAAACGAGGGTGGTCCTGTGGCCCCCACTGTTGGTAGAGATCGTTCTCACCGAAGCAGAGCACCGGCACAAGGTCAGCGCCGGTGCGTAGGGCCATGCGACAAAAGCCTCGCCGCTTCAGTATCAACCGCATCGTCTTGGGGCATGCCTCGAGTGCCTCTCGGGCCCCGCCAACAATGATTGTGACGGCCCTGCCCATGCCTTCACCGTTGGTCCCTCCAGTCATCAACGTGTTAATAATAGACTCCTTGGAGACGGAGATCAAGCCCATGGCCATGAGATACTCGCGGTAGAAAGGCGTCTTAAAGTTGCCGTGGAGAGTACAGAGGCTGTTTGTGATGCCAGGGAACTTCTCCGAGAAGCCAAGGGCTTCCGTGGTGAAGCAGGCAAAGGCGCCATGCGAGATGATTCCGTGCGGATGAACGGCAAATATGTACTTGCGGGTGGGTGGTAGGTCGGCTGTCTTGTGCAGTTGGATAGGGAAGTAACGGGCAAAGTACTTCCATATGCGAGCCCTGCGAAGCCATTCTATGCGACGCTTCGTCTTGCCATCGGATCCGGCTCTTGACAGTCTGATGGATATAAGATAGGCAATGATGACAGGCCAAAACAAGGGGAGAGTGCAAAGGAAGCAGAAAAAGCTGAACGTGATGCCCATGCCGAGGACGTGTAGCAGAACCACCAGGGTCTGCATCCGCCGGTGAATTGGAGTGTTCAGTGGAGCCAGTCTCACTCTCCAGCGACTCCCTTGTGTCGGTTCGAACTCATCGTCAGCGCCAGTCACTTCATCCAGGTCGTCCTCAAAGCCAGATGGCAACCAGGCGTTGGCACTAGTTACCCTGCCTGCCGCGCTGGCTTGGTTGCCTCGCCGTTGCTTTGAGGATATGCCTTGCTGCTCCTTCCCTTCAGCTGAGGCCTGGATGCGACTCCTGATGGTCTCGTGAATGTCCCACGAGGTGTCTGAAGATTCGTCGTCTGCGAATTCCTCCATGAGCATATGCAGTCCCTCGGCCTGACGCGGGCTGCCAACCAGTGTGTTGCTGCCTCTGCGGCTCGGCTCGGAAGTTGGAAGACTCCCGGGCCTGGCAAGGTTGACCTGGTCTTCACTGGCAATCTTGGTTTCATGGTCAAAGTCGCCACTAGCTACCTTGTTCCATGGCTGGTCAGTAAACTCAGACGATGGCTATGATGGCCGGTAGTCAGCATCGACGTTTCTCTTTTTTTTTTTTTTTTTTTTTTTGCTGTTGTATGATGGGGAACCCTGAGGCATGGTTACGGACAGGGTCTGCGCTGACGGCCATATGCCCATTTTCGGAGCTACCATCTACATCCGGAAGCGGGGCAGGAGGCAGGCCTGGAAAGTCCTCTTTGCGCGCGTTTCCTGGTTGTGGAGAGGTGTCCGCCTTGGGCTCGGCATCTGCAGTGGTGGCGTTAACATTCACTGTAATACACGTACGCCTGTTCGCTTAAGAGTCGGGCGAATTCACTCACTCAGCTGGGCATGAATCTGAGGGTCATCTGTCGTGGCCATGGTCACGGGGTGGCCTCGACGACGGACCAGGTTAATGCGATGGGTAGGTACGATCAGAGAGAAGGAGAGACAGGTAGGATAAAGGTAGGTCGGTGAGTTGGGGAGTTGGGGGAGTAGATGCACCAGGGTATGTGTGTGCTTGTATGAGTAACGATGAGCAAATGATGTTATGGAGTGTCCAAAATATAGAGTAATCAATCTATGCAATTTGCGGCTTGATTGATTGATTGAATAGGTGGTCGGTTGGTTAGCATCTGTTTTTTTGTTTTTTTCCCTGGTTTTTTGGTGGTTTTTTTTTTGCTGCTGAACTGCACGTACACGTCAACACAATCAAGCAGTGGCGGCCAAATCGTGTCGGGCCGCGGCTGCTGACTTTGGGCTTTGGGATGATGGATGCAACGAGTTGTGACGCGTAGCTGCTAAAGCACAACCGACAGTAGCATCACAGCCCTCGGGCTTATTCAGGTTCCTCGCTGTTCTCCGGCGATCCAATCGTGCCAGTCTGGTGATTCTTCCACGACAGCATGACGTCTGTCTCAGCCCGCACAACGAATTAGAGATGGGTCCCGGACGGGCACGACAGGCTGTGCCCCCGCCCCACCTTTTCGTAGCTTGCGATGGATGTATGACTGGCTGCCGGTGACGCCGTCAGTCAATCGTAAGACCGTGCAAGGTACGGTGGCTTGCTTGCTTGCTTGCCTTACTCAAAGCACCGGATTTTTTTTTTTTCTTCCATCGATGCAGGAAGATGAGGCTGTGCATTTTGTTTACCCACACACTTATCCATGCTAATAGTGGTATCGTCCAGTCTTTCAAGCCTAATCGTGAACCACTCACAAGGTTAACCCTTTCCAATAATGTAGTTCAAGTTTTTGTTTATTTTATTCGTGTTTTAATGGTTTGCTAGTTTCCCATGGTGATGCATGTTTTAACTTTGATTGACAGCCCAGCTTTTACAAACTAAAAAAAACTAAAATCGTTGCTTACATAGTGAACGAGACTAAAACCATCCAATCTTGCTTGCGCATGCAAGGACGGGAAAGACCAGAACAGGAGCAGGGGAAAATGAATGAAGAAAAACAACATGAAGAACGTCCCGTGAGGCAACCGAATGTTCAACCATCTACAGTTAAACTAACCGAGGCCTCCCTTTCTCTTTCTCGAAACCTAATATGATTCATAGCAAACACTTATTAAGATATCATGGATCTCGATAATTCACGCAAGAGAGTTGGCACCAGGGATATTACTGCTACCGCTGAGGGTAATGTTACATACTACCTACCAAGCTACATACCTAGAGGTAATGCTGTTTATTGTTCGTGCTGATAGTAAGCTGCCATCTGATGATGATCAGCCCAACGACACCAAAGAACTCAATCCCCACACACTATATCTGAAGCTGGAGGACGATGCGGGGCAAGCGATGCCACTTGTGCGTTTCTGTTGCCACCGTACTCCCTTCTCTTTTGATTATCGAGGAATGCATCATCATGCAAATTCAGTTGACCGGTGTGTGGTTTACTCGCTGCAGTGTCATGAGCGCTTCTCTTGGCCGCCCACACACAGCCTTACACGAGTGGGATCATAATATACAATGTAATGCTGAAATTGCCGCGCGGATGGCTTTTGTGTAAAACCCCTCCATTTCAGCCCCGTAGCCGCGCACCATGTCCTCTTTGACACAAACTCAAAGATATGGAGTATAACACATCAGCACACACCCCCACCCATCCGGACGTGGCACACAACGGGCGCTGTGAAAGCATTGAAAGCAATTGTCATTGCTTCTCTGCTCCCCTTTTCTGTTGATGCGCATGCCCACACGTCAAAATCGGCGAATTATGGACTTGCATGGGCTGCCTGGAGGGGATGCCCTGGCAGCCTGCGCGCATAATGTGGCAAACGTCCGAATGCTCGGGGCCTGGTCAAAAATGAAATTAGTGTCAATGGGTCGAGATCGCTCGGTTCACTAGCCGGTTCGGGACATTTGAAGCATGAGATGAAATGTTTGCTGCCTTGCCACTTTGTTCAGCTGCTTGGGTTTGGAATGTCAAGCCTGGAGACAGCTTTGATACTTTGGAACAATATCGACTTTTGATTCCTGCGTTGTTTACAAGGGATCAAGCAACTGTGGATTCTCTGTGGTTGGACCAAAGGCGGTGTCCTCCTGGTCATTCATGTATCCGTCAAACCCTATCGCGTTCGGACGTAGAGCCGGTACGACGGATCTTGCTGTAATGAGCGACTGTCATTTCTCGGCAGGGCACTTGGTGTTGCCCTCGGTTGGCAGGCGACATGACAGCAACACCATCCGACCGAACGTTATGTCGATTAAATCATCACTGTAGGTCAAGTGCCGAATTGCGGCATGTTATGGTAGCCGTGCCTTGGTCTTCAGGGTATCAACCAGTCTACCTTTGTCAATAAACAACAGTGGCCCATGCCAGCCCACTTTGCCCGCCACAGATCGACTTGTGCACTACCACATACATGATACGATGATACTGGTCTGCGAGGTTGGCAGGTAAAATAGTGGAGTTCACTCATTCCAGACTGGAGTCGAAACATCGACAAGACAAGGGCAAGACATTCAATCAGCGTTGTACATAGTTCGTGTTAGGATAATAACGTTGCAAATGGGCTTCAACTCCATACGTACCAAATAACCCCGTTGGATTTCCTCAAGAAGCTGCTGGTCGTGATGCCATGCCCACCCTGCATTCCGGAATCGTAGCCCGTCGCTCGGCTGTGTTCAAGCTCCAAATATTGCGGCCAAGACGTAGCAGGATATGGTATTACTACCCACCCCGGTGCGATACTGTACCCAATGGTATTGGTTGGATGGTTAAATACTATGTAGCAGTGTCGCCCCATATTTCATCCAATCTCATCCATGAAAAAGAGAGTGCGAGGGAGATAAAAGAGGAGACAAAAAGAGGAGACAAAAAGAGAAAACACATTTCGAAGGGCTTCCTCCACAGTCGCTTACGGATGCAACCTCAAAGGTCCCCGCCGGCTAGAAAAATGTCGCTTTTGTGTCGCGGGTTTTGTCTGGTACGCTGAAGCGGCGATTTCCGACATCATCCACTCGTTCCGGGTATGTACAGAGAGAATAGTCTTGTAAGTATTTTGATGGCCAGACGGGAGAATGCGCCGAACTATGTCGACACTGCAAATACCTAGACTAGTAATTATGATGCCTTGATGCATACGCAGACTTCCTTACATACTTGCGGCACTGCGGGGGTTGACTAGGTAGGGGCTAGGAAACAAACATTGATGTGCATGATGCTGACTTGCTTTCCCACGCGTTCCCAAGACACGGCGTTTCTTCGGTATACCAATCGGTGTGCATGTACATATATTGTTGCACTTCTTCCTTCGTACTATGGTATACGTAAATTAACCCTTGCTCCCTTGGCAATCCGCGCGGTTACTGCCTTGATATACGGCAAGCGCGCCCACAAAGCCGTACCGTAAGTGTTTTATGTGAAGCAACATGGTTAAAGCCAGCTGGCCGCCGAGAGTATTTGTATGGGATCCACGGAGCATTTGCTGATCGAGTCGAAATGCCTCATGCCTACTACGGGCACAGGTGGGGGAGGGGTGGTGTCGAAAAGGCTATAACACACTTTTTGCTTGAGTTTTGTGCGGGCCCTAAGTTTTGTTTCCTTGACGCCGGACGTTTTTCTGTCATTGGAAGGAAGTCAAGACAAGGCATGAGAAGTCAAGTTCAGCTATTGGTAAAGCAGAGCAAAGCAAATCAAAAGCCGAATTGGCTTGGTAGGTTACCCCGCTCAGCCTGTTATGGACCTGTCTGTCAGTGGTTAGGCTGTGTTCGGCCGAACAAGCATAGTACTTGTTGTCAATTCCTACACTAGGGTCCTTATCGCCTGCTGCAAAAAGCAAGAGATCGATTGTATTGTTTTCCCCAGCTCTGGTAGGTGTGCCGACATGGCTTACCTTGGCTGCTGATTTCTTTTTTGATTCTCCAGGGAGGGTACAGTCTGAAACCTTCCTTCGATTCTAGAAGGACATTCAAGCGGAGATGCAATTTTGTGCCTGCATTAGCGTCAGAGCAGGGCTTTGCTCCATCCAGTTGGGTTTGCCTTGATCTTATTGCGGTACTCTCAGGCTTTTATCATGTTTGTCCATGGTAGTCGGTCCGATGAGGGTTCCGAACCATTAAAAGAACAAGAGGGCATCTGCAATGCTACCAATTACATATGCTTTTTTCAATTCCTGATTATGGTAATTACAAAGTATTACCATTACAGCCTGAGTCGTAGCGACAGGCAGGGATTCGCGCCATTGTCAATACGAAGGGAAAAAACAAACAAAAGAAATACATATAATGTAACGGGGTGGCAAGACCCGAAAACTGGTAACGAAGCTGGATTTTTTTTTTTTGGTTTGTTTGCCCTTTTGCTCTTTCAGGGCTAGTCTAGTAATCCCGTTGCGATTCGATGGTCGAAATAAAAAATTAAATAAAAGCCCAAATTGAATTGCATCCACATTAGCCGGGTAGCAACTTGGCAAGGGACGTGGAAACTCGAAGGGTAACACGAGCCATACGATCCTTCTAGACGAGCTTCACATGGCTCAAGAGGTTGGTCCCGCCCATAGCCAATTGGATAATAATGGGATACTGTGGAAAACACGGCTTGGCAAGACAGGCAGCCCTGCTATCGAACGAGAGAATACTACAGTTCGTTTCTTCTGGGCTTAGTGGCACATTTCAACCACCTTCAATTTTGCTAATGCCAACAGCAGCCAGGGACCCTTGAAGGGTAAGACCGCGGGCCGTTGATGAACTGTCCAGGTGAAGAAGAAAGAAAGAAAAGAAAAAAAGCGGGCAAAACCAAATGTATCCCCCACCGGTAACGGTCTGCATCAGTTCTCGAAATGTGTCTAGCGTTAGTTATCTCGCGTAGTATCGCGTTCCATTTGTATGATTTTCGCTTTTTAGAAACACTAAACCCTTGAGGCTCGTGTCCTGTAGCTATCATCTGGGTCGTTCCGTCAATCATTCGGGCCTCGGAGAGGGGCCGAGAGAGGATGAAGAAACGAGAATGGCAGAGGGATCTGGCTAAAGTGACACAAAAATAGAACATTATTATGTACGTCTTGATAAAAACCACAAGATCGCTATGCATATCGCGAGAGGTTTGTTCAAGTCCTTGCCCTTGCCCCCGTGCACTCACTTCTCCAAGTGCTCCCCACAAGGGTCTTCAAAAGGGTTCTGACGACAACCCATGACCAGACACAAGCGAACTTTGCCGTTTGACGATTTTACCTGTTGAGACACTGGTGTTATAAGATCACATTTTGACCGGTGCGGGTGGCTTGGGCGTTTGAATGATCAAGGATACTAAGAACAAAGTTGCGTAAGGCGAAATCTGGGTGTCCATTGTGTCCGTGTGTCCAACCAAAAGTCTGTGTGCCGAGTGCCACTGCAACCAACGCCTGTCCCAGTTTCGGATTAGATTTACGGCAAGGCAGTTAAATCACACATTTCAACCTTTGACTAACTACCCAACATACTCATCAACTAACTAGATGAAAAATGATCGAATGGTGGTTGCAACTACTTCCAAGTAGGAGTCCATCGCTGGCAGGAAGCACAATATAATACTTTAGATGAACGAGGTGGCCGGCACTATAAGAGCCGACCAAGAAACACACTGATACTGTAAGTAATGTACATGTAGTACAGGTCCTGAGGTCCACACAGAGGTGCACCTAGGGCGGATTCGGCGGGGCAAAGGGTGTTGGCGGAAGATGAAGTTGAACGAGGAAGTCCATGAAAAAGACCTCATCGTGCCAATCAAACAGTTAGATATGGCCCACCCTATCGTTACAGCACATGCGACGTTGATTCCTTCGAGAAGCTGTGGTAATATCCATCACACACCAAAACCTTCCCTTTCTTTTCCTCTACAGCCCCCATCTTCTTGTCCCCGGCACGCCACTTTTTCCAAACCAAAGGAACGTTCCACCCCCATTCCAACCGAAGCTATCCTCTTTAGAGACGACCTACCGTTGTAAAAATCTCGCCTGTGCTCCCATTTAAACAAGCCAGTAAAGATCCGAGCCTATGGTGGCGAATCTCGTCACTCCTCGGTGACGGCAATTGACCTCGGTTGGACCTATGTTGCAGCAAATACCACCTGAGGAGAGTAAAACCCTTGCGCCCGTTACCTCGAATGACACCTGGGGGCGAGTAGATCACTAGCGACCGGCATGGTTGGCTACGATGTATTAACAAACAAAAGCTCTGACTTCGATACTACCACGGTGAGGAGGGCCAAGTACAGGCAGAGTGAAGGTCCCGCCCGGGGTCAGGATCCTGACGACCCTGATGTTCCTGGCTGGCGTGGCAGTTCTATGTGCCTCTGGGTGCGCAAATAAGGTACCGGGGGCACCGGGGAGGCCTGGAAAAATTACCGTTCGGTATGGAATTAAGTTCATGCAGGCAAAATTGGGACCGTATAATTATTCTGTGGTCGGTGAAGAAAAAAGCGTTGCATGTTTGAACGAGGCCTGCAGGGTGTTTTTATTCACCAGTCGACCGAAAATAACTCGCTTGGACGATCATGTTGTTTGTAATTTATCATACAGTACGTGTATCTAATATATACCTACCTAACTGTACGGGAAATGTGTTCTAGAGATTGTGATTTCGATAATCACCCAGGTTTTCTGCATGCTTGGCATTAGAACCCAAACCGTACCTGCATGAGCGGGCTTACTGCGGTAAGATAAAACACCGGTTGGTGTGAACAGGAACTTGGAAACAATTTAGCTGAGTTTCTTACAGTATGATTGATCCTGCAGGAAACCGCAGATTCGGGCCGCTTGGAGCCATGCACAATTCCAGGCACAGTTGATTTGTTTCCCACATCAGAGAAAAGAAGAGTAATGGCAAAACGACACACACAAAAGATAGGGCAAGAAAAAGAAGAAGAAAAAAGAAAAAGAAAAAGAAAAAAAAAAGAGAAAAAAAGATAAAATAAAAAACCACCCCTACTCGTCGCTCATCCCAACGCTACGGGTTCCCTTCCGCCAGCACCCGGGTGGGTGCTATTCCTCTCCACATCACCATCCAAACCGAATTCAAAGCCTGGAGAAGGTGCCCTTTTCGGGCGATTGAGCCGACGCAACGGGTCACTCAAAGCCAAGGTGAGCAGATTGCTACCTCGATAAACTTTGCAAAGTATATACATTGTGCATAAAGATAAAGCATACACATCAATAAAAAATCGACTTAAGTGATTGCTGGTGGCATGACCGTCTGGTCGAAATTCGCCGCTGCGGGATAAACATGTGGATCTGCTCCATCCTAAGACGGCAGGGACCACGCTTCGGACAATTATATGGGCTTGTGCTATCAACTCTTAATGCGACAAGTTAATGATTGTTTGATTGGACGGACCACAATGCGCTACGAGAGAATGAAACCTGCGCCGGACGGCGAGCATACCATTCTCGGAACATGGACCGACAACCTGAGAATTCCGGAGGTCGGCTTGTCGATTCTCAGCTTTTACGGCTGTACCGAACCTGGGGCACCGACTCGATCCAATTCCCAACCCCACCGAATAGTCGGCAGTTCCCAGGGACGGTCCAGGTCGTTTCGCAATGTGCAAAGGACATCTGAAAACCATCTCAACTGGTGTCCACCTATAGCGGGAGAAAGAAACCGGAATCGCCACCCAGTGCTGCCCAACACGCACATTGTTGCCGCGCGTACGTGAAGCTGGAAACCCCGCCCACCTGAAAGCTGAAACCTAAGATTCAGCGACAAAATTTCAGCGGGTATTAACAAAAAAAAAAAAGAAAAAAAGAAAACAGGTAGACCACAGGAACAACCATATGCCAACTCATGTCGACAAGAATACTATTGTTAATAACTTAGGTAAATGGCTGATTAGACAGGCTGGCCCTAGGCTGGCTGGAAAGCCGTGAATCGTATAATCGCGTCCAACCGGTACATGTAAATCAAACTGGACACCTGCTACAAGGCTGACGCCATACGTTCTGGATTTGGTCTATTGTAGTCTGGCCATGCGAAAGTTCGGACGATTTATTGGCTCAGCTGTCACCTTTCCCATCTAAAGTCCGGGATGGGTTGTCGGCAAAACTGCCTACTGAATCACATACAGTATGTTTAGCTGTATTACCTGGAGTGATTATTCTGCAGACTAGCAGCGGCGGCGTGCTCTTTCGGGAGGGAATCAAATGAGCTGCACTGCAGCTGGCCGGTAGTCATGTAAGTGATGCACTGGCCTGACGAAGGGCCTGAGGAAAGGTTGTTGACAGGAGCCTCCCGCCCCCGGGCCGGCCGCTTCGGAACCCTGAGCCGTGGCGCTTTGCAGTTCTGCTAGCCACGGTAGCTCGCCTCAACAAACTACTTGTCCGCTGGAGCGCCATTGACACTTTGACTTGAGAAAACTGCCGACAACACCAAGCCCGAGCGTCGAATTCGCTCATTCGCTCCCAAGGAGATGGCCCAGCTAACAACTAAACTAGGTACGTGACCTTATTTAAGAGTCTTATATCGGCTCTCCGCATTCTTCACGCGGCCTGGGTGCTAGTAACATAGCCTAGGTACGTGCGCTCATTTGTGGCATTATATTTTATCGCTCGACGCCAGATCCAAAGATTGGTGCCAGAGGCTGCGTATGTAACGCAAGCGAGTAAGTAACTGAGGGAAGGGGGTGGGCACTCAATTAATCGAACCGGTCCGAAGCCATTGAATGACTATTCTGCCAGAGGTGGAATTTGAGGCATTCAGCTCTTCCAATTGCCACAAACTCATAATTTATCACAAACATGCATTACTATCTGCAGGAACATGATGCTTTCAACACATTGTACCTGTCCACAAAGAGCAGTTGACTGAAATCTTTTGGCGGGCAAGCGACTTGGCAAGCGCAGTAAAAAGGCACAGGTAACCCATGCCAAGTCCATGCCGATTTGCATATTTTGCATGCAGCTTTTAAACAAAAAAAAAAAAAAAAAGCATCCATTGTCAACACTGTCAACCGGCAAAATGTCGGCCGACAGTGAATTGCGATTGGTGCGCTGAGACGCAAGCAAGGCTTGACACCCAGATCTCATCTGGCCCTGTCTATGTCTGCAAAGCGAATTACGGGGGGATACCGGTGAAAGAAGGCAGGGCCGCCCGAGGCATGAACCTGAAGGCGATATTAGTGGAGAGGGAACTTGGTCTTTGTGGTCCTGGGAGGGGGGCGTTAGGATTCATGCAGTCAAAACCTCGACTGACTGCGCCGCCAACCGCCAGAAGGTTTCTAAACATGGCAATGATGCATTGATTTGGAGGGTCCGAAAAAAGGAACCATACGTCAGTTGCAAACCACAAACCCAGGGACGAGGAAGAAAAGAGGGGCAAGAGAGCATAACCAAATGTTTCGTACCTTTCAACTTGAGAATAGCGACGGGGTTATTATTCTCGCCTATCGGGCTGCGCAAAGAGTACGAAACAAAAAATAATGCTGCGATGGACGGGCTTGTGGTCCCAATTTGGCAGTCTGATCCACGGATGAGAACGTTTGATTGTGAAAGATAGTCAGTTGTCCTGCAAATAGAATGACAGTCAACAACGGCTCTCTGTTGAATATAGGGATGAGCGCTGCACCGCGGATCCTTCTTGGCTGCTGACTCTATTTTTTGCCTACTGCACAAGTCACCCTCTTCCTATCCTGTCCTGCATTCGACCATCCAATCCTTGTTGGTCAAAGGCGTGCTCTCGTACCTTGCATACGCACGACTAGGAAGATGGGGGAATAACCGTCCTAGTCGGCAACGTGACAGGTGCAAAGTACAGTAGTCCTGTGCTGCGTCCCTTTTGGTAGCCTTGGTAGCCTCCACTAATTAATACTCACTAAGCTGGAATACATACTGTCCACAGCAGCAATGGGGGTGGGGCAGTGCTGTTCGGTCCATCCAGGCTTAATGTGATACGTTGGAAATGCACGAAAAAAGGTCCGCCGTTCCAACGGCACATGCAGCTCTACAGGCAGACAGCCTTCTGCATTTGCTATTGGACATTTGAGAACACCACGAGGCACCAAATGGTTGCACCATGTTGCAATAATTAGGCCATAGCGCTGCAGGACCAAGTTTGGACTCGTCGTTTCTGCTTTTACATCCAAACGTCCTATCAGATGACACAATTGTGAAGGATGGGACAGAGGTGGTGTGGGGGCAGCGTCGGATCTATGCATGCACTACGACCACGCTCATCCATAATTGGACGTGGAAGCGTGCGAAGCGGCAAAAGATGTGCGTGAGAGACACAAAAGAACAAAAATAAAAAGGAAAGAAAACAGTAATGCAGAACTTCATTCGCAGTAGGAGAGAGACATGTTGTCGCGGTTGTCCATCGACGTGCACACATGTGCCCATTACTGGACCTGGGTGGGGGCACAAATTGTGAGGTATGTACAGTAGATACACTCAAAGTCTACAGTATCGTACGTGGGTAGAATTGATTAATTATTACAAAGTAAGTATTTTTCCGACCAAGATTACGACCAACGAATTGTAGTGGACCCGAGCCAGAATGAAGTTGGACATTTGCTCCGAATCGAAGTTCTAGGCGTCCCGGACCCTCGGGGGAGAAAAGACAAACGAAATTTTCTAGCTCTTAGGTGAGAGAAAGAGGAAAAGCAGATGAAAATATGCTGGTCAGCTTTCGCATCCATCCATCATGGTCTTTTTACCTCGACCTGGTAGGAATCGCCCAAAAAAACCCCAAAACCAAAAATCGCCGCCAGCAGTAAAAAAAGACCGGGTCAGCGCGAAAGAGGATTGGGTGGGTGGGCGCCCATCATCACCGAATGAGCGCTGCCCGGCTTAATCGCCCCGTGATGTCTAGCGTATCTAGCGCTTGCTTCCAGATCGCTCTCTGAGTCTACTTTGGTCACAAATCGGTCATCATCGCGCCGCCTTCATCAGACGGCGGCTACTGCAGCCAGAAAGGCATCTGCCACCGTGCCGTCAGGCTGTCATCTCGTCTTATTCGTCCCTTGTTGTGGAATAACAGATAGACAGGTCACCACCATCCACGGCTAGATCAAAACGACACGCCAGCTAATGCTAATGCGTGCTGTGGCTGTTTACACGAGTCTTCACTGATGATGCAAGGGTCCGCTTCTCTTCAGTGTTCTTTGTGGCAAGCCGGGACTGGGATTTGTGTGGACCACTGAACGACGGGACGAGGCGGCCAAGGGCTTTCTCACCCGTTGTATCGCCTAGCTATCCTACAGTATCCATCCATTCCGCATTTTGTTCTTGGATGACTGGCTGGAATCAGAGAGGAAAAAAAAAAAAAAGGAAAAAAAAAGGACCTATGGGTGCCGCCGGTACTTCCGGGAGGGTCCTGACCAGAATTAGAATAGGCAAAGTGCTGCGCCATCCCAGGTCCGAGTATCCACCCGTCTGATGTTCCCTCTCTTTTATTATGTTTTTATCATTCTGGATTTTATTTTATTCTTTGCCCCAGATAGACATTCCCGACAAACCAGTAGGAACCGCTTGGTGGCAGCGGGTCATCCTCTTCCTCCCTTGCTTGCCTGACCACCACCAGCGTAGCGTTCATGATCCACCGCACCCTTGTCAGCTTTTTGGTGAGACATGCAATGGGGTGGGGTGAGTGTGGATTGACTATGGCAAGCAAGTCCCCCATTCCTGGTAGGCCCTAAGCTAGGGTAAATCCAGTCTCTGCACCACTCCAACTCCACACCTCACTACTGTTAGACTGGGACTCGACGTTGTCGGCTACCGAGGTGGGGTGTGGGTATGGCTGGGTGTGAGCGTGGTGTGTGCCTGGCCTGGTTGGGTGTGCGTACCTGTCGACAAGGATTTTTGTCCACTGTCAGTGTCAGTCGTCAGGTACCCCGTCCCCTGCGAAAATGCAGCCAGCGGGCGACTGACTGGGCAATGCCTATCTGTCTCCCCACGCTCCACTTCAACACCTCGCCCTCGTCGCTGTCGACGGGAGCGATCGTACTTATCCTCCTCACGGTCCCCTTCACCACATTCCTTTCTGGCCTAACGATCGACAAGTTTTGTTGACTAGGTACATTTACTCTCTTTATTCGCTTCCAATTCGGTTCTTGTTTTCTTCTGGGTTCGCTTTTTGACCTTTTTAGGATTTCCACTTGGAACCCTACGCCCTTCCTTTATACATATCATCATCATCACCATCATCATATTACTTATAGCCCTCGTCCGCCTCCCCCAACAGGTCCCGGGTCTTTTTTACTTTATTACTTTTGCCTTCAACATCTAAGCTTTGGGCTAGAAAAGAGTAAACACCAGCAAACCTTGGTCGACGCCATCGACGCTCACATATGTACAACATCGATTAAACATCCAGAAGCCTAAAGACAGTCTGATCGCACTCACTGTCGTCCTCTCATTCCTCCAAACGAAACCGACCATCCATCTTTAGGCCATCGCCGCACCAGTCAACAAGGTCCCGAGACATACTGCATCAAACTTGCGTGTACACTACATTACAACCTTGAAACTACACCACTGCCCTAATATAAAGACTGAGCTCACCCGAAACAGAGTTGTAAGTGTGCTGCCATCGACTACATCGCATCTCATCGCGCTTCCTCACCCGACCTAGAGATGCTAACTCTCGCCCAGATACAATAGACACACACAATGGAATCCATCATGGCCACCCACCCGATGTACATGATGCAATATCAGTACGACAACAGGCAACATGCGCACTATTCGCACCACCACAGCCAGCAACACATGCCCTTTTACCCACCGGTGCCTATGGTCCCTTCGACGCCCGCATACTCAAGGCCCGCCTCGGCCTGCTCACAGCCCCCGATGCAGTCACTCAAGCAAATTCCCATGACTAGCTACCCGTCAGCCATGACCCCAATGGCCTCACCACAGCCCATGGCCCGTAGGTCCAACATCGTCCTGGAGACGGAGGCCTGCGACTGGGAGGGCAGGAGGCACCAGGGGCACGGCATCTACTATCCCTCGACCCCTCCGCTGTCGAGCTCCGGCAGTGTAATAAGCAGCCCGGACAGCTGTGACGTGCTCTCGACGCCAATGAACCCCATGTTCTCGGGTCTGGATAGCATGGATAACATCAAGCCCGAGATCAACTCACCAGAGAGCTTTCCCATGCTCGAGTGGTCAAGTTGCGCCTCACCCCCGATGACACCTGGTAAGGAAATCTTTTTTTTTTGTGATTTATCCTTTAGTTGTGCGCTTTTGGTCACATCGGACAAGCACAAGGGCGTGTATTGAGGCAGGCAAAGGTTTAGTTAGCCTTTTGCATGGCATTGTATTGCATTACGAAGGATGCACATCCGCCTAAGTTTTGTCTAAGGCAGGCATTACACGCACAACCTCATTGGAGTCGAGGGTTGTGGTGGGTGCAGCTGCACGTCCCTGCCCCACTTGTTCATTGTCTGGCTGCCTGCCATCTCGTCAAACTTGACATATGCCTGCTATTTGGGCACCACAAATTTGGAATTACCCAAGCGCTAACCAACCCAACTTTCCCCGCGCAGTTTACCTAAACAATGCCAACCACGTCAAGCAGACTTTGAGGCCTGCTCCCACGTCTTCCTGCTCGCCTGAGCTAGCGCCCGCAGTTTCCGCCTGCCCTTCGCTTTCACCATCACCTGTTCCTCAGACGCGGTCATTTACTACGGAGAACAGTTTCTGTGACCCGAGGAATTTGACTGTCGGAAACGTCACATTGGGACTGGAGCCTTCGAGCCTCTCAACCGAAACCCTTGCTCCTCAGCCGGATAACACCTTTGTTTTTGTACCGCCTCAAGCTGCTCCTACCTGGGAGTCTATTTCTGAGCTCGAATCCGAGGAGGATTTCGTCAAGGGCCTTGTCAACCTTGATGATTCAAAATCGGACGACCAGGGCACCAGGACTCGTGCGAGCTCGGATGCGGTGAGCCTCAACTTCGACGTCGAGGCATTCCCACTTCTTCCCGCTGCTCATACCGCCAACGAGGACGACTGCCACAAGAGCAAGCGCCAGCGTACTTGCAGTGGCCCCAAGATGGATTCTGCCACTAAAGAATCTGCCTCGCCCGCTGCCGGTCCTTTCTCGGAACAGCAGCAACAGCCCAAGTCGAGCGATGCCCCCAGCCATGAGGAGACCAAGAGCAATTCTGGTGCATCGACCAACTCGGATGGCACCGGTCTCCCGGCGCCAACTAGCCGCCGTGGTCGCAAGCAGTCGCTCACTGAGGACCCATCCAAGGCTTTCAAGTGCGAGCTGTGCGACCGTCGCTTTAGACGTCAAGAGCATTTAAAGCGTCACTACCGTTCTCTGCACACCCAGGACAAGCCCTTTGAGTGCAATGAGTGTGGCAAGAAGTTCTCCCGCTCGGACAACTTGACCCAGCATGCTCGTACCCACGGGTCTGGCGCCATCCCCCTCAACATCATGGGTGAGGAGGATCTGGCTGCTGCAGCGGCCAATGGCTACATGCACCCGCCGCAGCATATGTATTCTATGGTCCCCAGCGTGCCTACTCTCCCCGACTACAATTCGTACGGCAAGGTATTGTTCCAGATCGCCGCTGAAGTCCCGGGCAGTGCTAGTGATTACTCGGATGACGGCAGCGAGAGGAAGCGCAAGCGAGCCGACTAGGAAGGGCACATGACAATCTGCCAGCCCTTGCCGCACACAGTCTGCGGGGCCTAGAGGAGACGATGATGGAATGTCGACGCGGGCCTTTCGACATTTATGCCCGATACGACCCTTGACGACATGCACACATACCACAGCAATTGAAACCATATTACATTCATTTCACCACCTATTGCCTCCATTCAAAGGTCTAGCTAGTTCTAAACCAAAGAGAGGAGGGCAAAACACAATGGGTATTACTCTAGGGTTTGCAAGAATCTTGCGATTGAGGAAACAAACGGGATACCACCATGGCGACAGTGTACTTCTTTCTCGGCGAGCATCAACTGAGGGGCTTGAATTTTTATTTTATTTTGACAATGGTGGCGGTTTTGCGAAAAGCGGAAATTGCATTTTGGGAGGACGGAAGATTTTTGTGTGCTGTGTAAACTTTTGTAACAACAGACGTCTGACTTGACGCGGAACAGCTTTGATCCTGAAATTTATTACTGAGCAATATGCCCAAATGCCAACTGGTTCACACTCTTTTTCAAATACTTGACTTGTGTACTGGGAATCGATGGGTACAGAGGAATGCGTCGGATGGATCGATTGGCGTGTGCTTGCTACAAATCAAAGCTTCATTCCCATTATCTACATCAAGCTTACCTTGCACCAAGCAAAAAATTTGATCTTGAATGGGCATATTTTTTCTTTTTTGTAGGGCATATGACTTGCTATATCTGTCTGGATCGGTATTCAGGCAAGTGCATCCGTCGAGGTCACTACCCACTGCATTACGAGATGGGCATGTCGCATCTAACATGCATTCTTCCAATTCCCCGATAAATCGATCAAGATTTCAAGTTGGTCGGTTTTTTGGTCATGATCGGGACCAAAACATTGATCGACATGCACAACCAACCCACCGCCGCGGGCAAATCAATGATCGACTTGTTTTGTTTATACGCGTGCGGGCGCGCGCAGCATCATGACACCCAGCCCTCCGGTATGGCATGACGACAACACTCGGACAACACGGCAGATCATCAATTTAAGCCGATCCAGGTCCTCCGGAGGCGCTGAGACATGATCTTGACGCCGCTGAAGACAGTCGCCGTCACACCAAAGGATTCCGCCGTCAGGCCCACGGGTGGTACGCGGGTGTCACTCTATCTTCTTTGGTGGAATTTCCGGGTACGCTTGGACTAAATGATTGGAATATGTTTCCTGGGGCTTGAGAGGGGTTTCTTCCTCTTGGCGGAGCGACCCTTGATTTTAGCGCCCAACCAAGTTTGCTCTAGGTCCGCAAAGGTAGAGAGAGGGGGTGTATGTATGCTAGTGTTGGTGTTTTGGTCTAAATGACCATGGCTCTGTTGGACTGGCGCAGGGGCCGTCAAATCTGATTGCGTGTGCTGGCTGTGCCTTGCTTTCATTAAACCCTGACGCGGTCGATCTAGCAAGCCTCGAAGCACAATTTACCAACGCGAAGAATCTAGGCTAGACCAGGCTGATCAGATTAGGTGGGATCAAATTAGGTACTTGTAAATCAGTATGAATTCCTAGACTAGATCATCTTTGCGACCCGGTGCACGTCCTTTTGCGTTTATATTTTGCAAAGTAAATTTGATATTAATTGCCACTCCAGAGGCCATGAGTGACACCGACCTAATGCGTGTCGACATTCTCAATGCCTTTTGTTTCGTTAATAACTGCTTTACTTGTCATGTGCATTGTGCATTGTGCATTTGGATTGTATTTGTTCTATAGACCTCGTTCGCGATGCAGGAACAATCGAAACCAACAGCAACCAACCCCACCGAGCACGTGGGGTTGGGGGGGGGGGGATTCCTGACTGCCTGTCGCTCACTTCTTCAATGTCCCGAATCACTTACGCCTGCGTTGACCCACGGATCACAAGCCGGCGCACGAACTCATCCGCCACAATTTGCCCCAAGCGTGACGCCTTTTTCCCCATCTAGTTTCCTCAAGGAGGGACCCAGTAACACGATTTGGCATTTCGCTAGTGCCTGGATTAGCAGCGAGCAACAAGGTTTTCCAGTGGCGGGAGGGGAGAAGATAGACGAAATCCCATGAGACCCAAGTTCAAAGTGGTTGACGCAGACCATTCATCGGGAGCCTGGGCAGTTCTCTCAATCAGGTGGACTAGACTGGCACCCTAGCAAGCCTAGGTACCTTAGTCTGAAAGTCCTCCCAGCCTGGACTTTTCACTCTTGATCCAATCATAGCCATCCGCTCACCTCATCCACGCTGTACTATGGCCTCGCTCAACGTCATCGCCCTTGTCTCGGGAGGCAAGGACAGCTTCTATTCGCTGCTCCACTGCCTTGCTAACGGCCATCGGGTCGTGGCCCTGGCTAATCTTCACCCTCCTCCCCTTCCGGCTGACAGGGCCGATGCCGACCTCAACAGTTTCATGTACCAGACGGTCGGGCACGAAGTGATCCCGCTGTATGCAGACGCCACGGGGCTTCCACTCTACCGTCACGCCATCACCGGTGGCGCCGGGGACTCGAGAAGGGACTACGGGGGTGGAGTGGCGCACGACGATGAGTCCCACATCGAGGACGAGACCGAGAGCATGGTGCCGCTCCTGAGGAGGGTTATGGCCGCACATCCAGAGGCCAACGCGGTTTGCGCCGGCGCTATTCTGAGCACCTACCAGCGCACGCGCGTAGAGTCGGTGGCGCTGCGGCTGGGGCTTACGCCGCTCGCGTACCTGTGGAAGTACCCCACCATCATGGGCCCCGCGTCGTCTGGGGCTGTCTTGGGCGATGACGGCGCCCACCTACTTAGCGATATGGCAGCTGCGGGTCTCGAGGCGCGCATCGTCAAGGTAGCGAGCGGCGGCCTGGATGAGGACTTTCTCTGGGAGGACGTTGCTAGTCTCAAGGGCGTTGCAAGAATCGTCAGGGCCATGGCTCGATTCGGGTGCGGGAGTGCCGGGGATGGCGCCGTGCTGGGAGAAGGTGGTGAGTTTGAGACCTTGGTTGTTGACGGGCCGAAATGCCTGTTCAGAAAGAAGATTCTTGTCGAGGCTCAAGACAAGAACGTTTTCAAGGAAGGCGGCGGCACCGCGTGGCTTCGCATAGCCAAAGCCACGGTAGCGGAGAAGCCCGCCGAAGACGATGATAGTGGAGGCATCGAGAGACTTCGATCTCTGGTCAGATTTCCCCAGCTGCTGGACGAACGCTTCTCTGCTGTCTTGGCGACCGTTATCTTGGCGTCTAGTGAAGCATCTAACCTGGGCCAAGGCCAGAACAACCTCGATACCGACTGGCCTGGAACCAACACGCTCGGCCATGATTGTTCCAGACTGGAGCAGTGGAACTTTGTGGCAGGAGCGGGCGCTGCCTCGTCCGTCGTAGAGGAAACTCAAATCATTGCGGATAAGATACGTGGGCGCCTGACCGCGCGGGCAATGTCTGCCACCAACATCATCTCGGCCATCATTGTTCTACGACGCATGGCTGACTTTCCTGCTGTCAACGCCGTATATGGCTCTCTCTTTGTAGGCCCGAACCCGCCCTCTCGAGTTACCATATCGAGTGGGGATCTACTGCCTTCGGGATGCGACATCTACATTTCCTTGTCCGTACTGGACGTGACAAGGTCACAGATTTTGGATACGAGTGTGAGGGATGGTCTGCATGTGCAGTCCCGCTCTTACTGGGCACCAGCCAACATTGGCCCTTACAGCCAAGCCATTGCAGTGCCCCTGAATTTCCTTACACAGTCCAACAATAGTTGTCATCAAGGTGATGATGTAGTAACGTCAAGCCATTTATCGGCCTCAGGCCCCAGACTAGTGCTTATCGCCGGCCAGATTCCCCTTGTCCCCGCAACGATGGAACTTCCCCGTCCTGGCGACCAAGAAACCGAACTCAATGCCTTCATATTCAACGCTACATTATCGCTGCAGCATCTCTGGAGGATAGCGCAGGATAAGCAAGTGCAATGGTGGAGCAGTATCGTGGCTTACGTCGCAAAGACCGACAGTATCGACACCGCCCGACAAAAGGCGATAGCCGCTGCCACAGTCTGGGCGAAGGCTCACGATGCCCTGGGTGATATCGATGATGCAAGCGATGACGAGGGTGGCCCGGACATATGGGACCGGAAGTATAATCCAGCCTTCAAGCACTACATGGATCAACAGGTTCAAAGTAGTTGTTGTCTTCCAGACTGGGAGGCCATCAGCCAGCCGAGCACCATAGAACAAACAATGCAAGCCGTGAAAGCCCTCCCTCCTTTCTTCCTGGCCGAAGTTGAAGAGCTTCCGCGCCAGTCGGATGTCGAATGGCATGCTCAGGCTGGCTTCTCAAATCTTGAGGCCCGAAGTGTTGCTTTGCGAAGCCTCTCGTCGCCATCGAGTGAGGCTTCTGGCTCACAGTTCAAGTCCTGGAGCGCGCATCAGACACTTGTCCGGATTCAGGATTCAGCTTTTGTTCATACCTCAGTGGCTATCAAGTCTGATGCCACATTAGGAGATACTACCCTAGCTACAGAGTCTGTTACGGATAGTATTAATTCTGTGATGAATTGGCTGTCCCAACCTGTGGCTACGGGCGAATCCGACCCTAATCAGCCACCCCAGGGCAAACCCCAGGATTGCCAACTACTCTATGTCGACGCATCACTAGCTATCGTTCCCCAATTGACCGAACCATGGACAGTCATCCCCTGTCGGTCATTATGGAATAGCCGAGGTGAACGGGTGGATGCGGTTGCTTTCAGCAGGCAAACGATGAGCATTAATCACTAGGCTAGGTATCCGAAAGTTCGGCTCATCCGAATGAACGAAAAGAAAAGAAAAACTTCTAGATCTATGCAGGTATAAAATCTCTTATATGCATAGCCCCATCTAGGACGCACACGCTCATTATCCAAGTTCTATTGTTCCCTGGTTTGTGCGAAGTAGTGCCCATCATATATATTACCAAACAAGAGTCGCTGTCGTGTTCAAGCTTTCTCAAGCGCGAAGCTGGGTGACCCGATCAAAGCTTTTGTTGCGTTCGATCCTTTAGAGATCTCCAGAACTGGCATCTGCTGACCTGATCCGAAGGCACCTGCTCCATTCGTGTATTTGCCGTCTCCAAGATTAGTCGTCCACGACCGCCACTCCCCGCCGTGATGTTTGTATCACTACTGCCTGTATACGATTCCCAGGTCGGGGCCCCGAGATTCTTGAGTGCGTTTGGCGACAGCGTCTTGACGAATGATATCCAGTAGTCCATGACGATGGGCACAATCGGAGCGTTGTACGTTTTGTAGCTGGCCGGTGCGTTACCAAGGACGCTGTCCGGCCCAAACACAGCCCCGACCTCGGCCGTGTGCGGAACACCAAGGCCGCGAGATAAGAAGTCGCTGTCCTGGACGTTGAAGCGGTACGCCCAGGTCTTGTTCCTGCTGTTGGGGAAGTGGGACGACAAGTCATCCAGCACGTTCACCGTGGGGCAGATAAAGGTCGCCTCACCGTAGGCTTTGGATGCCGACGGGAACCATGGGTTATGCTGAGGGAGCGGAGACATCAGCGGGTAGCGGTCTCCAATGTCGTCAAGGTCCCGCTCCCGTAACCTAGGGTAGTTGTTGTGCAGAAATTGGAGCATTTCATCCTTGGTTTTGGCATTTGCGCCGAAATATGAGCCCTCTTGTGCAGCACATTGTCAGCATGACGTGATTCAAGGGACTTGGTACGTCACGTCGACCCAACTCACCGTCGCTGGCTGTTCCAATCATCAAAGGAACATCTATATTCTTGCCCTCGTCAAACATATCATACGGCAACTTCTGTAATAGGTCGCCATCAATGCACGGGGTCCAGTAAAAAAGTGGTAGCGGAGGCTGGCTCCTCCCTGGGAAAGGCGATGCCTTGTTGGCCGCCTGGAGAGCCATTGTGCTCTGTCCCCTGAGGCAAGCCATCTTCTGGTCCGACCCGCCATCGCAACCGACGCCCGTCACCAGGCGGTCGAACTGCCACTCGAGCTCGGAAAGATATGGCTGCGCGGGGAAGAACATCGACTCGATGATGGCGCCGGCGAACAGCTTGTCGTCGCGACCGCCGTACGCAGCCAGCTGGAGCGCGGCTGAGCCGGCGCCTGCCGAGAGGCCCGAAATCACAACGTGGTTTGGATCACCTCCAAACTGGAAAAAAAAAAGAAAGAAAGAAAGTTTGCATCATGTCAGCATGATTGTCTTGGGAAGCCCATCAACGGCTCAAGTCTGTTCTTCTACTTGCCTTGTGAATGTGTTTCCGGATCCACTGCAGCATGAATCGCTGGTCGAGCAGACCCGCGTTCAGATCGCCGTTTTTTCTGACATTCTCGCTGGCAAGGAACCCAAAGACGCCGACTCGGTAGTTGAAGTTGACAAAGACTATACTCTTATTGCTTCGCTTCACAACTTCCTCTCCGTCCCAGTTTGCATTTGAGTTTTGAGTATAGCCTGAAAGACGGGGAATGAGTATTTATAACCCCATGCATGTTTATTTGGAGCAGATAACGTACCGCCTCCTTGAATAAACAGCCAGACAGGGAGTTTGGAGCTTTCTGTGGCATTGTCAGGGGCCCAGACGTTGGCAAAGAGACAGTCCTCAGACTGCTGGCCATTCGGGAAAGCTGCGTCGGTTGCAAGACAAATTGGGCCAAACTGATCAACGTCTTGTCAGACCATCCGTGAATCACATCAAATGGCCCACTCGCTGTGGCCATTTTGGAGAGGTATTACAGTCCCACAGATTGTTACCTACTGCTTTTGCCGTAGCAATACGACCGTCCATGTTGCCGCTTGGCTCGATCGGAGCCCTCCATCTCAGCTCGCCCAACGGAGCTTCGGCAAACCGCATCCCTAAGAAAGAATTGATGCCGCTCTTCAGGGTAGTGCCGACATAGGTTGTATAATTAAGGTCCACCATAGGCCCTTCAAGGCTCGTCTGCAGGCAATCGTCCGGAGCGCCTGTTGTTAGAGTTTTCTGTTGTCCGCAAACGCTCTCGACGGTCAACTCCGATTCCGGGATTCTCACATCCGAGTTGATCTTTTCGCTCACGGCGAAGGCGACGGCGGCGGATAAGCAAGCAGCGAGTGCAATCCCGTTGACCGCATAAAGCTGCCACTTCTTCCACCGCCTTGGTGGGTTTGCTGCGGCCTTGCTAGGGGTCAACCACGAGCTCTTGGAGACATGGGTGGTGCCGAGCTCGGGGTCTTCCCCTGCCGTTACGGCCTTGGGCGGGGGAGCCACCGTCACCATTGATCAAGTCGGGTTAGGTCAGCCGTCCATGAACAGCAAAATAAAAATAAGACGTTGGGTTGCAGAAGACGCAAGGTTGTGGAGAGTTCCTGGGGCAAGGCAAAGTGCCTGGAAAAATTCTGTCGCATAGAATGAAAGGTTCTATGACAGGATAGATGTGAATGGATACGAGAGAAGTAAGACGACGAAAGACTAACAACAGCCGAAAGGGTTCTTCTGCAATGATTTTATTAGTGACAAATGTCATGAAGGAAGTGGAAAAAGCAATATCAAGTTGCAAGAGAACTGGCAGTGCAACATAAGGGTAGGGGAAGGGACTGCAGCTGGTTGTATACAAGTAGAGTCTCGTGAGACTGTGCTCCAGACTAACATGGGTGGTAGATAGGTAGGTAGGTACCTTATAACGCTTAAACACATTAGGAGAGGATATATTGTTTACCTATTCTGGAAGGTGTTTGCTTGACTCTTCGGTATGTTTTGGAAGGTAGCCTGGTAATCCTGGGTAGGGTGCCTAGATGTGGCCAGCCAGAGGTCAACTGAGTAACAATGTTTCACTGTACCATAGAAAATAGAAACGTTATGAGTTCCCCACGGACCCTTCGGTGAAAATCACAAGATCAAAACTGCATGGGATCAAATGATCTTCCCGGGGGTTGGTTTGTTAGGGTTAAAAAATATGCACCTACTTACATGTACTAAATACATGGCAATTCCCCCATATATACTATTAGTATCACGATTCATCGCATGTTCCTCCAATGGACGAATTGGGTGATGTTACCAGGACAACATACTGTAAATATTCGTCCGAAGTCCACATTCATGCCATCCAATTCAAACGGAGGCGGCAAAAGGCAAAAGAATGACTGGTAGAATGTAGAAAGACCTCTGGTACAAATTTCAATCGAGGTGAACAGTGAAAGCTGGCCAAGACTAGCCCACTGTCGCCAACGCGAGTGTCGTTGAAACAAAAGCCGAGAAAAGGCTCCATACCTTCAGACAACACGACGCGCGACAACACTCACTGACTTGATTTTTTTTTTCTTTTTCTTTTGCGCAATCAAACAGAATGTTTCCTTGGTGGGTTTCAGACCCACATGATGCCAGTCGCAGCAGTCCAACGTCCGACGGCTTCTGAGGCACCCGGCCAAGTTACTGACTAAAGCCTAGGGGGTGACATAGAGTTGTATATTCATTCTTTGATAATCTCGAACAAATTGAGCATCCCACTTTCACCTTCCCAGCGGTGGACACCAAACCAACTGCGATCCAGGATGTGGATCTAAATGCAGATACAAAAGTGGAAACAAATATCTAACCCCCACATGCAGCCAAGCCTCTGGGGTCTAGGCTATCCAGCTCCAAGAGCGGCAAATGTGGGCAAGACATGACAATGGACCTCGTGGAGTGGACATTGCTGTTGTTCTGCAAGGAGCGGGCAGATGGCATGTTTTCAAGTTCGAAATTGTACATCATGTAGGTAATAGTATCTAATTGTGTAGGGCACGCGACGCAACAAAGAACTCGCTACTAATTGTGACACTGAAAGTCATCTAGTATTTTGAGTCTTTCCTGACTCTTGGTACACGCAAACACCTTGATTCGACTTCATAGCCCAATCGATCAATCCAACCGTCTTGGCGGCATTGGCCAAAACCAAGTTGATCTGTTCTATCCTCTCACTGACCGGGGCTCTTGGATGGCGCAATAGGCCAAGCTGCATCACCCTGCATATCGCATTATCATGAGGCTGCTCCGCGCCATCGGGTGCCCTTGTCTTAATCTTTTCGAAGATGCCGCCTAAAGTCAAGTCTCCCATCCCGGTGCCGTCGTCGTCTCAACAAGTCGAGGACACGTACGACGACGGCCTTCACCGTCACGCCTCCGAACCTAGCCATCGCCCGTCTTCGTCCGGAAAGGGATTGCGACGCATCGGGTCCAGAGAGCAGAGAATCGATACAATACTCGAGGTTTGTCAGTCCTTTCGACTCCGTTTTCTTTTTTCTTTATTTGTTGGAACTCTACTTCTTTTTATTCTTTCTCGCAGTCGCACAGTCTCCAGCAGTATTGACAGCTCTGGAGCAGCTGCCTGGGAAGGAACATTCCCGCCTTCTTCCCCGCCATGATTCTGCACAGACTTGGCTCGCATTGTCCACCTGCTGATACTGACTTGCTAGCCGACCTGATAGAGAGGCCGAGCCCGAGCCCAATCGACCAAAGCCGATCCCACGACGCAACCAACCACCACGCGCATGGAGCCGTTACTTGGAAATGCCTCACGGCAAAGACAGTATCACAATGACACTAGCGATGAAGATGGCCCAAAAATGGGCCGCCCGGGTCGAAGTGGGGGCGCCGGTAAGCGCAGGGACTCAGGTTCACAGCCAAACTATCATACAATAAACGCGCAGGAACAGCAGAGCGGCAGGGCCAGCGCGGACGGGTCGACGATGCACAGGCGTTCTATCGCCAGCAACCACAACAGGAGACGGAGTATACCTGGGACTCCCGCGGGCCATGGAGATGGTGAAGCCAACGGGTATTCAAATGAGAGAGAACCCCGCAACGATGGCCTTTTGGCAAGGGTAAAGGCCGTCGTGGCTATGTTCGGGTCAGTGGAGCTTGACAACAAAGGCAGTGTGGCCAGGGATCACCTCGCTCTGGGTATGATGTTTTACCTACGTTCTTACTTTCTTATCCGGGCCAAAAGCTTTTATTAGAGTGCTAACGCATGCATGGTTAACCCGCTAATAGAGCGTACGTTCTTGGCATGGCTGCGAACATCCGTGTCTTTTGCTTCGATCGGCATAGCCGTTACACAGCTCTTCAGACTCAACACCTCGATCAATAGCGGTAGGGGACGTGAGGGAGAGTCAGGTCGGGACCTGGCCGAGCTGCGCCGGTTGGGAAAACCTCTGGGTGCTGCTTTCTTGGGGATCAGCATCTTGATCCTCTTCCTGGGCTATGGGCGTTACGTCCGTGGGCAGCGCTGGGTTATGGCAGGCCGGTTTCCCGCTTCACGTGGGACTGTGATCCTCGTAACTGTGAGTGTCTCTTGCTTTGCCTTGCAGCGGTATGAGTGTGACGGGTAGATGCTGACTGACGGTGCTTCTAGCTGCTTACGTTTGCCGTCATGGTAGCGTCATTATCTATTATAATCATATTCTCGCCTGGAGGATGGTAATTGAAGGAAGATTTCCGGCTGGGCATGGTCAGGAAATATAAATGATTGCCGCGGTATGAGATTTTGTAACCTGGCTGTATATTGGCGGCGTCATTTTGGTTGGAGTCTATGTAATACCGAATCTTGCCTGCATATGCATGTTGAGATGTTATTTGCTTACGCTGAATTGTTCCCGTCGACAAGTAACACTAAAACAGAGGCATGTTACACCAATAGTGATCATATATTACTCGGGTGGAGATACAGTGACGTAGTTGCTCGGCCGTGGAGATGATATATAAATACGAATCAGTGAGAAGGAAATTGCGCATTGCCTACCTCTTCTCCTGATCCTAAACCAGAAGTGTTGCAAGCAATTGCCAAATACTTTCAACTCAAGGCTTGAATGAAAAGTCCAGCATAGTTGCTCCAGTGACAAAAAGGTTTGGTTGGGTTAAGCAGGACGAGACGGTGTAAACAGGCTGAGGGATATCAACAACTCGGCGGAGGAGCATGTGGGGCTTTTACCCATGACTGAAAAAGGACATGGACACTGGGTGTACCTCTTCCCTCATTAGCCAACTTGCAAAACGCAAAAGCCATCCTGATGAAATCCTGTGTCTGAAAGAAACTATTGCAAACTTTGCGCTGCATTTAGATTTTTGTGGTCAGTCTGCTCACCGTTACGTTTACGGAAAAAAAAAGGCATCCAAACAGAACCTATTTCTGATGTGATCAAACCCCACCAAACAAACAAAGAAGCGCACCTAGCACCATATACAGCATCCCATAACGCCAAAAAAAAAAAAAAAAAAAAAAAAAAAAAGAAGAAGAAGAAGAAAAAAACCTTGAAACAGTAAACAAATCGCAATTTGTACAGAAATAAGTCTGACAACACAAATATACCCGCGGGACTAAACAAACAAAGAAGAAGAAAAAAAACCACCAAAAAACCTCGTCATGCCGGTTGCGGAGCAGGTGCCGGCGTTTGCCGCCGCGCAGCTGTCCCTCCTCGCAGCGGAACAGGAGGCAGAGGCGGCCGGTGCGGCAGAACTAATCAGCGGACACACCCCAGCGGCTCTCCAGCGAGCCGGTGCCGCCCTCACGAACCTCACCGTCCAGGGCCGGCGGACGGGCGCCGGGGGCAGGACCGTCGTTGAGCTCGCATCGGACCCGGCCGTTGGCGGTAGCGAGCTGCCCGAGCATGGCCTCCGCGTCGGCGACGTCGTGCTCGTTGCGGAGCAGCCCGCAGGGTCGGCCAAGAAAAGGGAAGCGCGCGAGCTGGAGCGCAACGGCGTGCGCGGCGTCGTTACCCGGGCTCGTCGTTCCGATCTTAGCGTTGCTCTCGACGATGGCGGCGACAAATCCGCCGGCGGCAAGGAGGAGAAGGGCCTCAGTGGGAGGGTCTGGGTAGTCAGGTTGGCTGATGATGTCACATACCGTCGGTGGGTTTGAATCTGGTGCGACCTTTCTGCTGGCCAAGTGCTTTCCTGCGCCAAAGCTTTGCTCTTGTTTTATTCTGACCTCATGCTTTCGTACTTGCGTATACAGGATGACCTGGACCATGGAAAAGATGCAGAAAATGGCGGATGCCGAGCACTCAAACTTTATTCGCGTCCTCTTCGGTCATAGCTCTCCATCGCCGGTTCCCTCGAACTTGGAGATGGATCCGGACCTTGGCAAGCTGGAGTGGCTCGACCCAACTCTTAACGACTCTCAAAAGGATGCAATCCGCTTCGCTTTGGCTTCTCAGGAAATAGCGTTGATACACGGTCCTCCAGGCGTACGTACAACACTGAATGAACAAATACCTATCTGGGTCAAACTTATCCAGCATCAGCTGTCCGAAGCCTGGGGGTGTTGCTAACGTCGCATGATAATTCAACCAACGTCACAGACCGGCAAAACCCATACACTGATTGAGCTTATCCTCCAGATGCTCAAGCGAGGGCTGCGCATCCTCGTCTGCGGCCCCTCAAATATCTCGGTGGACAACATTGTCGAACGGCTGGCGCCACACAAGGTTCCCATAGTGCGGCTCGGCCACCCCGCCCGTCTCCTGCCATCAGTCGTCGGTCACTCCCTGGACGTGCTCACCCAGACCTCCGAGGCGGGCGCAATTGTGCGCGATGTCCGGGCCGAGATGGATGCGAAGCAGGCCTCCATCAAGAAGACAAAAAGCGGCAGGGAGCGCAAGGCCATCTACGGCGAACTACATGAACTGCGCAAAGAGTTCCGCGACAGGGAGAAGAGGTGCGTAGCGAACCTCTTGCAGTCCAGCAAGGTCGTGCTGGCAACCCTGCACGGCTCGGGTGGCTTCCAGCTCAGGCAAGACAAGTTCGACGTGGTCATCATCGACGAGGCGAGTCAAGCCTTGGAAGCACAATGCTGGGTGGCACTCCTCTCGGCCAAGAAGGCTGTACTCGCTGGCGATCATCTGCAGCTGCCACCTACAATCAAATCCTTGAACTCAAAGACCGCCAAACTCGGTACTGGCAGCAACCGGAGCGGAACAGGAGACGGAGAAGATAATTCGACAGGCCAGGACCAAAAGAAGAA
The DNA here is from genome assembly GCA_003709005.1 of Magnaporthales sp. P1609. Taxonomy (NCBI): domain Eukaryota; kingdom Fungi; phylum Ascomycota; class Sordariomycetes; order Magnaporthales; species Magnaporthales sp. P1609. Next base: position 1,555,036 of record PELF01000007.1, on the reverse strand, counting down.
AGGGACCTCACTCGAGACAACCCTGTTCGACCGACTTTTGGATCTTCACGGGCCTGTCATAAAGCGCATGCTGACGACGCAATACCGCATGCATGAAAAGATCATGCGGTTTCCGTCAGATGATCTGTACGACGGCAAGCTGCTCGCAGCAGAGGACGTCAGGGACAGACTCCTCAGGGATCTGCCTTACGAGGTCGAGGACACTGACGACACCCGTGAGCCCCTGATATTCATAGACACCCAAGGGGGTGACTTCCCCGAGCGCAACGACGAGGTGGATAGCGGCGATGCCGACGACAAGAAGAAAACCAAGCGGATGTTGCTTCACGGGGAGAGTAAAAGCAACGAGATGGAGGCGGCCCTGGTTGCACAGCACGTGCGTTCGCTTGTTGATGCGGGAGTCAAACCCGAGGATATTGCCTGCATAACACCCTATAACGCCCAGGTGAGCCTTATTTTTCTTCTTCTGAATATGCAGTACACTTTACGTGTTTCTTTCTTTGGAGCATCGGGAACCCTTGCTACTCTACTTTCCAGTCCGCTGGGACGATAAGAAAAATCCAGGGGTACGCATATGTACGCAGGCACCCGCATACCTGCATGCATCAGCTTCCTAGGCGGGTGCGGTAGCTATAGTGACAGCTACATATAGTCTTGTCATGCGGTAATGCCCAGCGTCATACGGGATGTCAGGTCGTGGTCTAACAAGGATTGCTTCCCCGCGGTTGCGCGGGGGACGTTCCGCCTCACTTATTGCAGCTCGCAGTTCTGGCGCCGCTACTCAAAGACAGGTTTCCGGGAATCGAGCTCGGAAGCGTCGACGGATTTCAGGGGCGAGAAAAGGAGGCAGTTATTGTCAGCCTGTGTCGCAGCAACCCCGATGGTGAGGTCGGCTTTCTCGGGGAGAAGCGACGGCTGAATGGTGAGTCCACAATGTGGCCCCTGACCACTCTGACGCAACTATTTCCTCTCCCTCCCCCACACCGTTTGTGGCCCTGTGAGGCTAGGCTAGACGTGGAGATGCACGGCGGAAGCGGAATGCGATAGAACTATTCGGTGGCATAACATCGAATTTCGTTATTAATGCATCCGATGTTCATGCAGTTGCCATGACGAGACCAAAGCGCTCTCTCACCATCATCGGTGATTCCGAGACAGTAAAGCGGTTAGTATTTTTTTTTTCCCTTTCTTTTTTCTCTCTTCTCTTCCATTTCTTGGCCCGTACCCTCTATCCCGAGCGACTGGTTTTGTGACGGGGTCCGTCTTTGCGACAGCCCCTTTGTGCACCGCCCGTGTTTGGCTTTGGTGTCATGATCATCAATACCCTTGGTTGCTGCCAGTTTGCTGTTGCAGATTTGCGTTTGGGTGGGCTCCCGCTTTGATCTTCCTTCTGCCGCACGTCACACTGACTAGCATCGATTTCTGCTTTTGGGTTTGATAGCGGGAGCAAATTTCTCAAGCGATGGATGGAACATTTGGAAGAAAGTGCCGACCTCAGATACCCTGACGTCTCAACCGTGCAAGGAGTATGAATTTTAGTTTGAGACGAAGAATGAAGAGAGAAAGAACAAAAAAAAAAACAAAAAAAAAAAAAAAAAAAAAAAAAAAACAAAGACCAAACCCGCCTAATACTCTCTGGTCTGACGCAACTGGCTAGGACCATAGACGACGAAAAAAATAGCATTACTGTACAGTAAATCATCAATACCACCCCTGATGCCCGTGCGTTCGATTGAAAACGCCAAACTGCAGGCCTCTTCCAGCAGCGAGGCCGGCGGATGCAAGGACCGTGGATCCCAACGAGGCTCAGCCGTTGAAAGAGCCCATCACAAAAACAGAAAAACGAAAACATGCCGATTGTGTCTCTCTCTGGCTCAGGGACGGTTTCAAGCAAGAGAAGGGGACCAGCAAATTCAAGTGCCGCAGTTTGACATATTGACTGACTCCATTCGCAACCAAATTCCCACACGTTAATCAGATTTTGAGAGTATCCATGTCGGATGAAATGTCAAAACTTGGTGGATTGTCCCGGGAAATGTTCTCGTGGTACGGGTGTCGCAACCGAGAAACGAGGACCAAAAAAGACAATTTGGAGTTTCTTTTTATTAGACGAAAGGGAAATGCTCCGTAAACCCCACTCGGCATTAGTGGTATTTCATTTAAAGAACAAAAAAGGATGAAAACTACCACGAGTACAAACCAACGGGGTTCATCCTTGGTCCTAACTTTGTTTCAGGTTGTCTGCACAGTGCGCTTACGACGGGCTGGAAGGCAGCTGTGTTCTGTTCTGTTGCCTCCACAAAATCTTCAACCCGCGCCGAGGAACCTCGCGTTCTGGCATGGTGATAAAATTGGTGTGTTGTGTTATGACTCTGCCACACAGGAAAAAGGCAGGGTATGTGTCAGTGGGTGGTAGCATTATTGGGTAGTGCTGCTGCCATTCAGATTAATCCCGCCCGATGGGGAACAGATTTAGAGGCATCGGACTGGAGTTCAGGAGAATTAAAAAGAGATGGGGATGCAACTGACGACCAATAGCGGAGTTTTTGTTTCGATGGGGGCCAAAAAAGAAAAAGAAAAAATAGGTGGGAGGGAGATTTTGGCTGCATTTGGATAGGGGATATTCGTGAAACTCGATAGTGTGATGAAGATGCATGAGTGGCATGTATTTTTCTCCCTCAGGAAGATAATGCGAAGTTTAGTGGTCAGTCAAGTGATACTTGGTCGTTGGGCGTGATGGACAGAATATGAGCAGTCACTCCCCCCCATTGCATTCTTGCTGAATTCACTCTTGCGGTCAGACGTTCTGATAGGCAGAGTGGGCGGTTCTTCGAGGTTCGGGTACTACGCGGCAAATGACAAAGTGGAGGGAAGGACTGCTGCTTGATATTCATCCTACCTTGGGAAGGTACTGTACCACAAACTGGAACCCAGCCAAAACCAGATTCCAGGCGTGGATGTTCCGCGAAACCAGGAAATCACGTCACAAAGCCCTTGAAAAAAGTAGAAAGTGCAGGTTGCTCTCCCGAACCGCACAAGCAAGCATCTTCCATACAGTTTGACTTTTCCGGCCTAGGCGGAGGGTTGGGTTTGTACAGTAGATTAGCAAAAGCCGAGAATGGAAAAAGCCCCTCTTTGAGGGAGATTCGATCATAATGGCAATAGATTGGAACTGTTATACCGTTGCACCAACGCCGGGGCCAAGAGTTTGATCTTGGCCTTTGACGTGATTACTATGGTATACCAATTGCTATGATGGAGGTGCCAATATGTAGTGAACGTTCCAGAATTCCCCAATAGCTTGTTCAATTAACGAAAACTAACTGTCAGGTACCTCATTACATCCACTCCACAACGGCCAGAAAGAAAGTCAAGACAAGCGGCCGTTTAGCTTGCGCGGTGGCTGGCGGACTTCGGATCATATAGCAAGCACCCCTGTTAAGAAGGAAAATTGAGTGAATTAACGGTGGCAACGGTGGCCGCCGAAACATCATGTTCAGCCTGCATACACCAATTTAGCGAATGGCATGCCCCACGAACGATCAGTGAGAAAAAGAAACGGCCAGCCTATTCCGGGGTAGTTCAACGGTGGCAGAATGAGACATGCGCCATGCATGATTGTCACTGCAGCTCCGCGGCTAAAAACACACACACACACACACACACACAGCAGATAGCGATGTATTTGAATTAAGAGAGATCTCCGTGGCCGCATGTGTAGCGGCTCCGCGCAGACCGCAACCCGGGTTGGGTCATTTCCTGCGTGTGGCTGCTCACATTTTCACTGGCAACGAATGTAGGTGTAGTGGAAGGCTGCATTCTAATGATCAAAGGGTGGAGGGATGAAATCTTGACGAAACGAATATCGGATGCCGTTGCACTGACCCCAAGAACCACGTCCCATTTGTCCAAAAGCTGAGTGGAAATGGGGAGTTGACGCCACAACCCCTCTCTTCCCAAGCTTTCGCCGGCGTTGTCCGTCAAAACTGCCATTGATAGCCTGCCACCAGGATGACAGAGTGCGCGCGCCTACATTAGGCAAGACATGGAGCAAACCACAAACGCCTAGGCCTTTTCTTGCGAATTGGGACTTACTTCCCCTCCTTTGTCCCTATCAAATCTTGCTCGGATCTTCAACTGCAACGCTAAGTAGAGGCATTTGATGTAATTACTCACCTTTTGCTAACGATGGAACCTACTGACTGTACATTACAAAAGGTCCTTGACTGAGCTAGTCCGGAAGGGCCCCATACTTGCTCACGGTGTAGCTTCCATGATCTTGGTACTTGCCAACCTGCAGACACAGCACCCCTTTCATGTGTAGTGGCACCTACCTAATGTACTTACTTGCTGATTCAATCACAGAAATTACCCGTGGATACCTTCCCACACCGCACGACAAGTGCAGGTTCATGGAATTACAGGCCCAGAAGGTGCATGCGCAAAAGGTCTCCGAGTGGCCGCAGTATACAGGGTACCCCGGCCCTCAGGCCTCGCGACTGCAGCCAGTACAGGGGACCCCTCACCACTAAGACCCCTCCCTCGTTCTCGGAAGGCGGGCTCCCACATCGAGTCTGTCCAAACCAAGACTCATGGACACTGGGTTGCAGGCTTTGGTACATACCCAGCAAGACACAAGAGTGGAAAAAAGAGGGCGGGAATGAGATGAAATAAAGAGGAAAAGAGAAAGAAGAGAGATAAAAAGGAGATAACTGCAGAACACAACAAGAGAACAAGAGGATGGGAGCTGCATGCGTATTTGGTTGTTTCAAGGACAGTGTCAGGCATTCCCGTATTGGCTTGTCCTTTCCCTAACATCCATTCCACCCCTGCAGGCCCTGTCGTCCTGTCGACTTCATCTCATCGAATCAGTCCTCCGCTCGTCGGCTTTTTTTTTTTTTTTTTTTTTTTTTTTTTTTTTTTTATAAAATTATACTATTTTCCTATTTTTTCTTTTGTACTGTACGGGGTCTCTCCGCATGCAGTAGCAGCCTCCATCGCATCGGATTGCAGCGTAGCGCGGCTGCAAAAGTCGACATGCGCGCCGCGCTTTTTCTTCCCTTCTTTTTTAAAAACTGTTTGATGTTACTCGGTTGCAGTCAGCCAGCGTAGCCTGCCCGTTCCCGGGCCTTTTGTTGTTGTTCTTGTTGTTGTTGATTTTTTTCTTTCTTTTTTCTTCCTCTTCGTTATTTCCTCCCTTTTGTTTTATACCACAGTGCACTTTGTCAACAGCAACGGATGATATACGCTGCCCACTGCCTGTTGTAGTGGCCCAGGTCCTTCCATGCTCACTAAAGCCACCTTTGCAATCCTCGTTCACCCTCAACAACGATAAACTGAGAGCCGCGGATCCTTCTTTATGCCAAACTTGCACTTGCAGGCTACTTTCTACACCACACACTAGACCGCCTCGCCTCGACTCGATCCGTTCAGTACTGAGACCTGAATCGTTCGGATCAACAAGAACCAACCAATACCCTTGCAGCGGTAAAGACGCATAGTTGTTGGTTATAAGGCGAACCTTGGGGATTCCAGGCTGCCTACTGGCCGGACCCAGACCCTCCCTGACCGATCTACGGGTATCTCCAAAGCCGCATTGGCTGGCCATGTGCATCATTACACTTATCCAAACAACCCTGCGCGTCGCCTCATCCGGGAACTGGCGGATCTCCCTGTGGTGCTGACGAGGCACTCCATGGACCGATCTGCTGGTATATTATATCTTTGCCGTTGCGACCTTCGCCACCACCACCGTACCTCTTTCTGTCGTCTCCCGACTTCACTGCAAACTCTCCAGCTTGCCGCCTCGTGGTCAACATCGTCAAGATGAAGCTGTTCAAGGGCGCCTCCCCTGCAAGTCCTAGCCGTTCACGGCCAGGCACCTCGTCCATCCGTGGCAGAATTTCCAACCCCATCCCGATACCAACTGCAGCCGACGACGACGAGTTCCCCATTCGAAGGCCAGGCACTGGCTTTGCCGACAGGTCCCCTGAGGAGGAGTTCCCCATACGTCAGGTTGGAACGGCCGTGGCTAGTCCTAATCCACATGAGGAGCGGCAGCAGCAGCAGCCAACCAAGCCAAGTCAACAAGATGTGAAGCCCGAAGATCATGACCCAACCGAGGAAAGGTATCAACAGCCACCACAGAGCACAATTGACAACAGTCTTACGGAAGCTGGCTTAACCGAGGCGCCCGTTGATGCGCCCCCAGTAGAACAACCTTCAGCCGTGCATGAATCCGTTACTCCGACCGCCTCGGTCGCTCCCACTCCCATTCCGGTTGCGACACCGGCTGCCGCGCCGGAACCTGCGCCGCCATCAACCCCAAAGCCTGCGCCAGCGAGGATAAGTCATCCCGCAGTCGGAGGCTCAGGAAACTCCCCAGCCAACAGTAATAGCAACAGCAACAATAGCAACCGAAACCACTCCCGCAGGACGAACGTCCCAAGTACAGTGCGCTACTCGGCTATAAGCAATAACTCTGCAAATACTGGCGCATTATCTTCAGATTCTCGTCCACAGCGGAAAAAGTCAACGTTGCGGAGTGCTCTGAGTAAGCTATTTGGGCGCAGAAAGAAGAAGAACTCCGGCTCTTCTAGCTCGGCGGGCGATACAGATCGCACGTCAAGCGTGATGCCGTCTCAGCATCGTAGTGTAAGTTCTCACAAGACAGGCGGGGCCTTCATCTGCTGTACGCTACGCCATGCTAACACTGCTTTAACCTTCGATCTGGCAGGATACTTCGGGCCTGTCGCGAGTCAAGGAAACCGAGTCGAAACGATCTGCGTCCTTACCCATCACCGAGTACGACCGCGCGTTACGCTCCCACTCCATTGGGCCAAACGACTTCTCAACAATAGAAAATGTCCGCAACTCTATGCATGGTGACTTGAATACCCCGAGGCGGAGGGCCTTGACAGTCACGAATAGTAGGCTGTTTGGGTCGCCAGCTAAAAGAAATGAGTTTGGCGAATGGGGAGGTCTCTCTCCCCGTCCCGTCAGCGCATATGGCCGGGGTCGTGTGTCGGGGGTTGAAGAGGATCCAGAGATGATAGGTCGGGCGATAACGTCCGACATGGATACCGGATACAACAACAAGCGACGATCGCGCTCTTTGTCAGGTATTGACGCCCTTGGTGGGCATGGCGTCCATGTTGCTCCTGACGGCACTGCAAACGGAGCCGGAGGCCGTCGGCGGAGTGACGAGATACGGTACTGGCGCGAAAGCTATGGTGCTAGTTACCTCTCTCCGCTGTCTTCCACGCATCCGGAAACGGAAGGGGACCCTACCGAATACCGCGATGGAGACAACGACGACACCGGCGTGATATCAGTCGATCCAACACAATCGTTGGCGGCACGGCCTGCAACAAGCGCGACACCAGACTCTCCTCCACAACCATTCAATTTTGGCTCCCTAGCTACCATGAACGAGATGGCGGGTATGAAAATCACGCAGGCGGCCAGCCTCGAGACTAGGGTGAATAATGTCGAAGGCAGGACCGATAGGTTGGAGCGTGTCGTGAACCAGCTTTGTCATGCCGTTTCTGGTCAAAAAGGCGGTCTTGCTATATCCGGTGCCGGCTCGAACCAGGTCCCACGCTCGGTGCAGGCTGCTCAATTTGATACCTGGCAGCCACCTTCGTCATACCTGCGCGAACCCCGAGCAGATCAGTCATCTTCGAGGTACACTAGTAGCAGACCGTCAGTTGAGACGGACGCGCAGACGTCGCATTCGCACATGTCTTTCGGGGAGGGACAGACCTTTGTCGGCGGCCTTCACCCGCCTTCGAGTGTAGGCGCACAGCCGGGCCTGTCACCCATTGCCGCATCGCCGTCCTCGCCCGGCTCGCTGGCATTCCGACCGACATCATTATCGACGGTCCGCGGGGCCATGAGCCTGCCCGCCCTGTCGGTGGCAGCTGCTTCGGATGCTGCGGCATCTGACTTGGTGGCGCAACTCGAGGCCGAGCGTGCGGAGAGGATGGCTCTGGAGCTGCAGCTCAAGAAGCTTTCGGAGCGCGTTAATGTGCTGTCGAGCACTATGTTTGCCATGCTGCGGGATCCGCAAAAGAACCGATCTCGGGAGCACCTGACGCCCTCGTCGGCGATTGGCGAGGGCAGGCTGTCGAGGGAATCTTCTAGCAGCCATCTAAACACGCCCACGAAGGTGGCACTGCCGCTGTCTGGTGTTGGCAGCAGAAACTCGCCAGCGCCACCGATATCGTTGGAGCCACCGCCGTCGCTGAGTAAGTTCCCCTCATCCGGGAACACGCTATCCGGGTTTGAAGACACGGGTGATGAGGAGAGTGACAGGGGCGCCGAGTCCCTGTTCGAGTCTTTCATGACGCCGAGGGAGGAGTATTCGCCGCATCCGTATGGAGCCTTTGGCGAGGAGTTGAGGGATGAGACCGAGGACGAGGCCGACCCGAAACGCAAGAAGGCTGCTAGGACGTTGAGCCTCAGCCAGCTGACTCTGAACAAGGGTCAGAGGACTGTTGCGTGAAAGATGATTCTCCAAATCTCCAGCATTATTAGGGCTCATTGAATGTGCAGCCCTGGAGCTCTGATGGGATATCTCTAGTATATACGAATCTCCTTTGTCGATTTTTTTTTTTCTCTTGTTTTTTTTCTTTGGTTACATGTCTAGACGTTCATTCGTTTAGTTTCTTATTTTTCCCGGGGTCTTTTTATGTCTTTTTTTTTATTTTTATCTTTTGACTGGATCTGTTTGATACTCCCCCGATGTTGATAATCTAGCTGGACTTTACTTTTGGTGGTTCTTTTGTTTCTCCCCCCTCGTTGAGCCTGGGGGCTAGTAAGCGAGCGTTGGTTTCTACACAGCATTTATCCTATCTTTTTGTCTATTCCTTGCAATGCATTATGAACTGTCTGGTTCAGTCACTTTTCCCCATTCCCGACAGGGTTTTGTAATATTTCTTCATGGTTGCTATCGATGCTGATGAGAAAACCGACGACCCTCGGTCGGTCACTGGGTTTTCATTTTCATGGTGAATACCTTATTTGGGCTACTTTTCTGGATAGGCATATGTCACTAGATATGAATCAAATGAGACGGGCGCACGACGCTAGAAGTAATTAAACCATAAATTGAGCTCATGACTTTTGTTTGGGCTGTTACATCTCTTGGCCTTCATCTCAACTGACTCTTGTTCAAATTATTTGTCTGTCTGTTCGTTCATCTATATGCAGGTGAGAACTGTAATTGTAGCTACGGCTCAGTAAATTTCTTGTACGCTCAAGTTAGCTCCTCCTCGGCTCATTAAAACAAATCAAAGAAATCAATTGCTGACCAGGGGAGGGGACCAGTAAACATCAGTGACGTTGGAACCCCACTGTGTATCCCCTCCGCACCCCGACTCGTCCGAACCACCGAATTACCTGCTGCTACACACGCCAAAGCGCGCCAAGCCTACACCCAACAGCGGGAGCACTTCGTCCCGTGAACGCAAAATCGCAACGCGCCAAGCATATTTCTTTTTCTTTGCTCTATCAGAATCCCCTCCACCGCACCCACTCGCACTCAGTACATCCGCCCAGCTTCGAAAGCACAAGCTGTCGGTGCCGGACATTCTTAGAAATCGTATGCGCATCTGACGTGATCGGCAGGCGCCGCCACTAAAATAAAATAAGAATAAAAAGACCAACAAACAAAATCCCGACCGCAACAAGAGCAAAGAAGCAACTCATCCGTGAGCTAGAGGCACAGAACAGGATACCAAAGGAACCCCAGAAAGAGACGCCGGCCAAGTCAGGATGGACGCCAAGTGGATAGATTGGTCCAAGACGACGCGGTCCAAGGACTACCGCGGATCCAACTCGTTTGCGACGTTTATGATAATAGGGCGTGAGTTTTTTTCTTCTCTCTCTTTCTGCTTCCCTCCTCCTTGTTGCTCGACCAATTCCCACTTCTCCGACAACTCACCGTTTCACACAAATGAACTGACTAACTGACTCCTAATTCCCTCCCGACACAGCTGTCTGCTTCTTCCTCGGCATCCTCTTCGCCTCGTTCCCGTACGACTTCCCGCTCCTGTGGACGTCGGATCCCGTCCCTCCGTCCTACTACGACCAGCTGGCAACGCACCTGCGCTTCATGCACGCCGCCCCGCCGCTTATCTCGCGCGTACTCAACATCGTCGTCTTTGTCGGCTTCTGCGGCTTCTTCGCCAAGCTCTTCCGGCCGTCCGAGGCCAACGTGCTCTTCGACGGCTCCTCGCTCGTCCTCTACGTCATCGGCGTCGGCATCTACCTGGCCAACATCGTCAAGGGCCTGCGCGACGTCACGGCCGACGTTTGGGGCGCCGACGGCAAGGGCACCCTGGCCCACGAGGGCCCCATCTCCGGCGAGGTCAAGCTGAGCCGGGAGGATTCGCTCAAGGTCCTGAGCGCGAGCAACACCATCCTCGCGCTCGTCCTAGTCGGCGTCCTCGTCCTCCAGGCTGGGGAGTGGTACGCCGAGCGCAAGGAGGCTGACGAGGACGTTAGGGATGCCGGGGACAAGAAGGCTGCCTCCAAGAAGAAGCAGTGAGCTAGGCGTTGAGGAATGGGGCTGAATCTTGAAGGGGTTTTCATGATCAATTTTTTTTTTTCTTGAGGGCCCTTTGTTGGATTCTCTTCTCTGGTGGTACCCCAGAGCAGATATCCCTGGTGGTTGTGCTGTTGTGCCAAGAAAGTGCAGAGTGCAGGTACATAGGTGATCAACATGGTACCTGTTGCCACTACTTGAGGGTTGCCTGTCACACGCGAATGCATTCAGTCCAAGCGGCCACTCCGATAATGAAAACTGGTCAAGATTATTTGAGATTTTTAGTAGATATCTTGCACTGAGTGTTTTACCAACATCCATGGCAACATCAACATGGGCTGGTTACCCAGAATGGATTCGAAGGTTCTATCATGTGAAGGTTCTATCATGTGAAAATCATGGCTATAAAAAAAAATCTCAAAGCAGTACTTTGGGCTATTTGTAGATACAAAGAATATTAGATGCTCGCAAAAAGAGGCTATATATCGTCTAGATACATGTGGAAATTCAGAATAGGAAAGTGGTATATGGTTTTGGAAAGTCAAAAAATCAAACGCCAGTCTCCAGGAGATGCAAAAGATTTGATGCGACGAAAGAAAACACCTCCATGCTATGCTGATCGCAAATAAAAGGAGAAGAAAGAAAGGAATACAAGAGCCACCAGTGGCCCTCGGAGTTTCGAAAGCACCCGTCAACAAGCCCCTCGCTATTTCCTATACTCTTGGGGTAGAGTAAGCAGTAGGAGGGACAAATGGTTGGTCAGGAGCCAATTCGGCTTGGCGCATCATGTGCGTAAATGTTGTCTGGCTGGACATGCGCCTCTGCTCGAAAGATCGTCGGCTACGGCGTCGGCTATCACCTTCCGAGTCACTCTCACTAACGGTCCTAGGGTCGGCAAAGACGTTGATGCTCTCGGTGCTGGGTTGACGTTGGTGATCGGAGTTACGTGGACGACCATCGCCCATCCCTCCGTAGCCGCCTTGTCGAGCTGGGAAGCGTCCGCCACCGATGCTGGAGCCATTACTGGTACGCATGCCTCGGAGAGGGGCCACAGGCGTTCTGTTTGTGTCGGCACTGACAGGTCGGTCACTGAACGGATTTCTCTCAGAGTTGTACGAGACCAGCCGGCGGGTGTCGTTGAGGTCGATAGTCTCGAACTGGCCCGAGGCGCGGTGCATGGGCGAGGCGCCGTCCCTACGGCTGAAATCTGACCGCATCGTCGAGTTCTCTGACATTATAGGGTGGCTGATGGTATGAGGGTATACCCCGGCTGAGGTTGTACGTCCCGAGGTGGGTAACGTCTCTTCTGTTCTCTTCTTGCGGCGCAGGCAGAAACAACAACCGAGACCCGCCACGATCAGGAGAATGATGCCACCTACGACACCCCCAATTATGGACATCTTAGCAGCATTGTTGTCCCCGCCGCTAGGTACTTCGCTAGTAACAGGCCTTGCCGTCGCAGTCGCCGTCGCACTGGAGGCTGTACTGCCCGATGCTGAAGGGCTCGTTGAGGTGGATGAAGGCAACGCGATGCTGGCAGGAGCCCGTGGCGGAGGTGCCTTGGTTTGGTCAGAGTTCTTGACACACTCCAAGTCACTGTTGCAAGAGTATCCGAACGGACAACAGTCTTTCCCGCACTTGGGCAGGTCGCTGTTCAACGCAGTTGTCTTAACACTGGACCGAGGGTCCTGTTGCAGCCGAACATCACAGATGATGGGGGCTATGATCTCGCAGCCATCCTGGCTGTCACAACAAAGAGTAGATGTCTTGCCTGCAAGCTGTAGGCAGACCTTGCCTTTTGGACAGCAAAAGCTGCTTGGAAGGCTGTTCCCACATTGCTCGAAGTTGGCAGGACAAGTGGCTTGTCTCTCGAAAAGGTGAAGTGATCTAGTCGGCAGGCGTGTAGCTGATGCCAGCGTGGCGAGGGCCACACAAAGTACTTGGGTGCGCATTGGCATCCAAGTTAATGCGTCGGTATTGATTTTTCGGTGGTTCTTTAGAGACCAGCGATCAATTTGAAGGTTGTGGGTTCAAAAGAGCAAAGAGTGTGCCTTCAATACATGCGAGGGCTGCTCTTGGTTGGGAGGGAATAAACTAATACTTTTTTTTTTGAGACGCGAAAAAAGAAACAAAAGAAGAAAAAACCAGACAGTAGGCAGGTATGAGTGGCCTTTGGCAAGAGCTTAAAAGGTGTACCAATAATGCGCGAGTTGATTCACGAACAAAGACAGATAGTGAATGGGAGTCAATGGCTAGAGAAAGAGGAGAAAGGGCATGTGTGAGCAAGACAGACAATGAAGTAATAGAGCTACCACAACAAGACTGATAGATCTGGAATATCCAAGAATTACTGGCTCACTGCACTGGCAACGAGTATTGGGTTGTTTGGTCTGCCCAAGGAGAAGAAACAAAGGTTGATCCCGGACCACGATAGAAGAAAAGGAAGATAATTGACGAAACAAAGGGAAACAAATTATGCAAGGAGAAGAGAGAGAAAAAGAAGACATGGACTCATGTCATGTCACCAAAAGTACTTTCTTTGTCCTCCATGCTATGTATGCTCAGCCCAAGTCCTGGTCTGAGCATGGAGGAAACAAAGAGATCGCAGGCAGGCATCATCTATCTGCCGGCATCCCATGCCCTCCAAGAGGGAGAGGGAGGGATAAAATCTACAGCAGGTTTAGCGAAGACCCGACATCCAACGGATTTCCAGTCTGCGATGGCTCTGACAGTGCAATACTTTGTTCCAAAGTAGGGAGGGCATCAAAGTCGAAAGAGACGGCGCGAATTGTGGAGCGCCAGCCAGCATCGTACCGTGCGTCAAACGAATGGGCTATGGCCGTGATGACTTTTCACAGCGACGGACCTCTTTTTTCCCAACAAAGAGGCAGATATGAAGTTCGAGAAGGAACCCGCGTGACCTGAGGCGGTGCAGTTTCGGCGGCACTGGCGGCGGCCAGACGAGAGGCCACGGTTGATCAACTGCCGCGCGCTCAAATTCGATTCCATGGGGCCTCGAGCAGCAATCAGTGGTCCAGGTTGAACCATGATATTTGTCCAAGGTAAAAACCATTCTTCCATTGGTTCATTGCAGCAAATGGAATTCGAGCCAAGCCCGAAAGTACTTTCTGGCGCCCGTCAGGTTAGGCGCGTACGAGGTGAAGGAAGCGCTTGGATTGGCGGCAAGCACTTTCCTCTTCCATTTCATCCAGGACCAGGGTTCTATTCATTTATGGCCAATCAAAGTCGGCGTGTCTACTGTCATTCAGGATCCCTGTAAATTTTTTATTTTTTCCCCCCCTCCGCTTCCCTTTCTTGGTGGGGCGAAAGCTACAATTATAGTAGCACTGGGTATTTTGGTAGGCGGTCGTTTGCGCGGCCCGTTACCGCCGATCTTTGGCTGCCAGTGAGTTCAGTTCGTCCCAAAGTTCATTTGATGGTTGGGACAAGGGTAAAGGTAGTGGTGCAAGAGGGGAGATTTTAGGAAAAGGAAAATATACTTGGCAAACCCGCAACACCGACCGCTATATGTGACTCACCTGACTTGGTCCAGGTCAATTAACAGCGGAAAAATCAAGCTGAAATGTTGCTCAGCTTGCATTGTGCGTGGTCACGAGGCATCGTGTTTTTTTCCTTCCTTTTTTTCCCTTTTTTTTCCCTTTTTTTTTTTTTCTTTTTTTCTTTTTTTTCCTTTGTCGCCCTTGTAGCGGTCAGCCATGAACAAAGGCGGAAACAGAACACGCAGGCCTCCACAGTCGCATGCACAACTACGTGAATGACTGCCCATTGCTGCCGATCAAGCGCACGGGTATATACGCATACGCCGGCAGGAACGCCTCCACTGCCAACGAACTGAAGTGAGGGCGTGAGTCCATCAATTCTCATCTGATGTGTCAAAAATGCTAGACAAGATAGGTTACTACGCACATACTTGCAAGGTTGCCAGTAGTATGGTTTTTGGGCACCAATCGAGCCCAGAAAAAAAAAGACATACAACCGTGGACTCGGTTCTGGACACCTCCGGCTACCTCCGTAGACACGTAACCGCCCGCGTCCCGGCCAGGCGCTTGCTGTAGTAGAGCGGCCACCATGGGCGACCATCCCAGATGCCCAATCGCGTGCGTCTTTGGGATACATCGCCGCCGGCGACATGGTCTATTCTTCCTTGCACGTAGATTAATGCTGGCTCTTGGTCAAATCCCATAATATCATACCACGTACTCTGGCCAGAGAAAAAATCATTAATATCAACCGTTGCCGCGCGGTATCCCGGCAGCCACCCGTTACAATGCCGCAACGACGATGATGGAGGTCGGCCTGGAACCGCACAGCCTATAGCGCCGGCGGCAAAGACGGTCGAAGAGAAAATAGAACAGTCAAATTTGGCTCAACAGCATTTGGTAGGCTCAAATAGCTTGCCAATATGTTGCAGTTCGCGCTGGGTGTGGCATAAAAAAAAGACAAGTCAACGATGCGATGGGATTCTTCATGTCTTGTGAATAAATAGTTTTGTTATTTGGATTCGCTGTTTGAAATCCTGGGTATAATGTCCAGCTAAAATAGACTATAATAATGTCCATCCCATTCCGATTCCTCTCTTCTGATGAAGGATCGCCCCTTTGGACTTCCTTGTCCCCATTTACCGACCAAAAGACATAAAAACCGTGTTCCAGACCCGATCATAACTCCTCGCCCCATGCACGCTTGGTATAATACCCGAGAATGATCAACGAGATAAGAAAAAGGAAGAAGAGATATACAAATGAGAGTAGGAAAGGGAAGAAGAAATATTGGTTGGCTCTTTTGGAACCAAAAAAAAACCATTGGCATGGCCGCTTCAACTCATCAGCGTCGTCTCCATCATCAATATTCAACGCTCGCTCTGAAATCACCAAGCCAGAAAAGGTTTCCTCCCGGAGGTGTCCCAGTCTCCAGGGTAGAAAGAAGTCCCAAAGAACCAGTGTAATCATCTGGATCAACTCTGTATGCCTTGCGGCACCCTCTAATCTTAATCACCAACAAGAATGTGAATAGGTACGTTTTTTTTTTCTTTTTCTGCTTTTTTGGTTGGGTTAAGGACTGTACCACTCGTCTTTCAGACGAGGAGATAGTCCCAACCCTTTGTTTGCATGACATCCCTCCAGTGGATATAATGTGTTGGTGCCACGCTACCAGTCTCTGATGCAGCAGGAGAGCAAACCTGAGACTGCATGGCCACAAGCTGGTCGGCCTCGGTCCACGTCTCGCGCAGCAGCGAGCTGACGCGACCAAAGGAGCCAAAGTTGGCTGCCTCCCCGAGTTGCGCGATGCGATCCTCGAAGAAGCCGCGGAACGATGAGCCGGGCTGGCTGACGGACCCACCAACAAGGTAAACCCACACAAGAGAGCGGTCGAACCCGTGCTGGCCCGAGGGGATGTGCTGGAGAACATTGGTCAGCTTCTCGACCAGGCCGACGCAGCTAGCCTGAGTTGGGTTGAAGCCGGGCACGAGGCTGCAGAGGTAGATGCGCGCCGCGAGTCTGAATGCCGCCGTGATGTTCTTGCTCAGCTGCTTTGGGCTCAGTGAGCCGTTGGAGTTGAACGGCAGCTTGGGGGCAGTCTCTCCCACCTCCGTGAGGCCGATCTGGTCGCCAAGAACATGAACGTGTTGGCACAGAGTGATGTCATCCATTCCGTCGTTCCTAAGTGCCTCGAGGCAGGCAATCTCGGAGATGAGATACATGACGCGATCCTCACATCCCATGAGCTCGCGAAGCCCCAGCGATGAGTTGGTCGCAGATAAGTGCTTCTCGCGGTAGGTGTGGGCAAAGGTGGGTGCGCGGCCCTGCATGGTGGCGCCGAGAATGTCGATCCAGGCAGTGAGGGTCATGTTGAATGGTGTTGGCGCAGTCTCCGCGTTGGGGTTCGAGACAATGCGGGGAAGGTCAAGCTTCTGCACGAGGGAGATGGCGGCCTGGAAGTGCTGGTGCCATGCAATGTCTGGGAGCGCGTCGTCGAAGCGCCCGACGCCACACTGGAAGAAGATCAAGCCTAGCGCAGCCTCGAGGATCTGTTGATGGTTCTCGTCGCGGTTCAGAGCGTCACAAAGTGCAGAGATGGTCGCGTAGCGGTGGCGCATAATGTCGGCATCCATATCCTCGCTCTGGGAGCCGGTCGCAGCCTTGAGGTGTTGAGCGGCGATGCTCAAGCAGCAGTGAAGGTAGCCCTTGTTGCTTTGAAGCGCCGGTAGGATCAGGTCAGAGCCGACCGAGCCGTGTTGGTTCGACTCCAGGATGGGGAAGATAGTTGGCAGAACATGTCGTACAAAATGGTCCAGTAGGCGCTGGTCGCCCTCGTCAAGCTCAATGGCAACTTGCCTTGACTGCATCGAGCGGCCATGAGCAAAGTCAAAAAAGTTTACGTTCAAAGCCTCCTCTGTGAATGACTCCCGCCTCTCCGAGCACACCTGTTCAGTCCATTCGCCTTCCAGAGGGAACGACGACAGGGTTGTGCCCGATGGTGGTGGAGTATAGCAGGTGCTAAAGGTCGAGGTGGTTGATTCCCTCAGCGTTGGTACATCGTTGACGAACATTTGTCTCTCGGTTTTGACGTCAATCTCGTAGGGTGAAGCATAGGGCCCGGGAAACATGAAGTCGGGGTGTAGCTGAGGTGTAAATGCGCCATATTCCGAGCATGTTGTTGGTGGGCTGTTGAAGTTGAAGCTAAAGTGCGAGTCGATGGATGCGGATCGTGTCCTGTCGAGAGGATCCGAGAAGGTGGCCGAGGTTGGTAGCGACGGGATAGAATGAGACAGGCCCGGGGGTGAGCTCATGGCGGTTTGCACAGCGTGGGCACCCTTCTCGGCAAGCTTCTTTTTCTTAATGATTGTCTTGATTTCATCCTTGTGTCGCCTCCTGGCCTCGTTGTTACTCCACCAGTGCGGGCGCTTGTATTCGCATACGAGACCGAGGTGCTTGCATGCTGAGCAAACGTGTTGACCCTCGTCACACTTTTTTCTCCTTAATCTGCAGGTGTAGCAGCCTATAATTGGAATTGGTTGCGAGTTAGTTTGTCAAACTTCAGAGTGTGCTTCGAGAGAGAGAAAAAAAAAAAGACATGTATAGTCTAGTGTAAGTCTGGTGGGTGAGATGTCAAGGCACGTTAAGAGGATTACAAACCTGTTCTTGAACGGCGGTGCATTTGGCTCTTTTTGTTGGAAGTGCCATTGGCATTGGCGGCTACGGCCTTGGCCGACTTTGTCTTTGTTGTTGATGCGACAGCCATTTTTTGTACTGGCGATGCTGTCGCGAGGTTGGCCTGAAGGTTGGGGGATATTGTTGACATTTGTACCTCTGGTCCTTGATGAGATGGGTACCCTGCGTTGACTTGAGGAAGAAAAAGGCCCCAAGGGTACTAGGGGTGGGCGTGGGTGGTTGGGAGGGTGTGCAGGTTTAGAAAGAGGAGAAGGGGGGGGTGTGACCCTTGGACTGAGTGATAGCGGGAAGCGAGAGCCGGGGCCCCAGTCTAGTCACGGTCCAGGTCCAAGTCTAGGTCTAGGTCAAGGTTGAGATCCACTCAGGTTTGGCCCACTGAGATGATTAATTCCCTTTTTGCGCTAAGTGAATATCAAATTCTTCAAGCGTCGGTGTCGGGAAGAGGAATATTAAGTTATCGGGGTATTAAGTCGTCGAGACTATATGTGGGTAGGTTGTCGAATGACTGTAGATACAGAGCAAGACCGGCTTGCCTTGGGTCGGAGGGTATCGTAACGAATCGTCAAGATGATTTGTTGTCTAAGAAGGATGTCGACGTCGACGAGATATTATTAAGAGAGAGGGTATGAGTCGAACGGGACTGAACGACACTTGGGACTTCCTTCCTGCCACTGGCTTGGTCTGATCTGAAGGAGGAAACAAAAGATCTCGAAGAAGTTGTCGGATGGGCCAAAGCCTTATATCACAACCCCCATCGCGAGCTACGGTAGGCTGAGGTCAGTTGGCGTGTTCTATTTTTGAACACAGGTAGGAAAAGAGGAAAGCCTTGTCTTTTTTTGGCTATTCCTTCATTGGGGACCCATGTCTACTCTGCCCTACGTGGTAGGTTGGACTGAGCTTTGCAGGTAGATGTGGAGCTCGAGTGACGGTCTCTCTGCAAGCCGAGTTCGGTCCACAGAGGTGCAGGTGGTTGGCAGGGAGGAGATGCTAAGGGAGGGGGGCCTTACAAGATTATTGGCGCACTCTATGGATCAACATCATGATCCTGTCCCCAAAAGTGTGCGGGCTGCAAAGTAGCGCCAATCTCCACCCACCATCACCAAGAAAAGGAAACAATCCATTAGAGGTATAGTGCCATGATGATTATGGGCCGGTTGATGACAACGGATAAAGATACTTTGCAGCGGGGATGCGGGCTGTTGAGTGACCAAACGGGAAGCTGTTTGGCGACTGCTGCAGGCCACCATATCGCTTCCGGCTGGATACTGCTATGGTTGTAATGCAGGACAACCAACAAAGGCTGCAACCAGCCACAAGAGTCACCAACAGCTGATTAAGATGTGTTGAGCAACGATATGAGCAGCGACAGGGGTTCTTTGCGGACCGTCTTCGCGCTTGATTCCTAAGTTTCCTGAACCTAGAATCTGGCAAACGGCAAGATCTTCACTTGGTCTGGGCTAGTTCATCAATGCCCGTTGCATTTTGTGCAAAAGCTTCATGTGATCGTAGCCCAATGTTATGCCGCACATAAAGCTCTTCTTCATTCTTTTTTTCTTTTTTTTCTTCTTTTTTTATACTTTTGCAGCTTCAAGTGCCCCCTACGTAGTGTTACTCCGTAGCAAGCTGCCATTCTCTCAAGGATTGTTTTTTCTGGCCTTGATGAGCAGGGTTTGCACAGTCTGTGCCCCAAGACATGGGGCCAACCCATGTAGGACGGGAAAACTGCCAGGTAAAAGTTGGTTCGGGGCGAGACTGGGCAATGATCGCATCGCGCGAGGGACCATTACTACCTTGACTTGCCAGATTTTTTTTTTGGCAGCCAACAACCGTGAGGTGCAGAGAATTTGCCGGACAACAACTGGCTCTGACGGCGAGGGATAAAGAAAAACCAAGAATCGAGCCCCGCTCCCAGTAAATGTCGGATCAAACTGCGGTCAACCAGTGAGATCTGCTTGCTGTGGCTGGCCAAGCCCTTTGTCATCAAACGTAGGCTCGCTGGAAGCTTTGGTAGGACAACACAGCAAATGACGAGCCCACGTAACGACGGTTGGTGACTGGGAAAAGGTCTCCAGCCGTGGGAATCAACGGGCAGCTGCCTCCCCACAAGATGGTCAGTTGCTTTCCCTTCATAATCCTCTTTATTCCGCAGTGGACAGTGTGTTGCGGTGTGCTCCAGGTCAGTAGGTGCTGTGTCGATATCGTGCGTCGTAGTGTTTTTGCTTTATGGAGAAGCAAACCCGTGTGCTTGCATGTTTGATTGTAACCTCACACAAGGTAAGGGAGGTACAAGGGCGGCACACGCGAGCCCGCTAAGACAAGCATAGAGTGCGTGCATTCAGCAACGGTGAGTGAGATCTTTGCCGTAATTCGGGGGAAAAAAGTTTCTTTCTCGGCCATTCACCCTCGGCCGGCGGGGTTTTGTCGAGGTTGGTTCATGGTGGAGACACACGGCAAGAGGAGGGCGGCTTTGGCTTGCTATTCGCTGGAGGGTGGTGCTGGGAATTTACTAGCGCATGCAGTCGGGATCGACCGTTGCCAATCATCCGCCAGAGCTTTGTGATGAGCACGAGCCACCATCTGAAAACTCGGCCCAGATTGGCAGCTGCATTACCCACTGAATAGATCCCGGGTGAGCTTTGGCCAATTAGATGATCATCGACAGGGCCATACCAATGCAGATCCATAGAGGTAGGGGTACTTCGCTGTGCTCCACCATGGCTGCTTCAACCGATGTAAGCCAGCTTTGATGACAATCTTTCCCACTGCAACAAGCCCTTTTGGTTTGTACAGTAGTTCCTGGTCACATTGACTATGTGACGGTCGTGAAATTGCACTTGGCTTCTCAAAGAAAATTGTACAACGTGAATATTGACATGTCGGTTATGATTATCCCCGAGTCTCTCTCGAGCTTGCTTTGTTTCTTTCCGTGTCCATGTTATTAACTGCCTTGTGCCAATCGGGTGCTGACATGCGTCCCCGGGTGCAAGGATGTTTTTGTTATCATCCCTGCTCACCGCATACTCATCCTGGAAAATATTGATTTTTGGTCAACCTTCTCAAATCTGTATAGTGTGTGTGTGCCTTGGATTATGGGATGGCAGGCTGCGCTTACTGGTAGGTACAATGCAACATGAGGGACCAGACTATGCCCGCCTCGGTAAGGTACTCAGGCACCTCTTTTTCGGTAATGGAGGGTGCACACACACGAACACACACACAGATGCAGACGCGCTTGCAACTCGAAGCGCCCGCTGACCAAGCACCAATATTTGCCCACATCATATCCGGGCTAATTTTGGATCAATACACTATTCTCTCCTCAATGATGCTAAATTTAACCCATCCGAAAATGTACCGTTGCAGTCATTTTATAGAACTCGCAACGATGTTGTAGGATCGCAAAAGTTGAACTCGGAGGTTAAATGCGTCTATCAGGGGTCCTTCTGGACATTGCATTTTCGATGTTCAGCGTCCTTGTCGGGATACCCTCAGTAAGTGCATGACACGGAACATCCTTTCATCCCTCAGAGGTTCCTCCCAAGCCTCCATCCCCTCTTTTGATCTGCCGTCCCGTCTTAATCTCATCCCAACTCATCCAAAGGCATAACGTGCCGAGTGAGTATAGCCTCTTTTAATTATCACATCCCCTACTCTAAGTAGTATAACCACACGTTGTATTGCAGGCATTGCATTTCGTGTCATTTTGATCCGGGTTGCATCCAAGTTACGAAAGATCACTTATTAAAATCAATTCACACCCTACCATTTACCGGCCTGGTTAAGGACGGTAGTATGGACGAGCATCGTGGATGAGCCTGGCTAGAGTTGATTTGGGGGTTTAATCTCCAAGCCGGTTTTGCCGGTAATGTAGATGGATATTTATTATCAGATTGTAGTATCGTCCAGTAGCAGGCCTGGAGAGGCTGGTTCATTTCACCTATAAGTTCAAAACGGGCAGGTTTTTTCTCGTTCGTTGGGGTCTCAAAGCGGGGAAACAATGGCTGGGGGGCGTGGGTTTACACTACTGGAGACAGGAGCCATGCCTCTCTCCACTCACTCACTTTACATGGGACCTTCCACAGCTTGCCGTTTGTGGTAACCCGAGGTACCCACACCAGCAGGCAGGGTCTGAGCGAAATCTACAAAGTAGTACTGATGACAAAAAGCTGGACAGCCAGACAATCGGTGATAAAGATTACACCGATTAGTATAGTCCAGTCTATATAATATCTCTCAGAACCACGCAACAGTGAAAGTTCGTACAAGGAAAGGCAGAGTCCGTGGCAAAATAAGAGATCTCGTTTGTTCATTTATTTCAAAACCGGAGTTGAAGGCCCATCATCTTCATCCTACGTAACAAGAGAACTCCACTACGGGCATCGCCCCAAGGTGACAGTGACATCAGTAATGTGACAGCCATCTTTCCATCCAGGCTGCGACGTATTAGAGGATACGCAACCCTTGCGCTCGGCATACCTCGAGAATACCATAATGTTTGTTTTGTGCTTTATTTGACTTGTAGATCGTAACCCGTCTTGCCGTACCTCCACTTTGCTCAATCGAGCAAGGCGTTTTCCTCGACGCACTTTCACTTCCCCTAAACAATGGCCGGTATCGTTAAACCGCATAAGACTAATGTGTGGTTGCTGGGTTGAACATGTTGGCACAACACTGATGTGAAGAACGAAGCTCCCTGCGACCGCATTGCTTCCTCGTGGCAGGTTGCATATTCGCGAGTTTTTAATAATGATGTGATGATTACGACCCGGGGACGGTAACTAACATTGGGCCTACTGGGGGCCCCCAAGGCTGAATGAGCTGCGTTATTTCATCTGTGATCACATCGCCAAAATGCGGATTTCTTATGCCTAACCAGACTTTGTGATTGTCAATTCATTACTACCTACGTACTGCGTATGGCAGGCATGGATGTATCGGGACGCACGGCCATTCTCAACAGCCCGGGCTGGGGCTGAAGCTACGACCACTTCTTCGCCTCACCCAATCTGCCTTCATGCATAAAAGCCCCCACCAGACTTTAATGGGAAAGCGGGACATGCCTTTTGAGGAATAGCAGGAACGAAAATCTGCCGGGGACGTGTGCTGAATTTTACTACTGTGGTGGTCTAGCGAGTGTCTGTCTACGAAGCAGCGAACAAACACCGCTGTAGCGGCGACCCCATCTAGCACACCCTCAAATTTGCGCGGAGAAAAGCAGTTCGAGGCACGTCGGGACATCGCCTGATGCTCCATGGAGGGGCCCTGTAAGTAGCATCAAGATACCCCCACCCTGAACAGAATTTAACAGCCCAATCCAAGCTTCGGACCCGAGATTCTCGATATCATTCGGGGATGCAAAGTCCAATAGCGTCTTGGCCATAATGGCCCTGCATTGTGGTCATTCGCGATAGAGGGGGTGAAAGTTGCAATTCGGGCCGTTCGTTGGGCAGCAGGGGTCCTCCATACTCGTCAGTGGCTGTTCTTCACCAGGCTAATCAGGGCATTCAAAATCTTTCAAATTGTCTCTCGTATTCTCTGCCACATAAACGCACACCACCTCTTTAAACAATAAGAAACATCAAGGGCGAGACTCGAGGCTTGGTTGTGACGAGGGCCGCATTGGACTCGATATCATGTGAGCAAAGTTTTAGTCGGCCCATTGGCCGGGCGCTCGAAATTTTCCGTACAAAAGAAAAACCAAGCTGTCTCAGTTAAATCTGCAGGTGCATCGGGAACCAACGGTTTAGGGCGGCGTCCATTACTTTTCCAGAACATCTGGTCATGCTTTCTGACGACATATATACCTAGCTGCATCTAAGTCGTGCCAATTGAGTACCCGGTAAAACGAGCTAAGAAAATAAAAAAATAAAAATCTAAGTATAACTTAGCATATATTCCACAGGTAGTGAGCGACTTGGCCGAAGCTCGGAGGCTAGCACTAGTACTGTAGCCCATTCACCCCGCTTTCTAACGGCTGTTAAACCCGCTGACATTGACATAATGCCAGCACTAAATGCATGCCGCGCAAAGGACCGCTAGCGCACCGCCAAGCTATTTCTAAAAGCCAATTGGGTTTTCATGCACAATCAGCCTTGACAGAAAAAGACGACAGAAGAAGATTTTAGTCCGGGGATCAACGGTCAACCAACGTAAGCCTTGATCTCGTGACTGAAATGCACACAATGGCATGCCCACTCATTTGCCAGTCCAGGGACAGATTGCATTGGAGTGGTCCTGAGCGTCGGTCATGTGTAACCACGAAAGTGGCAACAGCCGCTGCCCGCCTCACCGCAACCTTACAACAACTGGAACCGAGAGAATAGAGAGAATAGTGGCTTTCAGCTGGCTGTGCTTTATCGCGCCACATACCTTTCGTCTTTGCTTCTGCGCTTTTTTTTTTTTTGGCCGACGCCAACCCCGGCCGCGAATCGTATTACGCATCAAGTATCACACATGACCATGGGCTTCAAGGGACAAGAAACCCAAGGACCGTTTTGAGATCAATATTTCCCGCGCTGGCCGGCTTAACCTCGAATTGTCGGTGAAGAAAAAGGCGCCACTATGACTCCCTTTCTTGCAGCACGGGGGAACAGGAACTTTTTTTTAATTCTTTTTTCCTTGGTCCATGGTGTCACACGGGCCGTGGAGCCATCGGGCGGGTGGACAGAAAGCAATATATGACACGCACGTACCCGTACGATGTCGAAAAATGGCTGGCGTCGAGATGCTTGCCAGCCCCGACGCGGGGCCGTTTTCTCGAAGCTTGCTGAGCTGACTGACGGTCTCGGCCCGGGAATCTCTCACAAAGCACCAACTCTTTGTACCCCCCGGGTCATGTTTCACATGATGACGAACCTACGCAGAATGGTAAATCGAGGAGCTGGTCTATTGCTGGAGATACCTCGTCGGAGTCATCGACGTACCAATCTATCCATACCCGTGGAGCGCACTAGTCCGGGGCTCTACCGCCACAATGACTGAATTGAGGCATTTGTGCCTTGCTCCAGGGTTCACCGACATGCAGCAGGAATCTTTGAGCATGGGTCGCAGAGATTGCAAGAAAAGCCCTTTCGACAATTGAGGGCCAATTGCAGCAATGTAGTCATGGTGTAAACCTGGACAGCTTTGTCATGTGGTGTTTTTTTTTTTTGCGTTTTTTCGCGGCCTTTTACTTTGACCCTAACCTGGGGTTGTCTTTTTTTTCTTTTTCTTTTTTCCCACCTCTCAGCGGAGAATGCCAAAGCGGTAGCGGTATAACGGTCGCGCTGGTTATACTCCAATTGGCCCCCATCTGCCCCCACGGATCTACTTTCGCTGCTGATCTTGCACACCTCATGGTTTTGAGACCCTCGCAACTTTGTCAACTGGGGCTTGAGTAGGTTACTGATATCTGTAAGCGATTACGAGTTGCACAGGGACCGCTAAACAGAATTTCAAGCAACCCTATGCTGGTGCCCACTTGATAGCGACGTAACCAACATGGCATCCATGGGTAGTTGGATTCTCCATAGAGTTGGCGGCAGCACCCGCTCTCAGTTGCCAGGCATGCCCCAGTACTTGGGTATGCAAGTGCTGCTACCAACATGAACTCATCTATCCGGACCCCACGACGCAAGGGAAGCCGCCACGCATTGCCTCCCGCCCCCAACCGACATGTCCTGTGGTCGGTCGCATGGATGCGGCCACATGGAGACGGTACCTACGTCAGGCATCAAGAGAAAGAAGCATAGCGTGCAAATGTCAGAAAGAAAGAATAAAAGAAACAAAAGAAGAGCCTATTCCAGAACACAAGCCTCGGCTATGCTAAATGGTGGACGCACGCCACCTTGATTACTCAAACTCTCGTGCTGGATGGTTACATGGGGAATTGCATAGGGTACTATGGCAAATACTACCGTCCTGGGCGGGAGGTGCATGTTGAAAGTCGCACCATACGCCGTCGCACACCATACACATATTGTTGAGTACGATGGAGTGTGATATTGCACACGATAGGCATTGTTCTTCCCGCATGGAGGGGGTTGTACCAGTCAAACTACCTTGCACAATGCATCACGCACGATTGTCTTCCCTGTCATGGTTTAGCGTTGTTTGCTCACTTTGAAGACGATGGCACATGTATTCCCGCCAAGCGCCAAGACGTGGGAGTGCAGGCGGGGGGAGGGGGAGGATGAGAGTCTCGGAGAACAAGAAAGAGGGAAGAAAAAATCAATCGCTTTGTCTGGGTGGGATCTTCGTCGAGATCCCTTGCTCCCTGGGCTTGTCGAGACCCTTGCAGTCAACCAATCAGGTGTTGCAGACGATAATGAGCGCGTATGCTCCTATTTTGGGCGTCAAGAAAGACTACATGCCGTCCCATTCCATACTTTCCGACCAATCAAGGCGAGGCTGGACTATCGGCCATACTCGGAGCATCTGGTCGTCTCGCCGTCCCTGACCAATGGCTGACGACTGTACCAGGACGTGAAAGCTTGACGGACCAACCAGCCCTCGGGATTTTCCCCCGGTGTCTTCTTGCCGCTTTGCTTTGCGCTGCCCGCATCCGCACACGCCTGGTCGGCGGTTGCGCCTGGCCACCTTTGTCGGCTATTATTATTATCGTTACGACCGGAATAGAGTGGAATGGGTCGACTAAAAGGTTACCCCCCCTTTCTCTTCTCCCATCCCAAACCCCATAACCCTTGAAAGGCTAAAGACTTGACTAGCCACAGTAGATAGGTTGAGAGGAGAGAGTGTGGACCCTTTCCTTGTCCTTTCAAGGGAGCAGACCACCACCAAAGAAAAGGAATCCCCAGCACACCCCCAGCTATCCATACCCAATAGCTCTCCCATATCACACACCGTTATTCTAATCCTTTCAACAGTTGTTCCCCGCCCACATACAGTTAGTTCACTGCATCGTTTGCAGTAGAGCACACTATCACCGTGTGATGGCGTCCCATGCATGATGCCGGGGCCGTAACCAAGCTGTGAATTTTCTTCGGCGCATAGCCGCGAGTCTAAACCACTCAACTTTACTTGGATCTATCCCCATACGTACACACTACCTACCTACCTATACATATTGACCCCGGGACTCCTACACTGGTCCACACAACCACCTTCTCCCCTTTTTGCGACCCAGTGTTGATTACCAGGTGCTAGCAAAAGGAATTGGGCTTTATTTTGCTATTCTTTCAATCTGTTTCTGTTCCATCCCAACTATCTGCAAACATCTACGGCACAGCAAAATATCAGGTATACTATTGCATTTTTGGACAGACCCATCTGTCTAACACCGCTCGCATTGTGCTCATAGAGCCTCGCCGGTACTTACCGGTGGCGACCGAATAACAAGGCTGTCTCTGATCGTCACCAGACGACCATAGGTCGTGCGAGAGTCATGGTAAGACAAGTCCTTTACTGGATTCTGATCCTCATAATCTCGCAAAAGAACGAGTATATTGACATTGGAATGAAATAGGCTTCAGCAGTTCGCTCCAGGAGCGGGAGGTCGCGTCAGTTTCAGCCAGAAATGCTGCAGAAACCGCACCTGCATGAAGCCTTCTTTAGCTTAAAGAATGCTCGTCAAGAAAGGCCGCTCTCGGTAGCTACCGAATTCATGGAGTCTGACTTTGACGATGACGAGATTCTCAGCGACGTTGAGAATGGCGATAACTCACCTAGACTGAGTGTCAACTCGGTAAGCTTTTCCCACAAGACTGCCTACCTGCCTAGTCGCCTGGATCTGAGAAAGTCGACATGTTGCTAACATGCATTGAAATGTGTGCCCAGTCTGGCCAACCAAGTTTTACCACACTTTCATCATATGATGAAGTCCAAACTCCGAGAACAACCCAGGCCAGATCAGCGTTTCACTTCGACACGAGCTCTTTAAAGCAAGTCGAAGGGCCAAGAGGGCCGCATCTCTTTAGAAGTGGGAGTATCTCATCACACTCCATTGAGTATCAGCACGCGCTTTCTTTGTCGCCAATCACACCAAAGGTAGCGATGCAAGGGCAGCTGCCAGTTACGTTGGATCTTACACCACTGCCGAACAAGAGACGCACACCTGGCCCCTTCAAATTCACTCCCAAGGACCTCGACACATGCGACCTGGCCAACTGGAGCCCGGAGATGGTTGCGCAGCAGATGCTCGACTCGGGCATCGAGATGGCCTTGGCAGAGAAGTTTGTGGAAAATGATATCACCGGCGCTATCCTCATCACCCTTAGGTTTGAGGATCTCGTCGAGCTGGGAATACAGTCTTTTGGGGCCAGGACCAAGATATGGAACGAGATGCACAAGATGATGGACATCCGTGCCGCCTCGCCCAGGCCAGAGACACCGATAGAGGATGAGCCAGACAAGGAGGTCAGGAGAGAACAGCGAGAGACCAATGATGCTGACATGCCAAAGCGCAAGCCCAGCCGGAGGAGAAAGCCCAGTCAGGAGGACATCATCTCGCCGTTGGAGTCCGTCTCAATCGTAGGCATCGAGCAGATGATGCCCAAGCCACATCACTGCAAGAAGGGAGAGAACTGCTCAAAATGGAGGCGCAACCAGCGCATGATTGAAGCCTTCAAGCAGGATCACCCCTTTGTCGACATGGACAAGGGCGGCGTCATCATGGTCGCTGGTGACCCTGGCAATCCCTTGACGGCAGAAGCCCTCAACCCCCGGGAGCAGCCAGAGGCCTACCGCCCGACATCGGATGCCATCCCCTCGGTTGTTGGCATGGCGTCTGTAGTGGCATCCTCAGACATCATGGGCACCGATGGGTTACCACCACTCCAATACCTCCAGGAGGCTTCTCTGCGTAGCATTCAGGCTCGGGACCCGCAAGACAACGTGCGACAGTTCCTTGATTTCCAGAACAATCTCGGCGCTGGATCAAGTGAAGTGCCCCCAACGCCGCCTTTTGAGCTATACCCTCAACAGCAACAGCAACAGCAGCCTCGCGAGGCCCTGAGGGCCCTCCCCAAGCTTTCCATACCCGGTCAACAACCAAAGACCTTTTTGTATCCTCCCTCAGCCGTCACACCCCGTATACAGCAGCAGTATCATGAGCGCAGCAACTCGGCTGGCTCGTCACCAGAGGCCACACCGACGGCCATCTACCGCTTTGGCACCCCGTTCTCCGACATGGATGTACCTGTGACAGCCGTGCCGCTGGGTCCCATCGCCCGCGACACATCCCAATCCGTACCCCCTAATATGAACTTCAGGTCGCCCATCGCCGGACCCCAGCGCTCAGCCTCGCGTGCCTCCCGGCGACCCTCATTCCCCGTGATGCCAGCACTGGCAGAGAATCAGGTGACCATCATCGAATCCCCACCGCGGCACAAGAAGCCCTCGTCGCCGCTAAAGGGCACAGCCAGGACCATGAGGCAGATCCAGGCGCCACCCCGTGTGCAGTACCCCTGGAGCACGGAGCGCGACTTTGAAAAGGCCATCGCGCCCGCACCGGGCTCGGCACTGTCGTCGACAGGCACCGCCACCGTCCCCAGCCGGATAGGTACATCACATGACGCTGAGGGCGTGACGCACGCCGGGACCATGCGCAAGCGCAAGACGCGCATGCTCCGCCACGAGTGGCACGAGCACTACTTCACCCTCAAGGGCACGCGGCTCAACATGCACCGCGATGCGGCCGATGTCGATCGCACCCTTGAGTACGTCGACATTGACGACTACGCCATCGCCTGCTCCACCCTCGCCAGCGGCAAGCTCAACGCCGCCTTCCGCGCCATGAACATCCGCCGTGGTGCCGGGGAAGACGTCGGCGCCTTCAGCTTCCAGCTCATCCCGCAGGACCCGCGCGGCGGCGTGCGCCTGCTACGGAAGCGCGAGAGCCTCAACCCCTCGGCGCCGCCGCCTCCGCCTGGCGAGGGAATCAATGGCACCGGCAAGTCGCACCACTTTGCCGTCAAGGGCCGCGATGATCGCATCGACTGGATGAGGGAGCTGATGCTCGCCAAAGCACTGAAGCAGAAGGGAGAGGGCTTTGAGGTCAGCGTAAACGGGAACATGATTTGATTTGATTTTTTTTTTTTTCCCTCTCTTTTCTTTTCGTCTCGTTCTTTAACAATAATATCCCATTTTCTGTTTTCTTTTCTGGATTTATCAATGATACCTCATGGGGCCTTGATGGGAAGCCCTTCACTCCTTTTCTCCCCCGTTTCTTTTACTTACCGCTTAGCATTTTACGGTCCTTATTTTTCTGTCTTTGATGCTGTTATCAGCGAGTACCCCTGGGATTTCCTTTTATGATTAGGCATATAAACTAAGCAGCACTGCCAACGGTGACAAAAATGAGAAACATGATTCCCTTTTTTTAATAACCCGCGTGCATTTTCCCTTTTGAAAGATTAAAACGAGCTGGGTTTACTGGATGTGTGCGCCTTGCCCCCTTGAGAGAAGTCCATCTATGGTATAGTACGTTGCCCTGTCTAAGTTCAACGAAACAACATAGTACAAAGTTATCAGCTACTACCACTCAAGGGCATCTAATCTTCAAAGCGTAATACTAGATTACTGTTCCTGGCTGCATCGCTGAGTGACTTGATTCATTTCTGGTTTCGTACTGTCGTGACATTGAGGAAGACTTAGCCACGTCAAATATCATCAACACATTGCATCTTGCTCCGTCTTGTCCTATTCTTCTCCATTCAAGTTTATGTTACATGTACAACATGGTACAGCTGTTTATGTCTACATATCCTATAGCGGCGGCGAGTTTTCCGTCAGCCTCGACACAACCAGTCCCAGACAGACACGAGAGATACGTTCTCGGCATCGCTAGGACATCTAATAGTACACACGAGAACTCCGCCCTCAGCCTCACTCGGCCGTCCCGCATGCGGAAATCCCCCTCAAAAACAGCACATCGACTTTGGCAACGGAACTGTTCATCATCCCCCCCCCATATCAAACCCACCCAAAAGTCACTAACGCTTCAGATCCGGTCGAGGCTTCATGTTTGCTAGACTGCTGACAACATCCCAGTCGATGTGCTTCCACCACCTGTTGACATACAGCCTCTTAGACTCGCGCTCCTTGTCTCCATAAACGATACCGTAGTCGGTCGTCCAAACGTGCTCCCAGGTGTTGAGGCACAGCACAGGTGTGAGGCTGGCGAGGCCGCCCGGGGCCACGGCGGTCTTTTGGCCCTCGGCGTGGGACGAGACGGCGGCCTGCTGCTTCTGCATCCAGGCCTCGACCTCCTTGGACTCGGGCCCCTGGCTGTCGACCGTGTTCATGTCGACTCCCTGGCGGCGGTAGTGGGCCTTCGGGTAGGGCGTACCGGCGAGGTATGTGGGCAGCAGGCGGAAGACTTCCTTGGTGGTCGGGGTTTTGGTCTTGACGAGCCAGACGAAGCCCGGGCCGAACATGGCCAGGGCAGTGACGAGGAACTCGCGCTGGAGCGTCTCGATGCTGCCAAAGTCCTCCTCGAGCGCCTCGCGCAACGTCTTTGGCATCTCGACGGGCTCAGAGGACAAACCCTCGAAGAAGAAGTGGTTGTTGTGTGCCATGCTGGCGTAGTTGAAGGTAGGGGCGTTGAGAGGGTCGCGAGCGGTGCGGATGGCCAGGTCCCTCAGCGCATCGCGGCCGGTGCTGATGTCGTTCGCTCCGCCTGTGTATCGCATGGTCGAGGATGGTTAGTTTGTGTGAAGGGTTAAGGAAGACCTTTGAAAACAAATAGCAGAGGATATCCAGCTAGCAAGAACAAGATCGTTTTTCTTTCTTCTTCTGCTTCTTGTCCTAGACACGGAAAAAAAACAAAAAAACACACCATTTGTCAACCTGTTCAGCTTCTTTAATGCCAAAGTCATGTATTGAGTCCATGCCAGATCGACTGCCCTCGCAGAAAGAAACTGGTCGCCTTCCGGGCCGATACCGTGCTCGAGGAATTGCTGCTTGTTTTTTTGCAGCACTGGCATGAGGTGCTCGAATCTGCGCTGAACCAGCGGCCTCAACGGCTGTATTTGCCGCCGCAGCGGTATTCTTAATGTCGGGCGCAACATGGCTGTTGACCTTGCTGTGAAAAATGATCTAAGGTCGGTCGTCCTTGTCGTCGTCGAGGTAATGGGTCGTCAAAATGGGGGGTGTGAAGCTGCCTCTGACGGAAGCTTCTATCAAAATTTCGCCGACTTTAGCGCGCCTGGTGTTTCAGGCATCACCACATCGAAATTGAATTGACCAAAAACGCGACTGTACATTGGACGATCCCTGCAGTCGCGTAGGGACTTAGCACCCAAACTTTGGGTTATTACGGCATAGAACAGCTTGGTTAGATGAAGAATACTTTATTTTCACATTCCACTGCTCAACAAAAAGAAATCTTGTTGATTTGCACATCCATATTCAGTTCCTTTGATAATTTACGGTATGTCATCAATCGAATATCATTTGTTTTGTTTCTTGGATATAAAAATTGTCAAATTCCCTGCCTACCATCCCGGCTTATTTCCATAACTCCAAAGTCGCTGATGTACACACAATGATGACAAATCCATCGCCAGGTTGCAACGAAACATGCGGACATCCGTCTCTCCTGCCCATCGATCTTGCTAGAAAAATAGACTCCAGATGCCAACCCACCTCGATAGAACGCCCGCCCTGATGTTGCCTTATTATATTCGGAAGATCTCCTAAGCACGAAGAGCGACCTCACAAACTGGTGAGATTACCCCTAATCTTCTTCCATCAACTGCAGGAGATCCAGTTCCGTCCGCACCATACTCTCAAACTCCTCACGGTCGATCCCTGCCGCGCTCGAGAGCTGAAAAAGGCTCCTAATCGATCTTGACACGTGCTGCTTCACGCCAAATTCGGCCTGCCCTCTCCGCTCGGCCGACTCCTCCAGCTTGCTAACCATTGAGGATCCGCTCGAGCTTGCTGCACTGGCGGGCCGCGGGTGGAGAATTACGCGGTCGCCATCATCCGCAGCCGACCGTCGAGAGCCCTCGGATCCACCCGCAATTGTCCAAGACCCCTGTGTCTCACCCGGCTGGGGTTCCTCAGTGCGTTCCCCATTGTTAGAAGGCCTAGCGAGGCCTAGGGGAGGAGGTGCTAGTGATATGCCAGTGTCGGCGAGATTTGCCTCTTCATCCGGATCGTGGTTATCCATGGCCGGTTGGACAGAGTCGTATCGTGCATAGTACGCGTCGTCTGCCTCTGGACGGTTGAGGGTACTGCCCTGGTTCGATGTTTGTTTTAACGTTGGAGGAGCAGGGGATTGCTGCGCAGCCGGTGTACGGGCTGGAGTAGCATCGTATCGGGCCCAATAGTCGTCATCGTCGCCGCCGTCTTCCCCCACCGGTTCGGCCATCGCTTCCGACTTTGCATTTGCAGAATTCTTGACTGATGATTCGGTCCGGGTCCCGCTTGGTTTGCTGCCCACCCGAGCCGAGCCGAATTTCTCTTCTGCCGCTGTAATGGTGTTCTCGCCGCCGAAAGATGCGAATGGATCAGGCCGCTCGAGCACGCTGACCTCGCCAACTCTCCAGCCGTTTCCGCCCCCTTGAGTGTCGCCCGTGCAATATACTAGTCGGAAGAAGAGACCAAAGTCTGATAGTGTCACTAGTGCCTGAAGCGTCTCCTCGTCGCAGCGGCGGTATCTTGTCGTGGCGTCGTAATCCCAGTCAACCTCTATCTCCCCAGACACAGGGTGTGGCTCGAACCGATCGCTGCGGGCGAGTTCGGCGAGCTGCTCGGCATTCGCTGTATCGTAGGATAGAAGACGAATCCATGGGTCGCTGCCTGATCCTGATAATAACTGCACACGCTGGCGAAGTATTGGGGACAAAAGAGGCAAAACGCCCTCTGGGGGTTGAGTAGCAAAGGTGGCGCCAGGTAGGAAGAGAAGAAGCGGCCCGATTATAGAACCCAAGTCTAGAGGGTTGACGGCTGTCGCAGCCATGGCGAATGGATTGGGGATTGGTGATGGCTGATCTGGTCTTTTTCTTCGTCTTGGAAGTGAATGGTAGGGATATGTCGTCAAATTGTTGACTGTGTTAGGTTCTGGTGAGGGAGTATTTAGTATGAAGTCGGCAAGATGGATACGAAGATCAATTGGGCAATTGCAACACAAGCTCCGTAATATCACATGCAATAAAACGAGTAAATATACTGCCGCCGGTGTTTCAGACCCTGAAAATCGAAGGTGGTGCACTGGAAAGGTGCCCCGAAGATTGCCAAACCTGAGTAACAAGGGTTTTGAATTGAATAATAACAATGAGTCGGCTCGTGGTACAAATACAATTCAGGACATGCAGGAGATGTTTATAACTGCAGAGTGTAGGGTGGGCGGGAAGGGTGCATGCACTGTTTATGATCATGGAAGGCTTGCAGATGCGGCGTGCGCAAGTCTGCTGGTGGCGAGCGGCTGTGTGCAGTTTGTTCGTCTTTGAAGCGGACGTCACAGGACCCCACGGCGCTGCCGAATGTGGCTTGGAGTCTTCAACTAACAGGGACGCGGGCGTGCACCCTTGTTTCTCGCGTCAAAACCCTTCCGACTTGTCTTGAAAGGCGAGCAAGCTCGGGCAAACGGAAGATTCAAATGCGATCCTATGGTCTCATGCGCTTGATTTGTTCGATCTTGAATTAACTCAAATTACCCCCCTAGGTATTTTGCTCTCTTTTTTCATCCAAACATCACTAGAACAGGCTCCAAGTGCAAAATTCACAACAGTATTGGACAATCCTAGGTCCAACCCCTGTTTTTGCATACCAGGATTGTGCATTTTCTGGCCTGAAAGCATGGAATGGTGGTCTTAAACACGACATGGCATGAAGCTCAAACTGTACATCAGTCGAATGAAATCTAATACTCCACTCACTGGGATGCATGCGGACAAGCGGATGGATGGTCGGTCAATCGGCTGGTCGCGCTAAAGGCAGCGGTCCTCCGAATGTCACCAAGCTTTACTACGCAAACAAAGTAAGTGCCTGATAAATATCTACAGTCAACCGGGGTATTAAAGGTCACTACCAGGGTACTTAGCAGGGTATATAGCGGGTACAAAGCTGGGTCTTTTGGTGGGGCTACAGGCCTTCTAATTGGATAACGAAAGAGTTACTGGGATGATGGGCAAGGTCCGGTCTCATCTGGTGAGGGCCGTAGTATGTACCAACCTTATATATCTTGCCCCTTCCAATACTTTTGTATCCACTTGCATAATAGATCGACCGAAGATATTCACATTATATGCTAAGTACCCTGGTAGTGACCTTTAATACCCCGGTTGACTGTACGGATTAATTATACTTAAATCTCTAGAAAGCTCCCCTCATGAATTCCATGTGCCGTGATCTAGACTAGTTCTAGATCTAGAATCAGCACGAAGTAGCACGTGGCAACCCAAGAAGATTTGTTTCCAGCTTGTCTTACCTCACCTGGGCCTAGACTGATCCTTTTGGCTGCAAAACTCATCGTTTGCGAGATTCGAGGTTGATTTGGTCCATCAATACGCCGGCTCTGTGTCATTTGGCAAATATTCTTGACGATTTCAATCCTATTTCGTACATATTTACCTGCCAACTGTAGTTGTAGAATAAATTATCGTTTTCATCGCCCATAACCCTTTCGCGGGACACAGCCGTAAATGGCAAGAGAAAGCCTGGTCTAGATTACAGGCTATGAGAGGCGCACCCGCGCACGCGCCGTACCCACACTAGAAAATCAAATGCCGTCCACATCAAATGACGACGGCCCAGCCAAAATCTCCGTTTCGGATCAACTTTTGCATGCATCCGAAGCTTGGGGATGGTCTCAAACTTCCAGATCCCTACCGGATGCGATCTTCGAGGCTGACTCATTGCACGACAACATCGCCAATTCGCACACTTGAGCTCAAAGATCACGACGCCTCGGCCTCTTTTTTTTCATTCTTCCTTTGTGTACTCGTGGTTCTAGAATCAAGCGACGCACAGCTAACCCAGCAGGCCACCGCCGTCGACGTAGCGTCGCATCAGAAGTGGCTGCTGTGTTGTGCGCCGCTCCAGAAACGGCGTCTTCAGAGAAACAACCAATTCAATACCTACCTATTTAGGGAACGGGCTCGAGTGCATGTCCGCCGCCAACACAGAGCGCTTGAAAGATGAGGTAACGAACGGCAAATGAAATACCTGGCCCAGTTAAGCTACCTGGGTGCTTATCTTCGCCCCATCACATGCCGGCCGTGACTTGACTTGGCTTAACGATATGTTTTGGATCTTCTAGGGCTCGAAATTACAGGTCGTTGTTGCGGGCGCAACGGCTGGAATGATAGCCCGGTAAACACAGACCCTCCCGCCAAGATAGATACGAATGATTCCCAACATGTGATCCAAGCTAACATGCTCACTATAGTTTCGTCATCGCTCCTCTCGATGTCGTCAAAATCCGCCTCCAGTTGCAAACGCACTCGCTCTCCAACAAGCTGTCGCAAAGAGCAGAGCTACTGCGCGGCGGGCCGGTTTACAAGGGCACCCTGCCTACCATGCGGCACATAGTCCGTCATGAGGGCATCACGGGCCTCTGGAAGGGCAATGTCCCTGCCGAGCTGCTCTACATCACCTACTCGGCCGTGCAGTTCGCCACGTATCGCAGTGCCGCCCAGCTGCTTCACCGCGTGGTCGGCGAGGACCGGCAGCTGCCGGCCGCCGTGGAATCCTTCGTGGCCGGAGCCGCCGCGGGTGTTGCCTCGACTACGGTTACGTACCCGCTCGATCTACTGCGGACCCGGTTCGCGGCCCAGGGCAGTGGTGACGATCGCGTGTACCAGTCATTGCGTCGAGCTTTGGCACAGATCTGGCGTGACGAAGGGTACAGGGGTTTCTTCCGTGGGATAGGGCCAGCGGTTGGCCAAACTTTTCCGTTCATGGGCATCTTTTTCGCTGCCTACGAAACGTTGCGGGCGCCGCTGGCTGACCTAAAGCTTCCATTCTGGGGCGGACAGCTTGCGCTCGCGAGTATGACCGCCAGCACCTTGGCTAAAACGGCCGTCTTTCCGCTTGATCTCGTGCGCAGGCGTATCCAGGTTCAGGGGCCGACAAGGTCCAGATATGTGCACAAGAACATCCCAGAGTACAAAGGGACTTTTTCGACCATACAGACAATATTACGGACCGAAGGATTCAGGGGGCTATATCGCGGGCTGACTGTTAGCTTGATGAAATCTGCTCCAGCGAGTGCTGTGACTATGTGGACATACGAGAAGGTGCTGAGAGCTCTCATTACATTTCAATCCGAGAGGCAAGATTAGAGTAAAGGTGCTCAAGGGCGACGTTATAGAGTATAGATCGTGGACCTAGACCTTGACCAGACTTTGCTGAAGCCGGTTACTAGCAGGCTGATATTGTCTAATATAATACCGCCATTGAATCAACCATACCGTGATTTTCATTATAGACGCCTGCATGGACATTTTTTTTTGAAACAAAGATGGCCCAAAAAAGACATCACAACAGGACAGAAATCCTCATGGTTTCAGCTCTTCATCTTATTATGACTCTAGGAAAAAAGTTTTGCAAGTCAAGTCTATGCGACGCGTTATATCTTGTTGTACATGACGCCTTGCCGTTTTCTCTACAAACCGGCACCAAAAATGCGACCACAATTCTCAGCACCTTTTGTATTCCTGCACACCAGCCCCCGTAGTCATCATCAGACCGTCACGAAAAAAAAATCTATTTTCCTTTCCTCACCCAACCTTCCAAAGCCTCCCTCGTCTCTGCGACCTTGTCCCCGACCATCTGTGTGCCGAGACGCCAGTGGACCTTTGCGAACGAGACTCCCCTCTCGGCTCCCTCGCGGGCCCTGAGGTGCGTGTCGGCCACGACGGGAAACTTTTGCTCGTACCTCCAGGCCAGGTCGCTGACGTTGCGCATGGTGACGGGCAGGACGGCCCAGCCGGCGGCGATGCCAAAGGCGAGTGGCGAGGCGGCGCGCAGGACGATGTTGCGGCGGCGCGACACGATGCTCCCCGCCATGGAAGCGACGAGGACGTAGACCAGGCCGGGCATCAGGCGCTCGCCGCTCTCGCGAGCCGGGGCCAGTGAGGCCAGCGTCGAGGTGAAGGACTGCTCAAGGTCGAAGGCGCGGTCCATGGCCGCGTTGACGCCGTCCTCGGCCACGGCGGCCTGGCGGTGCAGGAAGAGCCGCGCACGCCGGATCTGCGAGGCTAGCTGGTCCGTGGGCGTCGGCCCGCGGACGAGCTGTTGCTGTTGGGCGGGTTCTATCGCCGCGGGCGGGGTGGCTGAGTTAGGGATCAAGACTGGCGTCTTCGCGGCCGGAGGAGGGGAGTCTTCGTGGTCGTCGTAGATGGACTTTCGCGGCTGTTTATGGGGGATGTGGTCACGTCTGTTAGAATATAACTTTGCGTGGGTGTTAGGCAGGATGCCTTGCTTGTCTACTTTTGGGGAATACGAACGAATGGAGGAGCTTCAGCATGTGCAGTAGCAGGATATAAAGCGACGCTGCCGACCAAGAGACCGGCCGTCATTTGTGCCGCGGCACGCTGTTCAATTGAAAGGTGTTAGCAGTCATCACCAGAGTAGACAAAGTCAATTGGCCGCCTGTAATATCTCACCTGGCCCATCAGTAGCCTGGCAGCCATTTTCAACCCTCTTGAACGATGGACAGAGCTTGGATGAGGGAGGGACGAAACGTATGTAGGATCTTAGGTTGTGGATGTTCCGATTGTGAAGCGATTGCTGTGCCTGCTTCGTGGTGGAGCCGGGATGACGCCGCGGTTATTTCCGGTGGTCCAGGGTTGGTGGTACGCTGTCCGGCGGGCCGACTTTTTTTCTTTTCTTTTTTTTTTTTCTTTCCTTGCTCCTTGTCCACTGTCCGTACTGCAGGCACAGCGACGGGTCGTCCACTAACAACCCATGGACAAACTCCATGATCCACTTTTGTGTACCGGAGGAGCTACAACTCCCTGAGTTATGACGGAAAGTATTCGGAAAGACACAGTTCATTCTTCATTTTTCCTAGCCTTCGACAGGATAGTATACAACTGAAGTCAATTCAATATCCTTGCGCACCAGAATCCAACAAGTCGGGCAAATAGCACCAAAATCTTGGCCACACTGACGCACGCGACCACTTGCGATGTCGGCGGCGCCTCAACGACACAGCGATGCTTAAGCTCCTCCGCCCTCGACCATGGGTTTGCAACAGTTGCCTGAACCGAGTGGCATCACCACAATCATACCCCGTCGGTCGCCGTAGCATAAGATGGCTCTCTACGGCGCAAAGTGCCGCTCCGGCGGCCACCATACCATCTATCAGCCCGACCCCTGCTGACCACACTACCAGTGGCGTTCACGACGACACCCTGCTTGGAAAGATCTTTGACTGTTCTTCAGCCTGGCAAGACTTTTCGGCGAGGTCAGCCAAGTTCCCTACGGAAAACGCAGGCCTCTTCCGGAACGCATATCTCACCAGCCCAGATGGTTTCCTCACGTTTGCGCAATCGTCTCTTTCCAAGGCCTCTGCCATCGTAGACCGCGTCCTGGGCGCATCGAGCATGGAGGAGTACAAGACCATAGTCAGGGACCTGGATAGGCTCAGCGATCTTCTCTGTCGCGTCATCGACCTCTCTGACTTTGTGAGAGTCACTCATCCCGATGTGCGCATCCAAAGGGCTGCTTCTGAGGCGTGGTATATGGTTTACCAGTATATGAACCAACTCAACACCATGACGGGGCTCAACGATCAGCTGGGAAAAGCTATGGAGAATCCCGACGTAACCAAGACTTGGTCTGAAGAGGAGACGGCCGTGGCACACCTGCTGAAGCTGGACTTTATGAAATCGGCCGTTAACCTGCCGCAGTCCGCGCGGGACAGGTTCGTTGATCTGTCGCAGAGGATAAGCGAGATCGGGTCCGACTTTGTCAACGAGATGGCTCCTGAGCAACGGCGCGTAGTTCTCCCAAGCAGCAAGTTCCAGGGAATGGATCCGCAGGTTGCGCGCAGGTTCACCAAGCAGGGCTTCATGCAGCTGCCCACCATGAGCGGCGAAGCAGCCGCGGCCCTGCGTACTGTCCATGACGATGAGACCAGGAAGGCTGTGTACCTCGCCATGAGGACAGCATCGAGCCGGTCTGTCGGCCTACTTGAAGCACTGCTGAAGCACAGGGCTGAACTGGCCGATCTTGCGGGATTTGACAGCTACGGCCACATGACCCTCCGAGATAGGATGATGGCTAAGACTCCAGAATCCATCAACAAATTCCTCGTTGCTCTTTCCAAAAACAACGCTTCTAGGGTCATGCAGGAGGTAGACAGCCTGCTGCAGGAGAAGAGTAAACTTGTTGCGTCTCCATCGACAACGCTCAATCCATGGGACAGAGACTACTACATTCAACGTATAAGAAACGTCCAGGGCAGGAATGTGAAGCACGACAATTTCTTTGCATCATATTTTTCCGTTGGTCGTGTCATGCAAGGTCTTTCGAGACTGTTTACTCGTCTATACGGCATTCGCTTCGTGCCGCGAGAGACGCTGCCGGGTGAAAAGTGGCATCCCGACGTTCGTCGCTTGGACGTCGTGTCAGACACAGATGGCCACGTAGCTGTGCTGTACTGTGATCTTTTCTATCGTGAAGACAAGTCACCCAATCCTGCTCACTTTACCATCCGCTGCTCTCGCGCTATATCCGAGGATGAGATCTCAGAAGCAGCCGTTAGCACGAGCCAATCTGGCCCCGTCTTTGAGTCGCCCGAGTCGGCGGCAAACGACGGTATGGCCGCATCGCGTGGTGCCGATAGAGGCCCGCTGAAGCAGCTCCCG
This sequence comes from Magnaporthales sp. P1609, assembly GCA_003709005.1. Classification (NCBI taxonomy): domain Eukaryota; kingdom Fungi; phylum Ascomycota; class Sordariomycetes; order Magnaporthales; species Magnaporthales sp. P1609. The sequence continues at coordinate 1,514,531 of PELF01000007.1, read as the reverse complement.
ACCATTGCGCTCGTGTGCGACTTCCCTCAGCGTGACAATCCCCTTGGAGGCTCCAAGAGCAAGCCGGCATCTTTGACTTTTGCATCCCTTGAGACCCTCTTCCACGAGATGGGGCACGCCATCCACTCAATCCTGGCGCGGACGTCATTTCAGAACGTTGCGGGCACGCGATGCGCAACAGACCTCGCCGAACTTCCATCCACGCTGATGGAATATTTTGCTTCAGACCCATCAGTGCTGTCGCTGTTCGCTCGGCACGCAGAGACGGACGAGCCGTTAGACTACGACCTCTTGGCCGAGCGGGTTCGCTCGAGAGGCCGGTTTGAGGGCTGCGACACGGACTATCAGATAGTCCTGGCAATGCTGGACCAGGTGTACCACTCGCCCCTGGCCTCGGAGGCATCCTTTGACTCGACACGCGTCTATCATGATCTACAGCGCGAACACAGCCCTCTGGGTCCCGACCCTTCTTCGACGCGCTGGCAGGGCTTCTTTGGACACCTATTCGGCTACGGAAGCACCTACTACAGTTACCTGTTCGACCAGGTGCTCGCCGAGCGGGCGTGGAAGAAGGTCTTCTCGTCCGGCAGGAACGGTGCCGCGTTGAGCAGGGAGGCCGGCGAGCACCTAAAAGAGAGTCTGCTAAAATGGGGCGGCAGCCGCGAGCCATGGCGCTGCGTTTCTGACGTGCTGAGGGATGAGAGGATCGCTGGCGGTGGTGAGGAGGCCATGGCCCTGGTTGGCAGCTGGGGGACGAGTAACAAGTCGACCATGAAGCACTAAGGGCTATGTTCATTGATCCTAGGCATTTGCAATGTCTAGCGGCTGTAGAAAATACATGTAGCATATAGCATAGAATTTTTGTGGGCAGCAAGGCATGTAAAAGGGCTACATGGTAGATTTTGTACAAGAATGCATTTCATGACAGAGACTCGTTTTTTTCTTCTTTTCTTCTTTTTGTGTTTTTTTCTCTTCATATAGTATATCCATGTTATTCATTGTGTTATGCACATCCCTCTATTACATAGCCGGGGCAACTTTTTGCCATTGTCAACTGGCAGCACTTTCCGATTCTATTTGCAAATATAGGTTAATCTAATTTTATTTTTACTGGTCGGTATACGTGTTGGCTTTAGGCTCGCTCATTCAGCATGTCTTCTCAGCTCATTTCGCCAAGGCTTCATGCTTATTCTCCGAAGCCTAAAATTGTGCTTTTCAGCCGTTTTGTACCTGAAAGCAACTCCAATACAAATTGTCAATAAAACATACGAGGAGCAGCAGACCCAACGTGCAGAAACTCTCCCCCAAAACATCAAAAATGCTCTAAAGAATGATCCCACAACTGCTACCTCTACTTTTAATCGCACTCTGCCAGGTCGGCGTCTCGTCGGCAGCCCAAGACCTGAAAATCTTCTCGCCGTCCTCTTCCTCCAAGTACAAGTATCACGGCTGCTACAACGAGACGACGGGCCTGCCGGGGACGTCGGGGTCCCAGCGCGCCATCGACGGCAAGCACAAGACTTCGCCGGGGTCCTTGACCGTGCAGTCCTGTCTTGAATTTTGCAGCTCGGACGGCTCCGTGTACAAGTTTGCCGGCATAGAGTTTTCACGGTATGAAATTGTCCTGGTCCCCGGCCCGTTTTGATAATCCACGCACGTTTGCTTGCTTTCCATCCCCTTAGCCTGTAAAATGATCATGGCGAACAAAACTGCGTATGCATTCTGATTGCTGATTTTTATCCTCGTGGGCGTCGCTCAAGAGAGTGCTGGTGTGGAAACATACTATCTGGGCTGTCCGTCAAGGTTGACGATGATCAGTGCAACACGGCTTGTGATGGCGACGCTGGCATCGCCTGTGGTGGGCCACTGAAGCTTTCGGTGAGTGACATTTCTGTCTATACTTTATTTATTCCCAAACGTTTCTTCACATGGCTGCCTTGTTAATCTGGGCAATTTGCTATCAAAACAATCTCTTACACGTTCATAATACCCAGGTCTACATGTCGGGGACTCAAAGGGTAATAGTTAGTTCAACCGAGTTCATTGTCGGAATTGCGGCTGTGGCGGCTGGTATAATCAGCCTGCCGTGAGATGGAACTTTTTATGCCACTTGGTCCTAATTTGCAATTGACATGGTCACCGTGGCATCGTAACACATCATTCATTACTGGTATCTAGTGACTCTTCAATCGGGAAGTTATCCTTCAACCCAAGTCCATAGGACCCAGCCCCCTTTCCGCCAAAGCTTCCTGTACAACACGCTTGATGCGTTCAACGGCAGCTTGCCATTGTTTCTTGCCCTTTCCGGCGCTATCACCACCCTCCTCCTCTTCAACCAACCAGTCCAGCCACGCAACAAGTATTTGCGCCTTCTCCAGATCCCTCTCCTCTTGAATGACTTTCCGTAGGTACGTCTCGAGCACCTCCGTGTCTCGTAGATGTGGTCCGGTGCGAACCGTGTCCCGATGCCACAGCTGCAGCATGTCTTTGATTTTTGGTAACGAAGTGAGGTTCTGTTTGGTAAAGGATGCCCGTGGCGGCCTGTTTGAAAACTGCAGTCTTGCCTGTGAATCAACCACATCTTCGGATCTCGCCGCCCCGCGCCGCCGCGGCTGAGGCGCCTGCACATCTATGCTGCCCTGCTGAGCCACCCGGCGGCGGCGCTGTTCGGCCATAATCTCCTTCCGTACCTCCACAGGTAGCGCAGCCAGGACCTCATGATCAAGCACCTCCTCCAAGTCCATGGCGAGATTCTGTCCTGGTTCCGCTGCTGCCTCTGTGGCATTAGTTGCCGCCTCTTCAGACCGTCTCTGCACGGCGAGCAGGTTTGTCTGTTGCAAGCCGGCATCGGCATCGTGCTGTCGTTCTCGCACCCGTCCAAGCATCCCCCGTATACCGCCGCGTTTCGTCGGAGTTGTCCGTTGCCGTGGCCTGTTGATCACTCTGTCCTTGCGAGGAGATTGTGGTAGTACTGCTTGTCCGCCTCCACCACCGCCCCTCCGACCATATGATGCAAGAATCTCCGCCTTCATATCTTCCGGCAAACCGGCGAAAACCTCTGGGTCTATGTCAGAGGGGATCTCGTCATCGCGCAAGGCAGGGCTTTGTATTCTCGACCTTGGCCTTGAGGCAGGTGAACCCTCCCTCGCGGCCGGCGCGCCGGCTCTCTTATGCTGTGCCATGAGCTTTGTGCGGATATCATGAGGCAATGCAGCAATAACCTCGGGGTCTGGCTGCGTAGGCATGATGAACTGGGTCCCGTACACATTCAGTGGCGTCCTGGCCTGAGTGTCGGCCTCCCTTGCCATGGTAAGCGCAAAGGCAGGGTGCATTGGGCTCGCCTTCGGCTTCCGAGGCGTCAACGGGTCTACTGAGATGGGATCGTCCTGCATCTCGTGGCCCGACGAAGATCTCCTGCCGCCAATATTGCCGTCGTCTTCAATAATTTCCTTTTTTGTCTTCTTGGCGCTTGGAGCTCTGGCGAATGCCCCGAAAGATAGTGTTTTCTGGCTGCTCTCCGGAGCACCGGCAGCAGGCCCTTTGATGGGCTCTAAACGACTCAAATGTACGCCCAGACCGCGGAGATCGCCGGGCGCAAAGTTGTAGCTCCTTAAAATTGAGATGGCTTCTTTGCCGATGAACTCAGCGCTGTACGTGGCAATTCCAAAGGCCACCGACTTGTTAAAGACGTCGCATTTACCATGGCCTAGGTGCTTTGGCGGATCCAGTGGCGAGTCCAACGAGCGGCGCATGATCTTCATAGTGAAGCTCTTGCCCTTAACCCCCTCATTCAAAAGTCTTTTCTCGAGCTCTTTGCACAAGTTTATGATAAACTCTTCGGCCTCGGGTTGGCTAACAAACCTGATGCCCCAATTCACCTCGGCAGAAACTGACTTCCTCATAGGCTGGTCACCAACCTCGGCTTTGTCGATACCTCTTGAGTACTCCCAAAGCCTTTCTCCCGTCTTTGGCCCTAGGATTGTAGTTAAACTTCCACGGGAGAGCTCTCGAACGTCCTTCACCAGTCTGACGCCCGCTTCTTCAAGCTTGTTCTTGATGCTATAGGCAACCCCGGGCAGGTCTTCTACCTCTAAGTCACTCAGGATATCCAACACATCCTCTGGCTTCACCTGATATTGGCCAGCCGGTTTTGCTTTCCTGAGTGCAACTTTGGCCATAAGAATATTCGATCCAATTCCAACAGACACATTGCAACCCGTCCTGCGTTTGATCTCGGCTCGAAGGTTCGTCGCAAGCTCATTGGCCTTCTCCTGTTCTCTCCACACACTGCCTTCGTCCACGCCAACCCCGCTTGATGCTGATGCCTCCAAAACAAGACTGGTTATATCTATCAGTGCCTCGTCGACACTCACACTCTGCACAATGCCACCGACCTCGAGAATCGCTTCGTAGAAGAGCTTGCTGGCATCTTCGTAGGCTGGGAAGTCGTATGGGAGTACCTTGATCGTGGGACATAGCTCGAGGGCACGCTTCATCCACATGCCATTTTTGACACCATACTCTCGGGCAGGGTAGTTACACGAAGCAATTTCTGAGCCCGTCCCAGTACCATGAGCAACAACGGTAGGCTTGCCGACGTATTCTGGTGCACTTTTCAGTGAGACGGCGCAGAAGAAGCTGTCGAAATCGACATGCATAATGTAGCGACGTGACCCAGGCTTCCGCCTTGTCGGCCTCTGCGCTGAGCCCTTGTCAGCAGCCATATTCTGCATCTTGGACTTAAGTTCCGCCTTCCAGGTGGAAAGATGATGGAGTCGGCTTTCAGAGTAGAATTGTTTGAGGAAATCCGGGTTTGCGGTTGAAGACTTCCATATCTTGGGATCCTTTAGTAACAACGCATTGTGCTCCTCAGAGGTCATGGCCTTTGAATCGACACGTACTTCCTCAGCCTCTCGCTTCGGGTTTTCTGGGTCCTTTGACCCGCGAAGAGGAGGAGCCATTGGATTACTTTTCGCATTGGCCATCGGCAAGGGACTGTCACGCGAGGAACCTTTAACGTTCTCTTTGCCTGCTGGCGTTGGAGAATTGGGTGTGGTTGCGCGGTCCTGAAGGACCTCGTACGTGGCATCTACACTATCATTTACAGCTGTTGCTGGTCTGCTTGTTCTGGACCGAGCACTGTAATCGGGTGCCAGGGGCGTTGGCGAACTGTGATTCGTCGAAGCCATGAAGCGAAAGGGTGATGAACCATCAGTTGAGTGAAGTTCCGCTTGCTTTTGTAACTGTTTGGTGTAAAAGCTGTTTTCAGTCTGTTCTCTATAACCAAGATTAGACTGCTGGCTTTTCTGGGCAGACATCTTGCCACTGTCGAATTTCAACGTCTTTTGCGCCGGTCCCTCATCGAAGACGCGGTAGTCGGTCCACGGCAGCAGTTTTCCTGCGTTGATGGAGTCCACAACCCACTGGGGTTTGACCATCCGGTACTTGTTGTAGTCAACAACCTTCTTGGGCGGTAGAGAGGATGCTATGATATGCGTAGCACATGTCTTCGAGTCCAGGTACTGAAGAAAGCCGGCGCCATGTTGGACCAGTTCCTTGTGCAGACTAGCCATCGCTGTCAGCACGGCGCAACGCAAAAAAAGGGTACTGGGGGCTTTTTATCACGCATACACTTGTAAGGATGGCTGGGTGTAACCCATGACATGGGCGACGACGCCCTTGAAGATCTGCGGCTTGACGGGAGACGCGTTTGCTCGCAGCTCAGCATCTAGATTCTGCAGCTTGATTTTTTTGCGCCTGAAGTAGTCGCCGAAACCACCAAAGGCACTGGCCTCGTACTCCTCCCCGGTCTCGTCGGTGAAGGTGTGTTCTTCGATGCGTTTCCGCACCGCGGCCGAGTTCTTTTCGAGGCGGTCCCCCATTGTTCCGTGAGCAATGATTGCCCGCAGACGCGTGGAATTCCACTTAGGACATTGACAGAGGTAATGGGGGAATTAGGAAGTTCATTTTGAGCTCCTCCTCATCAATTCTGAAAGTCCGTTAGCTAGAGTGACACCGATGCCTTGCAAAAACGTGGTGGCTTTTCTTTGGCGCGAAGTCATATGCGTATGGTGAGGTGAATTGAACGCATGAGACTGAGCAAGACGCGTAAAGTGGCAAGACGTCATTTCACACTGTCAGCCACCTGCCGCTAGCGTACCGACTCGTCTAGGGATGCGTTATCACGTGAAAGCTTCCATCTTGTCACCAAAAACAATCCACTCTAACGCGCTGTGATGCAATGCGCCAATGTCTCCACTACCCCGGCCTAACTTCACGACCATGTCGTTGCCAACATGAACAACGATCAATTTCGGAGGCTGATCGGGGCCAACGGCGAGAAGACAAGTTCCGGTGGGCAAAATGATTCGTCATCTGCCACCAAACCGGCAGTTGCCTCCGCGCTCGGATCGCGGCTCAAGTCAAGTATCCCAATGACCCCGTAAGTAAACCTAGGAAAATCGCATTTACACGCTCTCGAACCTGTGCTAACTTCATTTTGCTTTCTTTACCAGGAGATCTTTGGGTGCAAGCAGTCAGAATTTGTTTGCGAAGCAGCTTGCCGAGAGAGACCAGGCTAGCCATAACCAGAAGCGATTTCGCACTTCAGCGCCCAAGGGCAGCAGGCTTGCTGAGGGCTACGTTGACAGGGCCAGGCTCAGGAATGGCGATGATGCAGACGCTGAGCGAGATGCAAAACTCAAGGCGATAGAGAAACAGCGCGACGACAAGAAGATTGACGAAGAAGAGTACGAAGCAAGACGTCGCAAGATCCTCGCCGACAGCGATAGCCGCCCGAAAGGTCTCGACTTCGAACTCCTGGCCAAGGCTCGCAGGGGCGAAAGCACAGCCGAAGATAAAAAGTCACCACCTGCTGATACGCAGGGCGATGAATCCACACAGGAAGTGGATGGTGAGGACGGCTTCGACGATGCTTTGGAACAGATTGAAGGTACAGAGGTGCAGGCAATCACCAAGGAGAAGACCAAGAAGAAAGGCCAATTTGCAACCAAGCCTGTTTTACCGGGTGGAAAGCGTTCAAGAGACCAAATTTTGGCCGAGCTCAAGGCAGCAAGAGAGGCTGCGAAAGCCAAAGAGGAACAAGCGCTCGGAAACAAGTTCAAGAAAATTGGAGCGCAAAAGGCCCCTGGAACGAGGTTTGAGCGTGATAGTAAAGGTAGAGAGGTCATGATCATTGTCGACGAGGATGGTCACGAGAAACGCAAGGTCAGGAAACTGGCCGCAGACGAATTGGAGGAAAAGGCTGCATTTGTTCCTGATAAAAATGCCGAAGTTCTCGGAATGGAGGTCCCAGAGATATACAAGAGGAAACAGGAGGAAGCGGAACGGAAGAGAGCGGCAGCGGCGGATGAAGATGACGATATCTTCAATGACGTTGGCGATTACAACCCACTGGCGGGAATGGATTCAGACTCCGACGACACTTCTGACGAGGAGGGTATCGTCTCTGAAGAAAGGCCTAACAAGCGAATAAAGGACGAGTCAGCTGGATCAGGGACAGCTTCAGCATCTGCCAGCACAGGAGAAAGTCATCCGGCAGAACAACCACAGTCAGCTACGGCAGCAATACCTGTTGCTCGAAAAGACTGGTTCAAGGGCTCAAAAACTGGTCTTGTCTCTGAGGAGTCTCGCAAAACATCAGCCGCAAACGATCCAGCAGTACTCGCGGCGCTCAAGAAGGCAAAGAGTCTTAACGCCGAGGCGAAGTCAGAGGAAGAGAAACAACGTGCAGAGAGAGAGGAGCGCCTGAAGAAGATGCTAAAAGATAGCACACGAGACTCCGAGGATATGGACATGGGTTTCGGCACCAGTAGGATGGCCGACGAGGAAGATATGGAAGAAAGAGACATAAAGCTCTCGGCGTGGGGTCATGATGGGGAAGATGACGAACAAGGTGGTGGTAAGGCAAAACGGAAAAGAGGTGGCAAGAAGCGCAAAGGTAATGTTAACAGTGCAGCTGATGTATTGCAGGCCATGGAACGGCAGAAAGCATCGAATACGTAAATTCAAGATAAATGCAAATCGTTGTGGCCACCCTATGATTCTTGAGTGAAAAACTTTCCAGGTTGTCCTAAAGGATAGGTGGGATTGCGGCTTAATGAAATAGGTTCCCGTTGGTATCTACTACCCTTTATTTTGGTATTAAATGTATTCAACTCCATAGCTCCATAGCGCATTGGGTCAATCCGGATACAACCGGGCTAATAATGCAGGGGCTTGCAGTATGCTTCGCAGAGGCGGTTGATTCTTGACACCCCTAACCCTTGACGACATCGGCTTGACTCAGCCATTGATGTCCACCTACCAGTTTCAGGACTGGAGACGAATGAATGCATTCCAACTTGCTCTCCTACTTCGTATACCCAACCATCCCAAGTACCTCGACAAACAACCTTTCAAAAAACCTTGCTAGGTTACGGCGCCGTCCATACCACTTACAATTCTCATGTCAAAACTCGGGGTTGTTTGGCTCATGATCTCTTAGCCGGCGCCCGTGATGTCAAGCGCCAGGTTAACGTTTCTTTACCCGCACCTCTTCCGCACCCCTCGTTTCGGCGAGTCGGCAACACAAGCTGCCACACATTATGCCCGTCGCAGGACAGCGTGTGAACCCTGGCGGCCGCTCACATGCCAACAGAATGCAAGTTATGCTAGGGCGACGTCGCCCAAGCGAGCCACCTATGTTGCGCGACATGGCAAGGCCGTCGAGCCACAGCCCTTGACCGGCGACAATAAACCCGATCCCGCCAAGTCGACTTCAAAATCAGACCCAGAGCCAAAGACATTCAAGTCTGGCAGTACGAAGCGTGCTACTGCAACAGATGCCATTGCCGATGAGAGCCGAACGGATGGCCCTGGGGGTAGCCTACCGGACACTCCTCCAGTGATCGAGCTCTCGGCCCCGATGGCGGCACCACCTCCCGGTGCCGAGGACAGCGCTGGCGAGTTCAAGAAGGCTCGGTCTAGTGGGCCGATGGAGACGATACTTCATATGGGTAGCCCTGAAATGATGCAGACGCAGCACCCGCACCTCAAGCCGGCGCCGTATGTGCATCACTTCGATACGTATTCCCTTGTTAAGCGGCTCGAGGAGGGCGGCTACACGCAGGACCAGGCCATCACGGCGATGAAGGCAGTGCGTGGACTACTGGCGCAGAATTTGGGTCAGGCCAAGGACGGTCTGTACAGCCGTAGCGACATGGACAACGAGACATATCTGTTCCGCGCGGCGTGCTCCGAGCTTAGCGTTGAGCTACGGAACATGCGGCGGATCAACGACGAGCAGACGCGCCAGCAGCGGACGCACGTGCAGCACGAGGTCGACATATTGACCCAATCGCTGAACCAGGAGCTTCTGACTTTGAATGATAATGTCAAGGGCATGTTCAACGACAGGGGGATGGCTGTCCGGGAGGAGCAGAAGGCTGCTGAAAGTGCTGTAAGTGGTGCTATCTTTGCTCATCGCTATTAATTGCGATGCTATGGAGAGAGAATAATTATTAGTTGGTGCTAACGTAACTTACCTCTGCCAGATTCAACAAATCAACTACAAAATCAGCGTTACGCTCAATAGCGACGCAAAATCTGACATCGAGGGCCTGCGTTGGGTTCTCATACGGAGAGGTGTCCTGGGACTTATTTTGATGGCACTCTTGTCGCTAGGCGCCATTCGCTACGCAAGCTACCGAAGCCATGAAAAGAAGAAGAGACTCAAACGGCAGGCCGAGGAGGCTCGGAAAGCCCGCACGAACGATGGTAAAGTTGATCGCAGCTCAGCACCCGACGCCGCAGCGCTGCTGGCAGCCAACTAAACAGACCAGGCTGGACGTCTGTCTCAAGGACGTAAACGTATATACATTTTTCTATGTCATGAAGTAGAGAGATACCCAAGCTAGAAAATCTAGATAGCAGTATATGTATAGGATACATAGAATGGGAGAATAAATCCTTCCGAGGAATTTTGGGTAAACCACCTACCCTGCATCTGAACTATACTTCGCTTGTGCAGCTTCGGCTGGTGGCGGTATTGCGGGTATCAATGGAACCGTATGTGGCCCCTGTTCTTATCTTATCGTAAATTTCGTGGGGTTCGCGACTCCTAGGAACTTTTTTTTGAAGGCGCATCGCGACAACTACTGGGAGAAGACATCCCCAGACTGTTCTGCCTATCACATCATAATCAATTAATTCCTCAAAAAAAAAAAGAAACCAAGATGCGGCCTTTGACAGATACCGAGACACAGACGCTGCTGGCAAAGCTGGCCAACTACACCGGCAATTCACTCAAGAGTCTCATCGCTCCGCTTGAGGACGGTGACCGTTATGTCTTCCGCCTGCACAAGGATCGAGTTTACTATGTCAAGCTCAGCATAGCAAACCTGGCCACCACGATCGCAAGGGAAAAGCTCATGTCGCTTGGTACCTGCCTAGGCAAATTCACAAAGGTTTGTCCATTGACTTGATCCCGTCAGCTTTTGGGAACAATGTACTCGGCCGGACCTCTGCTAACCACAAAGCGTTATCAGTCTGGAAAATTCCGTCTACACATCACGGCCCTGCCGATACTCTCCGAGCACGCCCGCTACAAGATGTGGGTTCGCTCGAACGGCGAAATGCCCTTCCTTTACGGTGGAAATGGTACGATTCACGATCCGGATTTTTCCTTCCCGCGCTTTGATAGTGGTCGCGCGACTAACATCAGGTTTTCTCTTGGTTGCCCTCAGTCGTCAAGGCGCATGTTGGACGTCAGACGGACGACTGTCCCGAGCACCAGGGTATCGTGGTCTACAACATGCAGGACGTCCCGCTCGGGTTCGGCCTCACCGCCAAGAGCACCGCCGAGGCCCGACGACTCGACCCTACGGGTATCACCTGCTTCAGGCAATCCGATTGCGGCGAGTACCTGCGTGACGAAGACGCCCTGTTCGCCACGGGCTAAGCTTTTCATGTGGAAGTGGGAGTTGCACGTGTCGTTGCAGATAATGGGACCTGCTTTTGAAAAAAAGAAACTGGCTTGGGAGTATAGGCGTTCGGGAAACCTTTATTTGATCTGGAGTCGAAATTGAATGGCGATTTGCGTCTTTTATAGATACGATACCACTTTATGTACCCAAGGCGTCGGATTATAAGGCAGCTTAACACTCCGTGTGTGCTAACTACCCAAGGTAAAAAATAAAAAAATAAAAAAATAAAAATAAAAATTCCGTCTTCTATTTCAGTGCGTAACCTCGTAACTACCAATGCCCCGAGTGATGGTTTCCATCTCCATGGTCGGGGAGACTGGTCTGCTTTCCCTCCTGAAGAAGCTGATCTGCGCCCGGTGAACGACGTACTCGCTGTCGGCGTATCCCAACAGATCCTTGATGTCTGTGCTTTGATGACCCTTGATCCTGGCTATCTCAGCCGATGAGTAATTCACCAAGGCTCGGCCAACCTCGTTAGTAGAGCCCTCCCAGGACTTGCCGTCAGGGCTTGGCGTTGCGAGTCTCTTGTCGACGACTACGATCCGCACTGCTTCTTGCTGTGCAAAGTGTCCATCGACATCGACCACGCCCACGGGGAGCAAGCCGGCCTTGTCTAGTAGTGCTTGGTACGCGCCCTGGTCTATATAGACTGTGCCGTGTGGCTTGAGGCCGTGGAGAATCCAGAATGACCGATCCCTGATTGGATCTGTTGAGGGAAGGAATCTAGTGTGTAATGGAGGCTGAACCCCTGAAAGACTATTGGGATTGATCGGGTCTGTGTGGTCGTTGACGCTGATGCTGGATGATGTGGCAGCTGGGTTTGCCTCAATCCACTTCACAATATTGATAATGTTTCCTGGATTTGACGCCCTGGCGATGATGGTGGTGACACCCGCAGATGTCGCAAGCCTTGCTGCCACGATCTTGGTGAACATGCCTCCTGTTCCCAATGAAGATCCGGCAGATGACACTGCATATTTCTCACTCAGTAACCCGACCAATTCTCGACGGGTTGAGGGAGGACTTACCATCAGCCTCTAAAGCTCCAATATCCTCCACTACTTCAATAGCCTTCGCATCTGGGTAAGCTCGTGGGTTCTTGTCGTATAGACAATCTACGTCCGTCATGAGGAATAGCATTTCTGCATGGACCATGGCTGCCGTGATGGCGGAGAGGGTATCATTGTCGCCAAACTTGATTTCAGAGACTGCGAGGGTGTCGTTCTCGTTTACGATTGGGATGACACCCATGTCGAGAAGCTCCATGACTGTGTTTTGGGCATTCAGATACCTGGATCTCTGTTTGCCATAATTTGTTCAGCATACCAGTGTGACAACAGTGAACCCCTGATCGGGACATGCCCGGGGACTCCCTCAATTATCACCCATCCCCGGGGGGGGGGGGGACGCAGTTGACAATGAGTGAGTAAAAGGCACACATACGTCCGCGATATCATTTCTGGTAAGCAGAATCTGTGCGATCGGCTGTCTCAATTGGGTAAAGAGACTATCCCATAAACTCATGAGGCGACATTGTCCTATTGCTGCCAAAGCCTAAGGGGGAGTATCTATATCAGCGCAGTTCTTCGCAGATACAATGAGTAGTATTTAATACAAACCTGCAACTTCGACATGTGCTTCTTGGGCCGTACGGCTATGTCCATACGCCGGAGCCCAACGCCAATGGCACCCGATGAAACGATGACGACCTTGTGTCCATCTTCCCTTAACTTTACGGCCGTCTCAACTATGAGGGTCAAGATGGAGAGAAGGGGCTTTTTCGTCGTTTCATCAACGATAGAGCTGGTGCCTGTTTTCCAGTTAGTTTTATTTTATTGATACATAGTAGATAGGTTCCAATATGTCCACAACCCCCACGCACTCCCGCTCTACAACAGGGGCATGCAAAAGTAGAAAGAACATGGATTTGAGGCGCAAGGACCACTCACCTAGCTTGATCACCACAGTGCCCAAAGATTTCGAACCCTTCATCGCTACGACACCAAGGCAACGAAAAAAGTAAGTGGTTGCTCTTTTTTCACACGGCACATCAAGCAAAAGCCCGCGAACGACGAAAACGCAAATTTGAAATACGTATGGGAAGTTCCATGTTGATGGATACCCAACGAAAGTATTAAAAGAGTCTCCAGTGTGGTCTTACAAGGATCAGAATGCGTAACGGCGCCCTTCAGGTCCATTTTTTTTTCTTCCCGTGAAAGGCGTCAAGAAGTGGGCAGATGTAGTAGCGATGTCGCAGCTTGGCACTCTATTGTGTATATTAGCCAATTGACGTTTTGACCAGGGATGGATTGAGGAGCTGGCTCATCCCCGCCAATGACGCACAGGGTTGGTCCAACGCTGCAAGCCCCTTGTCCAGCGTTTGTTCTTCAGGGTTCGGGGCAGAAAAGTCACCATGGCTGACCGCCCGGGACTCCGTGCCGTCATGCGCGGTCCCGGGCGCGACTGTCAAACGTGCAAGGATGAGAGAACATCAATAATCCTTCACCAGACAGCGCGAGTATACTGAACCTGGTCAAGTCAATTTGACACAACACTTTAACTTGTTCACGATATTTTAATACATTTGAATACCTTCTGGGGCTCTCTCTAATTCTCATCTCAATCCTCGAGAATCAAGTCCGCGACGACAACACAAAAACGATGGCGTCCCCACAAGACAACACGCCGTCCGGGGCGACCTCAAAACCACAGAAGCCCGAAGAGACCCCAGATACGGTGAAGCTCCGCATCAACGGCGGCGAGCGGCTCAACATACGCAAAAACAACCCGGCCGAGACTGGGTTCGACCCGGCGACGAGCAAGTGGGTCAACTACTTCAAGGTACTCACGGGCGGCATGACCAAGGAGGGCCAATTCCACTACCGCGAGCATCTGTACCGGACCACCGAGGCGCGCGACGTCCAGAGGTGCGAGGAGCAGCGCGACTGGCTGTTTCGCTACTCGCCCGTCGTCCGCTACATGCGCGACCAGATCCGGCTGCTGGGCGGCGAGCTCGATGCCGACAACGTCGTCTGCCGAAGGTGCCCCTCGAGGCTGACGGAGGACGGGAGGATACTGGGCCAGGCCGGCGGCTTTAGCCCGCAGCACGGAATTCTGATCTGCGCCAATTCCGTATGGGACCGGAAGCACCTGGAGGATACGCTGGCACACGAGATGGTGCATGCCTACGACCACCTGAGGTGGCAGGTGGATTTTGTGGGCGAGAAGGATCTAAAGCATGCTGCATGCACAGAGGTGAGCACAAGAGCAACTTGAAATCAGGCCAAACATCCATGTTGGATGTAATATGTCGATGGTGATCTAATATCTTATCTTTTGCAGATTCGCGCGTCAATGCTGAGTGGAGAGTGCAGGTGGATCAGGGAGGCCTTTGGCAGAGGCAACTGGACAGTGACACAACAATTCCAGAACTGCGTGCGGTCTCGAGCAATCATGTCGGTCAGGGCGCGTGCCCGGTGTAGGGACACGGAGCATGCGACCAAGGTTGTTAACCAAGTGTGGGACTCTTGTTTCGCAGACACAAGACCGTATGATGAGATATACAAATAATAAGTGAGCGTCACGTCACGGTGGAAACTTTCTTATTCTCTCAAACTGACCGCTCAGCCTTTCGTTTACTGGAGTGTATGATACCAACAGAGACGGCATCTAGACCCAGCCAGGGCTTTGGAATGGACCATGTACGATTATAATCATGAAAAAGCCGTAGGATCACCCAGATCTACCTAGGGCTGCCAATATGAAAAACGATAGAAATTCACAACCCTGATAGGGTTCAAGCCAAAACTCCCTGAACACCGCTTACCCAATGCAGTTACCCCCGATTAACGCCGGCTTGATTACAGTCTTTGACGTGGGACAAAATCGCTCATAATGCCCTCAAAATAATCCTTTACCTCGGTCAGTCGCTTGACCGGCCTTGTTCGCGGTTGGTGGCACGCTCGCCCTTGACACAGTGCTTGATGATCCAAGGGTGCTTTTGCACAGCGTCCAGAGAGAGTCTCTTGACAGGGTCAAGAACCAGAAGCTAGAGAAAGCTGGAGTTAGCAAACGCCGAGAGTCCATTAGTCAACACGGAAAGCGAACCGTTACCATACCCTCTTGATCAAATCACGGCACTCCGGGCTAACGAAGGACGGGATGGTCATATCGGCCCTGGCAATTCTCCTCTGCGTCATGACAGGTGTGTCCTCAAAGGGCGCCTCGCCGACAACAAACTCATAAGTCAAAACACCCAAGCTCCATAGGTCAACCTTTTCGTCATAAGTGTTGTCCTTGCTACCAGGCTTGCTGATCATCTCAGGGGGCAGGTAATCGAGCGTGCCACAAAGCGTCTTGCGACGGTTGTTGGGCGCATGCACGCTCCAACCAAAATCTGAAATCTTCAGCTCGCCGTGGAGTCCAACTAAAATGTTTTCGGGCTTGATATCCCGGTGGATAACGTGCTTTCGGTGCAGATATTTAAGGGCGCTGGCCATTTGCGCGACGTATTGGGCAGCTTTCCATTCGGGAAAGCGGTTTTCCTTGCGCAGATGCTTGTACAGCTCGCCCTTGCCAGCAAATTCGAGAATGAGGAATATACGTTTGTTGTCGTGGAAGTGGCCATACATTTTCAAAATGTTGGGATGGCAGAGATTTGTTTGAATCTCGATTTCCCGACGGACCTGCTTTTCTACGCTGCCCGACTCCAGCTCCTTTTTGTAGAGGACCTTGAGGGCACAGATGAAGCCTGTGGTGCGCTCACGGGCGAGGTATACACGGCCGAATTTTCCCTTTCCCAGAGGTCGTCCGATCTCGAACATTCCCAGGTGGAATTCCTTAGGTACTCTTGGCGAGGTATATGCCTCTGATTCATCATGGGCAAGCTCGTCTACGCTGGACGAGACGGAATCTTTCTTGTGTTTACTGGGTGAGTGGGGCTCTCTGCTCTTTGGTGGCGGTGCAATTTTCCTTTGGGCTGTCTGGGATGGGAGCGTCACAGCCGTGACTGTGTTCGCGCTTTGCGATTGCAGAGCGACCTTGAACAGGTTTGGTCTCGAACTGCCATGAGATATCTGTGTTGTGGCCGAGGTTATCTGTTGGGGATGTCAGCGTTCAGAGGCTATGTCATGGCGAGCTAAATGCGGTCGTTGTTGACTCAAGAAACTTACCTTGGATTTTTGTACCAACCTGCTGACATCGTCAGGATAGTTCTCGTCGTTGACAGTTAGGTGCTCGAAGCACTCTTCGAGCTGAACGGCCTTTGTTGCCATTGTCGATTAATTCTCGTCTCCCTTTGAGGCACAAGAGCGCGTGTGGAGGGTACAGCGGTGAGCGAGAGATAGCGAGAGAGCTAACGGGAGGACGAATGGAATCAACCGAGCAGTGAGACGACTCAATTCGGGTATTGTTTATGCAAACATATGGCCCATGGGTGAACGTCAGGTTTCCGCAAGTGAAAGGAAAGTTATGGAGAGCGACGTCTTCGCTTGGTTGTTGCGGGGATTAGGAGCAGTTGAGGAATGGAGGTTGTTCGGCACTGGGTTTTAATGGTTCAAGCTCCTCAGGCATGTTTACGGCGCATGCGGAGGTGGGTTGCGGTTGCCCAGCAACAGTAGTGGTTGCGCATCGCCTAGCGACCAGGATCATTCAATCCCTTGTCCATGGTTACGGTAAAACGCCTTTCGGTTCCCCTACGATAAGCTTTCGGCCTACAAGAGGATAATTCCGCGATCACCTCAAAGTCGGATAGAGTATCGGCGACGTATTTTATGTGGTGCGCATTACCTGGTTCTGTCGTAACGGTTCTTGCCATTTTCACTGTCACAGCATCTAAATATGGCCGACCCTAACCCCGCACTCATAGGCTCCCCGCATATAACCTTCACCACTTGTAAAGCAGGCCTCTACATCACATAACACCTCCTCCAAGGAGCACAGTCTGTCTCTCTACAAAAGCGACGGTAACAGTCCCATCTGGTCAACAAGATCTGACTTACAAAAGAACCTTTCGTTCCTCAACAATCCGAGAGAAACAGAACAAAAGTAGCGATTGTATCATAGTAACAGGCCAAACACAACGTCAAAATGCTCCACGTTGACTCGCCCAACGAGCCCTTCCCGGACCCGAGCCAGCTCGCGCAGGCAACCAAGGTCCATCGCCAGGGCAAATTCGAGATTGCATCACGCAAGCTCCCCATATCCAAGTCGGGCCCCATCGATGCCATGTCGGCCCGCATCGGCATCCCCGTGCCCGAGATGATTTTTGGTGACAACCTCGTTGCTGTGCGTCACGTGCCCTCGGGCTGGACAATGTCTTTCTCCGCCGAGGCGGCGCTCGACCGCGTCGAGAAGACCGACAGGGGCATGCTCCAGGTTGCATACGCGGGGGCCTGGTCCAGCTCGCGCGAGAAGACAAGCGCCGGCATCAAGGAAGTCGTCCGTCCCTTTGACTGGAGCTACAGCACCGACTACCGCGGCACCGAGGAGCCCACCAGGCTGGCACCCGTCAAGGACAAGCAGATCCCCATTGAGCTGCTCAAGCGCCGAGATCCGATTCTGTTCTTCGACGAGGTGGTGCTGTACGAGTCGGAGCTGGACGACAACGGCGTGTCAATCTTCAGCGTCAAGGTCAGGGTCATGGAGCACCGCATGCTGCTGCTCGCACGTCTGTACATGAGGCTGGATAACGTTGTCATTCGCGTGCGGGACACGCGACTGTATGTTGATTTTGATGCTCAGGAGGTCATACGCGAGTACACGGCCAAGGAGGATAGTTTTGCCAACGTCAAGCAGGTCAGTCTCAAGGATTGCGGCCTGAGTTCAGATGACGATTGTGAGGATTAACTAACAAAGTCAATCACAGGCTCTGATGTTGCAAGGGTTGGTCCCGGATACTATTACCACGGCGCTGAGGGACGCCAACCAAATAGCAGAACACGTTCGTGTTATAGATCATCAAGTGGACTATGCAAGCTTCTCATGAGCTACCGCAAGTCCGTATGCTATGCCGAACGAACAGGCAAGAGTTGAAAACTTTTCATCGAACGATTCCCGAGGCGTTTGTGGATGTAGGCGTAGGCGTTCAGGCGTTTTGAGTCAAGGCATCGCTGGTTTCAAAGCGGCTTTTCATTTTCCAAAGACATGGATTCTTGAATAGAATCCTACTTCGCTTGCTAAAAATAAATAAAAGTATCTAAACATGAGCGTAGACGGCAGCCGCACATTCATCAAGACATGGTGATTTCTCCGTGTACACCCCAACTCCATCAAAACCTCATAGCCCGCCAGGTATACAGATCGCCAGTTCCCTCCCTAATCAAGAGTACATGTACAAAACTCTCCGCGAAGTGAAGCTGCAATTAAATCGACGAAAGGGAGAGCAAGAATGATGTCTACCCATTAAACCCTTTCCAACAAACATAAATCCGCTTTAGATCACCGAGCGGCTGCAGTTCCGGGTGATGACGGTTCCGTGACCTCCTCGAACTCCATTTCCCACCGATCAACCTCTTTGAACTTCTGTGCCGCCTGTTGAAGCTCCTCGCTCAGTTTTACTGGAGCCTCGCCATGGGCTTCAGTCGCATCCAAGGTATCATCCGCCAATGCATCTCCTGAGCGGTACTCTCCATCAACCGCAACTTCTATTGTATTACCCTCGCCCTCCCCATCTTGATTTTCCTTGTCGGAACCTGCAGTCGCCCTTGAGCCATAGGTCCTACGAGCACGCCGTTTGTCACCTTTTGTTACCCGTTCCCTGGCGAGGGGAGCGTTTGACTCGGCCAACGGCCTCGCAGGTCTTCTCGCGCGCCGTGCCCTGGACCCCTCGACATAGGACAGCTCATCTGCCTCGTTTGCCACTATTGTCGAGTCAAACTCATCTTCAGATTGATCATCTCGTGCAGTCCTTTGCCTCCTCTTGGGCAACATTGCCGTGAGCTCGGCAGTGGTAAGCTTCGGTGAGGCTTTGCGTGCAATTTTTGCTGCAACGGCTGCCCCCCGGGTGTTTTTGGTCTTGGGCGCAACATAATTGGGCGAGTGTGTTAGTGACGGCGGAGATGACATGTCTGACAGCGCATCTTCCCCGTGGAGAGGGGCTGGTGTTTTGCGAGAATCTGACAGCGCTCGGCGTTGCCTATTACGGGGAAGATTGCGTAGTGACGGCCAGCTGGTCGGACTGCCATCGGATGAGCTGCTACTAGCGGGCGGTGCCAGTACGTCATCGTCATCATCCACAACTGCGCGTCGGGCTGTGTCGTGGCCTGGAGTGGATGGTGTATCATTAAGAGGCGGCAAACTGAGCTCCGAGTCGCTCTCGATCGAAGCTTGGGGAAGGTCGCTAGATGCCAGCGCAGGACGCTTGGATGAGCCATCCTGACCGTCTGTTGATTTCCTCTTCCGTGATGATCCCTCTTCAGGACTAGTATCCACAGCAGGCAGAGATGGCTCTCTATGCCTTACATCAGAGCCACGAGTTCTTCTGCGACTGGGCGACCCATTGTCACTTTCTGAAATTTCCTCCTCGGACCTAGCATCACTGTCACTGTCTTCCAGTTGCTCCTCCTCAGGTGGCGCCTCCGTCTCGTCTGGCTCCTGCCGAGCCCTCCGCCTACTCCCAAGGATACTCTGCTCTCTGGCCCGCCGCTTGAAGGTCCCAATGTTGAAGGTCGTACTAAGACTGGGTGTGTTTGGACCCCGGCTGCTTGGACGAATGGGCGCATCGTCACGGCCGACAATGCTCGATTGACGGGGACGGCCTCGTCTAAAAAGCCCAACATTAAACGAAGACGTGTCAGTTGATCGATGGCCACCAGCCAGCGCAGAATCCTCGCCTAAGCTGATGTCTGCGTCCAGATCGTCAAAATCTCCGCCAAAAAGCTCCGAGTCATCCATTACATCCATCCCTGACGCATCCGGCGCGCTCCTACGAAGCCTGCTGGAACTCCGCCGGCTGGCGCGTACGGTAGTGGAGCTGGCTTTCCTGCTCGTCGAGGGCCCTTCCAAAGCCGAGGTGGAGCTGAGATCGTCGAGCCGGCTCATTGCGGCGTCGCGTCGGGTTCTGGATTCCTCAAGGGCTTTCGCACGGGCGTTACCGGTAGAAGCGCGCCGGGTTGCTTGTCGCTCTATTTCTCGGTCGCTGAGTCCATAAATATCACTGCTCGTGTCGCTTACTGCTTCGACTTGGCTAACTTGAGTTGTCGCGGATTTCTTGGTTGGTTCGGAATCAGCAGCCCGAGCGGCGCCGACAGCAGTACCTCTCGGTGCTGCTGGCGCGACTCGAGATCGTACCGGTCGTGGCATCGCGTGGGGTGGTCGGGGTTTTCGTCTCGGCGGCAGTGTTCTGGTGTAGGGAACAATATGTTTCACCAGATATATGACCCTATCAAAGGATCTAACACTGTTTGTAGTGTTCTGGCTATCTCAAAACCCTCTCGGGAACAAGATGACAAAAACGTCTGTGAAGGTAATTGTGGAGGAGGGAGTAGCTGGTGGGCTGCGGGCTTTGGGGTAAACACGGTGAAGCAGCTTGGACGCGATTCTACGCGTCAACCACACCGCCACATCTCACTCCAGGCTCACTTCCGTGGCCCACACTAGCTTCAGCCACACCTGCAACTTAAACCCCACAGTGGTCGACGTCATGCAATTGGGACACTCGCCCAGCATAACTTGCATCTCGACAAGTTAAAAAGGTAGATCATATTAGAATACCTCTTTCTCTTTACATTCGCATTGGACAATCCCATCTCGACACCAGACTTGAATAACGTATATCACTAAAATACATCATGGCCACTGCAATGTTATGTAGGCGGTCTCTGACCCATAGGTGCGTTCCTTTGGCATTGGGAGCCTCGCTTGGTATTGGCCACTTTGCATACCAAAGTAAGATGCAGCCCTACAGATTGGATGCACTGTCCACCAATTCAGCATCAAATTGGTCACCAACGACTAGCAGAGTGCTTGAGATTGAGGAAGAAGATGGCTTCATCAACTCGGACGTCCTAAGGCAGGTGTCTGGCGGTAGTGTAACAGGTGCGTTGAATTCATTTGCAAAGTACATATATATATGTCCATCGTCGTATTTAGAGGGAACACCGTAGTAACGAAATTCGGTCAATGCAGGTTTCCTATCCGGGTTATTTGTCAGTGTCTTCTCGCGCACTCTCGTCTTGCTCATGGGCCTGACAATAGTCGCTTTCTCAGTATGTTCAACCTTGAAGCCGAAATCATTCAGCGGATTTGATCATTATGATTGACATGCCCGTAGGTGGCGGCCAGATACGGCGTAGACCTGGTGCATCAGTTACGCCTCAAGGAAAGGGCACAATCATCGCGAATTTTGACCGCCCTCCGCAGCAACACACCTTTCAAGCTTTCATTTGGTGTTACATTTGCGTTATCAGCATTTGCGCACTTTTGAACGCTCCTCGTGCAGCCAACTCGCAGCTAGAAACAGAACTTTGGTATCATGAGAAATCAACGGTGTTGCCAGTCACTAAAAAGGCTGTGTTTCGCGCTCGAGCCATGCCATAGTCAACTTGTCCTCCTTGAAGAAGCCGCTCGTCTTGTCGAGAATAAGTTTGTTGTAGTCATTCAACCATTGCTTCTCCCGCGGTGTCAAGAGGCTCTCGTCGATCAGTCTACGGCAGTAGGGTACCATGGTGACGTGCTCGAAGCCAAGGTATGGTTTGTCGCCAAACATATGCTTAGTTTCGACCTCACGTACCATGGCAATGTTTTCGATCCGGATGCCGTAAGAGCCGTCTTCGTAAAAGCCAGGCTCGATAGATGTCACATTGCCCGGTGCGAGTGGGACTTCGGCATAGTGCTTCCTGGTACCTATGCCGATGGGACCCTCGTGAACGTTGAGGTATGAGCCGACACCATGACCTGTACCATGTCGGTAGTCCAGTCCTTCTTGCTATAGTCTTTGTTAGCAAGGTCTATCTAGACAAAACGTAACATAGAATTTTCTCGCTTTTGATACTTACCCAGAGGAACTGTCTTGCAAAGGGATCCAGTGCAAACCCAGTGGTGCCTTTGGGAAATATAGCCATGTCTAGAGCCATATTTCCCTTCAATACCAAGGTGTACGCCTTCTTCTCGGCTTCTGTAGGCTTTCCAAAATGCAATGTCCTCGTGGTATCAGTCGTACCGTCTAAGAACTGTGCCCCAGAATCGCAGAGGTAGACTGAATCGGCATCGATCGTTGCACACGTGTCTTCCTCGGGCTTGTAGTGAATAACAGCAGCACTAAAGTTTGTAGCAGATCAGTTACTGCCTTTGCGGAATTGAGAGGATTCATGAGGACTCACTTTGCACCAACAGCGGAAATTGTTGTGAAGGATAAACCGACAAAGTCATCGTGCTTTGCCCGCAGGTTTTCCAATTTGGTGGCGGCCTCAACCTCATTGAGGGTAGCTTTCTTGTTTGCTACCTGGTCTTCGAGCCAAGCAAAGTACTCGATGAGCGCCGCGCCATCACGGATGTGGCATTGCCTCATACCCTCTAGTTCGGTTTCGTTCTTGATGGCCTTGGCATCGCACACCGGACTCTTGATCTCATCGACGGAGCCATCCCCGCCAAGTGCCAGCTTGAGAGCCCACGAAGTCTTGTTTGAAATGGCGAGCTTTTTGACCTTGTTCTCGTCTCCCTCGTCCTCGGTAGGCTTTAGGCTTCTGGCCAAGACCTCCGAGTCCTCAAAGATGCTATCGTAGGGCCTGACATCGACTTTATTCTCCTTCAGGTAGGCGTGGCATTCCTCGCTGAGCTTCGATGCGTCGACATAGAGCGTGGCTCTGTCGGTGGTGATGACAGCATATGAGAAGAAGACTGGGTTGTACGGAATATCGCTGCCACGAAGGTTGAAGAGCCAGGCAGTCTCGTCCAACGTTGATATTACGAAGCCAAATACTTTCTTCTTTTCCAGCGCCTCCCGAAGCTCCTTCAGCTTGGGTTCAGTATCTTTTCCAGAATATTTCTTTGGTAGGAAGGCTATGGGGTTGCTTGGGCGTGCGGGTTTGTGCCTGCCCCATACCAAGTCAACCAGATTGTCTGTCACGGCAACCAACTCCTTGCCGCCTTTAGATTTGATCTTCTCCTGGAGAGCCTTGGCCTCGGAGCTTGACAGTAGAGTAGGATCCACGCCAACTGTCTTGCCTCCCACGGCCTGGTCTGCCGACCATTCCTGCCATGTTGGAACATCGGGCTGGCCCTGTTTCAGGAGCTCCCAGTTCTTGTCTAGCTCAGTCGCAGCTTGGTTGAAGTACCGGCCATCGGTCGCCAGGGCGGCTTTGTCGTTGGTCACAACGGCAGTGCCTGCGGAACCTGAGAAGCCACTGATGAACTCTCGGCGAGCATCACAAGGCGCGATATATTCGGACGAGTGTGCGTCTTCGGTAGGAACGACTACAGGCAGTTCACAAAGGATTGCGCATCAGTGAAAGACCTTATTACAGGTAAAATTGTCCTCTGCCTGGAGACTGCGAGGCGTGAGATGGCCTACTGTAAACATCTATGCTGCGCGCCCTCATCAAGCCCCGCAGCTCGGCGAGGCGATCCGTTGTTTCGACCGTCTTCATGATTAGTGGAGATTGGGACGAGGAGCTTAAGCAACGAACGAACTGCCGGCAGCTCAAGTGAGCAGGGACTACTGCTCGGGTTGGGCGCTGATGCTGATGTAGGAAGACGAATCTTGGGGTTGTGCAAGACAGAATGAAACTGTAGCTAGACGATCTTGCAGACGCCAGGAGCTGCCTGAAGGAAGTACTATTCATGGGGGCAACCGAGGAGTGGTAATTACGGAGGGGGGCGGAGCTAGTGGGTGAGGGGTGCTTGACAGAGGGAGCTCGTCGTATGGTGTGCATGCGTGTGTGAGAAAGCGTAGGTCCACAGGAGCCCCGCAAGTCGCAGCGTACTGCTAATAGCCCGCTAGACACGGCTTGCATGTGGTTAATAAGGTGGAATTGCCCCACCAAAACACTCATGCCTCTTGCAAACACTTATGGCTTGTCTACTTCCCGCTCTTTCCTTGTAGGAAAAAGTTTGAACAAAAGGCTAATAAATATTAATTCCAATGATTGCTATCAAGCCGGCAACTGCGATTGTCTTTATCTGGATGAATAAAATCACAAAACGGGTTTCATTGCCGATGTGGCCACTTGCGCTGTAGTATCCAGCATGTATTATCAAGCATCCACAAATTCGACTGCAAGCAGCTTCACTGCGTCCCAACCTGCCTGAATTTAGTCTAGAAAGTTCATGGCGACGTCAACTCTTTGCCCAACAGATGTCTCCATTCTTCAACAGCAAAAAAAAAAGTCCTGAACCCAACCATTGTTTAACTCAGACTCGTTTGCACATCTAAGGCATAAGCTACAGCTAGCGGGCCTCAAATATTTGGCTACGACGTCGTCACTCATGAAGTTCAGTTCGCCCCTCCTCAATCAGACCTTTATCTCACAACGACGTTGTTCGCATGCAACGGAAGGGTGAGGTATACAACACTGGTAACACGCAGACGAAAGGGAAAAAGCATCTTCTGCAGCTCTTGCTATACTGGGCATGAAGGTGTTTTGCCTAGTGCCTCTATAGCGCCGCATCATGCAGGGGGAACAGGGACTACCTCTCCCCTCCTCGCTGGAAGAGGTTGAGGCCGTGAGTAGAATTATTTATTTTAAATTCAACCCATCAAAAAAATCCTCAGTTACTGACACGGGTCATAAATACCTTCTCTCTCAGTTAATCTCGGCACTTTACGAGCCGGGTCCTCCAGAGACAATATCGAGGATCCAAGAGGTGCTCCATCGGGTGCAGAAGTCTCCCGAGGGCTGGCAACTGGCCCAGAGCTTACTGGTGAACCCCAACGACAAAATCAAGTTTTTTGGTGCTCTCACCATCATTGTTAAACTGAATACTGAGAGGTACTGGCACTGAATCCCTCGTCCGTTGTGCTTGTTCTTCTTGGTGAGAATCGACTAATTCGTTTAAATTTGCCACAGCTCAACTCTGTCAGAAACTGATGCAAATGAATTGTTACAAAACCTGATTGACTGGTTTGTGCGCTCTCTGCGTGATGGGTCAGGTGCGCTCGTAACCAAAAAGTTATGTTCTGCTCTTGTCACCTGCTTCATCCAGTTCCCCAAAATATGGCCCAGTTGTGTAGCCCATCTAGTACACTGCTTGTATACACAGCGCAGCGTGCCCATATCTGAGGCCAGAGACGACGATGCTGATTCCACGGTTGGTCTCCTGGACTTTGCCTCCCTGAGAGCGGCATTATGGTTTGCTGCTACACTGGTGGAGGAGACAAGCAAGACAGACATGAATGCTGCAAAGTAGTAAGTTCCGGCAACATCCCGAGGTTTAACAAGTCAGCAAGCTAATAATTTGATGTAGCTCTCAGGCTCACAGCCAGCTCGTCACTGAAGGCCGAGACGTTGCTTGTCTCATTTCACGCGGAATGGATCCTGGGTTTGCGGGTACGGATTGCAGTAATATCCAGGAAGAGGCTATCAAATGCCTACAGGTATGTTTTGCTGCCAACTGTCATCCCAGGAACTAATTCTGACATGCTAAAATCAACAAATGTTACGTTACAGCCTTGGGTTATGTACAACCAGCGCATATCATCTTCCACCGATGAGCTGACCATACCGTTGCGGACTCTTCTGGCTCCAGTTATACGATGCCTGATAATCGACGAACTCTACGAAGCCAGCATAGAGCTTCTCACCGACACACTTTCCAACTATTCAACCTTTTTCACAAGTGAAGGGTTCGACATGCTGATCAATCTGTTCGAGACGTCATGGTCTGACAATCGATACCAGCAGTTGGTTGGGGGAGACTTCGATTTCGAATCTGTTCAGTTTGGCATGCTGATGATCGCCTTTGCCGACGCCAAGGTTGTCGAACTTCAGAAGAGCAACGATCATCGCTCACAACGCTTCCTAGTCGGCCTGAAGGGGTTGCTCGGTGCAGCCGGTTATGCTGTAGGCGAGGACAAGATCTTTGTACCTGCGCTTGAGTTCTGGGCCACATTTGTGGAAACCATGGTCGATACCATGTTCAGCGAGGAAGCCAAGAATTCAGATGCTTGGGTCCAAAATTCAATAGGTTTGGTTATGCAGGTCGTGGGCTGCTGTTACAAGAAGATACAGTTTCCACCAGCAACAACCTTCTCTGCCTGGGACTCTTCAGAGCGTGCTGGATTTGTGGAGGCGCGCAAAGACGTTGCCGATCTGTTACAGACAGTGTGCACTATACCAAATGCCAGTCTCGTCTCGCTGTTTGTTGATCTGCTACTGCAGGCCTTGGCAGCGCAGGCTTGGGCAGAGCTGGAGGCGGCAGCTTTTTGTCTCAGCGCCCTGTCTGACTGCATTTCAGACGGCGGTGAGTATGATGAACTCCTCCACAAAGTATTTTCCTCTGGTTTGTTTGACCTGCTAGGCCAAAGCGAGAAGCTGCCTGTTCGACTGCGCCAAACGGGTTTGTCGCTTATTGAGAGGTTCTCTGACTATTTTGAGCGTCACGGCGAGTTCCTCCCTGGAGCCCTTAACCTCCTATTCAGTGCAGTGGGCGACTCGATGCTAGCGGGTCCCTCAGCCAAGTCCATTTGCACACTTTGCTCGTCTTGTCGATCGCACCTGATTGGCGAAGCGGCTACTTTCATCTCATCCTACGAAAACATTCATTCGTCAAGATCTATAGATCCTGTCGCAGAAGAGAAGATCGTTATGGCGATTGCCTCTGTTATACAAGCGATACCGGACGAGGAAACACGACTCCAGGCATTCCGTCATCTTTATCGCGTTGTCCGCATGGATTTGGATGGCTGCCTGCAGCTCAAGGCACAACCGGAGAGGTTTGAGATGTCTGACCCGTTGGTAACAAGGTACTACGCCGAGGCGGCTCAGTCACAGTCTCAAGAGGTAGCAACTGCAGATAGGATCGCTGGACAAATTGCTGTTCAAAGTCTGAGGTACGTCTTGAACATGGCTAAGGGCCTGCAAGCCGTTACGGAGGCACCTGTGGATCTGGATGGGTCGTCAAAAGCCGCATCTGCAGTAAGTGAGCAACTGCCTCACCTCCAGTCGGAGATTATGCAGACGCTTGTTCAGCTACAGTCTGCGTTTCCAGATAATGGCGAGCTTATCGAGTCTATATGTCACATCTTGCGCGCTGGCTTCTCGGAAACGGAGCCGGGACCGTTTGTCTTTCCTGCAAACATAGTCTCCCAGTATCTTACAAGTCAAACTTGTTCGAATACGCCCAGAATTGGCTACGTAGTCAGCACTGCTTGCGCTTTCACGAGCTCACTGGCTAGTAGCTCGTATGAAGAAGCCGCCAAGCAACTGACAAAGATATTGCCATGGTCAATCGACCTGCTTCAATCCCTTCCAGGTAAGGATTCTTTTGTCTAAACCTGATTTGTAGGAAACCGTTGAGTACCTGGCACTAACACTTTGCCTTGGTAGAGCCCGAGGCCGACACCGAACTATCTCAGAATGTCACTGAGTTGGTGACTAGAGTAGCCCAGCGACAGCCTGAGGTGATGATGCGACTCCAGCCATCATCTCTGCTAGAGTTTTTCTTCATCTTCGTGTTAAAGGTGCTCGATGGTCGCGAGACGCTACCAAAGTCTGCTGCGGCTGAGTTCTGGGTGGGTATACTATTTTTCTTCAATGCTTGATGGTCAAAAATCAAACTGTTGCATTCCGCTGACGATAAGGATTTAGACTACTTTTCTGACAATAAGGACGACAGATAAGTCGGTCCAACAAGCCGTCGACTCTGTCATGACGCATCTTGGCCCTTCATTGGCTACCTCATTGATGCGTAACATAGGTGGGAACGCAGCGCGTAGTGAGCTCGATAGGCTCAGTGAGCCATTGAAGAAGCTGGCAGCACAGCACGTCAATGCCAAGACGTGGCTTGAGGCTGCATTGGCTGATATCTCATTCCCGAGCTCGAGGGTGTCGCCAAAGGAAAAGACGCTATTTCTCAAGAAGATTCTCAGGTCAGTCACCCCATCATTGGCCTGTTAGAAATTATCCATTGTAGCCAGGGCCGTGAACTAACGCTAGTACACTTACAGTCTCCGTGGAAGCCGACAGACAAACCAAGTGATTAGAGAGTTTTGGCTGGCATGCAGAGGATCTAGCTTTGCTTACGCCTCCTGAGGATTATCATTGACTCTCGAAGACATTCAAATGTGGCTGCCAGAGCTGCGCTCATAGTGGTAGTCGTGGGTTAATAGCTTGGAAAGAAACCAACAAGTAAAGCTATACAAGAGACGCATAGACCTAGACTTATTACTTCGCACATAAGATCTACACCTAGTCTATCCTATACACGAGCTCTCCTGCTTGGAGCCAACAAATGGTTACAGATAGGGATTACATGAGTGGGCTGAGATGGGTGAATGCAGAACTCGCCCTGGATTAATTTTGCAGTAAGCGCAGGTCAGTGCGATCAGCAAAGCCCAATGGCAGCGCGTACAGTCTCCATAGTTTTTTCGGCGTTTGCGCGTGCCTTTATGGCGCCCTCAAGTGCAACCTCATCCAGGTACTTGCCGTCACCCCTGGCAAGGATCTCCAGGTACCGTTCCCGGATCCCCGCTAGGCCCTCCACAACGGCGTCGGCCACGGCACCCTTGAGCTCCTGGATGGATGCGCCGCCGAAGGGCCCATCCTCGGCCCCGAGATCGGCAGCCTCCATGCCGCTCTTTCCAAACGTGCTCAGAAGCTCAAACAGGTTGGCGACGCCGGGACGGCCGACCGGGTCGTAGTAGACGGTGT
Source organism: Magnaporthales sp. P1609 (assembly GCA_003709005.1). Taxonomy (NCBI): domain Eukaryota; kingdom Fungi; phylum Ascomycota; class Sordariomycetes; order Magnaporthales; species Magnaporthales sp. P1609. The sequence goes on along the minus strand of PELF01000007.1, from coordinate 1,485,742 downwards.
CGATGCTGTCCGTCATGGCGGTCTTTATGCGGGCCCGGATCTCATCCGCACTGTCGGTGAGGGTGATGCGAGAGCGGGGGTCTGCGTGGGACTTGGACATCTTTTGAGTTGGGTCACGCAGGGACATGACTTTGCTTGTTGGTGCTGTATTTTGTTTTTTTAAGGGACGGAAGGGTGAGTGCGGGTCAGTAAGTAAGGCCTTGTGCCAGTCTGTATGGGATGGCAATGAACTGAGCACTGGCCAGCGAAGGATTCCACAAACATACATATTATTGTTTCAGGGGCGACAAGATGTTTGCCGTACAGGGCATTGAAGTTTGTTGCGCATTCTCGGGCAAATTCTAAGTGCTGAGCCTGGTCCTCCCCAACAGGAACGTGGGTAGCTCTATTTGGATTTTGTGATAAAATGTTTCAGTAGGCAGGTTGCTGGTTCAAGATGGGTTGTGTGTGAAGGGGGACGAGATGCAAGTAAATAGCAACCGACTTACCTGTGAACGAGGACATCTGCGGCTTGGAGAACAGGATATGAGAATAGGCCAAGCTTAAGCTTTGCCTTGACCTTTTTGTCGTTCAGGGACAGCCTCTCGCCATTGCCTAGATCTAATTTGCTCTATAGCTCCAGGGTATGCCCAATGTCAGTTCCAGCGAGACGATCTGTGCTGGTGGATAAGAGAATGACGGACCTTCCACTGCGTCATACGTGAGAGGTATCCCGTAGAGGCATTGCAACTGAGGAGCCACATGAGTTCCGAATGTGCCGGAACCTGTCAATATGTAGCGATTGTTAGTATGAAGAGTGGATTTTATTTGGCTTGAGGCAGACTAAGAAGATCAGGGCGGCATCACGACAACTAAAGGAAAGAATAGAAAGAAAAAAAAATAAGAAAAAAATAACTCACGGAGGATTGGTAGAATATCACAGACCTCTTCGGATCTAAACCAATAGCCAAGAGTGCGGCCAGAGCCTCCCTCCTCCACTGCCTCAACTGCTCAGAATTCTGCGGCATGGTGATGGCGTGCAAGTCCACCACTGAAAAGTACAGGCTGGTCTCTGCCGCAGCCAAGTCCTGCAGACGCCGCCATTGTCGCAGAGCTCCGAGGTAGTTGCCTAGATGCGGAATGCCGCTCGGCTGGATGCCGGAGAAGACGATTGAGTCTTTAGGAATTTGGAGGCTTTGAACCTTTGATGATGCGCGTGGTGATGAAGAAGTTGAATAATACGACGATGCTGTTGTAGACAATTTCTGCTGGGGCAGCAGCAGCTTTGAAACGAAAGGCCTCACAAGCCTTGGACTTGGCCTGATTGGCATTTTCTTGGGTCTTCAAAACAGCCTTGGGTTAAAATCGTTCGATGAGGCAAACTAAAAACATTTTACTGATCAATTTGTTGGTGATGCTCTGGAAACGCGCTGTGGTGCGAGATTCTTGTGTGGTACCGTGCGTTTAGAGCGATTTTGTTTGTTCTATTAAGCCAGCATAAAAAGTCAATCTCACTCGCAACTTCAAGAATCAGAACCACGAAACTGGATGGAACAGGAGAAAAAAAAAAAAAAAAAAAGACAGTCGGTTATTAATATCAAGGGCCATGTCGACCTCAAGATTAGAGAAATAAAAAGCTATTTGCCCTTGGTAATTTCATGGATGTTGGTGAACTACAACAGACAATCTGCGTGCAAGTCCAAGTATACAAGCCAAAAGACAACTTCGAGATGATTCTATACTGTCATACATATACAGAGGTTGATTGTACAGCGCTTTACACTAGGTGAAGGCTCACTTCTACCTTCCACCCGCCAAAGTGACCCTCTCCTTCTGCAACATCTCCTTCACATCCTTCACGCTGCCCAATGGCTTCTTTTGACCAAAATGCACCCAGCTCGCCTCGATGTCTTCTGCAGCCCTCTTGGCTGCCTCATCCATCTCCTTGCCCGCATCTAAAGAAAATTGAATACGTCAGTCACCACCCACAATACGCCAGAATCTACCATCCAAACAATGACAGCAAAACAAGAGAAATGGAACATCCCACTTACCAAGCGCTCCAAACTCCCACATGTTTGCCTTCATACCAACACCGGAGTAAGCATGCTTCTGCAAAAAGGCGAGCCAAATCTGCACCGTCTCAGGGTGTCCGTCGCGGATCTGGATCAGCCTGCGCAGCGTGATGCGCTCGTAGTTCTCTTGCGACTTCTTGAAAATGAAGTGCGACCGTGGAACTGTCCAGCGCTGTACTATGCGCGGCAGCGGCGTCGGGCCAAACGCCGGAAGTCCCAAGTAGTAGGCCGCACGAAGGGCGAAGTCGCTGAAGAACTCGATCGGACGAGCGCTGTACGCCCGCAGCTGAAGGTCGCACGACGGAATGCCGTACTCGGTCTCCCGTCGGAGGGGTTGCAGGTGAAGGGTTTGCAAACTTCGGGGGTATCGGGGGAGGTGTTGACGGATCTGGTCGACGGTAAGGTCCTGTAGCTTGGGCTTGTCGGGCCTTTCGATTGCTCATGATGGCCAAAGTAAGTATGCGAGCAAACGTGCAAAAACTTTGTGTATCTCCGGCGGGGCGAACATGGGCGGAACGTATCCTCACATTTGCAGGTCCGGCTCGTCAATTTCCGCATCTGGTAGTTTGGCATTCTCTGGGGTTGTAACAGATGGTGACGAGCTTGAAAAAAATAGAGGGTCAGCGTTGTTACGACAATGTAGAGTGTATCCTTTGCCAATTCAAGGCCGCTCTCCGCAGGATTGTCCTAGCCTCAACTATGATCAAGACATACTCTGAGCTGTTCAGCCTGATCTGCCATGGTGGTGTTGATATCGAGGGGGCATTTGTTATAGGTAACTGCTAAAGATCGTCTGAGGTTAACTTTGCTCGCAGCTGCAGTCGCAAAAACAGCGAATTGAAATACTTACCAGCCTGCTTTGCAGCAATTGCTGTGCCGGTCTTATTAACTTTGAGCCCTTCATCTCTGCATTGCCGGCGTCGCGATGTGCAGTCTCGAATGTCACCAAGGTACGTCTTCCGATGTGGACCAGAGCTACGACTTTTTGCGCGTCTCAATTGTCCAGCGACGCAGCAAGGGTTGTTATCGATAGTCGTGCAGCAGTGTTAAAATGGAACTAGTCGCACCGTCTGCTGCTCAAGCCTGTCAAGGATACGGTCTCGAGCATATACGCGGACATTTACCATAGTTCGTCAGAAGCAATGATCACTGACAAGTACTAGTACGCCTTAACACATAGTGACAATACAAGACTGATCAAATTTTTTTTGAGTTTTTCAATTGCCTATCATGTTATACGGACTGGCTATTTTTTTAATTCTTATGAAAACGCGACAACTATAGCATCTTTTCATGGCTGGACAATTGTCCCGTGGTAAGCCTTCCAAACAAATTTCTATGTTTACCCGTAAGCCATACGCAATCATATGCACATCCACGAAGAGGACCTCCTACGGTTGCCTCTTGTTGTGCTGGGCGTGTCAAAGAGTGGGCACTGCGAGTATCCCCAGCTCAGAGGTAGGCTGGCAGCCACCATGCTTTCAAAAGCTCACGGCTTGCCGCTGATGCTTTCCTGTGCTCGAAAGGTATATCGTAAAGTCAAGGTTCTCCCGAAACAAAAAGCTTTCACCGCTTCTTGTATCGCTGAGCCATCATCTTCTTGTAGCTTCCTTTTCTTCCGCTCATCTTCCTGGTCTGAATATCGCTGTATTTCGTCTTAAACTTTGCCATGGCATCAGAAGAAGATAGGACCTCCTCAGCCAAAGTCTTCTTCCTTTCCTTGCGATTGAGGCGGGAGTTGTAGAACTCGGTAGGCCCCTCGATGATAGTGCCGGATTGACAATAAGTAGGGACCAATGTTGTGCGAGTATCCTTCTTGAAGAACTGTTTGGGGTTGAGCACGTTCCTCATACGCAGCAGCTTCAGATCGCGGATGAGCTCAGGAGTAGCATTGGTTTTGGGCATGTTGAACCAATCAGAGCCAGCATCTTCACCCTTGTTCTAATTTTGCTGTTAGCAGATGATATTTGCCAAAAGCGCGTGACAGATGTTCAGAAGAGGGGCTTCAAGTCAGAGTAACTATGATATAAGAAATCATTATGGTGCAGGAGAATCTCCCATGACGGGATATCTCGCCGCGTCATGAATAAATTGGGATAAATTTTCATCATGATGACAGCCAGTGGTGCGAAGGAAACAAACTGCTAAACCAATAGAAATAGAGAAACAAACCTTTAGCTTCTTTGGAGCCACGGACCGAACTGACAGCTCTTCCTCCTTTTTGGACGAGCTTTTCGTGGAGGTCATGGCCTTTGGTATCTTCACCAAACTGGCCTGTTTGCTGCCAGCGACAGCGACATCCTGCGAGGAAGCCTGGGCAGAAAAACGCTTCTCTGCATCTGCAAGAAGGCTCTCAATGAGCTGGTTCTCCGACAGCGCTACATCCCCTGCTGACATATTTGTGTAGTGTTTTGCACTGCACTGGGACCGTGATCTGTTTGGGTTGTTCCAGGTTGGCTTTTTTGCATGGGGAAAAAAAAAAAAGAAAAAAAAAAAAACGCGGGCAACTTTTTGAACTGACGCGCAACTTTGACCCTTGCCTCGCCCCCGCATTTTTGTGATTCGTGCAAGCAGCAAGGAATAGATCACGTGCACCTCTTCATTCTTATCATGGATGTTCTTCTTTAAAGGCTCTTGACCTTGACTAGAAAGTTCTAGCCAATTGAGATAAAACTTGTTAGAATTTAATGGAAAAAACTCTTAAGCTTAGCTAGTTCTATATGTACATTAATCACGGTCACCATCCAAACTTCCAAACGTTGTTATGACTTGGTAAGTAGCATAGCAAAATTGGTGCCTCAGGCAGCAAAGCAATGAAGTCATTTTGAGGCTGGCAGCTGGAGGTCCAGTGCGTTGGCAGTTAGGCCGAGAGTGATGCCCAACCCCGGTCAATTCAATACAGTAACTAGGCACCTGCGCGTTGACCGCTACAGTGACGGTAGATGGTATTTCCTTGATGAACATCAAGAGGTAAACACCAAGAAACTAAAAAACCGTCCTTCTCCTGAGGCTTGTCACGAAAATAACGAAACATCACGGTTGAAAATCGAAAATTTAATAGGTAAGGTGCTAGTCTAGACTCTCCAGAAGGGTGATTAATAACGGAAGTCACATACCATCCGGTATCTTGGCTTCGGACCCCTCCTTTCATTCGCATGAAATGGAACCTGAAGCTTTAAACTGGCGGCGCGAACAGTCGTTGGCTCATTGCCTTGCCCACTCGCTCCAATCACCCAAGCCTTCAGCTTTTAAACTCCACCATTCGCTAACTAATGCCCTTGCGTCTGCGACCAATCAATTGACCAGTTCGTCCGAAAGCAGTCCGTTGGGATAACGCGTCAATATCCCATCTTTCCACGTCAAAAGTAAACAAATCATTGTGCGATGAAAGAGACAGAGAGTATGGCGCAAGTTTGCTTGAGGCTAACCAGAATGCACGAACTTCAGAACCCCACCAGACACCAGCCGCCTTAGCCTTGCACAAGGGCATTGTTGGATCCCGCGCGACACGCGACGCCCAAACTTGCGCGACGCCGCCACTTAGAGACTACCCTCTCTTTCTTTACCTTGAACTGCCACCCCGTCGTTGTCGCAGCGACTCAACTTGCGCCGTACAGCCATGGCCATGAACCCGCACGATGCGACGCAAGCCCAGGGCCAAGGGCAAGCGCAAGATGGAAGGCCGCAAGTCAATTATGATCTGAGCAAAGGAGGCCATTATGGTAAGCTCTCTTGCTCAATTTCATACCTTAGCAAGCGTGTCGTCATGCGCATTTTCTCTCTCCCATCGTCCGTAGCATACTGATTCTGTCCTCGATTATACAGGCGCCAGTTCTCAGGTTCGTTGCACCCGTACCACCTCATGCCGTCTACCGGGTTCCCGCTTGTACTGACCTGACCCCGATCACTCGTCAACAGCTGGCGCAACAAGGCTATGCTCCGTCCGAGCACTATACAGGGCCATGGGCCAATGTTCACCAAGGCCTGAAGGGCCCGTACAAGAACATACTAACCACCTATTGGCAGCACACAATTGACCACCTCGAAAATGATACTCACGATTACAAGCTCCACCAGCTTCCGCTCGCCAGGATCAAAAAGGTCATGAAGGCGGATCCAGAGGTGAAGATGATATCGGCTGAGGCGCCCATACTCTTCGCCAAGGGCTGCGACATTTTCATAACGGAGCTGACAATGCGCGCATGGATCCACGCCGAAGAAAACAAGCGCCGCACCCTACAGCGTTCCGATATTGCCTCCGCCCTCTCAATGTCGGACATGTTCGACTTCCTGATCGACATTGTTCCCCGTGAGGAGGCCGCAGGCCACGCCAAGCGGGCGGCGGGCCAGGCTGGTGCTGCCAACGCCGCCGCCGCAGGCCAACCGCAGATGGGAGGCATGCCGGCACAGAACCACACGCAGCACATGGGTGCCGAGTACGGCCTCCCTGGCCACCCAATGGGTGGAGAGGCCGACTACCGCCAGGCCCAGAACATGTACCCAGGACAGGTCCCGCCAGGCGCCCCCAACGCCTACGGGCAACCACAGCAACCCATGTACGAAGTGGACCCAAATATGTATTCGGGCTATACGATGCAGCCTCCCCAAGTAAGTAGTCCCCTTCGAATGCTACTCGCGAAAGAATTTGAGTGCAATCATTCCTAACATTGTTTCTACCCCTCCCCAGAGCGCCTAGGAGTCGCTTAGTTCAAAAGGTACATCTGTGGATGAGCTTGCGATATGGATTGAACAAACGGAAGCTAGTCCAAGCGACGTGCCATCAACACAATCGGTGGCGTCAGAGGAAAAACAGACTTCCAAGGTCAAAATCAAGGATGAGGACTCCTTGGAGTGATGACAGAAACATCTACGGAGCATATTCACGCTGTATGCCAGGTTTCAAACGGGATTTGAAGGAACTCCTGGTGATTTTTCCCCACTTTCCAGCCAGGGGTTTGACGGCTTCCTGCGGTCGAACTGGTATATCTTTACATATTTTCCCTTTATTTCATAGCACTGTACATTTGGTGGCGCGAGGGACTCCATGATCGGGTCGACCTACAGAGACGCCAGTTTACGGGATATCCATGAGTGACGGAGCACATGACGTTGGATTTAGCAAACAGAGTTTACCAAGAAAGATTCATATTGATTTCTGCTTGTGCTGTGTGCTGTATACCACAACTGAAATGCTTGAATAAACTTTCAAAGCGATGTTGCCCCTTCCGAACTGGCTGCCAATAGATCAGCTGAAACCAAAACGAGATGAGAATCCCGCCAACGCAGGTGTGCCTTTGGGAGTATTTTCCACCGTAGTTGACAATCTGGAACATGGGAAAATCCATTAGTAAACAAGGCATCGTTATGAGCAAAAGGCAGTAGGTTTGGCAGCGGTGATGCATACTTCTCTAGCAAGATCGGTCCGTTCATGGCGTTGACTCGGGGATACTTCTTATTGCGCACCGCAGCTTCGAAAAACTCGTCGCTGTTGCCGGACTTCATGAGCTCTACGGTCTGTTGCAGCTCGTCCAGTGTCTGCGTGAGCATGAAAGAGTTTTCTAGGCTCTCCACGAATTCGGTGAGGTAGCGCACATCCGTCTCAAGGGCCTGCACACCATTGGGATTGATTCGCTTCACCTCCGGGGCCATAGGCAAGGTCTATTGAATGGTTTCATCTGTGAGCCAAGGTAACGCACATGGGGAAATGATACCGTCACTGAACTCACCAATATCTTGTCCGCCGCATGGCTCAGGGCATCAAAGTAAATTAGCTCCTTGATTTCCCGTGGAAGACCCAGGAGTGTCGAGCTCATGATGTTGGCAAGATACCGAGTCAACGTTTGTATGAAGTTGCTTGGTTCCAGTTGTGGATTGGCGGCAGTCCTATGGACGTGTCAGTAAATTACGAGCCGTATAAAACAGCTAAGACCATATGCAATCTTACCATTCATATTCGGCCGTGTCAACAAGATCATCGATCTTGGAGTTGACAAGCTCGAATATTCGCTTCTCCGCAGTCTTCTTGTTACTTCGGAACTGCTCCGTAGCGCTGAGAGTCACAGGCCCGCCTGCTGACGTCGAGGACCTAGCCCTAATGAGCAGCTGCTCAAGCTCCTGGCATGCAACCTCAAAGTGCTCTAGGTTTATCAAAATCTGAACAATTTGTCCTAGATACTGAGAATTCAGCCGCTCGACCAGCGACTGGCATACTTTCTCTGTAAGAAGAGAGTCCAGTGACTATCGTGTTGTCGTCAGCCATCAATTTCTCCTTATCATAATAAAAGCTGGAGACACAACTTACCTTTCTGAGAGTTTCGTCGATGATATTCGGGTGTTGAAAGTGATCATCCGAAAAGAAATAGAACTGGTTGAGGAAATTCCTTATATCTATACAGCACAGTGGGTACATCTGGGAGAACGGAAGGACGCAGGGGAAGCTGGTGGCAATGTTAGTAAAAACCCACGAAGCAAGGACCACAATGGAAGAAGCATACCTCAGCTCCTCAGCAGGCTTCTCAGGAGTGAACCAGCTGACATTAACCACCTTTTCATACTCTTCGACGTTATTAATTGCCATGGGCATATAGTCGTCGGTAGAGACAATCTGGCGATATGCAGAGTTAGCTTGTCCAAACTCGCGGAGAATAGTACTAGGATTAAGGTGTGAAGATATGTGCGGACAAGCAATCTTACCTCCTGGAAGTCTTCGCTGAAGCGACGCTTGAGAAGCTCGGCATATTTGTCAAACAACGTCAGGAGGAAATTATCCAGCACTGACACCGAGTATCCCCAGCCCTCCATGGTCTGGATGAATAAAGCAATCCTAACTTTCATATTCAGTAGGATCTCCGCGTTTGTGACGTCCTTCAAGGCCTTTGTGACAAGGGCGATGGCTGACCGGCACAGCGAGTCCCACAACTCATCCACATCTACTGGGGACCGAAGCTGCGGTACACGTTGCATCGTTGCCTTTTCGATGATGGCAAAACCCGCTATGCCTTCCAACAACGCACTCAAAGTCGGCTCTTCTTCGCCCTCCAGGTTCACCCTGGTCGGCATCAACAAGTCCTTCTGTTGCCGTCTCGTCGCGGCATAATCTGATTTGAACCGTTCCACTTGCGTGAGAGCGTCGTGAATATGAACCGCTTCGAACAATGGGGTAAAGTCGACCTGCAACTCTTCGTTATCCAGCACATCAAATTCCTCCGACTCGTCGAAAACAAGCTCGATGGCCGAGTTGAGTCTGAACCGCTTCAAGAATTCATCCGCATCCACACGCTCGCGCTGGCGTTCCCTCCTCAGCTCGGTATGCCACATAGCCACCTCGCCTAGATATTGTGATGTCTCCCTGATGCGAAACAGCCATGTGTTGAGATCGGTCATGACTGCATCGCAGATGGATTTTTGCCACGCTGGGATGGACTTCTGTATCAAGTCTGCCAGTTTGTGCTGGGTCGCATATCTGTTTTGTATGGTGGGGATGAGGAACTCGTTTTGAAGGTCGTCAAGGGACTTGAGCGCCGCGTAGTAATTCTTTTTGCGAATCAGGTCAAGGGCGTTGTTCACAGCATGCAGGATTTTTAATGACTCTTTCAGGACCTCAGCTGCGTCAGCAATGTTTTGACGGACCGCCCTTGTGTTTACCAGGCTCTGCTTCTGTTCGGCCAGTTTCTCTGTGCTGGCTTGTATCGACTGGTTGAGCTCCAAGATCTCGGCCGTCAATTTGACCGTGCCCTCCCGGACCTTTTGAAGCTGGTTCACAGATCCCAAAAACTCTTCGTGCTTTGTCAAGCCGACCATCTCAATCTCGGACTCGCGTTCGGCGGCATACTGCGAGAAGTTTTGTACGAGAGCGCCCATGCGTCCTCCCTGGGAAGCATCTTTCAGGACCGGGATGAGCTGGTCGAGGAAGTCGGAGTCGGAAGACGCAAGGATGATCTGTGCCGAAGCAGGTAAGTCAGTGCGACGGCACTAGGGGTAGACTGGGTAGCGAGGCAAAAAATACGATCGGAGATCCTACCTCTGGTACGGCAGCGCCGTAGTTATCGTAAGACTGCGGCTTCCGCGGCATGTTTAGGAGGCGGGCGCACCGCGCCGCGAGGCTGCGAACTTCAAGTCGGTCTTGTCTGGAATGAACGGATAGGTAGATAGGAATTGGGAGCTGTGCAAGTGTGAAAACGCGAAGCTCAGGTCAAGCTTGTTAAAAAAAAAGAGAGAGAAAAGAAATATAGCGCAGATGCAATCAATATGCTCCAACGACCATTCCAATCCGTTCCACTCAACATCACAAGCTGAATCAACCTATGTAATAGCTCCACCCCGCTGGTCGAGATGCTAATTAAGTCTCCTGCTGCGAGCAAACCCCTGTCCGTCAAGTCGCATCTCATCATGGGGTAACCCAGGAGATACCGTAACAATACAGTGTATCCTGAATACACATACTGTTATGGCCTTGAACTTTCAACGACATGAGGCTTGACGGTTTTCTCTCCCGCCTTATGCAATACCTACCAAAGAAGCTAACCATTGATATCAACACCCTCAGGGGAACGCATCATCCATCCACCTTATTTAAGCCATTGCTCTCCTAAAGGTGGCAGTATTGGATCTTGGTATCCAAACTACCTCGACATGCGACTGGATGAATCCCACCAACTTGAAGCTAATTTACTTCGTTCTTTTCCAAACCGACCATTTTGAGCTCAGTCTAGAAATAATGGACGATGTACGTTGTCATGGCTTGACCATAATACATGGCTCGTGTCGAAATTATCGAAGCATGTGTACCTTGAGGCGTATATTGAAGCCTTTGCTGGGTTTTCTTCACTAAGCATTGATCAATGGATGATGGCTCGATGTTGCATTTCTGCGACCAAGTCGATATCCCAGACGCAGATTTGAGCCTCTTTTTTCCACACAATCATTCGCATCACAGGAACGCAGACAACATTAGTTTCTTCTGCTATCGAATGACTAGTCTATAGAGCATCACCTCGTTGCCGTAGGCTCTGGGACTAATGTATGCTGTAGCTAGCATCTTACGCTAATCTGACAGAAATGTATGGATGTTTTGATAAAGCTGGGAATGTCCGGGACCTGTTAGGGGTCATGGAGCAGAGACACCGAGGGCTGCATAAATGAGATACATTATCATGAACAAACAAGCGCAGGTATTTGAGGGCGACCTACTTCGTGTGGTCGTTCCTAATAGGACCATTGATAACGGATGCTAGGTGCAGCTGGCAGGGAGTTACCTTGCCTACTACCTTTTCTTAGGTAACGCAACCCTTTGGAAACCAGCGAGGGACATTTAATTACCTGCCCGTCTGGTATACATGGAATATTTACAGGGTCACTGACTACGTTCTGATCAGCGTCAACGAAATCTAGTATCATCTTCATGTACGCTACCATACGTTGAGGAGCTCATTTCAGAAGGACTTGTTTAAACAGAGAGTTGTCCGGTCTCTGATCAGATCCTCACTTGGCAGGGTCATGTCGGTGGCACGTTTTCAAGTCAGTCTCGAACGCACTCGGAACGTGCATAACAAGGAAAATAGTCTGGCCGACATTAAGGTTCCTCTGCTCGACCTTTCCATGGGTTGGTAACCGAATTTGGTCTTGGTCTCTCAACCGGCATACAGCATGGTGAAGGACGAGCTTTCGTCACCTAACTGTCCCTGTTGATTACAGCTGCCGTCCCCTCCAAGGCAAGAAAAGTATTTGGATGCCTGCCTTTGTTGTAAATTTCATTCAATCCTAGCCCAACCGCTCCTTCCTCCCTTGGACTGATTCCACGACACACCTCAAAGAAATCGAAAATTTGTCGACGGAAGGAGCAGCAACCTAGTTTCCTTATATTTTTGAAACACAAACTTCTTTTGGATTAAAATTTGAAGTTCACAGAAAGCAATAACCTTCTGGGCAGCGATTTTTGTTCTCTTGAACCTTTTCCCTTCTCATTCTTTCTCCTGACACCCGTCGCCTTCTCTCCTTTTGTTCGGTTGTCACGACATTTGGCATATCTTTCGACCTCTTCAGGACTTTCCGTTATACCACGTGGCGGTCCTCTCCAGACAAACTGCTTCTCTTTCTTCAATCCTTCCAACGTTGACGCGGTACTTATATCCCTGCCAGAAACCTATTCTTCTGCCTCTCTGTAGTTGGTTTTCTTCGTCAACTTCAGTTTCCTCATTACCAAATCAAAAGTTATACTTCTCTTCGAGCAGCTCACTCACCGGCTCGCTTACTATGGCGCAACCGCAGGCAAGAGAGGGAACTGGAGTCTTCAGCCCTCCCTCTCCTCACTCCTCCAACGGAGCAGCAGAGTCCTGCAAGCACGATGGAACCCCAGAAACCCGCCTCACTGCCTTCTCCCCGAAGAGAACTCGGCCAAGTCGGCCAACCTAATGGCAACTATCGCATCAGGCTCATCTGATAGCGGCTCAACCAATTACTCGACGAGCCATGCTCTGACATACCGGAGTGGCCAGACACCAATCGAGAGAGATCCTTTCGTATCAACAGATACACCCGCAAGGAAGCAAGAGCAGAAGCTTTCTGCAACAGCATCGACTTTCCGCCCATACAGCGCACCTCAAATCGCCCAAGGATCCCTTGATGCCACCTCAAAGGTGTCGTCAGACCAGGCACTATCCATTCAACAGCCGGTTCTAACAATAACCACAACATTGAGCACAGAAGTATTTCTTTCTCGATGCATTGTTGTATCATCCTCGTCACAGCTTGTTGGTCAAAATGACGTTGAGCTGCTACTTTCGGTAAGTCTCTCATACAATCCGACTCATCGACAATACTTTGCCGATAAAACATTTAACAAACATATAGAAACTGGGTCAGCTTGGTTCTCCGTGCCAAGGGACAAGGCGTATAATCGTCAAAGGACCTGCTGCATATGTTCGTTTCTCGAATATCAGAGACTCCTGCATGGTCCATCGCAATGTACTCCTAGGAGGACCTTCTTGGGTAGCAGGCTTTGTGCCGCCTGTGGAGTTTGTGCAGGTATGGCAAAAACTTCGCGCTTCAGGATTCTCGAATGCTCTAAACTGTGCTGATATTAGACACTTCATAGCTCACTGGAGCCAATGACCATGTGACAACAAACCATGAGGGCCAACTTGATGTCTTTGCCATTGGCACGGCAGACTGTGAACAGCAAGTCGAGTCCCTGGTTTCTGGACTTCTTTGCGCAGAGGGAGATGTTTTCGCACTTCAGAAGACCCCAAGCTCCGATCGCTGCGCCTTCAAAGCTGTACTAGAGTATGCGGACACGGCTGTGGCCTTGGGAGCCATCTCTAAGTATAATGGTATCACCGTCAATGTCAGCCTCCCATGATTCTTTATCTCCACCTTATCAACATCTTACTGAATATGTCGCTAACCAAAACAAGAACATTACCATTGCCATCACATTTCACCAGAGTGAAGGGCTCAGCCTTGGCCCAGAGATCCCCGGTGGCATGACCACACCGATCTCAACGCCAGTGGCAACTCCTATCAGATCTTCGGTATTTCAAGGATACGGGCAAGAAATATTCCAGGGTCTTTCTATGGCCAAAACGCAGCAGGCAGCCGCTTCCCTCAGCACTCCTGGATATCCCTCTACTCCACGAGTTGGCCTGCCGCTCAGTCCACAGTATCCGCTCTATAGACCGATGGTCTTCCAGCACTTCCCTGTGCCAGCCTCATACACACTGAACAGAATTCCAACACAAAGCCCTTCATCGTCGGGTATCCCGGGTTATCCGTGTGTTACGCCGATCTATTCAAGTCCACAGAGCCCGGCTATCCTGTCTCCTCAACAAGAATTCACGTCTCCCAGGCAAATTCAAGGCTTCAACCGTGCAGACAACCGCCGCCAGAACGCAACACGTGTGAATCGCTCATCATACTACAATGTTGCCGGGCACCACAATCATGTGGACGTCAATCGCATCAGAGAAGGCACCGATGTTCGTACAACTGTAAGCAAATTCTCTGGACAACAAGATTAGTCTCAGTTGCTAACGTGTAGACAGATTATGCTACGTAACATCCCCAACAAGGTTGATCAGGCTATGCTAAAGCGTATCGTTGATGAATCAAGCTGGGGGAAGTATGACTTCATGTACTTGAGGATCGATTTTGCCAATGACTGTAACGTTGGGTACGCATTTATCAACTTTGTCGATGTAAGTACCACCATCGGCCGTTGATAACATGATATACGCCTACTGACGAGAGCTCTTGACTTTCAGCCGCTTGATATAATTGACGTTAGTCACTCCAGCATACACTTTCTCACTTGAAGATATGATAATTGACAGTAATTCGTGCCCTAGTTTGTCAATGCACGTGGTAACCAGCGCTGGTACGTTCGTATTCCCACATCCGGGAGCACAAGGATTCGCTGCTGACTATGCCGTAATCTTTAAAGGAACTGTTTCAAGAGCGACAAGGTCGCTGAGATATCTTATGCAAGTGAGTAATAAGGGCAACAGAAATTTGATAGGCCTCGTTCTAAACTCAAGCAGCGATTCAGGGCAAGGACTGCCTAGTGCAGAAATTTCGCAACAGTTCGGTCATGCTGGAGGCTGCCCATTACCGTCCCAAGGTACGCTGCTGAATCCATCGGTATCTGCTTGAACATTCGCTGACGCACATCACCGCAGCTGTTCTTCACTTCCAATGGCCCAATGCCTGAGTTGGCCGGGCAAGAAGAACCATTCCCGGACCCTGATAACCAGTCGAAGATGAAGAGAAGTTGCGAGAATGCAGAACATGTTGGTAAGTTCTGAGAAGTAGTCTATCTTTCAGTCTATCTTTTGTCAGATTGTTCATTTCCTGACCAACACTAGGTTTGTTCACCCCCAATGCCGGCCAGCACTTCCGTGACGAGCAACGTCGTCGCCGCTCCCAATACGATCGCGGAACCAGACTCGCAGCGCTTGAAGAATATGACTACGAGACCGCAATTCATCACCTTTATGTCGGATAGTTAGCTAAGGGCAAAGCTACTGAATATCTCATTATTCTTGCCAACTGACTTGAGAGCGCCCTCGAAAACATCATTACCGGCACCAACCACATCGAGTATACATTGACCTGTTCCTTGAAGCTGAGATGGTTTACCATTTTGCTCAAACTAGTATGGGACTTGATTTTTGGCTTGCTTGCATGGTCCGATAATGTTGTGATGATAGGGCCATATACATTTGCACGTTCCTCTTTCATCTCTTGATTTTTCGGCGGCCCGCTTCTTGGCCATGTTGGCTGTATTAATGTGCTGGCTACATGTGGAGGTGCATTGGGCTATATTAGAAACAAATAGCATACTGTGGAAAGACAATAGGCTAGGATGTACTTACGGTAGGCAGTCTTGTACAGTACACGGGCGGAGGCTCGTAAATTGGCGGATGTAGCTTGCCGGTGAAGTTACGGCTGATTTCGCTTTGATACCTGGCTTTGCGATTTTGTTACCCTAGGTCTAGATAATGATTGAAAAAAAGCTTTTTCGAAGCCGGAATATTATGACTTGCATACCCCAGAAAAAAGGCACTAGACTTGCATGTTGGGGAATTTTGAGCTCTAAACACTGGTGACAGTTGCGTAAAAAGTATATTGGTGTTGACACTGAAATAGATCAAATTTCGGATACGCGAAGAAAATGCAAAATCAACCAAGAGAACTATGTACGCTGTTTAATTACAAATGCAGGGTATTATAGGACAAAGTTTCATTTCATAGTTTTCAAGCTCAGCCTGATCATGGGCTTTCGGGTAGAGCGGGAAGCGGCTTTCGCGCATCTCCAAAGTCAGGCAATGTAGTTCTTGTTAAAGGAGGGCCGGATCCCTCTACTTCTTTGTCAACAGTGCTGCCCTCAAAGTCATCAGTTTCGTCATCACCGGCCCGGTATCTTTCCAGGTCGGCTTGTGAGGCATCTCTATCATCGGCTGGTTCCGAGGATATAACCACTTGGTCGGCAGGCTCAACGTGCCCATCGCTCCCGTACCCAAGCTCGGTGGCATCGCTTGCCTCGCTGCCGAGCCGTTGAGGCGATGAGAAGCTCGCGGTGTCGTCAAAATAGCTAGCCTCGCCTGTTTCATCGACCACGTGAATGACAGGAGTACTTTCCCGCCCGCTGGCGCCGTACTCGGACGTCGGCGTTAGGGGCAGAGTCTTGTCGACATACCGGTGATGGTTGTCAAGGGCAGCGAGGTGGTGGTCCTCTTCTGGCTGCGACCGCGGTGCCATGCCGCTGACCCTGGATGGCGAGGGCGAGGGCGATGGAGAACCGGGAATGTATCTCCTGCCGGTAGGGGGACCGGCCGAAGGGGGAGGAGACATTGGCACGGCGAAAGACCAGCGCGAATGGCCCGGGGTCCCGGAAAAGGTGGCTGCCGACGCGGCGCCGCCGAATGCACGAGAGAATATGATTAGGACAAGGCAGGCGAGCAGCAGAACAGACTGCAGGATTGCCATGCGTTTCTGGAAAACGACCTCCTCTGCTAGGACGCTGAGCCTGTCGCTGAGGGCAACGATCTCGCGCTGCGACTGGTCACGCTGCGACTCGAGAGCTATGATGGTGCTCTGCCAGATTTGGTCGTACTGAGAGCGGACGGAGCGGAGCTCAGCCAGGACAGTGCGGTTGAGAGTGTCGAGGAAGTTGTCGACCCGGGATATCTGCTTGCGTTCCATCTTGGCGAGGGCATCCTGGAGGAAGCGTGATTGGTCCTCGATGTACTGCATCGAGAGTGATGTGTTGGACTCGAGCAGCTGCAGACGCTTGGCAACCGTCTTGAAAAATGATTCCTGTACAGTTGGAGACGCTGACGGTGCGCCGTTGGTGTTGGTGCCCGTTCTGTTCCTGGCAGAAGAAGGCACTGTGCTTGACGGCTTGGGTGTTGGGGGTTTGGCAGAAGCCGAGGAGGGTTTGGATACCGATGTTTTGTGTTTACTGTTGCTAACAGGTTTTGAGGAGGGAGGTTGTGTGGAGGATGATGATGTGGAGGCGGTGTCATTAGCTCCTGATGGTGATTCGGTTGAGACAAGTGGTGGTGATGAGTTCTCGGCATTGTACGCGGAAGCTGCCGGATCAGGCAGTGTAACATTTCCTCGAGGCGTAGCGGTCTCTCTGAAAGTATGACCGGCGGACGTCAATGATGAAACTGGGTGCTGAGCTGTGGATTGATTCCCATCGGCATTATCTTCCATCTGTCCGTCACGCCGGTCCTGCGTGCCAGATCCAGAGACCGTCGAAGACTGGTCAGCAGGGTCAGTATCTGTGGCGGTTGGTGCTGGCATCTCACACATCTCAAATGAGGAGAACTCGTGGAATATTTGTACCCGTGGCGTCAGCCCCATCTCAGTCACGACTGGAGGTGCACTGGTTGCATTGTCAACAACCACAGGCTCCGGCGAACTTGGCTTCTCGACCGGCGGTTGCGGCTCAGCTGGCTCCTGAGGAACAATGGACGGGCCCGGATCAATGACCTCATCGTCATCGTCACGGCCACCCTCAACCTCCTTCAACCACGAGTCGAGCATGCGGGTGCCGTGAACGCGTACCAGCGAGATGGGACAGTAGAACTCGCTGCCGTAGTGGTTCAAAAACTCGATACGAATGTACTTGGCCCAGATCTGGGGGTGCTCGACCAGAAAAGCCTGGATGTCCCTCTGGTTACGGGCCTCGAATGTGCCAATGACCTTCCACTTCTCTAGCTTGACGGGGTAGCGGTCGCTAACGCTGACGCGGAATGTGCGGATCATGCTAGAAAAGAATTCAAAGTTGGCAATGACAACGGTGTCAACCAGGATGTCGTCGCTCAGCTCAATGATGACGAACTTGTTCGCCTGGGCGCACTCGAGTAACATGTACGAGTCCTTGTTCTCGACCAAGATAGCCTTTGCGTTCTTAGCGCGCGGGCCAGTCTTGAGAACAGTAGCACCGGCGTCGAAGGAGGCGTACGAAAAGCGCTCCTTGCATGTCTTGCCGGCGTCCTTGTTGCGGCTATACTGGGCTGCCGAGTCGCCAGCCTCGTATATTGCAACGTCCTCACTCTTGTTGTCTTGCTGTTGCTGCTTTTGTTGTTCCTGCCGGTGCTGTTGTTGCTTACCCGCAGCCTCGCCTGTCGACCCGGCTGCCGAAGCCGTAATCTCAGAGACCTTCTCCGACAGGGCATCAAAATCCAGGTTTGTGTCTCCATCGTCTTTATTCCTTTCCCCGTCGTGCTGTGCTGACCCATCTTCCTTGTTCCGCGTCTTGGGATCGCCGGCCTCCTGCTCCGCCTTTCTTAACTGAAGTTCTTTCCACTCCTCGAAGGACATGAATGAGCCAGTGGCCAGATCCTGGTCCTGGTCGTCGTCTGCATCAGCCGCATCGCCATCCCTTTTGTGGTCCTTATTTTGCCCGTCCGTTTCAGCGACCGCTGTCGGTTCGCCCGTGGTAGACGTTGCGATCGGTCCGCCCATAGCAGCCCCTCCGTCGTTTGCGGCGCCGGGCCAAGAGGTACGCAGGCACTGCTGTGGCAAGGTGTGCGTTATGTAGTTGATGGTCCTCGCCTCGCATGATTCTATAGCGGCGGCGGTCGCCTGAGCATCGCGGCCGAGCTGAGCGGCCGAGCCATGACGCGTCAGTAGCGCAAGGCTCCAGACGAACGAGATACACAGTCGGTTGCAGCTCGCCGCCTGTAGTCGCATTGTTAAGTTGCTTGGGAACCGGGCGGGAAGAAGTGGGGGGGGATTAGGGTGGTCGGTCCATAGCCAAGGCGAGCAGGCGGAAGGAGATCGGTCGGGCGACTTGTTGATTCGGTCAATTCGTTTAAGTTGCAGACGATGATTCTTTGGATGTATTCGCAATCCAATTCGTCTGTAGTGTTCCGAATCAAGTCATATACGTTACTGGAATATTGTTGATTAATGCGAGAATGCCAATCAATGGGTTTATTCAGGAGGGATGCGAACACGGCAACGTTTGTTTTTACATGCTTGCAGATTAAAAAAAAAAATGGAGACAAATTCTGGCCCTTTTTTCTTGTTTTCTTTTTTGGGTGGTTCGTCACTCGACCTGAACTTCAACAAGTCGAGTTCTGACTCCCTCAGCGGCTGGGAAAATCCATGGCATGGCCGGCCTGCTTGAGACCAGTGGGGTGCAGTCATCTCATCGGATGGAGGTCAGTACAGTACTGTAATCAGTTGACATCATGCACAGGGGCACAGCTAGACAGGGGTTAAGCGCTGCAACGGTACGCTAGTCCACAGCAGGAGAGTACCCAAAACATCGTAGCATGCATGCATGGCACCAGCCAGCACACGGTTGCACTAGTCCGATGTCAAACTGGCACAATATCGTGGACCAATAAATACCATGAATGCCTTTAGTCTGGTTGGGCCCAGATGCATATTTATGTGTTCGTTTGGCTGGATTTCGGGGTCTCTGAACGCGTACAACTACAAGCGGCGCACGTGAGCCAGTGCATCAAACGGCTTGATCTAACCCAAGTACGCAATCCGGCCAAGGTTGATGCATGTCAAGATTTCGTGCCTTCATCTATTTCAAATTTCAACGCTCTATAATGCTGGCAGTTACAACAAAATAACAACACAAAGGCACCGTGGTCAAAGACTTCCTTTTGTTCACAAAATCGAGTCCCGACCATCGGGACCTGGACTTGTCGGTTCCTCACCGCTGCCGTCTCTCAGAAGAACCCTGTTCTCGCCATCCCCATCCTCTCTGGTGAGCCCCGTCTCCAGACCCGCATCCCTGGCCAATCCGCTCGTACGTCGCGTCTCCTCGGCCCCATTCAGGACATACCACACATCCTTCTTGGTGAGGAGGCCTTGCAGCACACCTCTGTCGGTGAACAGCAAGTACCTGAGACCCAGTTTCTGGAAGTAAGTCACCGTCAGATGCAGGTTCGACCGCGATGACAGGGTTATGGGAGTTTGGTCCATCCAGGGCCTGAGGTCCAACGTCGTGCGAGGGTCTGCCATGGGTTGGTGGGAGAAGAAAGCTTCCGTTTCTGGAGGAAGCGATTGCGGCGGCTGGGTGAACGTGTGCAGATTGTAGGCCAGCTCGGCCCGTGATATGTAGCCGAGGAGAATAGCTTCTCGGGGGTCCGAGATGACGGGGAAACCTCGGTATTGGTGCGTATCGAGTATACGCTGGAGACTACCAATAGTGTGTCCGACGGCAGTGAGGACCACGAGATCTTCGATTCGTGTCATAATCTGCGACGCTGGAATGTCGGGTATCACCATCTCTTCGCTGTTGTCCAAATATGGATATTCGTTGAAGTGTATCCAGGATTCGTAGATGCCACGCCGCGAAAATGCATCGCCAACCCATTTGGAGAGCATCACGGCTACCATGATAGGGAGTACGTAGGTCAGGGCTCCAGTGAGTTCGAACATGATGACCACGATGGACACCGTCATCCTCGTGACCCCTGCAAGCGTGGCAGCGGCACCCATGATCGCGTACGTGCCTGGGATAACGCATGGCACGTCTGGCTCGCATGTTGTAAATAGCAAAAATCCCGGGAAGCTCTGCTGCCACATCTCCATGGCAATGCCGACCGCCCTGCCGGTCAGAGCCCCAATTGCCATCGAGGGCAGAATTATACCCGCTGGGATCTGAAGCCCAAATGTAATCGCGGCTAGAAAAAAGCCAAGTAGGGCGGCGAATAGGAGTAACACTATAGTCCCAACCGAAGCTGCTCCGGTCTTGCATAGGCCAAACTGATCATCGAGGACTCTGGAACACTCCATGAATAGTGATGACACGAGCTCTGAGCTTTGTGCCCGCATGTAGAGGTTGGGATAGTTGACAAGTGCCGTAAGCAGCGCAACTACTGCAACTTGTGTCGTCGGTCCTGGTAGCCAGTGGGTTTGCTTCTTCCATTGAGCCACTTTCATGTTGACTTTGATAAAGAGGCCACCGTAAATGCCCTGATAAGTTTCCATTTACGTTAGCATCCAGGAACTTGAGCCTTGCCAACGCACAGAATCATAAGGTTAATGGATCTTACTCCTAGGATTCCTAAAAGAGCAAATGGAACCACTTCGAATGCATGAAAGCCGGTGCTGTACTTGACTTGATACATGACCAGCTTCCCCGACCTGAACGGGTCAAGAGCCTGCAGAGTGACCGCCGCCGTCATTGCACAGACAAAGCTTTGCCACATCGTCTTGTCCGGAAAGTAGTAGGAGAGTTGCTAGCAGAGGTCAATCAGCACTGGCCCATACTCTCTGTGGGGGTGGGATAACGGCTTACTTCCAAGCTGAATAGCACACCACCGATGGGTGAGCCAAAAGCTACAGATATGCCGGAGGCAGCAGCGGCCGACAATACCTCTCGTTTCCTGGCTAAAATACAACACTGAGTCAACAGCCAGTATAAAGCAAAGGGGTTTGGCATTTGATCATACCCTCATTTTCCCTAATATTTTTAAAGGGTTTGGTGGCTATGTTTGCACAGCAACATGCAACATGAACGAGGGGACCTTCCTTGCCAAGCCACATGCCAGATGCGACGGCCAGGCACTTTATGATGGTTAGCAGACAATCCAGGGGTGAAAAAGTCACCATGGGCCAGTGAGTGCTTACAAGGCCCAGAGATTTCGTCACGAGGGTCCACATCCCCAACAGCCTCCTGATGACGAAGCCACCAAGAACAGTCTTGATCTCGGGGATACCACTGTGTTTCGCGTACATGGAGTACTCTCGTACGAGGATATGCGCGCAGAGTGCGAAAGTAACCTACAACCAGAGTCAGCTTGCGAGGTCGAACGCTTACTCATGAAGGACACGATGGTGGCGTACCGAAAATAAAATGAAAAAGAAGTATTCTATTATCCACTTGCCACCAGCCGACGCAATACCCAAGGCTGCCGCCCATGGACGCCAGCCAACGCACTTGGACCATTCATCGTAGCCAAAGCAACAGAATCCCTTGTTGAGGTAGAAGGCTCCGCCGTCGGGACCCGTGGCGCAGTACCCCGTCTTCAGATCGCCCAGCCAGTCCGTGGTGATATCTATAGCTGCAGCAACGGTGCCGACGGCCATGCCCGTAGCCACAAGGATGACCCAGACATGGCTCCCGTCCAGCAGTTGCGGTATGTAACCGAGAATCCCCGAAGCCTGTGAGTACAGCACGCGAAGCCGCTGCCTCTCCTTGGTGTACTCAAAGATCCAGTCGATGGCCGTCAAGTCCGCATACCCAACGCGACGGCCCGGACCTTCGACGTACCAATCTTGCCCCGCTAGGCCATCCTTGGAGGAGTTATGCCCTGGTGTACCGTTGTTAGATCTGCCCGGGCTGCGAGGGGACCGCAGGCCTCCCAGTGGCGTTCCAGATCGTGCAGTAAAGTCGTCAGGGGTCAGTCCCGCGCCTGGGACTGGAGATAATCGCGAGCCTCCCTCACCGGGTCCGCTGGTTGAGCCCGAGAGGTAACGCGCCGTTTGTGAGAAAACGCTCTCTTTCTGATTCCGTCTGGATGATGGTGCCAAGTCGTCGGCTAAGGGGTCGTCGCCAAGGATAACATCGTCAGACGGCTCGTCTATGAAAAAGTCCAGCTCATCCGATTCGTCGTGTGACAGTGGGCGATTATATAGTGGAGGCGAGAGTTGACTCGACCTAGAGGCAGAGCCAGTGTTCAGTGTACGAGACCGTTCCATGGCAGGCGACTTTCCATCTTTCAAGATTGACGTGCCGACAAAACGTCTTTCGCGGCAACGGCTCGATGATTCAAGTCGCGAGTCGGGTCCAAGGAGGGTATTCGGTGGTCTGGTGCGATGCGGGCTGCCATACACAGATAGGCGATCTTGGGACCAGTTTGGACTCGACTGTACTGGAGTCTTCGTTGGCGACACACGCGCTAAGAACCATGGGTTATTATTACAATCAACACTGTGTAAAACACTGTATAGACCCGCAACTTACGCTAGAAGCGCCTTGGCATGGAATTGATCTCAGATGTTGCAACAAGTTCCTCTGCTTTTCTCAAAAACTAGACTGTCTAGTTACCGACCCAATTTGGATCCGTATCCGCAGGGTACAAGATCTTGGTCCTAGCCTTGAATCTTTGCGAATATCGCCAGCACGCCCAACGCTTCACCAATGCAAGACACCAAAGTATCAGGGTTGGGCGAGTCTCAAGACTTAGGCTCCCGCTCAGAAGCCCAAACAACAGTACCCGAACAAGCTTCGTTACAGAGGATCAAGGGCCTCCTAAAGACCAAAGACGATACATCAAGATTTGTTGGCCTGGCACTCCTCAAATCGGTACTGGACAACACCCCAGAGCTTCAGGAGGATGGTGCCGTTATACGCCAGTTGTGGGAGTTCATACCGGGCAAGTTCTTGGACCGTCTGCTCAGAGCTGGGTCATCGTCGTCGCCCTCACAAAATTCAAAAGATATGATGGATCTCGCAGTAGCCGTGATACACACCTTCACTCTTCTCCTGCCAGATGAATTCAAACATGATGAGAAACTGATAGCAAGAATACCTGTGCTCTGCAATGCCATTCTCCAAAGGTATGCCACTAGACTTAAGCACTTTTTTATCTACTCCCGCCTCTAATGCTGCCAACAGCTCTGAAAACACCACAGTTCTTATCCTGCAAGCTCTCTTGACGCTTGTTAGTCATCCCGAAGGTGCTCAGGCGCTAGCCCAGATACATGATCTGAGCAGCCTTGTGGAAATCGCACCGACCCAGCCCCTAGTTTTGGATGTGTTATCATATGCATTTCTCGGCTCAGTGACCACCACCATCACCACTGAGACCAAGTCTACACTCGCTCGCAAGATCGAGCAAGTGCTTGCTGACCTTGTGCGCTCATTCAAAGGTACGGATGGCGTCACTCTCCTAGACTTTCTAGCAGAATTTCTGAGACGGATGGATGATCATGTAAGTTGTTCCGAACATTGCGCTATCGGAAATGGTATAGGTAAAAGTGAGAAAATTAAACACACTAACATGCATTCTTACGGTTGTCTAGTTTCTTCCCAGAAATCCTCCTTGGCTGTCCATCCTTGTGGGCTACATTCGCAACTTGACCTCAAGTCGTCCTACCCACGCAGCGAGGTCTGCGTATGTAAACTTGGCCGCTACTCTTGTCCATGTCTATCCAATTCAAGCCCCAAACCTTTTATTTGCGGATGCCAAGGGCGATTCCGAGAAACCCTTCTCATACGTCTTTATCAATTTACTACTTATCGACCTCCGGGCATCATTCCCAGCTTTGCTTGAGCAGCTGAACAGTCCCGGATATCAAGACACCGCCCGGCGTTTAGCATCGGATTTTGATGTAGTTTCCTGCTACATTGGGTTCCTAATGAGATCTTTAGTCGGCGATGACTTGGACGAAGGACCTCACACACCTCTCTCTATACCACCGGACCTACTCCTGAAGCTTAGGAAAGCCATGTCCGAGACTATGTCTGTCACCATCGAGTTTCTTCGGGATCGCTGGGATGCTTCTATAGCAGGTGCAATGGGCTTGCATCCCGATGCCCGTTCTGGCGAAGCCAAGACTTCTCAGGGCTCTCGACTGACAATTGCATGGGAGTCCATCAAGGCCAAAGTTGGCGAAGATATCCTTGTGCTTTCAGCAATACGGTGCCTGGCTATTTGGCTCAGAGAGGACGACAACGAGCTCTTGAGAAAGGAAGCAATGGGGCTTCTTGACATGTTCCTGGAACTTTACAAGCTCAGCGGCTTAGGTGGCTTGGATTTCCGTCGACCTGTTCTTGTAGCCTTGGAGGGTATCATGGCGCTTGATGAAGCATCAGAGGATTTACTAAGCCAAGACGGCTGGAAAGTATTGGCCGACGACCTTCTTTCCATACCAAGCTCGGGAGGCACCGATGATGATGATTTCAGTAGAGGTACTGACATCGTCAGGATCCTACTTCCTATCGCCGAAAACGAGCGCCCAGGAAGCAGAGAGGACTGGCTGGACCTGACCACCGCGGTGGCTGCTTGGGACGTCTTTGATAAAAAGCTACCGACAGCGGCGCTTGAGTTTTACGTTGCTGCATTGCAGCTTGCTACCAGCATCCTTGCCAACGCACACCCATCTGTTCAGAGACGTTATAAGCACACAGTCAATGCGATCAGCGGGCTAGCTACTCAGTTAAAGGTTCGAGGCAGCCGCAACCCCGATGATTTCGACGAGTCGCTGCAAGACGTTCTTGACACGATTTCTGCCATGGGATGACCTCTAGGATGAGCCCTGATTCTCCCACTAGCTGCGGATGTCATGCAAAGTCGGGGAACCTTGGTACTTTAGATTGACCTGACGCAATTTGGCTGTTTCCGGCTGCAAATGTTCATCGCAATGTTGTGGCTTGTTAGCGACCCCCCACGACCTGCCTGGCCTGACATGACCTAAAAAAGGGCCCAAATGACTTGTAGCAGGTCCCATTGCATTGGATATGCAAGGATGCGCTTCCAGCCATTTGCCCACCCAATAACAGGCAGCGTGTCAAGTGCAGGCAGATGAGGCAGCCATTCGACACTGAAGGCAACAATTTCAAATCTGTCGGTGCAACACACCTGGAAAGGCGCTACTGCAGGATTCCGAACTGGGCAGCTTCAAGAAAGGCTTCTAAGCGCACTACCGCTTATTATTTATGGTGGGAGTGGTGTGGTTTGTTGGTGGCACAATCCTCATTCGCTTCCTGAGACGGTGTGCCTCTGCCATCATTCCATTTCTACCACTCTACGTATCTCGTTGCGGCTCGGATGGATTTCAGATAATGATACTGGAGTGGCGCTTTGATTTCGGACGCCAATAGCGCAGAAGAAGCATTCATTGCAGAAGCGTTATGCCATTTCGTCATAATTTCTTTCTGACTGGAAAGGTATTGAATTGCTTTCGCAGGACTGGGCGACCAATGGGCAGGCTGTTCACTAGCAAGCGGCAGGGTGTGACCAACGGGCGCGGCTTATTACTGTTAGTTGCCGCGGTTTTTGGGTTTTTTTTTAACCTGCGACAATCGTATAAAAAACTTACCCTGTACATGAGGTAGCTACAACATTGAGAGGGAAAATAAACTGGGGGTGCAAACAAAAGGGGCGAAGTGGAAAGTTACTTTTTCAATCGTGGATACAGGTCAGTCGTCTTGGAGATGGAACATATCAAGCTGACACCAACAGCATCTGGTGTAAATGCACAAGAATTGCATCATTGTATGGTCCAACGTCATGGTAAGGGACCGTCGGCTGTGGGGGCGCTTTGAACGGTCTGTCTTTGCATGAGAACGGGCATTGGAATAAAGGGCCTTCATGCGGATAAGCTCTGTTCCATCCAAGTGGGCAGAGAGATGGATGTGTGTTTTTAGTGGGGCAGCTGCTATCTGCTAACCATATGTTTCCACCAGAAAGCCGATTTTCTTGGCAACGCGCTGCCCCGTTCCCGCCCGCCTTTGATTGAGGGATGAGGCACCCATCCATCATTCCACAAGCCTGCGACCCTTACTGTACTGTAGACATAGCGCTTCGCTTTGTACTGTACTTAACAGGTAGGCAATGTAGGCAGCAAGTCAAATTAAGGAGCGTATGACAGAAAGTAACAAATCACGACTGAAAGTGAATAAAAATAAAATAAACAAATCACAAAAACCAAAGTTCAAGACCAAGCAGATAACTCGCCTTTTTTTTCCCTTTTTATTTCCTTTTTTTTTTTTTTTTTTTTTTTTTTTTTTTTTTTTTTTTTTTCCTCTCCTTTATTTCTCTCGTTTTTCTTTCTCAATAAGTTGATCCGGAATTCAGCTCTCGTCTACCTACCAGTTATCTACATATCTGCCTAGGGCTGTGGCACTTGATTTCTTGCTTCCTGCCTTGTGTTCCGCCCGTCTCGATTCCCTAACGAGCCTATACAAAGATAAGGTACCTAAGGTAGTGACGTTAGGCCTCCCTCACATGGATACATGTAGGTACCTTACCCATCCACTAATCTAGCCTGTTCCGTCTATTCTAGTGGTTGCTTTTTCTTGTTGGCCGTCCCCTCCTCCGCTAGAAGAGCTACGGAGTACTTGTCTAAGGTACCTTGCTCAAGGTATCTCAAACTCACTCACAGTGGATTTAATATTTTATTTTCGAATTCCGAATTCGAGTTCATCTCTTTTGTTTGTTTATAACGATCTGACTGGCCTTGACACATCCAGTTACTTGACCGACCAGCCAAACCCACGTACGTCGACCCCGGCGGCGACATTCGTTCTGCCTGACACATCCACTAAAGGTCCCCAGCACAGCGCAGCGAGCCTCTCTGCCTTCGACTCCACAATCCGCACCTTCGACCCAAAACCCCCCGTCATCTCTTCCCTACCGCAGCGCCCGAGCGTCCAATCCTCCGAAATCGAAATTCTTTCCGATCAATCGGAACAGACACAGAGCAAGACTGGTTTAGGGACGCTAAGGGGGAAAAAAAGAGAGAGAGAGAGAGAGAAAGAGAACAGATACCGAAAGAGCCACAGGGAGAGACGCGACCATAAGCGGACAACGACAAAGGCAAACCAGCGCACTGTCCGCCTGCTCCATATTCGCCATCCTCAATTGCTACTTCTACGTCAGACTACAATAGGAGCTTTTGTGCTTGGTAGAACCCTCCGCTCAGCTTTAAACAATGGTGGTTGCAACGATTAAGTAAGTCGACCGCTCGACGTCTCGCCTCCTCCGTCTATGGTTCCGATACCACCGCTCCTACGTTTGATACCCGTCTTCCTCGAGCCTCCGCGCCGTCATCCCCTCCGACCGATACATTTTTTGTTGGCCGACAACTTTGTCTCTGCAATTTATCAGTCGGTTGGCGTCTCGGGGGCTGAGAGTGTAAAAGTCAGAGACGGTGATGTCGAAGAATCGGAAGCACGGCGGTGGTTTAGCGACGCGTGTTGCTGCGATGATGTCAATCCGATCGCTGTCAATTCCCTCGCTAACGCGCTCTTGATTTTCCTTCACTACACAGATGCGTTGTCGTCGGCGACGGTGCCGTCGGTAAAACATGTCTCCTTATCAGCTACACAACAAACAAGTTTCCGTCCGAATACGTCCCGACCGTGTTCGACAACTACGCAGTAACGGTAATGTGAGTTATACAGAAACAGATTCAGGGGAAAGATTATCCGTGGAAGATTTACATCAATTGCGCGACGGGCTGCTCATACATGTCTCTGGTGACACAACAGGATCGGTGACGAGCCGTACACGCTGGGACTTTTCGATACGGCAGGACAAGAAGATTACGACAGACTGCGACCTCTATCATACCCACAAACCGACGTCTTCCTCGTGTGCTTCAGCGTCACATCGCCAGCTTCGTTCGAGAACGTGAGGGAGAAATGGTTTCCCGAGGTTCACCACCACTGCCCGGGCGTGCCCTGCTTGATCGTCGGTACACAGGTCGATTTGAGGGATGACCCTAGCGTCCGGGACAAGCTGAGCAAGCAGAAGATGCAACCAGTGCGGAGGGAGGATGGCGAGCGGATGGCTAAAGAACTCGGTGCCGTTAAGTACGTCGAGTGCAGTGCTCTCACGCAGTACAAGCTGAAGGATGTCTTTGATGAGGTACGTACCGCCGCCCCTGGAGAGATTCTTGGTCCCCTTGGTGCTGGGTAGACTGCTGGTTAGACGGCAAAGCTCCTCCCCTAGCTGGGAGTTTGTGCCGCAAGTCGATCTATCTAACACGTTGGTCCTTTATAGGCAATCGTTGCTGCCCTAGAGCCGCCGACACCCAAGAGGAAATCCAAAAAGTGTTTGATCCTCTGAGGGACAGGCTCGGGTCCTTGTGAGACTTGTAACAGGCCTTGTTTTTTATGTTGGCACAAATTTTGGAGGCTGGCGCAGGCATAACCGATCGAGTCTTGGGGCGAACAAAAACAACGGACTCTCGCGGGTTTCAGGGTTTCCTCGTTATGGATTTGTCAAGCCTCAGGACGGGACTTGTGGCAATAACGCATTCTTGAATCCCCAAGAATACGCCATGGTTCTCTTTTGCAATGGTTCCGAGTCTTGTCATCCAAAACAAAACAACACAGCAAGCAAGGAATCTGTAACAGGTGCTAATGCGTCGGACCAAGTATTCCAAGTACGCGACTAGTCGACTATCTGTCAGATCGGATAGCAGTACGATGGATTCGTGGTAACGCGACATAGAGCCTCCTGTTGACGGTAAAGCGGTTGTCCACCTGGCATCTGTTTCTCTTTGTCCCTCAAAGCATCAAGTATTGAGCTGCATCTTCTATCCAAGGCTTGTCTTTTTTTCCACTATGATTTTTTTCTTCTTTTTTTATCATTTCTATTGGTCCCGGCCCTTTTGAATCTATGCCTTTGCTTTTTTCCCCTCCTTTTTACAAATCAGTTTTGTACGTGGGATTATCATAAAAAAACTCAAGGCAGGAAAGCTTTTGATAGGACAGTTCTGGCGATCTGGAGTGCAATTCAAATGTTGTTCATTTTTATTGTTCATCTCTTTTTTTCTCCATCTAGTCTTCTCTCCGTCTTAGTATCGTCTTCTACTATGGCCATAACTTGTTGACAGAAAGCCAGCCATTTTGTGGCACTCGAAAATATACCCCCATCTTTGCTTCCCTTCCTAATCAATCAATCACACGTCCTTTGGATCAAACATCATTTGTGGGTGATGGGATGTACGTAATCTCATCTTTTTTATTGTTTGGTGTACGTGGGATTTTTTCTTCTTTGTTTTCTTCCTTTTCTTTTTTCCCCTCCGCACATTTGGGAACTGGTGGTGTCACCAGTGCAGCAGGACGATCCGAGCGAGTCCAATCCAATGTTGAAGAAATGACGTTGTATTGCTCATTGGTGCGAGACAGTCGCGTTTCTGCGCCATCTAAGACATGCGCCTGCTTAGCACTAAAGTAAAAAGCGCCATTTTCTTTTCTTTCTCCTTTATTTTTTTATTTTTATTTTTTATCGTTTTCTTCCCGTTCTCAGACCGACCCCCGATTCGCTTGTCTCTGCGGGAGGCTGGCTCAGTCCACCTCCGACCGACAGAAGCAACTGCCCACATGCGATGCTGGGGCCGAACATCGGACTGGGGGGGGTCCTGTTGCCCGCAGACCGAGAAACTTGCAACCTTTGGTAAAGCCTTAGCACGAGAGCTGCCAAGTAGGACCCGTGTTTTTGGACATGCTTGCCGTCAGTGTCTCTTTCTTATTTGTGGCCCAATTTTCTTTTATCTTTAATAAACTATGGTTGTTTCTCTTGCGCTGTGAAGCACAATACATCGGGACCGAACACTCCGACCTTGGCGCCATCTACTGTTTACGTGCATCCTTGAGACGAGTCAGCGCTTTTCTCCCCCCTCAATGGACGGTTGATCACCAGAGTGATCGATTTCATCATGTAAAAAAATCTCAGGGGTCCGATACAGGTCAACTCCCTTCCCCGCGCATAACACTACAACTCATAGG
Source organism: Magnaporthales sp. P1609 (assembly GCA_003709005.1). Taxonomy (NCBI): domain Eukaryota; kingdom Fungi; phylum Ascomycota; class Sordariomycetes; order Magnaporthales; species Magnaporthales sp. P1609. Next base: position 1,455,247 of record PELF01000007.1, on the reverse strand, counting down.
TCCGCTGTGTTGGTTATCTTCGGCTTGGTTCCGGGGGTTACCCCTATAACGAGGGCGATAGGTTTACTATGTAGGAATTTCCTTTCTCTTTTTTTTTCCTTCTTTTTTCTTTCTTTCGTTACTTTCTTCATCTTTGCACTTGCATTCTGCGATTGGATTTATGTTGGTTTTTCTACCCACTACCTCGTGTTAGGTATCAAACATTCATTTTGCCCTCTGGTCTTGAATATCGTTACAGGATTTGGTTAGAGCGGGATCTGTCGTAAATCAAAAACAATGAGGCCTTTGGTTTGTCTTGCCGCGTTGCTCACCAGTGCTGGTGTAGCTGTTGCATGCGCCGGAGACAAGCATCATGATGGGCATGAATGGTCTCAGGAGGAGCTGGACGAGCTGGAGAGGAAATGGGGCATGGAGGTGAGGTTTTCCGGGTTGATGGCAATGCTGACAGACTATTCTAAACAACCTACCTGTATGTGTTGGAATATGCTAATGACGTTGCTGACTATGAAAAAAAAATAAAAAATAGTGGCCATTTGTTGGTATTGGTTCTTTTGCTCATCTCAAATACGTGAAATGCCTCACAACACCGAGTGAGGACTTTGATATAGCAATCGTTGGGGCACCTTTTGATACTGCGGTTAGCTATCGTCCTGGTGAGTAAGATTAGGTGGCAGATGAGAATGAATAATGCAGGAAACTGCAAGACGATAACGTTGGCTGACGATGAGCGCCCACCAAAATAAAGGAGCCCGGTTTGGTCCAAGGGCTATCCGCCAGGCATCAAGCAGACAGACAAGTTTCCGTGGCTTCAACCCCCGTGCAAACATCAACCCGTACCAAAACTGGGCCAAGATCATTGACTGCGGCGACATCCCAGTCACGCCAATGGACAACCCACTGGCTCTCCAGCAAATGACTACGGCGTTTGGCGAGCTTGGCAGGCACAAACCGACCTCGGGCCTTTTGCAGAAGCCCAAGCTGGTCACACTGGGAGGTGACCACTCCCTCGCCCTGGCGGCCCTCCGAGCGCTCAAGGAGATCCACGGCAAACCGATCCGGGTGCTGCACTTTGACGCGCACCTGGACACGTGGCACCCGGCCAAGTACCCGTCGGCTTGGCCGTCGGAACTGTCCAACCCCAACCACGGCAGCATGTTTTGGATCGCCGGGACTGAGGGCCTCATCGCCAACTCGACGAGCACGCCTTCGGTGCACGCGGGCCTGCGCACACGCCTGAGCGGCAACGGCTGGGATGATTACGACGACGACACGGCGCAGAACTGGAAGCGGATTGCGGCAGACGACATTGACGACCTGGGCACTTCGGGCATCGTCCGCACCATCATGTCGCATCTCGGCACAGAAGACCCCGTGTACCTGTCAGTCGACATCGACGTGCTCGACCCTGCCTTTGCCCCGGGGACGGGTACGCCAGAGCCCGGCGGCTGGACCACACGAGAGCTCATCCGCATCCTGCGCGGGATCGAGGACCTCAACGTCGTGGGCGCCGACATCGTCGAGGTCTCGCCGGCGTACCAGGGCGCCGGAGAGGAGACGGCGCTGGCGGCGGCGCAGGTCGCGTACGAGATTATCTCTAGCATGGTCAAGAAAGGCATGAAGGAGATGGGCAAGGAGGCGTCGAGTGGGTTCATTGGCATCGAGCGGGATGAACTGTAATGCATGTCATGCGCAGAGAGGGTTTTGATGCCAAGAGATGCAAAAGAAATGCCTCAGGGGATTCACGGACCATTTCCATTCTCGGTCAACTATGGATGATTCATACTTGATGAGGGGTACGCATCATGGCTCATTTGCCAAGGTGGCACTACTGCATGTAGTATGCACACCAGGGCCTATATTCAGAACACGAGTAGCTAGGACAAGATCTGTATGCCTCAATGGGGCTGGGCTAGGACTTATATAAGAGGGCTGACAGCGCCTCATTTTTTTTTAAGTGGGATATGTAGCAGAGATATGTCTAATTTGACAGTTTTTTTTTTTTTTTTTTTTTACGTATGAACAGCAACAGCAACTTTACAACAGTACATTTGTACACCACTTTGACCACTGAACGACCATAAAAGAAAACCATGGAGGATCAACACGATATCATTTTCTACGACATAGCATCCGGGGCCCCAATACGGCCGTTTGCCGTCAATCCATGCAAAACTCGGTATGCTTTTTTCTTCTTTTCTTTTCATGATGATTTATACACATCAAAGCAACCACAAGCTACGGAACTGACACATTTTGAGTCCACCTTCCCGAAACCCCCCCTAACAATAGTTACGCCCTCAATTTCAAAAAGATCAACTACAAGACGGAGCTGGTGGAGCTCCCCGAAGTCACAAATGTCCGCAAATCACTCGACTGCGCGCCGGTGCGCAAGCACATGGACGGGAGCGACTTTTACACACTCCCCATAATCAAAAACACGAGCACGGGCGAGATCGTCGGGGACTCGTTCGAGATCGCTCTATACCTGGACCGCACGTACCCAGAGGGGCGGCGGCTGATGCAGCGCGGCACGGAGGGGCTGACGGCGGCGTTCAACGCGCAGGTGGACGCGCTCTGGGTGGGGATCGTGCGGCTCGGCATGCGCCACTTCCCCTTCAACCCGGCCAACGGGCACATCTACAAGGCCAACACGTGCGCGCGATTCGGGGCCAAGAGCTGGGAGGACATGGACACGCAGACCGAGGAGGAGAGGGTGCAGATCCTCAAGGACGGCGAGGCCGCTCTGCAGCCGCTGGCCAGGTGGTACGGGCTGGACGAGTCGGGCCCGTTCCTGGCCGGTTCGGAGGTGGCGTATGCCGACTTTGCCGTCGGTGCCTGGCTGCGCATGTACTCGGTGACGTTTCCCGAGGCCGAGTTTGCGCAGGTCCTGGCGTGGCACGGCGGCGTGTGGGGGAGGTTGCACGATGCGTTGGCCGAGTATCGGTAGTTTTGCGTGTTCGTGGAGGTGAGCTATCGAGTGAGTAGATCAGTGGTGGTTGTTGGTTGGTTTACCTTGATTACGCTCTCTGGAGTGAATGCCAATTGAGGGGGAGAAACTGAAAAGAAGAAGAAAAATCTTGTTCCGTTCTGTATCAGGTGTGCCAGGTCTCAAGTGACATTTTTCTATTACAATCAAAGCACCAGAGTATACTTTGGTAGCAAGATGCAAACGAAAGTTGCAGTCTCCAGGCGGTAAATACAACGGATAACACGTGCATCAAAGATGTTTGGGGAAAGAAATTGGTCTGGCTTGCCTTGGGTTGGACTCTTCAATATTTATTTTACGTATCCCCACAACATTTAGTCCATTTAATCGGGACGAATCCGAACGTTGCACATGCCAAGAATGCTTGGCTACGGCTACGAAAAGCTTGTTCTGCACCAGAATTAGATGTATTCTACAGGTTACATCTAGATATCTCCTCCTACAGCAGGTAGAGTGACCATATCCAATATCGAGACCCGACGACAGCTTTTTGGATGAATCCAACTTAGCCTTGTTAATGCTAGTTAAGCAGTTGAGGATCTAGAGTGTTTGATTAAGACATTGAACCCAATTCAAACCTATCAGAAATCCCAGCTTCGAGCAAGTGACTGCAAGTTGCATCTGACTAGCCGTCCGGCCTGTGTTTAATTTGGAGATTGGTCCAGCTCCAGAGGCACATGTGCGCTAGGTGTACTGTTTGATTGGCTGACTCCTGCTGAGAGCGAGCTTTTTTTTTTATATAAATTTAGATTCTGACAGTGTAACAACAGTTAAGGTAGGTAGGTACGTACGTACGTACGTAGCATTAGTACCTGTTGAATGGTCGGCTTTGTGTGGGGGTGTTTATGGTATTCTGAACTATCCAACCGTCCGACCACCCTCTACATGCCGACACTCGCAGGGAATATATGCAGCTAAGCTACCCACATACCTACCTACCTTTAGGTACCTTTGGTAAGATGGTTTACGGGTACGACGCAGGTGACTCTCATTCGAAATCGAAATAAAACGCAGCTCGATGAATGAATGGTTTTGCGGGGGCCCTTAATTTGTTTGTTATTCACCAATTGAGCCTCTTGATTTTAATTAAAATCTCACGAGTGGCAGACCTGTACGGTTCGTAATCATAATCCTTCTATGCTTCATTGAGCGAGTCATTACGTAGTGCCGCTATCAAATATTCGTGGCCTATCTCTCTCTCTCTCTCTCTCCTTTGTTTTTAATTTGTCTCATGTCCTTCTGCAATCAAAAAGACCCGTCATGTTCGGCTTTGGCAGTAAACGCAACAACAAGGGCGATTCGTCATCAAACAATGTGACAGATCAACCAGTCAGGCAACTCGACGATGCCGACCTCGACATCACGCAGAGTCAACCCTTTTGGACTGCCATCATTCCGGTGATTGCCTGCGGTGCTGGTCTTTTCTCGGACGGTGAGTAGTGATGTTGTCGGGCACTCAGTTGAAGCATGTCATCTTTAGAAGTCTTTCTATCTAGAAATATACTGTTGGCTAACTCATGGTTACCTTATTCCACAAAGGCTATATCAACAATGTAAGCCCTTAGCTTTCAAAACATCCAAAAATCGGTGTCTTATTTGAGTATCCCAGCATTTAATGCCTAACGTCTTCAGCCCTAGGTGATTGGAAGCGTATCTACCGTCCTTGGGAGGGAGTATGGCCCCGTATACAATGACTCGCAGGCCAAAAAGGTCGTCAGCGCCATTGCTTTTGCAGGCACTGTGAGTTGATGTCCGTTGTAAAAATTCATTACCGGTAGTCCTGTAGTCCGTCTCAGCTAACTTTAGGCGTCTTTGTTGTCTTCAGGTTGTGGGACAACTTGTATTTGGCTTTCTTTCTGACAGATGGTCGAGAACAAACTCGCTCCTTATTTCCACCATCATATTAATTGTCTTTACTGCACTCGCTGCAGGATCATACTGGCATGGAGAGGCCGTGGGCATGTTCACAATGCTAGCCGTTTGGCGCTTCTTTGTTGGCATTGGCATTGGTGGAGAGGTAAGCTTATTTACAAAAGCCAGCTTGCTTCGTCCAGAGGTATGCTAAATCTCCATTCAGTACCCTGCGGGATCGGTAGGCTGCGCCGAGTCCACGGGTGAGCTCAAGGCCGGCACGCGCAATATGTTCTTCATACTGTAAGTCCTTTCCACATTTATATGTTCAGCCGCAATATTGACAGGCAACAGACTAACATGGCCATGAAATAAAGCTTCACCAACAGCATGATAGACTGGGGGTTTGTATTTGGCGCTTTTGTACCATGTAAGTGTTTCCTCTAGGGTCCTGTCTAGAAAACCAACTGACAAGATTCAAACCATCTAGTCGTCGTCGCTGCTGCTGCCAAGAACGAATACATGGACACCATCTGGCGCACTAGCTTGGGCATCGGTGTCGTCTTCCCTTTGGTTCTTCTGGTCATGCGATTCCGCTTGAAGGAGCCGGTCGAGTTTAGTAAAAACTCGTTCAGGCACGCCAAGACACCTTACAGACTAGTTCTCAAATTCTACGGTGGCAGACTGTTTATAGTGAGCTTGATATGGTTCATCTATGATGTAAGTCTACCTTTACTGTTGCATGCTGCGGATTAGTTCCGAATCTGACAAGAATCTATCTAGTTCCTTACGTACTCCTTTGGGATTTACTCGTCCACGATTCTGTCAAACATTTTCCCAGATGGACAGGCTTTGTAAGTTCGTATGGGCCGGCCTTTCAGGGAATCTCGGCAAGGGGAATTCTCCGATAATATGGGATCTATATCTATGCAGCCAGTATCTTGTTTGTTGAGTGAGGATGCTTCAAATGTTACCCTGCTGACTGAGCATATCTGTAGAACAATTGTGTTTGGCTGGAACACTGTCATCAATCTATTCTACATTCCGGTAAGTCTAATCCTGCTATCTCTCTACGCAGATGTTCCGCAGCCGTCACTGACAACATGGGAAATAGGGAACTATGCTTGGGGCACCCCTTAGTGACAAGATTGGGTATTTTTCTCTTTCCTTGGATAATATCTCATAAAAAAGGGCATGCAGTTGATAACAAAAACCTGTAGACCTAGATATGCTCTTGCTATCGGCGTAATGGCTCAGGCTATCATCGGCTTCATCATGGCAGCCCTATACCCACAGCTCGCCCAAGCATCCAACGTCGCCGCCTTCGCCGTTGTCTACGGCATCTTCCTGTCCATGGGCGAGCTGGGGCCTGGAAACAACATTGGCCTCCTCGCCGCCAAGACGTGCGCAACTGGTGTCCGTGGACGTGAGTTTATAAATCCCAATCTCATCCCTGAACCACTCCCTCGCAGACCGTAAAATTCACCACTGACACATATCCTTCACCCCCTCCCCTTCGATGTCACAGAGTACTACGGCATCGCGGCGGCGGTCGGAAAGATCGGGGCATTTGTCGGAACCTACGTCTTCCCTTACATCGAGGCTGCGGGCGGCAAAAACGCCGCCGCCTCGGCCCAGTATCCCTTTTACGTCTCGTCGTCCCTGTGCGTCGTCTCGGCCGCCCTGGCTGTCTTCTGCCTGCCTCACATTGGGCAGGACACCATCACGCTCGAGGACAAGCGCTTCAGGGAGTTCCTCGAGGCCAACGGCTACGACACGCGGCAGCTGGGGCTCAAGAAGGGCGAGAGCCTCGAGGACGACGAGGGCGTCGCTACGGAGAAGGGAGGCGCTGCTGCGGCTACTGAGGAGAGATGATTGGAAATGGTGGAATCTCTGATTGAGGTCTGAGTTGAATGAGGGGGGGGGGGGGGGCAGTCAAGTAAAGATGCAGTCGAAGATGACGTATTACTAAATACAGTGATACATGCCCGAATAACTGTGCCTTTGTCAGAAGCTGCTATTTGATCTACCTAATCTGAGGCCTCATGCTGGAAAGCAGGTTTGTTTCCCTGTGCAGCGGTGCATCTGGGTTGGCAACGTCCTCCACAGGGCCGGGATCAGACCTGTTCATGGCTCATACGTTGCATGACAGAGTATCTGATCACACTTAACCGGACTCTTGCCATGGCCGTCATACATGGGGGAACCGGTTTGATGTTCAGGGCAAGACATATATTCAAGACATCAGCACTCTATCCACCATAAACACCCGAATTCACATATGAAGGCGCGGATCTGACGCGTCAAAAATTGGAAATCTTATATATATATTTATACCGTTTAATAACCGAGAGACACAATGGCCGCGATAAACCAAAACTATGCTCGCCCTCTCCAAGAAAGCCGTAACCGGAGCGATTTCTTTGCTCCGGCAGATGCCTTGGCCTTGCAGTCACAAGCACAGCTCCTAGCTGCTCTGCAACAACTCCGGAGGCTGGTATGGAAGGAGAGCACCAGGCTGCGCATCGTCGACCATAGGCGGCGTCTCGGTTCGTTGCGCTGACTGTCCTGCCACCTTGACCGGTCGAAACCCATGCTTGACCCCAAAGGCGTAGATCTTCTTAAGTTCTTCGTGCAATCTGCCGCTTTCCAAGAGCTCCTTGTACTTCCAATACAGCAGCTGGGCAGTGTTGGCATCCTCGATACTGTCGTGCATGTGCCCCTGAATCTCGAGGTTGAGAACAGACTTCGCGAGGAAGGCCAGAGACAGTTTTCGCCGTTGCGCCTCGACCCAGAAAAGCTCCTGAGTGTCATGGACCTGTTCTCGTGGAACCTGGAGATTTATAACACGGAAATCGGACCTGAGCTACAAGAAAGCAAAGTTGATCCATAAGTTAGCACTTGACGATAGGACTGTAACGGAGAGCACACTTACACCGTGGCCAACAAAGATGCAACCCATGTTCAGCAGCAACCAGAGCTTCTTGAACGCGAGCTTGAGGGGCACAAGATTGTGCCTCGATGTCTTGGGGTCCAGGTCGGTCTCTGTCAAGCCAGAGAATTCCGTAAAGTAGTTAACTATAGGCTCCTTGATGTTGATGTAGTCGTCGATAAAGGGCACGCCGCGACGATCTCCGCCTGCGCGAACGACCGAGACTCTACCCAGTGAGTGGATGCGTGGCCTGATTGTCTCCTTCTCGCCATCCGAATTGACCGCGTACTCGAAATCCTTGGCAAGGACAAACTCGGCGTCGATCGCAATGACAGTTCCCGGTGTAGGGGTTTCTGTGTTACGATTAAGAAGAGTGTAGGATTTGTCTTCTGCCTCGGGCCTGTTGGGGAGTTATTTTAGCAATGAGGGAAACATAGAACAACATGCATCTCTGGGGAACACTTACGACTGATCCTGATAAAGAATAGAAGTGTCGAGCCTTTGCAACCATGTGCTGTCGATGTGGTTATTGGCTGCTTTGAATTGGAACATGACGACGAGAGGCGTCTTCCACGACGTGTTGAATGTCAATGCTTCCCTGGTCGAGATGGGCTTCACATGGAAATCGTTGAAGAGGTGCCATTGGTTCTTCGCAGGCTTGTGCGGCTCAGAGTGAGCGGCTAAATTCCGCGAGTTAGTCTCACTAATTTTGATAATAAGGAATGAACCGACACAAAGGGGCGAGCAGGATATGAGATAAGAACTAACCATTGATGATTGCAACTGGATGCGGCTTGAAGGTCGGACCCGGCTCAATGTTGACAACAAGACCCATCAAGGAGTACACATAAAGCTTGTACTTTCCATTCTTGATGAGCCAGTCCAGCTCGGCGCCTTCATAGCAGAATATATGTTCCTTGTCGATGATGAAGCCGACCTCCTCGGGTAGCCAACCGGGAGTTGCCCAGAGCTTCTTCTCCTCGACAGATGAGATGCAAGTGTTGGCAGCGAGCACCTGGGGTATGGATTTGATGATCTTACGCATTGACAGCGGCTGGTACCCACGACAAGTCGTACACCATCCCCGCGTGACCTGCTCCCTTTCTATGCTCTTCTTAAGGATTTGTGAGAAAGAAGGCAGCTTCGCGGGCGCCATACGGCCTCTTGCCGCACCGGCTTGTTGTGCCGCCAGATAACTATCTGCAACATCGACGCCCTTGTTACCGTTGCTTGTGACTGGGGAGTATGTCAAGTCCTGCACGTAGTTTGTCTGGGGTCGTGACGTCTCGCTCTTGCACTGGTCACATCTTATCAGGCTCTGTGATGAGGTCGCCGTGGCGTTTTCCAAATCGTTGATTCCAGGCGAGGTCTTGTTATAGTCGCGGGACATGTGGTCTAGCAAAAATCGAAGAAGCCCTTGTATTTTCATGGCCGAGGAAGAGGCAATCCGATCACCATCCAGAAGATGAAGGTTCGCAGCTGCAGGATGTTGACTCAGCATCTTCAGCATGTTTGTTGCCTGGCATGATGCGCCTCTTGCCTTTTCCATAGAGTCGCAAAGGTAACCAAGCTCGCAGAGCAGACAGTGCTGGTCGAGACAAGAGGTGGCGGCGTGTTGCAGAGCCAGGTTGCGGAGGATAGGGGTGAACCGGAGAAGCTGTAGGAGGCTGTTGGCATAAGAGTTGGTGATGTGGTTTTCCAGTCCTGAGTATTGAGTCTTGTTATAGTACCTGAGGCGATCTTTTGTTAGCGTTTGAAGGGGAATATCTCGCACGACAGCGGCTAGAACAAAGACCTACCCAAAGTCGAAGTCATCGACACCGAATTTGCTGAATTTGATTTCGAATAAGTGATACATGTTTGGCACCACAGATTTCAAGCTCTCAATATCGGTCTTAATGGGGCTCGGAACAGCATCCTCGCCAGTTTCAACATCGCTGGTGTCCATCGAAAGTCCCTTGAACCCGTCTCTGGCCTTTTCGCTGAGAAACTTGGGGGCCTGCAGACTGCTCTGCGGCTTGTCGGTAGATCTAGTGTCGACAACCTGATTCCTGCGAGTACCAGCCATGGCTTTGCCATACAGGCCAACATTGCCGTTCGGTATCATCCCGTCGACGTAGGCTTGATCAAACTGAGCCGGGGGCGCACCGACGTCAGAGGAGAGATCGGCGGGCCATGACGATAGCAACGCTTCCGTGTAGTGTGGCAAGCCAACCATGTTGACTGGGCTGCAGTTGTGTCAGTAGGTAATCATAGACTGGCCAAACATAGCTGCGGTAAACAGTTGTCCATCTAACTTACAAGTCTTCAGACCATGGCATCAATGCATGGTTGGGCTGCTCAGTCTCGAATTCAACCGGGAGGCCTTGATCGACAAACGAGACGGCCTTTGACGTCGGGCCCCATATATGAATATAGCCCTCCGTATCTGTGAAAACCATCGCCTGTCCCGACGGCGAAACATCGAAGAGGGCCAAGTGTGTATGGCCAAGCACTTGGCGGACATTGGGATTGTGAGGATTCGCAATGTCCACCACGTGCATCTGTCCGGTCTTGGACACCACGATACTAGTAGTGACCATCTTGGGATGCATTCGGGCGTAGGTAACCAGAGGCGGAAATGAGATGGGCGGGAAGGATCGCATGTTCTTCAGGTCGAAGACGTTGACATAAGGGTCAGCCATGTAGGTGCCCTGCTTGAGAGAGGCGCCGCAGGTCACGATAAAGTCGTGTTGCACGTCCATGTCGTTGAGTTGGGCCGAGCGTGTGTTCCACGTGTTGACGACTTTGAGGGTGATGGGATCCAGAATGTCGACGGAGCCGTTGCGGCATGCTGCGCAGATGTATTTGCTCTTCTTCATCAGGAAGTAGTGGTTTGGAGCAGGGACCTGCCAGAACCAGAGTAGTATGGTATAGGCGCATTAGTGACATGTACAGCAGACAAGGGATGAACACTGGCAGTCCGTGTTACGTACCTCCTTGGTTATCTGTTTCTTATTAAGATCGATAACGAACATGGTGTCCTGGTCGCCGGCAACCAGTATCTCAGAAGTACCTCGGGAAGTGAATGTCATGCAGCGCAGACTCGTCATGTTTACATGCCTGGGCTCAACCCCGATGTTAGCCGCCATCCCGTCCGGATCGCCGTAAAGAGGAACGGAGATAAAAAGAAAAGCATAGCAAGCAGATAGATGACACCATCGGTAAGCCGGGCCCCTACCCAATGTTGGCAAGACACATTCCCCCTCGCTGCGCCACGTGCACGTTATGCGACCCAAGACTGATTACGCCCGTCTCGTTGAAGAGGAACTGGTGAACGGGCCCCTGCTGCCTCGGGTGCGACAAGAAAGCGATGTGGCGCTGGAACTCCATGATTCCATTGTTTAGAAAGTAGACATAGGCCGCCACGCGGCCCTGGAGCGTAGTCTGGTCAGCACAGGTACAGGACGACACGATGGTTGAGAATGCATCCCGACAGGACTTGGCCTGTTGTTTTGTACCTGGTCTCTTCCAACCCATAGCAGCTCTGATCGTGTATCGAAAGCGACGGCAGTCGGCGCCGAGTGATGTGCGCCTGGGTTGGTGGGGTCGGGGCGGTAGCCGAGTTGTGTGTGGTATTGGGCAATCTATCGCTCGACGACAAACAAAATGTTCAGATAGAATAGGTCAGCCATCGGTATTGCGATCGCATCAAGGAGAGAAGGGGGAAGTTGGGCGCGGTGACATCACAGCCAACGTCACTTGTCGCGTCCAAACCCCCCCTACGTCGGGGCAAACATGGATTTTACCTCGCCCCAATCGGCGTCCATATTGGTGAAGGTTCCTCAGGATTGTCCATGTATCGAAACAGTTTCGGGTGTCTCTTTTTCTTGCTGGGAGCGGTCAACGGCCTCGTGCCGCCTTGGAGCAAAGAGTCCCGCCTGAGGAATTATAGTAGCGGTGGTCGTGTAGAGCCTTGTTGATGGATCAATGTTGAGAGGGTTGCCAGCCTCGTTGCAGGCGTGTTGCCAGTCTAGTCTCCAAACGCAACGGTATTTGGACGCCAAGCCGAAAATCGGTCCAGGGGGCCTCCCTGCAGTCTCTACACAAGAGCAGTGATGAAACTGTGGGGCTGCGGGTAAGCGCAGATGAAAGACATTTTTCCTCTCTGCCAAAACCAGGTTTCTTTCGTGGCAATAAATTGATGCCTACCATCAATTTGTTTATACTCGCTCACCTTGTCTGATTCTGATTCCGAACCAGGCATAATTCCGACGCTGCTGCCAACTGAAGACCATCCATCACATGCCATCCACAGGAGGTGTCCACAAATTCAGGAAAATATCCCAATGGCATCACATGTGTACAGATAAACCAGCTAAACTACGTACCTTCTTTGCCGCGCACACATTTAGGTACAAGGTAATGAGTTGATATAATCAGGTTCTCGTCCTCGAACTCAAACGTCAAGGGAAAGTATAAAACTATGATCTTGAGGCTCTCATACCCATGAACTGACTGACAACTGAAAACAATATGAAACAAAAGATGTCGTCTGCCAAAACTCCAATCACGCAGCACAGCCAACAAAACGTATTAACCCAATGGCAACCAGTGAAAATGCTGCAACAAAGCGACATCCCAAACACCAACCGTCTTATTTACTTTGTTATCCAGCCCAAGTAATCGGCAACGATCAAAGTGACCATCCTATACCCAGGTGGTCAGATTCAATTCCTCAACCTGCTTGGCACAGAAAAAAAAGGGCTTCAGGGGGTTAGAGTCCTGACTTACGCGTGAGGAGCAATGCGGACATAGTACGTCCAGAAGCCACGGTAGAACCGCAACGGGCCTTCGTTCTTGGCCACCTGGCCGAAACAGTCAATCATGTTCTTATACGGGAGCTTCCCGTCTGGACCGCGTTTTTGCTTCTGTAGCCTCGTCTTGACAAAGTCGAAGGGCAAAGAAAAGAATGACGCAAAGAACCCGGCAACCGCACTGGCACTGAGGGTCTGCACGCGGGGGCTCCAGTCGGTCCGGCTGCTGAGCTGCGCTTTGGCTTCGCTGAAAAAGGCCAGCTGCCCAAAGTTCAGAGCCATAGCTCGCACCACCGTTGGCGTTGCGCCCGACCAGAGTGCTGCGATTCCTTCATTCTTGGTGATGCGCGCCAGCGCGTCTACTACTGACTTGTAGTTTTGCCTCGATTCCTTTGGCTGGAGGCCGTCACTCTGCATGCGGATAAGAGCAAGATCTGCAGGGTTGCCAATCATGGCCGCAAGACCACCTGCCGAAAGGCCGGCAGCTGCTCGCTCCTTGAACCCAATCGTTTGTCCACTTTCCTTTGCCCTCGCCGTGAGCTTTCCCATGAAAGTGTCAAAGAAGCCCAGGCGGGCCGTCGTGTACACAGCTTGCCGAAGGAGACCGGCCGACAGTCCTGTATAAAGGTCCAAGGCCCTCCCACTGGCAAGGATCTCACGTGTGACAGACAGCGGTGTTGGCTTGACGCCACCCGCCATGCCTTCGCCGGCAAGCTGAAGCCGGACCTTGATCATGTCGCTAAGCAGACGCATGTCGATGTCGGCCACTTGTCAGCAGCTGCGTTTATTTCTCAAAACAAACTGATCGTCCTTCACGTGATACAACTTACACAGGCTGGATGACTGTGGTGGCAACCATACCGGCCGCACCTCCGTTTAGGAATGGTAGAGCGGCACGCATGAAAGGCGTGTGCAGGAAGTCGTTGGCCACAGCTGCGGTCTCACCTCCAGACCCCTTTCCGGCGCCGCCCATGACTTCGGATGTTCTAGATCGAACTGCTTCAGCCGCTTGCTTGATGCTGTTTGACATGATGTCTGAAAGTCGAAGACTCAGAGATAGTGTGTTGAGTTGTGAGCAAGTGAAAGAAATGTAGGTGCTAACCACTGAGTGGGCAGATGCAGAAGGTACCAGGTAACTTGGACTGGAGCAGTTGGACCAGTTCCGTCTTGAAGCCTGGGTTCTTAAAGATTGAGGAAGCGCAGTGAACTTTGAGGACGGAAGATTGCAGGCAGGGATCTGGCATGTATGGAAACCAGGAAAGTCAGTATCGACGTTCCCAAGACTTCGGTTCCACAGAAAGCCAGCGGTAAATCAGTAGTGGCGCATCATGCCCACTGCATAGAGACCGTAACCGGTCTGGACTCTGCAGTGACTAGCTGGCACATCGTGTGCCCTGATGCAAGCTTAATTGCTATACATGTTGTTGAACCGCATTGCCAGCCGAGTCCGTTGAGCCGTCCACAGCTGCCGCTCGGCTCGGCAATTTACGGGAGCTAGTCTGGGCGGTCCAAAGGATGTCCTTGGCAGTCAACGCGCGAACTGTCTCAGTTGCACACCTGGAAAGACTAGCTTTCGAACATAGTCTGTAAGTGCCCGACGTCCCCTTCCAGTGGTACACCGACTTTCCGGGACCAGTCTAATGATACTTAATTGGACTGACGGGCATTGTCGAATAAATTGCAGTTGTTCATCGCAGGCGGGGTTTCCTTGTGGTGATTGTCATGAAACGGGAAACGCGGGTCGTTTCGGGTCGTATGGAGAAGCGGGGAGAGTATGGACCTTTCGGACAGTGGGACAAGGATGCTAAACATCACTAGGGGATCACTTACACTGGGAGAGGAAACGGCTCGGTTTCGATTCTTGATTGTGCGACAGCTCAAAAAACAGCAACAATAGCAATGAATAACCCGAGAGGGCTGTGATGCTTGAGCGTTTGCTAGTTTCCAATAGTTTCTCGAGTAGGAAGAAGATAGGCGAAAATAAGGCACGGCGGTAGTAAATGGTAAAAATGGTTCGAACACGAGGGAGGCACCGGGCTTGCGAAACCTTATCTGTTTTGTTGCTTCTTGCTGAAATTGTTGAGCGGAAGGAAGTATGGATGATTGATGTCGCGTGAGGGGTGGCGACCACCTTTTGGATGGTCAAAGTTAGTCTAGTTCGTCTCGAGTGCTCTGGCGAGTGCAATTGTTTATCTACTTGGTTGACCAACAGAGGAAAGCACTTTGTTGGAGGTAGGTGTTGGTGCAGCGATCTTCTCCGAAGGCACAAAGTCAATGCCAAAAGAAAGTACCTTTGGCAAGAAAGCAATGAGCTGTTGCAGACTTTCAGGGTATTTGTGATATACGTGGTAGTAAAAGAAAAAAGATGCCGAACTTAGTCCATCGTACCGGCGATCTCGTGGCGCGGGGAGGCTGGTACTATTTATCCAAAGAAAGGAACGCTGTACGTAGCAGTTCCTCCTCACTTTGAGTTCCACCCGGAGCTACGGTATGTTGACCAGCTCGGCTGAAACGGTTGGCTGGCAACAGCTCGGCGGGCATCCGGAGGCTTGGTGGTGTGATAGGCAGCTCTCTCATAGGTGCATCGCATGAGGGGGAAGACGGCCGGCAAAGCATGAGTTTCCGGGATACTTTGGATACGTGTGTGTAACTGTATTCAACACCGTACCGTGACACGTCAAGAGTTGCTATGGAACAAGAAGCCGATCTAACATAGGCAGTTGGCAGTTACATGTGTTTGTCGTGTGTCCAGTCTTAGCGTGTCTGCCTATTCACCAAGCTGAGAACCTAGACTAGTCGAATCTTTAAGAGGTTCTAAAAAAAGAGAGTTAATTGAAACAAGCATACGCAAACATTGATGTGTACTGAACGGACCGGTGTGGCTTGGTGAACTTTTTTTTTGTCGACTGGTCGTGCGCTTTTAGCCTGGTTTGCTTTTGGTCTCAACAACGAACTCGACCAACACGAACTACTCGACACTAACCTTACGTCACGGCCAGGAATTAAAATAAGGGCCTTGGGGTGTTCTCCAAAGCCATGTTCGCTACACGGAGTAGTGACAACGCTCAT
This sequence comes from Magnaporthales sp. P1609, assembly GCA_003709005.1. Classification (NCBI taxonomy): domain Eukaryota; kingdom Fungi; phylum Ascomycota; class Sordariomycetes; order Magnaporthales; species Magnaporthales sp. P1609. The sequence continues at coordinate 1,439,613 of PELF01000007.1, read as the reverse complement.
GTCTCTTCGGCTCGAGAAATACCTTTCCGCTTCACAAGGTATTTTGTTCTTCATTTCACGCCCGAAACTGAAGTATTAATGTTGCAACAGTAGAGCAATGAACCACAATACCTCTTCGTCACTAACACTGTAACACAACACGTTCCGACCAAGTTGGAGTTGGTTGCGGGGTAATGTTATGATATCCTTGCTCGACAAGTATCGTGTGACTGCAAACCGATAGAGCTGTTGTCGTAGCCCCTCCCCCGCAAAATACAGTCTTGGCTACCTATGCACAAGCTCATCAAGGTAAGTTGTGCACTTGACCAGTCGTCCGAATTGATCAAGGCAATGACCCGGCTGTTACACGTCTTCTAACGCAACGGGATGAATGCTGATTTCCGAAAATATGCGTTCAATATATCGTGCATCTCTTTTTTTGGTATATTATCCGTCCGAGTATGCACCAACTGTAACTAGTCTAGTGTAAATTCAGCCACAAGGTCGTGTGGCAACCGGTTACTGTGTAGTGGCATCAGACGAGACTTCCACCACCTGGGATGAATCAGGTATATAGGAGTCCATTAAAAAAACACTCGGTAGTGCTCTTAATACTGCAGTTGCGGATTTTTATACTATTTGGTGTTCCAATACAACACATGTGTCTCCTGCAAGTCGATGCTGGGATGCCATGGAACAGACACAGCAAAGCCTATATGATCACCCCTCCGCAGAACTATAATAAAGTGAACGAACGAATGTGCACAATTAATAACCAGCTGAAGGGAATGTCCCCAGCCGCCCTCCATCAATCAGCATTATGTTTCCGTTGCAATATGCACCAGCCCTGGACGCCAGGTATAATATGGCACCACCCATCTCGTCACTATTGCCCATGCGGCCGAGCGGTACGTTTTCGCGGCCAATAGGGATTGGTTTGCTCTCATCCCACGTTGAATCCCCCCCTGTGACATTTTGAACGATCGGTGCCGACATTTCACTGGGGAACAACCCAGGCGCGATGCAGTTGGCCCTAGCATCTTAAAGTCAGTTTCTGAATCGACATGGTCAAGATCTGTACAAGCCCAAATTATTTTCACATACCGAATATTCCATTGAGGGAGAGCAACGGCCAGCTGCTTGACCATGTGAGTGACGGCAACTTTTGACTGTCCGTATGCCCAACCGCCCGGAGCTTTTCGGTTGAACGCAGCCACGGAGCTCGTCACGACGACCTGTGATGTCTGCGCAATATTTCCTCTCCTATTCCCCGAGTCTAGGAGCAACAAGAAAGCCATTGTCGTAAACCACACGCTTGTGACATTGACATTGAAAGTCCGATTCCACTCATCCGGGTCAGCCGAGAGCTGTTGATTTCTCCACTGTTCAATTGTCGTCTGTGGGGTGATGTGTGGTGTCGATGGAGGACCTCCGATGCCAGAGTTGCAAATCAGTAGGTTCAAGTGGCCGGTGTCCCTCTCCACAGCCTTGACAGCCTCGGCGAGGGATGCTTTGGACGTCACGTCGGCTGTTATCGGCACCACAACGCCAGGACGATTGATAGATGCAGCCGCTTCCTGGAGAACTTCAGTTCGACGGCCGAGGATGTAGACACGGTGTGCTCCGGCTTGTGCAAGGGCCTTGGCCATCATAAGGCCGATGCCCGTACCGCCACCAGTGACAAGGGCGACAATCCCTGTAGCGGAGAAAAGGCTTGCATTGATGCTCGTAGCATGATTTTGTGCGGCGCTTGTTGCGGCGGACATGTTGTTTTATTGAGAGGTGGTTGCTCAGAAGAGAGTGACCGACTAATAAGTTCAATGGTGGCTTTGCTCTAGTAACATAGCCCAAGGGCTCGATAACCCAGAGCTACTGCTGAAGTGTAGGTGAGAATGAATAGAGTCACAGGTGACCAACTTTTGATATTCTCTTACGGAATTAGACTTCAAACCTCCCAGTATCGAATGCTGGTAAAGACAAGAAATTGGGCATAACTGAGGTACGTAGTAGTTGACTGAGCTTCCGGAAAGTTTAGTTTCCGATAGTACTAAACCCCATTCATAGAATACCGTGGATGATGCCTTCGTGACCCCGCACAAGTAGGGAGGTGCTGCTGGAGCTTTGATCCCTGACAGGCACTAGCTCTAAGGCAGGCATGAAGATTCTCCAACTTCCAATTGGGTCGGTGGGCACACCTACCTGACTGGGCAATACATTCCGTGGGGAGGTCCCGATTAATTTCCGCCCACTGCAATCGTCGATCTCATTGTCTTGCGGGTATCAGCCCGAACTCGATCCGTCTTGGTTCGGCGGGCGCACCCATACATATTTAACGGCTGCATGGAAGAGGGAGAAGTCACTGCGAGTTGGAATACATTGTCTAGACTAGGAAGCTAGCATTGCATTTTATTACATCAAGTATTTATTATGTGAAACCTGTTAGCTGCATTGATCGGCATTCGGGCTACAAACAGACCGGCAGGCGAGGGGTGGTGTGTACCGATGGCCATGCTGTGCAACGATCCACCTAGGCCGCAACCCCACAAGGGTGCGATGTAGCTTTTCCCTATAAATGCTCGGCCTCCTTTGATGGCGTCACGACTGGCTTATGAACTTTGTTTTCATTTCATCCGACAAAGTTTTCCCTTGAATATCTCGCAAGTCGGAAAACAGAGACCTGAAGAGTCGCCTCTGGGGTAGCAAGAGTCGCACGATGGCGTCCCTACTTAACAGCCTGCTTCGGCTTACAAACTTCAAGAATCCATTTCTGAGGACATTCGTGCCAGCAGTCGGGCTAATTTACAGCCTGCAGATTGGTGTCGCTATCCCTAGTATCATCGCTCAATCTGAGCGTTTCTACGAGTGCGTAAAACGCCTACCGTGACCTGAAGCTTACTTAGACTAACAATATCAATCGCCCACAGTGTCTCGGGATCCCTCACCTACCTGGCTGCAACGGCGCTGAGCCTGTACCTGCCAGCCATCCGGGCTCGTGCCGCCGCAGCGACAACCGGACTGCCAGTCCCGCCGCTTCCGAGCCTGCTCGCCCCGTTTTCTAACCCCTCCGCGGCACTCAACTGGCGTCAGGTTATTCTCAGCGCCGCAGTCAGCGTTTGGGCGACGCGGTTGGGCTCCTACTTGTTTGAGCGGGTTCTCAAGGATGGCAAAGACTCGCGCTTTGACGAGATCAAGAAGTCACCCCGTAGGTTTTTGACCGCTTGGGTCGCCCAGGGGACTTGGGTCACTCTCTGCTCGCTACCAGTGCTCGCCGTCAACTCAATCCCTTTTGCTGCCCTCGGTGCCGCGCCTGGCAGTGTGCGTATCACCGACGCCATTGGTATTTCGCTGTTCCTGCTTGGATTCGGGTTTGAGGTTGTTGCCGACAGGCAAAAGGCCAAATGGGCCAGTGAGAAGAAGGCTAAGCTTCACGACGAGGAGTTCATGACCCGTGGTCTGTGGACTGTGAGGTGAGTTTTGATCGTTCATGCCGGCTCCTAACAAAACCAAATTGAGTGGTTACTAACGCGCGCCGACAGCCAATACCCCAACTATTTCGGCGAGATCACCCTCTGGACTGGCATCGCGACAGTTGCTGCTGGCGTTCTGCGTGCCCAGCCGATTCAGAGCGCGATTGGGTTGGGTGGGGGTGTAGGAGGCATATCTGCGGCTGCGGCAATGTCGTACATCAGCCCTTACTTCGCCTACTTGCTGCTGACAAAGGTCTCGGGTATTCCGCTGAGTGAGAAGAAGTACAACAAAAAATATGGCGACAGGAAGGACTATCAAGAGTGGAAGAAGAACACGCCCAGGCTGATCCCCAAGCTGCTGTAAATGGATGCTACCCGGAAACAAAGTCATGCCTATCATGGTATAGAGAAGACAGCCAAAAGAAGAAGTCCTGTAAAAACATGTGAAAATAAGAAGAAAACAATATTTCCAATCAACTCCATTTCGCCCTTTTCGTCACAGCCAGCCCATATTAATATCCCAATTGCAACAATCATTTCGTCGACCATTGGTCTCCCTGATCGACCGACTTGTAGATTAGATAGCGGCTTTAAGCCCTCTTCTTCAGCATGATCTTGATGAACTCGTCCTCATTGATACCGCCTTTGCCCTCGGAATCGAACTCCCTGATCATGGACTGCAGCTCCTGCTCCTCAATGGCCTGTCCCAGATCGTCCATGACTCGCCGAAGGTCCTCTACGGTGATGATGCCCCGGCCGTCAACGTCGAAGAGCTTGAATGCGCGCCTGCACTCCTCCACGGGGTCTCTGTTGGCGACGAGGGTGCCTGCTATGGCCTGCCATATGGGCAGGGTGAACTCCCGGAAGACGGGACCACACTCGCGCTTCGGATCCCAGTTCAACGGCTGCACAGCGTACTTTTGCAGGTGGCTGAAGGTCTCGGCCTTGGGGAGCTCGAAGCCAAGGGCTCGTAGGGCGAAACGGAACTCGTGGTAGTCGATCCGACCGTCTTTGTCTGCATCGAATACTCCGAACTGCAATGATTACAAAGGAAAGCATTAGTTAACTCCCAAAGTAAAAGGACAAAAAGTTTTTGGATCGAGTCTGAGCGGAGGGGCAGACAACTCCTGGACATACCGCATCGTTGATCTGACCCTTCAAATCTTCAGAAAGCTTCATAAACTCCTCCCGCGATGGAGCTAGAGGCGCGGAAGAAGCTGCACCCCTGGAGGCCATCATTTGATATCCGGTCCTGGAAGCAGAACTTGAGATGGAGCGATATGGTGAAGGCGAGTGCTGAATGTGACGTATGTAGGGATCAGACTGTCCCTCGACAGATAAACGCGACATTGGAACCGCGACTGAAAAGCAGTACTGTTCGGTGTACTGTTTTGCGTACTGTCGTACTGTGGATTCTCAATAATCCGATCCACTTATTTTGTATGCAGGTCTTCAAAATTTCCTAGGCGTACTCAACTACAAAATCGCTACAGCTTGAATGATAATGAGAAAATAAATAAAAAAAAGAACTCAACGAAACAGACAGGAAAATTGAAAAGTTAACAAAACCAGAAAATGCCCAAAAGAAAACGGTCGGCGGAAGATGATTTTGAGAAGAGCTTTGAGCGCTTCAACAAAGAGCTTTTCCGGGCGCTAAAGGTGGCCAAGGGCTTTGAGAGGCAGCGGCTAGCGAAAAGGGTAAAAGATGAGAAGTTGGCCCAGGAAAAAATCCAGCGGCTGGAGCAGGAAGTCGAGGTGCTCAAGGTAAGATTGCGACTGTTTTCGCAGTCATCGGTTGACTGAAATTCTTTGTAGATTCATTTGCTGAAACATGATCTCTATAGGCTTTGGATCTTCACCAGGCCGCCCAAGCCCACCTTTGTTCGGCTTTGTTAAAGGTCAGGGCGGTAGCTCAATCACCACTGCTTCCGGAAGCAATCAAAAACGGCGTGCCGAAGCCGGAAATTTCAGAGGAGGAACGCCACGCACTGCACAACGTGACCAGCGCCCTGTACAAGCGTAATCAGGTCCGTGCCGTCATCTCGGCTGCTATTCCTGCACTTTGCCAGAGTCTTGGGGTGTCACCGCCCGGACAGAAACCCAAGGCAAAGACCGAAGCGAATCCCTCCAAAAAGGAGGCTAGAAATGAGGCATCGGGTAAGGGTGCAGCGGATAAGCCTAGGGAAGAAATGCGAAAAGGCCGGGTTGAGCAGACCTCAGAGGATGAGCAGGAGGGTTCGTCATCGGAGGAAGATGGCTACGAATCAGGAGAAGAGCTGGACGACGAGACCATTGATCGAATGGAGGCAATGCTTGGCGGCAGCTCTTCAGAGGAGGACATAGACTGGGACGATGAGGGTGGTGCTAGCCTAAAAAGCCTAGCTCAGCGTGGCAGCTTTGACGACGACGTATCACTACCTGGAAGCGATTCGGCTTTGGAAGAGTACCAGCCCGAAGATGACGAAGTGACGATTCCATCGTCGTCAGGCTCCGACTCTGAAGCAGCAACACCGCCATCCAAGAAGGCGAAGAAAAAAGAAAAGAAGGCAAAGTCAATCAGGGATAAAGAGATAACCGAGTCGGTAGCGCTGCCAACTTTAATGGGCGGCTACATATCTGGGTCCGAGGAAGCATCGGATGTCGATGTCGCGCCCGCAACTCGCAAGAATCGCAGAGGTCAGAAGGCTCGTCAGGCCCTCGCAGAGAAGAAATACGGTGAAAAAGCCAAGCACCTCAGTAAGCAAAAGGAGGCAGGCTGGGATTCAAAGAGGGGCGCGGTGGATGCAGGCGATGGCAAACCGTGGAAAAGAGGCGTACGAAATCCCTTACAGCAGAGAAGGGATGGTGATTTGAAGACCTCCAAGCAGGACGAGGTCAAAAAGCCCGAGAAGAAGACCCGGGATGACGACGGGCCTCTTCATCCTAGTTGGCTCGCCAAGAAAAAAGCCAAGCAAGCGCAAGAGAATGCGTCTTTCCAGGGAAAGAAGATTACGTTTGATTAGTTTATAATACAGGAGGTTACTTGGGTACATGACAGCCAAGGGATTTTCGTGCTCCACGCTTCCTAATATGCCATTCATACGGTCAATGATCACATACGACTGGAGTCACTGTGACATGGGGAACTCCTGATAACAAATCCACTATTGCACCATAACGAGTGAGATGGGCTATTGTCTGGTCAACATGTCAAAAGGTTGCGTTTTCAGGCAAAATATGAATAATCGTTAAGCATGAAGCAACGTGCAGTAACAGTGGCTAACGACCATGGGAGAATCAGAAGCACGCGAGCTTTCTGCCACAACCCCCACTGCACTATACCTTTAAAAAATGTGGATTGCGTCAAGAGTATAAATGTAGAGCAGCGTCAAGCGGATTCACCTCAAGGTTAGGTATTTCACCCACCTTCATGCAAGAGATAAACTCTGCCATCACCATGTGTGTAAGGTGCACAGCTACCTAAGATCGGCTGCATAAATTATGGCTATGACTGTATAAGGCCTTTGCTTTTACATGAAAAGCCAAAAAATGACACCAATGGGTGGTGACTGGGGCCCTTTGGGGAAACGAGTGTATGTATACGGTTGAATTCTTGCTTGGAAACATAATTGGCATTCAGATGGACCCTCTCAGTCACACTCTAGGTTCACAAAAGGCACGGCTGAAGTCAGGTGGTCACGGAGTTAGAAAAGGCAACTGATGTTGACCACCAAAACGATGTTGTCGTTGACGACCGCTTGTTGAGGTCGATTGAAGTAGTCACCAAGGAATTTTAGATTGCTTTTAAAGCACGATAGTGTGAAGAGCCCGACGACCAAAGCTTCATCATGTGTCACTCGGACTAGGCTCATGTTGTCGCGGTTTATTGGTTCAGATACCATGCTCGAGACTTCAGGGCTTCATTGGGATGGATGCAAGATACGCGAATATCCTCGTAGCCACCAATGAAAGTCTACAGCAATTCTACAGCAGCGAGACACGCTGGAATAATACGAGCACTTAATATTATAGCATAGGAATATAATTCTGGGATACCCACCGTCAGCCAGCTTTACGTAAAATGAAAATGTGCTAGAAGCAGGGCTGGGACTTCAATGGTCTCAATCGCAGCCAGGCAGACTCGGCCTTGCCTGATTTTGGACTTGAACACATGGAATGTGAGCATGGTGAAGTAGGTGTGATTTTGGATGGAAGTGAGTATGTCTCTTTGGATCCCTGCGTGACTAATAGGGGCGTAAGTCCGGGCAAACTGTCATCTGTAGGATCAAGGGTGGCAGTTCATAGAGCTACGATGACGTGGCTAAGCTGGAAAAGAAAAACATGTCTCTGTAAAAAATGCCTAGCTTATACCATGGAGCTGTTCAGTACTTTCCCTGAGCTAGAAAACAATACATATCCATATATGTCCACCGGAAGCAGAGTTAAAAGACCCCGTTGCCACGGACTCTGGAAAACTGGGTCATTCATATCAAGAGACCCGATCACAAGCCTTCCTCTCCTTGGCTTGCTTGCGTCTCTCTCCTCAAATTTAAAGCCAGGTTGAGAGAAGAGAACCCTAGCCCGTTCCATGTTCTTGTCGTGTTCCCTGCCCGCTGGAAATCCTCTGTCCTGGATTCCCTTTCCAGGCGTGTATTAGTGGTTTCCAGAGCAGCCCCATGAGATCATGTGTATTCCCTGCCTACCTGTCTACCTCTGTAGGTCTACCATATCAACGTGAAACATAGTACCTCGAATATGGACACCATAGTTATGCGATAAAAATAAATTCGTGTCTAAGATACGGTTGGCCAATCTTGGTACCAGAGACCAAGGTATCTGGAAAGTCACATAATAAATGTTGAAGCATGTTGCTACTGTCTATTTCTAAATCGGAAAGTGGAACGACCACCTCTTGATATACAACAGCAGGCTCTATTCTTGAGCAAAAAAACGGGTCTACCCAGTACAGGCCGAGGAAAGACAAACCTTTAAAATCAACTCTTTTAATTTAAAAGTAGGATGAGGCTGTGGCGAGACATATGTTTGTTGATGTCGTGGTATAAAGTCTTATGCCTTCTTCAGCTCGGCCTCGTCCCGCATTTTCCTAAAGAAGTCCATAACTCCTCCGTAGACCACCAACAAGATACCGCCTATGTGATTGTTAGGTTAGTAATTCGGATTTCCTTGTCAAATCGGATGTCGTGTTTATTGACTTACCTCCGGGGCCAAGCCGCAGAACCTTGGGAAGGAATCCTGAATTGCATCATGTCAGTATGCTTGAAGAATGCTAGTCTGGGGAGATCACGATTCGGGTAAAGCGATGAAAATCCGAACATGCCTTTGTAAAGAGCAGCAAAACCTTCTTCCCTCATGACTGTGCCCAGTGCGGGCCAGGCCCAGTTGTACTTGGGAGTAACGCCGACGACCTTGGTGGTGTTCTGAATACGAGATTTGACCACATCCCTATAGGAGCAGGGGTTAGAATATACACGTTGCCAGGGAGAACACATGTACTCCAGCTTACATGGGCCTGTAGATATATATATATTCAGAGTCAGCAAGGATCCTAATTGCAAACGTACTAGATTATGTACATGGAAAGATGACTTACGTGTTCAATATGGTTCCGACTTTTGGACGAGGTTGTCAAGGTTAGCTCGAATATTGGACTCACATATAACGTTTCAACAATCCACAAGGTATGTTGGAATGACTGGAGAGAACTGCGACGTACCTGTTCCTCCTACTGATCCTGCCACAATGTCGCTAGCCATCTGACCCTTTTTGGTCTCGGCCTGGGGCAACAACTGACGGACCTGGTGAATGCAGCCGAAGTAGCCAGCATTCCACAAAATGTGTCTCCACATGGTAGACTCTAATCCAGTGTACAGCGCCAGAATGCCCTCATTCTTAACTGTCTTGAGGAGAACATCAACGGGGCCGTTGTACTTGGAAGCCGAGACCTTGTCCTGAAGTCGAATCTTGATCAATTCGCTATGAGGAAAGTATCAGCATTCATACCATATTCAGCACCGACGAGTTAAGTCGAGGGTGTTGAGTCACATACAATGGGACAACAACAAAAGACTCGGTGGCACCGGCCGAGGCGCCGGTCAGGACGGAGAGCCCCTGGGTCATCTTCTCCTGACCGAACGCATTGCGGTAGAACTTGCCCCATTCATCGTTGGCGGCAAACTTGGTGGCACGCTTGGGAGCCTCCATCAGGATGGGGGCGGTGATGCCGCGGTAAAGCCGAGAGAAGCCTTCAGTCTTGATGATCTTACGGAAGCAATCGAGCGTGCCATTGTAAGAGTCGGCGCCGACGGAAGCACTAGTCTGAAGTTGCCTGGTAGTTTTCAAGTCCAGTAAGTATCAGGACCTGGTTTCCTCCCACTGAGGACTATACTGAGGACCACTGAGGAGCTGGATACATGCAAATCACTCACATGCGAGTCTTCACCACATCCAGCGGATACATAACCAGAATCTAAGGATAATACAGTATGAGTGAATGATCAATTTTTGAACTATGCAGCTGTAATGCATTGCTCAACGTAGCCAATCACCTACCTCGGAAACTCCAGCGACGGCACCTATAAATTGGGACAAAACGGTTAGTCTCGGCTGGTCGCCTGCTCGGTTTGTTTACTTTACAAGTCACCCCTCGATGCTCTTTCGGTGCTGCATTGCACAAAACTCACCAGCCGCAAACTGGTAGATGAAGGGAAGTGGCTTCTCGGAAGACATCTTTGCTGTATCGAATTAGCGACGTTGCGTATAGTCGGGAGTCCAAGATCTCGCGTGACAATTGCGGCGGTTTCCGTAGGTTACAGTAGACCGCGACTTTGTGATTTTGTATCCGGTGAAATTGGATTTCATGCCGACAATCGCAACGTGAATTTGTTTGCGCGCACATGCAACGGTAACCCTGCTCCTTGATCTTACCCGCGTACGGTTAGCCGCGATATCTGCAGGGACCCACCTAGGCCGATTGCCAAGAGCAGTGGGCGTCTTGGGCGTCTACCCTACCTACCTAGGTACAGTTGAGACATCCGAAAGTCGGGTACGAATTTAAGTTGAGTGAGTACCATGTATTAGCAGCTATACGTACGTTGGTTTGTAATATTAGACCATTGGTCCTGTCTTTTTTCCCCTTTTATTTTGGAAACTGGAAGCTGCAGCAGTTCTCGAGTCGAAGATACCCGCGAGATAGTCTCACCAATTTCATACTGTAGTTTCCAGGTGATATGAACCACAAGTATGCTCGCTTTTGAAAGATACCCCGGACCCATAATGCTTGTTGAGTCGTTGACCCGACGCCCCCGCATATCGGAGCTCTGAAATGGTGCACGTCATTGGGGTCTTTTCTGCCACTGTGCGCAAACAAATCGAGGTATGCGAAGCTGAGGTGTGGTCTCTTTGCATTTCACGAGCCTTGCGTTCCTGTGGGCTAAATCTTGGGAAATAGAGAATTTTATTGTACCGACTCGCGGTATATGAATCCGGGACTCACTTGACATACTCTGAGCCACCCCTCTTTCAAAAATTTGGCCGTGTAAAGTAGTTTTGAAGGTGCCCAGGAACGTGTATAAGCCTCTGTTCATCCCACGCTGATACTGTACGTGCGCTGATTGGTCGCAGCAATCGCAAGATAGTGCGCACCATAGCTTTGACACGCACACTACGAGACAGGCAGACACCTATCATAAATCGCTCTGTTGAACACCACAAAATTCCACGCTGCAAACCACCTAGGCCTAGACTATTTCGAGTTCATATTCGAACAAGCAACCCTCACATCCATCGAGTTCAAAAATTGACCAAACGAAGCACAACAAATCCTCTCATTGAGACTGCCGACCGAATACATTCATTTCTGCGGACTGGGAAACAAACACATCAACTTCGGCGTCACTACCAAAGCTTCCACCCCTCCCAAAGATCCCGCGGTGACCTCCCCTTCTCACTTCTACAGCTTGCGCCTTTAAACACGCCGTGGTCCGCTCGAGGCTCACAGCGAGGCGCAACTCTGAAGTGTCGGGCAGTCTACCACCGCTCGACCGAACCTCAAAACCCCAACAACTCATGAGTCACCTACTTTGGAGAGCTTACTGGCAAAACGATGTCGACCGTTTTCGGCGTCTACTCGCCCCCGGCGGCCATAGCAACCACGCAACATCGCACAGGACAAGTTTAGGGGGCGGAGCGGGAGGTGGAAGCGCCGGTGCGGGGAGCCCCAGTGCTCTGGGCACGTCTCCTCGCACCGTTGCGACTCCCAGCAAAGCCCGCAAGTCCTCGACGCCGTTCGGAGGACCCGGAGGTGGCGCATCAAGCATCGGGAAGGCAGAGGTCAACAGTCGCGACTACATGGGGCTGACTCTCTTGCTGCGCGCTGCTTCTTCCACATCCGAGAACGCCCTTGCCTTCGTCCGCGCTCTGCTCGATCACCCTGCCATCGACATATATGTCCAAGACCCCGAGAGTGGCTGGAATGCCCTACACCGGGCGCTCTACTACGGGAATATATCAGTCGCGCGTATGCTACTAGCCAAAGAACGTACTGAAGGTGTGTACAAGACCGGCGGAGCTGCTGCTTCGATCAGCCGCATTGGCCAGCTTATCAAGACCAAGGATCACGAAGGGAACAGTCCGTTTGACCTCTTTGCCACCACAATCGGCGATCCGGATTTGGACTATACAGGCAATACACCAGGCAGCCATGATGCTGGCGCGTCCACTGAGGACGGCGCGGGATCAGACAGTGAGGAATATCAGGCCCATCAGCCCACTTTGTAAGTCTTGTTCTTCTTTCCCATAGCCCAGTATCTGACAATGAACTCCGAAAAATGAAAAAAAAAGGTCTGACTATTGATGATTCTTCAGGGGCCACGCCGGACTTCAAAATCTCACAGATGGTGACGAACTATTTTCCTTTGGCAGCAATAAGAACATGTCACTTGGTGTGGGTGATGAGTCCGATCGGCAATACCCAGAGAGGCTACACCTCCGCCGTCCGGATCATCTCCTGTACAGGTTCTATGCCCAGTACCTGGAAAAGGCTGGGCTTGAGCAGACGCAATTTCCAAAACTCGAGGAGCTGCCAGCCATGATACTAACACGCCCCATCATTGTACGCAACGTGGTGCTCTCAAAGTTTCATAGCGCAGTCATTACATCAGATCCGATATCCAACCTTTACATCTGTGGGGTTGGTCGCGGTGGAAGGCTTGGCCTCAGCGATGATCAGCGCGTCAGGTTCACATACGTGCCAGTTCAGGGAGGCCTTGCCGACCGGAGAGTCACGCAGGTTGCACTCGGCCAAGACCACACAATGGCAATCACAGACAAAGGCGAACTGTGGACATGGGGCTTGAATACTTATTCGCAGCTTGGATACGCCCTGCCGCCTCCAGCAAAGAAGGATGAAGAGCCCATGAGTACGGCGCCAAAGCAAGTTTTCGGTGCGCTGAAGAAGGAGGTCGTGATTGGCGTATCTGCATCTGCCATACACTCTGTAGCACACACAACTCACTCGGTATTCTGTTGGGGCAAAAACTCGGGACAGCTTGCTCTGATGGATGCCGATTCGAGATCGCTTGAGGTGCAGCAAACGCCACGCAAGGTAGCAGCCTCTCTGTTTTCAGCTCCGATAGTCATGGTATCAGCCATAGACAAGGCTACGACTGTGCTGCTTGCCAATCACATAGTTTGCGTGTTCACAAACTACGGGTATAACATGGTCAAGTTCCCGGAGATCGACCCATTTGCCACATATCATATTTCGAACCCTGCGGTGGTTTTAGGTTACGACGCCGCATCCAGCAAGGGTCAAAGGATTTGCCACATCACCTCGGGCGGTGAAACAATCGCAGCGGTCACTGGCCGAGGTGATCTATTTGTAATGGGTTTAAACAACAACATGGACGTGAGCTCGTCGGCATCAACAACAAATCCTGCCAAGATCAAAGGTTCCGTTGGCCAGCCTCAGTGCATCTGGAGGGCATGGAAAGATGGTGTCAAATCCGTCGGTGTTGGTGATCATGGCTCTGTCATCATCGCCACCGAATCAGGTGCAGTATGGAGGCGAGTCAAGAGGGCAACAGCAAAGGACGCTTATGCCGGCGTCGGAGCCAAGCGAAAGGATTATAAATTCCAGCGAGTGCCTTTCATCACTAGGGTTGTCACTGTACGCAGCTCTCCTTCGGGCGCTTTTGCTGCCGTTCGCAGAGACTCGAGTGTAATGAAACAGTTGGGCATGGCTGGCCAGGAAATATGGAAAGATCTCGATGCACTGCTGCCATTGCATGGCCTTGCTGCATTGAAGCCCAAGTTCGACAATGCAATGGCTGCGAAATTACTCCCAAAGAGATTTTTGGAGGACGACTCGGACACTGGGAGAGCCATTTTGACATTGCTTCAGTCGTCTGACCCTGAAGCGGACCTCGTACACCACTTGGAATCGTTCACGAGCAACGACCTGGAAGGAGCAGATGCCTGGATATCATCATCTTCATGTCCTGATCTTAGAATCCCTGTTCACGGCTGGCTTGTGTCTGCCAGGAGCCCAACGATACGCGCTGCTCTCGCTGCATATCGTATTCACGGAGCTTACGCCATAGCAGATTGCTTGACAATTGACGAGATGGAAGGCAGGGCGTCGATCCAAGTTGAAAGCCTGGAGCTCTCGACAGTACTCAATCTTGTCTTATTTGCTTACACAGATCGCATCGCGCCTGCGTGGAATATTCGCCAGCCATCCCCGAATTTGACGCAGATATCCCGTCAGCAACGCGTCGAGCTCATGAAAGTCGCGGCAAGGCTTGGCATCACACGACTCGAGGCAGCAGCTAGGCTACAAAACGATCCAGGTCGGTCACTGGCAGACGATCTTGGTGTGGCTATCAAAGAGCATAGGTTCTTTGACGATGGCGACGTGCTACTTGAGCTTGAAGGCGGCGAGGTTGCTGCACACAGCTCACTTCTCTGCCAACGCTGTCCCTATTTTCAGGGGTTATACAACGGCCGTTCAGCCGGAATGTGGCTCACAGGCCGGCGTGACGACGCTGGGATCGCCGAACCTGTCAAGATCGACTTGAAACATTTCGAGCGGGAGCCGTTTGAGTACGTTCTGCGATATCTTTACTCGGATGCTGGAACAGAGCTTTTTGACGAAGCTGTTGCACCCAGCTTTGACGACTTTACCGACTTGATAATGGACGTCATGGCAATCGCCAACGAACTCATGTTGGATCGCCTCTCCGAAATTTGTCAGAAAGTGATGGGTGGCTTCGTTACCAACAGAACGATTGCGCATCTCCTCAATGAGATCAGCCCCTGCTCTGTCACAAACTTTAAGGAAGCTGGCTGGAATTATATTTGCTCGCAAATGGAGACAATGCTTGAGAACCATCTGTTGGATGACTTGGAGGAGGATGTTCTTCAAGAGCTCGACGAGCAGGTCAAGGTTAACCAAGCCAGCCACGCATCCAAGTGTGACCCCGAGCAGCGTCTTCTTGAGACTTATACCGATCTTGCTGCTGACATCGAAGAAGAGAGGATGGTGAGATTGAAGGAGATGGCCTACAAGAGCAGCCAAAGAGACGATGACAGGAAGCTCTCCTCTTCCTTTAAAGGTAGAATTGGAAGCCTCGACGATGGACCCATCGCATCGACACCGGACAAGGGAAAGAGGAGACCGGCGCGCAACGAACCCTTCAGTCCCTCATTGAGGCCAAAAGCATCCACGGCAGACCTCATGTTCGCTATGGACGAAGATGATGACGGAGCACTAAGCCCCAGCGGTAAGCTGCAGCCGCAGCAGCCAGGTCTCAGCAAATCTCATAACCTATCAATGATATCAACTCCAAGACGACCAGCGGCCGACCGATCTGCCTCGAGCATTCATGCACCAGCTGGGCGGGTCGATACTTCTGTTTCGCAGAGCCCGATCGCTGCCAGCCCGTTGACCAAGACTGGAAGCCCTTGGCAGCAAAAGCCATTGGTTACATCCAAGCTAGATCTTCGTGATATAATGAGTGAGGATTCCAAAAACACAACATCAGCCTTATCTGCAGGGCTGGCCGCTCAGAAGCAGAAAGAAACGACGACCAAACCTGCTCCAGTGAATCCATCCCAACCTCTCAAAATGTCACAGAAAGAACGCAAGAAGCAGCAGCAGATGCAGGCTGCCTTGCTCGCCCAGGAGTCCAACAAATCTAGCAAAACCCCATGGGAAACAGTCTCGGGACAGAAAGACAGAGGCTCTCCGTGGAAGCCCACACAGGCAACACCAAAAGTTAGCTTGAATGACGCGGCCGCATTGGATCGAAAAACGCCACCAGCATCCGCGGCAGCACCCATGGCCAAACCACTTCTTACCGCCGAGTCATCATCAAAGCCAGTCCACCGCCGAACGGCCTCCCCTGACACACGGTTCGCCGGCCAGTCACGAACACCCAAGGGCCTAGAAGCTAGATCGCCGCAGCCGTCGTCTTCACCCCTTGTGCCACATTCAAAGTCGTATCTAACGCAAAATAACGACCAAAAGGCGGAACCGACACTGGGTCTTAGCATGGCGGACATCATTGGACAGCAACGTCGAGAGCAGGAGCTCGTCAAGGAAGCTGTGGCCAAGCGCAGCTTGCAGGAGATCCAGCAGGAGCAGGAGTTCCAGTCGTGGTGGGATCAAGAAAGTCAACGGATCCAGGAAGAGGAGCGACGGAGGGCTGCTCTCCTTGCCGCCCGTGAGAAGGGCCCGGCCGGTGAAGGGTCATCAGAGGGCGCAAGAGGTAGCCGTGGTCGCCGAGGGGGTCGGTCCGGCGGCAAAAGTCGTGGTGGCCCTGCAACGGCATCGGCCGAGGGAGTATCCACGTCTGCGGCAGGCTCTCCTGTCGATCAGAAGGCGCCCGGGAGGAGGTCGAGAGGAAGAGGTAGGGGCCGAGGCGATGGTACGAAAGCTTGAGTGTGTCTCAGTTTTGGAGTCTCATCTAGCACTAGAGTAACTTTGAAGACCGGGTTAGACAATATCCTATAGTGGGCTAGTTTGACTTCAGGCTTGCTACTTCTTTGTACATTATGTACTTGTTTACTACGAATACCCCCACCCTTAAAAGCCTTGTAAATCTTGGATAGCTATCTTTGTCAGCATAGAATTTACGCATACTACGGACTTGGAACTTTGAAAGTGATGGATTACAGAGCTTGAGACCTGTCAGCATAGCATGGGTATTTGCAGGGCTGCGCTGAACAGCGCCCACTGGTGATCTATCGAGCAGTAATTTTAACATACTTGCCTAACTAACTGCTCAACTACCTAACTGTTTACTCGACTTGTCTTATATTGGTTAGGGTTAATTACGAGCGATTAGGGGTAGCGTATGGTTTAAGCATTTATGCTTTGTTTTATGAGGCATAAAAAAGAAAATAAAATAAAATAAAATAAAAAAGATGTAAGACGTACAAAGTGGGGTTGGATAGATAATTGTGGGTGCTATCAACTCCAGCTCCAAAGTGCAGTACCATTTTACGGAAACCAGGCTTAAGAGAGCATTGGTTCTATATTCATGAAATATAAAGGAATCAGACTTATATCGAGTGAATGAACCATCAATGCGGGCTACCTGACAATTAAAAAAGGGTTCAACTTGTGCCCATTCCCAAGTGACGAAGATAAAATGAGACCACCAACATACACTCATCCATCGCACAATATAATTGTTAGTAGTTCGCACCACCGCCAGGTTGCCTGTAATAATCAGCAGGAACACTAGGCGCGCTTGGCGCACTCGCCCCCGAAGATCCAGGCGGTACGTACGCCTTGTATTGCGGCTGTTCGCCGGGAGAGCTGGGCCCGCCGGGCGGTGCCGACGGCGCACCTGGTGCCATGCGGCTGGGTAGCGAGAAGCGCGAGTCAGCCGCCGCAGGCGGACCGCCATAGACCGGAGAGTGGACTCGCTGAGAGCCCGGAACTGGCGGGGGCGGCGCCGCGGAGGTAGGTTGTGGCGGCGCGGGACCGACCGCATCTGAAGAGTCGTTGTAGCCCTGACCTGAGTACATGCCCCCTTGCGGCGGTTGGCTACTGGCCTGTTGGGAGGGGGGCTGATTCTGGTAGCTGTTGTACTGGTACGGCTGCTGTTGGCCGCCCGCGGGGTTCAAAGGAGCAGGGGTAGCTGATGGTTTACCGTAGTGTTCCTCGGTTGAGTAAGTTGACGGACCGAATGGGGCATTGGAGCCTAGCGGGTTAGGATGGGGGTTGTGTGAGGCGACTGGGGAGTCGTACGCCGACGTCGACAGCTCTTGAGGGTTGCCGTACGAGCCTTGCTGGGCTGGTGGCTGAGAGTATGCTGCATATGGAGCACCTGGAGGCGGCGGAGAAGAAGAAGGCTGCTGAGTTTGGAGACGCGCCGGCTGCTTCCCTGCCGAGGGGATGCGTTGGCCTTGATCCCTTGGAGGAAAGTTCTGGTTGGGATGCGGGCCGCCTTGCGACGGAACTTCAGCACCTGCTACATAGAATGGTGCTTGGGCGCCTCCGGGGCCAGGAGTTGCGCCCGGTCGTTGCAGATGCGGTGGAGGTGATGAAGGGGGATATTGGTCTAGAAGGTAGAACAGATCAGCTCAAACCCTTGCTGAGAGCCTAACCAACAAAGTTGACTTGGCGGGTTATATTACTTGCTTACCTTGGTGAGGACCAGGAGGGTAGAATCTTTGGGGGTCTTGCTGTGGAGGACCTTGGGGAGGGTAAGGCCCTGGGGTACCGCCGTATCCTTGAGGACGAACTGCGTATTGGTGATAGCTAGGTTGAGGCGGGTGTGACATGGAGGTCTCCAACAGCGCCTCGTAATCTCTCCGCGCTTTGATAAATTTCTCGTTGAGCTGCGTGAAATCATCTACAGTGGCAAATGTCAGTCTCGAACCTTGATTCAAGGGTTTCTTTCCCTCATGTGCCTACCTTTCTTCTGAGAATACTTCTCTATAAGTTTAATCAATTTGGGACGGATCGCCGACGTCTGCTGGTACAGTTTCTGCAAATTGTAGAGGGAAACGGTCAGCATGTGCGGCCTTCTATGTCCATAGTCAGCGGCATTACTTACAGCAATTTCCTCGCTATCCTCGTCCTTGGAGGATGTGCTAAGCAACGTCAACAACTTCTCAACGTTCTTAATCTCGGAAAAGACCTCAGCCTCCATTTGCGCTTCGCGCTGCAGCTCGTCTGGCGTTGGGTCTGCAAGTTTCTCGACGTAGTTGAGCGGGAAGATGCCCGTCTTGCCCTTAAGCGAGCCACGCCACCAGTCCTTGTAAACAGACTCGAGCACTGCAATGACGTCGCCCTTCTTGAACTCTAGCTCGCCGTCCTCTGAGGGCGCAAAGTCATACAGCGCCCGGACCCTTGACACAGTCGCTGCTGTGGTTCCCGTGCCGGTTGGCTGCAGTGGCGCCGCAGCAGCCCCTGAGCCTGCACCTGCATCGACACCCTGGCCACTGGGTGTCCCAACCTGATCCGCAGTCGATGAAGATGATGGTCCGGCAGCTCCTGACGGACCGGCCGGGGTCTGCTGCTTCTTGCGCTCCTCTTCCTGCAGCGACAGCTTAAGGGCTATCTGCAGTTCCTCTTCCTCCTTTTGGCGGTCCACGTCGGTAAGCGAATTCTTCTGCGGTGCCGAGGGCGGCTGCAGTTGCGGGTTGGTCTGCTTGAGCCTGTAGTAGGCGTCATACATGATGCCAAGGTCGGCGTCGTCCTTGAACATGTCGGACCAGTCCTTGGTGCGCTCCAGTATCTTCGCCTTGACCTGGTTGTGCGTATTGCGTTCGTTGGCGAGTTTGAGCAGCGCCTCGGTGAAGGCGCGCGACGCCAGCTCGCGGTGCATGGGCTTGCCGCAGTTTTGGCTGAGGGCGTTGGCGACCTGGTCGTGCGGATGAGATGTGAGTTAGAAATGAACAATTCAAACAGCGGCGCGCTCTCCTCCAGTCGGCCAAAACAACATACCTCTAGTGTGTACAGCTGCACATTGGCATTGCGGTGTGCAAGTCGTCTTATCAGGGCCTGGACGGCCTCCTTTGCTCCGTTCTCATCTCCGGCTACTCGGTCGCAAACCTCCATGATGGCGCCCCAGTCTTCCGATGTCAGGTTCTCGTCCGTAGCCTTGGCTGTAGCACGAGATGCGCTCCACGATTAGTGCCAGATCTTATCAAGTCGCTGTGAGTACCTGCAGGGCGAGCGTGTATATGCATACCGATGGCCGTATCGTACGGCGTTGTCGCCTGTGCTCGAAACATGATAGGCGACTATGGGCGTGGTAACACCGCGATGTATGGCTGTCGTTCTTCTATTTGATAAAGAGAGTATTTTGACGGCGCCCCTCTTGTTGTGGTCCTGGATCCGTGGCGTCCTCTGTGGGGAGTTGCCAACTGCGGTACTTGAACTGTTATGATTGTGATGTTACTCGCTGGGTCTGGTAGTTCAGGCAAGGTAGGCAGCTAATTGAAGTGAATGGGGGGTGGTGCCAGGATAGACAAGGTAGCTTTGAATCGAGCCGAGCTTGCCTAAATCGTAGTATCAATAAATGAACCTGTTGCGTGTTTTGTTGTTTGACGAATGAGTAAAGAAACGCACCGAAATCACAGCTTGTTCGAGCTCAGTGAGATGCGAGCAGGAAAAAGTAGTGGTTCGTTCTGGTTCTGCGATGTGACATGACTTTCCTGGTTCGTAACTGTTCCCATGAGGCCCAGCGCCAAGCCGTAGCTGGCGGCGTCATCAGTCTCCCAACTCTAGCAGGGGTCGGCACAACCTCGAACGCCTCAATGTCGCCTGCGCCACAACGTAAACCCCACCATGACCCTGCGAACGCGTCACAATCTTCGCAATTGTGGTCTTCTGGTCTTCGCAACACTTGCGATATGGAATCGCTTTCAGTCGATCGATTTATTCGTGAGGGTTTAAGCTAACTCATAGTGAGTGACAGAGTAAACCAACCCAATTATGAGCAGTCAAAGTCAAGTATTTCCTTATTTGGTAATATGATTCTATATATCCTTTCTGCCTTTGGGAGTATCTCATTTTTCGCTTACGAACTGCGAGCGTATATACACCCACAGTAGGTAGGTACCTAGTTACCATGTGTATGTGTTCAATAAAAAAAATGAATTTTTATTACTAGTTTTTCTTTCAAAAACTTTTTACCGTGCTCCCAATGCTTCGTATACGCCATTTTAAATTAAATACACTTTACACTTTGCGAAAATATTTTTGTCCCATCAGCATGATCTTATAAGATAAGACGGAATGATTTCAGTATATAGCCGAGGCTTAAATCGTCGAATGATGTTCAATTTTTGGGCTCATCCACTTCCGGAAATTTCGCAGTCTAAATGTCGTCTACGGAAGAGGTATGTGTCCCTGCCCTGCATCTTTGCCAGACTCTCGTCACAGTGGCACAGCTCATCGAGCACGGTCACCTATCATCGACTGATCAATGCACAGTCTCTCTTCACTTCAAGCAAGCACTATGCCTTTACCTTGTCCAAATATCGATAGTGAAGCCCCAGGAGCACCAACGCCATTGAACAAACATAAAAAAAAACCAACCAAACACCACGGCTACATGCACTCGAAAGAGTGGTAAAAAATGCCTGGTGTGGAAGGTTATCGCAGGTTACCCAACGTCTGACCTGGTGCTGTACAACCCAGGAGTGTAATGCTGTTTGCAGAAACTTGCAAATATTCATTGCATTAAAACAGCATCAACATCACCAGCCTCGCCTTGTGATCCCACGAGCTTCATAACGGCCACCTCGTATCTTCTCCCCGGACTCATTGGTACCGCTTCCTTCGCCACCTGATCGGGCCTCATCGAGACTAGTCCGCCCCTGGCCGTGTCGTTCAATCTCCGACATGGTGAACATGAATGGCTCGTCGTCGGCCTCGGTACTGTCACCTGCACCCCGTGAGCCGCTACCACCATATCTCCCGCCCCCGGTTGATCCAGAAAAACTTCCCCGCGACGAATGTGGAGGCGTGAGTCGCTGCTGTTGCGATTGCTGCTGCTGCCCCCTCCCCAAACTGCCAGTGAATCTAGGCTTCCATGACGACCCTGAAGACGCCCCACCGGAGATCAATGCTGGAGAAGTGTTCTTTTCGTCTGGGTCGGTTGACATCGATGAAGAGCGCGGCGCACCCGCAGGTCTGACTTCTGCAGATCGCAAAGATGCGCTATTGCCGGAGCTCCTTGAGCCCCTTGAAAGCCCAAGACCCGTCAGCCTCGTAGGCTCTCGGCCATCGGCACCAAGACTGATGCTTCGATTACCGGCAAAAGGTAAATCAGGTAGGGGCTCTTCATTGTCGAGCAAAGCTCGATTCTGGTGCGCCACAGAGCTGGAGCGGCGATTCGCAGTCTGTAGCACGCGCGGAGACAAAGGAATATCAATAGCCGTAGTACCTTCTCGTCTGAACGTTGAAGCTTCAATGCCCAAATCACGGTCGTCCTCTGCAGCTGCCCTCTCTGATATCTCCTGGGCGTGCGTGTGATGTTCAATGATGGCGGCTTCACTCAGTCTAGACGGGACCGCTGGTGTATGCGGTGTATGGGGTGATAACGGCTTGGGTGATGAGGATGGCGACATGGACGAGGGCCCGAGCAAGGGCACACCCGACAGTTGACGACTTGACGTACTGGGGGATGGCTGAAGATTGATTGACGAGGTCATGGACTCCGTCAAAGCGTTATTGCTCTCCCTCATCATATGGAACTTGGACAGCTGGGCCACTGTCCTCTTAGTGGCTGCTTCAGTCGTTTTCGACGTTGGTTCAAAGCTCTGGAGCGTTCTTTTACTATCCAAGATCTTCAAGAACTCCGAAATGTTGTCGTCGTCTGTCTGGACTGAGCCAGAACTCGTTCCTGTAGCCTCGGCCAAGAACCCTGAGCCGGGCTGGACCGATGACGAGAGGCTCTGCTTTCCGCTGCTGCCTTGGTCATCGTCGGCTCTGTTTGGGCCGCTATACGAAGGCTTACCTCTTCGGTGGGTAAAGCTGCTACTATATCGGCTCGTGGGCTTTGGCGACGCGCTGCCCGCAACATCTGTTCCCGGTGGCCCACCTCTGAGAGAGGCCGCCATACCGGATGTCAGTGAATTCCGCTGCCTCGCGGCATGGAGTGCAGCTGACTGTCTCGCCAGAGAACTAGGCGAGGCTGGTAAGTCGAGGTCCTGAAGCCTTGGTGAGCCAGACAGTGAGCCTGCTTTGAAAGGCTGGAACGACACCGAGGTGCGTCGTACCACGCCGTCGGTCCCCCTTAGGGAAGGCCGACTTAGCGAAGATTGACCAGCAATTGGTAATGAGTGCGGAGGATCCGGTCCAACGCTCGCAGGCGCGGAACTAGTGGGCGAATCAGTATCCGAGCCAGCAGGCCGCACTGCCTTGAGGGCGGATAATGGGCTAGTGCCCAACGCACCAGCCCCGTGGAACGTGGACAAGCTTCCATATGTTTGCTGCTCTGGCTGATCCAGCTGCTTCCCTTGTCGACGAGGAATAGCAATTCCGGTATCTGTAAAGGAATCCCTGCGACCAGAATGCCTCTGCGGCACTGTGGGCTGAAACAGGTTGTCCTCGTATGTCATAAATCGAGACCCTGCTGTGAGATCAGTGTCTTCGACACGAAAGTTGCGCTCGTTCCGGGATGTGACCGAGGCATAAAATCTCCCCACGGGGACCTCGAGATCACCAAAGACGTAGTCAGTGACAGCGTCCCGTCCATCGTGCTGTGGGCTCAGGGGCTGCCGTAGCAGGTCAACTCCCGCCGTATCTGCCTCTTTAAAGACGAAACGGCAGTGCAGCTGCAAGGCTGAATGTCCGCCTCTCACCATTGACGGCTGCTTTTGCAATACCTTCCAAGTGGCCACCAGCCTCAACATACTAAATAGTGATCTGAAGAAGACTATTGCCCTCTTATAAATTGTGGGCAGCATGGGGCCAAAGTCGGGAGTGTCGTCAGGGGTCTGATTGTACTTCAGTTCGATCTTCCATCTTTCGAGGACAACCTCGCTGTTTCGTTTGCGAGACCTACTCGAGGAGCTGCCGTCGCTAGAGGAGTCACTGGAATTGAGGGCTTCCAAGACGTCATACATCCTGCCGGTCTCACCAACGACAACCAAGCTTTGTGTAGGAGACAGACATGATGCGTCTAGATAGGTCTCGATGATCATAGGCGGCGGCCTGTTTTCCAAGCTGCCGCAGGTCCTCCATATCCTCAGATCCTCCCTGAAGTCATCCATCTCTTCTGTCTCTATTTGAAACTATCCATGCATAAGGCCGTTAGTCGAGTTCAGGTTACGCTAGATGGCGAGGAATAGGGCATGGGTTAGTTGAGCTCACCCATTTGTTCGTCTTATTTGTGCCTCTGCCTGAGGCGGCTGCGGTTATTGGGGTTGTATTGAGTCTCGCCTGGATAATTAGGACGGCGGCTTTGTTGTAGAAATTCTGTGCAACAAGCTGTGTTAGCTTATACTCCAATAGCCAGGATGGTCGCAAGTCAAAGATTCAGTATTGCGCACCTGAACTATCTGGTCCAGTTTCTTCACAGAATCCCGGCTGGGGCCAGACCCCGAGTCGCCCATCTCGGCGCTAGATATATCGGGACCGGCTGCACTTGAGCTGGCCCGGGAGCGAGAGCTGGTTCCTGAAGGGTCCCTAGA
Organism: Magnaporthales sp. P1609; assembly: GCA_003709005.1. Lineage (NCBI taxonomy): Eukaryota > Fungi > Ascomycota > Sordariomycetes > Magnaporthales > Magnaporthales sp. P1609. Next base: position 1,415,506 of record PELF01000007.1, on the reverse strand, counting down.
GTTGTTCGTCCTGGTAGGGTTTGTCTGTGGAGAGTTTGCGGGAGAGGAGGACCTCGGAGGGTAACGGGTTTGTTGATGCATCGTATTGGAGCGGACTGAAGTTTAAACGGATTAAAATCGTAGGTGTTCGGCCGTGAGTTGAGTATATACGTGAAAGGAGAGGAGAAAATCTGCGCAGGCGTCGGTCGACGCGTATTAAAGTGTCCTCGGCGGAACCCTAGCAGTACGAAACGGAGGATGGCGAACTGTGGAAGAGTTGGTTACGTGGGAAGGGCTTCCTTTCGAGCCAGACCCTGTGTCTCCATGTTTGTATTCTCTCGATAGTGTTGTTATTGAGTATCCGGGTTGGCGGAAAATGCAATCCAAGTCCCTGACGTGAACAGTATGAAAGCCGAGCCAAATGTAAAAGAAGCCGTACAATATGTGTACCAGCGAGGTCGGCGGTCAAACCGGTGTTGTACTGTATGTACTTAGATAGATAGATAGGTACTCGGAAACTTCAGATGGCGGTGCCTGACTTGTTGGATGAATTCAGGACTGGCAAGGTGGGCAACGCTGGGTTGCCTATTTGTTGTTCTATTGCTTGCCTGTCAAGCGTCGCAGGAGGCCATGACTGGGTTCCGGGGCGGTTACTCTGTCTGGGCGTTGGCGCAGGTCGACTAGGTAGAACCTAGGTAAGGTAGGAGTAGCTTGAGGCGACCTCGGTTGGGCGGGCTTCTTCGTCTAGATGCCCACCAGGGGAAAAAAAAAAAAAACTCAAGACAGATCAGAATCGTTTTTGAACGCTCAGTCTTCAAGAGCTCCAGAGCTACAGAAATGAAAGAGAGAGAAAAAGAAAGCCACCGACAATGGCGGGTGATAAGGATACTGGGTGGAGAAAAAGATGTGCTAAAAGTTGCTTCTAGGCATCTCAACAAGCAGAAGTGGACGGAGGTGCGGAGGGCGGCGGGCGCGCAAGCAGCAGCAACAGCGGTAACAGGTGCACGCTCCAATGCAGTGATGCCAAGGATCACTGACGGAAGCTCTCGACCCACAGTAGAGTCATTGAGGCGGCACGGTACACTGCAGAGTGCCCCACACCAGAGTATCGCCGCCTGGATCGTGAGTTCTGTAGGACAATAGCAGAACAATTGAGCAAGACAATTCGCTGATCAACAACAAAAGAAAAGCAATGGTAAAGAAGTCCTACAGAAGCTTGCGGGTATTTTATAGCCGAGTAATAAAAAGTGTTTTAGCAAGCCAATATATCTACAATTAGACCTACCAGCAAGAAACAGTGGGGCCCACTTCTGGTGAGTGAGCCAGCCAGTACATACTCCCTACCTCCATATGAACTTTACGTTATTTGACAGCCGTGCACTACCCCAGACGGCAATTAAACGGGAGCGTCATAAATCCAGTCTACTGACTTACCCCAGGATGCTGCTGCCAGGACAATTCAACGAAAAAGAAAACCGTCAGTAGTGCTTTGGCTGACAGTCGAGTTTGTTTCAATGACAACTTCATACCCCTGCAGACCTAAAGCAGCTGAGCGTCACGCGTGGAGAATACCGCGATCTGCCCAAGTGACACAGTTCGCGATAAGGCTATCAAGGTTCCCCCCAGCCTGAGGATCATGGGCCCACCCAAGTTTCGGGGAACCACCAGTCATAATGGCAAGATCATAGCTATGATGATTGGATTCGTTGCCGCCTTATTTTTTGTCCAGCAAGGTACCGTTGCAATCCCGGATACTATCTAGTCTAATAGTCTATTCTTAAGCTAGGATTAGGCAGAGGCAGAAGGGGGCAGTCCAAGGGGCTGGGAAACGTCTTTTCTCTCTTTTATTTATCATCAGTGCACCAAGAAAAACAGCAATATCATCCTCAGACCAAACAGTCCACTAAACACATCTACATCAGTTCTTATCCGGACATCATTCGCTGACTCAGCCTAATCTATCTAGCTACAGATAGATCTTCCCAGTTATCTTCATCCCGAAATCGGCCATCGGGCCACGGGGTCCTTTCCCTATCACCTGCCGCTTTCTACCAAGTAGGTACAAAGTAAAAAGAAATGGTACATTGCAAGCTTTTAGAATTCACCTTTTGAAAGACCACAAAATCGGATGCTCTTTGTCTTCTGGAAGCTATCGTTAGTTTCATGACTGGATGATTATTCCTATCGGTGGTCCCGTTTTATTCGAGACAACGGTGTTGCCTTCGATCCGACACCGGCGGGCAGTATGGCGTCACTCAATCACGTTGACAAACATTCCTCACTGCGTGTCTAGTCATTAGGTATCGCCCTCGTCTGATGGCCGGCATTTGCAATGCCAATCACCGCCACGAATGTGGTGCTGTCGATTGACTCATGTTCAATTCGCCAAGATTCTGACGAGATGGCATCTTGCAGCACCTTAGTCCAAACTGGTTGATACTTTACTGGAGTTAAAAGAGCCAACAAGCCACCGATAAACAGACTGCTCTTGGCCTGGTCGTTACCCGCTCTTTGCGGCACCTTCTGCTGTATGTCTTGCTTGACTTCTGCGTGTCTCTCCACACATCTGTCCTACATCTGTGGTACACCGTTGCATCCGCTTGACCCGGCCCCGCCGGCTCCGCTTGACCACTCGTGCGGCGAAAACACAAGGTGTTGATCAGTCAACGTTTTGCGGAGTACCCTGTCAATTTGAATGTCTAGCCTGTGAATTCATCCAGCAATGACAGCACAAGACTTCTTGTTGCTTTGGCATTGCCGGTGTCTAAGCTCATTCGGGAACAACAAGCCTGGAGATATCTATCCTATAACAAAGACGGCTCAAATATATATGTATATATTCATGAGGCCCTTCCCAAACGCCCAACAGTGTCCCATCATATTCGTTCATCGTGTTGTTCATAAAAGTATATATCACTCAATCACCACCGCCTGTCAAAAACCGAAGGCACAGGAGGCCGCACTGGCTTTCTCGCACCGGTCGAAGATCCCACTGATTCCCGACCGCCTACACCAGCGTGCGTACCAATATCGCTGCTCCTGTCGCGGGTAAATAGCGCCAACATCTCCTGGAGACCGAGCTTGAGAGCATCCTTCTTCTTCATGCCACCCTCAATTGCCTGTTCAGCAAGGAGACGCTTTTTGTTTTGAAGCTCTAGGATCCGCTCCTCGACGGACTTGCCGACAGTCAGCTTGTAGACAATGACATCAACTGTCTGTGTGAGACGATGGACTCTGTCAATGGCTTGTTCCTCGACAAACTGTGGTTTTCCCAGCCTTGGTGTCAGTAATTGCCTGATAAAAACATCCGAGTGGTTACCCGAGGAAGAAAACAATAAAACGAAGGTATAACAAACCGGATTCCAGAATGGCTCCAAGATGACTACCCTGGTAGCAGCAGTCAGGTTCAGACCTAGAGAGCCGCACTTAAGACTACACAGTAGAATGCGCGTCTTCGGATCATTGCGGAGGGAGTGAAGACTCTCTTCACGCACGTCATTCTTCATGCTCCCATCGTATCGTGTATACTTGAAGCCCTCGCGGTCAAAGAAGGGCGCAACCAGATCCAACATCGAGGTGAACTGCGAGAACACAATGAACTTGTGCTCATGGACTTCTTTGTGTAGGATTTCTAGTAGTTGTCGTATCTTGGCCGATGGAACAACGCGACCGTTTTCCTCGTGAGCGAATGCATCGTCGGCAGAATCATACTCGGACTCGTCTACACCAGAGTCCACACCGGATTCGGTCTCTGACCCAGAGCCAGAGCTGGAGTCGGAATCTGCTTGTGAGCTGCCCTGCTTACTGGCAAGCTTAGAGACTGACACAAGACTAGAATCTTCCTCCGTGTCGGGCTCTCGTTTCGGCGTATAGTCGTCCTTCTCGTCATCGACGATAAAACTGTCGAGGCGGCTCCCATCTTCGTCCTCGGAGTGATGGATCGAGTCCTCCGTGTTGAGCCATTCGCCACCACCCTCGCAATTCTCATCCTCCTCGCCTCCTGCTTTACCTAGACGAAGCGACCCTCGCTGATCCTCTCCGACAATCCAGCTGGCGTCGTCTTCTTCGTCATCACTGTCCAAGACAGCAGGTCTGTGCCTTGCTTTGCGGGACTTTGCTTCGACCTTAACCTCCTCCTTGACGACCTTCTTCTTGATCTTCTTCTTGGACCGTCTACGCTCCGGCCCTTCGTTGTTGAATGCAACTCGGTCCTCATCACAAGCCTCACACACCAATTTCCCAGCGCTGACCTCAGCCTTAGAAAGATTGCTCATGCAGACGTCACATTGCTTAGACTCGATGCCCATCCCTCCAAACACATCGGCAAGGGCATCAATATCAGCATCAGCCGCTGCTTTCGTCGGCTGGGCCGTATCCATGGATAGTGCATCCTTTTCCTTCTCCATCTTGATGCCAACCAACCTCGGGTGGTTGCATGCTTGGCGAAGACGTAGAAGCAGTACCAGGGCATTTGCATAGTTGACCTTGCCCTTCATCATCCTCTGTAGACTCTCATCGGCGCGATCCTCAAGTCGGTTGTAGAACTTGCGCTCTGCCTGCGAGAACTCCGCAGTGACAGTGACAACCTTCCGCTCCGTTACTTTGAAGGCTGGGGCAGGCGGCATCTGCCCATCGCCCTTCTTCGCGGCCGCCTCGAGCGCTTTCTTGCCACCAGGGTTCAGAGCGCCTTCCTCTTTAAGGATGTCCTTGGTGCGACGCTTCATGAAGCAACGAAGCAGACTGTGAAGTCGGCGTATTGCAAGATGGCCTTTGCCGTTCTTCATTGGCTGGTCAATGTACTCGCGCCAATGCTTGAGGTCGTCATAAGGAGCAATACGCAAGAAAGAGACTAAACTCTGGAGCTCGTCGAGGTTATTTTGCATTGGCGTGCCAGTGAGACACCACCTGAATTCCGCTCGCAAGGCACAACAGGCCTTTGTGGCTTTCGCATTGCGGTTCTTGATGCTATGTGCTTCGTCGAGGATGACGCGGAACCAGTGGATGCCGAAGCACCCAGCACCGACATCATCGGTCGTATGGCCATGCTCCGATACCAGGATTTGGTACGTTGTGATAACCACGTCGTATTTTTGTAAATCGGTATACCTCTTCGTCCGGCTAGGGCCATGATGAACACAGACATTTAGCTTGTGAGATGGCATAACCTTTTCAGCAATCTCAGCCTCCCATTGTCGAATCAGGGCTAATGGTGCAACCACCAGGGTGCCCTTGCCAATCCCATCATAGTGTTTCTTCCATCCCTTTTCATCTTTGTTGGGCTTTGGGCTGCTAATGACAAGCGATATCGACTGCAGTGTCTTTCCCAGACCCATGTCATCGGCCAAGATGCCTCCTTTGGGGACCTTGCCTCGCTTCACAGGTCCCAGCTCGCGGCCCTTCATCCATTCCACTCCCTCCTGTTGATGTGGCAGGAGCTTGACCGTGATGCCTTCCAGGGACCCGTCGTCGATCTTTTCCTTTGCCTCGCCCCCTTCTCCGTTGTTTTCTTCCTGTTCCTCCTCATCCATGCCCCCCTCGAGCAACGCCTTGAGATCGTCATTGGCCTTTTTTGGGTCTGTATAAAAAACGTTGTCGTCGAATGCTGCTGATTGAGTATACGCTGACGCCCCAACCGTTGTGCTATCGCGCTGCGCGGGTAAGGAGTTGAATACTGGTAGAGGAGGCGCTTTGATGTCGTTGTATTTCAGTGCGCTTGGCCCAGATATCTTGGTGCCGCGGTGGTGTTCTGGACGATTACGAGGCTGAAGGAACACATTGGGTTGCTTCTTTTCCTTTTTATACAGTGAGGAAAACGCTTTTGGTTGTGGTTGTGAGTTCATGTTTGTTGGCCTGCCGAACTCGGGGGCGGGGCTGCCCGTAATATCAATGACATCCCGATTTCCTTGCGAGGGCCGCAGAGGAGATTTTGGCTGGGATTTTGCCGCCTCAGCGATCATCTGAGAGCTGACAAACTGTAGGTCGTCGTCCGAGAAGGACGCGCTGCGAGAGCGCACCATGACCACGGACGCGCGGATGGGAGGGGTGCGGTTAATTGACGACGGGCAGTGAATGCTTGGTATTATCTGGTCTTTCGAACCGCGCTCGATGCCTTGCCTGAAAGGTCGTTCTTTGTTGCGGTGCTTGAGAAATAGTATCTCCTTTTCCGAGGTAATGTTGTTCGCAGGTCAAAAGGCAGAGTCTGCACCTGGTTTTCTGCACAAGCAACAGTGGCGTTTAAAAGGGTCCTTTTCCCCACTACACGCATGTAAAAACAGAAGATAGACTTTGTACCAAAGCAACTCGCATACCTCATGAAGTGAATAGACAGTCGGTTGTTGGTACTGTGATGAAGACAGCAATTATAGTGCTGTTATTTATCGCAGGTATTCCTCAGAAGAAATGAATGTTCAGAGTGGCAAAACACAACTTTGTCCGGCCCTTTGATTGATTATCATCTGGTTCTTGTTGGTCGTCATTCGTCCAAGTTTGTCAACATTGCGGAACGTTGCGCCCAGCAACCGCTAGGCAGCAGGGCCCCTTCTTGGAGTAGGGAGGGGGTGGGGTACTAGATCACGTGTATCTATAACGATGGCCCCGCCAGGTCTACATTTGGCAGACAAGACTCTTCCGATATCGAGAGAATGCAGCACCGTTTTGTCACTAGTCTGGTGTCTCTTCTTGAGACGACGGATTCAGATATAATAGTAGTTGTATCTAGGGCTTAGGCAGCAACTTGATCCGTCTGAGGAGCACTACCTAGCAACATGCCGCTTTCTCACAAATACAGGCAGCCCGTCTTGCATTGGCAATGTCAATGAGCTCTTACTCACCCGCTCCTGCTTTTCATCGTATGCAGGCCTAAAGTCAAAGTCTCTGAGAATTGCAGGCAGGACTTGCACCGCGATGACATCTGCCATCTTTTTGCCCAGGCACGTTCGAGCCCCGCCGTTGAACACGGGATACTCGGCCGCGCTCCGGGCGACAAGTGATTTCCCGTCAGCAGATAGCCATCTTTCCGGTTGAAACTTGTCGACTTCCGGGCCCCAGATTGTTTTGGACCTGTTCATGGCCCAGGGACACCAGACGACAACAGACGAGGCCGGCAAAAAGGTGCCGTCCGGTAGAGTTGTCGCCCGGACGCACTGCTTGATCTCGAAAGGAATCGGTGGGTAAAATCGCATAGTTTCGTAAAACACGGCCATTGTGTAGGGTGCCGAAGATGGATTGAGTAGAGTGGCGGTGTGACGTGTAGAATTATTCATTCGGCTGGTGATTTCTGACGTTTCAGCACGTATGCGCTCGACAACATCCGGGTGTTGCATCAGAATATACGAAGTCCAAGTCAGTGCTTGAGCGACAGTGTCTCGTCCTGCTGAGTTGTTAGAACTATTCAAGAAGTTCATCACTGATGGGTTAGGTGGTAGTGAGTATAAAGGCTCTGTATACGGCAGGGCATCTCACCTGCAGACAAATAATTGAGAGCCGCATCAGCAACCAGCTTCTCATCCCCTATGCAGTCAAGAAGAGACTGTATCAAGCTCCCCGATATCTCCTCTAACCCATCATGCTCTAAATCTTCGTTAGCTCCAAGCAAAGTTCCTGGAAGTTTCTCAGAAGCTTTGCGATGACCCGTTGCATTAGCAACTATCTTTCTGCCATGCTCCTTTACAACGGCAATAGAACGCCGTAACCTCGACCCTGTTAACATCTCTGTGATGAACCAGAGAGGGTTCTGGAAGCGCTCCGCTGTAGCACCCGATGCATAGTCGAATGCAACGCTGAAATCATCACCGCTATGCATTTCCATGTTGTACGCCATCTTTCCCATCAATTGAGAAGTAAGCCCATGAAAGACTTCTTGGAGATCCACCACTGTCTCCCCGTCCGCCTTGTTTTTCAGCCATCTGATGTTTTCGTCCAGATAACGAGGCAGCGCTACATCAGTCAACACCCGCAAATTGCTTGTGTTCAAGAAATTCAGACCAGCTTTCCGCTGAGCTCTCCACGGCTCACCATCGACATTGATGATGCCATGACCAAACAGGTCATCGGACCGCTCTTTGAAGAACGCTCCCTTGTTAAAAAGCGCCTCGTTTTTGAACACATATTCGAGGCACACTGGGTCGTTGATGACCACGCCTGGCGGTAGCGTCGGAACCGTGATTTGGTACGTCTCCACGCCAAATTCTCGCTCGCGCTGATGAAACCATGTGAACAGCTTCTGCCGGGGCTGCAGAAAAACGATGCCGTTTCCAACAAAGGGAAGCGAGTCCCGCGGTTGCTTTAGCGGGATGCCATTGCGCTTTAGTCGAGGTGCTGCGAGCAAGTTGTACAGAACGAGCAGCGTTACTGATATCAGGATTGCGAGCGCCCAGGGACTAAAGCCAAGAAGCGTCATAGTGCGAGCGATCAACGCGCTCAGACTAAACACGTGCTTTAGGTTCAAAGGCTCTGTGCAGGGTGAGGCTCTTCATCTCATCCCAAAAAGGTCGAAGTAGGGATTGTTCAATCGGAAAATTCGGGCAAACGCAAGGTACCTAGCAGATTGCGAGATTTGTGTGTCGCCGTATCCCGTTTGGGATTAATGGGTTTAGGGGGGGGGGGCTTGCACTGGGTCTTTGACGTCAAGTAAAACGGAAGCTAACAGTAGGGAGAAGGTCCCTTATTATACTAAGGTAGGTACGAATCGTCAAAGATCATTTCGTTTTCGCAGGGTACCTTAGAATTATAGGTGGGAGTAAAGGAACATCCTGGATCAACAAGGGTACAATAAGCTCACTGTACGTTTTGCGCCACAGCGCAACTAGACCAATTGCATCCATGTCTCCAGGGACCGATCAACTGGTTAAGTTTCGATACTGACCCACAGGTACCCAAGCAAGCATGCACGCACCGGTTCTAGCCACAACCGAGCGTTCCACACCAAAAGAAGCCTCCTCACAACTAGGATGTACATTCCAAAATTTTAGTGTCCCTACCAGGTACGGAAGCTGCGTCACCACTTTTTACAAGGGAGAGCTTGCACACCCAGGGCAGCGGGGTCTGTTGTTGGTGTTCATCATGCGTTTGTTGCGTTCATCATGACACTTATCCAGCAATATATTTCCAGCCAGAGCAGAATTTGACCACAAAATTTTCATTTTCCCACCCTTTTTTAGTACACCATTCTCATATTGATACATACACAGCAAAATCAGAAAGGAAACAGTGTCAAGACCAAAACAAAACCACTTGTTTGCCCACATATACAACGCAATGTCTCGGACTTTCCCGCGCATCCACGCTTTCGAGATTGACGATCAACCTTGGTATGGGCACACCGCTTTGCGAAAAGTCCCCCGGTATTGAGGATAACGAGTAACCCTAACTGTGATCCCACAAACACATCCAGGTTCCCTCCTTTCCTAAGACAACGTGTCCAAACCGTACTACGGCTCACGTGGGAGGCAAGTATCCCGATTCTGCAGTCAACCTCGCCTGCTGAGCGTGTGGCCCGCCTCTTGGGCGAGCACCTGGACCCAATCGATAACTATGGCTTTATCGACTTCTGCGCTGGAGCCGGCGGTCCGACGCCCGCTATTGAGATGCATGTGAACGCTGCCAGGGACCCCAGCAAGCCTGGCATTCCCTTCATCATGACGGACCTCTACCCGCACGTCAAGAGCTGGGAGCGGGATGCTGCGCGATCGTCCAACATCAGTTATGTCCCCAAGCCTGTTGATGCCACAGCTGCGCCCGACTTTCTCCTCGACCGGTTCCGTGGCAGCAGGGAGAGCTCTTCGAGTACGGGCGGCGACGGAATTGTTAGCTACGCCGAGATGGCTGCAATGAAGAAGACTGAACACGCCCATAAGCCGCGCAAGATCTTCCGCCTCTTCAACTTAGCATTCCACCATTTCGACGACCCGCTAGCCAAGTCCATACTTGCTGACACGGTCAGGACGTCGGACGCCTTTGGCATCTTTGAGCTCCAGCAGCGTACCTTTTCGAGCTTCATGATGCTCAACATCCTATGGACGGCTATCTTCATCGTTGCGCCCTTTTATGCACTCATGAATCTCGACCTGGTGGCCTTTGTGTTTACTTGGTTTTTCCCTATCATCCCGTTCGTCGTCACCTTTGATGGCTACATTTCAAGCCTGCGCACTCGTACCCCGGACGAGGTCGAGGCACTGCTAAGATCATGCGGTGCCGGGAATGCCGAGGACTGGGAGATCAAGGGCGGCACCGAGCGGCATTTTTGGCCGTTTGGGTATCTGGAGTGGATCATCTGCACCAAGAAGTCTTCGACCAATTAGAAAGGGAAGGACAAAGTGTGCTTGTATCCCATTGAGGACGAGGAGGACGAAGCCGGCCGAAGCGGAAATGAGGAATTCGTTGATGCACGTGAAAAGCCTGTGTCAGGTTGAAGTAGACATGGACGGATATGTCTTATTGCCACCATAGGGAAAATGCAAGGGGGCAAAGAAAGGTTCCAGAGATGGAAAGGGACTTCCTAGAAAGAATTCAGATCAGCGAGTAAGGTTAACTATGAGGGGAGGCGATTAACATGTTAGAAGCCTGTGCCGTGGTTGTGCATTGGGGTCTGTTCATCGTAGCGATTCACAGATGGAAGACTTCCTCATTTCAATGAACTTTTTGAATTGTAACGATTGTTGCAACACACTTCGGCGAGGGGTAGACAAGTTAATATATAAACAACTTGGGGATCGAAACAGGGGTTGACACCTCAAAAGGGATTAGACAAGCAAGGCCGGCAAGTTTGTTGCTGCGAAAAAGTGGGGTGCGAAAGCTTGGCCCTTGAAGGCTAGGAAACTTGCTAGGATATTATCGATCATCACGCTCCACAGTCAAATGGAACAAACAGGCTGCCTTTGGCTGCAAATCGTCATGGTTACTTCGGGGTTCGGGAAAGATTCAGCGACGCCAAGTTATCAATCCTTCAGGCACCCCAGAAGTTGTCAGATGAAGTATCCAATTTTTTTTTTTCCTTTTCCATCCGATCTCCCTATACTAGACAAGGATTCGAATCCCCCTCGGCGGCTATAGACATGACTTGTTCCATTGTCGGTAGTCGACAAATGGATGTCTCCTGATATCCTTCGTCCCACCTAACCCACGCCGCACCTGTTACACTCTTGAGCGTCGCAAAGAAAAATAGACAAATCATAAAACCCAAATCATTCCCATGCCAAACCTACTTTTAAAGGTGTAGGCTGACTACCCAAAATTGAAAACGAACCACAACAATATAAGGCCATATACAAAACCTAAACAAAAAGAGGCTTGTAGGAAACGAAGACGTGTAGAAGCATGAATTACGACATGATATAGAAAAGGGGGTCCCTTGAGCGTTGCTCGTCGAGTCGAAAATCGGAATTGTCAAAAGTAGTAAGATGAAGCCATTTTAAACAACGGGGCCGGCCTTGACAACGTCTTCAGTAGCCTCGCTCTCGTACTTCTTGAAGTTCTCGAGGAACAAGCCGCCGAGCTTCTTCACCTCGGTGTCGAAGCTATCATTGCCAGCAGTCCAGGCAGCTTTGGGATTGAGCAGCTCCGAGGGCACACCAGGACAGCTCTTGGGCACCTGGAGGTTGAACACCTCGTATGTCTCGTACTCCTGCTTTGCGAGCTCGCCAGAGTGGATGGCGTCGAGAATGGCCCGCGTGTACTTGAGAGGGCAGCGCTTGCCACCCTGAGCGGCACCAGCACCAACCCAGCCGGTGTTGAGCAGCCAGGCGTTGGCGTTGTGATGCTCAATCTTGTCAGCCAACATCTTGGCATAGCGCATCGGGTGCAGAGCCAGGAACGGCTGCGCAAAGCATGACGAGAAGGTGGCTTGCGGCTCTGTGACACCATCCTCGGTACCGGCCATCTTTGACGTGTAGCCCGAGATGAAGTGGAACATGGTTTGGGCGCTGTTAAGCTTGGAGATTGGTGGGAGAACACCGCGGGCGTCGCAGGTAAGAAGGATGATGTTGCTGGGGTGGTTGTTGGAAAGGCAGGGGATTTTGGCATTTGAGATGTACTCAATGGGGTAAGCACTAGGGGGTATGTTAGCCGCAGGAACGAGCATGGTCAAGTTTGTGGTAGCAACCACCGATAGTCTTCACGTACCATCGTGTGTTCTCTGTCAACGTGCAGTCGTCGTAGTCGACGACCCTCGATTCGGGGTCAAACACAACGTTCTCCAGAACTGAACCGAATTGTATGGCGCCAAAGATATCTGGCTCCTTCTCGGCTGAGAGGCCAATGCACTTTGCGTAGCACTAGTAGAACACGTCCAAAGTCAGCTTCATGGTTACACCAAAAGTTTTGACAAAAATGGTCATAACTTACACCACCCTCAATGTTGAATACACCGGTGTCGCTCCAGCAGTGCTCGTCATCGCCAATCAACATACGGTTAGGGTCAGCTGACAAGGTCGTCTTGCCAGTACCCGACAGGCCGAAGAAGAGTGTGACGTCTCCATTCTTGCCCTCGTTCGCAGACGAGTGCAAGGTCAAGACATTGTGCTTGATGGGCATCTCGTAAAATAGAACAGTAAAGACGCCCTTCTTCATCTCGCCGGCATACTCGGTACCCAGGATGACCATCTCCTTCTCAGCAAAGTTGATGGCGACTGACGTTCCCGAAGTCATGCCCTCGGTGTACCTGTTGGCGGGGAAGGTGCCAGCATTGTAAATGGTGTAGTCTGGCTGGAAGTGCTCAAGCTCCTCGCGCGGCGGGCGGATGAGCATGTTGCGCATGAAGAGGGCATGGTAGGCGCGGGCGCAAACCACCCGCACCCGGATGCGGTACTTCTCATCCCACCCAGCATATCCGTCGACAACGTAGATACGACTCCTTGTGTTGAGGTAGTCGATTGCGCGCTCACGGTTGATCTTCCAGACCTATTCAGTTTGCAACCATGGCGTTGATTAGCTGGGGAAACGGTTGATGTATGTATCAGGGGTATCACGTGACCATGCGGGGGTGGCTTGTCTAAGCTCGGCTCTTTGGACGTTGGTGCGATACGTAAACGCTTGGGGTGTATGGGTGGGTAGAAAAGTGCTGGAGGATTGGATTGTGTACTGCGGGTCCACCGTGACAAAGAAATCTAGCAAGAGTCTTGGACTGCCGCATTATGACGCCAGCTGTGGAAAAATGGGGGTGGGGGTGTGGGCTTCGGATGGAGGGCTGTTCGCGGCCTAACCAAGTGGATAATTGAATTTCACGGGTCAACGCAGAAGGAATGGGACGCAATTGCCCGAGGCTCTCGTGAAACTACACGAATCGGCAAGCCTCTGCAGCAACGATGCGACCGGCTCGCCATAGCTTTTGGCTCTCCTGGTGCAGAACGTCCTCATGACGTCTTGCGGTGCAGTGAGGGGGTGCTGATCAAAATGCAGACAGTGTTTCTTCAGGACCCAATTTGCCTCGGAGAAAAGGGAGTGCATTCCGTGGCGAAAGTGGTGGTGCTGTGTGTCAAGGTGATGCAGTGCAGCGCCATGTAATGCAAAATCAAAGTTATCGAATTGTCTGGTATTGTCACTTACGTCCGGGCTCATGGGCTTGTTGACTGGTCCCCACCTGTCGAAAAGAATATGGAATTAGCGATTATTTTTTTTTCCTCACCCGAATGTTCAGGATATTTCGTTGACAGAACGAGCTTAGGATGTCTTACCAGATGTCGTTTTCTGATGTCGGCTCCTTGACAACTCGCTTGTCTAGGGGAGAGCGACCAGTCTTGTTACCCGAGTACGCCGTGAGGGCACCCGTTGACGATATAGCCGAGCCGGGCTCGTACACCAATGCATCCTCGTACAGTGCCGGAACTGATGGGTTGGGAATCTTTTCGGGTGTTATCCTATTAGTCCGAGTCTCTCTTTTACCGCCGCGGCGAAAACCGGCCCAAGACAGAGTTTCGTCGCTCTTTCGCAGAAGCTAAAATAGACAAATCCGTGGGTCTCCCAACTTACAATAGCGACCCTGTCGTAGTCAATGTGTGCCTTCTCGTGCAGTTCCTCCTCTGCAGTTGTCATAGAGCATTAGTGTCAAGTAATCCAGTTTTTCCGTGTTGTAATAAACGTTGTGATCTCATACCTAGCTCGGTGTGTTCATGAGGTATGTGTGCCCTGGTTGGCGAAATCACACTGTTAGTCCCTCCGACATGACGAACTGGTGGCAGAGGTGGGCTGCCTCTATAGTTCTTTCGGGTTGGAGATGCAGGGTCCGCGTACTGGACACCACTCGGGTGCAGCGAGGTCTTGTTGACGTTGTTGTGAATCACTGTGTGGGAGAAAGGTCCTGTTAGTATAACAGGTTCTAGCCACACAGCGGCGACGGTGTAGATGTGGTCTTCCTCTGGAAAGAACGAGACCAGTGTACGTCATCACGATGATGACAAGGAAGGAGATGAAGGAGGATCAAGAATGGTAGGGCACATACTGGTTGCGAATGTTGGTTTGTTGTAGGCGTCGACGTTTCTCAGATTATGGGAGGCAATACTGGAACGAGGAGCTTTGATGGAAGAGTTCAGGAAAGAAGAAGCTGTTCGATGGACGGGGTCCTTCATAGTTATAAACTTGTTGGACAGAACGGGTTCGGTCAGTATCGGAAGCGTTCAAACTTGGGGGTAGCTTGGCTCATGCCGGGTTGCGTCAGGGGGAGGTGTGTGAACAGTAAGGTAAGGTCAAGGTAGGTAGACAGGCTTTCGTCCGAGATCCACTCTCTCAATGAGCTAAGAGTCGTGATAGATCCACGAAGAGGCTCATGCCAGAGAAGATGCACTTTCCATACTAGGCTACTGGTAAATCTCAAGGTACCATAAGAACATAGTTCGGGGGAAGGGGCGCTTTGTTACTGGCCAGTCCTTTGTCCGCCATTTCGTGACTGGGGGGCTCTGGGGACCACGAAGAGAAACCGGAACAGCTATTATTCGTACCCTTGCAAAACATCGGGTTGGAAAATGCATCGATTTACTACCGTCTCAGCTAGCTGCTAAGCCGGCTAGTAACGCCTGTAATATGCGACTCGGGCGGCCTGTACTTCGAGACAAGTGGTTTAGGAGTTCTCGGCCCTGTTTCCACGGCCTACTGGAAGTTTTTCTGAAAGCTCTTGCTTCCTCATGGGACCAATAATTCCTGTCTTTCTTTGATCGAGTTTAGGGTGAATATTTGCACAGATGCAGACACTACCTCAAAAGGTAAGCCTGGTAGGGTAATAATGGATACAAAGCAGAAAATGGATCTGGTCATCAAAGAAAATGTGGGTGGTTCCCCCAGCCTTGGCTCCTAGGCAAGCTAGGTCTCGGAGCCCCACTCAAACTGCCAATCGGGCTGCATCTTGTGCCAACTAAACACCCCCAAGTTTACGTACAGGCATTGATTGTTGGGTAAGGCATTTGCCGGGTTTCAAGGTTGGAATAAAAAAGAACAATATTTCTTGCGTAAGACTAATCCGCCAAGATTTGATTGGTGGCTCGGCAATTATGAGAGCACACGACACGATGGTGCGCTTGGATACGCGGCAGCAAAAGAAATGGGGCAAAAATAAAAACTTCGTAAAGCACCCAGACCCTAGTTTAGAAATAGAAAGTATGTGCCTTTTGTGTGTAATGCAAAGACTTGCAGATGTGGCACACGACAGAGTTCCTGAACCGCCAGAAGCCAGGCAGCCGCAGGTGGAACAGAGAGGTGCCGGGGCGAGGGGCTGAAGAACTAGAACGGGGTCACCCGCCTCTTGCGTACCGGGGGTGCTGGGACCTCTCACCTGACTGGAGAAGGTTTTCTGGGCTGAGATTCGCTGCATCGTTGAAAAAAAAGCCACTGGCAATCTCTTGTTCCGTCCGTCCTTTAAGTGGCACTTAGTGGTACTGTATGTACTGTAGGCGGGCCGCCTGCAGCTTCTGGGTCACATAAGTCATTGCAATTGCAGCCCAAAGCCTCTCATGGGTCGGCCTTGGCTGCTCTTCCCTGCTGCATTTAGATCCAATTCTTCAGACGGGGTTTTGCAGAACCCATTTTGGGAGACCGACCACCACCTCTGTATGTACATAAACAAAGTACTTGGTGATAATCATATTTGCTACCCGTGAGCGAGTACCGTGTCTGCTTCCCATGATGGAGACGCAACAGGGATCATGGTGTTCATCCCAAGACCCGGGTCAGTAGGTATCTACCTACAATAACGAGGGTTCTAGAGGAGGAGGTACATACTCCATCTCTGTAGAAATGATATGCATGCATTCCATTTACCTCAAGTTTCCAACCCGATATGCTCCGAACTTTTCCACATATTTCTGTCTCAGCGACCCGGAAAGCGAAAAAGTGCCAAAATTACAACGGGGAAATGTGACGAATCAGCAACCTTCTTGACACGTGAGGGCGGAGGCGTGGAGAGAGCCGGCGGTTCGTGCTAAGTTTGGAGAAAAGAGATCAAATATTTAGATTCAGATGTATTCGGATCCTATATTTTATCGTCATAAATTACCCCGCAGCAACAGCTGGCATCCCAAAGGCTCGTTATAATGACCAAACGACTCTCCTAAACAATGGGTCCTTGGCTAACAATAGTCATGGCTTTGTACGTGGCGGTGCCGGGCAATTCCGGTCTTTCCCGACAGCCCCTTGTTTTGCTGCTTGACGTATGTACGAAGAATACTAATTCGGGGTAAAAGAACCAAAAAAGTGCCGATGGTTTCTGTTCTGATCAACATGGGCGTGGCTGTATGCATGTGATGCATAGAAGTGAATTCCCATCTCGTAAAAAGAACAGGTCTAGACCCTGACAACTGCTTCTTTATTAAGCCTTTCATGAAAACATCTAGTCCTAGTACGTTGAGGACAACAGGTAGTCACGAGAGTAGAACCTCTTTTGTTAAGCGGAGGGGTAGCGAAAGAAGCAAAATGGTTGTGTTCTTGGCTTTCACCCGTTTTTGCTGTCGAGGGGTCGCGATTTTCTCCAAATTTTTGTTTACATGTGACTGTTTTCTTTGTACCCCCCTTCTTTCCCCTCCCCCAGCCAATGTTCGCTACCCCTGCTCAACCCCCTAGTCAATCGACCCCTCCCCCCACCGCTGCCAAGGGTGACATGCCCTTGACCCGATTTTCCCCTTCCCTCTGACATCAGCCACAACCCAACGTCCCCGCAGCTCCCCGTCGCCGTGGTCGTACGCCGTTCCGATTCCTGCCGATGCTAACCCCGAGCGTAGCGGTAACGTCGGTTATTCACATTGAGAATCAACACATAAAAGTGTTTCATTTGCGATTGGGTTTCGTATATACGTCGGGAACCGAAGCAAATATGTCTTATCGGGTCAATCGCAAGCCGAGGACCCGTGGGGGTTATACTTACCTGTTGTAGGTATGTCGTGATCATGGTGAAATTTATACCACCCATTGTTCAATGCTTTTGATTTTAGGAGCTAGTGGTCGGACCCTGCATATTTTGTTATTTACATCGTTGTCATCGCTGCCCCGATAGAGACTGCGGTCTTTCCATGTCAAATCCATTGCTCTTTTGAGAAATGCGACATGATTTGGCATGTAGCCTCGGGCTGGACCGTTATGGCATGACAGTACCCAACGTAACTTAAGCGGAGGCCTCGTCGTAGATGAGCTTGGTGATCTTGCCGATGGCGATAGTTTGACCCTAATTCAGGTAAATGTCAGTATCAGTAGCCTACGCCACGCTAACCCGTAAAAACATATTTATCTGGCTTACCTGGTCTCGAAGCGTGAAGCGACCCATCTGTTGGTAGTCCTCAAACCTCTCTACGCATACCGCGCCTGCACCTCCCGTGACCTGCATTCTCGCGATGATGCTGTCGCCCTTCTTGGCATGCGAAGGTGGTACCTTGCTCTTACGACCGGTGCCCTTCTGCAGTTTGTGGAGCAGTGCGGCAAAAGTCACCTCCTCAATGGCGGCGTGCACGTGCAGCACACAGTTGTATCCAGCAGTAAGAATGGTCTTCAGATCCAGGATCCTGATCTGAGCTTCGAACTCCTTGACCGTATGTACCAGCCTCTTGGGCGAACAAATAACGAAGCCCGGTAGGATCTCCTCCTCCTCGATGCCACGCAGCCTCAAACGGACTTGATCACCGCACTGCGCAATGGGGATTTCGTCCTCTGTCTCGCCGTAGACGGCGGAAACATCGATCGGCTGCTTGTTGGGCATCATGGTCAAGCTCATTCCCTTCTTGACCACTCCTGCCTCAATCTTACCCTCGATCATTGTTCCCATGTCTCGGTACTTGCCGGATACAGCCATCATGAATGGCGCGTTAAGTTTGCGGTCCAGCGTCGGCATGTTGTCTAGGTACTCGAGCAGCGACGGGCCGTCATACCAAGGAGCAAGGTCCTTGGGAACCCTGTCTTTGATACCCATTGTTTGCTGGGCAGCGATAGGCATAAAAAAGACATCTGTCTTCAGGTTATAGCCTGTACCCTTCAAGAACTGTGCTAACTTGGTGGTGCACTCCTTGTAACGCTCATGTGACCAGTTGACGGTGGGGTCGTCCATCTTGTTGATAGCCACCACCAATTTGTTCACACCTTGTGTCTTTGCCAACATTGCGTGCTCCCTGGTCTGACCTCCTTTTTCGAAACCGGTCTCATATTCGCCCTTGCGTGAACTGATGACGAGGATACCGACGTCGGCCTGAGAAGCACCACCGATCATGCTAGGCACATACGTCTTGTGGCCTGGTGCGTCAAGGATGCTGTATCGCCTCTTCTCAGTCTCGAAGAATCCACGACCAACCTCGACAGTCTTGCCCTTGGAGCGCTCCTCGCTGGTGAGATCCAATGCCCAGGACAGATACCAAGTCTCTCGGCCGAGTTCCTTGGCTTCGCGCTTGTACTTGTCCATTGTCCTCTGGTCGACCATTCCAGTAGCATACAGAATGGAGCCACCCAACGTGGACTTCCCGGCGTCTACGTGTCCGATAAAAATGATGTTGATATGCTCCTTGCCATAAACCTCCTTGAGAGTCTCGTCATCGACGTCGGCTGTCTGCTCCTTCTCCACGGCGCTAGCATCGCGAGCAGCTGCAGCCTTGGCTCCACGTGTGGGACTAGAACGGCCGGATGATGGCGATGGTGAAGTTTTCCCGCTCGCGCTGGTGTCGCCTCCGGTCTTCTCGATGGCCTTGGCAGCCGCAGCTTTTGCACCAGCCTCAGGCTTTGCTTGAGCTTCCTTATTAGCAGCCTCTTCCTTCTTTGTAGGCTCTTTGGTAGCGGCGGGGGCCCCGATTGATAGAACCTTGGCCTTGGGCTTTGGTGCATCGCCTCCAATACTAAGAACCTTGGTGCCGCCCTCCTTGGTGGCAATGGGCTTGTTCAGATCCGCCGCCGGAGCCGCAGAACCTGACGCGGCATCGGTCGGCCGCTTGGCAATCGTCTGTGCTGGCTTCGCTTGCTGCTGTGATGGCTGCTGTTGGGCTTGCTGGTTCTGGTAGTTTGAGTATTGGTCTGGATTTCAAAGTCAGCGGTTACTTATCCTAACGATTTCATGTTGCTAGCGACCACCATCGTGTGTCTCTTACTGTTGTAGCCCTGCTGACCATATCCGCCTTGACCGTACACAGCGCCGTAACCCTGGCCCTGACCATATTGGCCGTGCGCGTGCTGCTGTCCTCCATACTGTTGGCCATATTGCCCGTAGCCTTGGCCGCCGTAATATTGCTGTTGCTGCTGGTACTGAGGCGCGTAACCTCCGCCGTAGGGCTGTCCGGGCTGGAACGCCTGGGCGCCAGGCTGGAACGAGTTCGCACCTGGCTGGAAAGAGGATACGCCAGCCCTGAAGCCGCTCTGCTGAGCGGGTTGGCCTCCGCGACCGAGATTCATCTGCTGTTGCGCCTGCCTGGCCAGGTTCTCATCCTGGGCAGCGGGGTCATCTTCCCATGAGTTGAGGTTCGACATGACAAGCGAGATTTGATGATCGAGAACGCCGAGAGCCGTTTGTTGAAGATGTGAAAAAGGGACGATGGGATCGCGTCGCGTGTGTCGTCTCTCAACGGTCGGGAAATCAATTTAAAGATGCGCCTAGAGGTGTGGAACATTGGTTTTAGCTATTTTTTGTCCAAGGTTCCTCGAGCAGCCCAACCTTTCTTCTGCCTTGTCATCCAACCCCACCTGAACACACCCACCCAACCTCTGCGCCCAATGATCCACCATGAGCCATATTGTGAGATGGTGAAGTGTTTGAGGCGACTCACTTTGCTTGGGGTAAACGGGGAAAGAAATAATCAAAGCACGGCCTCTTTTGTAATATATGGGAGGGTGTATAGTTGTCTACACCGGCAGATATCCAAAGTCAGCCCGACAGGTTCATAACATATGTTTTTTTTTTTTAGCTACCCCTCCATGCCCAACTATAAAAACTCTTGGGGGCGAAGTGGGTTACAGTGTTATTTATACACTATCACAATCGGCACTGTATATAGTCTCGAGGTTGTGGGCATAGTCACAGTTTATAGAAGCCAAGAAGCACAGTACGCAAGAATGCGTTTCTCTTGTTAAACTTACTGTAGACTACTAGTATTGTGCTTTGTTGCTCATCCATTCAAGGATCCTAGTTGTCACAATTAAGGGATACAGCCTAAGTTAGGTTTAGGTACCAACAGTGGGTTTGCAATCAATGAGATAACCATTTTTTTTTTTTTTCCTCTACGAATTTCCGCAGGAAACGTGAATCGTCTACTTGTTATTTGCGCTGTGACCTTGTTTACGTTCTCAAGTCCTAAGCTAGAGCCGACTGTGCATTTCTTCCAACTTGAGCCGCCTAATGTGTGGATAACAGGTGAGGTAGGTAAGGTAAGTGCCCACCTGCCACCTGCGACACCTCAAGAAAGGAGAGCATTCTACAGACAGACAAATTTCATATTCACTACTGTACATCATGGAATGTCCCCAAAATAGCAATGGACGCCTTTCTCACAAGACTTGGCGCGCAAGCCATGAACATGGCAATTCGGTCTGGTATAGCCTTGACATCAACTTATGCAGTCCAGCAGTGTGCTCGGCTCCTCAAAACAGTCGATGACAAGTCGATCCGCACAGAACTGAGGTTACTGCAGCAGGAACTCAATGAGAGGATCAAAGTATGATTTTCTTTTTCAAGGTTTTGGTTTTTCTCTTGGGATGGTCAGCCAGCATTAGAGCGAGCATCTTGACTGACATGAATGAGGTTTTGCTTAAACGTAGATCATTTCACCCGCCATTGACTTGATAGAATTCAAGTAGGTCCAACTCTTGCCAAGCCCAAACTAATCTTCTCAAACCGTCCACATTATTCAACACTTCTACTACAGAGCTGGAAGAGGCAACGTCTTCCTTGAAAATGCCGTGCCTCTAGCGCAAGGCCTTCGTCGAAGCATCGTCGCCCTCGGTAAAAGACTCGAAGATGTTGCCTGCGCTGAGGAAGAGTCGCGACGCCATGCCAGCGATTCCATGGCATGGCCACGAACGCCAGGGTCTCAGGAAGCTGAGCTGCGCAGCATAATCAGGGAGATGAACAATCTCCTTGGCCGCATCGAGCGTGACGCTCACATGCTCCAGTTCGCCATCAGTGTATCTGGAGAGAACTTGTCAACTTCTTTGCCGCCAGGCGTCTCGCCCTCTCGCCTGATGCAAGCCAGCACCTTTTTGAGCATCGGGGATACGCAGTTTGCAAGTGACCCCAATAGGCCGGTGCAGATAGGGCCCTCATTCACGCTTTCGCTCTATCTGCTCTTCATGGGCCATAGCAAGACTGAGAAACGTACGAGGCCTACGGAGAGCAATGCATTATCAACCATGCGTTTGAGCAGCCCTGTCAATAGTACCGCCGATCAGGGAGATGAACCTTATGGCTTCCAAGAGGGCGAGCGAAAGCCGTTATGGCAAGAGGTTGTACACAAAGCCCGCGTCAGGCTTTGTCGTGTTCCCCCAGGCTGGGAGTTTGATCGCGAGAGGGGCTATATTCCCTTGCCGTTATCGCAGTCAACAGGCAAACCCGAAAAGTCTCATTCGCCCTACTCCTTATCGCCACGTAATGATTTTTCATACCACCTGGAGATAGTTGAGGATCTGGACGACGGCCGTCTCCATGACGAGGAGGGCGGGTTCTTTGACGACATACCAATGGCAGGCATAAGAGAGTCCATACCAGTCCACCAATTTTCCAAGATTTTCTACACTAACACGGGTAGAATCTTGAATATTGGTCAGGAGTTGGCACCTGATAACAACCCGGCTTTGCTACTGAAGCGAGATTCGACGGCACTCACTCCCAGGCAAGTCATTAATGATATCCTCCACCACCAAGTTGAGGAGGCGGCAACGGACGAGGGCAACGAATCCATCCGTCAGAATGAAGAAACGATGAACCAGCAGGCGGAGCTAGACTTGCAGATTCTTAGCGAGAGTAGCGAGTCACCTTCCGACAAAGCACCAAGTCTAAACCACTCGCGGCGATCGGAATCTTTCTCGGCCCCTGAAAAATCATACCGCTTTCCAGGACACCTCGACCCAGAGTGGATAGCTTTGGAGGTATTTACAGAACCTGAGGATGAGAGCAACTCCTGCACAGAAGATGAATCGAGCCAGGATGACGACTCAAGCACACCCGTGAGCAGGCCTGACGTCAAGGTCAAACGCTCCTCCCTTGACTCGAAACTCATGCAGCAGATCAGAGACATCTCGTTACGTTCCGGTACATCGTCGCCGCCGTACAGCGACCAGCAGGTCAGGAAGACTGTCAGCCCAGAGTCCTTTGCGGCCCGGTCACCCTTTGGCTCCATCACGTCCTCACTCTCGCTGCTTGAGATGATAATCCGCCTGGCCAGCCTCCAGGAATTCCAGCAGACGTCACACCTGTCTATCCCCGACCACATTCTCACTTTCTTTCTGGAGGAGACGGCCACGACGGGTCTATCTGGCGAGGAAAGGTGGAAAGCTAGGAGCGAGGCGAAGAAGAAGGTTGGCTTTGATCCATACCATGATACTGGAAATTAAACTAGATAATTTGCCAGGTGAACAATATACGCCTATCAAAGAATGATTGCACATCTATGTAATATTGCAAATGCTTCAATGGTGATACTATCGCTATTCCATCAACCCTTATCTCTCGCCTACCTACTTGCCTTATTTGGCTTAGATTATTATCTAAGGTGATGGTGAATTTAGCTCCCCGGAAACACTGTTCTTGTTACTCGAGATTGCGAAGTATTTATATCTAGACTTTTTTTTTCATCATTAAACCTTTGTTTATTCACTTTCATGTCCGTTGCTAGTCCCCGCATTTGGCCGCAAGCGCCTCATTACAAAAACCTTGCCTTGCCTGGGTAGGTAGGTACGTACAGGTATATTTTGTATTGCTCCTCGGTTATTCGATCACCCTCAAAGCTCGGTGCTCCCACTCTGCAAAACTTTTGAAAGCGAGCTGCCTCCTTTCCGATTTACATCATGTCGCCCAGTATCGGCGGAAGCAATTTACTTATTTACACGTAACCGGCGTCATGGGCCGCTCGTTATCTAGCAGCGGTCTTGGATCCACCGTAGTGCCAATATCCAACACATACGAGGCGAAACTTCCTTTTGTTGTACATTGCATAATACATGACCGGAATATTTAATAATTAGCACCTAATTCTACCTTCTCGCCGTGGTTATTAGGCTAAGCTGAGGTGGTACAAAATAAGTAGGCAAGTAGGCAAGTAGGCAAGTAGGCAAGTAGGCAAGTAGGTAGAGGTTGATAAAAAAAAAGAAAAAAAAAAGGGGGGGGGGGGGGGGGGGGGGGGTTGAATACGTGTGTTGACCGTGGTTCCAAACCCGATTCTGGACGACGAATAACCGATACTCTACAACGTAGCCCTCAGTCTAAGTAGTCAATTACACGTGTGTACTCGATACGTATGTATACAAAGAAGCGGCGGTGATAACAACGACAGAGCAATCCAAGTCCGGTTGTTTGAAAGTAAAATGACTGCTTTTCAAAGGCTATCTATCCACTTCTTTTTTAGCTACACTAAAAACCCCTGTATATTGTTTGTATCCGCCAAGCAAGCTTCTACCTTTATGTTAAACTGGAAATCTGTTGAAGGGGCCTTTGATCGAAGCCCTTTTGATAGGAAAATTAATAGGGTCGTAATATGATTTCACATAAGAAAGCAAGCCTCCGTTTTGTACGACAAAAGAAAAAGAGACACGATGCAGCATATGTCAAGTGGGTTAGACAATCTAAGTAAAAAGAAATAAAAAAATCTATCTCTTGTTGAAGTTGAGGAAACGGTTCTACAAGGCAAATAAACGAGTCAGTATATGGCAAAGTAGACTTGGTCTGGAGGGAATCTTGGAAGGACAGGGGGGAAACTCACTGCTATGAAAATAATGATGATGTTGCTCGCGCAGAAAGCAATAAAAATTCCCAAATCCCGCCATCTGGTATCAAATGTCATGCCAAGTGGTGTGTAGAATTGATCTCCACCATTGTAAGCACAATACTCGCACTGAGTAGTGGAGTTATTGTCAACAATATACCCGTTTCCGCCCGCGTTGAAAAATGGCTTCATGTATTCTTCACACGTGCTGCCGCTCGGGGGCGGAAACTTGTTGAACTCCAACGAAGTGCATTTCACATCGAGCTCGTGTAACGCAGTAGTCACCATACCGGCGATCAGGCGAGTAAAGGGATCCAGCTGGTACAACCATTTGTATCCTTCAGGCATTTGGGGTAACGGGATCGTGACACCGCAAAATAGCGAGAACGTTATCATCAAAAACGGATCCAATTGACTTGAAATGAAGGTTGAGGGCGTCATGGAAGACAAGGCCTGGGCGAGGGTGATGGAAAAGAACTCGGTGATGAGTATTATGAGGAACTGGTAGCCAGCTCTCGAGCTGTCATAGGTGAAGCCCGGCATGTAGTAGAGCGGCAAGAAGAAGGCAACTGCACACAGGAGGACATAGGGCAGCTCCGCAACAAGCATAGATATGGCGAAGGCGCTAGTGTTGTACATCTTAGACGAAGACTCGCGGAAGAAGATGCTTCGCTTGATGTGGTACATGGCCTCGACCTGAGACAAAATCAGAGCCGGCAGGACGGTGACCTGGAACATGATGAAGACCTTGTACTGAAGCGACGACCGCGAGTTGTCAAGCTGGAGGTAAGTCAATCCGGTGACGAGAGCAATGACGACGTGGTTGAAGAAACGGGTAAACAGGTAATTCGGAGAACGCCAGAGCGCGAGGTTGGTACGGTGGCAGGTAATCTTGAGCTGATGGCTGAATGGAGATGCATACTCCTTTTCAAGAGCTGCGGTGCTGGCGCTGGCCACATCTGCCTTGCGCTCTTCTTTGAGCTGCGAGATGGTATCTTTAACGTTGGCGTGCTCGGGGGATTCCTCCCAGAGGTCAGCCCAGTCACGGTCTCCAACACGAGGGGCGGTACCGGCACCAACGGCCTCGAGCATGTACTCGGCAACGTTGTCGGTTGGAGAAGCTACGGCGCCATGACGCGCGAGGTAGCCTCGGAGGACGTTGGCATCTTTGCCAATGTCACCAAAGTAGACGCAGCGGCCACCGCGCTGGAGTAGCAGAAGACGGTCAAAGTTCTCAAAGAGAGCCGAGTTTGGCTGATGAATGGTGCAAAGGATAGCCTGGCCAGCGTTTGCGAGCTTTTTGAGGAAGCGCACAATGTTGAAAGCACTCTGGCTGTCAAGACCGGAAGTAGGTTCATCCAAGAACAGAAGCAGCTCAGGCTTGGCCGCCAGCTCGACGCCGATTGTCACACGCTTACGTTGCTCGACAGTAAGACCAAACTCGGGTGAACCAATGATAGAGTCGGCCAGATCTTCAAGCTCCAGGAGAGTGATCATCTCCTCGACAAAAGCGTACTTCTCCTCTTGAGGGGTCTCGTAGGGCTGTCTCAAATCAGCAGAAAACCTAAGGGCCTCCCGGACGGTCTGCGTGGGTTCGTGCACGTCAAGCTGCTCGGCATACGATGTCGAACGTTGAAACTCCTTGCCGGGCTTCTTGCCATCGACCAGGATATCACCACCGATGACACCGATGTTCTTCCTCGAGGCAAGAACATCAAGCAGGGTCGTCTTTCCAGCGCCAGATGCACCCATGAGAGCCGTCAACTGACCAGGTTTGACATATCCAAAGACGTCGGTGAGCAACCGCCGGGTGCCGCCAGGGACAGGAACGTCATATGTGAGGTTCTCCCAAGTCAGGACACTCTTGGATGCAATCTTCAGCTCGGAACCTTGAGCTTCATCCTTGTTAGTACGTTGAGCCTGGCGCTTGGCCTGAAGTTTTTCGTTAAGCTCCTTCCGCTCCTTGTTTGGTTTCTGGAAGACGAGAGCCGAGTTACCTCCCATGCCGAAGTTGACAAACTCTCCAAGCACGACGTTCATGATCAGGAAGAAAACGATGAGGGCCATAACAATTCCAAAGTTTCGCCAGATATCGGACGGGTCGTACGCGAAGCCGGTCCGAATGTAGTCCGAGCCGGAGACCTCGAGGCTGCCTGGCTTTGATCCAGGCAGAGTGCAGACCTGGTTCTGAGGGTTGTCGTACCCCTGTCCGGACGGAATCAGACTCTCCCGAGTACATGTCATGTCTATTCTGCTGAACTCGTTGCCCATCATCGAGCTGAACATCAGACCTAGGGGGTTGATCCAAAAGATCCAACGCAGCCAGACCTTTTGAGACTGGTATTGAATGATGTAACCTGAGGTTGTGATGAGGAGTGTAATCGTAAAGACTGCAAACTTCACCGCATAGTCGAAATCGATCGAGATGCAGCCAATGATTCTGAGGAAAGCGACAAAAAAAATAGGGTTAGTTAATAATGACAATGTTGGAAGTGGGTGATATCAGATGAAGCCACTTGTGACTTACCGGAAGAAGAGTGTCATCGCAATGTTTCCAATGAGAATGAACAAGAAGAACATGAAAAAGGCGCCGGCAGTCCGATACAGGTTCGTCATGAAATACACAATGAGGGAAAATGCGAGAACCCTGGGTACACCAAAGGCCTGATCGACAAAGATCTGACCGATCCATAGTGCACTTGGCCGATGAAAGGCGTATGCTTTATGTTTGTTGACGATGCCGCGACCCACCATGGTGTGACCGAGCTCAGAAAAGGCCTCAAAGGCGTTGAACAGGAGAGAAATGAACATCAGGCCACCCTTGCTGAAGGAAGTAGCAGATGTTTGGCCGAGGTTGATGTAGAGTGTGCCGACAACAATGGCGATAATGATGGTCCGCATCCATGCGAGGAATAAGGCTGTTCGGTCCTGCAACTTGAGCACGGTCTGGCGCTTCATAAGGGCCCAAACTTGCTGGTGGAAACCGACAGTATAAACGGATTTCTTTGCGCCGGTACGTTTGCCCTCTTTGACGGCAATCTTGAAATCCTCATACTTCTGCTGATCCTCCTTCAAGGACTCGCGGTATGCTACCATTTCCTCATCCAGCCGCTTTGCAAAGTTGGACTTCTTGAATGCGGCGGCCAGAGACTCGGGGTCGTGCGGGGCATTCTCGGGACCGTAGCCTTCAGAATAAGAACGCTCGTATTCGTCGGTACATCCAGTAACATAGTCGGGGGTTGTCTGTCGAGGCCTTGGAAGGAAGCCTAGGCCTTCGAAGTATCCACGGGCTTCGGTGGCCGGGCCGTAGTACACTTGACGGCCAGCATCGATGACAAGCACCTTGTCGAACAATTTGTAGATGTTCTCAGAGGCTTGGTAGAGAGAGACGAACGTCGCGGTCTTGTAGAGGTTGGTTTGGATACGCAATGACTTGATAAAGTCCAGGGCAGTACTGGCATCGAGGCCTCGGGTGCTGTTGTCCCAGGCAAGGATGGATCCGGAAGTAACCATCATCTCGGCAACAGAAACACGCTTCCTCTCACCACCAGACACACCGCGCACGATGGCACCGCCAACAACG
Organism: Magnaporthales sp. P1609; assembly: GCA_003709005.1. Lineage (NCBI taxonomy): Eukaryota > Fungi > Ascomycota > Sordariomycetes > Magnaporthales > Magnaporthales sp. P1609. Next base: position 1,387,594 of record PELF01000007.1, on the reverse strand, counting down.
GTGTTTCGGGTGTGCTCAATGTTGAACATTTTGAGTAGCATGGTGATAACGTCCTTCTTGAACTGCGCCTTGGTGATGCCGGCCGGAAGCTTGCCTGGAATCTTACAGTCGAGCGCAAAACCCAGCGTCTGCTCCACCGTCAGGGTCGCGTGGTGAATGTCGTCCTCCTGGTTATAAACGGCCTCACCGCGGTACTTCTCAAACTCCTTGGCGGTGAAAGGACCATACAGAACATCGCCCTCCACGCCGGTATATCCGTAGCGCTGGTTGGTGATGCTCTTGAGAAAGGTTGTGCAGCCGGATCCCGGCTTGCCCAAGACCAGGACCATTTCTCCAGGCTTGCAGACACCACGGAAGTTGTCGAGGAGGGTGGCCTCAGGTATTTTGCCGCCCAGACCCAATTTGTTCTTGATGGGTGTGTAATAGTCAAAGAATTGGACGACGGCGTCGGGAAATGTTTCGACGTAGTTTGTGAAGGCGCTCTTTCCCTTGACGGTGAGTTCATCCCAATAAACTCCGATGTGCTTGGGACGGATGCCAGCCTCACGCTCAGCCTGAATCCCCCCACGAATCCACGACTCTAAATCAAAGGGTTCGCTTTCGGAGGAGGACGTCTCTCCTATTTCATCGCCGTTGGCTTTCTCGGCATCACGTTGAGAGGCGTGACTCTTACGCCGACTAGCTCTCGACATGCCCGTGAGCTCCCTCTGCAGTTCGGCAAAGTCGGCCTCGGCCTGGGCCACGGAGACGCCGGACCCGATATTCGAGGTGCCATTGGGGTTCTTTTGGCGAGCTGCCACGCGCATTTCCTCCAGGTTGACACTAGAGTCAGCCGAACGTGGTGGTGTGGCGGTACCGACGGCTGTGTTTACTGTTGAGGGGGCCATCCTGCCCTCCTCCAAACTTCCGACGTCTTGTTTCTCATCCATCGTAAAGGTGTAAATTATTGTTGCTGACGGAACTGCTTGTGTTGCCAGGTAGAAAGCTGCGAACTAGCCCTACCCGAGGGGGATTTACGGGGCGTTCTGGACAGCGAGAGGGCTCTGAAAACTGTGCCGCTATTCAAAGACCAGTACGGTAGATACTGCAGAAAATTCAGTGATGGCCTACTTCGGCCGGGTATTAACAGGGTGTCGATACTCGACGTGCTTGTTAAATACAGCCAAGGCTAAGGTAGCCCTCAAAATAAGTGAATGGGCTTTAATAAGCACTTTGAGGGGGTATGCAGTATGGCTGTAAGAACAGCAGGAATAAAAAGACTTAATGTATTAAAAATGAGTTGAAGTGTGTCATCGACCAAAACCTCGGACTCGGGGCTCGGGGCTAGTCGAGGGCGACAGCTCTTTACTTTTATAGGTAAGACCTGATGCGCGCCAAGGCCGCCGATGTAGGAGTCTAGGGGAAGTAGAACAAGATATCCAACGACGCGCGAAGGAAATGATGGGAACAAAAAAGGGTCGGAGGCAAGGCTGTTTAAAAGTGTTTTATGAACAGGGGAGTAAGATAATAATAATTATAAAAAATGAAAAAACGACAATAAAAAAAAATTCTATTCAACAAGACCTTTGCCTCCAGACCCACCTTCCAAGGGGCAATTAGTGAAAGATGAAATAAATTCTTTGGAGACGTACTACTACTTGCCACCAAAAGTTGACATGGGGAAGGAAGGGTGGAAAACGAGGTTCCAGAGAAGCCCATTCCTCGGGGTGGTACAGAGTGTTGTTTCTGTGGGCGTTGCATTCGTAATTGGTAATCCTGCTCGGCTCGGAGAGAAGCAGCGTCCCGCCTTACCGCAGGGGATGGCTTGTTGTCCCGCGAGACCCCATCAATTCATCTCTTTACTACTCAACAGCGCCCTTTCCGGGACTGATTGCCAAGTTTAGCCTGCACGACACCCTGGTTGACTTCTTCGATTGGTTTGACAATTTTCATCTAATTGGCGAGCTGGCACTGTGGTATCCATAGCCCATAATGGCCGTGTCCCTGTCATCCAGATTATTGTACTAAGTAGATATCAGATGCATTATGAATCATTCAGCGCAAGCGGCGATCAGCGTCTAGGCAGTTTGGTTTAGTTTTTGGTCTACTGCATCTTCAATAATAAATCACAGGTCCCTGCTTGCTACGTACTTGAGTCTTTGCGGTGCATGGAGATAAGCTGTCATCTCGTTCGCCAGCTCGGAATCAAGCTTTGAACATTGGCCGACTTCTGCTTCAAAATGAGTCTGGTACTCCAATCTCAGGCGTGTAACGTGTTTGGCAGATAAAAGCATGCTACGGTTCATGTTACCCCGTACTATATCCACGGTGGGGGTGTGGGGGTTAACCCGGTCAAGAAGAGATAGATGCTTGGACTGACGGAGCTTCCCATATTTGCCAGGTATAAATCTCAGAATATTTTTTTCTCTTCTTTTTTTTTTTCTTTTTTTTTTTTTCCATCAGCAGAACCAATCGGTGCTATACAAGCAGTTCCCCACATTCATCGCACCGTGCCATATCGACCAGTTGTTGATGTCAGTTTGTCAGTTAGACTAAATATATGGTTGTTAGCAACGCGCCCGTCTCAAATACACTGCACGTTGTTTCTGCTACGATAAAACACCAGAAACTAGCACGCGACCGAAGAAAATTTCATACCTGGTACGTGGTAGTTCTCGGGTCTTCGGGCGACGTCCTCGGGCGATAGCAAGGGTCCGGACCCCAATTCCCTAGTTGCACGATGGAGAAAGCGCGTGGAGCGCTGCCTCACGGACGGAGACTAAGAACTGGGCCCAAGCTACTGTAACACATCTTTTGGCTGGGATGTTTTGTTATGCCACTTGCGGCTCTCTATTTTCCACGTAACGCAATACAGTATCGACAAACTGTGGTCCGCATCCAACATACCAGCTGTTTGTGACTTTTTGACTGAAGTCCCCGATGGCTTTCAGAGCTGATATCCATTAAGTACATGATAACAATTATGATACCAATTAGAATTTAGATTTTCGGCATCGCTGGTAGCCTCAGAATCATGCTTTTCAGAATGTTTGAGCACAAGCCTATTACGTGTTTATTTAGCCTGAGTGATCTCACAGGCCTGCCAGCCGTCGTTCTCCTTTGAGTCATGACACCCGGTTCAAGATAGAACAGTAAACACATTCCAGGATTTGCCAAAAAGTATCTCCTACTCACTGACAGAACCCGCCGCCAACAAAATTTAGTAGAGTAAATTACCACTACTGTATACCTGCGTGTCGGTTCGGCTTGCTCTAACAGGCAGGGCCTGGCTACACCCTCGAGATCCATCGATTCTTTGTGCGCAATTGATTGATCTTCACTCCCCTGGCCGTGTGTCTCCCCACTCTGGGATCGTCGCAAGCCCCGTCAGGCACACGCTCCTAATTGCTAGGCAACACAAACGCGAAGCTGGCACGCAAATTGAGTCTTACCTCAGTCACTCAGTGGGTTATCAAGTGGGTACAAACACGCACTCCGCGAATCACCCGAGCCCTTCTTCCTTCAAGAGCATATTACCGACGAGATACCAAAAGTGTACCCCTTGTTGGAATGTAGTATTAGAGTCGTCAGGCGTACGACGTACGTCACAAGCTAGATACTGTACAACATACTGCGTACTACTGTCGGAGCTTGATGTGGGAAGCCTAGATATCTATTGCTATTCGTATACGGGTTGGGCCCACATTATACATCTCGAAAGCGAAATATCTCGTCAGAAACCTCTGGGATGGCCGGATGGGGAAACAATTTGTGATGTGGGTTCTGCTGATGCTTTAGTTGACCCGAGCCAAGGAATGGCGAGATAATCGGAACGGACTTAGGACGCAAATTGCTAAATCCGACCCCACAAGCGCACGTGGCTTGGCTACACGTTGATCATGGTTGCTAAACACATATTCAGGAACGCAAACAAAAAACAAAATAAAAAGAAATGAAGCTCCCTATAGCATTCTCCAAGGTCGTCTTCTAGATCATATCTAGATGTCGCTTTGTATCAATCTATTTTTCTTCTTCTTTTTATTTTATTTTTTACTCTATTTTTTTATTTTTTAGTGCACTTGACAAATTGATAAATGATGATTGTCTTCAACGGAACGACGATGGTTCTGGACCGCAAGTATCGAAGTATATCAGATATTGTATCAAATCAGTTACCCCACCCTTTGATGGCATCAAGCCCAGACTCATAATCTATGAGAAAAAAGAAGAAGAATCCCCCGTTACACCAGGCTTTTGTTTTTAACATGCAACGCCAGTATCCATCATATTGTTACTTTCTTCTTCAGAGGCGTGGCCAGAACTAAAAGCTCAAAGGATAAGGGGCACACGATTTTCTTCCAACAGAAACTACAAAAAATTAAGAGAACCCCGAAAAAAAGAAAAGAAAAAAAATGATATTGTGTATATGGTAACCCATAGCGCCATGACAACGCCGGAGGGGATGCAGAGACGACAGGTGGCGCTGGGAAACGTGCGCCTGGAGACATTATGAGATAGGAATGAAGATTTGGGGGCTTGCCATCGAGGGCCCTGTACACGATACGACATGTTGGGCTTGTACTTTGATTTATTGGTCTTCCACGCGCGGGTTGCAGCAAAATCTGACCAGTTGGTTAAGGCTTGAAACAATCCGCCAGCCACTCACAGCCGATCAAGGCCTGGGGCTTATGTGCAAGTATTGTCAGTTGGGTATATGGATTCACAATTCCGACTCTGCCCCGTTTGTTTCAGTCACGGCCATCGGACTACCATTCTGTTGCTTCCTTTGTTGCCGAAGCCGTACGTTTCCAGCCAGTCGTCTTCGCGATGATGGCCCGTTTCGGTTCATGTTCGAGTCTCCCTCCTCGTCATCCGTATCCGGGTGCTCCTCCGTGTATCTCTTTGCCTCGTCGAGATCGGTAGCGTTTTCGGGCTTGTCACGCAGCCATTGCATACGTGGACCTGACCGTGCAACCTCGGATACGCGGAATCCATAGATTCTCGGCTCGTAGATCTTGCCGCGGCCAAGGCCCGGCGCAATATTACGCGCGTGAAAGCCGTTGACCACAACGCCGCCGGCGTCGTCACCCTGCAGCCGCATGCTGCTCATCGAGTGAGAGCCACCTGACAGGGCATCGGCGCCGTGTTTGGTCAGGTCGAACTCGGGGAAAGTCATCAGGAAAAGAGCTCCAAACGTTCTTCCGAAAAAGGCACCATCCACGGTCTGGAACCGACTGTTGGGTGGGACATATACGTCTAGACAGCTTGGACAAAAGAGTTTTACCGTTCCGGCACCCGGTATATCCGAGAGGCCAACAGGTAGAGTCCTAGCTAGATTGCAGTTGGTCCGTGGACACGACCCGAAGTGACCGAGCTCATATTTTTCTGACATCTGCTGGATGCCAGCGCGCGAGCATATGAATCGTTGATGGATCAGGCCATACAGCAACTCGGCTGACGACTCGATCATGGATAGATCGCTCGCTATGCGACTGTGGTTGCGGCGCTCGCCTTGCCGCGTTGCTGCACCTACCCCATCGCCAGACTCGTCAATCTCGTCCTCTTCTTCCTCGTCCTCCTCATCTTCGTCGTCTTCAGGCTCGACATCCAAAATCATCTAGGTCAGCGCACCATCAATAAAGGGTTAGTTATCGTTCCCATTCCTTTAAGGGGGGCGAGGCTTGCCCTTTATTGAGGGCCGGGGAGAAATAAAAGTACCTCCAGTGCCTCCTTGTACATCGGGACTTGTGTTTGCAACCCAGTGAGGTTGAAATCATCCTCAATGAATTCCTCCGATACCTCTGCAAAGTACTCATGGCCGATAAGACTGCAAAAGGACGAGATCCACGACTCTGGCGTTCCCGAGGAAGTCGACATTGCGACCGAGAGAACGCGGTTGACAGGCAGCGGGACCTGTATGACGAAGAAGTATCAAGGCCGCTTGTTCGTTGGTTCGTTGGTCGTAGGGGGTCGATGGGATGTTGCAGTCAGCAGGTGAGCCAGACGCGCGCTTCTGGTAAATCCTCAGCGGGGTAAATTCGCAGGCATATCGGTCGGGTCGACGGTTATGTGGACGGATTAGCGTGGGCGACCCGACGCGCGAGGCGGTCAACGGTGGACAAAAAGAAATAAAAATAAAGGGGTTGTATGTATGTCCGGCAAGATGATCGTAATATTTGTAAAGGGATATAGGCCTCGATTGCCAACTGAAAGTGTTCGTTGCACGCCGAGTAAGAAGATTTATGGCAAGATGAATGTTTTTTCTGCGCGCGCGGGTGTATTGTGCACACTTGTCAAGGCCGCCTAGTTGATTCCCCCCGTGGGGCTGGGATTTGTCTGTAGCGCGGGCATGGGCGGGCCATCCATGGAGAATCAATTGGGCTGTTGGGCGGTCAGGTCGCGGCGGTGATCAGATGGTCCGTGCCTCAACGGTTACTTAGAGTACAAATGGATTGGTGTAAATCACATGATGTGCTCCATTTGTTGCGTTCCTTGCTGTAATCTGAATTGTTTCGCGTCACGACTGCAAAGGTTTCCACCATTCGACCTGATATTATTGAACGTCTGCTGATGTGTAGAATGGAATACCGGGCGCCTCACAGTTCACCATGAAGCCGGTGCCATGGCGCTATCTAATTCGAGGGTCTGCTATTGACATGCACGAAATATCGCTCTGCCATTTCCAGCAAAACTTCTTCCAACCAGGACTGCCTGTGGTCCTCAAAAATTTGAAGTCTTCGTCGCCTGCCAGCAATGCTCGCAGTCTGGCGCCCGACTATGAAGTTCTTAGGCCAACCAGCGGCTTGCCTGAGCCTTCCGGGCTGAGGTTATGGAAGCAGAATACCGTCGTCACCAGAGATAACGTTCAGTATTCTTTCCATCAGCCGCTTCGACAATGCTGGGACACTGCCTTCGGTAGTACTTACGACACATCATGCCCATTTGAGATTGGCGTGTCGCCATCAGAGCAGCCCGGTCTGGCAGACTTTCTTCTGTGGCTATGCGCGAGGCTGCCAGATGTTCCTAGAGAAGACGACGTTGGTTCTCGAAGAATCGACGAGCAGGACATCCAATTGGGAAGGCTGCTCTCCGCTGAACTCTGCAACCGTACCCATGGTTCATCTATGGTCCGCTTCGAGGGTCCAATAAATCTCTTTATGCTTGCAGTAATGTACAACCACGCCGCTCTACGTTCTGGGGGTCGGCCACTTGGCAACTTCTACGTTGCACAACTGCCAATCGTAGACTTGCCGCATAGTCTTCGAGCAATATTGGCTCCACCCCAAGTTGTCCTAGAGGCAGGCAAAGGGGACGTGTATGGGGGCAGTCTGGTGAGTAGCGAAGCCCTCCAGCAACCCGCCTGGATAAGCGGGTAAACTAATCATGAATGGCAGTGGATGGGCCTGATACCGACAAAGACATCCTGGCATCGAGATCCGAATCCCAACATACTCTCTCAATCGTTAGGCAGTAAAGTTGTCAGAATGATGCCACCACGACCGGGTGAGCGCGTTTTCCGTGACGTACATAGTCGGTTGGGAACCAGAAACTCCAACTCTCAAATTCGTGGCATGGAGATGTTAGACGGACCAGAAGCTGCAGCTCTAGACGACGCTGTATGGGGCCCTGATGCAGATCGAATGTCAGACATGGTTGAAGCAACATTGGACCCAGATGAAAGCCTCTTTATCCCACAGGGTTGGTGGCATAGCGTCAAGAGCCTCAACCCAGGAGCTGCAGTTAATGGTTTGCTTAACGTATCAGTCAATTATTGGTTCCGATGATGCAGACAAGCACCACCAGTACAGTATATAGATACACCAATAGCGGCAGGGTGTTGGGTATTATGTCTCAAATTGACTATCTCAAGTACAAAACGACAGTGGATATAAGATCGGAGGGCTTTCTGAGATTAAAACGGCAGACCGAATCCACGACGGAGATGCCACAGGAATAACCATTGCTCCAGCAGGGCAGTTCGTTGCGTGTAGAAAATGTAAGATGGCTAATCGTTAAACCTTCCCGGAAATTCATTTCATCATTAGACAGCTCGACTGAGACCATTTCCTAGTCGTATGCCCTATCTTCATTAAACAAGCTCCTAACCTCAAACCTTGGGGTCGCTCTCAACCGGGTTCGACTTGGGCTTCTCAGTGGTTGTGGCACCACCAGTGGCAGGCACAGTCCCAGGGACGGCGGCGGGAGAATCGGAAGCACCATCTTTCGCATTCTCACCGCCAGTACCACCGGTACCTAAGATCTTCTCAAGGCCAGCGGCCCTGGCCGCGCTGCCACCGGCATCCTGCTTCTTCAGTTCAGCAAGCCGGACAGCCTCTGCGTGGATATCCTGAACCTGTCGTGACGACTGCGTGTAGAAGTCAACAATCTTCTTGCCGGTCGGGGTGCTGGCAGCCTTCTCAAAGTACGAGCCAATGCCCGTGAGCAGAGATGTGGCCCGGGTGGTAATGCCGTAGCTTTGGTCGGCCGTCTTGGCACGGTCGGTAGCGTGGTACTTCTGGTCGAGGTTCTGCAGAGTACCGACAAAACGCGACGAGACTCCGTGCTGTTGGTCCAAATCGATGGCCTTCTGGATGGCTGCATCACCAACCACGTAACCGTGGGCTAGATACTCGGCCAGAATGCGTGATCGCGGCTTCTCCTCTTGGGTGATCTCGTCCGAGTCACGTTCTGCGTTGCTCTTCTCGGGGTGAGCACCGTCACCGCCAGGCGAGTCGGTAGTGACCGAGATGTGGGAGGGGCCGAGCTGAGTGTTGTTGAGAAGCAGGGCTGTCTTGGCGGCTGTCTCCTTCTCAAAGATAACAGTGGCGCTCTTGGTCTCGCCCTCGAGGGTGACCTTGAGATCCGTGATCTTGCCGCTGTCATGAAGACGGCTAGTCAGCACATTGTTGTCTAAATGTGACATTTGTCTGTGGGGTAACTCGACTCATGTCGTCATGAGACGGAACGTCAAAACTCACCAGAAGGCGAAGAAGTCCCGAATCTCTTTATCGTCGGTCTTGGCCGAGATGTTTTTGACCGTTACGGTGTTGCTCATTTTGAATGATTTGTGAGAGTGCACCGAGTAATTGTGGGTTAGTTGTATTGTTTGGTGCTTGGGGTAATCTGCGAAGAGTATGCAAATTCGAATGATTGTAGGTGGAAGGTAAATTAAGGTGAGGTACCAAGCTAAGCTATTTAACAGAGGCCTTCGAGCATTCCAAGCTGGGTTCATGGATAGCGTGCCTGCCAACGATGGGCAAGAAGCACGATGGTACGGTGGGATGATGGGCTGAGCAGGGGGCCACAGGGAGGGGCAACAGAAGAACGTCATCATTCGACCGCAAGCTGATCCCTTGAATGTGACTGCCTGCTGATTGGGTGGCAAAACAGCAGCAACCGAAATGCTCTGGGCTAGATTTAGGTATACGTACACGTACCCAACAGTTGCCGCCAGTTCTTTCTTTCCATTACTTCTACCCACTATATTGTCATTCGTCAATATTGGTACTTGCAAGCATTCAACAGCGTCCGTCTATTGCCTGTTGCCGCCCCACCTCTGATTCGGGTTACAGTAGTGGCGATGATCTACTTTGGCAATATCCTGTGCACATTTGCATGTGATGACCGTTGCGCAAAGTAACGCCCTGAGCATAAATACACTTGTGGATGAGGTAAAAATGAATTAAGGTATCATGACAATCATTCGTGACTTTCTAATTAAGCTGAGCTCAACCCTGCATTTGTCCTCCTCAGCTGTAGAGGGTGCGGATACCATCTAACAAAACAATGAACGGTGCTTTCTGAACCACATCTGCCGGGTATTCCCATATACCAAGCGAAGAAATCCTTTTATGTTCAAGGATTGGGCTTGGTGAACTTGTCCTTGACTGCATCATCCAAGGGACCCTTTGGGTTTGAAGAGAGGTTCTGTGTAAAAACATTTAGTTTCATTTTCTGTTTGCTCGAGGAGTGAGTCTGAAAAGGGACAACGTTTGTCGTACCTCCAGTTGGTCTTTGTTAGACTTGTCCTTGTCCTGAGGCGTGTCTTGCAGTCCTTGGCCCGAGCCGGGGGCGTCTTTCAGCTGAGGACCTGTCTGGCTCTCAGGCGGCGGCGACTGACGACCTTCTTGAGACGACATCTTGGTTGAAGTTGGTGTTTGGGAAGAAATTTGTTTGTATTGTGTGTGGTGTATTTGCAGTTGGCCAAGGATTTGGAGAAATGAGCAGCTTCGATGAATTGGGCCGGTAAAATTAACTCAGGAACTGTTCAGAATTAAATACAAATACCATAGTCTTCCAGCTCCAATTGTTCTCAGATTCCCACCACGCCATGCTGCATACAGATGATGATCAATTACATCACCACTACATAACTCATTGGCAACCGCTGCTCGGGAAGATAGTGACTGGACGTGAGGAAGAACTGCCCCGCTAAACCTACCTTATGGAGCACTACTGCCAAGCTGCCCGAGTGGTACAAGTTGAGCGATGCAGCTATGTTCCATGACATTGGATGTACAGCGTATGTAACTTCCCAAGCAGCAAGCAGCCTCCATAAATACCTTTTCAGAATCGGAAGAAATTGTTGAATGGATAGCGGTACTGTGCGTGCGTAAACTAACGAAAGCCACAAAGACGGGCATGGTAGGGAGGGGTACCTGCCTACAGCAGCTCAGGTTTCCTTGCCTAGGTAGGGTACTTGAGCACCAACCAGGCTTGTACCGTAAGCGTCTATGCATAAAAGATCGTTTTGCATGGCAAGAGATTAAGTCAAGTAAAGCTTGGGCAAATAACTGATGTTCAAGTTCCTGCAAATGCTAGACTATTTTTGTCACTCTTTCTTCGGCTGATAAAGTGGATGCAGGGGCGCAGGGCCGAGCGGGGCCCACTGTCTCCGCTGGATCGGCCTATTTCACACCCAGGAACACCCTCCCTTTGACACAGCTATGGGCGAATCACGCAAGCCCATGTCGAGACTTGTTTACGGTTCGCATGAAATGGTTATCCAACGAAGGACGAGTGCCTCCAAGAGACACGCAAGCTTCAGGGCGTAGTGTTTATTTTGCTCTTGTTTTGTTGTTGTTTTGATGCTGCACCAGTGGATCATAGTCATTTCCCCTCTGTGATTCTACTGCGCTGAACAACCTGAAGGCAGCAAACACACATTGCGTGCCTATTTTATTCATCTGTGCTCGGCGGGTTTCGAACAGCAATAGTCAATATCGCACTTTTGCGATCAAGACCAAGCACACTATCCACCTGCGAAGTCACCCCAACTGTCCACGAGTCCGATCATGCCAGATCTCAACAACGTTCCTCCATCACCTCGCGCAGTCAACAGAACTCGTCAATCGTCCTCGCAAGCAATGCCTCCTCCGCCGGTGCCACGGGAGCCCTCCCTCAATATTCTTCCCTCAAACCAAACAGTTCATACGTCGGCCACAACGTCGTCCTCCGCTCTTGCCTCACCTCAGCTTCCACCAGCTGCAGTGGCGTCCAACCTGAACTCGGACAACGCGGGAGCTGGGTCTGGTCCAGGGCCGATACGACATCCTCGCCCACTTACTGCTGCCGAGTTACACTTACAGCTTGAGAAGGAACAGGAGGCTGTGGTTAGTTGTCTGATCCCTACCTCAAATCATACTCTTGAAGCCTGAAAATTGAAAATTCTACGTCCGGCGCTTGGAGTGAAAATAAAATAAGACTAACGTCGAAGCCTTCTGCCAGGTTAATCGTCTCACCCGCGAGCTGTCAATACTTCGGGCTGCACAGAATGCATCTGTTGTTTCCAACACGTCTTCGACCTCGGCCAGCGTCAGCGGCGCTGAGGGAACTCCTGCCACCGACTTGATCTCCGGGTCCGGATTCTCGATCCCCTCGACCAGCGGACGCCGACACCACCGCACATCCTCCAGTCATAGTGCTCGCAGCCAGGCCATCATGGGAACTTCGTTTGGGGCCGGTTCGATGGTAGGAGCTGGGCCCTTGCCCGCTCCAGCAGGTCGGCCCTCCGCCACCAGCCTGAGCAGACAGAACAGCACCGCTTCGCGACGTAGCCGTGCTAGTTCCCCGATACCTCCCGTCCATCACTCGAACCCGATCGACATTGCGCCCGGTGGCGGATATTTCCAACGGGGCCAGCCGCCTACGGGATCCAGCTATGAGCTCTCCCCTGGCCTGATGCAGGCTACGCATCGATATGAGGAGGTCGCTTACTACCGATCAGAACTCGACTCTGCCAAGCGAGAGAATGAAATCCTTCGCCGGCGAATCCAAGAGCTTGAGCGAGCTGTTAGGGATCGTAGGACTAGCGATACCGGCCGAACGAGGTCGGAGAGCGTGTCGACAACGGCAAGTGTGGCAGCTAGCGCCGGTGGATGCATGACAGCAACAGGGGCAGGTGTGACAGGTGGTGGCGGCGTGGCTGTTGCAGGGCGTAGGGAGGGTGGCGGACGGGATAGGGTCGTCAGCGTGGCCGGCAGTGTTGGTGTCGGTGTACCAGAAGACGAGGTTCGTGTGGGAGAGAGCGCGGCTAGCGCTGGATTGGGGACGGCACAACCTGTGCCTGGGGTGAAGGCAGCCGCCACGTGATATCCCATGATCTTGTCGGGTTGGAAATGAAAGGGACTACGACACTATAGCGGGATCATAGCATCTCGCAGACTATCCGAGTTCATGAGCTTGGGAAAAGTTATGGGTTACGATCAGCAAATGTGCTATGTTTTTTCCTGCTCAATTAAGAAGATTTGTAGCAACGCAGCTTTATGGTTTTGTCTCTTATTATGTTTTTGTTCTTTAAGCTTTCTGCTGTGATCCCCCATTGATTCAAGTGTTATCTGACGCAGATACTCAGACAAGAGACTCGAGTCGCCCGGGACTGCCTCCTAGACCTTGTAAATATTGCCTACTGCTCATTTAGTTTACCCCGATGGCTGGTCAGGATGATTGTGATGATTTCTGTGACTTTGTACAAACCTGCAGGGGAAAGTCGAGGGGACAAGAGAAACCTCATATATTCAGACCTTTAATACTTATGCAGCAGCATGTCTAGGACAGCATGCGGTTGACATACATTATGCGGCATACTAGAACTAAAGTATCTAGTTCACCCGGATCTGTATCAAAAAGGCAAATAGTTAGACTTGCGAATGTGGATTAAACTTTGAACAGTGAGCCGGATCAGTTGTTGGCAAGGCCAATTTTCAGAGTAGATGTCTTTGTAGGCCAACTTAATTGACAGTTTGGACAAGATGCATTTTAGGCTTCATTGAGAAGCTTAACAAAGCCTAAGCGAACAAACTACCGTGAAACAATAGCAATGTAATAGCAAATTCTCATCAGGACTTATCTAGGATAAAAACAATAAATTCAGAGCGTATTAATTTTGCGGTGGTTGTATTAGTAACATCTTGTTGCGGAACTGCCAGGTGAGGCAACTCCGAAGACAGAGGGCTGTGAGGTTGACTGGACAGTTGATTATAGAGTGTTAATTTCATTACGTTTAATATATGCGGGTTTAGCTCAGTTGGGAGAGCGTCAGACTGAAGTCCACTTCAGCCCTACATCTGAAGGTCATGTGTTCGATCCACATAAACCGCATACATTATTTTCTTTTTGTATTTTGTCTATCTTTTTCCAATAATTCCTTTCTATGTGTTGTTAATTCTAGTTGACTGTCAAGACAACAAAGACTTTGGAAATGATGGATCTGTTGACGTGTAGGTTTTTTTTTTTTTTTTTTTTTTTTTTTTTTTTTTTTTTTTACTAATTAATAGCCTGTGTCATGCAAGCTTTCACTGCCAACCTGTAAAGGCAATTTAAAGACTTACGATCTGTGTTTCCACATTCGTAGGACCTTTGCGCCATGCAGTCGAATTTAAACTTGCTTCTCCCGCAAAGTATATTTCTTCGAAAGATCTTACCTTTGTCGCTTGCATTGAAATCCCCAGGCATCACTGACATTCACCAGTTAGTCTGCTTACTGGGGCACTTCATCTACCTCGGACACCTTTTGATATGATCCAGTAATGACTTCGAGCATTAATTTCAAAAGTATTACCTCACATACCTGGGCACCACCGTCTGAGTACTGATACGGGGTTGCAACATAAGGATTGATAACCGCCAGTTACTGTCAATGGGCCTATTTTTGTTTTGTCATATGCTCTTTCTGGAACCAAAAGTATAGCTATTTCAATCATACCAAAAGATTCTATATTAACCTAAGGAACAAATGCTGGTGCCCGGCACTGCATGGCCATCGTGACTGTGCAACTTGTCTCGGCCAGAACCCATGAGTCTCTTATCCAATTTCCACCGTCTGTCTTATAGGTCACCTTCAGGTTGATGTCCTTTTTTGGCTAGTCAATACGGAAAGTTTTCCATGGATTTCTCGTCTTCCCAAGCCGTTTTTTTCTCCATCTTCATTTCGTATCTTCACGCCAACTCCCCACAACCAACTCGACTGCCATAGGAGCGAGCCATCAACTATCAACAAAATGGCACAAAACCTGAGCTCTCTCGAGCAGAAGCAAGCCCCAAGCCCGGCACTTCCTCTCCTGATGTTGCTCCTCCCGAGCGCGCAACGGGTCTGGTCGAGAATAATGTCCTGACCATCCAGACACTTATGCAAGTTGTCTATGCCAACTGGCAAGACAGCCCATTGGGGCAGGCAAAAGACAAGAACAACAAGAATTTTATTTTCCAGTTATGAGGAAAAAGACCTTGCTTGCCTGTTCCTTCAGTTGGAGGGATACTCGCTCCGGAAGAAGAAGTGGGTTTAAGTCGCTGTAGTTTAATATACCCTACTGAACCCCAATATTTGATGTGGGGTCGTCCTCGGCGATGTGGCTGCTATCGACGCGAGGGTGTTGGTTCTCAACCTCAAGTTGTCGCTCGGGTTGGTCACCGACTGAGGTGCCGTTTTGCTGCTCGACGAGGTGGACATCGTCTTGGCTAATCGGGACTAACACAATACCCACCGCAACGAGTTCGTTGGCATCTTCCTTGAATACCTCCGCGGCATCAAGGTGACCTCGCCGTATGCGTCTAAGAGCGACCCCGAGGAAGCTTGTGGATTGTACTACTGCAGGGGCTGGAGGGAGGAGGGGGTCGACGCTGCTGGTTTAATTGGGGGTGGTTGCGAATAATTGATAGTCAAACCCACGGTATATCTCCTCTATTACTCAAGACTAGACCATCGAAGTGGGGAAGTTGACATTCCCAGCTGTTCTGGATCTAGACTAGTCTAGTGAATGGATCTTGGCGTCTGAGAACCGAAATAATTAGCCCGAACTGTTTGGAGGTGGAGGCCTTTATTTTCTTTTTCGGTGTTGGATTAGTTTTCACAATCATTCTCCCGATGGGTCATCTTTCATCTATGGCTTTCTGACATCTGGTGTGGTTGTCTTGTTACTTTCTTTTTTTTTCTTCACTTGCTGACTGAGGCTAAAAGCTTTTAACAGGTTTTTATTCTTTTAGTTTTCTTTGAGATTTTTGTACCCTACATTTCACATTTCACATACATTATGACATGTTGAAGAGAATACAGCCGTCATTCAACGGGTCTCCTCCGGATAAATATCCTCAACTGAGGGGGAATCCTGTATAGGCGTCCAAGATGGGACTGGTTACATCGCTAGGGTTGTTTCCATAATATCGTGAGGGGCTTGCATGGCTGGGTTAGGCGCCTGTATACGTGCATAGGTAGCTAGGTAGCCAATGTATATAACTCGAAATATCTGCCCTGCATCGTGGATACTCCATCTCGCACCATTGAGCACAAGAACCCGCACAAACAAGCTCATTAATTTGCGAGAATGGTTGCTCAGGCTTTCTTGACGGCGGTTGCCTGCTTCACACTTGTCACCATCTCGAGCGCACAAGAAGGTTATGCTGATGGCACTAGGCTTCCCCTGACTGTCGATCTTGGTTACGGTCTCTACCAAGGTGTGGAGGATACAGTCCATGGACTGAGCATCTGGAAAGGGTAATTATATAGACAACCACTTGTTGAGAAAGAGGGAAAAAAAATGCAAGAGACAGTTCAGAACTAATTATAGCATGACCAATAACCCCCATAAAAAGCATCCAATTCGCAGCACCTCCCATAGGAAAACTGAGATGGCAAGCACCGCGCGTGCCCGAGAAAAACAGGACGGCCGTCCGGTCCGCCTCGGAATTCGGCCCAACGTGCCCCATGCAGTTCCCGGCTCCGTCGACGCCGCAGTTAAGCGAGGGTAACGAGGATTGCCTGTACCTGAACGTGTATGCTCCGAGCAGGACGGCAAGTGTGGCCAACGAAACGGTCGACGGCCGTGCTTCTGCTGCTGCCGTGCCGGTGTATGTCTTCATCCACGGCGGTGGCTACGGGCTTGGGGATGGTAGGTGGCCGATGGAGGAGTTTTTGGCTGCCAACGGGAACGGTTTTGTTGCTGTGACGATACAGTACAGAGTGAGAGGTTTCTTATGAATTATCTCTTACAAGCCTTTTTGTTTTCCCTTTCTAACTTGTATCCCTCCCCTACACAATACACAGATTGGAGCCTTTGGCTTTGCAGCATCGCCAGAGATCAAGGCCAAGGGAGTGCTCAACGCAGGTCTGTTGGACCAGGAGTTTGCACTTCAGTGGGTGCAGCGTCATATTCACAAGTTCGGCGGTGACCCGAGGCGGGTGACCATCGGAGGCGAGTCTGCGGGCGGCGGGAGCGTCATGGTATTAGCCGTCGCGCGGGATGGGAAGCTGGGCGAGCAGCTATTCACCAATGTAAGTGAGGTTATAATGGGATATACTCGGCTCCAAATTAAGTGGAACCTCCCCAGAAATTCCCTGAATATAGTTACGACAACAGGTCAAGCACTGATCCTTTCCCCCGACACCAAAGCTCATTCCTGCATCGCCATACCTCCCCACGCAGCCACGCTACGACGATCAGGTCGTGGTTGAACGCTACAGAGCCTTTGCCGAGTCGGCAGGATGTCCGGGTGACGGCCCTGCGTTTGACTGCCTTGTCGCAGCGGATACACTGACTCTACAGCGTGCAAACTCAAACCTTACTGCGGGTAGCCTAGTTCCGCATATGAACTGGTAAGATCTTTATTGCGTACTGCACAAAAGGGTCTCACTCGATGCTTGACTGACATGTTGTTTTGCGTCTTGATTCGAATAGGGCAAATATTCCCGTAACCGGCGGAGAGTTCCTCACGGCACCTACAAGCCTGCTTTTATCAAGGAAGAGGGTCAACGGAAAGAGGCTACTTGTCGGGGTGAGCTTCACTCTCTACAGGTAACACCTGTTTACTATGACGAGGAAACTATCTAACCGCCACAAAACTCAGAGCAACGCCAATGAAGGATCTCTCTTCGCCCCGAGGACCATCAACACAGAGGATCGCCTCCGCGAGTGGATCAAGCAGAACTTTGTGAACCTCTCCGACCTGCAAGTGACAGCCATCCTAGAGGCATACCCCAGCATCTCGAGCCCAGATGACCCAAACGGCCCGCGGTTCGAAACCGACGGCCGTGGTCCCGTCACGGCTGTCAATGTCAGCCAGACCGGCACTGGACATCAACAGCGTGCCTATGTTCGTCCACCCTTCTTCAGCTTTGGATATTCAGGAGTATGGAATGCCAGCTAACACACCTAAACACAGAACATATACGCCGAGGCCACGTTTGTGTGCCCTGCCTTCTGGCTTGCCGACGCTTTCAACACCTGGGGCGAGCGTGAGAGTTACAAGTACCAATTCTCCGTCCCCTATGCCGCCCACGGACGGGACACTGCGGCCACCTATGGGCCCGACTACCCTGGCCACGGTCCAGATCTCAGGCTTGCTTTTCGCCGTAAGTCGTCTTTTGTTTTTCCAGTGCAGTCTTGTTCATCCATGCGAGTGGAAGCTTAAGTTGAAAAGGGCACAAAACACATTGCTGATGCTGATTGTTTAACAAAAAAAAAAAAAAAAAGGCATATTTGGAAACTTCATCCTCAAAGGAAATCCATCCATCGCCAGCGACCTCGCGAACGGGGCTTCCTCCCCAAACCCAGACGCGCCCAACGATGCTGCGATGTGGCCGCAGTGGACGACGGGGAACAGGCAGATGCTCAACCTGAACCAGACTGGCGGAGTGCCGTACTCGATCGAGGTTGACGGGGCGGTCGTCACCGAATTTACGGGCCCCGGCTTGAGGAACGACTTTGACCTCGTCGATGCCTACTCGTGGGAGGGCGGTAGGGGGCGGAGGTGTGACTTTTGGCAGACGCTTAACCCAATAATTCCACAGTAGAGGTTGCTGGGCTGTGGGATGGCCGGTGGGTGGTGTGTTGCAGGGTGAATAGAGGATAGTTGGAGGGGGGCTTTGGGAATAGAACAAGCGGCTGGTGCTTGTTTGTGAGAGATATAATGTGGCATTAAAAAATCGACACTGCCTGCGTATTGGTATCTTTCGACGACTTTGAGGGTGCTAATCAAAAATAAAATCTAGACATTGTAGGGACTGTCTGGAAGCCCCTGAAAGTGCCAACCTGTAACAGAGTCATATTCGATGCATGAAAGAAAAAGCACGTCTGGGGTAAACTAAATATGCGATATTTCTTCCCGAATTACTCGAACAGCAAGTAAACGCATATACAGATATATCAAAGTACCTTATGGCCATGACTGAGTAGGGATTTAGTTTCTACACGCGATCCGTGATGCCTCCCCCTTGAGTTGGCACACAGACTGCATTAACCTGTCATCCACAAAATACAGATACGCCCTAGGCACTGTGCGCATCTCCAAAGCCAGGTATGTGGTAGAGATTAGGCGGAGACATACCCGAATACCTCATCGCGGCACGCACATACAGGGCCGTGAGCTGCGTGTCTACAACCACGACGGCGGACCGCGGAAAGATGCTGACGGAATGCAGACGAAGGACCCCCGCGGTCCGGTTCAGAAACCTCGAGATCCCGCAGACGTAGTAGTCCACACTGCCCTCGTAGAGGTCCCGCATGCCGATGAAAATCCCAGGGCTGTCGTCGTGGTCGGCGGCCAGGTTGTGCCAGTACACGTCGATGATGTCTGCGTCCTCTGTGGCGCGGGTTTCCTCTCCATGACGGCTGGACCCTCGGCTCGGAGTTGCTGGCTCCCCGGTCTGCCGGCTGCATTCGGGGTTGGGATCTTGCTCACACCGTCGGGCTTGCCATCGCCGGTTGGCATTCGGTGCGTCCGGGTCCCTGATAAAGCAGCAACCTGCCTTTGGAGACGGGTACAAGTCGGACCCTAGCCGTTCGGTTCCGGATGCACCCCCTGATATGCTTGGGGGGTTTTCGCCCGCGAGGGAATCTGTGCTAGTAGTGTTGATGTTGATGGTGATTTCTTCCTGGTGAGTGTTTGTATTTACAGCACAACTCCTGCTTTGCACGTTTCCAGGCGGAGGTAACATTGAAGACTGAAGCTTGGAGTAAGACTTGAAAGGTTCGATTATGTTTCTCCAAGGTTATTTCTAGTTCTACTTGGTCGCTAAGTCTGCAATGTGTGAGTTGATTAGTGGGTTAATTGGTTCGTTAGGCTTGGTAAATATATGTACTACTCGTGGCACAAGTCCCCTTGCATTGCAGGACTGCAGCACAAAGAGATCTCCTTCTCTTTAAATACACGTCAGGAAGAAGGGCGTAATTTGCTTCAGTGACTGGGCTTCTTGATAGGCGACGGCATTTGGTCAGATTTGTTTGTGATTCAAAAGCAAGCCGGGCGACGAGTAGCCGATGCGCTTGTTTGTATAAATCTACCTATGCCCCTTGGATGATCACGGTGCATTTGATAGGTAGTCTTGTCGTCTATTCATCGAGTAGGCTAGATGCAACCTTTCGCAACAATCAGAACTGAGATAAGACATATACAATTAGTTGTCCACAGCCAGCTGCCGTGAGATTTCTGACCACCTGCCTCAGGCTAACTTGATAGGCAACCACCTAGAGCGAGGTACACAACCTGACTGCATTCTGCGTCAATGGCAGTTGAGCCGACGGACGCGTAACGTCAAGTGAGCGAGGACTTTGCGCTAAACCTCTATAGAGTTCGATGTCCGGTTCAGATGGTGTATCGGGCATCGCCATTATCCTTTCACCCAAGAATCGGATTGAAAGCAAATTGACGAAAAAAAGAAAACGAAGGAGCAATTGTAAAGGAAAAAAAAAAACAAAACAAAAAACCCTCTCATGAGGTCAGGTCAGAGTAGAAACACGATCACGTAAAAAGGTTGGTGGGAATGCTCCTCTATACGTCGCAAAAATGAAACCGCTATTTCTTAGGTGTCCCGTCTAAGCTCACAGGACCAGGCTAGCTCCGAGTCAGATCCAGGCAACACACGGCAGCATCGGGTAGCGTAGCTATTGCCCCACGCGGCCGTGATCTGAGTTCCGCCTGGTGACGTAGGAGCCCACCAAAGCTATGGCTCCAAACCACTGCAACGATAAGCCTGATAACACCATGGGCACCCCGGCTCAGGTGGGGTTTCGTGGGGCTTGTCAGTGAGCAGTGAGACGGATTGCTTTGTCCGCGCGTGCCATGCTTGTGACCTTGTCTCGTCCAGGCTTGGATGAATCTCGCTGCCCGTCGCGGGCTTGGGAAAAAAGCCTTTCAGGTCCTTTTTACTTTTGAAGACTTCCTAAGAACTTCCCCAAGAATCGATTTCTTATGCTTTCCCCTTATATCCTCTCCCCTCTTTTGCGCCGAGTGAGCCCTGTGGATTGCAGAAGGCAACATCTAAGAACTCATTTCTAACCTCAAATTCCCACAATGTTCGACATATTCGCCAAGCTCTTGTCGTACGTTCTACTGTCCAGCCTAAAAGCCAAAAATAGCACATCAAACTGCGCTTGCTTATGAACTGATGCCTACGCAGTTGGACTGAAGCTAACTCTAGACTATGACGGCAACTAACAGTTCCATTGCATCCTTCCTTTTCCCTCTGTTCGCCTCGTACAAAGCTCTCAAGACCTCGGATCCTGCACAGCTCACACCATGGCTGATGTACTGGGTTGTCCTCGCCTGCGCGCTCTTGGTTGAGTCGTGGACCGAGTGGTTTCTCTGCTGGTGAGGTTCATTCTTATGAACAACAACTCTCGCCACCCTGCTAACCCACACTTCAATCTCACAATCGGCCAGGATCCCATTCTACGCATACATCCGCCTCCTCTTCCTCCTCTACCTTATCCTGCCGCAGACCCAAGGCGCCCGCGTCCTCTACCAGGACTACATCCACCCGTATCTGCAGGAGAATGAGGACCATATTGATGACTTTATCGCGTCTGCACACGACCGGGCCAAGACCATGGGGATTATGTACCTTAGACAGCTGATCGAGTACATTAAAGTCAATGTCTTGGGCATGGCCCCGTCCCGGGTCGACGAGCAGCAGCACCAGCAACAGGCTCAAAGCTTCGGAGGCCAACGGCCATCTGTCACCCAGAACTTGCTTGCGCGCTTCACACTGCCGTCGGCACGCTGGTCTGGCGCCGGTGGCGACCCAGCCGGTAACAACGGCGCTGCCAACGACTTTTACGGCATGCTGGCTGGTGCCGTGGGCGCGGCAATGGGCTCTTCTGGTGGCGCTAGGGACAGCACGCAGGGCGTCGGTGTTTCGCGGTCCGTCATACCCAGCCACGTCAACGAGGCCGATAAGGCCAGCTTCATCGCGACACAACGAGAGCGTCTCACGACCCTGCTGGCAGCACTGGACCGGGAGGCGGCGGGTATGCAGGCTAGGGCGTCTTCGGCGTCCACTCCCGTACCGACTTCGTCGCAGTCGCAGCCCTTCTTCCGCGTCCGGGATGTGGTCGAGGGCCTAGCCGACACGGCAGCAGGACTCACCAAATCGCGTAGCGAGACAGACTTTGAAAACATCGACGCTATGAGTGGGACGGAGGAGGTCGGCGGCGACGACGACGGTTCTGTCAGGCGTCGGGTGCAGGCAGCTGGCGGTTCCTGGATGCCGTGGGGCTGGGGAGGAGCACAGTCGCCGGCTGCGGGTGAATCCACCAACCCTGATAAGTCCAACGTTGGTCACAGCTCCGGCGTCAACACTCAAGCCGGCCAGTAATTGTTGTCGGTTTGCCTTTGCTCTTGCTCTTGCATCTGAATTTTTGGTTTATTCTATTTGTCCGCAAGTGATCTCACACCGCCTGTGGAGTCCATCTCTTTCCGTTGAAGGCTTACCCCAATGACGGGCTGTATCTTTATGTTTCATCAGGATAAACAGGATCACAATCATTAGACATGAGCCTCAATGGCTGAATGGAATCAACTGTGTGTTGTCCTTGAAAAAAGACACACTTATTGTTCATCGATAACCAACCTTGCCACCTAAGCAGTGAGATGTTAGCGGAAGAAAGACATACTGATTCATCTGCAAACTGTAGGTATTTAGCAATCCTCTATACGCCACGACTTTCTATGGTTACACGGAGTTTCTCTCCCTTACAAAAAGGAAATATAATGTACATGGCAGAATGAACGTCCACATGTTGCTCAACATGCCTCGACCTTCACGTAGGGTATATCTGCGTAGAATGATAAATGGAGCGCTTTCCGTCTCAGACCTTTAGCTTCCAGGGATACCCAGGCTCTCCGTCCTTGCGCATCCAGATCTGGCGCTTGCTCTTGTTGACGACGTGCTCGACCCAGACCTGCTTGGCGTGCTTCTTCTTGAACTCGCGCAGGAACCGCGGGTCCCACAGCTCCGAGCCGATGCCCAGGTCCTTGCAGCACCGCATCAGCGCGTTGGACTTGCAGCCCTCGCCCGCCGTGGGGATGGTCTCGTCGCTAAAGTATTGGCACTCGCCGCGGGCCTGCGAGACGTATCTATTAACGAGTGATGAGACATCTCTAGTCAGCCTATTCTGTTTCCAGAGAGAACATTTTAAATCATGCATGTGGAGTAGGTCGCGGTGCCTTACCTCGAGTGCGCGACCAGCGCGTACTCCCTCGTGACGACCTTCTCGCCCACGATGAGATCGCCGCGCGGCGCCAGCCCCCACGCGCCCGGGCCGAACGCCCTGTTCAGGATGCGGCGGTACTTGATCTCGGGCAGGTAGACGATGCCGTCGGGCTTGACCTCGATGTCCTCCGGGTCCAGGGGGGCCATGAGGATGGCGGCCGCCTCGGCGCTGAAGGGGCTCTGCCCCAGCCCGTGGAAGGACTCGCCCCAGTTGATAGTGGCGCCCTCGCCGTCGGCGCCGGGGGGGCCGGCGGTCTGCGTAAAGGTTGTGGCCTCGGGCACGGAAGCGAAGTTGGATGCAATGCTCGGGGCGGACTGCGGAGGCACGGCGGCTGCTTGCGGGTCGAGGATCGGGTGCGATGGAGGCTCGGGCTCCGACGGAGTGGGTGCGGGTACAGGTTTGCGTGCTGTAGCTGGCGCTCTGGCAAAGGTCTTCTTAGGGACGGCTGCGGCAGGCTTTGGGGGTGGTGGTGTTGATGTCGGTGCCGGGCTGGATGGTGCTGCCGCCGCTTTGTTCTGGGCGGGCTTCCAGTAGCTGACGGAGCGGGCATTTGAAGGACCGCTTGACCGGGTCCGTAATGCAGAGCATGACCGCAAAGGCCGCAGGGTGCGGACTGCTATGGAGGACATTTTTTATTTTATCTTTTATGATTAGGTTGGAGGTAATGGTTTGCGATGAGGTTGTTGCGGATGCTACATGGCGTCATGAATTTTTCGCTAGCGGAATCGCGTGTGGTTTACCAACAACCTGCACCCCTGTCGCGTCGATGTGCGCCTGGCAGTGGAGTGAAGTGTTAATGGTACATTTTGATCTCTTAAAATCTGAACAAATTATATAGAAAACTGTGATACATATGGTCTAGACAGATCTGTTTCTACAGAGAGGACGGATTTTACAACTTAATCCAAGTTCCGCGAATTTGAGATTCATATATTAAATCTCAGGCGTCTTTCGTCTCGGTTCTCTTGTCGTTGTTGTGTGCTTTCCAGCACTCTTTGAACCGCTCCATCTGTAAATACCATGTGCAGGGTAGGTGGGGTTATGGGCTTTTAGCAGCGGTCACAGAAAGGTTGAACGACTTCGAGTGCGGTCTTGGCATCGACATACCTCCTTTGTACATTGCCTCCAGTCCTTTTTGTCCGAGTGGCATTCTGTGAGTTTCCAATTCTCCTCGGAGCACCCGGTGCTGAAGATGCGCTTGTCCCTAGAGCGGTGAGAGGTTTTTTTTTTTTTCTTTTCATGAGCACAACGCTAAACCCAGGTAAGTGCCGTTTGACAACTGCACGTACCACTCGTCCGGCTCGTCGTCGTCCTCCGTCGAGGAAGACCGACTTTTTTCTGCTTCGCTCTCCGTTCTGGTCATAATGATTATGCTTATGCTTATGCTGCTTCAAAATATTGTAATATCGTACTGAGAGTTCTTTTTTTGCGTCTGGCTCAAGTCCTGCGAAGCTTGTCGAGAATTTGGATTCATCGCAAGGTTTCGGACCGGCACACTGGAAGTCGCAGAACGCTATTTGCTCAGTCGCTGCAGCGCCCCACGACGGCATCCACCATTTGTTCCTCAACAGATCGGAGCATCCGCTATCTGCATCCCATTCCGCCCGTTTGTTGCCTTTACACTGGCCACCAGAATCGCAGAACATTACACAGAAATAATAAAATGGCACCAAGCCGGTTGAATGTCTTGGTTTATACAGGTAGGCTTGTTGCGTGCTGATTATTCCGTTCCAAAGCCACAAAAAATTACAAGTCAACCTTCATAAATAACGCGTCTGACTCTTTTGGCAACAAAAGGTAGCGGCACCACTACTGAATCCGTTAAGCATGCCCTCTATACTTTACGGCGTCTCTTGGCCCCCAACTACGCCGTTTCCACCATTGATGAGAGTGCTCTTCTCAAGGAGCCTTGGGGACCAACCTGTGCCATGCTAGCGGTTCCTGGGGGTGCCGATCTCAAATATTGCCAAGTGCTAAATGGGTCCGGCAATGATTCAATCTCGACCTTTGTCCGCAGGGGAGGCCGCTACCTTGGCTTCTGTGCCGGCGGCTACTATGGATGTGCACGCTGCGAGTTCGAGGTCGGAAGTAAGGAGGGCATGGAGGTCATTGGCTCCCGTGAGCTAGCCTTCTTTCCCGGAACCTGCCGGGGTGGCGCATTCAAGGGCTTCAAGTATCACAGCGAAGCTGGCGCTAGGGCCGTCAAGCTGAGGATCAATCACAGCGAATTTGCACACCAACCAAAAGCCGGACTGGCTGACACCTTCCGCAGCTATTATAACGGTGGCGGTGTGTTCGTGGACGCTGAAGCGATGAAATCAAAAAATGTTCATGTGCTGGCAGACTATGCCGAGGATTTGGATGTGGATGGTGGCAGTGGAAAAGCCGCCGTTGTCCATATTCAGGTCAAGGATGGCCATGTTATCCTGACTGGACCACATCCTGAGTATGCTATCCCTCTTGAGGTTGTTATGAGATGAGGCACTCATATATCGACTGACCACTGGATAACTAGGTTCGACCAAGCACAATTAAGTCATCCGAGACCAGAAGTCAAGGGCTACGAGAAGCTCATTTTGGACCTTGAAGCAGATGAGCAGGCGCGTATTGCATTCCTCAGAGCCTCTCTGATCAAAACAGGGCTCGATGTGGTCCAAGACCCGGTGGGCAATGTTCCCTCTTTGTCAAGCCTACACCTCTCGTCAGCCAACCAGCAAGAAGTTGGTGATGTGCTACACTCCTTAGGGAATGTTCTTACTGAGCAATCTGATGGAACAGAACTCATCAAGGCAGAGATCAACACGTTCCGCGTTGTGAACCCATCTTCGACAAAGACATGGGATATGTCAAGCATAAGCACCGCCATGAACGGGAGTGCTACCGACGCCGACAGTCATGAGAATGGTCTTGAAGACCAACTTATCTTGATTGCCCATGAGGATTCCTGGCCTCAACACAAAGAAACGCCACATTTCGACCATGAGCTATACTATAGCAGTCTCAGCCGCTATAGGAGAAAGGAGAGAGATTCTCGTGACTGGGGAACCATTCTCATGTACGGAGAAGTTGTGACTAGTACAAATACAATGCTAGAGAAGTACGAGATTCTTTTCGCCAGAGCTCCGAATATCATGTAAACTGGTCATGATTCATTTTGTAGGCTTCAAACTGACACATCCCAGAAACCCAACAATACTCGGCAATGTCCCTACGGGTTTCACTTTCACCGCAACAACACAGATCTCCAGTAGAGGTCGAGGCAGCAATGTATGGATAGCGCCACCTGGGTCACTAATGTTTTCGATTGTCATCAACCACCCTGCACATCTTATGTCAAGCCGGCCAATCGTTTTCATACAGTATCTTGCGGCTGTTGCTATTGTTGAAGCCATTCAAACCTATGACAAGTCATATGAGAAGATGCAAGTCAGGCTGAAGTGGCCCAATGATATATACTGCCGCGACCCAACTAAGCCCGATGGCCCACCGCAGTACGTCAAGATAGGAGGCATACTCGCAAACTGTTCCTACAGTTCTGGGAATTATCAGATTGTGCTTGGGGTTGGCATCAACACGAACAACTCCCGGCCAACAACCTCACTGCGTGCGCTTGCCGAGTTTGCAGACCTGCCGCCTTTGAAGCTCGAGCGACTGCTGGCTCGCATTCTGACGCGCATCGAGGCCAGGTACAATGATTTTACCATGCGGGGGTTCTCTGGTGAGCTCGAGGGCGCCTACTATCGCCACTGGTTACATTCTGATCAGGTGGTTACGCTTGAGACTGAGGGAGGCGTGAAAGCCAAGATTAGAGGCATCACCAAGGACTGGGGGATGCTAACGGCCGAGGAGCTGGGGCCAGGAGGCAGAACTACCGGCAGGGTGTTTGCACTACAGAGTGACGAGAATAGCTTCGATTACTGGAAGGGACTTGTGAAACGAAGGATCTGAGCAATCATTAAAGCGTCGGCTGCGGATTGTTTGACGACTTTTCGCAAGTAGGCCGACTAGATGATGTGTGCATGCTGGGAGACATGTTGCCCGTGGTAAGAAGTCCATATCGACAAATGAATATGCTGCAGCTTGCTAAACAAGGAACGATCGACAGATGCACAAGGAATTATTCATTGATGACGAGTCCCTTTGTACGTCAGCCTCTTAGCCGGGGAAGCCAGGGTGTTACACACTGAAAGATGCAACTCCCTGCCAGGCTACGTTCCGAAATGTATAGTCGGATCTGTTTTCGGCATGATTGTTAGGACAGGTTAGTCGAGAAAGTCAAGAGCTTCACTAGAAGACTATAGATGAGGCAAAGCACAGTTAGTTCGAAGCCCGGCTAGCCTACTCTTGGAACACGACGATATTCACTCCTGCATTGACAAAGATATAGCTACGATGTAACCCATGCGACGTGACGCGTATTAAAGGCACGTAGGCAACCGTACACCGACAGCTCTGTCAGGGCGATGCACGTCGGTAAGCCGCATATCCAGTGCCAACAAGTCGTTATTGACGTCGCATTTTCCCCATTCAAGTCTACTTCGCTTAGCTGTCCACATGAGGTATGTAGCTGGACGGAGGTGCGGCGTGGATATCACGATGGGTCAGTCCAACGAGTCGGTTGATTTGAGATTGAAATGGTTCTGACCTGCAGGAGACAAGGTCTAGACCGGCATACACTTGATATAATGCCAGCCCTGCCTCTCTCTCTCTCTCTCTCTCTCTCTCTCTCTCTCTCTCTCTCTCTCTCTCTCTCTCTCTCTCTCTCTCTCTCTCTCTCTCTCTCTCTCTCTTTCTCTCGTACATTCGAACATTCGAACATTCGAAACAAACCTTGAAAGCTGTGAAGCGACTGAATTTGAGCTATTAGACATCTGATATGGAAACTTATTGATGGGAACCAGAATTGTTTCCTTGGAAAAAAGAAGAGTGAAGCCTTCCCCACAACTGCAAGTACGGGAATGGCACGGTCTTGGTCGGTCCCGGCTGTTTGGAGCCATATCCTCCATGCATTTATTTACATTCTGCCGCGAGTAAAAGCCCGCCAATCATGATGTGGGATTGCAACTTTTAATATACGGGACAAAGGTCGATTTTTCTACTTTGGTAAATTCTGAATTTTTTGTTATTCTCTATTTTCCATCCTTCTCTTTCTTTCTATTCATCCTGTTTTCCTTGCCACACCGCATATTCTTCCATCTCTGGGCTCTTCCCGAATAGACCGGATCCAGATTGCCGACTGGCTGAAGACAACAATACAGCAGGTAGCCTATGCGGGCGGCCGCCCCCGGTCCCTTTGGTTGGTGACGAAAAGCATAGGATGCAGCATGGTGCCCGATATTGCACCCGCACCCAGAAAACCAGGCTGAAGAAACAATGGCCACGGTTCTTTGCGAGCGGCCTTGGCATCGGCGTCATAGTACCGGATAATACTGTTGCTTGATATACAAACTAAGCGATCCCACTCGGTTTGCTCTTACATGTATTGTCAATTGCTTACACCTACCTGCCTGTTCTAATCTGAAAGGACCGTGGTTCACTGCCATACCCTCAAAGCATCCATGGAAACCAAAGGGTGTAGACTCTTTAAACCAGTTGTAGTGTTTTTGACCTGAGGTGAAAGTCTCAGCCGAAACAAATCTACAGACCAGGGAATTGGTTGATCTACCAAAATTCGCCAGGCTCAACCACTCGATAGATCCCATGAACAAAACTATAGACGCTGCAGAGTCGTTGGCCAAGCAGCATGATCGCAACCCAGCCATATTGGCCGGGCTTTTGCTGCCTCACATCGTCTGCACCGTTTTTGTCGCCGCAAGAGCATGGTCTAGACTGCGAATCTTGCGCAAGTGGTTCATCGACGACACATTGATGGTACTGGCCTGGGTCATCTCAACGGGGGTATGCGTGGTCTATACTCTCGCAGCAGAGTCGCACAACCTCCAAAAAGCGGTCATTACGACGACGACGAGTGCCGACACGGATGGAAATCGCCAGCTCCGAAGCAGCGGCTGGGATGTCACAACACGGCAGTACCTGTTCCGGACGTACCTCGGCCTCATCTTTTACCAGGTCTGCCTCTGCCTGACCAAGTTCTCCATCCTGAGCTTCTACCTGCGCATGTTTGGAACCTGGAGACCCCTGGAGCGCCGGCTCGCCTGGGCGACGGTGACGTTTGTGGTGGCCTTTGGGATCCCCCTGCTCTTCGCCAGCATCTTTCTGTGTCACCCAGCCACCGGCACGTCTTTTCTCGTAAGCAGCACCGAGACGGATCAATGTTTTCCTTTCACGCCGCTGCTCATCGCCAGCGCCAGCCTTCACACGACCACCGACGCCTGGCTGATCGCGCTCGTCATCCCGTGCGTCTGGCGGCTCGACATTGCCCCCCGGCAGAAGGCGGCACTCGGCGTCGTGCTTTCTCTAGGCATCTTCGTCATAGCTGCTAGCCTCACAAGGCTTCAGCTCTCGCTCCACGCGAACTATATGCCGGTCGGCGGTGAAGGAGGAGGAGGAGGAGGGGCGGGTAACACTCTCGCCTTCTTCGTCATGACCATACTCGAGTGCGATGTCGCGCTGATTTGTGCATCGGCGCCGACGCTGAGGCCGCTGCTCGCCAGGCTGTGGCCTAGGTCCGGGATGGGGGACCCGCTCGTATTCAGGAGGCGGTCGAGGCACCATCATCATTACCATCACCGACAAAACCGCCGGCGGATCGTAGAGAACAGTGTAAACCTGACGAGCGTGGTCAGCTTCCACGGGTACCCATGGGTCGCCAAGACGGTCGCCATGGGGCCGGAGATCAGGAGCCAGAGTCCGAGTCCTGACGGGAGCAGCCCCAAGAGCGGGGCGAAGAGGCCCCTAGCGTTGGGGGATATCTACCCCCCGCGCAAGCCGCCGCCCGAGATGCCGGTGCCGCCGGTGCCGGCGCTGACTACGGCGCACCGTACGCCGACCACGCTGAGCCTCAAGAGCCTGATGAGCGTGGTGTCTCCCAGGGGCCGGGCCGTCACCGTCACGAATGGAGAAGACGGGGCGGTGCTGCTGCTGCTCGGGGACGGGGACGGCAGAGGCAGGCTGTGCCGGGCGAGGACGTGGTCGCAGAGCCAGGAGAGTTTCGTCATGGGCATCAACGACCCAGCCAGCCCGCAGCAGACGAGCTTCGTCATCGGTGGCCATCGTGGGCCCGGCGAGGGCTGGCTTAGCGGAGAGACGGTTGTTGTTGGTGGCAGCAGGCCTGTCACCAGTGATGAGACCAAGGACAAGGCCGAAGATGAGGATTCGGGTCTGCAGGTGAGGAGATGTTCGGCTCCTGCGGATCAGCGGTCTAGTAGAGGAGTGTGCCATGGAGATGCCAAAGAGGCAGGTACTTGACATTGTTGACTATTTCAAGTTGAATCAGCGATCACTGGAAGGTAGCACCGCTACAATGCTTGTGTCTGGGATACATACATGGCGCGTTGCAGAACCTGTTATAGGATTAATATTGAGATGAATACTTCCAGAAAGCCACAATTTACACAAAAAATGACTGCTCCTCAAGTGTACACTTTACTTAAAATAAATAACAAGATAAAACTCATCTTGCCTGCAAATTCCCTGTTACATTAGCCTCTATGGCCCTGCTAACCCGCAGACAATTGTGAAAAAGGTAGCTGAAACATTTTCAACGTTGACAGACCCTAAGTATTAAACAGAAATGGTACCGCTTCTGGTTGCAGCAGAATGCTCGGGCCCAAGCAACGGTTTTCAAGCTAGTCCGGAAAGCAAGTAGAAGAAGAAACACTCTTCGGTTACACAAAAGAAGAGCTACTATCCTGCCAGGCTTGGAGAGGTCCTAGATGTAAGGTGTCAGGTTGTTGCGAAGCTTGGGTATGGCATGGGGTCTACTCTGATGTCAAGTATGTCGAGATTTCTTTACAAAGAGTAGATATAAACATTACAAATTAACGAGCGGCTTCTTGTCTCCAGGGATAATATTCTCTTCACACTAAAGCTTTGCATCACCGGAGGATATAAAAGTGTCAGCAACGAGATGTCAACATCAATGCCCACATCAAGTTCCTCGACGCAGAGGCATCGGGGAAAAGGCGAGGCTATGTGTGGTTGTTGATTCTTTCTGACATCTCGGGACCTTTCGGCCATTCACCAATGCCTCGTGGTTACTCACGAGCTCTGAGGGGGAGCCGGGTCAAATGCAGTCTAGAGACGTCATGCCGGGTATATACAGAGCGTCTGAAAATTATCGTGGGCGGATTGGGATTCTAAAATAAACTTGTGATTTAGTGCTGTTATGGTAATTCCAGGTTGTCATAATGACCAACTTTCCATAAAAGCCTGACTTTTAATCTTGCAGGCATGAGATTGTTCGAGGGCGGCCGTTTAGTTCGTGCTGAAAAAGACGGCCATTTCAACGAGGAGCAAAAAAATCTTACTAAAAATGGTCTCCATCCCCGGCCCGTCACCTCAGAATTTTCTAGAACTGAGTGAGAAGTGTCGTGAGTATTGAGACTCGAAACGTATGTTGCAAACCCCGAAGCACATCTTGAGCCTCCTCACCGTTTTGCTTCGTGCACGTTTGTGTTTGCTAATCATTACAGCTAACTGCATCGCTGCGACTACTACACCCGACCAGTCATTTGAGAGTCGTGAGACGTGGCTACAGGGCAGCCAGGAGAAATTACTCATAGCCTTCGTCTGCAAAATCCTATGTTGGCTTCCAAAAAGGAGGCCAACCAACAGCAGAGGAACATTTCGAGGACGAGTTTTTAAGCCAGCGTATTACAGGGAGGAGTAAGGGGTAGCGGCTGCAAGGTTTTCTTTTTCTAGGGTATAGATTCCTCTCGTCATCCCTGGAGCTCTGCCAACAAGTCTTGCAATGCATCTAACTAACTCATGTTCATAATAGAGGAGGGTTTTTTTTTTTTTTTTTTTTTTTTTTTTTCTTTTTTTCTACGTAGTACAAAAGTATCAACTGAAAATGGGACCCCGCAGCGGCAGCGCGCGCTGTCGCGTTGCTTGGCACATGCGTACCACTGCGTAGGGCTGTCCCGTCTCGTCTCATGTCTTCGTCGATCACACGAAAGCCGGGAAATCCCAGGATGAACAAGGCATCCGAGATCCGACGACCTCCCGCCTGGGGGGGGGGGGGGGGGGGGGGGAATTATGTCTACGCTTTGCATTTACCACACTACAATGATCTTCTGGCAAACCTGGTCTGACTTTTCTTTGATCGATCGCATAAGTCCAGGGATCAAAGTGTGGGAGATCATCCGAGTCGTACCGTAATTGCACATTGAACCATCCGTCCTTGGATTGATGCCGACAAGTCCATCAAATTGGCAAGCTGGTGCTTTGCTAAGCATTTGTGTGCGCAACTATTTCCAAGGTAACAAAGAAGAGTGCATATTCGTTCATATTCTGTGGTAGTTATCAAGCTTCCAGAAGAAGCTTTGGCAACGAATAAAGTCGACAACTGCCAACAGCACAAAGTAACATGGAGAAAAGGCTCATAAATAAACGTAAATCATTGACTTTTATTTTCATTTTTGTTTTATTCAAGGCGCTAGTTTACTCAATATCATTCAAAACTAAAACCTGCATCATCATGTCAGAATGCACGGCCGTAGCCAACGCCTCCCCAATCCGACGGCCCAAACTGGGACGGCGGCGGCGCAAGCCTGGTGCGGAAGGTGCTGCTGCCCCTTGATCGACCGCCCGCACTCTCAGCGCCGCTTACGTTCAACTGGCTCTCATTCCTGGCCGGGGATGTCCGCGGGACTTCGGTGATGTCCTCGATGTTTTCCTCGCCCACGGGAGTAAAGTAGTAGCCATCTATGATGTCCCTGGAACTGGGCCTGGGGCTCATTCCTGCCATAACGCCCGAAGATGGCACTCCAGAGTTACGCTGCGGGACGACAAGGTCGCTATTCCGTAGAGCGCCGCTGCTGCCCGGCATGTTGCCAAAGTCGCTCGTAATGCTCCAGCCCGTGGGTGTCGTCCGCCCCGGTGTATTGCCATTGTTATCCAGGAAGAGCGTGGGCTGGCCCTCGTGGCCAGGCGGTATGGGCCATGTATCGGCACCGGCAGATATTGAGGACGGTGGCGCCGGCCTAATGACTATACGCACCTGGCCCGCGCCACCTGGAGTCGAATGTGAGGTTGCTGGGGAGTTGAAGGGGGCCATGCCGCCTTCTGGACTTAGTTGTTGGCGCTGGCTTGCTTCCGCTGACCTTCGATTCTGCACCTTTCGTAGAAGCAGTAAAGTTAAAATTATTAAAAGTACGATGAATAGTATGACGCCAAGGACTATGCCTGATATCTGTCCTCCCCTCAGTGATAATTCGGTTTGACCTGATGGCCCTGCTGAAGGGGCTGATGATGGATATATAGTTTGGGTAAGTGTCTTGGTAGGGTTTATTACGGTCGTGACAATGGAACCAGTGGTGATGGTGACAGTTATCACTGTGTTGGTAGATCGGGTTGATGTTGAAGTTGTTGATGGAGCAGGGAATGAAGGAGGAGGTGTTGCCCCGGGCCCTGAATTTGTCGGACCTATAGCGGTGCTTGATACTTCTGGCGACCCTGAAGACAATGTACTTGAAGTAACCAGAGCAATCCTAGTGGTTTCAAAGACAGTGTGGAAACGTGTCCGAGTTCCACCTTGGACAGTGACTACCGTGGTCAAGATACTCGTGGCTGTCACCGTTATTGTGCTTTCAGGTGGCAGCTCCCCCACGACGGTGTCTTGCTGGCGCTTTGACAAACGATTGGTTGCCAGGAGCGCAGTGGCTTCTGCACCGATGCTTTGCTGAGAATTCGAGCGTTTGATTTGAAGGGCTGGTGGTACAGCCCTGGTGGGCTGGCTTGGATCAACAAAAGTGAGGGTCTGGGTCACGGTAGATATGACCGTTGCCGAGAAAGATGTGAGCGTGCTTGTGGTTGTCAAAGTTGTTGTGACTAAAATAGTTGAAACGGAATCCCTCGAGAGGCTGTTTTTTCATGGGTCAGCTCAGAAAATACAAAAGGCGACTGGCTGTAGAAGTTCTGGCCCACTTGAGTATCTCCGCCGTTATGAGAGTCCTTTCGCAAAGTTCGCAACTCTCATGTCTGCCTCGAATCTTGTCAAGGATACCTCTTGGTGTCCACAGAGTATCCAAGAACCTCCCCCATGTCTGCAATATCGAGCTTCCATGACGAGTTTGGGAGCTCGTAGAAGCGTCCTCGATATCTGCTGACCATTTGCCAAGGCTAAATCCGCCAATTTTCCCTTCTCCTGGGGCGAATAGGCCGTGCAAATATCCTGAGCTGACAGTCGATCGTAACGGAGTGGCGCTGACAACAGCCGCAAGAGCCAGAATGGAGGTCTCGTAACCTCGTTTGGCTAACATACTTCAAACATTCGCATGTCGCACCATGTAGATAAAATGAAGAGATTTGCTGGCAAGAGTCAGATGCTCGGCCTTTTCTGGTTAAACGCGGCGGAGGCAGAGCAACCTTGACAAGCAAAGAAGCAAAACCCCCCCAAGATCCAGCTCAGCTGCGGTATAAGGATTCGAATGGCGAAGACGGAGAATGATAAACAGGGAACGGAGGAGCATCAAGCCATTTTCAATGACAGAGATAATACTTTAAGTTGCACGAACTAAAATTTTTGACCAAAAAGTTCAAAATGAATATTATGGCGACTTACCAACGCCATCACGACGTTCTGAAAAAAGGCTCTAGTCCATGCATACGCCCAGGACCATGGCTGACGATTGCCAAGGACAAGGGCCTTACGTCGTCGCTCAACAAAGACTACAGTAGGGATTAAGGAAATGTCGACATCGTCTCGAAACAGTAGGTCCCGTCCATCATGACCAGCATCTTGAGCGCCACTGGTACGTCGTGGATGACATGGGATCTGCTTGGGGTAAATCTGGTGGATCCGGAAAGTGTCGCGTCTTGTTACCGACAGGTACATCTGGAAGCAAGGTACAGTGATTGTTGCTTATGCATGCGCCGCCCACAGGCCAAGAACACCCCCGATCTGACCATTCGCTTGGGCACATCAAGAACGATTGGACAGGGGCATTGAATTCTGTGAGACTAAGCAATATCAGGATCGGCCATTAAGACTAACCGAAAGCCTTGTTCCATGCGGCGAAAGATTGCCGGTCCGGTCGGGTAGACCACATACCAGACAGCCTGTTTTCTTTAGCCGCATCTAGTAGAAATGGAAAACGGGTAAGGGGATGGGTTTGCGATTTTGGCAACCGGGTAGAATGCAGCAAGACTAGTATTGGTAGAATAGATCAGTCAACGATGATGAAGTCGGAGTGG
This sequence comes from Magnaporthales sp. P1609, assembly GCA_003709005.1. Taxonomy (NCBI): domain Eukaryota; kingdom Fungi; phylum Ascomycota; class Sordariomycetes; order Magnaporthales; species Magnaporthales sp. P1609. The sequence goes on along the minus strand of PELF01000007.1, from coordinate 1,352,315 downwards.
CCTGCACTGGCAACACACACATGTCCCGCTCGTCATCATCGTCGACTCTCTAGACCACCTCGGCAAGCGGGGGCTAATGCGCCCGTCTTGCTCTTTCAATCTCAATATCTCTGGGTAAATTTGCAGCCAAAAAGAGAGGTCTGCCTACCCCTCCACTCGCTTGAGATGGATCAACCGACGGTTGGGTGTGTCGATCGCATAAAGGACGTCCTTGGCCGCAAAGTTGAGACGAATTGTGGAGAGCAAAGGAGTTTGTCGAGATTGTGCTGAAAGATGTGATTTTTCATGCGGGGCACCCAATTGACTGTGAGAGATCAGGGTCCTTGGTAATTAAATGAAGAGAAGAAAAATCGCATCCAAAAACAAAAATAATAGAGAGAGAGAAGAAAAAAAAGAAATTTTTTTTTGCCATAGCAAGCCACGGATAATTTCGCTGACTTTCTTCACGTGATCCTTAGAAACTTCTTTACCCAAGAACGGAAGGAAGCTTGATAAGGACTAGGGATGGCGCCGACACTCATTCCAAGGCTGGTAGGTGCACTTTGGAGAAAGCAAATTTAGGCTCACGCATATCACGCTTGCTTTTCGTCTCTCCTTCATCAACCACATTGATTGCCTACCGACCTAGTCTTGGTTGCTCGTGTTACCCAAATGAGATTACAGACGGCAGCCACTCCGTGAAAAACAACCTGCCGGCGACTGCGCCAAATTCCCGCAAACCACAAACGTGCAACCCGGTCCACAGACCAAACGTGAAATGCTTCTCTGAAGAAGACACACTTCTCAAAAGAACGGTTAACATTGCGCGACAGGAAAGACCGCCGCCACACTGCCATCACCTCATGGCCGAGGGAAGCACCTATCAAATCAATCCAAACCAACACCTGCGGGATCTTGGCATGGCAGAAGAATGAGTGCTCGTGCGTGCCGTCCCCATTAGCGGGCTGTTGTTGCTGTAGAGGACCATGGGCCTCTCCATTTCTGTGTCTGGATTCCTCAAATGCGGGCAACCCCGGACCCTGCATGAGAAAAGCAGTTGACTTGTCCGGCTTCACCAGTGGGAGGCCTTGTTTGTTCTGCGGAAGGGAATTGTGCAACTGACGTCTCTTATCGGTGGCGAGAAGTCTGTGAAAAATAAAAGACCAGTCGGTACAAGTGACAGGGCTGCTGGCGCATGCACCCCTTCGAACCACAAGTATTATAAGACCGCGTGACCAATCAACCTAGAACCTCGAATCTCGACAGACAAACGCACAGTAGAACGCAAGGGGTTTCCGCATAAGAACCTTTGCCTTCACACAAGTGTGTTGTAACGCAGAATGAAAACCTCTTTCGCTGGTTGACTATTGTGGTCATGATAGATAGATGGTGGCTGGGTGCCGGCATGCCTCCCCGAGAAAAAAAAACTCTTTACAAAGCAGGAGAGGGGCAAATCTATGGTCTTTTGGATTCTGGATGGCAAAAAGAAACAACGCGCACTTTGCTATCTGCTTGCTTCTACTTCGAATGGGAGGAGTCTAAGGATTCTGAGCAGAAGAAGTTTGCGGCTGAAAAGACAGATGAACTTGGTGCTGCTAAATTTGGCCTGACATTGGCCATTTCTCAGCGCATTTGGAGCACTTTCCATCCTGATGTGCTGCGCCTTTCTCAGTACAACATTCAGGTACACTCCTCGAATTCTGCGAACAGTAGGATGTCCAAATCAGGCCATGCATAACCAAGGAGACAATACTTGTTACTCCGAGAAAGCTGCACAGAAGAGCAAGCACATTCTAGCCTATGCCAGAATATGGACTAATTACCAGATCTGTCCTCTGCTGCATATATTGCTGCGGCTGATGGAGCGTGGAACTTAGGTTGCACCGACGTGTGCGTTATATTTTTCACTGGCGACTTACAACGTGTCAATAACTTCGCCAAGATTTCACTTATGAGTGCAGGAACCCCGAGTCTAGTTACCAATTTATTTTGAGCCCGACCTCCTCTTTCTTGAAGTATTGGTGTTTGAGTTTCTGCTTTGTATTCATCGCTCCCCCGGGATATATCCCTGAATGGTAGCACATTACAATGCTGTAATTGAAGTCGTGCAGCACTTGTTTCAATGAAATAATAGCTTAGAATATACTTAACTCGCTTAGTAAGTGATCAATAACACACAAATTACCCCGTTTCTATTTATTGACCCAATGCTGATAAGGTCATCACGGATGCAAAGAAGACAAAGCTTCTGGGCTGAACGGCGATTGAGCAAGCCAAACCTGATTACAAAATGCCATTCATCAAATCCTGGATGATCAACGACGATGTCCTAAACAAGGTGTGGATCGGGTTGGTCTGCATTGAGTTTTCAATGGTGCTCGCGGTCATTTTGTTGGCTCTTTGGGCAAAACTCAGACCCCGTCGGCAAGGCTACAATCCAATATGAAGCTGACCACCACAAAAGTGCCTTGTTTCGTTGATTGGGTCGCAGAGAACAAAGCACCTGCCGGCTTCTTGAGGCCCCTCTTGATCAGGTACACAGAGGACGTCTTTCTATTGTCCCAGTCCTTTGTTCGGAAAATGGCCTTTGTCCTTTGGAACCATATGAGCGAGGGTGACGGAAGAGGTCAAATTCGAACGATAGACAAAGATGGACAAGGAACATTGAAGACAAAGAGACTCGCTTTGTCCTACGCCGCTGCATTCGGGAAGAAGGCAGCAGGTCTTGACCGAATAAATGTAAACCATCAGCCCTGTCAATCACGATGACTTGAGCATTTGAAGATTCTGATATTGAACGGCACGAGCTTGTCAACCAGAATTTCGATACCAGCAGCAACTCCCAGCCAATAAACAACAGCCTCACCACAAAACTATTGACATGGAATCAACAGCATACCCTAAGAACGACCTTGAGCGAGACTCTTCATTTCTCTCACCCGAGGCACAACCCATTGAGCTTGACGAAGAAGATCTCCTTCAGCAAAGGCTGAGAGCGGAAAAGGAGGCCAAAAAGACAATAGTGTGGGCGAAATGGGAGCGCGCTCGGAAGATCCCTAGGTTCGACGCGGCCACCGACAAGGACGGCTACATCACGTATGGCAAGCTGACCAAAAAGCTTTCAGAGCTCGAGGTGGTCATCGAGCTGTTCTTCCGCAGATTTAACCCTGTGCAGGACAGGTTTGTCGCGATCATTTCAAACAGACCCGTTGCCGGGCACCTGGCGGAGCTCTCGACGACACTCGATAAGCTCGAGCAGGCGATCGGGGCCCGTGAGGTCGCTAGGCACGCCCTCAAGGGGATGGCGCTCGATGCCAAGAAGAAGTGCAAGGGTTGGACCAAAAAGACGGTCGCCGAGAGCAAGAGGCAACGAGAACTGCTGTTATTTTACAAGGACATCGTCGACAAGGTTAACGAGTTTCCGACTAAAATGAAGCTGATCGAGAAAGAGGTCGATGCTGCCATCCGACTACTCCGAGAGGAACCGACTAGCTGAGTCGCTTGTGGCGCCATCGCTTGCCAAGATGCCAAGTTGATTGGCGGGGCTGTCGAGTTTATGGGTCGACAGTGCGGGTAGATACGTAATCAAAGCCATACGAATCATGTATGGAATTTTGTTGCTGTGATTTGGTATACAATCTTGATTGAAATCGCAATGCTTGTTTCATTCCCCATCTTTTCCCATGTCATACAAATAACCAGTAACGATCGTTTTTAGCAGCTACTACGACGTCAATGTCTATGTCATCTGTGTTGAATCATTCATCGCTTCTCACCTCGCTTTGGTCCCCCAAATCCACTTCCCAGGTTTCCCCAGATTTCCGAGAAATCCCGTACTTCCGCTTGAGGGGGCCGCTAAGCCGTTTGCGGTAATATGACAATACCCGGCCCCTCTTGCCTGTGCTTGCTTGGCTTGTAGTGGGACGCACGGAATCCATTTGTGAGACGGGGCGCCCCTCAATGGCGTGAGAGCTCTCCCTGCTTGTTGAGCTTGATGTCATCCAAGCAGTCACGCGCCATTGCTGTTTGACATCGTACGTCCCTCAACCAAGAGCCACCTGAAAATCAAGTGATCCCGTGTTACGATTGACTGAACTTGTACCCCGCTTGGGCCTGGTCTCCCTGTCTATTGTATTTGAAAGTACTTCCGATCTGTTTGCTTTGTCTGAGCGGGGAGTACGTATCAGGTATAGACTGGCTTTCAATGCTTTCGCATGTGTGTACCTATAATGTAGTATGTAATATGTACATCGTAGCCAGGAAGGGATGAAAATAGGAGCCCGGATGGAGCCCGAACAAAGCACCAGCGTCGCCTGAGGTGTATGTAGTACGGTCCGTCAACAGCCCGAAATGAGCACCAGCGTGCTTTGTCCATCTCAGCCCACGCCTGCCTTGCCTGCTCCTGCCGTCGTCTGCTGATCGTCTCGAAACCCCTGCCCCGCCTCCCAGTTTCCCCTCTTTACCACCTTGGAACCTTAGGTTTGCACCGTCCCTCGATCTACTTTTCCCCTCTTCGCTGACACCTTATGACCTTCACTCCCGGCTTGCTTTCCTTTCCCCAAAGCACACCCCAAGCTTCTCTTTCTCTCTTCAGCTCTATTCAATCACATCAAAAGCACCACCAAACTGCACAACGTACGACCTATCTTGGTAAGACACCATCACAGAATACATTCCCCTCTTTGGACAGCACCTTTCTTTCCGCTTGCAGCACTATTACTGTTTACGTCGATTGATGGTTTCCAATTGAGTTACCTGGCAAGATCTCGACGGCTCAACCTCCACCCCCCTCTGTTACCCCTCCGTCATCGTTCCCCCCTCCCCTCAACTCAATTTAATCCTATTACTGACAATCATCCATCCATTTGTCCGGTCAGACGTCGTACGATTCTCGATCTCAAACAAGCCTCTGCCCACAAGCAAAACGCACCCGTCAACATGACAGAACCACTCACCAAGGTCGACTCCGCCGTCCAGGGCCTGTCTTCGTCCCCCAAGGACACCAAGAGCTCAGCGGCTGCTCGAAGGGCGAGCTCTGCGGCCGCCAGCGGTGTTTTCAACATCAAGGACCTAGGTACGTTACCATATGGACTCTTAAGTGTAGACTTTCATAACTACCCATTGGGGTAGATACCGATTAATCCGTCTACCAAATATTGACATTGATTCCTGTTCACAGAGGAGCAAAAAGTTGAGATTCAAATTGCCAAGGAGACCCAACGGACGGGGTGGTACGTCTTGATTCCGCATCCTTGCAGTTGTCAACTCATGACACATCATGCTTGTTTATACTGACTTAGGTCGACCACTCCTACAGGAAGGTCAACACCTCACCAACAACAGTCGAGGACAAGGAGATCCTCAAGAAGCTCCTTACCACACCGCCAATCAAGAAGATCGACCTACACTTCCCTTTGGGCCTTGAGGTCACGGCAAGAAATCTGAAGGGCGTCACAATCAAGGATGCCATGGATGCCATCCACAAGGCGTACAAGAAGAGGGTATGTATCCAGTGTCAATATGTGTTCAGCTGCCGGCAAATATTGACTGACGATGCTTTGAGCAGGCCGACGACGAGCTCGATCAACCATACCTAGCTGGATTTGAATGGGACAAGGAGGAGTGCTGGACGCGATTTGTTGTGCACCTATCCAAAGACAGTGGTGTTCAGGCCAACGCCGGAGGAAAGAAGAAGAAGAAGGCCGCCGCTGAGGAGTAAGCCCTTATTAAGGTGCTACTGGCTAGGTTGGGTGCATGATATTGGACACCAAATTGATCATGCCGCAAACTTAAACCTTGGCTGGGCAACTCCCCATACTATACCCTCGCCATCGTTAGATGTGTGGATCTAGCCACGTTCTCATGTATCCTACATATGTTCTCCGAGAGAAGAAGCAATCAACCTTTTGAGGTATAATTATTTGGCTATTATGGATAAACTGGTCTTTGTCACCCTAATTTCACATTTGTGTCATGTTTTTGATGCTCTCGGCAAATTCCAACGACGTATGATAAACTTACCTGTCCTCTTCATGCTTCAGTATATGTGATACTTGTACAGATTCCTTGAGCGTGCGACATGTTTGTTATTTTTGTATTCAGTCAAGTGGTAAACGAGATGTTCCGTTATTGGTCAGTTGAATAACCTTTATGTTGACTACTTGGAGCCTTGGTAAGTAGGTAGAGCTCATTCGAGTGGGGGTAGGCAGTCTTAGCGGGGCATGGTAGCTAAGGGCCCAAGTTACCGCGCATTGACTACAATAAGTAGCGGCTAGCTACCACGATTCGTTGCACAGTGACGTTGAAAAACTTTCTGTGGATTAGAAATATGTGCTTACGAGCTGTAAAAGTCAGTTGAAAGGCCAACATGACAATTTACAGATAGTTGAGCTTAGTAACATGGCATTCTTGTATTTCCCCATTCACTAATTAGGTCGGTAAATGGGGTTGGTCCATGGAGCCATGGCCACGAGTTCAGCCCGCCCCCTTCCCCGGCTTCGGTCAACAGCGGCTTTTGTGACAATGGAGCTCCCCCGCCCGATGATAGCCGATCGGAACCTTTTTTGATGTCATCATCAGAACCTCCACTGGAAGTGCGGAAAGCTCATGCGACGAGTTGGAGGGGCGGACGCAACTAAACGTGCCACAAAAGCCGATTGGGACTATTTTTTTCGACGGTTATCTTAGGCAGGTACAGCATATCCGAAACGGCGCAAAGCCCACTAAACATGGCCCTGTTGTCGTTGTGCAGGGAGATGTTTGGAGTTTTGTTCCTTGGCTCTTGACAAACATTGCCGCTTTCCTCCCTCTTTTGAACTTTTTCTTTTTTTTTCTTGTTTCCCACATTCTCTTTGAAGAAAACAATACCTAGCTCAGCTTGCCCAAAATGCCAGTCACAGAATTCGAGTTTAAAGAGAAATACAGATATCAGAATGGATTCGACTCATACCTAGAGTACGCAGACTTATTTGTTTTATGCGCCACATCAAGAAAACAAAACGTATAATTTTCAGAGTAGAAACTGACAAAACGCCAACGTCCGCCATCAAAAACCAGGTCGGAAGCCGTGCCAGGAGCCCTTCCCATCGGCCACAACTCTCCACAGAAGCCTCCACATGGGCTATACGCAGAAAAGCTGTCTGGGACAGCTTTTACCGCCCCGCGCAACGAGAACAAGCAGTCATGGCTATACCGGATCCTTCCATCCTGCGCACATCCACCCTTCAGGGTGAAGGGCCTCGCCGGGGAGCAGGATGTCGACCAGCAGCCGCCCACGACGCCTGGCCAACAGCCCCCGGACGAGCACAAGGACGAGACGGCACGCTTCGCCCTGCCCTCGCGGCTACACTACATACCGAACCAGCTCCGCTGGGACCCGTTCGACCATGATCCCGAGTCCAACTTCGTCTCAGGCCTGCACCTGGTCGCAGGTGCGGGCGACCCCACGCTCAAGCACGGAATCGGCATGTTCGTGTACGCAGCCGGAAAGTCTATGGACGCCAGCAGCGCCTTCTACTCTGCCGATGGAGATCTGCTCATCGTCGCGCAGTCGGGAGTGCTCGATATCCGCACCGAGCTCGGCTGGCTTCTGGTCCGGCCGCTCGAGATAGCCGTCATCCCGCGCGGCATTAGATTTCAAGTCCTGCTGCCCGAGGGGACGGGCCCGGCGAGGGGCTACGCGCTGGAGCTGTACCAGGGCCACTTTGCCCTGCCGGAGCTAGGGCCGATCGGGAGCAATGGCCTGGCCAACGCAAGGGACTTCCAGGCGCCCGTCGCCTGCTTCAGTGAGGACCACGGACCGACGGCTTTCTCCGCGGGCCCCTCGGCGCCGGCGGGTGGGTATGAGGTGACGGCCAAGTTTAACAACACGCTCTTCGCGACGCGGCAGGCACACACCCCCTTCGACGTGGTGGCGTGGCACGGGACTTACTACCCGTTCAAATACGACCTTGGCCGCTTCAACACAATCGGCTCCATTTCGTACGACCACCCGGACCCTTCCATCTTCACAGTGCTGACGGCACCATCGGACCACCCGGGCACAGCAGTGGCCGACTTTGTCATCTTCCCGCCGCGCTGGCTGGTGGGCGAGGACACGTTCCGCCCTCCTTGGTATCATCGCAACACGATGAGCGAGTTCATGGGCCTCATCACGGGAGACTACGACGCCAAGAAGGGCGGCAAGGGCGGCTTCGTGCCGGGCGGCGCGAGCCTGCACAACGTTATGAGCGGACACGGGCCCGACGCCGCAAGCTACGAGGGCGCCCGGGAGGCCGAATTGAAGCCCGCAAAGGTTGGTGCCGGAAGCTGTGCCTTCATGTTCGAGAGCTGTTTCATGGTCGGCGTGACGGACTGGGGCCTGCGGACCTGCCAGAAGGTGCAGGAGGGCTACAGCCAGGAGAGCTGGGGAGGGGTTAAGACGCACTGGAAGAGGCCGGACGGGGCGAATGGTGATGGACATTTGTTGAAGTAATTGCTGGGTTTGATACGGCGTTATCGGTGTTTGTCAAATTCAGGTGGCTTTTGTTTGATTGAACAGAAGAAAGATGAGTCTTAGAGAGGCTAACTGCAAGACTCAGAGAGCTGTAAGCTCATCAAGACGCAAACAAAGCAGCTTATAAGATCAACTATAGATCTTAGTGCAACCCTCGGAACCTTTCCTGTAACCTCTCCTCAGTTATTCGAAAAGCATCTGGAAACCACGCTTTCAGGTCATTATTATCCCTTCCTTGGATCATCTCTACTAGAGCCTTGGCAGACATCCAGCACAAGACCATACCGTGGCCCTGAAAGCTGCAGCATGCCCACAAATCTTTTTGTTGACTGTTTTGTACTCTGCCCACCAGCGGATAGCCGTCTGCGCTGTATCCCATAATGCCTGTCCCTATGCGAGCGACTTCACGTCAGTGCTAATTTGGAGTATCTAATGCCTTCCAAAGTCGGCTGCTGCTGATCTCAACCTACATTCTCTGCGAATCTGTCCGTCGGGGTGATTCTCCCCCCAGTAAGGCTCAAAATATCTTGGCGTTGTGGCTTTGAGGTACGAACTGATCACCTCATTTATCGTAGTGTCATCCGTGTTCCCAGCCTCACTTACTCCTCTATTTCCGTTCTCCGAAAAACCTCCGCCGATGATGATGTCCCCGCCATCCTCTGGCCGTCGGGAAACCATATACTCGAAGCCGTCACGGTAGATGAAGCTATAAGTCAGGGGAAGTCCCCGAGTCGGCATGTTCAGCCCGGGCCGTTGGGCCGTGACCTGCCCGCGCAGAGGCACCACGACGCCCTGGAAGCGCGGATCAAGCGCCGCCGTATAACCGTTCGTGGCGAGGACTACTTCGTTGGCAGTTACTGTACCCCGCGGGGTGGTAATCTGCCACTTGCCGTCCAGACCCCTAGCCACAGATGTGGCGGGCGTGTTGGCGTGGATTTGAAGCCCCTTTTCCAGACACAGCTTCAGTACCCCGGTGGTGAAGCGGTACGCATTGATGCTTCCGGCGGGATACTTCAAGACGCCGCGCAGGCGCCCGTCCAGGTCGCCGCAAAAGTACCGCTCCTTGGCCTCGCCGACGTCGACAATAACGTAATCGGCAGCCTCGTCGCCCGGCATGGTGGCCTGCATGGCGGCAATGGCAGCCCTCGCCGCGTCCCACTCATCCTGGTCATAGATGACGTCGAGGGTGTCGCGGGGCCGCGAGTCGCACAGGATGCCGTGACTGGCCGCTAAGGCGTGGACGGCCTTGATGTTGGCGAGCTCGAGGCGGGCGATCTGCGCGGCTGCTTGGGTGCCAAGTCTTGAAGCGTTGTGAACAAAGGTGCGGTAGGATGCTGCTTTGGTGTGGCCGCCTTTACTTGGGCTTGGCCGGTCGGGGAGAGTGCGTGAGCATCATATTCACAGATCAATCTTGCTTGCTACATGTGCGGTAGAACTTTGCTGTTGCCTGTTCCAGCCTTTGTCCGCCCAGCAAAGCAGACTGCATATGCAGAGCACTCTCGCAATCTACGCGCATTGAAAGAGATGTGGGAAGGTCCGTAAATCTTGTGACTGACCGTTGCGACCGGTGGCTCCAGAACAGATCTCGCGAGCCTCTAGCATGACGACCTTGAGCTCTGGGGCTTCAGTAGCATCTTGAAGCAAATGCCAGGCCACTGAGGCCCCGGTGATGCCGCTACCTATGATGACTATGTCTGCATTCTGTGGCAGGTCCGGTAATGAGCACAGGCCGGCAATCTCCTGATCCGGCGGGTCCTGCCAGTAGCTTGTGGTAGGGTTTTCAACAGGCGGCGATACTGGGATCTTTGCACATTCTTCCATTTTCATGATTTGTCGGTGGAGGTTCAGGCTGTTGTTTCTGTTAATTTGCTGCCGAGGACGAGTAGGGGAAGAAAATTGGATTGAAGTAACCCCCACTGTTTGACAGGTGTAATGCATATGCTGATATGCGAGGGGTGCCTTCCTTTCCTGGCAAGCCCCTCCTCCATGGGTGGACACTAGATTAATATCTAGTTTGATGGCTGGAGAAGGACGTTGCTCTTCTCTTTGTGATGTAAATCTCCGTTGCGCTCGGCTTTAGGTCGATGGACAATGGTGGAACACAGTCTGTATCGTCACTTCTGGGCGCTAGAGTCTTCTCGCTGGCAATACTTCCAGTTCATCTCGCATTCCTTTCTCCATGTGCATGCTGATTTTGGTCAACTTCCCCCAAACTTCCACTGAGGAGCCCTGATTCCCGTCTTTATCAGCAACAGCGATGATTCGAAGTATCAGTCGCTCTAATCCAAATCTGCAAGATCAGACGGCTTTACTCGTGCCCCGCTACCCCAAAGCCCAGAGGGTTCAAGAGACTGTTCATAATATGATGACGTCCCTATTTCTTAGATTAGAAATCGACTGTGGATGTATCGCTGGGGAATAGACATTCAGGTCTCCCACGATAAATGCTAAAAGCCAATTCTAGTTCCGATACACATGCTTGGCATACTTGTGTAGAAATGATGAGCAGTAACTAGAAAACATGATGTCTTCAAATCACAACACTGCATATCGAGAGCAACATCATGTATTTTTAGTAGTTTGAGTCATCTTGAACCTATCCCAGAGGGATGGTTGTTTCGATTGTCAGATGTGCGAGGATCAAACGAGGATGTTTCACGGGTTGAAACGGTGGCGACGGTCACTAAGCATAAAGCTGTCTTTGACACCAAAAACAGCCTCAAACGCCATAAAACAAAACGTCCTCTCACGCCTAGATGCGCAATCGTGGCAACGTAAAGTGTGGATGCTTACCTGAGCCTCTGTTAAGCATAATTTGGTAAAATCTTCTTTGTTCCAAGACCATCATAGTGCTTGGTGATAAGAACGTCTCCATGGGTGTTGTGTCGAGGAACTGGGTCCATGGGCCGATACCAACGGCCCACATGAACCAGTTTGATGATACATAACCATCTGTGTACTTCCCTTTCTGTCTTCAATGATGGGTGATCCGCGTAGGAACGAATCGAGCAAATCTGGTTCTTCACTTCAACCTTCTATTTCTTGGCTAGTCCTTTCATAATACCCAGAGATTGATTGATCGATCACTTGATAGACACAAGCCTTAGCAAGACCATGACAAGGCACTTGCCATCATGCAAATCAAATTGATCGTCCTTCAGGCTCTCGCCGTCAGCCTCGTGGCTTCGGTTCCACTCATCGCTGAGCAGAAAGCCGATTCCCAGCGCAGTATTGTGAGAAAACACCTTGAGGCAGCCCCGTGTAATAACTGAGGTAGTACATAGGCTGATTAGATGTGACATGCCGCAGGAATCATCATCAACAACAGCAGCTATGCTCGTGGCCCGAGTGGATACTGACGCCGAGAACAATCCACAACCTCCGCCTGGTATTCAAGATTTCTTCGATCGACTTCGAGGCAAAGGGAAGCGGGGCAATGCGAGGGGAGCCACGGGAACCACTGGAGCCAAGAGAGCTAACAACCCAAATGCATAGAGTTGAGGTTATACAGAGACTCGTGGCTAGCGACAAGTTGACAAACTTGTAAATCTTGAACAGTTGAAACACTCAACAGATAGCAAGCAGTGCGATACTATTGCAATGATGGACCTTGTTGATGATATGGATATAACGACCTCATATATATCTTCATCTTTCTAGAAGCCGGATGGCAAATATCGACAGGACTTGAGCAAATTCAATTTTCAAGACAGTGAGTTGATAGAACAAAATGTTCGAGTCGGTTGAGGGACTACTAGAATTGTCGCCTTTGCTAACCCTAACCCGCACAAATTCTCTAAAGTTTTCATCGCCAAACACACTCTCTACACACTCGATACTTCAGTCAAGGCCACTGCTCCCCGTCCTCCCTTGTGTTCCGCGACAGTCTCACTGCGCGATATGCATTACATAAGGTTACTCAGACCTCCGGTCATCAACTCTAAACAGGCTGCCACCAGATACTCTCAGATCAACGTAGTGCTCGTCCTCACAATCACTACCGATCTAGGCGACTCCTTCCTCTGTCCTGACAACCCCTTGGACCTGGAGGTTTTCCTCTCTGAGAGTTCATTAAGGCGGAATTGGGACGGACACAGTGAGAAAGATGAGCCAGTCCGATCTCAGCAGTTCCGCAAGGTTCCCATCCCACGTCCACCTCGCTGGGTGGCAGGCAGTCGCGTCCTCAAAGCAGAGTTCCAGCTACCAGGTTCCGTGTCCAAAGAAGCGTTGTGCGAAACGACCATGTGTGTTCGCCCCGCCAACCGGGCTCTCTCTGCCAATGCAACAGCCGACCTGCTAAACGGTCACGGGCTGATCATGCCCATCTATGTCGAGCTCCGGCCATCGGGCCTGGGGAGACGGTAGCGCTGCGCAGGCTTCGACTGTCGGCACCTGGCAGCGACACGCTGGTTGAGATGCGTCAGCCCGTGGCTGTCGAGGTGGAAGAGGAGTTGGGGGAGAGTATTGCACGCCATGTGTGGGATGCCGGCGTGTGCATGGCCGGCGCGCTCTCTTCCATGTGTTCTGTCGCGCCTCCTGACGGCCCGGTGACAACCCTGACAACTTTGAGAGATATTCTCGTCGACAGTGAGAGCTTGGCCGTGATCGAGATTGGCTGTGGCGTGGGCATTTTGGGTATCGGACTGGCCACTGCCTTGCTGCACCGTCAAAGATGTGATGCTGGACAAGGAGCCCAGACGAGCGCCACCCGCCCCATATCTATCCTCATGACAGATCTTCCCGAGGCGCGTGACAGGGCCGTGGCCAACATTGCCCGCTACGACCGCATGAACTCATATGGTCACTCACAGAAGGATAAAGGTGGGGTTGGCCAGTATGGATCGGATGAGCACCTGGCTGTCAAGTCACGGCAAATACCTGTGGACTACGAGGACCTAGACTGGGAGGATGGACGCCAGGGCATATTCCGCCCAAAAGTCAACGCCAGTCCCTGGGACCTCGTCATACTCAGCGACTGCACCTACAACGTTGACATGCTGCCGGCTCTAGTCGAGACCCTGACGGCACTGCACCGCTCCGTCGTCGCAGCCTCACCCTCGGCCGCTGGCCCCAAGGTGTTACTTGCCACGAAGCCACGACACGAGTCTGAGAAGGCCTTGTTTAGGCTGATGCGCGACGCCAGATGGAGCATTTCAGATCAGGCAGTTCTACCTCTCCCCGTCATGGATGGTGAGGCTGAGACCGTAGAGGTCTATCTATTCACTAGACCTGCAGACGGTGGTCCTTGAGTTTGAGAACCCGAACGGTTTCGTTTCCATTGATAACAAACACTATACACAATCATTACTGGACCGGGGCAGCGGTAAACACTACCATCGTGCCCACCGACCTCAAGGCCGCTACGGACTTCGGTCGGGGACGGTGACGTATGATCAACGGGAAGGGTCCGCCCGCCCGCCGGTTCCTGTTTCCCCTGTGCTAGTCAAAAACCTCCCCGCCTCGCGTGAGGGGTAAACAGATGACTGGGTCTCAACGCCTCCATCACGAGGCCTATGGTTTCGACGCCCTGGCGTTCGATGGTCAAAGAGCTAGACCCTGTCTTGCCTGTCACGCTGCACTATGGTCTCACTCGAATCAGGAACAACAAAATCTCTAGTGAGAGAGGCTTTTTGGGAGATCATGTTTCAGACTATACAAGACTTGACCCCGCCGAGCCGCCACCAAGCGTCTTCAATTCAGGGACGCATTCGTCTAGTTTGTGCGGGGTCGATGGGCGGTAGACCGTTTGTCGAGGTATGCTAGTGTGAATAATAGCGGGGAGGACGGAGGCAAAGGATGCGGGACGCACTGACTGGCCTGTTGGGGGACTGAAGAACACAAACAAACGGACACTGTGACTGGCGATCGTGCGGGTATTGATATTAATGATACCAGTTTTCTTACGACTATCGATCCGGTTTTCATTTAGCGTTCCACCCGATCTACGACCAATATGCGGGGTTGTTATTGCTTTGAGCAAATGGTATGAAGGATGCAACATTATTCTTGCAAATCTGGATTTTCACCGTCGATTTTTTTCTTGGTCGAGCCGTACGTAGGTTGAGTTGTCTTGTTTGAACGACAGTGGTTGTTGTCGTCATCGAGACAGGGATTGCAAGACCGCTAAGGGCTTTAATGGGGGGCCTTCAGTGTAGTCAGTCATTCAAGTCATCATCCGTCCCAGCCTCTTCCTTATCCACAGATGCTGCACTGAAAGGAAGAAGGGGGGTGTGTGCAGACTAGGTAAACAAGTATCTTCTACTTTCCCCTATGCCGATGCATAACTAGCATTATAGTAGTTGTCTAAAATGCCTCTTTCTTTTCTTAGTGGACTGGCATTTCACCATAAAAAAAAAACGCCGGAGGCGCCGGGTTGTCTTTGCTGACCCCCAAAGGGCGCCGTCTTATTCACAGCCGGCAGTATTTTTGCGCCCGCCCTCTAGGCACAATTTGGGGCTAGGCTGCCACCATTCATCAGCCATTTTTTTTGTGATGAAACCAGGCTACTATCAAGAGGCGTAAATAGAAGCAAAGGGAACGGAGAAGAACTGGCACCGCCGCGTCGTTTATTGTGCAAGCCTCTTTTTGCTGAATTCTCTATGGTGCCGGCGTTGGTTGGTCGGTTGGTGTTCAGTCGGCGGTTCTTCTCCAGGCACGCTTTCATGTGCGCGCGCAGGCTTTTTGATCCCAAGTTCCAGGTATAGATAACCAGCGCTAAATAAAGGTAGACCAAACAATCACACACTTGTTGTTTTCTTTCCGCATGCCTCGGCTCATTCCGTATTCAATTAGGAGGGCGGTGAGGGAGAAGGGAGCGAAAAGTATCTAGTCTATCTAGTTCTTTTTTCGCGTCACATCCAGCTCCCCAGTCTTGATCGAAAGCCCCAGCGCGTATGCTATTTTCAGGTCAGTATGTATTTAGGGATGTGGGATGACGTGCAGGCGGATTTCGGTGTGCAGTGCAAGCTTGCTGAGCTAATGCCGTTGGCTCCCCCGCTGCAGGGTACTGTCAGACCTGAGAAAATCTGCCTGGCTGAGGTTAGTGTGTAAGCAAAGTCTTGATTATTTTTCATGTAACAAGCCCCTCGAGTACAAGATGATCGTATTTCATAATCGGGGGTGGTATAATCGGGCACTCGTC
Source organism: Magnaporthales sp. P1609 (assembly GCA_003709005.1). Lineage (NCBI taxonomy): Eukaryota > Fungi > Ascomycota > Sordariomycetes > Magnaporthales > Magnaporthales sp. P1609. The sequence goes on along the minus strand of PELF01000007.1, from coordinate 1,336,701 downwards.
TGACAGCTTTCGATGGCGCACTGTGGAACTTTTGCAGCCTCCGATACATCAACGCAATTACATAAGGAAGAGGGGGCGTGAACGAGAGGAATCGAGGTGGTTGGGGGAAACACGTGCAAAATGAGGGTTTCATCGCCTTGAGGAAATGTAACCATGCCGACCGGGACCGTAGTACCGCATCTCGAAAAAAAGATATGAAAACGTGTGTATTACATGCGTGAGTGCGCCACACATAAGAAAACAACCACTACACCCAAAATAGTCCGGCCCCTCCAATTCTCATTCGCTTCTGCCCTTCCCTCCATTTTCTGATTTTCTGCAAACTGCGCACATCCACCGTTCCCGAACAACCCCATTCTGACGCAAAAGAGGGTGTAGGGCCGAGCAATATGTATGGTGGATCGCAGGGAGAGAAAGACGCTCTGCATATTCTTTCTAGAACAGGGGCTTTGAGGTCGACCGTTGTCTAAGCCAGGGAACTGTTGAGTCGTTCAGTGCGTTCGCGCTTCCCGTGAATGCCGGGCCCTCGCAAAACATTTGTGATGGGTTGTTTCCCCCGGTGCGTTGCTTTTTGATAGCCGCTCAGCCACTCCATTTTCTTGATCTGTGTTCTTTTCCACTCGAGTCATTTTAAAAGCCCAAGGTATCTAAAGAACGGGGCCGAACTACTGTAGAGTGGCACAAGTGGAAGGAACCACCTTTGTGTGCAAGCAAAAGAACATGTTAACATATCAAAGCGAGGAGGCTTGGTGTGCCTAGCCGCAGGTGCCTGATTGGTTCGTCACACCTCAAGATATTGGGTGTGGGTAACAGTAAAGCACATTCTAAGCGCCGAGACAAAAGTGCAAGGCGCTGTACAAGTTGGTTTGCTTTTTGCTTTTACCCCTTTCGGCGACGGGATCACGCATATCTCTATTATCGCAACCCCCAACGTAACCCCACCGACAGGGTGTTTTTTTTTTTTTTTTTTTTTTTTTTCGTGCGAGGCTTGGTTTTTTCATTTCTATTTTCGCAAAGACGACACAAAACCCGGAATAGATGAAGAGTAATGGAAACTGGATGGCTGGAAAAGGTGATGTCAGGCGATCGCATGTTCGGTGAGACCAAGATGCAACCATCACCGTCCGGGTTTATCATAGCCGATACTATCACCAGGCAAGCAGGTAACCGCTGGTTGAAGTAGCGAACCCAAGATAAAAATAAAATAAAAAATCTTTTTGTGCCGATCTTCAATATTTACTATATCCAAGCACCTCGTCCCATGATCGACAAGATGCCACTGCAAAAAGCGGCAGCCGACCAAGTAGAGGCTGGGTGGCACGGAGAGGAGCAGTGGAGGCCAAGTATGGAAGGTTTCCGCTGTGATCTCCGAACGATTTAGCCTGTATAATCGATGTCGCTCAGCACAACGCCGCATAGCAGTCAGCCCGTGCCGTCCCTTGTCCGTGGGATCATTGAGCCTCTGCCAGAATTTAGATGGACTCAAGCAACGATTGGCGTAGGGGGCGAGTGGATAATTACCTACCTGGGAATTTAAAATCATAGGGGCATTATCGCATTCGTCGTATCGACTCGCAATGTGCCACAGCGGCGCCGAACATACTGTAATCCCTTCAAGAAAGGCAGTTCTTGGCACATACGATAGGTGCAGCCTGTGAATCATACATTCCTCTTTGTGTTGCACCAACATACCGAAGTGCATGATTGATGATAGTGAGAAAGTGAGATCTCACAGGGCTGCGTCTCTCGTAAGCAGCATTCAGTTCAACCAGTCATCTTGGAATTAGCCAGAATGAGGACATTAACAGAAGATAGAATAGCGTTCATACATAGGTAGGTGCCTGGATACCCTACCTACGCATGCAGTCATGTCTCGTCTCAAGGAAGCGCAGTAACACAGCCTTACGATGTGCCACCGCCGTGTCCATAGCCGCGATCTGCATGCATGCACGTCCTTGGTGGTTTATCTTCTTTTTTTTATCTTTTTTTTTATTAAAAAAAAAACCAAAAAAAAAACCCATCGCCGTATTTGGCCCCCAAGTCTATAGAAACATTAACACTAAATGTCTTGTGTTGGCCCATGCGGGGACCAGGCCGTTTCTGAAGGCCCATGTGGCCTCGTCCTATCTCATCCTTCCCGCCGCCAGTGCCGGACAAATGGGGAAGGAAGCCGACGGATTGTGCGAGAAAATACAAGGTAAATAAATAAACAAATGTGCAGCGACCAAAGTCAGAAATTGCGTCAGGTCTCGGGTCTTATTATCGCGATGATGTAGGTGAAGAAATGGCATAGGACGCGTCAGTCGGGATAACACGCGATGTAGCCTTCTTTTGCGCCATTCCCGTCATTCCGTCATTAGACCGGAATTGGACTTGTACTTGCATACCTACCTTGACCAAAGTCGGTCGGCCAACAAGGGTAAATAATATGCACTGAATTTACAAGTCTGATTGGCAATCACTAGGACGAGAATAAAAAAAAGACTATGGAACTTGCTTGCATCACTATCGGGTGAATTTTAGATGTGCCGGTATGATTTGCGGTGCGTCCTGCCCTCAAGGAGTCGCTAGCCAACCCGAAGCAAAGACAGACATTCGGTTCCAGGCCAGCCTTCTCCTCGTCAATATTCTAACTCTAGAACACGCTGGAATGAAATGCCGCAAAAGAGAAGAAGAAGACAACCGGTAGAAAGATGGCAGGAAATTGTCGCAGCCCTTCGGCTGGTGATCGGGACTTATCAAGCCGTACCTAGCTCAGGTGTAGTGTAGTGTTTCTCCTGGTCTCAGACAAGGAGAAAATGTTTCGTCCGTATCTACCTAGAATACACCCACCTAAAGAAGGCACGATACGACATGCGGGTTTTTATTTGTTTTTTATTTTATTCTTATATTGTTTCCTAGCTAAAATATTGGATTGCTTCTTTTAGGTTTGACTCAACGAGGTGTGAAGGATGTGAGACATGAGAGTGGTCGAGAAAAAAACCCCTCGAACCAAGGGGAAGAAATGCCGCTCAATGCGCTCGATAGTCGGTCCTTCGCCTGGACTAGGCACTGATTATGATTTGGCGAATTCGGTTTTGATAAAAAGAAAGAAGAGAGAAAAAAGATGAAAAAAAAATGAAAAGAAAGTCATGGGGCGCGCAACGCCGTGTATGCGCCTTGGTCAACGTCCAGAGGATGCCGCATTATGGGGGTGTAGGCAGCAACAGAGAAACGGACAATTTCATTACAAAAGAACAAAGCTCATCCCTGCGTTTTTTTCTGCCACTAACACGCACGCAAGGATGCAGCCTGCATCGACAACATCCCTTCCACCTCAAAGCACCTCGTAACACTTCGATATTGTTCATCCAATCCGATCATGGTTCAATAAGCTAAATCACAGTACCCGTGTTTTCTAATGTGTCGTCCGAATTGTTCGTTTTCCATAACCCAGACAGTTTATTCAGCTTCCCTTTGAGACCAAGAAAGATCTGTATGGTATATCAAAAATGCAAAAACCGCGCATTGGCTCCCCTAAATACAAAACCTTGTGCTGGTCATATGACCACCTCAAACAAGACCAAACAGCACTGGCATGGGATTCATACCCCTTTGCCCTAGACATGCTCCCATACTCCCTCTGGTCAAGGAGTCAAGAAACAAGCGGTAAACCGTCTCATTTCTCCCTACACCCCACCACCAATGGCCAGCGCACGTCCTCGCGTCATCTAACTAAACACTTCCTCCCGCCCTTCAAGTTGGGCAGCGACAAAGAACCAAAAAAACAAAAGCCACCAAAGATAACACGTTGGGCTTCCACCGGCCCGCAACCCATCTCGGATACAAATAAACATGGGTTGGGAAATTTTTTTCATTTTTATTTTTTATTTTAATTTTCTGAAAACAAATAAACAAGCAAGTAAATAAATATATGATTTAGGGTTCCAAACCATAGATGCTCAGCTCCCGGGGAGCCAATCGCCATTTGCTTCCTTGTGCGTCTTTTTTTCCCACCTTCGTCCTACCAATTCATTAAATGTTTTCAACCACCTGTACTTTGCTGTTTGTGTAGCCTCGGGGCCTCTTCCGTATGAAAAATAAATAAAAACAAAACCCCTTTTTGCTTATTTGGTGCGCCTTATCCAGTGGCGACCAATCAAAGTATGTGATACACCGCGGTGAAGGGAAGGGCTGATATTCGCGTCTCGGTTGTACATGGGGATAAGTTGCAAAAATAGAGAAAAAATAAAAACAAGTCTATTCAACAAGCAGCGGTGGAAACAATGACAAGATTTTGGGATACAAAATTGACGAGAACCCAAATCACGTAGAGGGCAAGATAGGAAAATGGAAGCGCCACTTCCTGATGACGACACTCATTAATCGTATTCGAAGCAGATCATATGTTTGTTAGAATATTGGAATATTGTAAATAATAAAAACTAAGATTCACGTTGGGTATATCCATCAACCAGTGATATCAAGATTGAAAGAAAATGTGGCACACAAAAAGCATTAGCGGGAGCCACAAGTCCGAACGCCAGCGATCCTCTTTTTTCCAGCACCAGCACCAGTCCAAAACAAAAAAAGAAAAAGCCAATAAAGAGTTAGCCAAGGGTGCCAATATGCATTCCCAGATTAGTTGTTGCATTGCTCCCAATTCCCAGCAAATTCCAAAATAAATCATATGTGTGCTGGTGTCCAAAGAGCTCGTATCGCTGTATCGAGGTCACGCCCGGATGCGTGCCTTGTCCATAACTATAGAAAAACCAAGCGGAAAGAGAATGGGTATCTCTCTAATAAATAAGAAACCGACCGATCCTATCCTCGTGGAAGATAAAAGGCCGCCGATAGTTTTTTGAAGGGATTGCTCCTGACAAAAATCTGGATTGATGTAGACAATGAGGAAAAGCCTGGAGCTCTCCTGTAAAATGAAGAATCCGCGGAAACCATGGGGGTATATGACCGGACAAGACTCCTGGAATGCGATCCATATCGTACAAGTGGCAGAATATTTTCTTGGGGTAAACCTGGACTCCTCCCTTGGATAAAAATGTGGCCAAATGGAATAAGAAAAGCGGCTCCTGTCTCTGGCGACGATCCTATCCTTTCGGGTCTTGATCAAGAATGAACAGAGAAAAGAAACAAGAAACCGGATAATCAAATCCAACGGCGAGGGGTGTGCAGGGTGAATGGGATGAAGTTCTGTCCATTTATTTGGTAGGGTTCAGTAGGATGTCCTCGCAGTTGGCGTCAAACCTGAGGTTCCAGATGTGGACAGATGCCATAAATTTTTCCGTGTTGGCCAGCTCGTAATCGCGACCCAGGAGAGTGTGAACAAACCTGACACCGGCAGTGGTGCCGAGCTTACTCTTGCCGCTCTTCCCTGAGCTCAGCATGGGGCCTTCGCAGCGCTTGAGGAGGCGGCGAAGCTTGTCGTTCAGGCGCTCACCAGACTCAATGAAGTCATCCACCATCTCACGGTTTTCGAGAGTGCGAATATCCGGCATGACCTCGCTGGCACGCTTGAGCTTGCCAGAAATCTGTATCAGGAGTAGCCAAAGCTCTCCAGCGATGCCAACCATTTCACGTCCCTCTGCTCCCGGGTAGACGTGGGCAACCCAGTCATAGATCCACTTGCCCAGGGAGTTGGCGTCAAACACGCTACCTGCCAAGATGATGGGGGTTTCTTGAGGATCCCAGTGAGACAGGGAGTAGCCTTCGGGAATCTGGAACTTTTTGGCATCCTCTGGGGTAGCTTTGCGATGTGTTTGCTCCGGGGGAGGGGGAGGTGCTTGCGGTCGCGAGTACGACTCGTGTTGTCTCGAGGAAGACCTTTTGTGGTGCTTGCTGGAGCTGCCAGGAGCGGTGGTCTGTGGCCTTTGTGGGGTGGATACTGATGGACGACGACTATGGGATGATCGGCGAGGCTCCGGGCTCATCGGCGACGACTGATATGCTTCCCTTGCTGGTGCCTGCGCATAGTAATAGTGGTAATCAGTCTCAGGCCCATTGCGCGTGTAGTAATCCCTTGCGTCCATGCCGCTCCAACGCTTTGATCTCGATTGCGCCGGCAACACGTAGTAGGCGCCATTGTCCTCGAACCACTCGTCCTCGTCGGAGTCCCCACGTCGGTCAGAGGTCCGATAGTACGACTGCGAGCTGCGACGTTCGCCCCGTGGGCGCGTGCCCGAAGAAGAATATCTTCGCGATGGCCGCGACTCACTCACATTCACAGTCGCGTACTGGCCAGAGCTGTTGTAACGCGGAGATGCAGCGGCAGTGGGATGCGCTGTCGGCGGACGCACTGGCGGCGTTGCTTGCATAAAGCTGCTGCTACTGCTCTTTCGACGGGAGTGCGATCGAGTCGCAGGGCGTTCAGGCATGTCATACCGCCGGTCTGCCATGTCGTAAAAGTCTCGTGATTCGCGGTAGTGGCGTGGAGACGGAGTGGGCGAGGCGCTCTCGAAATAATATTGTTCGTGCGCAGCAGGCGACGAGCGGTAATAGTTGGACGACATGTCTCAGGTATTCGGGGACTGTCGATTCTGTTGTATATTCCGACGATTCGGTTATTGAGGTCCGTGGAAAATCGGATCCAAAGTTTGCTGTCGGGTGATCGGGGTGAATTGGAGGGAATGAGGCGCCCTCCAGCGCGAGGCAAGACTGCCTCAAGAATCTAAAACTTCAAACAAAAGGCCGCGCTTTATGTCGAGACGCGTAGGATGATGACCAACAAGTCACCTAGGTGCGTGGTCGGTGGGAAGGATGGAAGAAGGTCGACACCGGGTAAACATAGCAGAGTGTTGGATTTTTGTTCCTCAGGATCCTGAGGAAATGATCAAAGCCGACGATATATCGACCTTGCTGGAAGTTGCGAGTAGTGACTGGACACTTCTTTCAAAGTCCAGCAAAAAGTGATTTGTAAGGTGCTGTTGTTTCCTGGTGGTGGCAATGGCAGAGCCAAAATTGATAGAAGAAGGTTGCAAGAGTAAGTGGAAGTCTGGGTATGAATGACTTATAACAACAGCAAATCCTCTCATCCGCTACAGAGGGGGGCGGATATGTGGGTATTGGATTTTTGCTGCGCCGACAGACGGGTGTGAACCAGGGGGTGTGAGAGGGTACCCTTGTAAAATAAAATCGTGGTGTTCGTTCCGTGCCAAGGATAGAACCTGCTAGAGGAGGGTGTGATATTATCAAGCAAGTACCAGGGTACATGGCCTTGCTAGCTCACAATCTCTCACCCGGGGATTAACCACGGTACTCACACCGTCTTGAACACGGTTGTCTGTTCTTTTCAAGCCACGCCAATCAAAGGTCCAAGCCCAGCACTGCCAGTGAGCAGCTGGAGAATAAGCCCCAGGCCACAGATACTCGCATACACAAAATGAATATCCCACAGCTAGCGTGACCTTCATGCGACAAGCAGACAGCACGGATCCGTAAAAGAGGCAGCCGATAGCAAAGATCAGGCACTGGTCTTGTCAACGTTGCTTGGTTTTTTTGCTTGGGGGGTTTTTTGGTTTGGTTTTTTTTCCTTTTCTTTTCTCTTCTTTTACTTGCTTTGCAACGAGCCTCGGCCAAGATCTGCGTTTTGGTTGATTTGACGGATTCCTCGGCGGCCACGTCTCCACCTTGCCTTGTCGCGTTGCTTTGAGCCCCTGGGCCTCCCCTGGCCCGAGAGAAAATTTTGCACTCCGGGACCACGATCCCGGCTGCAAAGGCTCTTCCGGACCCCAGAAATTTACCAGGTGTAAGCGAAATGATTCTTGGGGCGTCCGCGGGAACGGATAACCTTCCTGTCCATCGAAAGAGGGCAGGACAAAACTGGCTTGGTGGAAGACAAGATTTTCTTCTAGTCTGCAAATGAGCGGATGAAATGCAGGGTCTATCGAGCCGTACTAGCAGGGTGGCTTGAGACTGAGTGTCTGATGTGTCTGCCGGTCCTCTCCCTAGCAAGATAGTCTATGGGCCGTGCGCTCTGCCGCCAAATACGCGTGGCAAGGTGAGCAAAGAGGTGTAAGGAGGGCCGAAGGATCCTTCTCGTGGCAAGAGGGCTTGAGGCCAAAGTCCTTCTGGGTGTATCACTTTGTCGTTGGCGAATTGTGAGTCGTATCTGGTTTATCCAACCATAGCGTTCGGAGGGATTCAGGGAGTGTTGGTGCAGCAGAGACACCCGTCTCCCAAATGACTGTTTGTCAACCGACTCAGACCACCCCAGCAAACAGGTTCCCTAGCGGACCACAGCCAATTTGCCAGTGCCGATGGTGGTGGTAGCAGTGGAGTTGAAATCTCTGCCCCATCGACGAAAGGAATTGCGGGGGGCTGTGAGGTAACCCCGAATGCGTACGCAGCACTGACTGATGCGAGTTCGTGCCCTGCAATCGGCAACACTACTGTACACTCGCTGTTGATTGTTTGTTGGTGGATTACATGGGATGACTGCCGGAGTGGTTAGCCCACAAACAAATTGATTCTTGTAGCTGGTGAAGGCGGACGACGGCCTTTTGTCATAATATCAGACGGCGGGCGTCAGGCGGCCGTTGAGCTGCCTAGGTGGTTCGGTTGAATGACCAAGGACAACCTTCCGTCATTTCACGCAGGGTCCCGATAAGACGAAGGAAGAGACGAGATGACGAAAGGCTACCATCCATTTGACTCAAACCCCAACGTGTCTTGTAGCTCGGGCGCAACCTTGCCACGGGCGACTTTTGGCGGTTAGTGGTTGCACGCGACTGGTGAGCGGAAATGAACAGAATTTTTTTTTTTTTGTGACAAAACACAAAGAACCGTGCTGGCCAAGTCGATCTCCGCTTGGTCCAGCGCTCAATCCGTGAACAGCATCACGATCAGTGCATAGCCAGTAAGCCGAATGGAGATGGAAGCGTGACTATACACACCATCACATTCTATGTAATATGGCGATATAATTGATCCATTACGCTGGTTTTCTCAAAAAAATGAAATGCATGTGATGCACTGCACCACACCAGGAACGCACGCGACAGCTATGATTGGCAGAGCCATGGAGGTACTACGTAGCAGCTATTACCTTCTGTCATTGGACTATTGATATGAGTGGTTCTTGGTTTTGGTTGGGTCGCACTCTAGCAATCTAAATCTATCTTACAGGCCTTGCAGTGCTTCCTTCCTCTAAGAAGTAGTTCATTTCACTACTCAATATGGTAATGGTCTTTCCGATTCCATTGCATTCCATCGATTTTGACCCGTCCATCCACTGAGTTATTGAAGTCAAGAGATTTTTACTTTTCCATCTCCCTGTACCACTAGTTTTCTCTGTTGGTAAAAGGAAAGAAGATCAACAATTGCTGCTCCTCAAGATCTTCGTCCCAAGTGCCTGAGCGCATTCCCAGCAATTGCAGCTTCGATTCATGAAACAATTACACATCCCGGCGGATGTTAGTGGGGTGGGCAGTGGCGTTGACTTTTGCTGCGAACCTACCGAGTTTGAGTTTTCTTTACAATTTCGCTACCATGTCATGTTGCACAGCCTGTAAGGTTGCCGTCGCATGGTGTCGTATTGGTCGCTGCCCCTGATGTTAGCTGACGATTGACTGGTTCATGTTCGGCCCTATTACACACCCTCGTATATCGAATATCAAACCAAAAACAAATCACATCGGGAGGCAACTCGATGTCGTGCCCTGCGTGCGTCCACGCCTCTGCTTCTGCCTGCCACTGATACCCAAGCAAATCAAGGTACCTGATCCAACACCAATGGCAGATATTCATCTGTAAGAAGCAACGGCTTCGGCGCGTGCACATGCGAAGTTTTGGCTTCGCTGATCGTCTGCAGCTCACGCTTGTGTGTGCCTGCCAACATGGGTATGATCACCGAAGCATCGGTCAAAAGTTAGCTAATGATGACAACACCCGAGTCCCCTTCACCGAACTTTTCTTTACGATACAACACTCGGTGTACATCAAAGGAGATTATGAGATTATCAAATAATCCTTAGACAGCCTTGCTTACGAGATTTTTGTCTGGCCACCAACAAACCTGTTGGCTTGCTCTAGCCCTCCCAATCAGCCTTGTCCTTCAATGCAAGCCATCTTCACTGAACTGGGGTTATTCAGTAATTACAAGATGATCCAGCATGTTTCCCACTCGCCCACAAATATGTTCAAAGGAGTTAAAGTCCACCCGCGGGAACGGGTCAGCTTCTTGACGGCGAAGAGGTTGGCAGACCCACAAACTTGCTTCCAGAAGGTGGAGATGACGGTTGATCGCATACACCCTCTTTTTCTTGGCCTGGGTGCATGCCCAAGGTTGACCGGCCCCCTCATCCTTCCATCATCCCTTCTGTGCACCCGGGTTGTTTTCCCTCAGTGCGGTTCGAGAGATTGATTTCCCTTGCTGCTACCCCGGGATAGTTTGATTTCAATGGGGACTCGGACCGACCGGCCTGTAAACCCTCCTTCCCAATCCCTTGCTCACCGTAATCGAACTAGGTAAAAATTTTCACCTCTCGACATGCCCATGTTTCCTTACACCCTGCCACCCTTCATCTGCCACAATTAACCAGATCGAACTTTCGACATGGCTCACTAGAGCAAGGAAGAATGACTCACAAATAATTTATTGTTCGTTGCCATGTGGTTACCAGACCACATATGCTTCGATGCCCGGCCCAATATCATGTTTTGACGCGTTGATGTCCAATATCAGGCAGGCGGCCTTACGAGTGGCCGACAAGCAGTTCGGGTTGGTCTCTGCAGATGCAGCTTTCCCTCCCGATTGGACATTGATGCTACACCAAAGGACTTGACGGGTCCGCCCCTACGCATCCATCTGCAGCCTCTCTCCACTGCATGTGGCACCCTGGCATGAATTCACCCTACCCAGGGCGTCGCTTCTCCCCGTCCGGCTGAACATCTGCGTTGGTTTCGACCTGTCAAGAGTCGTAGATGCAGCAAAAGAGGATCTCGTCGGTTCAAATAAAGAACAGATGTAGACGGTACAACCGTGGTTTCGAATATTCCACTCCCCAATGCCTCACCGACTATTTCGCAGGCCCTTGCTTAAGGCTTTCAATTCATGGTCGTGCCATGCGAGACCACTTGTGCCCGAGAATTGGCACGCATATGTACCAGATAGGGAACTTGCAGTTGCTCCCGGGTGATACGTGGCACGCTTTTTTTTTTTATGGCATGGCCCGGAGTGACGTAGCAAAAAGTCCTGATCTGCCCACGGATCCTCGAATCTTGAGACGAGACTTGGGAAGAGATCCTGCTGAAGAGCAGATCATTGCAATCACGAGACTTTGTTGCGGTGAGCAATAGAAGAGTCACAATCTACAGTATGTTGACAAGAGATTATGGAACCGTTCCCTTCGAGTGTGTGTGTGTGTGTGTGTGTGGCCTTCGTATAATCATGCCTTTTTCCGATTGATTGCATTGTAACGCTCTCTTATTAGTTGCTGTTTTTGGTGTATCGCTCATTTTGACTGGGCGCATCGCATTATTATCATCATTTCCCAAGTTGTGTGTGTGTGCGCGCGCGATGTGCGCAGCAGGCCCTGCATGGTTGCCTCGAGGGTAAGGGGTGTGTAATTGGTCGCGGAACACCATTCTGCGCCCTGGTCCCGTCACAGATTCCACCACTAAGATCTCCTATAATGTTCACTTCTTTTTTCAAAAGTATATTGAGATTCACAAGAATAAATTGGAGCCTGTGGGTGGTGAGCTAAACTGCCACTGTTGTGTTTCTAAAGAGGCATAGTTTCATTTTATTTAATTATCATTTTTCTTTTCCTGGCTCATTTGGATAAGGCAATTCTCCTTGACCTCTATGATTGATTATTCATTACAATTATAAAAGTACCTTATACACTGTTACTGAGTCCAAAATATAATCAATGGCTTTTCGAAATGGGGCGCACGGCTGTGCATTACCACGGCGGTGGCTGGGCTGCAGTGAAAAAGCAGTCGTCAGCAGGATCTCGCCCATAGCTTTTGCAAATTTTTCTTGCGAATAGGGGGCCATATCAGCTGTAGGAGTTATTTTATTCTATGTTACGTTTCTCTAGGTTGAAACAGGTTGTCTTGCTTCTGTGCGCAAAGGAACCCCCTAAAACCCAGTGCAAGAATTTTTATATTTTTTTTTTGTCAGTCCAGACACACCCCGTTCACTCAGCCCTGCCTGGCGCAATGCAGACCGATCATGCGGTAGGGTTTTCAAGATAGGGATGTCACGGGCTCGCGTCGCGACTTGGTTTGCGGCAAGCACTTTCAGGTGGTGAACCGAACCGTTGGGATGGGCGTTGGCAAAGCGTCAGAGAAAAGTCCCCGATGCACATACCGTCTGTTGGGGAATAAGTAAAAAAAATAAAAAATAAAAAAATAAAAAAAAGAACGTGCGAATCAATTGCAAAAGGCAAGGAGAAAGTGGGCTTCCCGGCTGCACCGCGGGTAGAGTCCCGTCAAGTAGCGGAATGAGAGAAATGTACCTGCGATCTAAATTACCCTTTTTTACCTTAGCGCCAACTGTCTGTACGGTTTCGGCCAAGCCGCCGTCACATGGCCTTGGGGTCCGTGCAGTGATACTTTGGAGACCCCGCGCCTACGGGTTGTCGAAACATGGGCCCAAGAACAATAAACTTGGGCGCTTAAAGCATGTTTCGCGGTTGGCGTACAAGAGACTGGGTGGGAAGTTTAAGCGCAAATGCCGAGGTTCTAGCGAGTGGCGCAGAAGACGCCACTGGACCCTCCTCGCCCCAGCCACCTTCCACATCCTGTGAAACCTTCTTCCCCTCTAAAACGAGCGAGTTCCCACTTTGCGCGAATTGCTTTCCAATGCAAAAAGGCATTGATGATGGGTGTCGGTTAGGGGAGGGAGCGGGATTTCTTCCATCAAAGTGGCAAATGAAGGCATAATTACATGATTTTATCTAGTGAACACGTCATTTACAAAGATTAAAGAGAGAGAGAGAGGATTACGGAGGCCTCTTGCTAACATCAAAACCCGTTGACTTTAAGCATACGCCCAAGCTTGTATTGTTGGGCAATCTATTGGGTATGGATAAGTCCACCAACCCGGTCACAGCTGAAAAGGCGGCAATTTAACCTTGAGATCTACTCCAATGATCTTTCATTTTCCGACAATCGCACCCCGTGCTCACCTGGACATGGATAATTTCAAATCAAGGCTTTGTCGATGCTGTGAGTCATCATATACACTCTGGCTGATTAGTCCCATCCACTGCTTCGGGTAGTCATATAGCCCAGCCACCAGTGGACAAGGCGAACAAGAGCCGCAGTCTGTTTGGACGACGATTATCGCCACTTCCAACTCAAAGGCCCCCTCATTACACCAAAAACCTCCATAGCTCCAAACCGAAATAGCAAGCTTAGTGCGCCACAGATGCCCTCCCTGCGTCGTCAGCAAAGGCATGCTGCCTACTTTCACAAGGGGCAATTGCTTTCTTCCAAGCGTTTACTGGCCCTGGTCCTGCCAGCCTCGTCCCCGTTGATCCCATGTGATCAAAGCCGCCGAGGCGGGTGCTATGCTCTCCGACTGGCCGCGTTGGCTTTCAGTTGCACTGTTAAGAATGGAGCAAGGCTATACGCCATGCTCTGTTGCTCCCTGACCGTGAATCCAGAATGCACAGAGACTTGCTTGCCAGGATGTATACTCGACATAATCAACCACACCCCCCCTCAGACTTGTACCTCCTGTGAATGCATGTTAGCTGAACGTGGCTCAGCCGAAGCCCGCTCGCACTGGGTAGGCAGGGATCTGGTTTCACTTCAGGCGGTCTCTGCTCGAGGCCTCAAAAGGAGGCGGATTTGACATAGAAGAAAGGAGAGTCGCGGGAATCACAGCCCGGTGACGCCCGGTGACGGGCTCCGCGCGCTCATGTGACCGTAGTCTAAGTTTAATACGGGCGGCTTGCTGTGACTCAATATATGATACAAGTAATGATGTCCTTCTATGACGGGATGGACATTTGTCTCCTTTTGGGGTGTTCTACAGGACGGCCTCAGTATTGGCCCTGAACCAGTACCTAACACAATTGCCAGTTGAATCCGCATGTGCCTTGTTTGTGCTAGGTTCTATCACCTCGCCTTTGTGCACGTGGATCCCCGAAGTTCGTGTCTTTGACAAAACCTCGTGGTCCGCTGCCGCCTTCAGGTCAGCCATGGACAAGCTTGTGTTATTCTGCTGTTTTCAGTTTTCTTTGCTACGATATGCCATGATCTGCTTGATCTTTGGGATGTCCCAGTGGATCTCGAGCGACATGGCTGTCTGCTCGAGGTAACCTCGCGTAGAAAGGTATTTTGTTTTGTCTTTGTAGAATCCTGCCAGGCTCTGCATTAATGCTCAGGGTCAACGGCAAAGCATACGTTCGTTACCCTTTACTGCTAGTTGAAGCAGACCTTGGATCAGCTATCAGTACTTAGTACAGTTGAGACCGAATAGCTGTTCCTGTTCATATGCGAGAATGTCGATAGTCCATGTATCATGCCTACTATACTAATCCTGCCAAAGCCACGCTGCCAAAGTAGCCCCTTTTCTTTCATCAAGATGAGCCTCCAGTCAACGTCTTCCGTTCATAGTCTTTGTAGCCTTCCACAAAGCTGACGCAGACTTGGCGAGTATGCTCCTCTTGCCGTCTTGTATCATCGATGTGTTTGTTTTCTGTGAATTTTGAACTCTATTAGGCATGGGAGAAGTTTAGCTGGTTGATACTGTAGGGCGTGGAAGTGTTTGCCTCCTGTTATGCAGAAAGTGATAAGAACTTGAACTAGGCATATCTGCCCTGAATCTATACACCAATATCTCGCAGTTAGACCGACTGCATTGTTTCTATGGTTATGTTGGCCCTAACAAAGCCAGGGTTGGTCGGCTTGGCTCATTGGAGATTCGTGGCCTGAATTATGCGTATGGACGTGGTATTGTCTTCGCTTTGATCGTCACAATAACCTCGCAGCTCCTAGATAAGGTGAAAGAACAAGTAATTTGGCATGATTGGAAGCCTTTGATGGCTGCCTGACTGGACTGAACGTCAAGCAACCAGTTTAGAGGTCGGAGAGAGCGATATCCAGCAGGAATCCGGCAGACACTCGTCGAAAGATTGATACAAAAAGGAGTTTCCAGCAAACACAGAAGGGTAGACAGCTGCCAAGTGGATCCTTTCCCCTTGATCTTTTCGGGTTCCATCTCACTTTGGCCCTTTTCTTTGTAACCTCTCGAAGCTTCGACCTGGACCGCAGCAACGCAAGGAGTCTTCTTGAGCCCAAGACCGGCTTCAAATTTCTGAAAAAACAAATGTAAGAAGTCCCTTGAAAGCCTATCTTGTATTTTAGCATCAAGTATCTATCGGAAAACTAAGTGACAGCAAAGAGTAAATGTTCTTGCCAGGAACACCTGGTCCCCCAGAATCCTACACACAAGCATCATAGACTACTATGGCAGCGCCCAGACGTCAAAAGGCTAACGAAAACTCTAGACAAAAATATCACAGTAACGGCCAGCTCGAGGCAGGAATTACCAGCCGAAGACATGTCCATGCTGGCGAGGGTACAAGCAGAGTTCTGGTCGGCCGAGGACGAGCGCAGGCTGATTGACGAGGTTAGTCCTTCAGTACAAACTTCTTCTTTTTCGTTTCCGTGGCCCACGCTCGTACCGCAAATGGTGGTCATGCTAACAGCGGCTTCAGTGCCCAAACTTCGAAATCAGCTTGTCCGAGACCAGCCAGATGCGGGCCGAGCTCGAGGCCTGGAGACTGATAGACCACCTCTACAATGCCAAGCTCTCCGATCTCTTCACCTACGGGCTCAGGATTGGCAGACAGACCACGACGACGGGAGAACTAGCCTTTTACCAAGGTCTATGCAGTGTTCTCGTATATCCCCCTTTCAGGGGTAGTCTGGGTAACTTGCGTTTCGTCCTCCAGATGATTGCTTGTTCCAAGATCGAGGGCCACGCCCAGCCCTTTGGCCCCGTCCCCGCGCATCCGATGGTCATGAATACTTTCCATGAATTGCGCGCAAAGTACAGAGGGAAACGCCGAGACGACGGAAACCGAGAGGACGAGGGTGCTGTGGCCCTGGCTCTCTGGAAAGACACCTGCCCTGCCAACATGGATGAAATCTTCGATGTCCTTATCAACCTCGACTGGGAAATCGACCAATGGAATGAGAAGCAACTCAACACACCCATGTACACTCAGGTCGAGCGAGAAGCTTTTGTGCTCGACGCGGACGACTTTGGACATTTGACTGCAGCCATTGAGTATACGTCGTCCACTAAATGCCAGGATTGGCTCAACGATGCGCGAAGAGAGCTCCCAGCAGGAACGGCCCCTGTGAGCCTTGCCCATCTCGAGACCATCAAGAATCGAGTGGCTGTGGAGAACGAGCGCAAGTATCGCTTGCGGAAGAAGCTTCTCACAGAAAAGGGCGAAGCAGCAGACCGTGACATCCACGTCTTTGACATACCCGACGGCGACCCAGACCTGGTGTACATCTACGCCAAAGACATCAAGCCCGATGAACGTCGCGTGCTGGTTGGAGAGGTTATGCCGTGTCGTTATCCAATCTGCGAGAGACAATACAGAACCAGACATATCAGACCTGTGGGGATTGTGGGTGCATCTAGGAGCATCACCAAGAAGACGGTGTTCCACATCAGGACATCCTCAAGGCCACAGAGTCCCGACTTTGTTGCACGCAGCATCAACAATGCTGATAATCCCATCGAGATAGAAGATGACGACGTGAGCATCATCTCGCCCATGTCCTCCAGCATGGACGCTGCCCCATCAACCACTGAGGTAGCCAACGGAGTCGATGACGAAGTAAACAAGGCCCTGTTCTAGTCACCGGGCATGGGTCGGAACGTTGCCGCCAACACAGCCTCTGATATGTCAGAGTGATCCCACACTGGGCGATGATCAAAAGTTCAAGACTAGAACGGCAGGGACACTGAGCAATCTGCATCGCTGGAAGACAGGGGAGGTGGTCACATAATCACAAAGGATAGTAATGAGGTCAATGAGATGCATGGTTCGGGAAGAACTTAATTTACGAAGAGGGAATACTGGGGGAATTGGCAGTTTCGATCACCCAATGGTGGTACTAAGAGGTATCCAAACACAAAGAACCTGTGTATTGGCGCAACTCTTGCAATTTCGCTTGCAATTGCTCGGAGGGGACATCGTTTTCGAAAAGGTCCAAGCTCAATGTCAGTCCCGAGGAAAGAGGTAGGGCCGCCTAGGTTCGTCGGATGCCTGTCTGTATACTTTTTTGTTACTCAAGGGGAAAGGGAAGAAGAGTTCTGTAGAAATTGAAAGGCTGGATAGTAACGTAAATGCCCGGGCAGGCAACCTAACGTGTATGGGCGATCTAGACCTGTAACCAGCATTCCCGTGTCACCTAGCTAATGCATTATGCACGGCATTGGCCGCAAAGTGGGACGAATCATGTCATGATTAGACCAATCCTATTGATGAAAAACAACGTGTTGGTCAGCTCATTGTGGTTCGACTGACGACGATGCCCGAGAGATGAGCAATCGGACACCTCTCATTGGATGTTGAGACATCATGGGCTCGGATCCATTTGTAGGGCTGAGCGTTCAGCCAATCAACGTCGGATTGATGACCATCACTTGGTCGCACCCCCTTGTCAAATCAGGCAGGCTTGGCAGGGACGATGGGAGGAAACAATTATGGCAGTCCAAGTATAAGTACTTGGAACATCCTCATAGGTTCGAACTGTTGTACCCAGCCAAATCACAAGGCACACATTTTACACTCCCAAAGCACTTCAACTCATCACCAATCTGCACATAAGAAAGAAATCATTCTCAATAACTCAATCGACTCTACATATCTAAAACCAATCAACATGGCCACTCAAGTTTCCAAGGCATCCACCTGCTGCGGCAAGGGTGACGTCTGCGTTTGCGGTAAGCAGCGAGCCCACCTGAAAACGTATATCATCCCCAACAGACACTAACGCAAAAACCCACCACCAGCCAAGCAAGCAACCTGCAGCTGTGGCAAGCAGTCGGCTCTCCACTGCACCTGCGACAAGGCCTCGAGCGAGAACGCCGTCACTGGACCGAGGTGTTCGTGCCGTGCCCGCCCAGCCGGCGAGTGCAACTGCGACCGCGCCGCCGCCGAGAACGTCTCGCCCGGCGGAAACGCTTGCGCATGCGGTGCCAGGCCTGCCAGTATGTTTGACCTTTGCATCAATCTACCCGCCATCAATTTATAGTTCGGCCTTGCTGACTCTTAAAAATCGCCCAGATGCCTGCACTTGTGAGAAAGGAGGAGCCTCGGGCGTCTATGATCCCGCCAACGAGACCGACTTCACAACCAAGAAATGATTGCATCTTCTCGGAGAAAGATTTCACTTTTGGCGTTTTTTTTTTTTCGTGCTTCTTTCGTGTACTTTATGACACTCAGTATACCCCATCGCATTGAGCAATGAACCATTACATATTATTACCACAGAGTCCGTATCTGTATATTGGAAGGTGGAAGATGCAACGAACTACCAATACACAATGAAATACTTCGACTGGACGATATGATGCCTGTTCTGCTAAAGCCAAATACCATGGCAACGTTGAGAGGAAGTTTCTAGCTTCACACAGGGGATGGGCTTCTTCAATCTTGCCCAGGTAACTTCTGTGTGGAACTGGTTTTTGTGGTTAAATTTGTTTCATCCTGGCTAAAGGGGCTTCCAAAAGCCAAGGTGGCCACGAGAAGGCTAAGGTAGCCAGAAGAAATGGGATTGTAGATGCTAAAACCTCTTGCGAGTTGTTCGTGCCAGATCAGACATGAATTGTACCCAAAATAAAGAAGCTGATCATTTGTCGACTAGATATGTCCAATTACTGTAGCAACATATCGGCTCCCTATAATTCGCTTGATAGAGTCTTGT
The DNA here is from genome assembly GCA_003709005.1 of Magnaporthales sp. P1609. NCBI lineage: Eukaryota > Fungi > Ascomycota > Sordariomycetes > Magnaporthales > Magnaporthales sp. P1609. Next base: position 1,317,798 of record PELF01000007.1, on the reverse strand, counting down.
CCGATATGTAGGTTGTGGTTATACTCTGGCGTGGAAGAAAAGTCGCGCTGATCACAGCAATTCAAAATGTCTCCTCGACCATCGACCAAAATGATGTCGGCACAATCGCCGCTAGATATGGAACTGACGCGTCAGGAAGCAATTTGAGGATAGAACTCTGGGATTACAGAGCAGGGGAGCATTTTATGTTGAGCAAAATGTTTTTCTGATGTTACAGCTAGCTAAGGTGGATTAGAACTTGCTAGCGGTTGGTGCTTGTAAATCTTGTTTTGCCAGTATTTGTCAATAGCGGGATCTGCTGACGTTGCGTGTTGCGGAGTCAAGGTTTTCGAACGGGAAAGAGCGCGTCACTCACTTTGACATAGAAGAACGGGGGAGCATTCGGCGCGCAAAGAAAGAACATTGAAAGCATTTCTGCTTTTCTTTTCTTTTCTTTCTTTCTTTATTCTTCTGCCCTTGAAACCAAGTATCACAGTAGGTTAAGATATAAACAATCAGACGGGAAGGCTCCATGCATTACCCAACTTCTAATGCTTCGGTCCATTGACACCTTATGTGAGCAATCGGACGATCACAAACAGACAAAAAACAGACTGAACGTCAGTTTGACGCGCCCGTAACCTGGTCTTCCCGGCTGCAATCGGATCGATGCAAGGAATCCCTGTCGTTATCCATTGATATTGTGGCGCAAATGTCCCAAAACGGCGACTGAGCTCTCGTTTTCTGCCATTGAGAGCGGTCAAAATTTTCTTGGGTGAGCTCACAATAGGGTGACACGGTTGAATGCACAGGCTGCAGTAGCGCAGAGTTTTGTATGGTCGGACAAACAAAATGGTGGCGCGTCTCCAGTGGACGACCACAGAAAAATTCCAGTAACAATCAACTTTTCATCGTCCCCATTCCGTGCATTTTTCTGTCTTTCTTCTCTACTCCTTCTTTTAGGTTGAGAGTGTGATTGTATTGATCGAAATACAGGACTTTTTTTTTCAGATTGACTTTTGGCAACGTGCTGCACATCGTTGTTTTTTTCGCGTTCATTGTACATCAGTTGTCGCAATCCACGAAAGCTAGCGCGCATCGACCACAAGCACTCCACCAAGTCTACAGCACGCACGAAACGCGTCCTTTTTTTCCGCTGCTACTTAGCTTGCATCTCAAATCTCTGAACATAACTATCTCCAACAATGCCACCAAAGAAAGCAACAAAAGCCTCGGCTGCGACAGCAGCCGCCAAAAAGGCAGCTGCCGCAAAGAAGGGTGCAGGCGTCAGCAAGACAGCCGCGCCAACCAAGAAGACAGCTGCCGCAAAGCCCAAGGCTGCCCAGACAAAGACTGCAGCGCCAAAAGCTGCTCCCAAGAAGCGCAAGGTCACTGAGGAACCCGAGCCAGAGAAAGAAGACGAGGATGTTGAACAGGCGCAAACTGAGGACAGTGAAGATGAGGAAGAACAGCCTGCCCCCAAGGGATCGCGGAAGTCAGCGCCCCCCGCCACAAAGAAGCGCTCTACTCCTGCTCCGGCCCCCAAGAGAGCCGCGTCTGCCCAGCCCAAGAAGACAAAGGCTGCTGCCTCCAAGAAGAAGACGCCTGCGCCTGAGGCGGACAAGGAAAATGCCGCCCCGCAGCCCAAGGTGACCGGCGCCTCTTCTCCTATGAAGCGCAAGCGCGAGGATACCGTTGAGCCGGCCCACAATCGCGAGGCTTCAAATGGCGAGAAAGATGCTGAGGAGACTCAGGGTAAGCCCGCGCCGAAGAGGGAGATCAAGCAGGCGCGTCCCGTGAAGCGTGCTCGAACGGCTGCTCCGGTCTCCAAGGTTAAGATTGGCGCCAGTATCAACAGTGCCCCCAACGCGGTCCTGGACATATTTGTTTTCGGCGAGGGGTCCTCCGGTGAGCTTGGTCTGGGTAGCATGAAGAATGATGGCAAGAAGCCCATTGACGTCAAGCGCCCTCGTATCAACCACAACCTATCTGCTGAAAAGGTCGGCGTTGTCCAGCTTGCTTGCGGTGGCATGCACGCCATTGCGCTCACTAAGGACAACAAGCTCCTCACATGGGGCGTTAACGATCAGGGCGCCCTTGGACGTGATACTACTTGGGATGGTGGTCTTCGTGATGCGGACGCTGAAGACTCGGACTCTGATGACGATGACGACGACAGCGGTCTGAACCCTGTGGAGAGTAACCCTGCCGAGGTTGACATGAGTGAGGTTGCCAATGGTACACGCTTTGTTCAGGTTGCCGCTAGCGATAGTGCATCGTTTGCCCTCACCGAAGATGGCCGTATTTATGGATGGGGAACCTTCCGGGTAAGTCTATCTTTACGAATGATTTAATAATTAGGCTAGCAGCTATTGACACGCAAACACAGGCAAGCGATGGCATCCTTGGTTTCACACCCACAGTCAAGATCCAAAAGTTCCCTGCCCTCCTTCCTGAACCAAAAAAAGTTGTGCAAATCGCTGCCGGCTCCAACCACGTAATGGCATTAGACAGCGCTGGCAAGCTTTTCACCTGGGGTTGCCCGGAGCAGAACCAGCTCGGCCGTCGTTGCGTCCAGCGCGAGATACTGGCCTCGGCCCTTCGCCCTGGCGGTGTCGGCCTCAAGCGAGGTGTCAAGGTTGTCAAGATCTCTTGCGGCTCTTATCACAGCTTTGCCGTCGACAAGGACGGTGTCGTTTACACTTGGGGTCTCAACAATTTCGGCCAGCTCGCTATCGAACAGGGTGCTGGTGACTCGGATGCCGCTGTTCTGAGCGCTACCAAGGTTGACACGTTGAAAGACTACAAGATTGTGGACATTGTCGGCGGCGGACATCACTCGATCGCTTGTACAGACGACGGCAAGCTCCTCACCTGGGGTCGTATCGACGGCTACCAAACCGGTTTGCCAGCTAGTGCATTCACGGAGGATAATGCCATATACGACGAGTCCAAGAGGGCGCGAATCTTGAAGGTTCCCACTGTGCTCCCAGGTATGCCAATCTCTGGCCCCATGGTTGCCTCTGCTTCGCTTACTAACATTGATATCTAGGCTTGCCCAAGATTGTGTCCGTTTCTGCCGGCACCGACAATTGCTTCGCCCTCACCGCAGATGGCAAGGCCTACTCATGGGGTTTCTCAATCAACTACCAGACTGGTCAGGGTACATCGGACGATATCGAGACGCCTACCCTTATTGACAACACGGCCGTCCGTGACCGCAAGATCACTTATGCCGGTGCTGGTGGCCAGTACTCGGCACTCGCCAGCCCAGCTGAGAAGGCGTGAGGATAATGAACGAGACTATGGAGGGGGTGGTCAGACGGCGTTGTGGGTTAATTTGGGTTGAACTCTAGGCTCGGAACAAGAAGTCTTGTACATTATATAGCATTTTTGGCTTTTGGTTTTTTTTTTTCTCTTCTTTTTTTTTTCATCAGCTTTTCTCTTTTCTGCGAGATTGAGCTCCTGCTGCTTCAGTCTTGGAAGTGGCGTATACCTAATAGTCATTATTTTCATGTCGATCTGTGACTAGGCAGCAAGGCTTTTAACTGCTTAGATTTCACCGGACTCTTATCCTTGCATCGCTGGTTACTTTATCATGGCGAGGCACGCTTTTCTAAAGATTTGCTTACTCTCTGATGACATCCATAACATTGGGGTGCGCTGGTTGCGTCGAGGGGTCAAATATTTTGATTTTGCTATTTGAGTCTAGGCATCCTTTGGAGGGCTCAACATGGTCTTGCAGATTCGCCTTAATCAAGACTAATCAATCACGGCGCAGTATTGACGATCTCTAAAAGATGCATGACATATCGTGATGTATCATCCTCCCGAAAAAAGCAACGCTTTTTCTATACAAAGTACATGGGTCAAAACTCGCCTGTCGCTGGCTTGGTATAGAATATATCATGGACAAGGGCTCCCGTATCTTCCAGCCCGTCAAGCCCGCCGCCCATTTTGTTTTGCAAAATGATGCCCCTTCTATCCGCAATACACCCCTGAATGATAAGGCCCCTCCCCACAAGAGCTATATTCACCTTCGAGCGGAGAAGTGAGCAATCGAGGCCTTGGGATGAGACTGCTCCTGTTTGTCCATTGCTTTACTCGGATGGTGCCGATGCATTGAGAAATCTCTTGGACTAATCACCGAGCTATCCTCACCCAGTTTTTCACATTGTATTTTTTTTCTTCATCCCAAAGCAGCCCCTCTAGAACACTTATTCACGCGGCAGCACGAGACGAAGCGTCCGCCAGCTTGGCCATGGACCCACTTCCGCGGCTGCTAAAGATGCTCATGATTCCAAAGCCGACATAGAAAAGGGCGAGAGGGTAGGCGACCAGGCCGCGCATTCCCCTCATGCGACCTACGGCGACAAATATTCCCGAGGCGCTGTACGTGCACCACATGATGGCGAAGGCGGTCAGGACGATGCCGAAGGGCGTGTCCATGGGCACGACGACGCCGATGGCCGACGTCACCACTAGCGGTAGCAGGCAGTAGCCGAGCACAGACGCCGAGCGGCCGATGGTGAGGGTGCTCGACAGGTGGCCCGCCTGCTGGCTGGGGCCGCCGCCGCCGGGTACGGCCGAGCCGGAGGCGTCGGGGTACGCGGGCGACGAAGAGTAGGGGGGCGCCGCGCCGGGGGCGGAGGAGTGGGGTCCGTCGCTGGGTGACATTAGGGAGAGGATCAAGTGCAGGGCGATGGATCCCAGGGCGGCGAGGCCGTAGATGTAGCCAAAGTGCAGCTTGCCGGAGAAGAGCAGGAAGAAGCCAAAGAGGATGAAGAATAGTATGGGGCCGGCCTGGTCTGAGTCGTCCATGAGGTGTTGATCTATGCGCTTGAAAGGGTTGAGCACAGCAAGTGTCTGCAGCTGCATTAGTGATACGCCGGGAACCGGTGTTGCATTTGGAATGCCGCGGTTGCGCTTCCTCTCACCTTTGTCCATATATGATCCCAGTTCACACCAAGCTCCTCCAAGAGCGGCGGCTCACCCTCGTAGCCCTCGGTAGAGAAAGCTGCCAAGAGCCCTGTCCTCAAGCCACCCTGCTCGCCCATGCGCCCGGAAACCCCCGCCGCGGCGCCAAAGCCCGAATTGAAGCCAGCACCCGCGGAGACGCCATAGCCACCACCTTGTTGCGCCGGAGGAGCTCCGTATCCGCCGTACCCGCCTTGTTGTGGTTGTGCGCTGCCACCGACGCCGGGTGAGTATGTGGAGGGGTAGAACTGTAGGTTCTGGGCCGACGAGGGCCCGTATGCTTGGTTGTTGGGTGCGCCGTAGTAGTTCGACATGCTGGCTGAAGGGGAATCAATGTCCCTATGTGAAACCTATAGTTGTGTTGGTGTTTATGTGTGGAGAGCGCAGGGCGCCGTGGAGGGTGTTCTTGCTCGGAGGAGGTATCGGACTGGATTTACACTGGAAAAAGCGGTCGCAAGCAGCCATGCACCTATTCGGTCGGATGAGTTGCGACGAGCGTGCAGGAAGTATGCATGTGGCCCCGCCGGCCAGGTATTGATCGGTCACCGAAAAACGTGCGAAAGGAAAACAGAAGGGTAGCAGAAAATCAGATTCCAAGTGACAGATTGTGTCGGGCTCAAAATTGCGATCTTGCTTCTTTCTGGAACAGGGATTGCCTGAGGAATGGAATTCCCAACTTCGTGGTGATTGCTGATGTGGCTACTCTGGGCCACATTTGGTGAGCTTGAGCCACTCCACTACAGCAAAGCGACATACAAAAAGTACTTGCAAAAATGTACCCTGACATCAGCCACCAAAAAAGATCCGAGCGTCTTGCCATGAGAGACCCACTTTAACTTTTCTATCGCTGCGTATCGGAGGTGACCGATGCTTTGCCGGCGCCGCGATTCTAATTTTTCGCGAAGTCACTCCCGACGACAGAGCAACAACAGGCCGGCGTGTCGTGATAAAAAAAAACAAAGTACTCAGCCAAACTCGACACAACACGCCAGGCTTCGCTTCGAAGCGCAACAAAGTTTTTATCCAGAGCAGCCCCTTCCAGAGTCACAGTTCCCTTGGTTCCTCTTCATAAAATCCACAATGGTATGATCCAAACTCTACTACCCTCAATGTTGCCACACTGATTTACCATGCTGCAACAACGACCTGCCCATGTACAAGGTCTCGATCCGCTGCTGACTCTTCTTTCGCTCCAGGCTCACCGAATAATAACACAAGCCATCATCACCGGCGGCCGCGTCTTCGGTCGGGCCTTTGGTGAAGCCTACCGACACGCGCAACAATCCTCGGCGTACCAGCGTGCACAGGCCAAGGCCGGCGGCACCGCGGCCGGGATGGGCGGCGCGGGCAGCATGACGACGCAGGAGGCGTGCCAAATCCTCAACGTCAAGGAGCCGAGCCCGACGCCTGAGGACCTTGAGGAGGTCCACGCGCGCTTCAAGAAGCTGTTTGACGTCAACGACCCGGAGAAGGGCGGGTCGTTCTACCTACAAAGCAAGATTCTGAGGGCGAGGGAGAGGCTGGAGGCGGACCTCCGGCCGAAGATGGAGCAGGCCGAGCTGGACGCCGAGGTACAGGCTGGGTGGAAGCCGAATCTATACAAGGACAAACCCAATGAGCCGCCGAAGCTATGAGGTTCGCCGGCGGAATGATGCTGCTTAACTCGTATCCTTTCCAGAGTCAGGGTCGTATTATATTGCGACATCGATAAAGTTTTCGACATGGCGTTGGAAAGATGGTGCTGACTCAAGTACTCGGCATCATTCAGACCCTGGAGTGTTCGAGTTCGACGCTACAGCGGGCACCTAAAGTTGACGACCTGGTGAAGGTCTTAGTGAGGCCTGATTCAGCACATGTCGACGTTTTTAACATCACACTCCACTTATCCGCATGGCCTGGCGTTTTGAAGTTGGCTTAGTTATAACCTGGGGTCTAGAAACAAGGGGGGATACGTGCCCTGAGAAGGTGCTGGGAGCAAGGCTGGAGAGAAGATGAGCTAATGATCTTGTAGACTATATCACCTTACCTATGTACAACAAATTATAAGAACATACTGATAAGATGTTGGGCGACAACGTTGGTGGCTGCTTGTGGCTGAGGAATGCAAAAGTTAAAAATAGCAACCAAGGGCTGCATGTAAACTTCCGCTATGGTATGTCTTTGCTTCGCCCACAATCGCATGTCCGGTGTGTGCTTTTAATAGTAAGTCGCAGTGTCTAACTCCGCCATCGCACGAATCCTCCGCTCGTACATTTGTGTTGACAATCATTGATAGGGATGGCGAATCAAGCCATCGAGGCTACAATAGTTCGATGTTGAGTGTGTGGCACATTTTTACATGTCCTCCTCCTCTACAAACCCCTTATTTCTGCACGATTTTGCAGTCTTGGTCCGCCCATTTTCCGGACATGAACCATGATGTCCTTGTGACAGGGCTATTAATGGCTTTGACTCACAGAGTCTGACAGCGAAAAGGTTTTGGTACCCATTTCCTAACCAACATGTAATCTGTGTAGTATTTTTTTTTTTTTTTTGGCTGGGATCGGCCGTTCTTATACTAGCCTGGTCGAATAGGCGCATTTACAATGCTGACTGGCCATGGGGCACCACAGAATATGATTTCAGGACTCGCTATATGACTGAAACCCCAAGCAGACATCAGTGGTTGGGAGCCAATCTAGAAATCCCCCAACAAGCCCTAGCAGGGATTGCTCAGGCCTGGCACTATCTGGTCAGGATGGACTGCCCAGGCCGAGAGCAAACAAATACCGGAGGATAAGGGATGCGAAGGGAGCTCAGCCATGTGGTCGTAACCTTGCTGGGAGAGGAAATCAAGGGGCATTCAGAGGGAAAGACATTAGCAGCTTAGTTATGACTGTTCAGAACTCAAATCACAAAACTTCTGCTTCGGCATACGAAGAAAAAAAAACGCGAACAGGACCATGGACCGTTGCGTTAGGGATCTCATCTACAAGAATTAAAGGCTCAGCTCTGGGGGGGGGGGGGGGGGGGGACGCCACCAGTAAGAATCCCGGTATAAAAAAAGGTGTGGTTACTAACCCCATATAGAAGGTTGTTCGTTTTACCCTACGATAGTTCCAAAGACGACATTTGCAGGCATGGAAAGTCGACTTACCGGAGGAAGTCTTGGCTCATAGCTACACAGTGGCACAGCCAAAAAAAATAATAATAATAATAATAAAAATAAAAGAGGTTGTGAAGAAAGTTCCCATCATAGCAGCCTAAATGCCATGGGAGATTCCTGGAGGAGGCACAGCCTGTGAATCTATTTTCTGCATCTCATTTCCTGCGACCTGCATGCAAAGGCGGGGAATCATGCCTCCAAATCTCTTGGTTAAGCGATGACCTGGCTTAGCGGAATGATAATTTTGCTTTCTTGAGTACTGTACAGAGTAATAGCAGGATGCCATGAGGTGAAGGGCTTGGAGGGGTAGTAGTAATTCCTGATAATGATTGAAGCCTGCAAAAAGGTCGTGATGCAATTAGCGCACACCATGTTTTTCGGTATGGAACCCCCACCCCTCCCCCAAAGCACCATGATAAGGTATCATTCAATTTGATGCCAAATATGACCTGGTGTGGTGTATGATTCTTTGAGCTTCATCTTATTTTGCTGCAGAAGTCAGTCCTCTGCTCATCTAAGTACGAATAAGGTATCCGTATGCTGCCGAATATTATTCTGTACCTAGACTAGTCTTTTGTTCTTCATTATCGGCCACAAGCTGTACATGAAATAGGGTGTGTGTCTACTAATTAACAAGGATAAAATCCAATATCAGTGCATTGCAAAATAAAGGGGTGTTCAAAATTGGAGCCTCAGTCCCTCAGCCACCAGATGGTGTGTGGCCGAGTGGTCATGGGCGCCATGCTGTACCTATTTTGTCCTTACCGAGAAGCTTGGCAGGCTAATGCAGTTCACACTATGCCTGATGTGAACAGTAAACACAACTTGGCTGGGAAGGCAAGAGTTTCTGTAGCTTACGAAGAAAGCAAAAATAATGTCTTGTTCCTTTTGCATAGGTTCCAAGGGGCTATTTGCGAATGCACAGTAAAACAGCCATGTCACCAGTAAGACTCTACAAGAAAAGACGTCTGATAAAGGGAGGCTTTTTGTCCTCATCTGCATGATGCTTTTCTTCAGATATCATCATCAGCATCAGCATCAGCATCATCAATCTCTTCGTGGACATCTACATCTCCTACATCGTTTACTTTTGTTCTAGTTACTTCCCAGTCTTGCACCTTTGCAACTTTGCCTTACGACCGCTCTTTTTTTCATTTCCTCGACGATCCTACTTCTCCAAACCGACTAAGCAACAAGCCGCTGAAAACAAAACAAACAGCCACCCATCATGCGTGCCAACTCGGTCCTCTTCATCCTGACGGCGCTAACTCGGGTATCACTGGGTGCTCCGGTTCCTGCCGATGAGCCAACTACGGGAATAGGGCTACTTGGCAACGAGTTCATAGCGCTTGACAACGCTGTGGGCGCTCCAGTTCAAAATAACCCAGTCACCAGTAAGGTAATTGGTAGCATTGCGGCTGCAGGAGTTTTGGCCAAAAAGTTCAGCGATACCGGACACGCATGGGTATGTTTTCATCCTCTTCATTGACGCCTTCTCTCCACACATGCTACGAGGCGGGCGCTACGCACCACGAAGCTCTAACCATTTCATATCTTACAGGCCGGTGATAATATGGTACAAATTGAGAAATTAATTGATGGGGCCGATACCATACTGGACTCCCAAAGTGGCCCAGAAGTACCGGGGTTGAAAAGAGAAGCGAAAGAATTACGAGATAACTTAAACAACATGGTCAGACAGAAGGGTAATAACATCTTCTGGGGTGGAATACTTTACAAAACCTCGAGAGATGTACTCGCCGCAGCTACGACTTTCAACGATAGAGTGAGGGCGCTGGGTGTGTCGAGCTGCTCCGTCAAGCGAGGTCTTCGAAAGCGTGACTGTGGAGGCACGAAAAAGAAACAGCTTTCCACGTCTAACCCGAAAACAAACAAGAAGGCAGGGCAGTTGGGTATGGGTGGCGGGGGAGCAAATGGCGTCGTCAAGGTAAGAGAAGCGGGTTTTGTACAGTGGAGACTGGACATGAACGAAGCCTGTACTAACAATATAAATCCAGAACAAGCCAAATCGGCAGCAAACGCAGCTACTGCCGCAGACAACGAAGCAGAAGACCAAAAACGCCCCAGTCGATTTGGACGGGGGTCTTGTGGGCTCACAAAGCATTTTCGACCAGGTAAGAGAGGCAGCCTTTTGCACAGTGAAGACTGGACATGAAAGGAGCGTGTGCTAACAGTATAATTCAAAACCCAGCCAATGGGCAATGCAGCGCCGGTAGCGCCGGCAGCAAGTGGACAGAAGAGAAAGATGGCTGCACCGGCAGTAGTTTCACAACGGTCAAAAAAGCAGAAGCAGGGAGGAGTCAATGGACCGCAGAGCAGCTTCCGCCGCCGATAGTCGCTCTGCATATCAAACAGATGTTAGTTTCCCTTCACACAGCACTGGTTTCTGATAAAATTTTGTTGGATTTGCTTCTTCATGGGTCGGAGTTAGGGATTTGAGGATAGGCATGGGCAGGGGAAAATGGCGGGAGTCTTGGAGTTTGGGTGTAGGATATTGCTTTTTATATACCTCTGAATGACGAGCTTTGTTTAGATATAGATACGGTAACTCTTGAAACCCCACCATGAACGGAAGTAGCTCGTTTTGAATTAGAATGTGAAGACTGTGTCTGAGTCGGCCGTTTGAAACACCTATCTACATGCCTCATAGAGCTATTTGACCAGCATTGGGAATGCGACAATATATTTACAGGTGATAACATAGATTAGGCTGTAACTGTGCCTATTGCCTAGCTCTCAGAGGCCATCAACTTCATGTACCAATGGTACAAGCAACCAACCGTCTGCTACGCGTACTGGTGTGGGCAACAAAAGAGTTTGCCCAGGCGGGAAAGAATAGAGTCCCTTCTGCGTTATTGTCCCTTATTCTACAATTTGTACGCACGCGCTGGCAGTGACTAACTGCACGGTCGTGACACTGGCAAACCCTTCCAATTCTTTGCATCTGTATATGAGGTCTTCTGCAGCAAACCAAGTACCTGCATATACTCTCCAAATCACTGCGTGCACTGTGGATAACAGAGTACCTTCAGTAGACAGTGAGTAGTGCCCTTCCGGTAAGCGAATTGTAACCGCAGCTTCGACATTATATGTGATGATATATCAGTTATATCTGTTCATGATTACGTTACCTTTTGCGTATGCACCTTATCGATAGATAACAGGGGTATAGGTCCCTATAAAAGGGTGTAGTTATATTGCCGCAACAAATCGATAATTCGCCGCAAGGTGGAGCCTTCCACAGTGTGTTTATTTTTCAGGTACAAATAACCTAATAACTGGAAAGCCACAAATGAAACCTACATTTCCGTACAAGGAGGCGCATACCGTTATTCGATCCTATAGTATATACCTGCATGCCTGGCGGTTTGTTGATTTAGAAAATAAAGCTATTTCCAACTATATTTTTGCAACAACAATATAATTTGCAACCTTGCGTTCCGTACGTATACGTTCCTCCTCCTTTTATTGTATAAACAGGTTAAAAACATTTTCGTAATTATAATTTAATACCAAATTACAATTATTTTCAACAAACTAGGTAATTGTATTTAAATAATGTGAACAATATTGTACTATATATGGTGCAACGGTACCGGGTTAATATAAATTTTTTACAATAGTACGGATTTTTTTTGCAACGGTTAATAAAAAAATCGCTTTAACAATTTTAAACATTTCCTTACGTTTAAATATATTAGCAATACGTGGTTTTACCAATTTGTAACCATTACGGGTATTATCGCGGCCCCTACCAGTACGGTTACGCCGGTCCAAGGTTGGTTAAATACCTAAAACGCCCCTGGATCGACCTTTGCTTTATACCATTAATGGGTCGAACGGTTTTACAACCAAATTTGATTGTACCCCTGGTTATATAATTGTAGGGGTAAAAATAGGGGTATTAAATCGTTTTAAATTGTATTGTTGGATGGGTGCGTTCGAGAAAAAAGGTAATTATTGTTATTATAACCGTTTCCAACGCCAAAAACCGGCTATATACGAAATTTAAAGGATTTTGTTTATTTATAGTAGACCGAATAAACGGTACTGGTATAAAAGGCCCATTATAATTAATATATATTTACAATTGCATGGTCCGCGAAAATGATTGTAATAAATATCGCTCTTTTTAGGCGGTAATTTGCGTATTTCCGTATTAATAAAACGTAGGGTATGATGTACAATATATTTTTAAACATTAAAAAATAATATAATATTCGTATTAATAGGTAAATTGTTAAATTGTATAGTATGTAGGTATATAATATTGTTATATTATTGTTACCAATATTAAAAAAACCTTTTAAAAATTATGGTTAAATTTCCTTTAAAACCGTACAAATAACGTTTTATAATTATATGTACAAATTCGACTAAAAAAATGGTGCGGATTCCGTAATACGGTAATTAAATTAAACGAAATAGTTGGAAATTAATCCCCATACAAAATCGTACCAAAAATAATTCAAATTAATATAACGAAATTTTATTTCGTTTATAAAATAATTAACAAATTAATATTTATAGGGATAAATCCAAATACCCACTATATAAATAATTACGTTAGCCGGATAGTTTGTAAAAATATTTTATACTATAAATACATTTAATTTCCGCTGGAAAACAACCTTTATATCGCTTTATAATAGTTTTTTAAAATTTTTGAAAAATTGGGCAAATAGGGGGTTACGTTAAACCCGGCCGCTTTACCTAATACCCGGTCTAAAAAACCCCCTACATTTAATTAGCACGTTTATATAAATATATTGTGGGTAGAACTCGTAAATCTACTTGCACGTATACGTGGTATAATAAAGTAATAAAATCGGGTGAAATTACAAATAATGTAAGCTTGTATATTTATTTAAATCTACCTTCTAAATAACAACGAAAGTGCGATTACGAAAAACATTCGTAGATTATATAAATAACGTACAGCCCATACGTTACTATAAATCAACCGGTTTTTCATAGCCGAATAAATTGCGTACGTATTTCCATAATACGTAATTCCACCACGTAATTTCCAGCGTACGCGCCTACCTGGGTATGGAATATTATTCCAATATTGGTATTTTTTTTTCATAAATGCGCGCACGTTGGTATTGCAAAAAAATAATCCAAAAATAAAAACAACTTTACCCGCCCCTGGGATTAAACCTCCGTTCCTTTAATTCTGGGTAAATGTATTTGTCCATTATACCACGGGTTTCCGTTGTGTAAATTTTCGTTCGTTTTGGAATAAATTCCTAATTGCAATTGGGGTTTAGGGTTTTTAATAATGGTTTTATTGGTCGTACGTACGTAATAATTTCCTTTCGTCGTATTGTATAAATTGTTTCCTTCCGTTTTAACGTTGCGTATGTTTAAAAGTAGTAAATAACCTGTTATTTGTAGATTTTCGTTGGTTACGTACGTGCGTTTTTTCGTAAATTACTTTTTTTAGGTAATTGTAATCGTACAACGCGTATAATTAAGTTGTTTTTTACAAGTAATTTATTTATATTTTTCCGTTAATATAAATAGTTGATTTTTTCTTTCAACTTATTTTTTAACTTTTTTTCTTTTTTATTACCTCCAACTTTACTTCCTTTTTAAATATTATAATTGTACGTAGATTTTTCCTTTATTTACCTTTATTAACTTTATTATTTTTTTTTGCTACGTACGCCTTTTTGTTAATTTCTTTATTATTATTATTATTATTAATAATAATAATAATAACGCCAATATATTTTTCGTTCCTTTTGCCGCTTTTATTATTTCGACCGTTGCTATAGTTGCAGGTTCCATTATTGTACGTACGTTTGGTTTTAAAATTTAAATTATTTTACCTACTGGATTTGTAGGCAATCGTTATTTTTTTCGCGCAATATTTATTAATATTAGTATATTTTGGGTATTTTTTTTTTGCGCGCTCGATCTACTAATTATTTTGGATATTATATTTAAAATAACGAACGTACGTTTACGGATATATTTTCGCGCGATATTAAAATTAAAATTAGTACGGGTTCCGTTAACGAAATTCAACATTTTTTTGCGACTATTATACAACGTAAAAGCTATTTCCGGGCCGTTTTTATCCAATTCCGCGGTTGTACCGTTGTATATTGCCCCCAAAAATATAATAATGTTAACATTTTTTCTAAATTTTACTATTGCGTACGCGTTTTCGGTTTTTAAAATGGCGTGTACGGCGAATATATTTAATAAAATCGTGGTGCCGTTTGTTTATACTATAACGCCGGTTATATACCTTGTACCGGTTTTAATGGTAGTAATTTGTACGGCGGTGGTTTTTGTTATAGGTTTTAATATAGGTTTTAATATGGGTTTAATTATAGTTTTTTTCGTGGTAGTTTGCGTACATTTTCCTCCGGTTTTGGTATTGTTGGCCAATTTATTATTTTGGGCTAAAATATTTTAATTGTACGTTTTTTGTTTGGTTTGGAGGATATTTTAATGGGTATTGGGCGTTGGATTTGGTTTTATTTTTGTTGTTTTACGCCTGCGTGCGTTTTTTTTGTATTTTTTTTTCCTTTAAATACAAATGAAATTTGTTGCGCATTATATTCGTTTTTGTTAAATAAATATATATATGTTTGTTTTTTGGAATTTATATTATAATTATACGCCTTTTTAACGATTTGTTTGTCCGTCTTTCTGGAATTTTTATATAAACGTATAACGTTTTATATAATTTTAATCCTAATATTAATAATATTGGTCGATATAAATTTGCTTAACGTGTTGTTCGGATTTTTTTTTGTTATAACGTTTGTTGGATTATTACGTCCATTTATCCAACAAATTTTTATTATTTTTTATTTTTATAAAATTTGCGCAATAATATTACGTTTATTATTAATTCTTTTTTTATTACATTGTCCAACTTTATTAAACAATTGTATAATAATTTGGAATTTGTACAAACAATTGTAAAAATATATAAATATTTTAAAACGTTTGTAATATATATAATAGTTGTTAATAATATAAATTTATGGTTAAAATTTATTAACATACTATATAATCTGCTAATTAGTATGTTTTTTGTTACTTTTTTGCATTTTATAAATAATTCATGTATAATATTTTCCTTAAATTAGAACTTTTTTTTGCTACGCGCGATTTTTTTTCCTAATATAATTATATATTTTAATTGAAAAATTATGTTTTTATTGTTAGTAAAGAAATCGTTTGTAAAAATATATAATTTCGCGCG